>JBAMJR010000090.1:3667500-4900000 GCA_038501785.1 Myoxocephalus aenaeus
AATGAACATTTTCATGTTTTTTCAAGCCTGAATGCAAGTCAGAAGTAAAAAGCTAATGTTATAAACACACAAGGGTTGCATCGGAGCGAGTAGAACATCAGGCTGTAGATAGATAGATAGATATATACTTTATTAATCCTCAAGGGGAAATTTGTTGTTGTAGTAGTGCCTTACAACTTGAAGATACAAATAAACAAGATAAAAGATCAAATATATAAAGAAGATGAAAGATATACAAAATTAAATTAAAATAAAGTAAAATATATATATATATATATATATATATATATATATATATATATATATATATATATATATATATATATATATATATATATTTAAATATACACAACAAAATAGAATACAACTAACTGGAATGAAATATATTTACAGCCGCAGTGTGTATTCATTAATTAAGCAAATTAAATGTAAAAAATAGATAGTGCAAAGTATGTATGTGAAGTGTAATAAGCATACACGTGATGAATTAATCCGTAGGCAGGAATGTTCTCCTGTATCTGTCCTTGTTGCAGCGGAGCGTGAGGAATCTCCAGGAGAAAGTGCTCCTCTGTCCCTGCAGTAGGTGGTGGAGAGGGTGGTCCGGGTTGTCCAATATGGACAAAAGTTACTTCAGCGTCCTCCTCTCCACCACCATCCAGATACTCCAGTTTACAGCCGATGATGGAGCCGGCCTTCTTAACCAGTTTGTTAAGTTTGTTGGTGTCACCGGCTCCAATGCTGCTCCCCAGCAGACAATGGCGAAGTACAGGGCGCTGGCCACAACCGACTGGTAGAACATCTCCAGCATCTTGCTGCACACATTGAAGGATCGAAGCTTCCTCAAGAAAAAGAGTCGACTCATCCCCTTCTTGTACACAGTGTTGATGTTGGCCTTCCAGTTCACTCGGCTGTCGATGGAAACACCAGGTACCTGTACTCCTCCACCATGTCCACGTCCTCTCCCAGAACACTCAGAGATCTCGGAGCCGTCGCCTTCCTCCTGAAGTCCACCACCATCTCTCTGGTCTTGGCCACGTTCAGCAGCAGGTGATTCTCACCGGCCCACTCCACAAAGTCACTCACCACTGCCCTGTACTCCTCCTCCCGTCCATCCCTAATACACCCGACCACCGCAGAGTCATCAGAGTACTTCTGCAGATGGCATGACTCCGTGTTGTACTGGAAGTACGTGGTGTACAGGGTGAACAGGAAGGGAGACAGAACAGTTCCCTGTGGGGCTCCAACATCACTGACCACCGTTTCAGACAGCACACGGCCCAGTCTGACAAACTGTGGTCTACCTGTGAGGTAGTCAGTGATCCAGGAGATGGTGGACGAGTCTACCCCCACCACCCGCAGCTTCTCACTCAGTAGCAGTGGTTGGATGGTGTTAAATGCACTGGAGAAGTCAAAGAAAGTGACTCTCACAGAGACACCGGTTCCATCCAGGTGCGACTGAGCTCGTTGCAGCAGGTAGATGATGGCGTCGTCCACTCCCACATGGAAGAGCCCATTGTTGTTGTTGAGGGCTCAGTGGGAGAGCCATTGGATGTTGAGGGCTCAGTGATTATGCAGCTCAACAGGGGGGACAGAGGTGGAGGAGTTTGGGAGGTGTGTTGTGTGGGGTAGACGGATGAGGGCTGTGAACTGAACCTATTGAAGAAACAGTTTAGCTCGTTGGCCCTCTCCAGGGAGCCCCCTGGTTGTCTCCCTCCAACCTTGAAGCCAGTTATTTGCTTCATCCCGGTCCACACCTCCCTCGTGTTGTTCTTCTGGAGTTTGGCCTCCAGCTTCCTCCTGTATGAGTCCTTGCCCTCCCTGAGCTTCACCTTCAAGTTGCGCTGGACTCTCCTTAGCTCATCCCTGTCCCCAGACCTGAAAGCAGCTTTCTTCTTGTTAAGAAGAGCCTTCAGGTCCCTGGTGATAAAGATGGACTCGCAGGTGTGATGAGGTTTTGTAGTCTCATTTAGCCACTTGCTGGCAACTGCCTTTTTTTTTAAATATGTAAAAAGCTTGAAAATTGCTACTATAGCTGTAGCACTACTACTGTAGCACTGCTAGAGCTTTATCACTTCTATAGCTGTAGCATTGCTATAGCTGTAGCACTACTAGAGCTGTAGCACTGCTAGACCTGTAGCACTACTAGAGCTGTAGCACTGCTAGACCTGTAGCACTAACTAGAGCTGTAGCACTGCTAGGGCTGTAGCACTGCAATGTACCACTACTAGAGCTGTAGCACTGCTAGGGCTGTAGCACTGCAATGTACCACTACTAGAGCTGTAGCACTACTAGAGCTGTAGCACTGCTAACGCTGTAGCACTGCTAGAGGCTAGCCACCTGCTCGGCTGTCGACATGTTGAGAGCCGTGGACAGCCAATAGCAATAGCTCAGAATTGTACATATAGCACGTTAAAGTACAGTATTTAAGTAAATGTACACATTCCTCTGTGAGACACATTGCATATTGAGCTGTTTAATGTCATGACTCAGTCACACATATCAGGGGGGAAAGGAATATATCATTGTAATGTAAATTACGTTTTTTTTTTTATTACTTTGACTTTGCCGAACAACAGTAATGCCACTATGTGGCCTGTTCAACAACTTCTGATAGTTAACTTTGAGACGTACCGAGGGAATACACTAATGATGATGATAATTAGCCAGCTATCTGTATTCCCATGTGTAATGATACACTCCAGTGTATGTAACTCCCGTGAAGCATATTAAAAGTGATAACTAATGGCATGATTAATTATTCAAAGACTGCTCTGTTGATGTTGGCTGGGCTCATAATTGCTTGTTTGTTAACAGTTTGTTCACAAAACTTTGAACTAAATGTTTGAATTAAATGTTGTCTAAACAATAACATATGTTACTTTTATCTTAATTATATTTTAATATGGTAACTCCAGGTATTGTAAAACATATATAGGCGTAAAGTCTGTTTACAGACACATTAACAACTGCACTTTAAACAAGTATAACCCCCTTTTTTTTATTATCTTTAATACATCACTCATATCTTTATTTGACCGTGACTCATGATTTAGTTGCATCTCACCTTTCACTTGAAACTAGAATTCCTCATGTGAAAACAAACATCAGGTTGAACAGAACAGAACAGAACAGAACATTCCTTCTTAGATCCATCACATCAGCAGTCACTGTAAATGCTCTATCATTATTTTCGTGTCTTCTTTCAATCAGCGTTTTTCTCGTCAATTTGCTCTTCGGTTTTAATTATTTTGCTCATTTTCCACACATATTCCTGGCTCTCCACTCTGTGGTCACAGGGAGACTGGCATGACCATCTAAGGGCCGGTATACTTGCAGAGTGCTGTTTCATCATTACACATTACAAGCCTGGGATGTAACATGCTTGTGAGGGATTGTAGCTGACTATATACACGAAGCACCTGCAAGTCAAGCTTTCCCCTCATATTATTCTTGAAATCTACCTTCATTTGTCTTTGGTTTGGTTTAATTTGTCTCAGATAGGTTTGAACAACACAACTAATGGGTGGAAAGTAAATACCCTTAATAACTGTACTTTTAGGTACTTATTTAGTTACTTATATATATAATATTTCCATTTTCTACTCAATTCACGCAATTCAGAGACAAATATTGTGGGACTTGTAACTCTACCACATTTCTTTGATAACTAATTTTTTATAAGTTTAGTTTAGTTCTGATTAATATATAAAATATCACCATATAATCTTGTATTATTGATTAAGATCATATAGAATGCATGCATCAATTATAACAATTTATACTTTTACCTTTGGTACTTTAATTATATTTTGATGCAAATACTTTTGTACTTTTGTAATATATTAAATGCAGGATGTTACTTTTGCATTTCTACTTTGTGATATTGCTTCTTTCCCCACTGTGTAGCACACAGTTAACTCCTGGACTGAAAATATTACTTAAACATATTTATTTGCTACACTTATTACATTTAGTGTAGCAAAATACACTAAATGAAGTATATCAAATAAAGGTACCAAAAATGCTATGGGGTTTTATCTAGTAGGTGTAGAAGAATATTAATGATGATGCATTCATGTAGGTAAGTTAGGTGTAATGTGCAATTGTGTGTAACATTTTACTCTGCAGCTGGTCCAGGTCAGACTGATCTGACTACTTTACACATTTGAAAATCTTTAACTTCCTAATGGAGAGGATGAAATGAAATGTCTCACTATTACCAGGGCCCCGTTCCTCGTATAATTTTGAGGATAAGATGACGTAGGTCAGGCTTTTCGGTTCCACAAAGCAAGTTTGGAAAAATCACCATAGCAACACATCCAAATCCCTTAACCTGCTCCAGCGCAGGCTAACTGAAATTCACTGAATAAGCTGGCCACTCCCACCGGACAAAAATGCCAGCTCCCTTCCTCAGAGATGAAGGAGCGATATTAGTTATATTACTTTTATAGGGAGAGAGTTCTTCCAGATCGCCAAGATCCGTTCTCACATCATGATGACTTCCTGTACGAGCGCAATTGATTCTGCCGACAAGGAATCATTTATTTACGAGACCTTCTCGAGCCGTACATTGAGCACCACACGGCACAGCCAAGCATTGCCCGTCTCACATACTGTATGCATAGCCTGGATCACAGAGTGTATGCAGACTGGATCACAGCCTTGAGCTTTTTTGCGAGTGGTACATGTTTGTACAGTGTCGGCGATGCAGAGAACATCGGGAAAGCCGCTGCATGCCGTGCTGTTCGTAACGTTTATTTAGCGCTTAAGAAATTTATGGATGTGTTGAAAGCACTCATAATTATATGACAGTGTTATTAGTACACCATACATATCATTATTGTAGAACATGATTACGGTGGACTCATGATAAGAATACAGAGAATCACACACAATTTCTTTTCACTGCTTCAATTGATTGAATTTCGGATTATGAATAATGCATACATACTGATCCGCCCATACACATATTCAAACTCCTAGTTATATGGTAATCTACACATACATGTATATACACATATATAGTACATGATAAGTATAAGTATATATTAATTTGTATCAATTAGATACTCTTTGGGCTTGTTTTTATCTACTTATTCTGAAAGCCTACAGCAGGCACATTTAAATCAATATAAATCTGATTGATTGGGGTGATTGGCCAATACATTTTCCCAACACTTACGCATTTAACTTGTCTGATATTTTTGCCACATTTTGCCGTCACAGTGGTGGTGGTGTTAACCTGCGTTCACAGCAAAAGCGTTGTGAATATTCGTAACACTTTTGGTGTGAACCCAGCTTTAGACTTTGCCATGATTATGCTTTTGACTTCCTCATATGCGTTCATGATCATCTCCTGCTCGTCAGCGGAGAAAAAAGTGTCTTGTCCTTTGAGTTTATTTGCCATTGTACTGTTAGAAGATCATGGATTCAGCGGTCGACTCTTTCCCCTTTTGAAGCAGACGGGCACGCGCAATTATCCAGATGACTGACGTCTGGTTCGAACTAACAAGACTATTTGAGCGCGGATCAGCCTTTGAGAAACCGAGTTAGCCTGACGTCAATCATTGGGGTAATTTAAGATGGATAATAGGACATTTGATCGATTTAGTTGAACCACGTACGAGGAACGGGGCCCAGGCCAGTTCTCTGTGTGCCATTGAACACAACACTCTGTAATGATTACCAGGACTTATCAAACCCCTCCTGCCATGGCATGTTGTTATTATAAGGTAATATAAGGTAGTAACATAATATTGGTTATTAATATTCACCACAAGAGGGCGCCTGTGTTCAGTCTGTAGCAGCGTCATGGTGGGGGAACCTTTGAACCTCTGCTCGGTGACGACGAACAGTTTTATTGTGCCGGACCAACATGGCCGCGCTGAGGAAGGTAACAACCTGCTTCCGTCTCCTCAGGTAGGCTGTGGTTAGATAACGTTTTACAGCTAAGTTTGTAATTCATACACGATATACTAAATTAACCTTAACTCAAGATGGAATGATGTTTCCGACTCTGAAGTGAGGAAAGCTTCAAAACGGTCCGAGCAACGACAACAACAATAACCGGAAGTTGCGACAAACACGATAAACTGTTTTTTTATTACCATTCGTATATTTTTTCCTACATTTGTGAATCAATATAAAAGGATATATGTTGGACTAGCTTAAGTTGATCCCTCAGCTTTGGTCGCGAGCCTTTAGATGGAATAAATAAACTAAATACGTAACAAGTGAGTCACAAATCCGCGTATTAATCTGACGGTACTGATTTATTCTCTTTAGGAGTTCAGCTCCTGTCCTGTTCAGCAGCAGAAAACCTGCAGTCCGTAAAGCCGTCAAATGGACAAATATCCTGTACACAGGCATCGCGTCTGTAGCTGTGGGCGGTGGGCTGTGTGCTGTTCCTTTCAAACAGGTGAGTGTGTCACCTTACCAGAGAAAGACCCATACACGAGGATACAGTTACAAAAACACAGCATATAACTTGAAGTATGACTCTGGTGTTTTCCCTCTCTCTCTCTCTCTCTGTGTCTCTGTTGCAGGTTGAAAGCCTCTCTCATGACTCTCTGATCAGACGAGCAGCCTCTCTGGTTACAGACAGTTCAAGCACTTTTCTTTCTCAGACCACTTTGGCTCTCATAGATGCCATTACAGAGTACTCAAAAGTAAGTTTGATCGGGTGGTAAACGTTTTTCCGATATCCTAGCCTATATCCCAAATTGCAGAAGGTATAGTATAAAGTATAGTGTGCATACAAGTCATGACAATTGTATGTATGTAGCCCAATATCACAAATTGGCCTTTGCTTTACAGTCTGTACAGCATACTAAACACTCTGTCCTTAGATCTATCTATGATTAGAGGATGTTAAGAAAAAAAAGGTTTTGTTGTATTTGTAAGTATAAATATTATGTATCAAATAGGAGTTGGATGAAGTTGTTTATGCATCAGTCTAACTTTAAATAGACCAGCGATAAAAGGAAAGCATAGCACATGTAAAGTTGTCCATGTTCAGATGCAGCATGATGTAGTGTGTAGAGACAAGCCAATGGCAATGTGTTCAGATTTGTTAAACTTTTTTTTTTTTTTTACCACTTACCTGAGTGAAAGACATTTCTTTGACTTCTGCTGCCATGATAAAACAGCGGTGAGAGGCATTTAATTTGCTGTCAGTCAAAGCATCAAAATATATTTTGTGCAGAAACACTGTCCTGCCTAGTGGTGGAGATAATCTACAGGCCTATTTTAGTTTTGAAGTTATCAACTATAATAATTTTTAAATGTGTCCATACGCCATAAAAATCATGCTGTGCTTCTCTGCCTTGGTAGTTTTAATTTAAATGTAAACTGTGTATGTCCTCGCCCTTTTGCTAACAGGCTGTGCACACACTCATTGCCCTCCAAAAAAGATATTTGCAATCACTGGGAAATCTGACTTCTGCAGAAGAGGACACAATCTGGCAGGTGATCATTAGCCAGCGTTCAGAGGTTAGTAGTTTGTGTTATCATCTTCGGTGATAAGTACTTCAAAAATAAACCTCAACATAGCATGAAAATGTTGTCTTTTTTTAATTTATTGATCGCCGTGGCATGAATATGACAGCAGACTTTGCAAACCCCGCTGAACAAACGGTTTGAGTCTGACTTAATAATTCTTCTCGTCCTGACAGGTTAGTGACCGACAAGATGAATGCAGGCGTTTCGAGTCAGCCTGGGTCAGCGCCGTCAAGCTGTGTGAAACGGCAGCTTTGGCAGCATACACCTCAGGTGTGTAAAATACAACGTCTGAGTTTGGTTTTGTGGCCGTGTGAGCGAACGGTTGAGACGTCATGGTTGAAGTATTCGGGCGGGTTTTCTCAGAGTTCTCGTAATGATGAATACAAGTGTACGGCTGTGAATCATCTTCCCAAAGCTTTGCACGTCGCGGTCTGCCCGTTCCCATTCAGCTGCTGTCAGCGTCGCACTCTGGACATTGTATGGATCATTTGCTGTCACTCAGTTCGGCTTTGTGGGTAGCAACATGGAGATGATGGACAGGAGTGCCTTGTTGATGACAACACCTAATGTCTGAACTTAAGCTGGTGTTGTGTCAACCTGTTGGAACTTTTTTTTTTTCAACAATTTCACTGTGTGTGTGTGTGTGTCTGCATCTGTGTGTTTCCAGGAGCTGAACATGCATCCATCACATTGAGCACAAACGTGCAGGTGGCCCAGTCGCAGGTGGAGGAAGCACGGAAACTGTCAGTGGATACAGATAAGAAGTTGACGGAGACTAAAGTAATGGAGGTGGAAAGGGTGATGCAACATGTTTCCTCATCACATAATGATGAAGAGGTGCCTGAGGCTTATCTAAGAGAAGACTGAAACAAATGCACAGTGACCAGAAAAAGAGTTGCTTATAAAGAAAATATAACTTCAACCCGAGTCTAATTTTGAGTCTTCAACGTGTCTGGCTGTGCCTTGTCACGTAGATTGTGCTCAAATGAATTTGCCACCATCTGCACATAAGCTGTCATGTTGAAAAAGTGAATCACACAAAATGAGAACGTATCCACGCTTCAGCACACCCATGTAAGTGTTAATCATTTAAGACTATGAATAATGATTATCAACCGCTTCTGAAGCATAGAGGATTACGTTTTCGATCTATTGTACTGGGTCTTGACAAGCTGATTTTTGCGTTGTGTAAAAATCAATTGTAATAAAGACTAAACACGGTATGAAAACGATTAGTTTTTTGGTGTTTACTTGCTGCAACATCAGAAAATGAAACCTTTTAAATTCATGTTTACATGATAGATATTGTGTTTACTGAAGTGACTTGCGACTAAGATTCCGTTTTTTTTTAATAACAGCATTGCGTGGATCCAAATTAAAAACATTTAACCAGCACTGAAAATAGTGGGGGAAACAATGTGTCACTTCATATGGTTGTTGAAAAATATGCGTCCGTGATGAATATGTGAACAGAGTCTGTGGTCATCTTGGGAAATATTAAGTGTGCTTGAGTGACTAAGAGCCACTTCGTAAACACCGTGACACCCAGAGATGCTGTCTTTATGAAATACTACCAGCTGGTGGTTCCACTTCTCTTTTTTAGTTACTCTGAGGTAATGTATGAACATTCCATCCACACAGATTTGAATTTGTAAATGTCCCACTGGTTCCCACCCATGTACTTCTGAGAACATCTTTAAGGTGTAGTGTTGCTTTACTTGTAATTTGTATCTCTCTCTTTCACTCAACAACTCTTCCGTCTCTGCAAATTACCCATGTCCTGACACCGCTGCGTAGCTTTTAGGATCGTTTCTCAACTACCTCCCCTGTCATCACTTCATCTCCAGCTTCACCTCTTTCCACACTGTTACAGAGTCGAAAACAAACTGCTCTATTCCAAAAATAGTTGAGTGTAAACGGTTCTATACGACTAAAAGCATTTATCTTAATGGAAAACGGGAGAAAGGGATTTATTTTCTCCAGCAAAGTTACACAATGATACAGATTAGTGGGCAGGTGATAAATCTGAAGGAGATGAATGCAGACTGAGCTCATTTGCATAGGACTTCAAAAAGATCAGGTGCCTATATGTACACTAAAACAAGTTGGTCTTGAAACATTATGAAACTCCTTTTAATTCCAGCAGATGGCGATCTAAATCCATTGCAATACTTTTTTCTCCTACAGGATGCACTACATTTGCATCTTCATCCCCAGTCAGTTCAAATTAATTTATTGGAGTCACTATTTGCATTGTGTTGACTTTTAAAAAAAAAATTTAATCCAGATTGTTAGAGAACCCTTCATGTGAATATACTGCACATCCTGGTGCATGCACCTACCATTGCACACTGCATTTAGTCGTTCACCCAGCATGTGCACATACAGTACTGTACAATAGAATGAAGTTGAACCAGTTTGAACCCTAAACACTAATTTCTGTCTCCTCCTTCTGTTCCCACTTAATGTGCACGCCTTCACAGTATATTAAATAGTGGGAGAGAATATATACCTAACCTGCAAGTTTATTAAAACATCTACTCATTATCCTTAAGTAAGAATATGCTCTGTAACAGGTACGCTGTCGTCCTGTATGCCCTCCAAAGGTCACTGTCTACTGCTGAGGGTCCATTCGGAGGGAGCTCATTATGGGGGAGACCTACGTGGAGCTGCAAACACGAGCGTGACCTCTCCCTGCTCTAGATGGTCAAGCCTTTGCAGGGGATGGGACCATGAGAGTGGCTACAGAAAAGAGGGGGGGGGGGGGGGGGGGGGGGATCGGGAGGTTTTGAGGTGTGCAAGGACTGGCTCACCAATGTGACTAGTGAGGAATGTTGTGTTTGACAAAGGCTGTTTTCACAGACTGTAAAACCAAATGTCCCAGACGGTCTGTGTGGATGTGCACCCACTGGTCACAGGGGAGGTGGTGCCAGTGCAGCCTGGCCTGCCTGGAAGAAAATGTAATGGAGCTTATAGAGAAGTATTTTTTTGTGTTTTTGCAGCATGAAACCTCAATGAGGTAACCACAATTACTAAGGTCATGGGCCATAAATGCTCATAAACTATTTAGTTCAACTGAGGGGAGGGGGGCTTTGAGCATTTCTGCAGCCCAAGTTCTGCTGGTGGTGTGAAATAACCACCACTGAAGATATTTAACCGAAATTGGCGACATCATCAACACATTTAATGTTTTTGTAAAAGAAAACAAGATGTGATTTATCATCTCATGAATACACAAGCCTCCACACTGCACTGGCGCTACTGTTCCAATGCAAAGTGGCCCAGGAGGGGAGATTGATTGGTGAAAAGGGCAGCACTTTCACCTGGGGATTTATAGCTCTTTGAGGATATAAATAAACCGCCACGGGGTATAAAGGCAGGGGGTACGGTGTGGAGACATATCATGGGTCATGCTTTAATCACGGTGATGCTGAGTTGTAGCGCAGGGAGAGGCAGCGGGTTAAATTTTGCAGGAGATTGGAGGCTCCCTGGAGAGTTCATGTCCCCTGATGAGGTAATACAGCCGATGAAGACGTCACAGCAGAGATGGGGAGCTCAACGCGAGGGAATCACATTGAGACGAGCATTTGTGCTTATCTTCAGAGAAAAATATGATGTTCGTCTCAAACTGCTGAAGAAGCATATTTATCAGTTCAAGCTGCAGTGCCCGATAATAACACAGTGCTGCACACAGCGCCAGATTCCTGAATGTGTAAAAGCTGTAATTATCTCAAAGAAAAGAACAATGTGAGAGAGTGCTTCATTACCACTTAGGTTTAGGACAGAGTAGTTGCAATGTGCACACTCTCAGAAACAGGAAGCAGTGAGGCACTCTTGTTGCATGTGACTGATTTGTCCTTCAGTAGCAGATATCCTGGGCTTTATATTAACTTTCACATTCACTTCCTGGTTTTTCCTGCAGTGTGAGAATATTTTTCTCACGTTGGTTACACATTATCTACAAAATGTGTGCCTCAACAATCACTGATTATCATGTTGTTCATTCACTTAAACATACTGAACTATGTCTGTAGAACTAGGGCTGGTTAGTGGAACATGCATGTTAGTATTTCTCCTTTGTGCCTGCTGATTTTCTTTGACCCTCAATTTCTCGAAACAACAAATGTGCTAAATGCACTGTGGTGAAGCTGAGATTCTTAAAAGGCTCTAACCCGTGTATGTTTCTACAGAATGAACATGTACTGTGTTATGTGTACTTTAAAATGAAATGTGTAAAGTGAATTCAGCATTTATATCGGCTTTAAGTCAAAACCTGCATTGTGAAAAAATAATCTCTGGCCCTGGTGGTTAGAGAGAAGTGTAAACAGTTGCAGGTCTGATCTCCACTTACTATTAACTCTGTAAGCATTATTTAGAAATTAGTATACATGTTTTGGTTACTTGATTAGGCATATTTATTTTAAGAAATATGCATAATGTAAATGCAATATAAACTGACATTATAAAGCCTGTAAAACTCAGTTTAACTCCTCTTTACAAGGAAGGGCCCCAACAATATGTTACAAAGCCGGTGTCAATTTAGGGCCCTTATCGTGGCAGTTTATGTTGTGCTTTCGTGTTGCAAACCGTATTACAAAATAAATGTTGAATTAGTCAAATGACCTCAAACTAAATGCCACGTGGAGAACCTGGAGCCCTCAGGCCCCCTGAGGTTTTAGGGGATCAGGGCAGCTGCTCTCGTTGCCCAGCTGGTAATCCAGCCTTGGTCCTCTTTGACAATTTAAGTCCTCTTTAATGTTTTTAAGAAGCTTCATGAGTGATGGTCTAGTTGCCAATCAGTCTTTGATATGAGAATATGAGTGAATCGCCCTGTTACTGCCCTACGGTAGCTAAGTACATTTATGTGTACTTTACTTGAATATATCTATGTTATGCAAAGTTCTACTTGTATTCCACTATAACTTTGAAAGATTCTCAACTGTGTAAAATAGTTAATTTCGTCCTCACCTGGACTACATAGTGCAATGCTACACATGAATGCATCAACATTCATATTTTAATATTATGGTATGAAATAGTAGAGCACTTTTGGTGCATTGGGTATTTTAATATCTTATAAAGCATATTTTACTCATATTACAATATTTAATTAAGTGTTACTTTCAATGCCAGACTTTTACTTTGCTTGTGGAAGACGTAGCCTACTAAGATCTTTAAAAACACCACAGTGTAGTAATAAAGCAGTAGTAGTGAAAGTCCTGCGTTCAAATGTTTACTGAAGTAGAAAATTGTTAGCATCAATATATAGACCTTCCTAAAGTATTACAAGTAAAAATACTCACTATTTCAGAAACTCATGTATTATATATTGTATTATAATTTTGGATGCATTACTTTATATACTGCGGGAAGATTATTCAAGTAAAATTAACTATATTTACCATGTAGATAAACATTGAGATGAATAGATAGATAGATAGATAGATAGATAGATAGATCAATATATATATATATATATATATATATATATAGATAGATAGATAGATATATCAATATATGGATAGAGAGAGCAATAGATAGATAGATCAATATATATATATATATATATATATATATATATATATATATATATATAGATAGATAGATAGATAGATAGATAGATAGATATATCAATATATGGATAGAGAGAGCAATAGATAGATAAATAGATAGTACAACCTAAGTTAACATCACAACTTCTATCTCCATTGTCATTTCATCTCAGAGGTGTCCAGTGGCTGTTTGCGTGTGTGTGTGTGTGTGTGTGTGTGTGTGTGTGTGTGTGTGTGTGTGTGTGTGTGTGTGTGTGTGTGTGTGTGTGTGTGCGTGTGTGTTTTGTTTGTTGTCCAGCAGAAGTGGTACAACCCACGCGGATCGGTCACTATGGAGAGCAGCTCCCCAAGAGCGCGAGCCAGTAGCCAGAGAGAGCACGAGCGAGGAGGAGGACGGATCAGAGCGTGCCGAAGCGCACAGACACACAGGCATCATGGAGAAGGGAGCGTTCAGGAGGACTTTGCCATCTAACGGACTGCGACTTATCACGTCACTCCTCACCTTTTACGGACTTGCCTGTAAGTTAACGGTTCCTTTTGACATTCAGCCCACGCGACTCCTGGGGCCAGTGGAAGAAGTTGCACCGGAGCTGCTCCCGTTAGTCGAGCCGGGCTAGCGTCGTGTGGAGCGGGGCTGTGTTCCGTCCAGAGCCCGCTAGCTTTGTTGAAGCTAACGACTTTGGCGGTGTGAACAGTTTACGCATCACGTCGGTAGGAAAGTAAGTTAGGTTAGCTAACGAGCTGCTGGCGTCGTCGCACAACGTTAGCCGAACCGCGCGCGTCTTTCACGTGTGAATACAACTTGGTGAACGTTACTAGTTAACGATGCTTTACGTTAACTCACACCCACGGAGCGACAGCTAATTACACGCAAGCGAACTCAATTAAAGTTAGATTTTCATCCAAAACCGCTCCACTCGGGACAGGAGATAACTTTATCCTCAGCGCTGATTTTGTGGTAATTATAGGCACATTTTCAAGCCAACGTTAGTGTGTGTCCCATCATTTCATGGTTTATATTACTCAGGGAGTGTGTGTGTGTGTGTGTGTGTGTGGGGGGGGGGGGGGGTGCCGGTTGGTTTCCCTCCCACTCAGATAGAAACTCATTCAGCAGCTGCATTGATTCGTGTACTAAAATAGAAACGGCATCGAGTATTGCCGCTGTCACCCACGGTGAGCGCAGATGAGCTCCTTTGTGAAAAGTTTGCCAAGTGGTCGTTGGCTCCAGGTGGGGGAGGAGAGGAGGAGGAGGAGGAGGGGTACACACGTTGTGTGATGCGGCGGAGACCTCTCTGCTTTAGGCGTGAGGGGTGGCAGGGGAAATGAAGACATATTTTTTTTTAAGGGAGGCACTGCAGTCGCAGAGTCTCTGGAAGTATTGACCTGCAAGCTGGGCCGCATGCCAGACAGGCAGCACCTCCAAGCCGCCATACCGTCCCGAGCTCTGCTGTGTCCCAAGTAGCTGGGATTACAAGAGATGGCAGGCCTGCTAAAACAAAAGAAGAGACAAATATTGATAAATACCAAAGTAAATGCTGCCCAGGAATGCACCATTGTTTCCCCTCCTGAATGCAAAGGCAGTAAATTCAAATCAGATATGCCCTGGTAGCCATTTCTTAAAAGTATATAAAAGCATTTCTGCAGACAAGCTCTCAGGTGTGACCAGCCAATTGGCATCTGCTAAGGATGGGGGCTGCAATTATTTTGTACATCATTTTCTCAATTAATAGATACTCTTTTGAAGGCTAAAACACGAGAACATTTTATTTCATTGGTCAAGCTTCTGTATGTGTTTCTCTGCAGCTGCCACCAGTGTCATATCTGCCATTGTGCCCTCTCACTTTTACAGAGACCTCTTCATACTGTACTTTTTCTGTCTGTACCCCCTGTAACACTAGTTCATAAATCAACACAGGGAACTGATTGCAAACTAAATTGATTTACCCAAACGTGCCATTTGGTGCCGTGTGTGTGTGTGTGTGTGTGTGTGTGCAGGTGTTCAGTTCAACTAGTCACCTCGACTGCCAAACAAGCTGACTATTAACACAGGACAAACTAGCCAACTAAGGTTAGTTTCGGTGTCGTGTTTGGAACAGATGGTGGAGCCCATGTGGCCCAGGCCTACTGTTTAGGGTTTACCAAGCACAAGTGTGCAGAGGGACTTGTGTCAAAACATGTCGTAGACGGGGGCTGTGAGGAGGGGATTCATTCAAGGCGTGGCTACAGGCGGTGAGGTCTGTAATTGAAGACCATAGTTTTGTGGTTTCTTCTTTTTGGGCCGCATGATTCATAATTTAAATAAATAATGTTGTAATGGAGCCACCTAAATTACAGACTCAAAACAGAAATAGATTTGGGAAGAAAATGTGCACTGACTGAGCAGATTTGTTCCTCATTGACGTTAATGTGCTTCAGTGGTTATTAATTGACAGTAAATTGTAGAATGTAGCCAAGAAAATAGTTTTGTCGTTGCAAATATGAATCCAATAGCTACATCTTTTTTCACCACATGGTAAAGGGCAGATCAGGTCAAGAGGATTTTTGTCTGGGACAGGTGGTTGGGTAACTTAATGTTGTTGTCAGTCTGAACATTACATTTTAGTTATACATGTATCTAGTTACCTGTCAATCTCCCTGGCTTCTCTGGGAAATTACAATGTTTTATCACACTGCATAAAACTGCATTTTACTTGATTCTCTTGATCATTTTACAATGTTTACAGTCCGTCTTCTTCCGACAAGGATTAAGGTTAAGCTTAAGCATGACTCGGCTAAGTAGACCAACCTTCGGTCCGCTGACTAAATATTGCTTCAGATGCCAACTATTTGACTAATGTCTGGTGTTAATTATCCACACTAGTTATTTTCTATTGGAATTATATACAAGAAAGGGCGTTCAACTAAGTTGGATTCATTGGATTCACATCTGTGGGTCGCAGCTGGGGCATTCATCTGATCCTCTCATTTCATCTTCAATCTCAGCTGTGAAGCAGCAGACTGAGAACTCCTAATCACATTAAATGCATGCAGTGTTTTCTTTTTGAAGGAAGGCCATCAGCGGATGAGTGTGCTGCTTTATTGTGGGGCATGTAGGCAGTGTGTGTGCGTGTGTGTGTGTGTGTGTGTGGGGTTCAGGGAGCAGGCCGTGGTCACCAGCTTATGTTGACTCCACCCTTTGCTTCCTCTTCCCCGACAGATGTGACTGACTGTCGGAGGCTTTGTGTGGCAAGCTGCTCCCTGGTGGTCCATCAGTAAATTTAGAGCTGTAACCCCCAGTTTGAGCTTATCCCTGGGCTTGTCTGTAGCCAGGAGGAATAAAGAGACATCACTGTGACACTGTAGTCAATTGTTGATTACTTTCAGCACACTGTTTTCTGTTTTCACAAGTCCAATTAGGACTGCCTGCACCAACCGGTTTAACGTGAATTACCAGAACCAAAGATACTGTGCATTATACTCTGAAGATGGCACCACATTTCCATTCATTCCAATGAAAGTTCCTCACTCAACAAATTACAAAAAACTCTTCCCTCTTCCTTGTTTGCATAGGTGCATTAGTGAAGTTTAAGGTTTTGAAGAAATAAAGAAAAAACATCTCAATACAAATCGTTTTACTTGTATGTGTATATCTTTGCAGTTTGAGGTGTCAACAGTTTTACAGGCGTCTCGGGTTAAGGATTTTACTTTACCCAGGCAGTTTTTATCTTTCGCCTTATCGTCAACAAATCACGTGAAAAGAGAACGGCTACAATGAATTGAAGGCCAAGTCATGATTTCGTTTATTCTTCCATTGTTGTCCAAAAACTAGAAACACGCAATTGAGCCACACCACTGCACATTGGTGACATGAACCTACAGTACCGTGATTGTCACGGCCTCAAGGTTATTTTGAGTCAATTTCACATGCACAATGCTGCATAAATACTAGCTAGCTCACCAAATAGGAGGTTATAGTCAATAAACAAATGCACTGCACATTTAGCCCCGTTTGAGTTTGCTAAAAAACTACAACTGTTTTGAGGAAACGTCTGCATTTCTTTTCAATTTAACTTTATATTTGTTTGACCCAGCTTTTAAAGATGTGCATCTTCTGTATGAATGAATTTGTCTTGGGGCTGGCTGACGCAGGCAGGGTATGGAAGTTGCAATGCATTGAGAGGCAGACTAATGCTTCCTTGAATATGGTCTTTCTATGGGAACATAGAAACACGACAGTCTCAACCTTTAACTCGACCGTCTGGTTTTGCGACTAATAACTTTCATTATTTCTTGTCTACTTCCTTCCCAGGCCAACATTGGGTGTTTCCAGTCATTAGTACACAGTGCATGGGTAATTAGTCATTCCAAATGGGGAAGAAAAGGGGAAACGTGCACACACAAAAATACATAGAAAATGCTTTCATTATGGATGCTATTTTGTTTACAGTGTGTTCGCTAATATGTCTTGTCTACTGCATAAATCTGGGATAGACAGGAATTGACTGTTTCTCTCACTGAGTCATAGGAAACTACACAGGGAAATGGCTTCCAGATATTTCCATGGTTAATTACCTACTGTGAATGAACACAGGGAAACCTTTTCAACCCGTTTTTTTGGCCCGCTGTTTTTCAAGAGTCAGTATTTCCCCCTGAAGTTAGGGTCACTCCGATACACTGTGGCTTCACAGTCCATATTAAAGAGGTGTACATGCAGGGTGTGCACAGTCAGCAGTTGAATCCTCCAGGAGGGGAGCACCGGGGTTATGGGAAACAGGTGTGGCTGCTTTTCACCACTCGCTCTTATTTGTTTCACTCATTCAGCTGTTGGGTGGTTATGATGTTTGGGATGGGCACACAGTCTGTTGTATACACGGACACACCCCCTACCACCCAAGTGGGAGATTATTAAAGCCCACCAGTCAAATAGTGGGAGGTGCTGACTGTAGCAAGTGAGCTTTCAGTAGTGCTGTCTTATTTGCTTGTACACAAGGATTGGTGATGTATTGTATACTGCAAGCTAATGGAAATAATCTCTTGGAAGCTTAGGCTGTAAAGTAGAGTACTGTATTGTTTTGTTTGTGCCTTTTTTTATATCCTGATATTTCACCGGGCTATACGGTATATGACAAGTGACAAGTCTAGCTGGTTTTAAATCGAGGACCAGATTCAACTTGTTTCCGTGGTGGATACCGACACATCAGAAAATCGTTGTATTCTTGTTTCTGCCACTTTTACGTGGACCTTATAGCCTCCGGTTAGCGGTGCAGTAAAATATAGGCTGACCCCACACGAGAAGATTGTAAGATATCCGTGTTGTTTTGGTTTCAGCAGTTTGGCAAATTGTCACGTATTCTTCACTCGGCGTTAGCTTTTTTTGTGTTGTACATCCTAGTTCTTATGTCTCTAGCACCATGTCCAACCCTCTGTCTTGTGTTAAGATTGGGGGGGAAAAGAAGCATTTTGCATATGATATTTGGACAATTCCGGCAAAGTTAATCTAGTTATTTATTATTTTATCTAGTAGTTATTATTTTACACATAGGACATTTATAATCTATAATATACAACTGCATTTAGCAGTGGACACACAGAAAGTGTTGAACTTTCTATCCCAGAATCACAGGCCCAAAACCACTACTGAGCAGGAAACATTCACTGCATGCATTATTGACTTTTAATGGAGTTGCTGATGAGTGACGGCCCCAAACTGTTTCTTGTAGTACTGAGGGTTCAGTTTTAATCACTCGCATCATTTGAGGCAGACGCAATTAGTTGGATTTGACACTGTTGGATTTGACATCGTTTTTACGAATTGTCAGAACTTGAGTCCAAGGTTTTTAGGTTTCAGCACCCACCCTTTGCTCTGTGTGTGAGCGATAACATCAGACACCGAAACCGAGGGAAAGAAAGTCATGTCCCCTGTTCCAGAGCTCCCTGTTTTGGCTTGCTGAGCAGCCCTGGTCCTTGATGCAGATATATTGCGGTAATGGCTTGAACTGTGTCTACTGGTATTTAGCCAAATTATTCTGTATTCCCCCCCTATAGTTTACATTCTTTTGCTTTAGTTGCTGATGCCCTGCCTCTTCATTTTCAAATAGACAGTAAAGCTTAGTCATAGATTACTGCTCACTGCCGTCAAACGTGATAGTTCCACGTGGTTTGTATTTTTGGCCTCTACTTGATTTGCAAAAAGGATCAATGAAGAAAACAAGTGGCTATTAAAAAGTCTATTTAGGTTTTAAAAACAATGTTAGAATATAATTTAGCGTGAATTACAAACAAAGAGATGATCACAGTTTAAATGTGTATTTACACTACAACCCAGAGCCGTTAGACCAATTTAAATTGGAGTAATACAGCCTTTATGTACTATAAATATTTGTCTTTTACATCCAAGTGAGCTTTATATTATGGTAACACTATGTCAGACCAGGCATGTAACCGGAGTCCCAGAAAAAATACACTTGGATGTTGTCTTACTGACCTTTCTTGATTCGCTGTGGACTTTCCAGTGTGGGAGGGAGGTGTGTAGTAAATTGCAAAGAGGGGTGTTGACAATATTCCCCTTTGATTGAAGTCTAGACAAAGTTGTACAGGATGTAGGGGAATAAAATCATCACAGACCGAGCAGTTGGCTAAATGATTTGCATTGGCATGTTGTCAAATGCATGCATTTCAGTTCTTTTGTGAGGTCACTATAAATTCGCTGTAGTCAGCTGGGATTTGTTTTATCCCAAGTGACCCAAGCACCTACATCTCCTTGTTCTCGCCGTTCCAAGTGGGTGGTGAGTACAAATCAAGAGTAACATTTTAATCTGTTGCAGAAACAAGGTGAGAGTTGCCAGGAAAAGTGGGTGTGCCGGGAAAATGAACTGCGTCTGACCAGGATAACGCTGCTGAAATGCCACGCTGACCAACCTACTTACTGTTTTTATTGACCATCGGGTTACACAGAGTACAGAGGCAGGTTTTGGTTGGACTGCTTTCCCTTGTTGTGGAGTGGGGGTTGCTGACATGCAGTGATGCTGATTGCTTAAGAAAGTTCAAAACACTTCCCTTTTTCAATCCATTTCTACAAGCTACTGTACATTTGCTCATTTCTAGAAACTATGTAGATGGCACCAAAATATATATAAAAAAACCCCAATGAGAAGACATGAATAAGATGAGATGCATGCATGCTGGGCAGATCTAGCACTCAAAACAAAGCCTGACTAAAGTTGTTTGCTTTTAGTCTGTCATGCATCTTACTGGATTTTAGTGCATTGTTCACCGCCTACTAGTATTCCTCTCAGCTCTATCTCTGTAACACCAATACATACACATCTATTAACGTTCCATGATAATACTAGCCCAGTGTTTGCAGCCTACATGTGCCAATCACTGACATCATGTAGATCCCTCAACAAAAAGGTTGTTGACAGAAACGGGCGTCACGCAAGAAATCTAAAATTGGACAATGGCGGGAATCATTTTAAAGAAAAACAGTCTAATTCCCTCTGGGCTCTCTGTGGCATATGGGAAACTATGTTTCCATTATGTTAGGGCAGCCTAATGAAAGTACAGTAGTCCATTTAGACCCAGTGAAGGGCAGTGGAGTCTGTGATTAGTACAGAACCCATTCTCTATTCTCAGCAAAGCTCCACCCAACAAGGGCATGATCTATTTCTGTCTTAATGAATGGAAATTGAGCTTTGGTTTTATTACTTTTTTTTTTTCAAAGGACAGTGACTTGTAAATTTGGCGGGAACAACATGTGTCTAAAAACAATGCATGATTATTAAATGATACTTGTTTTAGTTTAAACCGGCCACATATATTAACACTTGAACATTGTTAAGAAGGCTTCTATGAGGAAAATTACATTTCCTTTTTGTGTGGGAGCACAAGTTGTGTGGGACACGTTTGTGGTATCTTTTGAAGTGGGAATGGAAACTCACGGATGTAACTGCACTGAGACCAAAGTTGAGCCAATGCCAGTTTTGAATATTTGATGCCAACATACAGTTTATCTTTTATTATCACACAGGCTAATGTGGAGAGTTGGACCTTGAAGTATCATTGGTGGTAGATTTGAGCAGATGCTGTGAATAATTTACTAAAATCAATTAAACAGATACCAGGCCAACCGTAAAACGGCACTTGTTCTGAATGTATAAAGGCGTCAGTTGTGCATGATATCTGGCTAATTGTTTTATGTAGTACATATCTTAAACATTCATTCATGGCTGTCAGTTTCTAAGACGAGATAACGTTTTTTTCTTGAGAATACTCAGCTATCTAAAAGAGGACAGGAGCAGTAAGGATGTACTTGATGAGCAAGCAGACCCTGACACAAACATTTCTACCCCAGTGCAATTTTCAACACTACTGTGCTGCAATGGTGAGTGCAGTGCCGTCTCTATTAGCATTAACGTGTCCGGGATGTCATACACTTAAGCTCTAATTGAGAAAGACTCATTGTAGCTTCTCCCCCTAAAAAAAGAAAACGCAGACATTTAAGTTGCTTATTCACACAGCAGCTTGAAAAACGACCTTCATTTCTTTCTTTGACCATTTGCGACTTTTTTTTAAATTGTCTTTTCTGTTACAAAATTGTACATTTTTGTCAAATACTTTCAGCTTGCATGGAAAACATAACATGGCTGCCCATCTCTCTGTCCATTGTACTGTGTTCACATTCTGAAATAGCTTCCCTCAAACCCCCACAACAAACAATAACAAATCCCACACAATAAGGCAGGACGCTGTAGTGTCGGAGTGTTTGTGTTGCCTTGGTACACAGTGGCAGACATTGTCCTTCACAAGTTCTACAGCATAGCCGTAGTTAACTCTGATGAGAGGTTGTAACCTATCCCGACACTCTGTATGTCAACACTATTGATCCTTTTCTTTTAAGCATGGATCTTTAATCAAATGTGACCTGGATGAGAAGGGTACAGAAGTCTACTTTGCTATGGGGGAGTAATGAGAAAAGGGTTGTGAAGAAGACGGTGACATGTGAAAGAGGCCTGTACGCCCCTTTTTTTTTAAAGGCCTGTCAGCCAGTGTTTGTCTCCACCGTGAATTAGCCCGCTGAAAAAGCCTCACACCCTCACAGGATACAATGCGAGGAAGGAAGGGGGTAGATTAGAGCTGGTGTAAGGACTAATGGTTTCTTCACACTGCACAAATATTTCTTACGATAAAGACGAGCTATAAAACAAGCCATACACCACTTGGCCTATCCCGTCTCTAACTGATTGAGACAGAGTTATAGGCCCCACGAAAGTAAAGCATTGGTCTGGGGGGGCTGCGCTAGGCATACAGGCATTGTCTGCTTTTCCCTGGTCGCCTCTTTAGAGAGTAACAATAGCAAACAAATGGCTCCACACTGCCTATTGACTTCTTTGAGTTTCAGTGTTTGAAGGCAGAGACGACTCTCAGAAAATGCAGCCCCTAGTAGAAGATGTATTGATTAAATTCTCAAGTGCTAAAGCAAAGTCCCAACTGTTAAAATGTGTCTTCATTTTCCACCAATGTCCTAGCTTTGGCTGAACACGAGGAATGGTTTAATTGTTTTTCTTTTTCTCCTTTTCCGCTTGGGTTGGGTTGGGAAAGGTTTCTGTTTGAGACATCATTGAAGAATTGTTCTATGTGTATTTTGCATTGTATCTATATTTAATAGTTGTATAGCAATTAGGGCTGTCAACGAATGTTCGAAATTCGAATATATATATATAAAAAAAAATGACCCGGAGCAGACGTGAAGTTGGGTGAGAGGCTTTCACGGGGTTTTGCTGTCAAAACAGCAAAAAACCCTGAAGAAACCCCCCGCCCCCCTGTAGAAACCCCCCGCCCCCATGTAATTTTCTCGATAGCGCCAGATCACAAGTCGTCATTTAAGTTTCACTTTCCTATAGAACAGGTCTACACCTTGTTCTGTTATTAAACAAACTAAACGGCCGTATTTTATTGATCTTATCTACACGTCAGCACAGCGGAGTTCCGCCCGATGCGCACATAAGGGAATATTCGAACGTAATTTTTGAGCAATTTTGACAGCCCTAATAGCAATCCATCTTCATAGACTATTTTGTGCGAGTTTGCCAGAGCCAATGCAGTTTACAAATGCATGTCAGTAAAACAAATTCAAACGCATGTCTTGAGATTCCGGTAGACGTTTAGTAGTCAGCTAATGTTGCTGGTGTTTCCATTGGCCTCTACTAGATTACGGGACTTTAGTGCTTGCATTGAGCATGAATTACTGCTCTCATTAAACAGTAATGAAACACTGCCCTTCAGCCTGTGTTCCCCTCCTACTCACAAATTATCGAAGCAGGAAAGAGAGTGAGGACTAGTCTAGGTCTGGTGCATCGTAGGTTGCTTGCTAACCTCTTGAAGTACTGACAGGTGCAGCCAAACCCACCTTCACCAGGTCAGGAGTTAATTCTTTTTTTAAAGAGCAGCTATAAACTAAATGATATACATGCACTATGATGAAAGACATCAATGTTGGTGTTAATATTGACATTTCTTTGCAGGTTTAAACAAATCTGCATTTATTGGTTGAAAATGGCCCCAAACACCATCTACTGTTTTAAATCAGCCCTTATCGTGCAAGGCCAATTCTTGGATGGAGTTGACCATCTGGGACTAATCTACTTCATGAATTAAAGTAATGTTCCGCCGTTTAATCAGATCCCCCCTCCTCTCCTCTCCTCTCCTCTCCCCACAGTGTCTATCGTTTTACGCCCCGGGACACTTTTTTTTAATATAGCATTTTTCTAAATTATGCAGTTGGTAGTTTTAGCCTCAGACTTGGGGCCGAAGTTACACTTCAATGCGGGGCACAGAAACATTTTACATTCATATATTTGCATTTGTACATAAAAATGAACAGTTAAGATGTTTGTAGTGAATTGCTCTTCACAAGGTCATTTTGGTTCATTGCTACTTGGATCCTTTTTTTTTTTTCAATCGGCGTTGCCATTGGTTCCATATGATAACATAATTATTATTATTAAGTAACTGCTGAGATCTGAAAACACAGGAACGTCGCTAAAAAGTAGTTCAACAGGGATGATCATACAAGGTTAGCCAAATGTAGGTAAGAGCAACTTCTTACCTTGGGGAAGCCTTAGTTGTAGAATCACAATAAATAAACCTTAAACTCAAACTTGAGATAAAACAAAGGACAGTAATTGTGACCCTAATAGGTTTGAACTATTCAAATATCTGTCTTTAAGCAATATGCTACTGACACTGTTTCTGACAGCACACTATTTTGAGGTGTGATGTGATACCTCTTGGTAGTTGGCTGGAGGGCGATTGCCAGGGAGCTGAACGTATCCTGGTGGCTATTGTGTTGGTAATTTCCAGTAAATCTCACAATATAAACATGTTCTCTGTTTAAAAAGTACAAATGTCGGCGGATAGCAAGTACAAGTCACCCATATTTTAAGTGGTCATGTCTCCAGTCTGATGTTGAGTGCACAGCTGATAGTTATGTGCTTTGTTTACATGTCGTAACATACGGCTGCGCAAATAATTTAATATTAATCACAATTATGGCTTCCCATAGTTAAATGAACATGATGGACTTGCAATATTGACGTTTTGAAATCCGCACTCTGCTCATAGAAAACTGCATATTAAATAACGCGCTTTCTAAACTACCGGCCACAAGGGGGCGATCGGCAGGTTTTGTCCGTAATAATCGTGCAGCCCTACCGCTACGTAGCCCTTGCCGTTATGACATGGCGCCACCCCTCTGTGCGGCGTCGTTCTCTGCCATCATTACAGTTCTTGTTTGATTTATTTCTCGTTTCAGCTTGATTTCATTTTCGGTTCATGAAAGTGTTGCGTCTCTCCTGTGCACTCGGAGGCAGACGACTGCGTTATAGCTCCCGTTGCAATGTCGCAGTGTTTCAAATGACAGTAGTTACTGTGTTTCCTATCGGATATTTTCCCGACGTGAGCGTGCGTAGTACACAAAACATTAACGTTAACTAGGTAATGTTGGCCGGAACATTATTTCAAGATGTATTCATAATAATCAGTTGGTCATGAACATCAAAAGACAATATTTATTCAAACTGTAAAATGTATGTAGCTTAACGTTAGCTCGTTAAATCTGCCTTTTTCCTTGTTATCTGGTCCTCTCCCCTGTTTGTCACTCTGGCTGAGGAGGACGTGCACGCTGTTTATTCGGTGATGACTTTGCATAGTCATCCTCAAAGTTGAGAGCGAGCTGTCGATCGTTGATTTAAGTTCAGTGGAGTGGACGGCACTGCGCAGTCTTGTAATTGCAACTTCATGACATTTTCATGAAATTCGGAAGTAGCGGCACAGCAAACCGTACAACAGAACCACTGAGACTTGAGTGAGATCTAAACGATGTTTATCAGAGACGATACATATGGTGAGCAAAGATGAAAACTAAATAATAAAAAAAAAAAAAAGGAATGACCCTTTTAAATGAAACCATGTGATCCAAATAGGCAACCAATGCTGACATCTCATGATTCTAAATGCAGACGTTATAATGTCGGCACAAATCAACCATCTGTGCTATACATGTGTTTTTATCAGTAGTTTTGACTCGGTGGTCAAACTGTCATCTAGTAATATCCGCTTGTAGAAATGATTGACCTAGCCTGGCAGCATTTTTATGTTCGAACATAGTTCACGCTGTTCAGTTCTTTACTGCTGTCCATCTCACTCCCAAATAACTGCCGTATTTCTTGCTTTGTGTCCTTATTCCTCCTCGCCTCACTGTATTCATTTCTGAAGGCTGAGCACTCAGAGTTTCCTCTTGCTTTAGTCCTAAACCACACACCCTACTGCACAGATTTCATGTCTGCATTCTTCCCACGTGAGGTCTTCAGATCAGTCCCTCATGAGTGCTGTTCGACGTGATAATCTATGCACAACAGAGTTTGTCGACACGAACATGACACATTGTCTATTTTGTTGCTGCGTGTAAAGGTTTCTGGCCTCTGACACCTCCCTGTCTCACACGGTTCCGACATGCAGTGCAGGCTTCATCGCGAGGAGCTCGAGCCAGGAGACGGCCTCCTCCTTTGGGGACGCCGGGGCCCGAAGCGAGGTCAGGTCTCGGAAGGTGGAGATCTTGGCTCATCAAGTGGCTGACGTGGAATGCTTGAGCCGGTTGCCAGGCAAAGAGGAAGGTTTTGATTTACCATCGCGTCTTTCGCGCAGCTTGTCGCAATTAGTGATGTCAGGAGGGAAAGAAACAAATATGAAGCATTTCTTCAAAGGGGAGGCATATCCTTCCCATGAGTTCATTCTTTCCTCGAGTAGCTCCAGGAAAAAGGGGGCAAAAGTGCAGCTTATTTCTCTTCGGACAAATTTGCGTTTTGCAGGCCCGGGTTCTTCCTGTTCTCTGGTGCAGGGCGTCGCACTGCGAATAGAGTAATTAGGTTGGAGATTGTCATAACAAAATATAGTTTTTTGTGTTCATCCCATTAAAATTTGGAACCTCATTTGTTTACCGGATGGGATGGCTTAACCAGTAAGGAAACCAGAAACAGTCCTGAGCTGCGCCTCCGCTCTGCAGCAGTATGGCCATTTCCTTGAAGAAACCATATGACGGCTCTGTTTAACGCACTGCTTGCATTACATATGCATGCAGTATTTTAGATAATATTTCAAGGAGCTCTAGTTTGCGAGCCCTGGCTGTGTTCTCCACTGCCTCAGACGAGCAGTGCCAAGTTTCCCCACTCTCCTCCTGGCTGTAGGTATCCCATGCAGAGGCCATCTGTCTCTCCTCCCATAATGGTAAGGGTGGAGTCCTCTTAAAACACTTCCCCCCCCCCCCCCCCTTTCTCTCCCTCCTTTCCTACGTACTCCCAAATGCTTACGGTAAAACAAACAGGACATAGCATAGATGGAGTCTTGTTTCTTTGTATGCTTTGAGAGCCCTGAAAGGTGACACACGGAGATAGACAAACTATGTACGGTAGCAGTTGGAGTGTCGTGTCAGGTAGCTGCGATATGTAGAGCATGTCAGGGAGAAGCCTGGTCCGAGACACGCGTCTGCGTGCATCAACATTGTCATGCATGCCAAGCATGTTAGTTTACCACTCGGACAACCCGGTGCGGCAGGAGGATTTTTTTTATCAGCGTGACATTTATAGTCTTGTACCAGTTCACATGTATTTACACATTGGGCTCACTGACAGGCTTTCTTAAATGGTATACGTTGTTTTAAAAAGAAGAGTAGCACCAGTGAGGTGACAACAAACAGCTGTTGTGTCAGCTCAGATGACTGCGGAGTGCAGAATGCAAAGCCCACATGGCTCTGACCCTGATTCTCCCCCACAGCAGTGCACCCAGAGGCGTCCGGCAGACGCAATGCAAACACAGGGAAACACATGCGCTGCTTAGCACTTTAAAGCAGGGTGGGATACTTCTTTCTTCTTTTTGACCAGTGAATCATAGGTGGGGAAAAAGATGGAAATGTATCCCTAAATTATCTTGGTGAAATAATCCAAAGTGACTTTCCCAAGTATTTTTCTAAAGTAAATGACAAAAAAAAAGAATAATAGTTCAATATTTTAGTTTAATAGGTTAAGAGCCTAAATACAGTGTATAACTGTGCCAGATAAGATTAGTTTACACAGTAAGGCAAGAAATCGAAGCAACATATTTTGAAAATGTGGGTCAGCAGAGAAAAACAAACAACCAGGAAAGCCCAAGTATTATAGCACAGCATGAGCCTTCACAACACAATGCAACATACATTTAGGACTCAGCAGCCATTCAAACAAAATGCCTGACTCTTTTACACACACACACACACACACACACACACACACACACACACACACACACACACACACACACACACACACACAGTAAATTACAGGGGACATATTGGAGCACGGGGAGCCTCAGCCTCCTTTGGCTCTATATTCCTCACAAACCAAGATAGCATTGCTGTGGCGTACCACTCAGCTTCATGCCAAAGACTCGAAATACCAGCCAGTGGGCCACTTTTATAAGCTTTACTCCATACACATCCGAGACTACGTACAAAGTGGAAATTTATGGCTCCCAAATATAGCTTACTCCGCACAACTGTGTCAATACTACTGAGGCGTGCTGTTTGAATATTTTGAATGAAATCTACTTTTTACATTTTATCTATAAAACAAATATTTTTCCGGAAGTCTATTGTAGATTTACTCTACAATTCATCTTTTGAATTGGTATAGCCTCTTTAAAAATGTTAAAGCGCACATAATTCTATCAATGAATCATTTGTGTAATTATGCTCACAAAAAGAAACTAAGCCCTGGGTGGATTTATTCTCATTCAGGGCTAGACATAACCTGTAATTTAGGATTCATTTCAGGTTAGCTTTGCAAGATACTGCATTCATTCCCATTGAGTTGTTTTTTTAGTTCTTTGCTACAACCCCGTCTATCAACTGTGACATATAGATTATTGTCCATACTGAGAAACACACTCTCTTCAGTGTTGATTTGTGTTGTGTGCGTGTTACTATTTTTCTTTTTTATTATTATTTGAATTTCTTTTTTGCCATGAAGACAACTCGGGCATTTGTTGTCACATGGTCATCGAGTCTTGACTTGCTTTTAGTAATTGCAGCATTCAAATATCCATTAATATTCAAAACCAAGTTTACATGTTGCATTACTTTACTTCAAAAAACTGCGGTGGGCTTCAATTCAAATTAAGGGCGTTATAAAAAGAGGGCATACAACCATAAAATTGCTTGTTTTGTTTCATCTCCTTCCAGTGATGTTTTTTTCTATCCTGCTTAAAAGGTGCTCTGGTGATTAGCAAGAGGGACAGTCTGAGTGTCCCGCGGTGAAAGTGTGTTGCTTATTAAGAGGGAAAGCAGAGCACTCAGAGTAGCCCAGATGAATTCTGGTCCTTTTTTTTTTTTAATTTTCCAATGAAAAACATGTCTGAAAAAGATAATGGCTGTTAATGGACGGGGAGAAACGTACTGTTTTGACAAATAGATTTGGATTCACAGACAATTTTCTTCCACTGCTACATGCCAGAGAACCCAAAAAAAAATAATCTCTGAATCCAAAGAAGTGTCACGAGGAAAAACATTTTTACAATTGAATTAAAGCTGCGACAATGACGTGTCGCTGACGCTTATTGGAATCTCATCTCTGTCCCGTTCTCTCAGCAGGTGCGAGCAGTAACCAGGTGATTGTTCCTGAGAAAGTGAACGCGGTGCTGGGGAAGAACATCACACTGGGCTGCAGAATAGAGGTGGGCTCCAACCTCACGCAGAGCTCCTGGGAACGCCATCTTCCTTCAGGCACCATCACCTTGGCGGTGTTCAACCCCGAGTTCGGGACCTCCTTCTCTTCGGACTACATCAAGCGCATCTCGTTTGTTTCCCCCTCTGTCCGAGACGCTACCATCACCATCGAAGGGGCCGGCTTTGCAGATGTCGGGTCCTACACCTGCAAAGTGGTAACATTTCCTCTGGGCAATACACAAGCATCAACCTATGTTAATGTATTAGGTAAAGTATAGCTCTGTCACCCTTATTTTCCGTTGTATTGAGTGCTTCTTAATGCTGGTCTTTAATCTCACTTTTCTAAGCAGGACACTGTTGGTTGTGATTAAGCAAAGCTTAGGTGACTACTAAGTGTTTGCCCTGAAGGAACAAACTACTCCCTGAAGCTACCTAGCATTGTAATTTACTACCTGGACACAGGCCATGTAAATTTAAAGCCCTATAGGAATCTGCTCTGTATAGAAGCTGCTGTGGTGTGGTCCCTCTCATTTCACTCACTCACTGCCAAAAAACTGCCAAATCAGGTTTAAATTAATTTCTCCATAAGGTCCTCCACGAGCCCACTTGCATACAAATCAAAAAGTGCATTTTTAGACTCTCTCCTCATGGAGCCAGCATGAGGATTGCTGAAACAAAGTGCTGAGGATTCGAACAGTCTCAGCTTGGTGCAACTAGTTGCATACAACAACAAGTTAATTGCAGGGTGTGATGCAGAGCGACTCTCGTGACATTCACTCGCATTTAACCAAGCTGCATGATAAAGTTTAATGCGTAGCAATGCTCTTAACTCTACAATGTGCGGCTATTTCCCTCGAGGCGGTGAGGATTGATGTCAGTTCTGCCCTCTTTACCCTTTGTCACGAATTATAAAATCATACCCCGGGCTGAGTAGTTGGCACGTCTGAAGCTTTCACGGCCACCGAAGAAGCAGATGACAAACTTGGCAATCCATGGTTTAGAAAATGTGTCATTTAAAAAAATACTATGCTTTTGCGTATCTGCAAATTTTGCGTCCCTATGAATTTTCTTTTTTAACGATTTCATCTGTAGTTGCTGATATGACATCTGGATGTTGAGGCTATTCGTCTTTTATTAATAAAGTCAATTCCCCCCCCCAAAAAAAATAAAATCAAATGAATACCAAAAACACTGCATCAAACACACACTGTGTGACTGTTATACATTTTAAATGGGGATGCACTATACTGTCTCTGCACTAGGGTTAAGAGCTCCTCTCTGAGGAGCATGAACGTTGAACTTTCTCTGCGGTCAGCGTATGTTTCAAGCCCTAAATTGGTGGTTGCATTGCACTCAGGCCTCGCTGAGAGAAGTAGATTGCACTGTAGGCAGTACCGCTAGTTTCTTGTCTCCCTCCAGAGACTGGAGGAGACTCTGATGACTAATGAATGGTACATTAAGTGCTGCTGTGACAGCCACAGTGTCCGGGACCTCACTGCGTTCAAACTTCACCTCGCTCTTCTTTCTTGGCAGCTTCTCAGGCGTGTTGTATATTTTTAGATCTCACAAATGCATACATGTACACTCATAGAGAACTACATGCTGAGGCCTACTTTACAATTCATATGTAATTAGGGTGGGATTATGGTGTCGTATGTTCTTGGCAATTAGATACATGTCATGTGGACCTAGCTTGTTTTTCTTAACGAGTGCACACATCACAATTACAAACCTAAACTCAGCCGATTCAAGTTCCCAAGGCAGAGATTTCATCATTGGCTTCTTCATCTCTGCCTTGTTTTGGGTTAACTGGTACATTTTTCACAAGGTGTTTTGAAAAAAGCAAAAAGGTTGCTGCATCCCTAAAAACTAATTCTGGATAGCACGTCAACACATGGACAATATACTGTTGAACCAGAGTTTATTAACATATTGTCCTAATATAGTTATAGTATTGTATTTTCTTCAGTTTAAACAACTCAACTCAAAACTTTGATTCATTTTCATACTTTGAGGTTTCAGAGAGCACACTTGATTTAACTTTAATTCATTTGAACTGAGCTAAAGCAATTACAAGATTATTAGATTGAAAGGCTCAAACCATGAACAATAGACCGAAGTCACAGGACACGCATCATAATGATTAACAGGTGCAGTTGACATTGACTTATTTTTGAAAGTTACACTAGATGCAAACCTTTTACTCAATCACAAGGCACTCAACACACTATTTGTTTTGCCTCGATGCTTACTCGCTTTCCTTTTCATCCTTGTGTCTACAGCACCTCCATATAAAAGGCCTGAGCTTTTAAGGAACAGCTCAGGAGGAAGTGTGCTACAGCACGTGAGCCAAAAGTCTCCACCAGTAAGCGATAGGAAAGAAGCCGAGGAGGACAATATGAAACAGGAAGTGAATGAATTAGAATGACCCTTTATTTCAAAGTGCTGACGGGTGAATAGGAAATCTAATGAACAGCAATTTCCTTTTCTTTTTTTTTTAAACATCAAAACATGTATGCGACACATAATGTTGGTGAGGCAGATTTTATTGATGAGCATTTGAGCTTTATCCCTTTTTGTCTCAACTTGTCTTAAGTCATAACATTTAAAAATCAGGTTAAAGTTACTTACTCACCAAAGTCAAAATCTGAAGAGGTTGATAGTTTTGTGTGGTGAGAAGAGAGGTTTTATTTCTCTATTCAAATAATTAAGTAATCATTTACATTTTTAACAATCCCAATTTATAGATTTTGGATGTTAAACCCTGTAAAAATGTTCTAACTTGATGCATGCCTATTGAACATCTAGTTGAAACCCTTCTTCCAAGGGGTTCCCACTCTGACATCAGTGTTTGTATGCATATGTGGATGTGTGTGTGCGTAGGCGGGAAAGGGCCAATGCAGCCAGTTTGCTGAAGGGAAATCGTTACCCTATCCCCTAAAGCATTTCCACTCATCCCAAGCGTTCCCCACCCTCCCTTCCTTGACAGCAACTCCAAATTAACACGTCTCTCTGATTTAGTTATTTTAAAGCTTCGACCAGCTCGCCGCTTAACATAGAGAAGCTACTGTTTATAGACGGAGGCCTGTAAGGAGAGGCACGGAGAAGAGGGGGGAAGAATGTGAGGTGGATGACTGAGAGGGGCGTTCCCGGCCCCCGCAGTGGGTTTGGGAGATGCCAGGTTATTTTGGGGGGGGGAAAGGGGTGCCGGGAGTTATTTGAAATCGTTGTTGGACCTGCTGCCTCGACTGTGAAGAAGTGGGGCGACAGATGTCTCGGGTCTAAGGTGATGGCCTTGTCTTGTGGCGTGTGCCCCCACGTGTGTTTTAAAACTGTCACCATTGCAGTAAGTGGAACAGCTGTTCTTTTTAAGAGGGACAGAGATGGATGAGGCTTTGCACTGGAAGACAAAGAAGAAAGAATTAACATAAGTGGTGAATTCTAGTGACGGGACGTGGAAGTGTAACCTGTGCAGCCAGTTTACTTCACTACCCCCCTCCCCTCCCAGCAGACCGTCTTTTGTCCTTTCCCCTCTTTTGTGTTGCTGAACTTTCCAAAGTGTCAGTCAGTTTGCGATTCTTAAAGCGGGGGGGAGGCAGTATATTTTTGGCTTTATTATCCACAGTAACCTTTCAGTATATTGAAATCCATGTGGCCTGCGAGAGAACCAGACTTTCGCACCTCCTCTTGGCTCCGGCTTTAGAAAATGTTGTCTGGGACAAGAGATGTTGACCAATCACAGGTAATTTCAGAGAGAGTGCGCATGCCTATTGGCTGTTCTACAAATTAAGTTGTGCATGCACGTCCCCTCGGATAACAAAAGCTTTATTCAATAGCGGAATATCCTGTAGCAAAAGTTAACATTCCAGCATTGGCAACAGCTGCCTGCACTGCAGTGCTTCAGTGTTTCAGAGAGAATATGTTGCTAATACTCAAGCCTTCTGCTAACTCGCCCTGAGATGGCCGCATCTGTGAGCTAGGCTAAGCAACAGACTAAACTATTAACAACAATTTCTTTCCATCACTGAAGCGCTTCGTTAAGGATGTAGCTCACCAGAGCCTCAAATCACAGTATGTTATCTCGGACGGCTTTACAGAAAGCAGGGCGGTACTTCTCATGGAAATGGCGCTAAATAACGACATCACGATCGTAATCGGGATGACGTACAGGTTACTGTATGAAGCGCGCGCATATGTCTGTGTTCGTCTGGTGGGAGGGGCTTAGAGGAGAGCGCTCGTGATGAGGGTTGTATTGTCAAAATTCTGTTTTTTTTTAAAGAGAAAACTGCCTACCCCAGAGCACCACTTTAATTACAATATCATGAAAGTTTATTGTTGAATTTGTTGCTAAATGACGCCAAATACGTACAGCTTAACCCAGTGCAGCATAAGAAATGCAAACTACACAACAGGTAGGCGGTTGCGTTATTCTGGTCACGTCCCTCTTGCATGGATCTGTTTTGGCTCTAAACCTGCAGTTATTCTCAGGAAGCCGGGATAACGTTACCCCAGCTCTAAAGCGCTGAGAAGTGTGCAGTAACTGAGCTCCTCATCTTCCTGTAGAACATTGTCGAATACAAACACATCACAATGTTGGCTGTCAGTAGCCTCTGATTTTGGACTATTAAGGGTTTATCCCCCAACATCATATGCTTACTTCATGCTCGGCTAGAACCTTACAGAAGGACCAATAAATTACCCTTCCTGTGAGACACTCTGTTTGGAACACAACAATAAAGACGGCTCAGTCTCCACTGAAATGCCTTCATAAGATTGAGTAGCATGGTTCATAAATTTGTAATGCATATATGTGAAATGGAAGAAGTAAATCTGCTCTCTCCGGCAGTTAAGTATACTAAGGCCACTTCCCTCTGTCCATATTCTACATGATGGACATTATTTATTCATATACATGCTGAAGAAGATCAATATTCATTGTGTAATCTTTTCTCCATTCTGTCATTTCCTCTCCTCCCCCTTCCTTCGTCCTCCTCCTCGCTCTCTTTAACACAGTGGAGCCGAAGGTCTACGTGTCGGCCGGCCCCACGGCTCTGCTGGACGGTGGGAACGAGTCACTGGTGGCTACTTGCATCGCAGAGCGGGGCCGTCCCGCTGCCGAGGTTTTCTGGGAGACCGAGCTGTACGGACGAAGCGAGAAGCAAAGTCAGGATGAGCCCAACGGTACCACCTCTGTGCAAGTGCACTACATGTGGCAACCGCAGAGCTACGCCCAGGGGAAGATGCTCACCTGTGTGGTGCGCCACCAGGCCCTGCAAACAGAGTTCCGCATACCATACATACTAAATATTCAGTGTAAGTGCTATAATATATTATACCTCCTTAATTCCTGTGTTTGTTTGTTTTCTCACTTCCGGTGAATTGCATTCTTTTTTTGTTGTTGTCAACAAATGAATTGATTTACTTCTTAGTCTCTGTGCCATGGACTTCCATTGTTTAAAAACGATGGACTCGCAACACTTTATTATTTAGATAAGATAGATAAGATAATCCTTTATTAGTCCCGCAGTGGGGAAATTACAGGATTACAGCAGCCTTGCTCACAAGTGAATAAAAAGAATAATACAATAGAAACAAGTAATATAAATAAATATAAATGAGCAGTAAAACAGTAGAGAAATATTAATATACAGACTGAATAGAAAAGTACTTAAATGTATTGCACGTAAATTTAAAGGGAATTATTCCTCCCTTTTTAAAGTTTCTACTTTAATACATTACGTAAAGTGCAACATTGCCAAATGAGTTGTTCATCAGTTACAGCCGAAGTTGTTGCTTTTCCCATTTTCTTTGTCTCAGAATTTGGACATGAAAGAAAAAAGACATCAGTGAGCCACATTTCTGTCCCCACATGCACTCACTTGCACACTAAATCAATGGTGCCAAACAAAATCACTATGTCTCCCTGTTCCAGTAATGTTTGCTACAAAAGATGCAATAACAAAAATATATAATATCGGCAGCCTCAAGTTGCGCCTCAAAATGTTGCGAGACACAAATTAATCAAAGTTTCAGCCGGAAAGGTTTTGTGGCTTCATTCTATCACCAGCTTTCACTGCACCACATTGCCTCTGATCATGTTGCTTGCCACCTTGCATTGGGTTAAATACTATGGCTATTGGGGGAAATGATGCAGTTTATTACAACTTTTGCTATTATCATCAATGATATACATTGTTCCTGAAATCACCAAGATGAAACATCATAATCAATATAGCCAGCAAAGTAATGATTATTATAGTTCTAATTGTGCAGCCCTCACAGACACAGTCATCATATCGATATTAACCCGTGCTGATAGCTTGATTTATGAATAGCCTGATCCCTCTTTTACTATAAAGGGGCCATTTAAGAGTCATTTTAATGTTATAATCACTGATGCATACTTCCTTGGCGTGCAGTACTAAGGCTTTATCTGAGCTTGGACTTTGTGAGTGCAGGCTAATGAAGGTATTTTATGAAATATTGATCAGGCCTCAGCAGCAACACAAGTAACAGGGGGCTGCTGGGGGCAGCGGATGGAGACGCAGAAAAACAAAGGTTAATACAGGGAGAAAGAAGCTTTCCAGCTCAATAAATCATGTCAAATGCAGAGGCAGGGGATTTTAAGTGCAAAAGAAGCACAATTTCAACGTTGAGCTGCGTTTAAATAAAAAAAGGTCAGTGGACATGATGAGCCCAGGCATCTTCCTGCGTGCTGTAATGAGTTCCTCATTCGTCCTCCAGAGAAATCAAAACGAGATATTGGATGCCGAAGTCCGTGTTTGCCATGTTTTTATTACAGTGGCATGTGCCGGCCTTCATTTAGGCATCCTCCTGTTTTCCCTTTGTTTCTTTCTTTGTCATGGTGAGGCAGTAGAGTTTATTATTAGCCGCAGTACAGCTACTGTCTGAGTGAGTCTGTCATTTTCTAACTTTCCACCAACCCGGGGTCATTTGTTTGTACTCTTGGCTCTTGTTCACCAGCAGATCCTGTACCCTGCTACCGTCCTGCACAGCCTTTTGTTTTTGTCATCGCTCTCGACTGTGCTTATAAAGCACGCTTTTTTTTCCTTCTGGAAAAGCTCATTTGTCACCAGGCTGCTGGGATCACAATGACTGATTATTGAGTCCTAGTCTTGTATCCATTGAAATAATAAAAAAGCCTAAATTCATGAATTTTTCGTCAGCATGAACAAACTTACTGTTGTACGAGGTATAAGACAACAAAAATATTCTATGTTTTTAGTAAATGATACAAATGCTTAACATCGTAACCTTTTTTTCGTTTAATTTTGTTTTACAGTTGCGCCAGTGGTATCGATAATAGGAATTGACAAAAATTGGTATGTGGGTCAAGAGAATGTGAAGTTCAACTGTGGAGCCAAAGCCAACCCGCCTGCTCATCACTTCACATGGACCAGGTCAGTATCCCCAAAAATTGGCTTCCCGTGCAAAATCTTTGTGAGGATCAGAAATACTTGGTATACATACCGTGGAAGTCGCCCTTTCAAGACGGAATAAGTAAAAACAGGCTGACACACATTCTGTCAAAGTTTCTTGCAAATGTGGCAGCCGTCTGTCCCAAATTCACAGCTGTTCGCACAACTATATCTTTTGCGGCCCTCGGGTAATGTTCGAGAGCAGTCAGTTGTTAAAATGTGCGGTCAGATGGTCCTTGTTCACTCATAAACTTTGGAAAACCTTTTTATATTCAGCAGTTAATGTTGAATTACATGACATGATCTGGACCCTTGGAAAAAGTTTTTTTTTTGTCGTTTCTAGCCTGGACAAGTTGATGGTTCAAATATAATGTCACGCATGTTTCTTGAGTAACTAATAGCAAATACTACATGAATGATCAGCTGCTGATTGGGCCAGTTGGGTAAAACTAATCTTGGTTTTAAAGAAACTTAAATTAGGCAGCGAAGCTTAAATTACCTCCAGCTTGACTTTTGGAGCCTGGACACTGGAACTGTCAAATGCGCTGCTGCACCACCGGTCGGGAAGACTCCCTGCTATAAATAAAAGATTCCAAATGGTTCACGCATCAGAGCAACACTCGCCCGTTGGCAGCCCTTTGTCATCATCTTGCTTTAAAAACAAGAAACATGACCTCCTTTGAACTGACGATACCAATAAAGTATAGACAGCCAAACTCTTTTTCTGCCCTGACGTTAAAACTTTGTGTTCATGCAGAAAGCTTTTCCCCCCCTCAACTGATGAAAGTGCAGTCAGCTCAAATTATCAGTCATGTGATCATATGATAACAGGCCAACGAATGAGTCAACACAACCAGCAGAACAGAGTCATGGAGGGGTTTTTCAATTCTACTTTGAAACATGCAGCAATACCGATGTATTTCCTCTGAGTCTCTGTGTATGATGTACTGCACACTCTGAGATTTATTTAATGTTTCATTTCTACACAGGTTGGATGGATTGATGCCCGAGGGTGTTGACAAATCAAACAATAGCTTTGCTTTCACTCGCCCGTTGGAGCGCAATGACTCTGGAGTGTACCGCTGTGAAGTGATGAATGACATCGGTCTCCGGCATCAAGATGTAAACCTCTGGGTACAAGGTACGTTTTGACTTGTTCCCTTTTCCCCCCAGGTGCTCTTCTTGGATGTCTTATTTTTAACATCTGCCTACTTAAATAAATCACCTTTAACACCCGAGGTTAAAATAGCAATCTGTGCCTTTTGACATTCAGCGTGCCTCTCTGATGTAAGATTACCCTCTCAGTACGATCAGTCTTCAGTTCAACACTTCTAGCAGAGCTAAGCCTCCAAATAAATGTCCCTGCCCAGATCCACTTTCACACATTCCTGGCAACATGGGAGCACGGAGTGCAGATAAAGAGTATCGGTCCCAAACATTTCCAGTGTAGTGGTTTTTGCAACATTAGATTTCTCAGATAAGAGCGAGGGTGTTTACCCCTTCTGGTTCAGCAAACTATGCACCCATGTAGCCTTTGTCTTGGCTTTGTTTAAGGTCAGGTTTCACACCGGGCCCATAATGAATTGTGTTCACAGATTTGCAGTACACAAAAGTATGTGTACTGCATATAATTTAGTTTTTCAACAGTATTGTAATCTTATAGCTGTTCTCTATGAAATTATTCATTCATAGATTAAGACTACAGAGGAGGGAACTTCCCTTGATCATCAAAAGGGGGTTCCCTGCATTTGGATTAGTTCAATTCTGTCGATTCACTGACATAAATCCTCGTCAGAAAACTCCCAGGATAATAAAGCACTCCCGTCTGCTTCCCCCCCGTCTATCCACGGTTTTCCACTGGAGTTCATGACTGTAAAGTTCAGGGCGTGAATCCTGAGAACTCTGCATCTCTTTTTTGTTTTTGTTTTCATTTCTCCTCTGTTCCTTTTTTAATCCTTTTCCAAACACAGCAACTGCTGCTTTTGGACACGTACTCCGCTAACACACACAATCCCTTTTTCGTTTCTCACTGTCAAAAAGAAAGAGCTGGAGAAGTCCCCAAAAAAAAAAAAAGAAAAAAAAAGGCTGTCAGGCTCCATCTGTGTACAGACCGGGTTTTGGAGTCTTGCTCCAAACGAAAGCACAGCTGACATCCTGTCCAGGACGGACGTGCACGGAGCAATTATCTTGCTCCTCTTGTCAAATATTAAGACCGAGGCATGCGGCCTCTCACTTCCATCCCCTGTGGAGATGGCCAGGTTGAGCTCAGATATACTACCTCCCCCCTCCGCGGCTGCTTGGTGTGGCTGTTTCACATTTCCAGTCGTCTGCGCAGCCTTGTGGTTTTTGGCCGCTTGTCTCTCAGATGATCAGCTACGCGGTTACAGATGCTCATAAACCCTACATGAGTTTAAAATGTCGCGCTGCAGGGCGGGATTGATAGTGACTGACGAATGAGGAGATTGCCAGTGTTATCAGTTCACTGACCTTGATCCGTCTCCGTTGTCCTCTCTCATGCTTTTTTTACTTTAGCCGCGATCCTTCAGGCTCGCAGTGTATAATTGCCGGTAATTAGACTCTTTCTCTGTTACACAAATTGTGGAAATCATTACAGCCCCACGGGGGAATCCGGTTTTGATAACTCGTACCCAAAGACCTCCTGGAGATGCAGACCTCTATTAGAGCGAGTCATATTGCTTTGTAGTCCGGCCTTTCGATGTGCCTGTGCGGAGATCAACGAGGAGGTATCAGGCTGCTCTTAGTCCCAGAGGCTGGAGGTCAAAATGGAGACCATTATCCTGACCTTGAGCTCCTCACAGCCCTCTCCTCTCCGACTCTGTGGCTGCTATCACAAACGCCAGGCCACCGGAGGACGAATCAGATGCAGGAACCTCACATCGATCACACGGCGTTTCATCTTCTCACATGACTTCCCCACAGCAGGGTTTAGATAGAAAGAAAGAAAGAAAGAAAGAAAGAAAGAAAGAAAGAAAGAAAGAAAGAAAGAAAGAAAGAAAGAAAGAAAGAAAGAAAGAAAGAAAGAAAGAAAGAAAGAAAGAAAGAAAGAAAGAAAGAAAGAAAGAAAGAAAGAAAGAAAGAAAGAAAGAAAGAAAGAAGGGGGGAGCCAATCACGCTCACTCAGATGCTCATGAGTGCATGTCCTCTGCCTTCCAATCCCTCTCCGTCTTTCTCTCATGCACACACACACACACACACACACACAATGACATTTAGCACTTAACCTCTTTCTGCCCCTCTCATTTCCTCCTTTTTGCTCTACGGCACAGCTTTCAACAGATTCTTTAGTCTCGGGGGAGGCATGTCTCTGTTGTGTTGATATAAATGAATCTAAAAACCATTCGAGTATGCTTTACAGGATATAAAGTGAGGTATTTTTCCTCTTTTTTTATTTTCATGACTCACTCCATCTGCTGTCCTTCCTCCCTGTTTAAATCTTTTCATCACATGTTCACTGTGCAGATCCTCCGCCCACCACGGCTGCCCCCAGCACTACTGCGTCCCTCCTCCACGACACCTCTGGAACGGGCACCGCCGTGGACCAGCAGAGAGCCCTGTTCACCTCCCCGACCCTGGCCTCTTTACAGGACAGCAGCCTGGGTACCATAGTCGGCGGGGCTGTGGGCGGAGTTTTATTCCTGATTCTCTTGCTGATCCTCGGCGGCGCCTGCTTCATGCGACAGCGCAGGACCTTCAGAGGGGACTACTACACCAAACAGTACCTGGGACCCTCCGACATGCAGAAGGAGTCTCAGCTGGACGTGCTGCAGCCGCACGAGCTGCAGGAGGTCTACGGGGACAAGACGAGCAAAGGCAGCCAGGAGCTGAAACCCAAACTGGGCGGAGACATCATTTACCCCGACTACACCCCCGACCACAAGGATAGGGACGACTGGGCCGACAAGGGGGATGCCCACAGGGGCCTCAAGGAGGGAAACTGCTACCCAGATCACTACAACACCCAAAACATGCACCCCTGCGGGCCTCCTGTTCACAGCCCCACGGTGAACAACGGCTCCCCCTACCTCCCGGAGGACTGCTATGACAATGGTACAGACAGCGACTATGTGTCCCACATGGACGGATCTGTGATCTCACGCAGGGAGTGGTATGTTTGAGGAGCCCAGGGGAGGGAAAAAAACAGACAAATGAACAGACTGACCGATATAAATATCATTAAAGGCGTCATTTCACTTAAAGGATGAATTCAATTTCTCCGCTCAGTTTTCACAACGAGCTCTTTGAACAATACTGCTCTGCCTTGATTGTAACCACTTAACCTTAAGGACTTGTTTGTGGATTGTATTACACGTTTGTAGCATTTCAAGGAGCTACAAATGATCTGCAACGCCTCGATGATGTTATCTGTGTAGGCTTAAGAGGCTTTGGCATACAGTGAAGTTTCAACTGATGTGAATGAGGTTTTGTATTCTGCTTGTTTGTGTTTGCACCTGTCTTTAACACAGGTCAAAGGTCAGGTGTTCCGCTTCTTGTCGGTGAAGTATTTATATCCCTGAGCTCTTCTCCCATAAAACCTCACAACTTCTGTGGCATTTTTCCTAACGGTCTTTTGATTACTTCCAGCGTTTTCATACTGATGAAATGTTCATCATGGCTGCAACCAGTATTTAAAGCAAAGTATATTGCATGAGTTTTCTAAAAGCAAAATGTATCATCTAGTTTAAAGGGAAGGTTTGTTATTCACATGATTTTTAAAGGGAGAATCACACGGGCATTGTTCTGAGGGAAAAGCCAAGTGACTGACGCTCGTACATTACAAAGACAAATCGCTGTGACCCTTTGGTTAAGTTCTTTGGCGGCTGTGGCTTTTGCAAACTCGCGGTATCTTCTGTACATTTTTCATGCCTGTTACCTGACAGAGAGGGAGAGGCCGCTCCCGGTGGAAGTACTCGCAGATATCTTTCTGTTCTTCAGGTTGCAATCCTTAAAATGTATGTCCTGGTTGATTTGACGACATCACGTGGTTTAATACGGCAGCGAACATTCTTTGAGCAGCTACTTAACAAGAGGAGCAATGGGTGAATCTTGTATTTAAAAAAAAAAATGTCGTCCTCTGATGATGGGGAAAAAAAAGAAAAACAACAGGAAATGACTGTCTTGTTTTGAATGCGATTCATTTTTTATTTTTTATTTTATGAACAATCTCGGTCAGCGCTAATTCTGAAGAAAACTAATCTGTTTCCGGCGGCTGCTTCACAATAAGAGCCCCTCCCCCGTGCTGGATTACATGCATGAGCTGAATCCTCCTAGTTTAGTGTGGGAATGGCGGACCCCGCCACTGCCAATAACAAACTATAGCGAGATAATTAGTGCAGAAAAAATGCTGATCATAAATGCTCTTAAAAATGGGATTGGCTGTCATAAAAATCTTAAGGATTATTACAACTTTAACCAAATGCAATCCTGTCATTAGCCGGTTGAAATGTGTGAACTCAGTCACTTTCTTGCAGTAAAAAAAGCACAACTCCATTATTCCAGTTGTTGGTGAGCATCAAAGGAAGCCTTTACCCGGCTTTAGCCCGCTCCACTTAGCCATGATAACAGGCTGCGTCGCTGTCTTTCCCATTTTCCCCTCCTCTGTATCGTCTGATTTCTGTCTGCACACAAACACCCATTGGTCATTACAGTTTTTATTTTAAACGTGGGATCAAAGCAGCGAAGTTATAAATACCAGATGTGACCATCACAGCTGTCATCATCTGCCGTTATGTGGCTCCATAAACCACCAACCGTTTCACTGCTCCCGCTCGACACCCCAGGGCCGTGATTCATGACAGTAAATAAGCAAAGTACTTGTTGAGGGGGGGGTGAAGAACGTCGGTGTAGAAAAAAAGAGCACTAATAAACTGATCCTTCGGCTTTATTAAGTACGTGATTGAAGTGTGATTGCGCCAATACCTCACAGCGCAGTTGGAAACGTGTGCGGCTGACATCACTACTGATCACAGAACGGGGCTATAATGTTGGGGTTTGGCTCCTCTGAGGATATACAGCGATCATGGAAACTAGAAATTTAATCCACGAGTAAAAAAATAATAAAAAATTGGTTGAAGAACCATCTTAAGTTCGAGCTGTATGTAACGCCTCCCAAAGGGACGTTTCTTTTTCTTTCTTTCTTTCTTTCTTTTTTCCCCCTACAAACAACAAACCCAGTGACGTTGAGTTGAAACAAAAGGAGTGACCTCATGAATGATCTCATCTCTCGCTGCTTCATGTGACCTTCCACTTCTTTTTGCTTCTCTTTTTTGTTGTTTCCTCAGGAGCGAAGCGTTGCTCAAAAGTGGCTTCACATGAAATGGAAAACGTAACCGTTTTCAGAACGATCCCTGTTTTGGTCAAGTTTGTTTTTGCGAGATGACAGAACCATATACTTTTATTACAATCAGGAGCAGGCGGGCGGGTGGGGGGTGAGGTCTCCTTTTTTTTTTATTGGTTTTTTTCTAGATTGTTGGTCCTTTTTTCTGTTTTTCTTTTTTAACCCTTCTCCGCCCTCGTGTTGCCATGCCAGGGCTTTGGTGGAAAGGTTTAGATGTCTGAGAATAAACTACTTTAATCTCGCTCTCACTCTCACCGCCACACACACACACACACACACCACATCTGCCTCTGCAGCCCACATTCGAAAAGCAGTGCCTCAAACCTTCAGCTTTTTAATTAACTTTTCCTTTTTTTCTCTCTCTCTCTCTCTCTCTCTCACATTGTATTTGGCAACTAAAGTGCTCAAACTCTGTGATATAGAGCACATCCGTGTCTGCATGCACACATTTAGTTTTTCATATGTAAGGCAGATTCATAGCTGTCAAGCCGTTTTTCATTTTGGTAAAGGCTCTCCATGCAAACTGCTGTCTCTGCTCTAAAAATGATCTTTTTCCTCCAGTATCTGTTCATTTCCAAAGACGGTTTGACAAAAGCAAAGTGAGCTGAAGTCATGAATGTTAGTTTTTTTTTTTTATTCTGTTGGATCACTCAACTGGTTGCATGTAAATTAAGTTATTCGCTACCTACTACGTTCATTATTTCTCATCACTAATGTTTCAAACATGTACATAATGCTAATAGGTTAGCGTAGGATTAGCAGTTTGATTTATATGCTCATGTACAGTTTGTTCTGGACTCCCCTACTGAATAGTCGGTGCCTTAGACGGGCTGAGCAATGCACAGAAGCTTTGACAAACAACAAGCATTAATATAAAGGATATGAATATCGTCAAAGAGGAGGACCGACTGGTCCGTTACGATGTCTTCCATCTTGATATTTAAGATTTGCTGTTATCAGAATAGACAAAAGGTTGATTGTCATGCTTTATATGCTTTAAAAGGACACGTGTAACACGTTAGTTACTGAGTAATAAGTAAAGTTTCACTGGGAATTTCAGACAAGCCAGATTCAAAGAAAATATTGTTATCCTGTAAATATGCTGGCTATTCTTTTTTTTTATTATTGTTATTGAAAAAATATCTTATTTTTTGTAAGAGGTCGGTTATTTTCACAGAGCATTTGTTTATCTTATGTGCGTTGGAGAAGCGCCTATCTCATGATACCGTATGGGTGAGCCTGTTTTCACTGCATTTTGTATTTGTTCTCGAGAGTTTCTGACCAATTATTTTGTATGTTGTTTGAATGATTGATGTCTCACAGGAATCAGAGGTGAAAGTGCGGTAGATTGTATTTAGTTTTTCTGTTTGCAATAAAAAACAACAACATTATTGCACTCCAATGTGTCCTGGGGTTCTGCTTTCATGGTTGTTGTTTTTTCCTTTTATTTTTTTTTATTTTTATGAATATTGTGTTAATATGATATTAAGATTGCCCATATCCATTGGGAGTTTTACAGATAGATAAAAGGGACTGTCTCTAAAATTCAAAAGTAATTTACAAAATAGTACAGAACCTCTGCAGGGGAAACCTTTGTTGATTCATGGTTTCTTTTTTTAGGTAGTTTGTGGTGATAATAAAATATCTTCCTGCCATGTTCCTCTTTTTGGGGTTTTCCGTTACTGCATTACATACTTTACACATTGAGTATTTTGCAATTATTGCTAATCAAGATTGAAAAAGGGAACTTTCAGTCACCACTTTTAAGCAACAACAAGAAAGAGAAGTTCTTAAAAAGTAAAAAGAAAAAAGAATATCAAAAATAGAAACTGAGTAAACTGAGGAGCTCGTGGGTATTCTAAAATCAGGATAACAATGATAGCTGCAAGGGATTAACCATTTGTCTAATAATAATAATAATAATAATCAATAAATTGTTTGACAAAAACATCTTATCTCAAGTTCCACTTGCTGGATTTCTTCATGTATTGCATTTTGACATTGACCTTTTCCGGGTAGCAGCAGTTGAAACTATGGATGCACCGATCCGACTTTCTCAGTCCCGATAACAATATTGATACCTGGGCTTTGGGTAAACCTAAAACCGGTCTGATACTAGTGTTTAATCAATAAAGCTTATTGATTAAAACGTCTTTAACCCCAGTTGAGCCCCAGCCAAAAATTCCAAATGGTTTGCATACCCATACTAAATACAGAATATCTCCTCAACCACAAGGGCTATTTGAATAATTTCAAAAGTAATAATATACAGAAAACACGTGTGAGACTAGTTAAGAGGTTCATATAGCAGTATATGTGTTACTGGTTCATTGGTTGAAATAAAAAAAACTCCAGGATGTATTTCCTCTTTTTAATTATGCATATCATCACTTTTTTCTACTATAAGGTAGCACTTTGTGTTAACAGTATATCTGAAAGGTTTGACTTTGATTAAGTGAAGTTAAATATTTTTAGTAATTAATTTAGTGCAGATATCGTGAACCGTAGTTTTAGGTCCGCTGAAAGCAAAAATGCCCTAACTTTCTTCCTGGACCTTGAACGCCTCTGGTTCCACAACAGAGGGGCTCTGCTCAAGCAGATGCACCAATACAGACCAAGCAATGCTGTGTGGAATATTGTTTCATCCATAAGTGAGTCATATTTCAGTTTTTTGGCTGGAAAAAAATGCAATGTGGTTGATATCTTGCTGCGGCTTTGTCTGACAGTGGTTTTGTCGTAAGCTTTCCAGAAAGGTGCGCCAATCATATTTATGGTTTATGTTCATATTTATGGTTGAATTGTGTTATAAACATGTAAAATGGACTTGTATGCTCTTGTAAGGCTTTTTTTTTTTTTTTGCTATGTTACATCGTGGCTTTGGTATCGATTCATGGGAGTATGAGGACTTGGAGAGTGAGGAAGAGCTCCTGATGAAGAATTCAGCCCCCTGCTGTGGCTCATAAGGTTTTAAACACTATCAGACCGGTTCTAGGTTCACTGTGTGGAAGGTTCACTTAACTTCATGCGTAAGGCAACATCAATCTTGACTTACACATTGCTTTCCTAACTTTGTGAAACAAAATGTAACACATAGATATAAATGTGCTGATTGTTAATCATCAAAATAATGGTCTCTCATACCAGATCGGCCCATTGTCACCGATACCCGATCTAGCTATTTGAATTGGCCCGATATCCAATAGTCGATCGTCTCTCGTTGAAATACAGACGAGAAACTGGGAGCCAGAGGGATTTGATACGTAGAAAAGGTCAAATGATAGTTATTCATGTTTCTTCTTCATTACATTTGTATTGTGGATTCTTTTTTGGGGGGAGTATAAGATGTTTTTCTATTTTGACATTTATCCTGGTTTGTGCTGGTTGATTTCTTGATTGTGTGGACTTGTGTGGCCTCCCTTAGATTGGCCTCTGAAGTTGATTTCCCTTTTTTTTTTTTTTTTAGATTGTATAAATCCCAGTGACTGCTGTGTTGACTCCTGAAGGAAGCAGTTTGCAGAAACATTGAAATCCGTTGGTTGAAATAAATTAATTGTAGTTTTTAGTGCAGGCTTTCCCAGGTGTTCCTATAGTTCTTAATTAAACACACCACCCCTGAATTAAAAGTGTTATTCAAAATATCAATATCCAAGGCCAAGAAGGAGCCTTCAAAGGTCATATCAAATAATAAACCTAAATATTTGTCAGTTATCGGAGCGGATCTCCTTTCTGCAAACATGACCAAGCTTATTGGTCGACTTCGTGCATGACAGACCAGGAAGCAGAATCAGAGTTGTAGTCTTACACCCTTCTCTGCACTTCCTGCATTTTCTTTAGGGCAGCTGCCCATCTTTAACTCTATAGAGACTGTGTCTGTCCCACGGCCACTTAAATTAATTAAATCAAAAGTAACCAAAAGAGGAGTTATAGAAAACAACCTCATAAAGGTTAACACCACTACTGCAATAGTGCAACACGATAGGATAATTAAATGTGGACTCCTAAATATTAGATCTTTGTCTTCTAAAGCTGTATTAGTAAATGAATTAATATCTGACAACCATATTGATGTATTTTGTCTTACTGAAACCTGGCTGAGACATGAGGAATATGTCAGCCTAAATGAATCTACTCCTCCAAGTCATGTTAATATGCACATTCCTCGAGACACCGGCCGAGGAGGTGGAGTAGCTGCCATCTTTGACTCGGGTCTGCTGATGGGTCCTAAACCTGGATTGAGCTGCAACTCATTTGAAAGCCTTGTTCTTAGTATTTCACATCCAACCTGGAAAACAGTACAGCCGATTCTGTTTGTCGTGGTATACCGAGCACCAGGTTTGTACTCCGAATTTATATCTGAATTTTCTGAGTTTTTGTCAAGTTTGGTCCTTAAGACTGATAAGGTTATTATTGTAGGTGATTTTAATATTCATGTGGATGTTAGCAATGATAGCCTTAGTGTTGCATTTAGCTTATTGTTAGATTCGATTGGCTTCTGTCAGAGAGTACAGGAACCGACTCACTGCTTTAACCACACCCTCGACCTTGTTCTTACATATGGCATTGATGTGGAGCATTTAGTAGTGTTTCCACAGAACCCTCTTTTATCAGACCATTGCCTTATAACTTTTGAGTTTATGCTACCAGATTGTACAGCGTTAGGCAAGAGTTTTTACACCAGATGTCTAACTGACGGTGCTGTTGCTAGATTTAAGGAAGCGATTCCTTCTGTATTTAATTCATTACCATGTCTCAATATAACAGATGACTCCTGTGCTAACTTTACTCCCTCCCAGATTGATCAGCTCGTCGATAGTGCTACTGGCTCACTGAGAGTGACGCTGGACTCGATAGCCCCTCTAAAAAAGAGGATCATTAAGCAAAGGAGGCTCGCTCCATGGTACAACCCTCAGACCCGCATATTGAAGCAAGCATCACGGAAGCTTGAGGGCATATGGCGCTCCAACGGTCTGGAGGAGTCCCGGTTGGTTTGGCGGGATAGTCTGAGAACATATAAGAAGGCCCTCCGTAATGCCAGAGGAGCCTACTACTCATCACTAATAGAGAAAAACAAGAGCAACCCTAGGTTTCTCTTTAGCACTGTGGCCAGGCTGGCTGAGAGTCATAGCTCGGTGGATCCGTGTATTCCTATAGACCTCAGTAGTAATGACTTTATGAACTTCTTCAATGATAAGATTATGGCCATTAGAGACAGGATCGGTGATCTCCTGCCCTCGACTACTGCCGGTCCATCCTCAGGTGGGATGACCATGGAGGAGGCTGTGGGCCCTGTTGTGCGTCTGGATGGATTTTTTACCATCAACCTCGACCAACTGTCTTCAATGGTTTCTACTTCTAAATCTTCTACCTGTCTCCTAGACCCTGTTCCGACAAAGCTGTTTAAAGAAGTTTTACCCTTAATTTGTGCCTCTGTACTAAATATTATCAATGGGTCTTTACTAATGGGTCATGTACCACAGTCTTTTAAAGTAGCTGTAATTAAACCTCTTCTTAAAAAGCCCACCCTGGATCCAGAGGTGTTGGCTAACTACAGACCTATCTCTAACCTTCCCTTCCTCTCTAAGATACTGGAGAAGGTAGTCGCAAATCAGTTGTGCGACTTTTTACATAACAATAGTTTATTTGAGGAATTTCAGTCAGGATTTAGAAAGCATCATAGCACAGAGACAGCACTAGTGACAATTACTAATGACCTTCTAGTTGCATCAGATAGGGGACTTGTCTCTGTACTTGTCCTGTTAGACCTTAGTGCAGCATTTGACACCATTGACCATGGCATCTTATTACAGAGACTAGACCAGTCAATTGGTATTAAAGGTACAGCATTAAGCTGGTTTAAGTCGTATTTATCAGATCGATCTCAGTTTGTATTAGTAAACGATGAGGCCTCGATGACCACCGCCGTTCGTCATGGAGTTCCACAAGGTTCTGTGCTTGGACCAATTTTATTCACCTTGTATATGCTTCCTTTAGGCAATATTATCAGAAAACACTCCATAAACTTTCACTGTTATGCCGATGATACTCAACTATATCTGTCAATCAAGCCAGATGAAATCCACCAGGTCACTAAACTTCAAGCGTGTCTTAAAGACATCAAAACCTGGATGACCTGCAACTTCCTGTTGCTGAACTCTGACAAGACTGAAGTTATTCTACTCGGCCCAGAACACCTCAGAAATCAACTATCTGACGATATGGTTTCCCTGGATGGCATCGCTCTGGCATCCACCACCACCGTAAGGAATCTCGGAGTTATTTTTGACCAGGACCTATCCTTTGGCTCCCACGTGAAACAGATCTCAAGGACTGCCTTTTTTCACCTACGGAACATCTCAAAGATCCGGCACATCCTGTCTCAAAGCGATGCAGAAACATTGATCCACGCATTTGTTACTTCAAGACTGGATTACTGTAACTCCGTATTATCAGGCTGCTCCGGAAAGTCCCTTGGGTCTCTCCAGCTGATCCAGAATGCTGCAGCTCGTGTACTAACAAGGACTCGGAAGAGAGATCACATTACTCCTGTACTAGCTGCTCTCCACTGGCTTCCTGTAAGATCGAGAATCATATTTAAAATCCTCCTCCTCACCTATAAAGCCTTAGCTGGTGATGCACCATCATATCTTAAAGAGCTTATAGTGCCATATTACCCCACCAGAGCGTTACGCTCACTGAATGCAGGGTTACTTGTGGTTCCCAGAGTCTTAAAAAGTAGGTTGGGGGCTAGAGCTTTCAGTTATCGTGCTCCTCTTCTGTGGAATCAGCTTCCACTTTCAGTCCGGGGGGCAGACACAGTCACCTCATTTAAGAGTAGACTTAAGACTTTCCTCTTTGATAGCGCTTATACTTAGGGCTGTTTCAGGCTTATAGTTAGGGCTGGCTCAGGTTTGCCCTGGTCCAGCCCCTAGATATGCTGCTATAGGCCTAGACTGCTGGGGGACATCTTAGGATACACTGAACTCCTCTTCTCTTCCTCTTTCGCTCCTCTTCTCTTCCTCTTTCACTCCTCCTCTCCTCTTCTTTCTCTCCATCTGGATAAACTATTGTCTCTTCAATGCACATTACTAACTCTACTTTCTTTTTCCATGGATTCATGGCTGCCTGGAACCGGTCCTGCCCCGGGTCCTACCCCGGGTCCTGGCCCGGGTCCTGCCGCCCCCCCACCCACCCCTCCTGCCATGGATCCATGGCTGCCTGGAACCGGTCCTGCCTGCTGCCATGGCCCTGCTGATGGAACCGGCCTGGAACTGGTCCTGCCTGCTGCCATGGCCCTTCTGATGCCCCCCTCCTCTCTACCGCCTTCTGCTTCATGGATTATCAGGATCATGGACCATGCCTAATACTCATTATATGAATAATTTCTGTCATATTCATTGAATGTGCTGTAACTACGCTATTCATTCTGGCCACATGACATCTATTGCTTCTGTCCATCCGGGGAGAGGGATCCTCCTCTGTTGCTCTCCCTCAGGTTTCTTCCCTTTTTTCCCTGTGAAAGGGTTTTTACTATCTTTCTAGGGGAGTTTTTCCTGATCCGATGTGAGGTCCCGGGACAGGGATGTTATGTGTACAGATTGTAAAGCCCTCCGAGGCAAACTTGTATTTGTGATGTTGGGCTATATAAAATAAACTGAATTGAATAAACTGAATTGAAAAGTTATCATGGGCCTCTTTTTGACATTTATAGACTAAATGATGAATCGGTTAACCGGGAAACAACTGACAGATTGATGATGAAAATAATAGTGAGTTTCATCTATGGCTGAATAGATAGATTGCTTTTTCTCCCCCATACAAAGTAAAGGTGCCCATCAGTCTCTGTCACCTTGCGCCTCTTCCACTGTCCACACCTGTGATAGTAACTAACTGACCCATTTAACACCGCTCTCCATCCTGTCTAACTCAGCACCCTCTTCATCACCGGTTCACAGAGTGAAACAAGTGAAGCTGCCGGGTTTCTTTTCTTCTTCTTTCCCATCACACCTGCATCGACCACCCACCGCTCCCCCCCTGTCAACCATCAGTCGCCAAAGAGAAAGATGTGTCTCCTTGAATATTGTGAACTTATCACACTGAAATTATGCCCTCAAAACATTTACAAAGGAATTTACAATGGCATCCCTAATCCAAGTCCACCCACTCTAAGTGCCTGTGTTTAATCCCCAGTGTTAACCTGGCTTCGGAGGTGACACCAACACTATCAATATGTGTTGTTCAGCAGAGTGACAGTCGCCCCCTCTGGTCCAGATTAAGAGCAGGAGGAGAAACCAGATACTTAATCCTCTGTGGCATGTTGGACAGAAATCTCCCTTCTTGGACTTCACTTTCATCACTTCTGTGTCCACGTCGCCCAGGCCCAAAAGCACTCACTCTATTATCATGGTGTTGCCTGACTGGGATAACCCCGGCCTAATCCATCACTGCTAACATCTGCATGTTTGTGCAGGCAGTGTGGGTAAATAACGCCGTGTTGGTGGGCTTGGGTTACCTCTCCTTTTTCCTTTCTTCAGTGTTTGGCAGATAGCTGCGAGGGGCATTTTTTCACACTTAATGAATCCGTCAGCAAATGTGTTCAGTTTTGTTACCTCGTAAAACAGCAGCGGGTCCTTTCAACATTCTTTCGGACCCCACCCAAAGATGTATAAAGTCAAGACCGGCTTCTGCATCAAACTTTAACCTTTAGAAACTATTCTTGTAAAAATGCCCTTTTTTTTTTTCCTTACCGCCACTGTTGTTTTCTTTTGTTACCTTTCATGATTTATTAATTCACACAGAAGGAAGGAGGGGTTGGCCCCTTCTAGTTTGTGCTACCCTCCTCCTCCTTCTCCAAAAAAAAAAAAAACACTGATTGTTAGCTAATGAACACGAACGCAGCACCGGGGAGCTCACTTCAAAGGCCACAGCTGACTGAGCCGAACAGACAAATTGTTTGAGCTCATGGGTTCGGAAATAATGAAATGCTGCACAGGGTGGGAGAGGTGCGGAGCAGTTACAACAAAAATGTTGTCACATGGCCTGCGGTCTCGCTGGCCCTCTCCTCCGGTGTGAAGTGTGTGAGGCTCCAGGGCAGCAGCCACCTGTGGCTGAGACAATGGTGACGAACACCAAGAAAGAAGAAAAAAAAGTCTGAAGCAGTTGGTGTTGTCCCTTTATAGGAGAGAATACTCAGACATTTTTTTTTAAGAATTGATGTGTGTATTGTCAGTTGAATAAACAATCTCACTAGTCTAGTAGCTGTTTTTGATCGGGTGGATTTTACAGCCTGTAACCTTCTGGTAAACTCATCATTAGTCTTGCCAATGTCTTACAGTGAAAAACCCTGCCCAGCACCACACAGCAGACACAGTTAGGGGTCAGCTGGTGACAGATATTTCCCTCTGGAGTTGGTGGAGACCAAAAAGAGAGCTACAAGTAGAGTGGTATTGGACGTTCATTCACCAGGAAACAGGAACGCACTTCAGAATGAAAGTTAATTTAGCCCCAAATTGGTTGGATTTTTTTGCTGAAAAAGTTCACGATATCAACTTAATAGGTGATAATATGTCAATGTTGTGTTTATGTGTGCTGCTCCCATGTGGCCAATCTGTTATTGCAGGTTTAAGTACTGAGCAAACATTGGGTTAAACAATTTCATAATGACAACTGCCCAAACTCTTTCTGCTAAGGAACCTGTGGCCTCTGCCCTGTTTCATGCTGCCTTTTGTGTCAGGTTATGTATTGTGAGATTCACTGATAGCATTTTGAACGATATGCTGGCAGCCTCGATTGATTGTCTGCTTTAAGCTGCTGTATTGAAAACACTTACTTTATATCACAGGCAGAAATAATCATCAAATGTTTCTAATCAAAACAACTCACAACAGCATCAAAGAGATCTGAGTCATGGCATGTTCCCAAATCCTCCCACATCCATCACTTTTAAGGAGTGAAATTGACTTGTTTGCAGAATGAACAACGGGAGGTTGGGCGCCGTGACAAAACACTCTTTGTGCGGCGACTACTCTGAGACCGAGAGCAAAGACAATGAAGGTTTTCATGGGTGAGCCACATTGTTACTCTAGCTTGCACCGAGGCCATTCACAGATCAGATTCTGTGTTCCCAGCGCACTCCGCCGCCGTGGAAAAGCTCGCTGCTCCAAAGCGCTGCAAGGCTGCCTTTCTCTCTGCTGACTCAGAAAGTTTTCCAGAGACAGTTTATAGAAAAGCACTGAGAGCAGCATTATTGCACAATATGAAATTAAACTGGGATGATAGAGTGGTTTTCTCTGGGGCCTAATAAATAAGGTATAAACATACAGATAGGGTAGTGAGGACGGTAAGAAAATATCCATAGGATCGTACCTCCTTTTGGCAGACTGGCCATCTCCGCCGCCCACTCCTGTAACATGCACCTTTAAAGACAAAACCATGCATGTTGGAGTGCAAGGGGCAGACAGTTATATGGTTTAACATACAAGGCTCTGAGTGTTTCTTATGGATCAGCTTCTAATTGGGCTCATGGCATGCCACTGATCAGAATGGGTGGGCAGCAATCTTACTGGGCCGTGACAGGGAGACCCCCACACCCTCTAGCATTGTTCAGCAGTGCTGGAGCAGATATAATCTTCAGTGAATTGTAATCCCTGCAAAACAATGCAATGTTCCCTGGGAAATGTCCGCAGGGTATATAAAAGGAAACAACAACACACAATTGAATGGATCAGGCAGCTGGACTAGACCTGTAACTCTATGCTGGAAAAATATGTGCGGGGACTGAAGGAAGTTTGCATTTTGCAATTAACAAGACTGAGAGTCTGCAGTCATGCCAGCAGCTCTGTGAGGATGTGCTTAGGCACAGCAGTGGTTTCACTTGATTTGAATGTGAGCTCACATTGAGAATGTGAACATGCTGGTGCTAAACTGGTGTAATGTTCACCATGTTTTTCCTCTGAACCACAGGTGTCAACCTCATGGTGGCGCTCGAGGAAGAAGTCATTAGCTTTAGATTTTTCAGTCTGAGCTAAAGTTGCGGACCAACTGACTGACAGACGGCCAGCATTGCCATCCCTGGAGCCACACTGCAAAAAAGACTTCATATTGACATGAGAATTGCACCATCTATCACTTTCAGGGACTTCTGTCTGTCTGACTGTCTGCATGTCTGCTGTTCTTTCGTGTTATTTTTAGCGTTAGCGCTCTGTTTCCTTCACCTGCTTGAGTCCTTCAGGCTACTGCAAGGTCCAAGAAGCGGCATGTAACCCGGCTGACCAGACACCCGCCGCTCCCCCTCTGCATGCTTCCTGCAGAACAGTTGGACGGTGGGTCGTGTAGATGCTGCCTGACAGCCGGACCAGCCGTCCACTCGGCTACCACCAACTGTCTGTGTTTGTGCACGTGACGGCGCTCGTCATGTGACTGCTGCCGGCCTCTGTGTCAGAGCTCAGCAGCCAGCAGACCACCACCGGAGGCTGTTGTTGTTAGTTCCAAGTCCTTGGAGCGTATGAGTGGCCATAACACCTCACCTCACGTTAAGCCTCGGCAAATTCAGCTTATTATCAATCAGTCTGCTTGGATTTGATAATGTTTTATGCAGCTGTTTAGCTCTGATGTGTGTGTGCTACCTTTGTTTTGTAGCCCTCCTCCTCAGTTTTTTTTTTTTTTTAATCTAACAAGGAGACCTCTCCTGACTGGAACAGATGAGCTTGTCGCACTCAGCTGTTCGGCTGGATGATGTATCACCAGGGCCCGGGCTTACAGTCACGACATGTGCCTTTTTGTTACAACAACATCAGTGCGGCTTTAACATATCTGATTTATGGCTCTGATTTACTGCAGGGGCAGGCGGAGCATTCACATATCTAAAGCAGATAGAGGCCGACATCATTATGGGAACAACCGTGTTAATTTCAGGATTTATACTGTCATCTTAGCCCGTTTTATTTGAGATATTTTAATAATGTCTGTTACTGCTGCTTGTTTTTCTTCAGGAACACTGACTCATATTCATATATAGACTTACATATCCTGTGCACGTTGTTTTTTTTTCTCGAAGCACGCTATCATTTTGTTGTTGTGGTTGTCATGTCATGTTGTGGTCATATTCTCCCTAAAACTTAAAAAGAAACTTAAAGAACTTGCTCTCTCATTTACTGCGACATGAAAGGAAAAAGAAAATCTTTTACACGACAAGAAATACTAAGAGTGCATTTATAATCTGAAAATATCCAAACTCACATTCTTTAGGTAACATTGCATAATAAAAAGCTATCAAAAAGAAGGCAACATAAATTAATCTAAAATGTATTTTTTTTTTATATCTTAATTTTGATTTAGACCTCTTGATGTGCATTTTAAAGCTACTGTTGTTAAACATCTCCCTTTGGAGAGTTTCTATAATTATATTTTTGCCATGTGCCACAATTTAATGTTTCTTTCATGACGCTTACAATTGTATTTGTTATTATTTTATTTTATTGAAATATGTTTCATGTAATTGATGTATTTGAATTATTATTGTCTTTGTCTCTCTCTCTCTCTCTCTCTCTCTCTCTCTCTCTGTCTTTGATTCGTTTTCCCATACTCATCTTATGTTATTTGTAATGTGCATGATGTCAGTAGTTTATTAACAACAACACTTTCCCTGAGAAATAAACTGGACAAATAAAACACAAAGGGACATTTATGAAACCCACACGCTGAAATGCATTAGTCTCAAAACAAAGTAAGACGACTGTGTAAGGGAGCTCTGCCAGGCTTCATAAAGTTACCTCAAACTAAACACTAACTAATTCAGGCACAGGGAGTGGGAGAAACGATGGGTTCATATGGACACAGAGCTTATTCTTCCACTGGGCTTAATCCAGCCCAAAGCCTATTGATACAGTATAAGCTTAGGCATCTTTAAACATGATCATTTGTGTCGCATAACCAAAACAAACTGAACAAAACGAAGAAGCTAATTAGATCATTAAATGTATAATGGACTGAAAAACCTTCTCAAAGATCAGTAATGAAGGAAACATGCATCTGATGTTCCCTCTATTTGTCTTGGACTTGTTTTCTTTTCTCACAATAGTTTCCTTGTGGACCACTTGACTTCCTAATTGTCTACGGCCCTTTTGGCTTCGTTAAACACAGCGACGATCATATACAGAAGCAGGGATGTCAAAAGCAAATACAGACAAAAGGAAGAGTGGAACTCCATTGTTCTCCACAGCACAGGCGTGTGTTGCGGGAGAGGCGAGGATGAGGTGAAGCCCAACTCATGTCAAATCGAATAAATTACTTTAAACAAGGAGAGGCGGGAGGCGGCGGGAGGCCCATTTAGGAGCTTCTAAAGTCGAACAGCGTGAAGTCTTAATTACTGAGACTTAGCACTGGCCAGTGCAGCGCTCACGCAGCGATGGTCAGGAGTTGGAGGCTGCCGCCCCCTCGGCTTCAGAGGAAGGGGAGAAGACCGAAAACTGAAGACAAAACTGGACATTTCCACTGTCTCTGCCAGCAGGAGGGACAATAAAGGTTGATTGAATTGGATTTCATTTCTGAATCGTTAGATAAAAGCAGCTCAGGCCTCATGCTGTTGTCCACATGGTGTCGAGATGAGATGGATTTCCAACGAATTACACTTTTTTTTCCACCTTCCTGTCAGATTCATGCACACTCAGGTTTATTGGCTGTAACGATCCCAGGTTACTCCCCGCTGACCAATCACATGTTAATGCCGTGCAGATGAAGGAGGGAGGGGTTGGTTACTTGGAAAAGGACCAGAGGTGGAGAGACACTCTGGTCCCATTAGTTAGATAGTGTGATGGTGTGAATGATAATCGGGATATACATGTTGACCTTTGACCTTTACTTCCTCCTGAGATTTCAGGCATCAGATGTGTCTTTACTGCTTCAGCGTCATTTGTTCACAGTTTGGTGGGAAATATGGGCGGAATCACATTGAATTACAATAAACACGCCAAATTGTGTTTATATTGACGTTGCAAAAGGTGTAGCATAATATTCTGTAATAGCACAATAGCTCTGTTTTCTATTTTTATAAGCAAATGTGAAAAAAGTCTCTATAAAAAGTGTAATAAATTTATTATTAGTTATACTGGCAATTTGTGTATTTGTTACTATTATTTATTATAAGAACTGTTTTATTGGCAAATCATTCTTGCAAATGAACAAGATCTCACCTGATTTGAACTTCACATCATTCTGCACAGTCATGTTTTTTCCCCCCTCCTAATTAGCTGAATGTCTGGGTGTCTCCCGTGGCGATATCAGAGCAAATGTCAAAGCGCATTTCTTATTTTGGCTGAGGTGCGTGTTTGTTCTTGTTTAAAAATCACCCCGGGCTGTGTTACCTTTGGAGGTCATGCGTTGGGCCTTCAGCAGCCGTGAGCATCAGGGGTCTGGTAGCCGTGACAATTCATTTTCATTTCAGCCAGCTAGTAAGCCCACAATGCAATAAAACTGTCTGGGCCCTGCGTCTGGCTCCAGTCAGACCAACTTTACTCACAAAAATGTCTACCCCCTCCCCATCAATATTATTAGGTGGAATGTAAATCTCAAAATAGAAGTTTAGAGCTCTTTTCTCCTTTTACTTCCAAGATTTGAGGCGTCATCAAGCAGCTTTTGGCCAGGAGAGGGTCACTAATTATACAGGGGGAAACAGTATGTGTTATAATGGAGGAGTGCATCTCAACCAAACCAAGACACCGGCGAGGACAAAGGTCACTGTGTCTGGTCAGGATGTGTTTACCTTGGCGAGAGAGTTGCAGCTGTGTGCAGAAAGTGTGTCTCTGGTTTTAGACATTATTTTACAGTTGGTTTTGGTCAACTTTTCAAAACAAACAAGTGTCCTCTGCACTTTCCTCTCCTGTCTTGCACTCTTGTTTGTAAATGTTAAGCCATTTGGAGAAGCCATTGTGTACATGAATGCAAATTGGGATCTTTTAACCTTTTTTTTTGCCACATTGGGGCAGCCATAACAAGTTCTGAAATACGACAATGACACATCATCACACTTTTAGGTGAGGTGGCTTTAAAGTTGGCAAAGATAAACATTATAATGTATTTATATAGTCGTGTTTCTGTCAACATATGCACACACCAATGTGTAAATTGAAATTTTGTTTGTCGGAAAGTTACTGCAGATGGCGCTATACATAAAGAGACTCACATGACTACTGAGTGACAAATGAGACACTAACAACACAATGTCAATGTTAACTTTTATTTTCTGATGTGACATTGACGTGCAGTCTCACAAGACGACCCTTCCACTTCCACCCACCCACCCTGCATGGACTATCTCCCACTTAATACCACGTGTTCTGTCCGTAATGCCTCGGATGGGTGCGTTGTGTACACATGCTAAACGTGCGTCGGTGTCACCTGTTTCTGGCCACCTGGTGAATGTAAGTCCGTTATTCACTCTCTTTTCAAATCTGCTTTTGGTCTCCATCTACTGCTGAGGAAAACATATGGCTTGTTATGTTTAACTTCATTCATCTGGGGACCATGAATGTTTGTACCAAATGTAAATCCATCCAATAATTGTTAGTCTGGACCAGACTGACCACCATCAAATAAAGCCACCCCACTAGTGTGGCTAAAAAAAATCCTTGTTATCCTCATTTTTAGAGAGGCTGTGAATAGTAACTTTTCAGCCATAAAAATTAAAATACATCTTGCATTCATATTTGAATGTGTGCATCAGTGACAGACTACGTCAATGATGCCACTTAGAACAGAAAATGTGAAACCTATTGATGACTTCAGTTTCAATAATACTGATCCATTTCATACATTGCGGCCTGAATGGCTGAAACCTGACCCTCGTGTTAACCTTACCTCCTGTATCACATATTCATGTGAGTTTTGAGCTCAAAATAACCTTCTCATGCTGACATGAACCAAATCGAATTATAAGCAAGAACAGTGGGTCTTGTAAGGTAAACTAAAGGTGGAATGTATGACAAAGTATACACAGTATAAAACATAAAACCGTATGACAAATACTCCATGTAAAGTTGTAGTGGCTGTAATCATACTGATACTCATTTCTGATGGGATTCCAAAACTTGGTTTGGGAGATATTTCAATCAGTTATTCAACTCTTCAATTCAAGTGAGTGAGTCCATCTAATGTTTCTGGACATCTTTTCAGTCTATTTGATTGTCAAATCGAGTTTAAAGAGCAAAATTGTCTACATTTGTAAAATTAAAATAGCAAAAAATGCCAAAATAACCCCCCCAAAAATAAAAGTGTATTCATTAAAACATGAAAACCATGTATTGATGTAAGGATACACTATTAAAAGGGACTTAATGATCCAAAATAAAGATGTAGTGCAAAACATATTGCTCATCATTAACTTCTTTCCCATTAATAACATACATTATTGCCTCTGATCAGCAAGTCCAGATAGTTGGGATTTATGGCGTTCTGCTTTTAAAATGTGGTTAAGAGGATGTAGGACGGATTCTTGACGAAGGCCTCTCACACCCACCGGGTGTCACCAGCAGGATACTGTAATCACTTAACATTATACAAATGCTGAGTCAGCGTAGGTAAAAGGAAGGTCGGGCCGTGTGTTACTGGCAGAGGCAGAGAGAGCGGTCACTCAGGGACACCGGAGACACCTCCCGGCTGAAAAGTCTCATTTGAAATGGTGTCTGTAGAAAACACCTGGTAGGTAGGAATTATCCAGTTTCCAGGCTGAACGTGTGGGAATGCCCCTTTAGACTCTGTTGTCATTGTGTTATACTTGTGTTCACATGGGCAGACCTACTACAGTACAATGTGCTGCAGGAATGCACTGGTTGAGTGGGCATTGCGTACATAAGAGGCGCCACAGGGATTTCTGAGGGCCCCCGTCCTCCGTGTGTGTGTGTGTGTGTGTGTGTGTGTGTGTGTGTGTGTGGTGCATGACTGCTCACGCTGGTTAATAGGCTGCAACTCATCTCAGAATCCGATTTTACCATCATAAACAAGTGTTTTAAATGGACATATACTGCATGCTTGCTTACTTTAGGGTTACAAGTAAAAGTTCTGCAGATAAAAAATGTATAAGCAAGCAAAATGTACCTAAAGTATGCAGAATGATCCATTTTATAATAATGTACATTACTGTATGTATTTAGTGTGGGTGTCACTTTCAGCTGTTAAAGATGGGGTTAATTTTGACCACTTGATATATACTGCTGGGTAGCTTGATCTATAATAATACATTATGATTTATTTGTTGATTACATTTTGGATCAATAAAGCTGTCAAATAAATGTAGTGGAGGAAAAGTATAGTAGCACACAATTTAATTAGACGTTGAGCAAGTCGCTGAACCTCAAATTGCTCCCAATGTCCAGGAAAGAAAGTCACAACTTCTTCATTCATGTTTTGCATCTATTACTTTTATTACAATGCATTTCTTTTCATCTGGTATTTGTATTCTTTTTAAAGCTCACTTAAGTGTTTTTGGCCTCAAAACTTGATCAGTTGTGCCCGTAGATGGCAGCCACGAGTTTTGTTTATCTGGAAGTTGGAACCCAAAACACAGTCCTGTTGCACACACTTTACATCAAGCACTTTTCACTATTTACATTTGTAACCTGAACCTGCACAGAGCGATGTGAAATGCCCTGGAACGGACTGTAAAACCAGATCCAACGGTCAGATCAGAGACTTCACGTCAACTAATGGAAGCATAATCATCTCCATCACAGCAGTCAGGATGTGTGTGAGTGTCGCCTCCCTCCTCCACCGAACAGCCATAAGACCGAGAGATGAAAGTAGCAGAGCTAAGAAGGAACGTTTAGGCATGATTCAGGTCTATAAAACCGTATTGATTTGCTGCTTGCCTTCCTGCACGGTCCCTGCCTGGCCGGTGCCAGGGTAATTTGTCCCCCCTAGGTCTAAGGTTGCATGTGAATTTTCTGTTGTGTCAGCTGAGTTTAATGCAGCGCATGCCTGAGAGGAGGTGAACTCTCATTATCGCACACTGCTTTAATTAAGAGCTTGCTGTCAACGAAAGCAACATCTTTAACTCATTTATTACCTCCTGCAGAAGGCATCTAAAAAATGGCAATATTTCATCTCCCACAGCAGAGTGTGTGTGGCTTTATCACAACCACAGCTGCAGCAGAAATCAGAACAGGAAGTGAAGGTTTTATTTAGTTTGAGATTGTCAGATGCATGTGTGTGTATCCGTGAATCCTATAAGTCCATATTGGATGACTCCACACCTCATGATTAAAGTCCAGTGCCAAAGCTCAGTGCCAGCACAGGAAGTAGTGTGTCCTTTATTTAGCCGGGCAGAACGTAAGGATGTGCATGCGCGTGTGGCACAAGTGACTTTCATGCAGGAGGGTGAAAGATTGTGTCCCACCACAGACCTGCAATTAAAATGTGTTTTTTGTTGCCAAACACTTGGCATCTTAATAACTATTAATTTTTTCGTCACCACAATCTTTTCCTAAACGTAACCATGCCATAATGTGGTGTTTTGCATAATCATCCAATTATCAGCATTCTTCTTCTGGTATTGAAGTAGCATGAAAGTCAAGCAACAGAAAATATCTTATTCTCAATAGAAGCCAATGGGCCTGGATTTATAAAAAAATAAACAGATAGGTGGCCCTGCGTATTATATATTATGAGTAAAGTAGTTCCCATTTTAAAGTGTACATGTATTTGTGTGTATTGTTTGTGTTTTTGATGTAAAGTGATAGGATCACACTTCCCTTTAGTGTGGTTCAGGTCCATGCAGGTGCAGGCTATACAGAGCTGCCTATAAACACCTGGTTGGTCTGCCCCTCATGTTTGACTCAAGCTTCCTGCATCAAAAGCTGCTAATCGATCATCTTAGTACCTCATTTTGAATCAAAGTAGAGCGCCTACTGGAGTTAAGTTGCTGACCTTGAACATAACAACCCCAGTTTGAGTTTGTCTGGGGACCTTTTGTTGCTTGTTGTCTCCCACACTCCTCTCTCTCCCCTCATTTCCTGTCATCTCGCTACTGTCAGCTGGGCGACAAAACATCCACCCAACACTTCATGACCTGAGGACGGTGTCACGGAAAGTTGTGCTGATCTGGCAGCGGTGTTGCATCATCATTTATTGACTTGCTGTCTGTGTAAAACAAAGAGGCGTCTATGGGTGAATAACTTTGCAGACCGATATAGTATTTTAACTCAAAACTTTCATTTAGAGCTGCTGAATTTCACCAAACAAACCTTTGAAAGTCAAAGTCGTCAAAACCCGGCAAAGCGACTGCTGATCGACCCATTTCACGAGGCCGCTACTGGAAGTGGTTATTTAGGCGTGGCCTTTTGTTTCTGCAACAACAACGAAACAGCTTTGTGGTTTGTGCATTAAAACAAGATGCATTTTCCTCTCTTAATTCGTTGTGTATGATGACAGAAAAAATGACCACGATCTTCAGGTACCAAAGCTCTTGGTGTTGGGACTACTGAAGACTTTCTTTTTAGGATAAATGGCTCCATTTTCTTGGATGGGCTTCAGTAACTCACCTCCTCCCCTGATGGGAGTTGTACAGGTTGCATGAGCACAGACTCACAGCCTGCTGGTTGAAGAGTCCTGTTGCGGGGGAAGCCAAGACGGGTGCCAGGTCTGGAGGGGTGCACAGGCCCAGCCATGCTCAGCACGTCCCAAACAACCGGTGCACGAACCGGAGCCATCTGCTGTCCATTTCACTTACATTCCCACTTGATGCTCTGCCAGCGGCTCGCTTTTTCACCCCTGGAACGAGACTAATGCACTCGTCCTCACACGAGCCACCAAAGCGCCGGGTTCAGCTGGCAGGACACACTTTGGGTTTTTCTGCCTGAGAAAACAAAGAGCTCCACTTCCCTGAAACATATTTCTAAAAGCAGTATCATTTATCACAAACCCTCTTTCAAGCTCTACTTACTGTAATGACCAGGATTGCCTCTCCACTCTTCATGAGTGTCTTTGAATCATTTGCATCAACTAAATAACCGTTAAGCACTCAGAGGTCCGACCTCAACAGTTAAAGTACATAAATGGCTCATGACCTGAACATCAGATGCATCATCATCAAGACTGCACATCACTGTTTGAGTGATTTCCATGAGCTAAATAACCATTAAGCACTCAGTGTCCCAGCCTCCTCGACCATTAACGCACACTGGAGCATCGAAGAAGAAGAGATTGATCAGAGAAGTTAAGTCTCATAGAGACAAAAGTAAAATGGAGAATTTCATGTGAGAGCTTTCCGATTTTTACTCACTCAATATGCTGCAGTTGCATAAAACTTTCTATTTCTGACTGCAACGCAAGAAGTGCGAGCGTGAATGTGTTTAATGACCTTTCAGGAGGTTTCCAGACGGTTGTAAGAAACAAGAATCCGTATTTCAGTATGAGTCACCTTGCAGTGTAAAAGCACAACGGAGGGCTCGCCGTAAATTGTGATTCATCAAGAATCACAACTTCTCACCATGTGAAATGTTAAAGTTGTATCTTTCTGTACTCTGTTAAGTGATGCATTTGAAAAGCATTACAAGTAATGTGACTTTTAGGAGGTTGTCAGACAGCCAGACATAAACATCCATGAGATGGTTATGATTCATTATGAATGTTTAATGTTTTATAGGCACTGTTAAAGCGCATCAGTGACCATTATGTGCTCTTCAAAACAAGGTCAGGATGTTTTGTGAATGGATTTAGGTTGTGAGTGTCCTTACATTATCAATCGATCAAACTTTTGTAAACCCCCTTTATGATATGTACAGCTAGGGCAGATAAGAGATGGAAACATTCACCCATACACTCATCCATAAAAGAGAATTAAAAAAGTCAAACAATATTGACAACCTAACTGTATTTTTACAACCGGTGGTGGAAAGTACTGTACTGAATACACTTTTTTACTTTTTATTATAATAGGGTTACTTTTGACACTATACATTTAGCTGATAATGCTTCCGTACCGGAGTATTTTTCTGCATTGATGAACAGGTACTTTTACATAGAATATTATCTCTGCTACTGCATAATACGTTCTAAGCAACAACAAGGTACATGAGGAATAGTTTCACATTGAGGGAGTGGACAATCATGTATTTGTCTTTTTGCTGAGGGATTTGATGAGAAGATTGATACCACTACGACGTTAATATGAAGTTACTACCAGCAGACGTAAGCTTAGCTTAGCATAAAGAGCGGAAGCAGTGGGACAACTACAACCTGTTGTTTTTCAAATGAGTTTTTTAGTAGTTTTATTAAATGAAACAATATATAATGTGTTTATCAGTGCTGGTTCAAACTAAGCTAAGCTAGCTTCACATTTACTGAACAGAAACAAGAGTGGTATCGATCTTAACATCCGACTCTCAGTAAAAAGCTGTGTGTAATTCCCAAAATGTCAATCTAAGTAAAAATCTAGTCTAAAAACTTTAGTCTTTCAGATTATATTTTAAGATGTCTCCTTGGGGAGGCGGTTCCAACACCTTGATACATAAAATCCAAAATGATTTCAAGTTAAATCCCCTGTTTTACTTCACATGTGCCCTGAAATAAAAGACCTCTCCAGCCAGTCAGTCCTCTCTCTGTGCAGACCACACATGTCTCTTTCAAACGTGAGTATTACATTGCGCTCTAAGATTAAGCCCAGAGAGACGTGCATGCTGCTGATGGCAGTGATATAGGCCTATTTACTTTTCTATTTATTCATTTCCCTTTGTACACGGATGCCAGCTGTGTCACAACACGCCAAAACTGTGATGGGATTCACGTTAATAGTGGCAAATCAATCTTTGGGTCCGTGTGGGGATCCATTCAAGGGCCTTTTTTATGTGTGTGTGTGTGTGTGTGTGTGTGTGTGTGTGTGTGTGTGTGTGTGTGTGTGTGTGTGTGTGTGTGTGTGTGTTGGGGGGGGTGGGTGATAACTCTGCTTTAAATGAATAACAGAAGGAAGAGATGGTGTAGATGATCAGTGAGTTTCCTCCTCTGAAGAAAGTGATGATAAGGTTTCACAGAGTTAAGTAGGTTACCACGCAGCCCTTCACAGGCAGGCTCGCCGGTGCTTTACTGCGCACACTATATTACTGGCTGATCGCCGACTACCTTTTTTTTCCAGCAGAATTTCCGCATGTGTGTCCAAAGTGAAAGCCAGCAAGGTGAAAAGGATGCCAGTTGTACATCTGTGAAATCTATAAGTACCTTGCCTATGAAACGTTAACAAGTCATTGTCAGTAAAACGCATTAGCTCGCAGACAGCATGGCTCACCCGGAAAAGACTGAAGGTTCCCAGACTCCTTCTCCAAACTCCACTCCACCTCCAGGGAATAACTACTTTAAGTGATTTGACCACCAGCTCTGTGTTCATGTGACTACACAGGGGTTTTTACAGACAAATTCAACTCTGTGTCAAGTGTTTGCCCCCGAGTCGGATGTTGCATGTAACGTCGGTAATAGACTGAACTGTGTTTTACCTTCCGTAGATACGATCATCCAGTCAGAATGAAGTCAGGGTGCAAGACTGGAAGTCATAAGAGCTTTTAATCTTGTTCATCCTGCCGAAAAACCCTTATCTATCTGTGCGGTTCAGAAGCTGATTTCTGTTTTGCAAATAGACTAATAAAATGTGCTTCTCATCTTCTTTTCAATCAGTTTTATAATACAAAATAACTCAAGAAAAGCTTAACAAGAAAGCAAGATGTGATTAACACTTGTGAAGGAACGTCTTAAAACCCTTTGAAGGACTTTCAAATTGAGGTTAGAGTGAAATGTGCATGAAATAAGTCACTTTAAGGAATCTGAATTGGATCCTGAACAGACAAAAAGTAGACCCTGAACTTTGCTTATGCTCCTTCTTTGGCTCTTACATAAATGAATCAGGTGTCTCACTCCTGAGTTTAGGGTCTATGTAAGGGCCTTAACCTTTTACCATGCAAAGAAAGATACAACCATGCAGTACTTTAAGGGAGCTGTGGATGACAAAGCATTTTAGGCTTTTTAAGGGATGTTTGTGTTGTGTAGTGTTACTTACTGAAGATTCACTCTGCTGTTGTTGTGTGTGTGTGTGTGTGTGTGTGTGTGTGTGTGTGTGTGTGAAGTATAGAGAGAATAAGAGGACGCAACAACTATTTCATTTCTTCTAAAACCCTTTCCCAGGCTGCAAAATGTCCCTATGACTGTCAGTTTCAAACCAGATGATTCAAAAAGCCGTTACAAACCACGAAACATCAAAATGTGTTGGTCGTGTTTTTGTCAGGTTATTTCATTCACTGTCATCCTCCTGTGGTCTCGATGACTAAACACTAAAGTTGCCCCCCCCCCATCTTCATAGACCGACCTGAAATGCTGTGCAATGCTGAGCCCTGTGCAAAACATCTTTATCTTTCTCACCCACATTGGTTTCTGTTGCAGTTTTCCTCGCAGGGTGATAAGCAAATAAGTCATGACTTAGGAAGTAAAAAAAAAAAATGCACCACCTCAAAGTGAATTCAAGGAGCATTATGCCAGAAAACAATACCCAGAAGTGAGTGATTACCCAAACTGCAGGGCATGAGCAGCCGTAGCGAGCTGTCTCGTAGACGGGTAGTCTCCGAGTGCCCCAGCAGGGACGGGACGGTATGAATGATGTATGGCTTTAACACTTCCCAAGGCGCTCTGCTATATGAGGTAGTAACTGAACAGACATAGAGCATGATGACTTGGAGAAAACAGACTGTGAAGAGAAGCACTGTGAGACATGCAAATCTGATGCACAGAAACCCATTTATTGTTTCAGAAAGCAAAAAGGGAGAAGTGATTTCACGAACGGTTATTGTGTGTGTGTGTGTGTGTGTGTGTGTGTGTGTGTGTGTGTGTGCGCCCGTGCGTGTGTGTGTGATAGAGAGAGAGAGAGAGAGAGAGAGAGAGAGAGAGAGAGACAGAGAGCATGTACACATATGGGTGTATGAGTGGCAGCAAACATGCAACCAAAAAGGAACAAACATCAGTTTCAGCTGTAGAGGGTGTGTACATCTAACCATGAACCACAGAACACACACACACACACACACACACACGCACGCACACACTTTAAATACCCTTATGCCTTACATACTGTCAAATGATCCAACTCGGTTTCACTCAATGACACCATCATGGGATGCTCAGGGCTGTTTATTTTGGGTTTGGTCCTAAATGTTGCTCACTGCTTGGAAATCCTGGGTAAGTCTGCCGGGTTACAATCCGTCTGTGACTGTCAGCTGTTTATGGGTTTATTTTACTGGCCCTCAAGGTCTTGTTTAACCTGTGGCATTTACATTAAACAGTGCTGCTATGGTTTTCCTAAGTGATTAGTCCAATTATAAATGCACACAGGCAATAAAGCCACATGCTGGATGCATCTTGAACGCACTAAAGTAACTATTTCTGCAGTATATTGCTGATGACATGTTGGTGTTGTCACTCTTGCAGTCAGTTCGTTATTATTGACCAGTGGTGTCACCTAAAACCATGTTAGTTTCCTTTACAGCCTTTAAAAGTTAATATACAAGGGGCGTGAAGGTTTTTCTTTGTGTAAGGGAGAAACCCTCGGCAGCCTACACTTTCGATGTTCTACTGTTTGGTTTAAGGTTCTGTGTGAAGTCTTTGTTTCTGTTGTCGCTGGGACTTCCAGCTGAAGATGAAAGTTTGAGCATGTGAAAAATCTGTTTCTCAAAGTCGAACATCTTATTTGTTTACCACATCCCCAGTCTGTGAAGGAAGAGTTGCTGTGCGCCACTGGTGAATGGTTGCTGGTTGGTGAGAAAAAGAAGCCTCTGGGGCTCAGGAAATATGGTGCAGTGCATGAATAACTGATTTTTTTTCTTTTTTCCCCTCTCACTTATTACTTAGTTTATATCCTTAAGGTGTGCCTTTTCCATGCTTGGCTGACATTTATTTTGGCAATAACCTGCAAGGGTAAATGAATTATAAACCCACAAGGCATAATTGAACTGATGCAGCATATTTATTTCTCTCTCTCTGTGTCCTTTCCTCTTAAAAGGCATTGGAGGCTCTCCACATTGTTTCCATTCGCTGTGATGTATAGTAAGACCAACAGTGTTTCGGCTTTCACAGTGTTTGATGCAAACAGTTTAGGTTAGACTGCAGCAGCTGGCTGTAAGTTCTGTAGTTTTCCATGAAGCAGAGCAGCAGCATTATTTTGACTCATCATGCATCTAAAGCTGAGTACATTATATTGGCTTCAGCTGGCTGATGAGGCAGACTGTCCTCAAGTGCACTTTGATAAAGTCATCAGAGGAAGCAGAATTATTGGAGCTTTATATGCATTGGAGTCTGCACGATGTCCTTTCTGCAAGTGTTAAAACCTGTCACCTTCTAATAAATGTCATTTCCTGTGAAACCTCCCCTAATGGTGGCTTTCTGAGCAGTGTGGAGGGACGCGGTCGTCGGTGTTGGAGGATGGATCAGGGCGTAACTTTTGGACTGTTTTCATTTCATTAACATAATGGAGTCCTCTGCTAAATATACACCATGGGGACAAGGTTGCATTTCTTAAGTGTCATTGTGTGCACAAAGTACAATTCCAGTCTTCAGCCCTTTGATCATTAGAGGGCTTCTTTATCTTTAACCTATACTTTCATATCAGTTTTTTGGTTGAAGCTCCATGTTTGTAAGCCAAGCTAGCGGCACAGACGTCACCGTTGGTCTGCCGTTAGACAGAGTGACATTTCATACAGACATTCATGGTCCCCAGAGGACGTATTCTCCTGACTTCAAGTCTAAATATGTCCAAAACTGACGACATGCCAATCCAGCCTCAGCTGCACTTTGTATTAAGTGCTTATCAGCAAACACGGCAAACTAGGTGAGTGAACGTGGTTAACGTCACCTGCTGAACCTCGGCGTGTTAGTATTGTCAGTGTGATCGTGTTAGCATGGCTGGAGACTCTTACTCTTGTTTTTATTGATTAGTCATTGACACATTCTAATAATGATAAAATGACTGATAACCACATCACCACATCACCATTAGTCATTCTCATCAATCACAGTTTCACTCAACTAAAGCGCTAGGATGTGCAGAAAGAGCTTTCACAGGCCCAACAATGGACATCTATCAACCTGCTGTCGGTCACAACAATCACACTTTGCCCCCTCAAACATTTCTGCTTCGCTGGTGTTTGCAGTGTGAGGGGCTGTTCAGGCGAGTTTATGACATGTCATTGTCCCTGAACATCGTGCTGTTTCGTGTCACAGGTGTGGGTGGAGAGAGGATCCTTGAGATCACTCACAACATCACAGCAGTCCTGGGAGAGGACGTCTACCTGAGCTGTAGTTATCTGGGCGGCAGTGAGATCCAGAGCGCCGAGTGGAAACGCCAGATTAACTCCAAAATTACATCCAAGCGACTGGCAGGATTTTCTAATGGCAAAGCATTTAGCCGCGATAACATCTCAAAGCCAGAATCTCTCACCAACCTCACAGTTGCGATGAAGGTGTCCAGTGTGGAAGCGGAGGGAGAATACATCTGTGAGTTTGAATCAGAGGAAGACCAGTATTCTGACCGCGTATATCTCACTGTAGTAGGTAAGCCAATGAATGATTTTCTTGCATTCACCACGATGAGAAGAAATTAGCCTCATGGGGTTGCCATCATTTAAAATAAATCTAAAAGGTCATAACTGCTGCACCACCAATCTGATTTGAATTCAACGTGGAGATAAGGCAATCTTTGACCCAAGCCATGCCGATGTCTTGTCTCAGAAGATTGACATGTTTACTACATTCCTTCGCAGCTCGGCCTGATATACAGATGTTGGTGAACGCAGAGACCATAAACGGCTCTCACTACCAGTCGGTGTCGTGCTCTGCGGTCGGCGGCCGCCCTATGCCTCAGATCAGCTGGTTGGTCGCCGGCCAACCTCCTTCAGATGACACTTTCGCTGCGGGCGTGAGTGAAACCATTCACTCAAACGGAACCTCCACCCTGAGCAGCATCCTTCGCTTCCCCACCCACCTGCAGGACGAGGACAGCGTGACTTGTGTGGTCCAACACCCGACCCTCCCAGACCCCAAAGTCACCACGGTCAGGGTGGAGACCTACAGTAAGCCAACACTCACAACTGAGCGTGTCGTCGTTGCCGGAAGGGGACATATTGTGCATATTGTGCTGCTTTCACCAGTTTGAGTTTTGTAATCGTGCATCATGACTCAGCATCTCACAACACAATAACATTCTCCTGCTGATTTTTCACGCTGGCCGTTCCTTCCCACTCTGCTCCACATACACAGTGACAGACCATAAATCACATTGTACAATGCAACGCACTCATGTGGGAATGCACTTTTTTTCACTGATGTTGAGCATATGGAACACCACAATGCAGCAATAAGCCAGTAAATAATTAATAACAGCAGCGTGCAATTTGGTGACTACATTTCTCCTGTTCAATTGTTTTTTAATCAAAAACGTTTTCCTCACAAACTGCTTACGTGAGAGTAAAACATTTAGTCAAAGTCAAAAGTCAGTTTTATTTGTCACTTCTTCCATATTGTGCAAACATACAGAAGACCTGAAATTATGTTTCTCTACTGTCTGAAAATAAAGTGAATAGTGCAACATTTAAAAAAAAGTAAAAAATAGACAACATATAACATATAAACATATAAACTAGACAACATATAACATATAAACAACATATAAACTAGACAACATATAACATATAACCAACATATAAACATATAAACTAGACAACATAGCATAAACAACATATAAACATAGTGCAGAAACATAAAGTGAATAGTGCACCAGTTAAGAAAAAGTAAAAATAGACAACATATAACATATAAACAACATATAAACAGTGCAGAAACGTATAAACATAGTGCAAAACAAATTAGACATATAACATATAGTGCAAAAACAAATTTGGAAACTATTTAAGTGTGCGTTAGTAGCAGCGGTCATTTAGGTTGAGTGGTGAAACCAATTTTTCCATTTTTCAACTTCAACAAAGTTCTTATACACCATGAAGTGTGAATGAGTTATGCAAAGAATCTTGATACTCATTGTATTTAGTCAACGTTTTGTGAGGTAAAAAGTTGCTACAATCTATATTCACAGACACAGTTAGCGACCCTATGGAGTTGGTAGGGACCAAAAACAGAGCTGCAAGGGAGTAAATACTGGACCAGGAACACGACTGAATGCTAATATTGCTCCATACATGCTGAATGCTAAAAAAAAAATCAGGCCAGAAAAAATTGGATAATATTTACATAAATGTACTTTATTTTATTATTTTAATAATTCATTGCCGAATGGAACTTAGAATCTAGACGTCAAACACGAGTTGTGCAAACTTAAGTACCTGCTACCCAAGAAAACTCTCGGAAATTTGGTTTTGTTTCCCCCCCCCCAACTGACCCAGCAATGTTCAAGTTCACACACCGCATGTAGGCTATGATTCCCATCACAGAACAGACAAAATAGGTCGCTCATAACAAACCAAGCAAATGCTCCTCTGTGGTGCAGCCTCATGACCATCGCAATTTGGCCATCAACATTTAAATACTCTCATTTTTCAAGGGAACCACGGGCAGTGCAGAGCATCTATGGCAGCCTGTGCAATGTAAAGATCCCATTAGCACAAGCCAGGCCAGCCAGCTCATTTGTCCGCGATACATTCACACCCCACTGAAGCACTGCAGCGGAGCTCATTTTCCAGCTGCAGTGGTTCAATTCACACCGAACTATAGGCGTCAACAGATGAAACGTGTAAAGCCAAAGTGCTTTAATTAAACTCGCTTTAATCGCACATATCCTTCCCCCGACACCCAAGCTCACTTCTCTTACTCGTTAGGGATGGCTGGATATTGTATGACACCACAACTTTTATGTATTTGATAATAGACTCTGATCTCTGCTGATTCCCTGCATTAAAGCCTGTGGTTCTGTCAGCTTCGGTTGGACAGCAGCTGGGCCAGACATCTGCTCTCAGCTGTAGCCCGGCCAACAGATGGGACAGGTGATAAGCCTAAGTCAGCACTCTCCAAAACCAGAGCAGAAGCCCCTTACGGCTTGTGTTTAGCTTATCCGGCCCCGGCTTCCTATTTAAACAAAAACACCCTGAGCCTCAACTTGATATCTGACTTTTAGATTTGCTGGGAAAAAAACATCAGACCTCGAAAAAGAATAACTCTTCTCGCCTTTCTTCCTGCTCTTTTAGTGAGGCCAAATGTGAGCATTAAAGCAGAGATGGTACAACGAGGAGGAAGTGAGTTCTGGGTGGTCTCGTGCATTTCATCTGGAGGCAGACCTGCCGCTGACATCGCCTTGGCTTTGAACAGCGACGAAGAGCTGCAGAGAGAGGACAACACAGACTCGGGCGTGCAGACAAGCTCAGTCGTCCTCCCTGCACCAGTGTATGCGGGCCGTAATGTCACTTGTGTGTTTGACCACCCCAAATTTACACACCAAGTTTCACGAGTCACGACACTGCCGTCTTTTTGTGAGTATTAGCAATGTTCCGCCTTTATATTAACTCGGCTGATGCCCATGAGGTAGACGTTACAGACAAAACGGATTTGTGCTTTATTATTTTGCAGATTTGTCTGGAGTTCAGTTGTTGGGAAGCCAGAGTGAGGACCTTCAAGGCACTCGAGCTTTAGAGGTGCAGGAAGGACGGAGAGACACCGTCATCATTCTGCAGGTCACTGGGAATGTGCCACGGTACAACGTTACCTGCATAAAGTAAGACACATTTGGTAATGTAAAAAAATCGGGCAACTTATTATTGCTTGTTTTCTTCATTTTGCTTTTGTTACGAGCGCCCTGAGAATAATATGTGGAAACACATTGACAGAAACAGTTAACACCAATACTACTGACTGAAATGATACGTACGCTGTGGAGGATGTGGTAGCACGCTTGATGGCACCAAACCACAAGTGATAGACGGCAGGAATCAGATTTAGACACGTTTCCTGATTGAAATAACAGTCTGAAACATGGATTCCTCTTTGTATTTGTATCCTACTTGTGTTTCCGTCTAGAGATGACGGGCCCTTGCCTGGCGGTGTGGAGCTGGTTGGCAGCAGCCTCACAGTCCAGGGTCCTGTCGCGCATCAGCACGCCGGCCTGTATGAATGCTTCTTCTCCTATCACCATCTTAAAACAACGCTGAGGTTTAATGTCACGGTTAAACCTCAAGTTACACGGCCTGGTAGGTGAAACTATTTGCATTACACTTCTTAAAAGACTTTCACAGCTACATTTATAATTTTCTGCAGTGTGTGACTATGACATATTGTCATGGAATGTTCTCTCCTCTCAGTTCCTCCAACAATTGGAGTCAATTTGCAGACTGAAGATGGACACAGGGTGATTGAGTGCTCAGCAGCTGATGCTGTTCCTGCAGCCAACATGTCCTGGCTTCTACCAGAGGGTGTGTCTGGAGTCTCTTGGTTCAATTTCACTTCTCATAATGGAAGCCACTCTGTCAGGGGAGTTTTACTCCTCCCTGCCTGCTCGCCTTGGGAGCTCACTGCGGAGTGTGTGATAAATCACCCAGCGTTTGAGGAGCCAGAGAACAGAAGCATTACCCTCCCTCTTTGCGGTACGTTCAACAAATCAAGCGGTGGATAATTTTATCTGAATAGCGGACGTCTCTGGCCGTACAAGCGCCGTATATCTTTTATATTTCCCTCAAAAGGAACACCTATTTTCCACTCCTCTTTCCCACGCAGCTCGCCCTGAAATCACCATCAACTCCAGCACTGAGTGGAAAGACGGTGACGAGTTCACAACGGTGGACTGCTCTGTGGACAGCGCTGCCCCTGCAGCAGCCATAAGCTGGCACGTTGGAACCTTTGACAACGACATCAGTTATGTGTCTGAGACTGAATACCAGGCTGATGGTTCGGTATCGGCCCGGAGCTCTGCGCGTGTCTTGTCGTCTTTGTATTCTGGTCAGAATTTGACCTGCACAGTGGAGCATCCAAGCATGGAGGCACCAGAAAAAAGAACAATACACATTCTTCTGCACAGTGCGTTGTTCCTTTCTTTGCCATATTTCTCTCTGTGACTCACACAAACTCACGCTGCTGCTCATCCCCTTCCTGTCACCCCTTGTTTTCTTTTTCAGAAGCCCCTCTGCTGAGTGTTTCTCTGGTGAGACAGCAGGACTCTCCTCTGTGGCTGGCAGTGTGTGACTGCAGAGGGGAGGGTGTCGGGGCTGACCTCGCCTGGGTCCTTCCCGAAAATGCCAAAGGCCAAACATCCCTGCACTCAGAATATGAGGGCTTCGTCATTACGGCCAGACTGACTTATCAGTTTCCTCTGGCCATTCACGAGGGGCAAGACCTGACCTGTGTGTATCGTTTGGAAGATGGAGTCACAGAGAAAAAGACCATTCATGTCCCCAGATACCGTGAGTTTAGAAACAATACTCATGCGTGCACCTAGACACACTTCAATTGCTCCAAATGTAGTAATTCACACAAATGCATTCAGCGATCCAAAGATTTCATGGTTAAATTGGCTTTTCTTTCAGATATCTCCTCTGTGAAAGTCCTAAACCACACGACTCCTCTGCAAAGCCGCTACGGTGGTGAAACCATCACACGCAGACTGGCTCTCCAGGAAAATCATCACAACCAGAGAGTGCTGCTCCGAGTCGTAGGCAACGTGCCAGAATACAACCTCATCTGTAAAAGGTGATGGATCCTCTGTTATCTACCGCCTAACGAGGATGCAGCTGTACGCACGGTGTCCTGCACAAAACTAAACGCTCGCCCAATTTCAAGGAGCTATTAAACCCAGAGTTAACAATTATCAGCCTGGAAATATAAACTGGATTGTTTCCACGACATGGATATCACCCTGCATGACATAAAAGTAGGAGTTTGGAGAGATTCTATAATCCCATGAACTCACTGTGGGTACTGTAGTTTATTTTGGGTCAACTCCACACACACACCCTGCTGTAAATGTGGATAAATCTGCAGGTAAAAATAGCCTAGAACTAATGCACACGTATTTCTGTTATGTATTTGCGTAACATTTGCAAAAAAACTACAGAGAGAGGAAATGACTGAGTCTTTTAACAAAGAAAATAAAACTTCATATTTTGGTGCAAACTTGAACATGTAGGAACAGATGAGGAGTAAACAGAGTAAGTCAGAAACATTTGTGATATGGACGAACACATTCATTGTTGGTCACTGTCCTTACAAATGATTTTTTCACAATAGGAACAATATAAAACACTCCTTCAAAGACAAATTGAGTTAAAAGTCACTGGTGTTTCAGGAGTGACGGCTCATTTGTCCAAATGGACGGGGTTGCGATGGTCTTCCAGTCAGAGCTCACAGGGCAGGATGAAGGCCTGTACAGCTGCCGGGCGTCCTTCTATCACCACACAGCCACAGTCAACATTCAAGTGGAGGTCACGAGCGAGGACAAGCAGTTCGGTGAGTGTGGACCCTGTGTGTATTTTCCATCTAATATCATTAATATCAGAGTGACTTGTTTACTCAAGACTTTCATGCTGAGGTATGTTTTCAGAATGAAGTTTGCTGGGACTTTTGTTTAGTATTTGTGGCTTAGAGACAACTCTGTCCATGTATGTGTTTCAGCACTTGCCGCCATGATCTGCATTTCTTCGGCCTCGGCCCTCATCCTCATCCTCGTCGTCATCCTCTGGGTGTGGTGGTGAGTTAAGTGCCTGCACGGGTAACCGTGTTTGCAGCTCGGCAGGAGATGAGTTAACGGGCAAGTGAGGGCAACGCTGCCGGTGACGTATAATACGAGACGAGACAAACAGGATGCGCGGATCGTTAACCCAACTAACCAAAAACCCCAGCATCGGGCTGTTATTCACAAACAGGAAGCAGACATGTGCCTCTGCCGCCGCAGCCCTGCGTGTAGACAGGTAGAACATTGGGGATAAACAGGTTTACCTTCCAGTTTCTTGCTCTGTCTTTTAGAAGTGTTACGTCTGGCACGTTTCTGCAGTAGACTTCGGTTTGTTGGCCCATTATCATCAATGCCGCATTGCAAAAGTGGAGTTAAAAGGTTCAAAGTCCACGACTTCGGAAGTTATTAGTATAATGAAATTCGAGCTGCCATTCACCATTAGAAAGAATCCACAAATCCATCTCTTAATCTTACTGCAGTTGGACAAAATCGGCGAGCCACTCGTCTTTTTTACGACTGATGTGGGATATCTGTCACAAAAGAACTGTTTAATGGCTTCTGCCTGCAGAACTTTCCACATTTTTCACATTCACTGCCAGATCTAACTTCTCTCAAGAATGTTTGTCTGGATCAGATCAGGCCCCGCTGTGAGTAAAGCTGCACGGTGCAGCACAACAACGGTCAGACGCTGGTTGAATAGGCCATGCAGGCTCTCTGGTCAGAACATTTGGTCAAGGTGCCATTGGTTGACAGAGCCTCGGTCCCCTTATCCCTGGCTCCGGTGGGAGGGTCCTGTCAGGCTAATTTGGGGAAGGTCAGTCACACAGCGTATACAAGAAAACATGACTCCCTGGGAGAAAAGCTATTTTGGAACAAACGTCAACCCCCCTCGCACCCTCCCCTCCAGAACTGGGGACACTTTTTTGACGGCTGCAGGTCTTCATTGCGTCGATGTCGCTGGGGTCTTAATGCACACAGCGAGCTGCTGCTTCTGACATGAGAGATCAGTGACGAGGACTCGGATCACCACTCGCCGTCTCCATTGATATTCCTGGAGCATAATGCATTCCCACCTGCAACTTCCCCATTTAAACACAACTCTATGTCAGATGAAGTCACAGTGCCATCTAGTGGTGATGTTCAGCCCCTGCAAGCTCCTTGAAATAAAGAAATCATTCAAAACAGAATCATTCACATGAATCACACAATCTTTTTTTGTTTTGTTTTACAGCACAAGACAAAACAGGTCACAATATAAGGTAAGAGTAAATTCAGTTAACATGCAAGTCTGTTTTCCTTTTAGAATTTTTTTTTCATAAATCCAGTTTTTCATTGTAAATTGATATTCTTTTTCTGGTTTTGCTCGATTATTATACAAATCTGAAATCAGCACAGTCTCTCAACCTGTTAACTTCTAACTATATAATTCAGAAACAGGAGTCTCTCGCTGCCTTGACATCTCTGATGCAAGATCCCGGCTCTCCTCAGGTGAAGAAGCCAGCAGTGACAGAAAGTAAGGAATACGCTCGGATGGTCAGTTACTCCATCGTCCTTGACGTCAAGAGTACAGTGTGAAGATAAGAAATACTTTGGATTTACACATTCTGCTTTGCATTGTGCACAAACTAGATATGAAGGCTTACTGGAACTGCAGGATTTATAATTTCTGTGTATTTTCATGAGTTTCATTAAGTAAAATAATCCTTTTTATGTACTGAAATTAGTTATTCTCAAGTTGTTTTTTTGGACTGATAGGCATTACTGATTTTAAAGCATTACCATTGCACTTCTTCATCGACTTGAATTCTGTTTATTTTTTATGTACATTGCTGTTGTCAATAAAATCATCTGAATATATATTTTTTTTGTTTTCTATAATTTGCTGTTTTTAATCAAGTTGTCACCACATGACTGAACTAAAACAAACACATCTCCGGATAAAGAGATAACTGTGACTTTAGCTTCCCGCCATCTGCCCTTGTGGTATCTTTGGTCGACTGAATAAGTGAGGACCATCTGCTGTGACAACATGTTACCTCTATAAATAAATTCTCATACAGTTCATATACCAGATGCAGACACACTCATCCTCATCTCATCCGCCCACATTGGGATGCAGTGCTGTTACTCCCTCTTGTGGCAAATGATCACACACAACTGAGCGGCTCAGGTTTTAGTCCGATTTTATTTTTTAACTTTTTCCAGAAGACAAGCTTCACTTTAACATGTTTTCTTGTAAAAAATGATTAAAATGGTGGCCTGTACATAATGCAGTGTATATATATATATATATATATATATATATATATATATATATATATATATATATATATATATATATATATATATATATATATATATATATATATATATATATATTTAGGTTTTCCTTCCAACAGAAGAAAAACTCAGGGTTATTTTACTGATAAGCATCTATATTGATGTATTACATGAAAAACCATGTACAATGAATGCAGCTAACTCAGCTCCGTCTCAGGCTTCAAAATGTAGCAATCTAAAACGATACATTTAGATACAAATGTACAACCACTGCTTTGGAAAACAGATCCAAGCTTGACATTGCCAAACACACTGCTTCAAAAACGAAAGCATCACTGTAAACAAATTCAGTGTTTGCATCAAGTCCTTTCGCATAACATTCATCTTTTCTTGTAGACACAAGGCCTCAACTGAAGTCCAAATTTCTTGATATTTTCTGGAGCATCTCCCGTCTTCAGTAATTCAAAGGAGTAGAAATGAGTGCTCTCTGTGTCCTGTAGGAAGAAGAAAAAGAATCAAAACACAAATCACTCTTTACATACAGTCATCGCTAGATAGATGTTTTATATAATCGTGTGGTAAAAATCTTCAAACTGAGCCGTTTAAATTATGTACAGCTAACTTTAATACATTTTTAAAAAGTCTGTTTGTTGCCAACAATAAACCGATTTACTGAATATATCTTCGACCTGAGGTTTCCTGCGCACAGCACCATAACCTCGAACAAAAAATTATGAAACATGCAACTGCCAGCTGCTTACTCCCTCTTTGAGAAAACTGCATTAAAAAAAAAAAAAAAAAAGGAAAAAATAATAATCCTGATACCTCTTGTGACAAAACATATTATTGCATATTTTTCGACGTTTAAGTTTTTACAGCTGGAACATAAGTGTATCATCGGGGTTCTCATAATTGGAGTATGAGCTTACCATTTCATTTTATATACATGCATCAACTTGGTTTATATTAAAAGTATGAGAAATTAGAGAAATAAGGCAGTGTTTCCCTGTCCCTTGTTTCTTGTCTCACCTTGGCCACTATCTTGAATCCCAGACCTCCCAGCGCGGAGACAAAGTTCCGCACGTTCTCGAACCTGCTCGCCACTTCCGCTATCTTCAGGACGCCCCTACAATACATGTGCAAACCAGTTACCCAGACATGTACGAGAAATACACACACACACACACAAAAACTGCCGTGTGTGCTAAATCAGTGAGACATGTTTTACCCCTTCTTTAACACACGGTTGGCCTCTGCTAGAAAATCTGCCAAGTTGGTTCCCATGAGAGAGAGGCAGAACACGGCGATGTCCACAGAGCTGTCCTGAAGCGGGACCTGCACAGAGAGAACGCGTTGTGTTTTCTAACAATCGCACGGACTGTCAGTGGATTGGCATGCAGAAAACAGCGACACACTCACGTCGGCCATGTCACAGACTGTGACAAGTTTGCAGGTCGCTGCTAAGTCAAAGCTGTGCACTTTGTTCTTCACGCTGCACGCTATTTTACAGTCACCACACCCAAAGTCTGCAACCACCAGAGAGGAAGGTCTGAAAAAAAAAAAGGGCACAATTAATGAGTTTACAATTATAGGATATTAGTATATATATTATAACAGTCAAAACTGTTGATCTTTTCCCAAACTGCGGACACTAAAGAAAGCCGTCTTCTCACAGCAGCCAAATGAAGCATCACTTCAACACCCACAGTGCAGCATCATCTCCTGCGTTACTCTTCGCTGACACTGAGTCTTCAGCAGAGTGATGGAAAGTATTTACTGTGTACAGCAGATTACTGATGTAGATAATGGAATTTCCCCAACAAGAAATGGGAAGGACCTTAAATTATTTTTTTCTGTTGTGGCGGTGTAGAGAGGCGGCCCTGTTAATGTTTTTAGAAAAAGCTGAACTCAAGAAGTGCGTGTGATGCGGTATTGATCAATGAAAGGACCTGAATTTAGAACACGTGGTGAATCAAATGAAACACCACACTCACCGTTCAACATGTGTTAAATGGTGCAGAGCTGAATAGATACAGAATCTCCTGTCTTTGTAAACCACTCTGATATTACATTTTATTTATAATCCCTTTGATTTCGTTGTGCATTTGATTGTCCATCAAACTTCAATGGAGGTGGGCAACCCACAGGATTTTTTTCCAAAAAAGGGCTAAACTATGATGCTAGCTCATTGGCCCACTTGCTATCTCTTTGTAGCTTCAAACCGCATCCGATGGTCGTCTTCAGCAGATGGAGCTGGCTCAAGTGTCCCCACGTGAGAAGTGTGGGTATTACATTGAAATTGGTTGTGTCGCAGATGGATCATACGTGTTATCCCGTGACCCAAATCCTACTTTTTAGGTTGTGTAAGGACACCTGAGCCAGCTCCAGTTGCTGAAGAAGACCTCGAGATGCAGTTGAAAGCAACAAAAAGCTAATAAAAGTACTTTGGATATAAGGTTATTTTACTATTCACACTGTTCTCAAAGGCCAAGAATGAATTTCCATGTCCAAATTTCAAACGATTTGTGATTTGAAATTAAGAAATTCAACGAAATCTACAGGAAAATTAATACATTAATTAAAAAAATCTCACTTTTGTCGGATGTAAGAGATGATGGCGTCCACTGGGTTTGCGGGCCACCTCTGAACCTGCGCCGTGTATCCTCTGTGGTAGATCTCGAAGGCCTGCGGGTCCTGTTTGAACATACGCTTCGCCTCGCCGCTGGACGTGCTGTACAGAACTTCATTAATGTAGCGGAAACGGGCCGCGTCCAGCTGCAGCTCCATGCGGGACCTCAGGGAGGCGGAGCGGTCCGGTTTCACCTCTTCCTCTGGGGCCGCAGGCTCGACTTTCGTCTCCGCGGGACTCTCCCGTTGGACCGGTTCCTGTCTGTTGAGCAATTTCCGTAGCTTCTCTCGTTTCAGAATCTCTTCTCTGCTCAGCTCGGGTTTCGGTGTTATCACGGGTGACTGGTGCTGCTCACCTGCGTTCTCCACTTGAGGTACATCTGCTTTCTGTTTTGGTCCATCAGCAGAAGATTCAGTTGCGTCTTTTCCAACTTTTCCAACAATTTGCTGCTTTTCCTCTCGGAGCGTGTCTGTTGTACCGGATCTGTCAGTGTTCTCCTCGGCCTTTTTCATTTTCTGTGGTTTACTTTGCTTTTCCTTTTTCTTGGCTGGTTTCTGACTGTTGCTGCTGCTGCTGCTGCTGCTGCTATATGAATCTACTTTGACTTCTTTCTTTGGCTCGTGCTGCTCTGCAGATTCTGCTTTATTGATTTTCCTCTTTGGCTCATTCTGACTGAATTTATTTGTACATTTCTTCTTGTTCTTCATTTTGTTTTTCCACTGTTTTCTGCTCAGTCCCTCCGTGTCCTCTGGTTTGGATTTGATAATTCCGTTATCCGTTGTTTTGCTCACAGATGGGGTTTTTAACTTCAGAGGCGCTTAAGGGAGAATAAAAACATTTGGCTCTTATCTCATAGTCAAGTACTGTGAACATCAACATTGTTGTTTATCAATGAATATTCTCAACACTCTGAAATGTTAATAAATTGATGAAATGCAAGCCTTTACTACTACTAATTACTCACCAAATGTGTTGTCTTTCTTCCTCTTTTTTGTTACAAGTGTCTCCCCATTAACGGTCTGATCCAAGTCTCCATCGTCTTGCTGCTCTCCTGTTGTTGTCGCCCCTCTCTTTCGCTTCTTCTTCTTCTTCTTCTTCTTTTTCTTGGTTTGTGACGGGACCACTTCTGCCTCGCTGTCGCTGTCACTGTCGCTGTCCTGCTGATGGTCGTCGTTCTTCCACTCTGGTACCGAGCCCAGTGTCTGCAGGGTCCGCAGCAGGCTCTTCTTTCCAATCACCTGGGTCTGATCCGGGGGGACACATTCAGATAATAAAATAAAGTCCTTCAACTGAAATGTGCAACCACATGTTGAAGACTGTCCAATATAGAAAGTGTCACTTTTTCTTTGTAGTTGTGGGAAACCACATAGTTAATGGATTATTGTGCTACAAATGACCTTTTGTCTTTTTTTTTTTTTTTAAAGGAATAGTGAAGAAGTAATAAACCTTTTATGATGCCTTACTTGGTTAGGCAATGAAATGTAAAGTTGTTATTGTGTGTGTGTGTGTGTGTGTGTGTGTGTGTGTGTGTGTGTGTGTGTGTGTGTGTGTCCACACTTGTAAGCTACTGTATCTTTGTTATTCTTTTATTCAATTATCTATCTATTTCTTCTTGTCTAGTACAACTTCAGCATATTAAATGTGTCCCTGCTTGACTGTCTCCCAGAACAGACATCATTCAAAACAAATACAAAGCAGTTTACATAAAATCAGCTGTTACATTTCCTGACTATCATCTGACCTTTTATTAATGGTTTCACCATCTTTTGCTATGCTTGCACAACTCAGGACCCTTAATTAAGCCATTCATAATTACAGATCGTATGGACATACTGGTCACCCCCTAGACTTAACACAACTCGCACATTTACCTTGGTATTCGTGCTGCTCGCCTTCTGGGTACTCCCGATCACAGTCTTGCTCAGGACCTGAGCGTCTTGTTCGTCGCTCCAGTCGTCATCCTCATTAAACATGTTCCCCACTGGAAGAAACACACGTAGGAACGTAAATCCCCAATGAAGACGAGAAACAACTCTGCTAACGCCTCTTCTTCTCTATCGACGCGCTAACTCGGCTAATTCAATAACTCACCGCTTTGTCTCGAGGCAGAAGCTCTTTTACTTTTACTGTTACGTTGATGGCGCTGTTTGCATGAAGAGTGTTTTGTAAATAAACACGTAAATGTGTTCAATAGCTGGAATTAAATCGTGTCAAAAGCCAAAGCCACGTTGGGTTGTCTCATGTGCGTTAAGGAAGCTAAACACAACTACGGGCGCATGTGGATGACGTAGGCAGGCCGCAGATTCGTGGGATGTGAAGTTCATCGATGAACCCACATGTTCTGCTCGTATTCAGGATTCAAAGTTCAAAATTCAACGAGGCTATTTGTATCACTAATAATCATTATCATCATCATTAGTACTTTTTAATGAATTCATAAATATGTTTATGAAGTATTGTTTAATATTTCTACTCTTTAATAGACAATATGACTTTTACTGTCAACATGTTTGTTGACAAGTAGGTTTACACATACAAGGATTTTGTATTAGTATTTCAGTGCATAACGGTCATAATACTAGTACTGCAAAAATAAAGTTTCAGAAATATTAAATAGTAATTTACCATAAGTACTATATGAAGTGTGTGTTTTAAAGCGAAAGAGCTGTACAGTGTTAAAAAAAGAGGATGGACTGTGCAAAATATTGACTAAAGACCAACAGAAAATGTGCAATAATTCACAGTATTAATCAGATGTACAATGTTTTAGTGTTTTGTCGTACAATTGGCCAGTTTGTAGACCTTGGTGTTGAATAAAGACTATTTTATTTCAGCTGTGTTTGTTTTATTATAGTTTGAATGAAAAATACAACCTAAAAGTGAAACTATAAATCGATTTCCAGTCTGTATGGAGACACATTTTGTGTTTGTACATATTCACTTTACAATTAAAAATGAAAAGCATCATATCGCATCATTGGACATAATCAAGCATAGTTTTGTTTTGGGGAGGATTTTCTCTGTACGTGCAGCACATAACCACCACTGGCGCAAAGCAATTGAGTACATTCACACAAGTATTGAGTTACTTTACTTGACTTCCACCTCATGCTATCTTTACTTCTACTCCGCTCCAGTTCAGAGGACAATATTGTGCCTTTTACTCCCAGACATTATTTGATACCTTTAGTATCAACACGTTTGTTTATCAATGAATACTTCTCAACACTCTGAAATGTTAATAAATTGATGAAATACAAGCCTTTAACTACTTAATTACTCACCAAATGTGTTGTCTTTTTTCCTCTTTTTTTTGTTGCAAGTGTCTCCCCATTAACGATCTGGTCCAAGTCTCCATTTACTCCCAGACATTATTCGATACCTGTAGTTACTCTGCAGCCTCCTTTTAAAATAACTATGACCCGAGGCTGTGAATATTTAGACGTCGTGCAGTGCCCTCTGCCGCCTGTAGGGGACGGAGCGCCGTCTTCCTCAACTGAGCGTTACCACGTACGTACGGCGGCGGTGAGGGTGTGGACGTCCCACAGCGTTCAATCTCCTGGAGACAACATAACGTCGCTAATAAACTTCTAACCGAATTACACAGCAACAGGCGAGCACACCCGGTAAGTTTATCGCCTTGGAGGCACATTTAATATTGTTATCGGACTGTTTGAAGCACCAACGTGTGCTGTTTACTTGTGGAGCCAAAGAGAAAGGGACTCGGCTTCAGGACAGTTGGTTAGCTTGTTAGCCAGATCTCATTGCGTCAACCGCAGGATGCTAGCTAATGCGTGGAGCTAATTTCGTCCCCTTTAGTTGGATCCAGTGTAGGGACACTGGGGGGGACTGACGGGAGCTGGAGGAAACCACAGGCTAAAGTAGCTTACACGAGCTCTTCGTCCACGTGAACCAGGTAGTGGCTCAGCTAGTCGTGCTGCTGTGAAGGCAGTGGGGTCGTTAACGGGGAACTCATCACTGTGACACCAGGTTGTGTTTGTGTTAACAACACGAAGGAATCCCACTCGATCTCAATCGTCTTCAGTGGATTACAGGCATGTTAAATTAGCCTGCAGTGTAACGTAAACCGTGTTGTCATCTATGTGTGAGTGCTTAGCTCAGTGATTGGGAATAAGTCTTTCAATTAGGTTTTTTCATGTAGACAACAACTACTTTCATCATAGTCCAGGCTGTGTGAAAGAGACATTTTGGATTGTTATTATACTTTGTTTGAATGACATATTTCCTATCCGTATTTAAGACTGCTCAAGCTGACTGTTTTGTCTGACTAATACCCCCAAAAAATAATGTAAGCTAAGTATGAGATAGGAGAGAGAGAAAAGCAGTACCAGGTAATGTTTGCCATTTTTTGTTTTGTTATTAATGTCTTACACAATTGATCTGTTACCAAAATAGTTTTAGATACACTTTCTGTTAATGGATCAACTTTATTATGAATTAAATATTCATGTACGTTTTAAATATTAATACAGAACATAAGTTATCATGACACTGGACAAATATATCTGTCTACGCTGGTGTACAGTCACAACTAGTCACAACCAAGTATTGTGAGTCACCAAGTATTATGGGCGGATATGATTGCTCAACACTGGGTTTGTTGGTTGCTCGGCTTACTTCTTTTTAGGCTTGCACTACAGGGTCATAACAGAGAGGGTTTATCATCTGGGATAGAGATCAAACAGATTGAAACATGTGTTAACGGAGAAACCTCACTTTTTGTGTCCCCGTTTTCAGGGTCGCTGGAGTGCTGCTCAGCTTCTCTGCAGCTCATTCTTCCAGATGATGGACTGATGCTGGCCAGATCCCTGCTGAACCCCTCGGGTCGCCTCTCTCATCTGTCCCAGTTCAGTTCTGCATCTACTCTGACGGGTGTACCTTTTAAGAGAAGGAAAATTCACAAGACAAAATGGATGATATCTTCACACAGTGCCGGGAAGGCAATGCAGTGGCAGTTCGCTTATGGTTGGACAACACAGAGAACGACCTCAATCAAGGGTGAGCCAAAGTTTTCTTCTGCTTTTACTTACCTGGGTAAAGGTGAGAAAATGTCACTTTGTGATGCCATTACTCAGCAATGATGTCACCATGGCCAAATGTATTTTCTTTTAAACAACTTATAGACACTAGCATGGGTTTCGATATTATTTATCTTCATTTTTTAATCAATGATTACTTTTGCACGTTGTGCTTAATCTGCATGAGACTTGCCACAAAATGAATTTGTGACGCTAAATATTGTAAATCAGAATCTCAATTAATTCGATACACTGTAGTTTCATCGCTTACTTCAAATATGTCATTCTCAAACCCTAACCCTAACTATGCAGGCTGAAAGCCCGCCTCTCCAGTCTTTACAGAGATCGTGGCCTGTGATTGAACCCACTTCCTTGTGGGCACATGTTTATGTCCAGAATGCCAGCAGAGTAATTCAAAAGAGTAATGTTGGACAGGAAACCTGCTGTGATTGTAGAGTTAGTCACCCTTTCAGTTGCTGCACTTGCATTTAGGCCTTATGGAAATTAAGACAAATAATACTGCAGGATTCTTTAGGATTGAACATGTTTATTATACAAAATATCAGTTTGATAGTCACAGATCGGTCAGACCTGAGCGGCTTCTGTATCCTCAGCTGACTGTAAAGAAGTCAAGTAGTGTTTGCCACCTGGGAAGCTTCCCCTTTTAACTCCTCTGTCCAAGACTACCGCTATTTGTTTTCAGAGCAAACAAAAAGAGACTGAGTCAATCCATTTAATTATTATGACTGTTTACCTTGGAGCTTCTTCCTTTTCGTCCTTTTTACTGTTTAATAGTATGAAGGTTAAGCACATTAACAACTAGTTGGGTTGTTTTTATACTGTATTTCATACAAATGACTTTGCAAAGGACATAGTGGAGTATCAGAGGCTTCAAAGAAAGCAGTATCATTTTCTTTAATTACTGATGCAAAGTTAATAAAAGTTACATTTTTGTTATAGTGAAGTATTTTGTCTAACATAGTAATAATGTCAATAATAATAAGACGGTATGTAAAAAGATGGCATTGTTGGGTTACCTACTGAGGCACATAGATTCATTTATGTACATTTTAATTTAGGCTAGAAATAGTACATTTCTAGCCTTTTTTCTAGTTTTTGGTCAGGGTTTTCTAGTTTGAGGCATTTTTGCTGTTCAGATAAGAGGGGATAAGATAAGATATGATCATCCTTTATTGGTCCCGCAGTGGGGAAATTTGCATTGATTCATACATTTTATTACTATATTTTAATATTCAAGAATAGTTTTAAAAGTATAATAATGTGCAAGAAATTAATTAAGAAAACAAGTAAGTCCTTTTTTATGTTGCAGTTGTGTATTTTTATTTATTTTTTTCCTCCCTTTTTTAAGCTTCACTATTTGACTACAGATTTATTCTGTGTTGAATTTATGTCTGTTTTTACTTTACTTTAAGTTTTCCCATTGTTGTAAGGCCATGTGATTGCATACATGATGCATTCCCACCATGTGACTCCATTAGCTGATTGCATGTCAAGTTCCCTTTTCCGGTTGATATAGCTCTCCCAGTGGGGAAAAACAGTTATTCTTCCCTTTTCATTTCCCTACAGAACTTGTAGTACTTCCCCTCCTACATTTCAGTTATCTCACTAAATCTCAGCCCAACAGATCCTAACTGTAATATTCGCCATGTTCCTCGAAGATCGTGTGTTTACACTGATGTAACTCCCAGAGAGTCGTAGTGGAATGCTGAATCTCCTTACAAGGAATAACACCCAGGCCTCGAGGGAACCGTCTGCCACCTACCAAAACTGAGAGAGAGGGGGAGGAGATTATTGTAGTGGTGCAGGACTGGAAGAGTTATGTGTGACGAGACAGAGGATCTTTGTGTGTGCATGTATGGGGGGGGGGAGATAGTGGATTTTTCAAAAGGGAAATGCACAGTAAGCCATTGCAGAGCACATCACTATCTCCTCCTCCTCTTATGTTTCCTGTATTCGTCTCCCAGTGGTATTAGATGGCTCCAATCATTTCCCCTTCAACATTTCCTCAAAGTTTACAGGAGTTAATTACAAAGTTTAAAGCCAGTTCGCCTCCAGTTATTATCTCTGAATGTGTTTTACACTGCTTCTTTGTTTGTTGGTGCTTTTTAATCCTAGTTATATGTAGAGCTGAAACCAATACTCAGTTAATCCATTAGATTGTAACTGATTATAATTTTCTTGAATAATCAGATAATAGTGAAACATTTCTTTTATACTTCCCCATAGTCCAATGTGATATCTTCAGATTCCTTGTTTTGTTCAAACAGCAAGCCAAAACACCCACATATTCTGTTTTAATCTCACAAAAAGACACAGCAAATCCTCACATTTTAAAGTTTAGATTTATAGAGCGTTTGGCATTTCTTTATTCTAAAAAAAAACAAAAAAAAAGACTATAAAAATTTGTAAAATATTTCAACAATTGATGAATAGTTTAAGTTGCGTGTTCCAGCATCTTATTTGTGCCTAATGTCTTACTTTATAATACATTGAATACAGTGTCTTTGGGTTTTAGACTGTTAGTGTGACAATAGTGCAAATTCTGCAAAACAAATTATCTTGGGCTCGAGGAAATCATGATGCTATTCTCAACGCTTTGTCAAACCAATTGAGAAAGTAGTTGGCACGTTAATCGATGTCCAAAACAATAGTTTGCTGCAGCCCTAGTCGTAGGAAAACCGTGTCTCTGTCTCGTGGTGATGCGGCCGCGTGCTCATCCTCCATTCCCCATTCGTGTTGCGTTTGGCCTCAGATGACTGAGGTCAATGCGCTTGTGATTTCTTTGGCCTTTGAGTGTGTAATCGAGGCTTTGATGGTTATCTGTATTTACTTCATCCAAAAGAAGTTCTGTACATGGGTGAATAACAGCTGGAGCAGAACACTTTCCTTTTCAACTCATGATTGTTATGAACAGTAGGACGGCACATATTTTACTGGAGTTGTTTACCATGTTAAGATGGAGGCTGCTTGTTTGGGAGGGAGCTAGATTTACAGTGTGAATGCTGCTTTTATATATATAACCTCTTTGGTGGGAGCAGGAGTGGGAGCCTGCTGCCGGCATTGGTTACTATTGCAAGCAGACTGCGGTCTAGAGGCTTGTTGCAGCAGGTAAAAGTGGTCTCGGAGGAATTAGTGTGAGCAGTTTATGTGAATGAGGCGGCACAGATTATCAGGTCTGCTTTCCGAATTGAATTTAACAATACTCATTTAACCAATCTAGGATCAGTGCCTATTCATAATGGATTTTGTGTGACATCTGTTATGCGGCTATTGCAGAAAGCCTTTACAGTATCAACTGAAATTATGAGAACATTACCACTTGTTTTTCGCAATCTGAGATTAATGTATTGTCCTCAACTGCATTGTGTAGGGACGTCCTGATCAAGTAATTTTTTTTTTGCGCCCAATCTGCCTTTTCATATTGGGTATCTGCCGATATATATATATATATATATATATATTGACTCCTGAAACTGACTTGATGTGATCTGCTAGAGAGGAGACGTATTACTCTGTTGGAGTTGTTGGAAAACAGTCAGTCTACTCTAGTTTTGGTGAGTGGAGGGTTTTCCCTTACAAATGATCTTCGGCGAAGGTAAAGGAGAGCAGAGATGCAACACCAGCAGGCTGAGGTGGACAGAACGCAGTCAAGTAAAATAAAGAAAGATTTAGACTTTGATTGGCTGAGCATCAACTGAGGACGTCTCTGACATTGTGCATTCCTAAGGGCTACAGTAGTTATAAGTTACTGGAGAGATTGTTGGCAATTTCTAGCCCTCAGTGCCATAAATTCGGCTTTTGTCATTCAACAGCATAAAATATTCCTTTGACTGTTCATGAAGTAACAGAATAAATCATATAAATCCAGAAGTTATTCTCTCTTTAGACCTTGTTGTTCTTTGGTCCTGATGCTTTTTATACGACCTGGTGAGGATGTCTGGGCAGAGACATGCAGGGCGCAGACGACGGCTCTTCCTCTGGCTTTTCCGTCTGCCAAACTGAGCACTGTTGGCAGGTGCAAGTGCCTGAAATAAATTACCGCAGCCAGTGTGGAGGGGGCGGGCAGGAGGAGAAAACCCTGGCACCCAAGTGTCTTTGGGTTGAGGGGATGAAGCTAGCTTAAAGGAAAAATCTATCCTATAAAAAGGGCCCCCGACTAGAAATCCACACACAGAAATCAGAGGCATGAGCCTCGCTTGACGTGAAAGTACATTATTAGCAGTTACATGTGGATTGTTTGGGCCCTTTTGTTTATATTAAAGGACCATTAGTCTATTAGCAATTAGTAATGATATTTGAAGAAAAGGAAATTTACGACACAAATTATATTATTAAAAATGTCACATAATTTCTCAAGATAAGAATACAAAAGAATAAACTGAGAGAAGAGTGATGGGTTTTTTGGTCCACATTTTCTCACAAAAATAGAATGTATGTCTATGTCTGCCTCTCCTTTTTGATTTTCTCCATACATCCAAATGTAAGATTGTGAATGAATGCATTCCCCAAATTCCAAGATGATATCTTCAAACGTGTTTTTCTTTTTCATTTTTATTTTTTTTTGTCCAACCAACAGACCAAACTAGTATATATAAATGATGCGCCGTCTTTTTTTCAGTTAAAAATGAAAAACAAAGAAAGACATTGAATCGTCGTCACATTGTAAGAGCGGAAAAGCAAATAATTAGTTTTTAGTATTAGTTATCAAAATAGTAGCAGATTGCTTTCATACAGATTGTCGAATCCAGTGGTTCTCAAATGGAGCTACGTGAAGGCACTCCTGGGGGTACCGGAGATCTTATTTAAATATATTTTAAATTAACATCGATTTAAAAATAAATAAATAAATGTATTTAATAAATATACAATATATAAGTGTAAGTTCAGAAACTGAATTCTGCATCGACTCATCGTTTCGGATCTAGTTATTTGCAAATTGTGAATCTACATCGATACGCAGGTTGGTCATTTTGCTTATGGTTGCGGTCTTGCTCCTAAAGAATCACTAACTTCACTAACCCAACCTCCTTCCCGAAACAGACTCAAGCTTAATGCGGAAAAACCTATAAAATCAGTGATGTGGGTCTGTTGGGAGTTTTTCTCTCATGAACTTAGTCTAATTAGTTTTCAGGATTTGGCCTTTTAGTCTGAGAGGAAATTGCACGCAGAGCAGATCTGCAGCAGGTCACCCAGATGCACAGATAGATGTGTGTTTGGGGACTGAGGGGCTCTGTGGGGCTCTTGATGCTGTTTTGAACAGAGCTCTGCAGGATGTGTGAATAGAAGCCAGCGTCTTGATGGCGGGGGGGGGCAGAGGGTTCAGATTCCTGCAGACTCATAATACTCCCTCAGTTCTCGGATCCCATTATTATGCCGTCTGCCTACACATAATTTCTGAGCAAGTGCATAACTTTATTATCTGGGGGACTGTGCTGTGTCTTGGCACAAACAATATAACCCTAATGGAAAGGAGGGTGTATATAAAGTGGAAATATGTCATCAGTGCTGTCCAGCTGTTTCACTGTAACAGAGAGGAAGAAGATGGATCTGGACGAGGGAGTTGTGAGACTCAGATGAGGGAGGACATTTAGTACGAGATGAAGAGGGGGAGGTGACCACCGCCCGGCGGAGAGGGGGAGAGAAATGAAGAATGACAGCTGAAGGAAGTCTCACTGGGCCTTATAAGGACTGCAGCAAATGCTCGGCCTACTGCCTTTTCCTGATTAACTCTCTGTCACTCGGCTCTCACTGTGTTTTAATCTCAGTCTTTATCTCCTTTTCTCCGAGGCGGTACGGCGTCAGTCACTCTGTCGTGTAATCGAGGCCACTGTCCTAACGTGTCGCTGCCAGTGTCACTGACACAAAGAGGAATGAGGAATGCACAAGAGGTCTACCGGTATTATCTGTAGTCTGAGTTGCATCAACTTCCTTCTTCTGAGTAAGATGACAAAAGTACAAGTGAATGAATTCCTCATTATATGCTCTCAAAGCGGAGTGTCGTAATACTGAATAGCCTAAAACAACTTTACATTATTTAGTCTACCCATACAAGTATAAATTGGGTAGAGACCTAATGAAGGGAGGATTTATTGCAGGATGTTTAGTTGCCAGTTTATTAGATGCACATAATGCAATGTAAATGTTTTTGTTTTCTCTTTTATACTGAGGCATTCTTCGAGGCACTCAGTCTGTATGCAATGCAAACCAGCTTATTACATTCATATGTTTCATGTTGACCACCCAGTTTTCTCTCTGGAATGCACACTTGTCCTTTTTTTGAAAAGTGATATTTTCATTGTCAGAGAAAAACATGCACTCCAAAATACAGTTCTGGTTTGTTACACTTGGTCATGTGCCAACACCGTTGTTTACAGGGGAAAACCCTAATGTGTGTAGACAAGGGGCGGAAGTTGCTGGTGTCCTTTTCCCCCCCTCAAGTGACACAAAGAATAACTTGCAAGACAGGCAGGAAAAGTTGCTCCATCCTTGCTTTGCTGAAGGTTTTGGCAAAACTCTGTGCTGAAATATAAATTCTCCTCTCTCACCGTAGAGATGACCACGGCTTCAGCCCTCTTCACTGGGCGTGCAGGGAGGGCCGCTCCAGCGTGGTGGACATGCTCATCATGAGAGGGGCTCGCATTAACGTCATGAATCGGGGGGACGACACCCCTCTGCACCTCGCCTCCAGCCATGGACACCGCGACATCGTGGGAAAGGTAGGGTTCGCGTAAACAACAGTGATCCTGGAAACTGTCACTTCCTGGTTCCGTTGGTCATCCGCCACTGTGGAAAATGATGATATGTCTTCAAATTTGCTTCATAAACACAGGCTATTATGAAATCTAAAATGCTCATCTGTACAGCAATTATAGATACAAAGGTCTTGTCTGTTCTTGCAGTTCCATCTGAAGCAATTTTAAACTAAAGCGGTTCTGAGGGAGGTTGAGCAATTTGTCAGTGTCGAGGGTATAATAGCTGCAAGTATGATGATGAAATATGTTTATTAATCCTTTTTTTTTTATTCAGGGACATTTTGCCCACTTGCTCATTTTTCAAATATATCTTAGGACATATAGGAAAAATGTACCACTTAATTAAAAGCACAATTTTTGCATCTGCAATTCAGCCAGCAATGCAGGGATCCATTCACAGACCAGTCTGGGTCTGCAGCAGCTCCTGTGCAGCATATACAGAATCACCTGAACGATTCCTTTTCAGATGCACCACACGGGTACACTGGGTGTCTGATTTTAGAGTTGCTGCCAGGCAGATATTGAGTTTAATGGAAGGCATGTCTCAATACCTCTGGTATGTGTCTACAGGCAAAGTTGGCAGCATTAACGCTCATCCCTGTATACAGCCCAAACAAGATCTGACCAGCCTGTTTTTAGTTTTTGTATAATCCTTTTGTTTCTGCTTCTCCTTCAGCTGATCCAGTGCAAAGCAGACACTAATGCAGCTAATGAACACGGGAACACACCACTGCATTACGCCTGCTTCTGGGGCCAAGACCTTGTGGCTGAGGTGGGTGCGCCCCCTGGTGGTGCTAAAGCTGAGACGTATCTGTTTTCATGCATACATTTCATCACAATTAACTATTAAAGTAGCGCTGACATCAATCTGTCCTTTTACTCAGGACCTTCTGACTAATGGGGCTCAGGTGAGCATCTGTAACAAATATGGAGAAACTCCCATGGACAAAGCCAAACCTCACCTGCGTGAACTCCTCAGAGGTATCCTGACTCCCCGTTACCACTTGCCTCATTCCAACAGGTTCAAATGCATTTTTTGGATGTCTTTTTGTTTTTAATTTTCTCATGACAAACTATCCTACCACCACACAGAAAAAGCTGAGAAAATGGGACAGAACTTGGCTAAAATTCCCTTCAAGGACACGTTCTGGAAAGGCACCACGAGAACTCGACCCCGTGAGTCCCACACACACACACATAATCCAGTTTGCATTAGTTTGTTTGGTCATGGTGCTGCAAGAAAAGGGACAATGCTCCTTGCTTCCCGGGAAATCAATTTGAATGTTTGAAGTTTCACGTGAATAACAGGCTTTTTGTCTGACTCTTGTGTTTTTAGGTAACGGCACTTTGAACAAACATGCAGGCATCGACTACAAACAGCTCTCTCTCTTGGCTAAAATAAACGAGAACCAGTCTGGAGAGGTACTTCTGCTCTCATTCTTTTATCCTTTCCTTTTATCACTAAATGGTCATCAGAGTGACATGCCATTCATTTCACCTTTTCTATATCTGATTCTTGTCTGTAGCTGTGGCAAGGGCGCTGGCAAGGAAATGAGGTTGTTGTTAAGGTGCTAAAAGTTCGTGACTGGACCACAAGGAAAAGCAGAGACTTCAATGAGGAATATCCCAAACTCAGGTTATTATTTAAGCCAGACTTTTCTACAGTCTTCACGTTCTGTGGTCACTCGTTTGTCTGTTTATTTTGCTGAACCAAACTTTATTTATTATTTCTTTTTGGGGGTATCTGTTTATGTCAACTCCTCTGTGGGTCTGTCTGTCTGTCTGTCTGTCTGTCTCCCTCTTGGGCTCTATCCCAGGATATTCTCCCACCCGAATGTCCTACCCATGTTGGGAGCATGTCAGTCTCCTCCCGCCCCTCACCCCATCATCATCACACACTGGATGCCTTATGGCTCCCTCTACAACGTGCTGCATGAAGGCACCAGTGAGTACTACTACTCCTGTCACAAAGTCAGTTTTTTCGTGTTTGGCAGGGATTTGTGATTTATTGCACTTTCGCATTTGTCATTATGTTGCCATCACTTTTTTGTACAGTAGCAATTTCACTGTCCACCTGTTATGTGGTGAAAGTAATGGTGGCTGAAACCTGTTGATTTGTCTCTCATCCTGCTGTTTAGACTTTGTGGTGGACCAGACACAGGCGGTGAAGTTTGCGCTAGACATTGCTTGTGGAATGGCCTTCTTACACACACTTGAACCCATGATCCCTCGCCACTATCTCAACAGCAAGAGTGTTATGGTAAGAAGAAGTTGTGGTTTCGAGCATAGCTTTCAGTAGCTTTTCATGAATCTATACACAGACCTATCAAAGAAAATTGCCACACAAAAAAAGAAGAAGTGTTTTCTGTTGCACTGTAAAGTGACATCTCAGTCTGTGTGGCTTGTTTCCACAGATAGATGAAGACATGACAGCCAGGATCAGCATGGCAGATGTCAAGTTCTCCTTCCAGTGTTCTGGCAGGATGTACTCGCCTGCATGGGTAGCCCCCGAGGGTAAGCATCACTCATACAGCACAGACTTAAAGTGACAGCTGAAGCCACACAAGCTCGAGTGTGAATGATGGATGCAGGGAACTCTAGAAGACTGTCTCAGAACTAAATGTAATCTTCAGCTGATTCTCCCTGGAGATACAATGAAATCCAAGCAAGTTGGAAACATAAACTGATTAACAAAATAACCAGGGCACATCTGCAGCAGTGATACAAACGGTAATAGCAATCCATAGAAAAAGGTTTTAATTTTACAGAGCAGTGTATGGTGCATGATGGCAGTGACTGCATGTGATTCAGGAGACTTGTTACCATAGAAACAACCTCCACAGAGTCTACATATAGTGGGTAGTGAGCCATGAAATTGAGAGCACAGAGTGTGTTGCTATTGATAAGGCATAAATGTACACATTTGGTTAAGGTGAAGAATTTCCATAGGACTTATCTTCAGCAAGGACGTTGTTTTGTAACATTTAAACGCTGTTTAAACAGCACAGATGGATGGAGCAATGAGCATTTAATAAGTAAAGTAACACGGATAAATTCAGCCTTTCACGTTAAAGTAATACATGTACTAAACGTTAATCCTGAATATATTATATATTCTAACATGTAGGTGTCCACCATGATTTATGGAAAAAATAAATACTTTTTTTTTTTATTGTATCGCTGACAAATTGCTTCAGGAAAAAGAGCTTAAGATTTAATTTGGATACAGAAACACTGACGTCTACGAGTCACCGATACCGCTCGGGCAATATAATTATATTTATCTTTTATAGTCAATGGTTTTGTTTTTTGTGGAGCCAGTTCCTGTGTTTGCTCTGCATAACCTCCACTCGTTGCTCTTTTGATGTCCAGCCCTGCAGAAGAAGCCAGAAGAGATCAACCGCCGGTCAGCAGACATGTGGAGCTTTGCTATCCTGCTGTGGGAGTTGGTGACCAGAGAAGTGCCGTACGCTGACCTCTCTAACATGGAAATTGGCATGAAGGTCAGCAGAGTTGGCTTTTGTTTTACCAGCAGACTTACAAATGATTGCAGCCAAAATAAACCACAACTGGTGGCTTTATTGGATTCAAGAATATTGTATGCACAGTACCAACCCTCTATCTGTTTTGGCCCGCAGGTTGCCTTGGAGGGTTTAAGGCCCACCATCCCCCCCGGCATTTCGCCCCACATTTGCAAGCTCATGAAGATATGCATGAACGAGGACCCAGCAAAGAGGCCCAAATTTGACATGATTGTGCCAATTCTGGAAAAAATGCAGGACAAGTGAAAGACCTCCTCTGCCCTCCTGTTCTGACTTAGGGGACCTCTGGGGACCTCTGACCCCAAATATCCCTTTTGATATGGTGGTGTGGTGCTTACCAGTATTGCCTTAAACTCTTACTCTACCGCTGCATTCAATGCCACTGTAGCTTCTGAGATGAATTCAGCAGCAGTCACGTCTTTTACGTTCTTTTTTTTTTCAGAGTGTTTCAAGTTTGTATTATTCTCTCCATCTTTATCACTGATGCTGCTCATCTTATAAACTGCAATCATGTGGACTGAGTACAATCCTCTTCAATCTGCTAGACTAAATAACCTGTGGAGGTCAGCATGACAGTGGATTTAAGGCCTTATATTTCTTAACTGGAGTTGGCTGGCTCTTAAAGTCACCCTGCAAGGAAACTGCTCCTCTATAATGTTGGCTCTTTATAAAACAAATAACATATTAACTCAAAGCTTGCCTTGTGGGGAACAAAACTGTGTGTAACTGGGCTAGCATGACAAATGTCTCAAACCAAGCATTTAAACAGCATTTACGATTAAGAAAACGATCTATGCCTGTGAGTACTTAGCAGTGTTGTAGCTTCCAGCTTGAGCTTGACCTGCTGACGATGACGTAACACTGGCCGTAGAAACTGGTATTTCCGGTGCAGCAAAACATGTTGGTGTTGATCATTGCAATGTTGGGATTATTTTTCTAAATGCATTGCAAGATTGCTGATTTTCTTTGGTTTATAACTAGATTACTTCAATAAATTACTGTAATCTAGTTTATTTTCATTATTTACCCTTCAAAAGTGTAACAGTTTTATTACGATCAAATTCTGTACTTTCCTACAAAGAGTATATAGTCTCCTTTTCAAGATGTTTAAAGGTGTCTGTTAAATTCAAGTGTTTTCATGTTGAATTCTGGCAACATATGTAATTCAACATTACCAAACAATGCTTTGTTTCTTTGTAACACTGCAACCCAGACTGTAATTTATTCATGCATATCGTAGGTACAGTTCTAATGTGTTGTTTTGTTGTCGAGCATGAGGGCTGCCTTTCCTCCCACTTTCATGGCTACATCAGAAGCAGCTGCGAACAGAAGGCGATGGGGCGTTAAGGGGTGCCGTTAACGTCTTGCAAACTGTCACATTGTTTTCTCACTTGTTTTGATTGTTTTGGTCCTCTAGATTATTTCAGATTTTGTATCAATCTCATGGGTTGTTTCTTCTACCTGCATCGTCTCTGTGCCTCCACCAGCTTGCTTGTTTGTGCTGAATCACAGGTTGAAGCCAAAATCAAGAATGACCTATACAAATGTATGTATTTATATATAAGTATATTAAAAAGGAATCATATGGGCAACTTGAATGTGTGAATGTATAGTGGGAATTGGATGCTTTTGGGTTTCCAAATGAATAATTATTTGAGGATTGAAACATGAGCATTCAAAAGCAACAACAATATCAGGCCAATGTTATTTACCTGCTCGCTGTTAATTCAATAGTGGGTTTGTACAATAATGAGTTTCTTACAATAACTGTTAAATTAGCAACAGAACAGGCGTTTAAATGTGTTTTAGGAAAACCAAAAGATAGCTGGAATTGGTGGTCCTTCAATAAATAATAGGAATATAAAATAATAATTTAATGAAACTATATTGAATATTTTCCAGCAGCATATGTTCATATTAAAAATTCAAGTTAAATGTTGAGTGAAGTATTAAATAACTTGTATTATGTTGGAAAGAAGTAAATATACAAATACATATACCTAATCCAAATGCATTTTTAAAAAGAATGAAAATGCACCCTGTAGTCAATGAGCTTGAATGTAAAAACCATAATCAAGTGGTTCAAATATTGAAATGGAGCAAATTATGTTAATAAGATTACCAAAGTCTCAAAATGTAAGTCATATTGGTTAAGTTTTATTATCTTGGCTTAATATTTCAAACTTGTGTTTTCAATCTCTTATTTTGTATGTATGTATTTATGTTAACTGTTCAAATTCAGTGTGAAACAAATAATTCCAGAGAAACTTTTGACTGGTCTTTGCTTCATAATTTTTCTTTAATTAATTTCTCGAAAAATTATATTTGTGTTGAATATTTTGATTCTACTTACTGATAAATCGCCCTTATAAAGGGTCTATTGATTTAAAAAAAAGAAGTGATTAAATAAATTAAAATAAATAATTTCATAATGCTTTATCGATCATATATTTGTCATTATTAAAAACATTATTAGACTGCAAGTTTATAAAGAATATAACTGGTGAGTTTCTTACTTTCTAATAAGCTATTATTTTAGATGCGTAATTCTTATTATACATTTTTATAAAGTTTCCAAATAAGCATCACAGATTTCTCACATTCTAATATGCCATCAGCTAAAGTTAGTAAACCATTGATAAAGTGTATTAAATCTCAAGTAAGCAAATGTTAATCCAAGCCATTAAGAAAATGTCCTTTTATACATCCCTCAAGCCTGCAGTTTTACATCTAAATGAATAGTTAAAAGGCATTCTGGTCCAGGTGCCCAGCAGCTGTTTTCCAGAGGGTCAGAGGTCAAATTATCCATTGGCGTCGTCTCCTCGAGCTATGGCTCCTTAGAAAAGTGTCCCCTTAGAAAAGCATAAAACACGAACTAAAGAGATGTTTGCACAGCTTGTCAACAATATTGTGTATTTCAGATATTGCTGCTGGCACGGAATATATTAATTATGCTTTACAGATGATGATACATGCAGCACCGGATCAATATGCCCAAATAAGGTTGGGAATAGTCCACTTTAATTCGTCAGGTTATCCTCCTGCTCTGTGCCTGAGTGGCAGCAGCGAGCTCTGGCTGTGACGTCGACCGGTGACGCAGGTTCGCCCTCCATCGCCAGAAAACACCATCTACAAACGATGTCAGTCCTCACGATTTATGGAAATATGTAGTTAGCTCCCACAGTCCAGCACATTTCGACAACAGGAGCTTTAGCGGAGCTGGTAAGTGGGCATTCTTAATATAAGCTCGATAAAGCGCGTCGCTAGGATGTTGCTGTTTGTGAACGTTAGCTAGCCGAGGAGCTAACGGTAGCCTAGCCAAGATGACTACGGTGATGGTGGCGGGTGGGTCCCGTTATTTCCAGCTGCGGCCATGACTTCCTATTAATGTTGGTGGGTTTTGGTACGCTTGTAGAACCGTATTTTAGTTCACATGCAGCAGAACAAATCTAAAAGGATGCACTGGGCTCTTGACTGTCTCAATAATGAAATAGAAAAAGGTCGTGTTGGCAAATGGAAGGCGCATCTGCTGAAGTACGTTTCATATTCGTCGGAACGATCCACCAGTGAAAGTAAATGCGGTGAAGGCCAACCCGGAAGAGTCGAACAAGAAACATACTTCTGTATCCTAATTTTAATGTGACAAGCTAGTTGCTTTAGCTTACAGACAATGCTACTAAGATATATTTAGCGATAGATAGACATGGTTTAAACTCCGGAATGTATCTGCATCCAGCAGCCACTGAACTTTGATGACAATATCTGTCTTAACCTCACCATTTTTACCGCTAGCCTGCTAACGGTATTGCTAACACATCTTACCCTCTTGCTCCATCAGCGCTGTTACATGGAAAGTTAACATGGGTGGCCATGATGATGAAGATATGCCATATGTTGTGAACAAACAAAAACAAGACGAAGAGCTGAAGAACAAGCTGAATGACAGCAGCATCTGGTGCGACCAGGAGTCCACTGGCAACAATGCCAAGTGGGTCAAAGAAGGCCAGAACCAGCTGCGGAAAGTAGCTGAGAACCACCAGGACCAGGACCACAACTGCAACATCAGTCAGAATGGGAACAAGGATGACTTCCCTCAGCAGAACACCACTCAGGAAGAACAACAGGAGAACGAGGAGCAGACCAAGTCTCCCAAGATAGCAATGATCCCTGGTCTCAGTCAGGAGGAGTCCAAGAACATCCTTAACCAGCCGCTGCTCATCGATACTCTGGAGTCTACAGAAGAGAAAGAGAGAGAAGATGCCGCTAAAGAGAAGGACAAGACATCAGAGGAAGATGAAGAGACACCAGGTGATATCGGAGGAGAGACGGCGACCGAAGAACCGATTGATGTGGAGTCTCAGAGAGATGGCGGTGTCGTTGGGAGAAATGCCTGCCTCCTGTTCTCCAACATGAACGGGACACCGAATGAGGAGGAATCCAGCTGGCCTGTACTGTCTCAGGACAACCCAGCGGACAGCTCTCCAAATGGCAACAGAGGTATATAGAAGTACATGGAGATGATGTTTAGGCCACAAAATGTGTACCATAATACCACAGTTGACATGCTGGAAAGAGCAGTTGGGTGTCACAGCCTGCACAGATGGCGAGATGCACGAAAACAACATACCATTACAGATGGAGGAGAAATGGCGACAGCTTCAGTAGATGGTATCATTAAACATAATTATACACTGAGCATGTGCAGATTGGATAAAAGTGCAACACTTTGATTACCCTTTTTCAACATTTACAAGCAGCATGTTCGTATGTATTTAAATGGTTTATAACACACTATAATGTAGTTGTAGTTTTTTGTGATGCACTCATAAGTGGAGGCTTGTGTATAAACAAACAGTGAATTACAAGGAGTTATACTTTCTGTCAAATTGCTTACAACTACATTAAAGTGCGCTAGAAACCAGTTATTAAATGTTTGTATATTGCTTGTAAATGCTGAAAGGGGAGACTAAAAGTGAAGTGTTGCTGATAAAAGCAGGCACTTGTTGTGAAAGGGTTGTGTGCCTGAAGAGCACCCTTTTCTTTCAGATTGAGTACATTTAAAATTGTTTTAGACTTGAAATTTTTTTTTTCTTCATAAAGAGCCAATGGTTCTCTGTTTTCAATCCAACAATATTCAAACAAATTACAGATACATCTGGAATTTCTTCTCACTAATTATTATTACTTTCAACCAGACATTAAACAATGTCCGCTTCCTGTGTTTCTCCTCTGCTCCCTGCCGGTCCTCCAGAGTCCTTTTGGGATTCCAGTGCCTTTGAGACGGACACGGACCTGCCTTCAGGATGGATGAGGGTTCGCGATACATCAGGCACATACTACTGGCACATCCCCACAGGCACCACCCAGTGGGAGCCTCCTTCCCCTCTGGGTAAAGTCGGCGACTCCACTATGTCCTCGACTATGTCCCTGGAGACTACTCCCTGTGAGGATACTGAGGTGAGGTCGAACGCACATTCACTTGGATAGAGGCAAATACCATGTGAGTCTGTAGACACTAATATTTCTTGTTAAATTTGCCAGGAATCCTGGGCTCATCTTTCCAGCACAGATGAAGGAGTCGGTGAGGGAGAACTGTGGAGTGTAAGTTATGGCAAGAATGTAATTTAGTGTCCTCAAAATACATAAAAGATGGGTTCGCGTGAGAAATTCCATTGTTGACTTTTTTTTTTCTTCTCGTCCGTGTCTTCAGGAGGAGGCTGAGGTTGCATCTGATCAAAGTCTGAAGGAGTTTGAAGGGGCAACTCTACGCTATGCATCCATAAACCTGAAGTACGTGCTGTGAAAGCTTTTTGATAGTTAGAATATTATCACCGGTTCTTACTCTCTTTCTGTTACTTATCCTTCTCTTTCTCTCTCATTGTAGTTACAATTGTGCCCAGTCTGAGGAAGAGGAGAAGCTCGCTCCACTCTGCACAGATTTAGAAACTAAGGTAATTCAGTGTCATAGAGAATCCCTCAAACCACCAATTTCTACCCTGTCCTACCTTAATTGTTCCTCTCCTTCCCTGTGCTGTCTTGTTTTGTGCTAATGTGCTGCATATTTGTGTTGTCAGTGTTTTGCAGTGCGTTCCCTCGGCTGGGTAGAGATGTCTGAGGAGGATATGGTGCCCGGCAAGAGCAGTGTTGCTGTCAACAACTGCATCAGGCAGCTTTCTTATCACAAACACAACCTTCATGACACTGCCGGTATCTGGGGAGAGGTATGGGGATTTAACAGACAAAGGCAGCTCCTGTAATGTCGATGCATTTGAAAAGATACAAGTTCACCAACAGATGTTTATATTTGTACGTCTATACAAAAACATAATTGTATTTGGTTGTTATTGCTAAACAAAATGATTGATGTTACTTCATCCATTGGGAAAATGTGAATATAAATCAAAATTTTCATGAAATAATTAATATTTGAATGAAGCAAAATACTTCAAATCTTAAAAGTTGAAACGTATACTAATGCATGCATAGATATGTTAACTTAATTGTGTGTGTGTGTGTGTCGTGACAGGGCAAGGATATGCTGATGGTCCTGGAGAACGACACCATGAACTTGATCGACCCACTGGGGCAGACTCTGCTGCATGCGCAGCCCATTGGCAGCATCCGTGTTTGGGGCGTTGGCAGAGACAACGGCAGGTCAGTAGCCACCAAACAGGATCAAAATAAATAACCCATGCTTCAAAAAGGTTTCTTTTTGATCATAGGCCAGTTCTATTTCATATATGATTATACTTTTTTTTTTTTTTTAATAAATCATATATTTTTCATTTAACATGGAGGAGAAAACATTTTTTTTATTCATATTCTCTTTACATTTCCAGTTTGTGCTCAGTGACAATATGTCCAGTGTGCTTAGGAAAAAATAGCACCTCTAACTTTTGAGTGTTCTGTCAGTATCCTGTTTCATTGTATTTTAAGATAATGTACCTCCTCCTGTACTCATGATTCATCGGCTCAGAGGCTTGTCATTCTTAAAGAAATCTGTCATGACAATCTTTGTACTTGTGTATAATATTTATTGTGTTGCACGCTGCTGCCCTCTGCTGGATTGTTAAGAACATTGCAAGCAAAGACAACCCAGACTGTTTCTGCCTGCTTCTTGTCTCACTGCACTCTAACAATGGTGTTTCTCTTTCATGCTGCATTTCCCACCATGAACAGGGAAAGGTACACATTCATGATTACTATCTTTTTAAAGCTGTAAAAAATATATATATATATCTCTCTCTATCATTTTGTGCTGTTGCGTGATCTTTGTTCAAACTGGCTCACGCATGATGTTGTAATAACGATGCAATATGTAAATGTGACCTTTTCCATTTTATTACATCTGCAGGGATTTTGCTTATGTGGCTCGAGACAACCTGACTCAAGTTCTGAAGTGTCATGTTTTCCGCTGTGATTCGCCTGCCAAGAACATAGCCACCAGCCTGCATGAGATGTGCTCAAAGGTCAGCCACAATTGGATTGAATTGTGTTTTCATTATGAATTCAATGCAGTATCTTGCTTCATAATGAACCATGTGTTCCTGACTTGACGTTTACAATGTTCTACTCCTTAATTTGACTTTAAGATAATGATGGAGAGAAAGGCGACCAAGCCTGGGGTGAGCAGGCTCAGCTCTGACCCGGGTCACCCTGTGGTCATCCCTATTGAAGGTAAAGCAAAGTACCTTTAGGGCCTATTGAATGCCCTTATAATTCAAAGTATGGATACAGATCACTTAATTCTTCCTCCTTTTTTAACAGAGTTTCCTGCGCCGAAAAATGAACTCTTTTACCAGTTCTACGTTTATTACCTTGGTTGTGTGGCTGTGGCTAAGCCAGTTGGTAAGAAAGCACCTTTATTTTTATATATATATATATATATATTTATTTTAACTTTTCCTGATCACAACTATGATTTGTGACGTTGTGCTTTGTGTATTTCTCAGGTATGGATATAATCAACGACACGCTTGAGGCAGCAATTAAGGGCAAAGATAAAAGTGACTGGACTCCGGTTTCAGTGAATATCGCACCAGCGACCCTCACAATACTTTCAAAACAGGTAACGGACTACTAACAGAAGATGAACGACATGAACCCAGGGAGGATAGATGGGCTTTTATAGAGATGCAAGCAATATGTTTCAGTGTATAATATTGATGCATTACTGTGGACTTTACCTGCTGTCGTTCAGCTTTGACATAACTTTTAAATCTCACCAATCAGAGTGGATCAACTGCGATTGACCTTTTTCCTGTTTGTTTTTCTGTGTATATTACTTCCGACAGTTTGAGATTGGTTAAACATGTCTTTTATGTTTTACCACTTGTGTGTTACAAATTTAGCATTTTTTTTTTTTACTCCACCAGTATAAACGTCTCAGAATAAGTAAACCTTTTAAAATAGTATTGTTTAACAGCATTAATTCGTTCTGTTTTAATAACTAATTCTTTAATGAATATTGTAAACTGTTAAAATGCTAAACACATCACACCTTAAGTATTAAAAGTAAACGTTGTTAATTGTTAACGTTGTCCATTTCTGACCGCAGAGTGAGGAGGTGCTGTCCGAGTGCAGGGTGCGTTTCCTGTCTTTCATGGGTGTGGGAAAGAACGTCCACTCTTTCGCTTTCATCATGGCAGAGGGGCCCCAAGATTACACCTGTCACATGTTTTGGTGTGAACCCAACGCAGCGAGTCTGAGCGAGGCCGTGCAGGCCGCCTGCATGGTGAGTCCCAAACAAATGAGACGCAAACCGTACAGGTGGAGAGATGAGGTGGAGACGCAAATTACAAGCAAAGACTTCACTTCATTCTGTCCCAAAGTGGAAAGCTAGTTTAGCAGTAATGGGAATCACCGTTGTTTGAGTTTAGTAATGCACCATTTACTCTGTTTGTGTTTTTCTTTCTTTTCCTAGCTTCGTTACCAGAAATGTCTGGATGCACGTCCGCCCAGCCTGTCCTACTGCCTGCCCACTCCTCCTGCTGACTCTGTGGCTCGGCGGGTCAAGAAGGGGGTGCAGAGTCTGCTGGGCAGCTTTAAGAGCTACAGGTCAGGCCCTCAATCCCCTTGAGGCGGAGTGAAGATGGTCCAACAGTCCATTAAACACGAGGTCCATCACCACACCGTCTCAATGTCACTCCCCCCTCCTCATCTTTCTGCCACTGTTTCGCCTTACGACCGTTTCACTCGTCTAGTCACTAGTCTGGTGTGTGGAATAGTTTGTGAGGAAAGTACATGTGTGAAAAGATTGCATTTATTCCCTAGTTTTGCTTTTTACTTTACACACCAATTTTTAAACTCCCATCTCCAAACAGATGAAACCCTGGCCTCCAATCTTTCTTTCTTTTTTTTTTTCTTTTGCTGGGATTCTTTCTGTGAGTCTTAACTATTTTTGTGTTTTAACAGAAACAATGCTATGAATGTTGGATATGGATGTAACGTATATTTACATGCAGACGCTAGAATTTGCTTAAAAAAAGGAGCTCGCTAGCTTCTCTCTCAGAAATGGTCTCGTTCCCTTTTCCTCCTCGGTGCAATTATCATCTCCATCGCTCCTCTTTTTTTTTCTTCTACTTTTTAAACACGGTACTGCAACACAGTCGGTGTTTAGAATCCTGATATTGATCATCTCTCCCTTCACCACCTTTTAGGTTGTAACACGAGCGCCGTCTCAGTGGTGTGCCACGTAGTTCTATGTCCCAGACCCTCCCCAATAATGTATTTTAGTCTTCCAAAGAGCTGTATGGTCATCTGTCATGTAGTGAGCAACCACTGATTTGAGTGTATAGTGTGTTCCTCATACATTCTGCATGAACGTTTGCAAGTTCAGTGCTAGTGTGCAATAATCAGATGTTCCTGTACGACGTGGTGATGCGATGGCTGCCTTGTGATTTTATTTGTTCACTTTAATGAGAGAGTCTGGCTGGATTGGATGCGAGGCTAATGGAACAACAGAGCCATGTTGAAGATCATTATCTTGTGATAGAAATAATTGTAATAAGAAATATACAAACTCTGGGTTTTCACACAGCCATTTCTCACCAACTACTACTGAATCGTACTGTAGAAACTCACCACAAGCTGCATGTTTTGATAGCTTAGAGTTGTTGCTGCCCCGCAGCAGCATAGCGCTTAAGACCCATCAATGTATCCTGTAAATTCTTTGTGTTTCCGTATGGTAAGAGGAGGCTGGAGTTGATGTGGTGTTTCGTGTTTCATAGGCATGTCACTCTAGTTGGTGTCAGTGTTTATCATAAGCTAGCAGTAGAACGTTAGACTTCCTGTGAGTTTCCTTCAGACTGAAAAGACGAGAGCAGGTTAATGTTTGTATTTACAGTTCGTGTATATGGGACACCTAGAGATGATTTTTCCTTTTTTCCTCGGCCACATGTGTGGGCCCTGGCCACTCCGGTTAATGTATTTTTTATTGTTTCCACACATTACAATGTACACAATTTAAGATGATATTCACGTTAGTTCGTTAGATTTACTTTTTATAAAGAAAACACTAATTAGCCAAGTTGTATTTTATCTTTGTGTGTCTGTCAGTGATGAATACTGTATGTAGCACAATAGTAATCGTCATCTCTAAGGTTAAAGATGCAGTTTGTAAGATCTTTTGGTAATGTCGTCCTCTGCAGGGCATTTGTTTGGCCACTAGATATCCTCAGGCGAACTGATTCCACTACATAAGAGATTTAAAAAAAACAAGACAAACATCATTCAATTAAATTACAACAAATATTGTGAAAATGAATGTATAGACAATGCATAACAAATACAACTTTGTATTTAAACGGGAACAAATGCATCGATTTAAATGGATAATACTGATGTCAGTCTATGGTCTAAATAAAAGCCATTTTAGATCATTTTAATAATTCTCGTATTTGATATTATTTTTATATTTAAAAGAGGTTGAAATCAGAAGTTTCCTCCAAAAGAGTGTAGAAAAAAAAATAGCCACAAAAGATATATTCCATGTTTTGAAACGTGAATTGGAAATGAATCCCCTATAGAGAAGTGTGACACTTCTTTGAGACAGATTCCCAGCTATAGGGCGCTGGTGACCTTATTGCAATACAATGCTTTGTGATGACTGGCCTTTCTTAAAAAATAACTTCCACTCAGATTCCTATAGATGTGTTTAACATTTTAGAAGTTATCACTAACACTAAAACTCTTACCAACTGCTTCTTTATAAGTGTAAGATATAACACTATTGAAAATTAGTCTACATTGACTCATATTACTGCCATGTGTCACTTGGAATTATATTTGCTTTTTCAGAGTGAGCTGTGTCCAGTCGGTGGCAACAGTAAAGCCAGATGAGTACAAGAACATTAGCAGATTAATTTATTTCTGTTCATGTAAATTAGGTGTATAAAATGTATGTATATAAAAGTCACTGCACAATAAATGTGAACATATCATACCTGTTTAGCGTGTGGTCTTTTTAATATATATTTTTTTTTTGGGGGGTTGTGTGAAGCCAAGTGGGTCTGAAGAGATGTGTTCCCATGGAGGGCAGGGATGGATCCTATAGCCTGAAGATGTCTCCTTTTGGTTTCTGGTTGTGGAAGCATCCAATCTATTTTTCTTCTTCTTCTTCATTTTGTATTAATGGCTTTATCTGTCATTCCCAGCTTTTCCATTAAAATGCAAAAGAAGCCACACACAAACCTGTCTGGCTCTCTTGCATATACATTAAACCTGCTGACACTGGTTTTACACGAGTATTGACAGACCAGCCTGGCAGAGAATAACAAAAAAGGGGGGGAGGGGGGGGGGGGGGGGAAGCAGGGAAGCAATGTTCACTTCATATCAGCACTGCTGCCCCCACCTGGTGAGTTCAAAAGGATGGGTGGGGCTGCTTATTGTTTCCCTAAGAGATGTCTTTTTGGAGATGAAAGGGCCACATCAAGTGGAATCCGTAGCGGCGGCAGACTGGTTATAATTTACTTCACCATCTCCGCACAAATATCAGGACTCCCCTGCCAGCAGGATCCCGGAGCGGCAGGGCAGATCAAGGCTTGGGCTGTAATCGCTTCCTTTTGAAGAGCGAGACTCGCACCTCTGTGCTATTTTACTTATTGACTGAGATGAAACGTGTCGAAGTCCACTGCCATAGTCTGTCCTGTTACATCATGTGTGTTAAAACATATCAGAGGTGGATTTTTAAAACAAAAGTGACCGCTTCTTTATTACGCTTCACTGCAAATATAGCTCAGGATTACGCCAAAAGAGTCGCCGTGTGCATTTGCACCATCTCTTGACGGAGTATAGCTCACATTTACACTCGGTGGTCGGTTTATTAGGTACATATCACTCCAATCAATGCAGTCCAGCAATAACCTTTATGAACATTATTGTGTTTTGGTTTTGTTGAAACTGATTGATTTGGTTTCTTGTAACATTTTAATCAATTTTCCAGACTATTTCACTACCAGACATGAAAAATAATTTACAACTCTGTCAGTTCTCTCAACTGCGGCATCAATACCATCATAATGCAACATAATCTACATCTCTCCAATCCAATTTTATTCGTCGTATTTTTTTCTTTTCCACGTTGGTAAGATGCGCTCACAAGTCTTTCTGCGTTATTAGCCATGTTCGTGGCATAGCTAAAGGGATGACGAGGACTAAAATATCTTAACATGTGCTGAATATGCCCGGCTTCACGAGGGGCAGCCCACTGCTCCTTGACATACTAAGGATGGGTCAAATGCAAAGAATACATTAGGGTCAAATGCAGAGAATACATTTCCCCACTGTGGGACTAATAAGGGATTATTCTATTCTAATAGATTGGCCCCAAGATTATTTGCAGACATTCATGGTCCCCAGAGGATGAAGCCATTAAGTGCACTTAGTTTAGTACAGCCTCAGATAACTACTAGAGTCTACTGGCTGTAGACTCTTACTAAATATATATATATATATATATATATATATATATATATATATATATATATATATATATATTACTTAGAATACTAATTCTCAGTAAGTTGAGTATGTAGTGTATTTACACTGGAAACGGCCTTAAAAAGTATATGTCAGTATTGACACAAACAAACCTTACTGTTTGAGCCTGTTGTTGATGGACATTATTATCCAACAATGCAATGCACAAAGGAAGAGGAGGAGCTCATCACGGGTGGAACACGTTCAAACTAATTGTTGCTGGTGCTGAAAGAAAATACACTTTGGAGGAATTTTTGGAAAACAGTTGTATGTCCCTTTTGTTCTTCTATGCTAGAAAACAGTCAAGTCTGTTTATTTCTTATCTACCAACTGCAAACACATTATACTATGAAATGAAGTATGTGCTGTTTATGTAGTATGGAATTGGGACACAGGTTGACTCTTGTTTAAATTCAATTATCCAATGTATGCGTTCTTGCTGTTGTTACCGCTGTTTCAGAAAGGTCTGTATATATTTGTCCACCACAATTATCAAAAGGACGAGCCAAACGGCTGCAGCCAAAACTGAAGATCCCAACCTTGAACCTTGATAGAAGGTAGACTGTATTGCAGGACTGTTACATTTGAATGTGTAGGTGTACCTACCGTACTTTTTATTCTGTGCAATGTAATGCATTCTTTGACCCATTATTTATTTCTTATACGAAAAACACACAGTAGTCATGTGTAGTCCTGTGTGCTTTGATGACGAGTGTGCAGTGGTGGCATGTCTACAGCCATCCACGCACTAAATCCTTTTGTCTGCTCTGTAGCTGCAGTGTGTCTCTGTATCTCTGAAGCCTGATTTATGCACTCCGTTTTTGCCGGGTGTCAATCACGATTTGCATAGGTCGGCCCATGGAGAAACTAATCACAATTATAATTATTCCTATAGCCTAATTATGCTTATGGCATTTGTTTAATGGAGATTTATTTTGAGTAATGAATGTGTAGTCTTGTGGAACATTGCTTTTCCTCTCAGTGAGGAGGAGAGGAGTTGCGCCTCCTCTGCTGGGCTCTTCAATCAAATCACCAATCTCAGGCGAGATAACAGAGCGGGTGCAAGCTCCGTCTTCAACCTGGTATCAAGTTCTGAGAGAGATGATGGGAATCCCTTCAGGGCACGGCCTTTTCTCACCGATTCAGATTGCAAGAACACACCTCTTTGAACAAGAATCTCATATCCTCTGCAGCCTCTATTTTCAACACCGTTTACACGTGACCGTTTTTGCTGCCTTTTTTGTTGTTGTTGTTGTTTTGTTTTGCCCACTTCTGGAGAGATCTGTGTGCTTCTTGGTAATCGGAGACGACCGCCACCGAGTGCTGAGCTGTGGTCAGGACCACAGCAAATCAAACACAGCCCCGGGACATGTGTGAAGGCACGGCGCTGGAACGGCAACAAAGAAAAATCAAAAGGAGAGGATAACACTTTTTATGCTATCACTACAGGGAGTTTCATAAACAAACCATTACCGCGTCCCCAGTCCTGTAAAAAGCCAGAATAATGTGAGCTACATAAAACAACATGGAGTGACGTGAGGTGTGGGAGGATAAACGACAAGACAACCGCAAGACACGACTGTTGGTACAATCTCTATCAACGCCCTGAGCCATTCATTTGGGGATTAAGTGGTCTAATCTTAAAATGTTCAGCAATTCATTCTCTCCCAAATAACACGGTGATTGCTTTGCCAGTGGGAGCAGACAGCAGCCCACTGGTGTCTGGATAATCATTTCTCCAGTGGTCCTCCAGCGATTCCTGCAGCTCAGGGACGGTTAAGTAGCAGCTCAGTGCACACAGCAAAATGAGAGGAAGCACTGTCTTTACTGGCTCTGCTGTCCTGTGGCATGTAAGCGTGTGGTGATGCTTGGCAATGTTCACCTTAAACCATGCACACGCCCCCCAAACGCATCATAATCCTGTATTTTAAGAATTCGCTCACAAAGCTGTGCACAGAAAGACCATCAGAGCTATTTAGCTGCTTTGCTTGAGCGAGAGTGTAACGATGCTCAATAGCAGGTCAAAGTCCTGGATTAAAAAAACATACGTAAAAGAACAGAACTGGGGTCTGCTACAATACAAGAGTTATGGAAGGAGGTTATTAATATGATCTCAACAATCCTATTTGTTTCACTTTTTCCACCCACTGGATTCTACTTTGCAAGCAAAAGAGTATACTGCACATTTATAGATACGTCTATATTACTTACTGCTCTGAACTGGAAAAATGTGACGAGCCAAATATTGTTTTGATGTCTGGGTGAAAATATTACGGTTAAAGGAAAGTGTTGCAGACGTCTGGATTGAATCTTCACACACCATAAAAGACGTGATCGTGAATTAGTATTGAGTTATGTTTGAATGTAAATGTTATGGTATATGCAGTGGTGTATAGTAACGAAGTAGAAATACTTCGTTACTGTACTTAAGTAGTTTTTTGGGATATCTGTACTCTACTTTACTATTTATATTTCTGTTTACTTTTACTTTTACTTCACTACATTTTGCAAAGAAAAATGATACTTTTACTCCAATACATTTCTCCTGAAACCTTCGTTACTCGCTACAAAATCAAATCTATCTTTAGAAAAAGAAAAAGAAAACATCGGGGACTGTGGTGGAACACAGACTCCACCAAGCAGGTTTTGCGAATCACAATGTTTTGCATTTTCCCTCTACATCCTCTCGTCCAGCGCTCCCAAACCTTTATGCGTCACGGACCGGTTACGTGAAGACAATATTTTCACAGACCGGGTCCGACCTCGGAAAGACGGGAGACAACGACACCCAACGTGTGTTCGTTATGTCCAGTCTACTCCTAACTAAACCTTTAGTCCAGTCTACTGCTTAACTTATAACGCGCTGCACAAAGACAGGATGTTGAAATGGAAGCAGGTTTTCATGCTTTTTTGGCGATCTCAGGATACTTTGCCTTGGTTTTAATCCAGAACACCGGCAGAGTTGTAACAGACTTACGTTTCATTTTTAGAGTAACGTAACATATAAGAGGTTCCGTCTGAGGTTACCACAGACGGATGTATGCGGTCATTTTTCACAATAAAACATCTTTCCGGCCTTTTTTTTATTTAATTGAAATGTTTCATTCATTCTTTCTGTGGCCCGGTACCAAGAGACCCACAGACCGGTACCAAGAGACCCACAGACCGGTACCAAGAGCCCCACAGACCGGTACCAAGAGACCCACAGACCGGTACCAAGAGACCCACAGACCGGTACCAAGAGACCCACGGCGGGCGGAATGAGCATACTTATAACCACACTGTTACAAGTCCTTCATAGTGTCATATTGCTTTTTGGAGAATTATGATGATAAGTTCATAGTAGATGCAAAAGTATACTTAGGTACAATATATTATGTTGAACATAATATATATGGATGGATCCCAGCCAACCCAGTTATTGTATCAACACAACTCCTGGTCCTTGGTCATGGTGGCCACAGCACTTAAAAGAATAAACTTCATAATTCTCAAAATTCTGACCCTTTGCTTTTTTATTAAAAGCATGTACTTGTACTTTTACTTTCAATACTTAAGTACATTTTATATCAGAAAAATACTTTTGATACTTAAGTACAGAAAATATCAGATACTTTAAGACTTTTACTCAAGTAGTATTTTAATAGGTGACTTTTACTTTTACTGGAGTAATTTTCCAGTAAGGTATCTTTACTTTTACTCAAGTACGGCTTTTGGGTACTTTATACACCACTGGGTATATGTTACATGATACAACTTAATAGGGGTGAGTTGGCTCTGCTATTTATTCAGTTACATTATGGAAATTGATTGTTGTATTAACAGTGTTGTTGGCAATGTTTTTTTATATGAATTATTTAGGTTCATGAATACGTGATGAAAAAAGGCAAACTCATTGGTAAAAAAAATTATAAAACAGTTCTTGAAAAGTACAGCACTTTTCATGTTCTTAAATGATTTATTGTTAATAACAGATGATTGAGACTAATATGTAATGTAATGTTTAGCATGTGGTGAAAGAGACACACTATTTACCTAGACAATGACTATTCAAGTAGTTCAACACTTCAGTAAATGTTTCCTTTCTTAGCTCCTTTGACACACTGCACCTTCCTTTGTCAAAGGAAAGAAGATGATGCCGTCCCACAATTCCTTGGGGCAGCAACATTAAAAGTGACGCAGCATTCGGCCGTCCATGAAAACAAGAGTTACAAAGTGCTGCACTGAAGGACCAAAAGAAAAGCAAGAGAGAGAAAAGACAACCTATAAAAACTGGAACAAAACGTGCATAGACCACAAAACATGAATATGAAATCCTATTAGGAAATGAAGAAAACGCCAAAGAAAACAAGAGGGATGTTAGGATGCTGGATTGATGTGTGAGGCTCTTTCAACAACAATAACACACGCAATGCTCAACACACGCTGACTTTGGCTACGGACATTCTTTCTGCAGTTTTATTATATTTGATTAGTTGTATTCTTGAGAGAGAAAAGAGAATTGCGGGGAACAAAGTGCCTGTTTGATAAATATTCACTTGATCATCCCACCAGTTGCCTCCAAACAAATCTCTTTAGAGTTTCTCATAGACCTGTTTGCAAGAAATGCATGAATGGATATCAATATGTCTCCCTGACGAGTCCCTTTGTTTCCAAGACAAATCTACTTCTCTGGGGCACCTTGCCCCACACCCCCCTCCTTCAAACCTCCAAACAGTCAATTCAATTAAAAGTTGTCAAACTCAATAATAGAGTAATTGCTACGGAAAAAAAAAACAGCAACTGTCGCGCTGAAATGAACGGTCTTTATGTTTGGTGCAACACCATGTCAGTGGAATCATTAAACTTGAGATGACAGACAGCCAATTAATGTTTTCATACTGTGTGATGATTGGGGTTTGTCAGGCTGTAGTGCTCCATGATTGGAGTTAGTTGAAAAATGACATGTCTCATTATACATAAATACAAAACACTCAAGTGTTGCAGAGGTTGTTTCAGACACAAGAGGGTGAATGTTTCCTCCTCTCGAATTACAAACCATTGCATATTAATATTTTGAGCTTTGAACGAGTAATTCAACATTTCGGGGAAATTTGCTTCCTCTGATGTTTGAACGATAAGCATGACGCTACAGCCCGCAGCCAGTTGGTGTAACTCAGCTTATGAAAAAGACCAGGGAAACATCGAGCCTGCTCCGACTGAAGGCAACACAATCCACCCACCGGCACCGTTAATAAACACACTGAATGATCTTTGAAGCATACACAAAACTAAACATTAGATTTCTCTAGCATGGCACATAGTGATACAGTATCCCAAAAAACAAACTAGTTAATTAGTGAACAGGTGCTTGGTGGATTTTGTCACCTTGGGACAGAGCCAAGATATGAGAGTGGTATCCACCTTCTCATCTAACTCGTGGTAATCAGGCAAAATAAAGTGTTTTTGCATAAAATGTCAAATAATTCCTTTTAGTTGCTGCAGTCAAACCGAGCCGATGCAGATATAAAACAGTTTGTCTTACAGGTGTAAGGATGAAGAGTGAGAATACCCAATAGTCTCTCTAAGAAGACAACAACTTCCCAGCATGGTCTCTCCACAGACCCCTCCAATCTGACGACCCAAACCCTCCCAAGGCATACTGCAGCAAATTGCATCGTTACTTTGCAAATTTGTTCAAGCAATCAACTCAATCTCACTTGGGGTACCAATCTGACAACAGGAATGATTAGAATCCAGGGCGACTCGCCGCTTGTCACTTGGGACCGAGATGAGAGCGGAATTACAATGAAGCCTGAAATTGCGAGCTATTGTTACCTCCCTGTGTTCCTGTCCTCTTTCTCCATCCACCCTTTTCCACATGCCCACGTCTGCCTCCTCTATTCTATCCTTTGGAGATATGGTAAAAAGGTGTGATTGTTACAGACAAAGCCAAAGGGCAATTGTGTAGGACGGTAGACTCGAAATAGCTTCTGTCCTCTGATTTTGCAGATGAAAAATGCACTTTGTGTAGAACTTTGTGTGGAAATGGAATGGAGGATTAGAGTTGATAGCGTTTATTGGGGTAGGGCGGGACATCATATTTTGCAAGGAATTTGGCGAGAGGCGTCTTAGTTGAGTTGACGAAATACATTAAAATGACCTCAGGAATGCTGGCGAAATGCAAAGGGCAGCGAGCGGCTCTCAACCTGCTTTATATTTATCAGTTTCTCCTCACATGTTGCCTTCCAGATGAGGGTCGGTGCGGTGAAATGACCTGACGGGAGCCGAGGGGAGGAGAATCAGGCTGTTGATTCTCATTTCACCGTTACCATCTCCCAGCAGGATTGTCTGTGACATAGATAAATACTGCCAGCAGTGCGATTTATAAGCTGTGCAGCAGACACAATTTCACCCATTACCTGACTGACTCAAAAGTCCAACACGCTTGAGTCCCCTGCATACAGAGTGCTGTGATTTCAGCTGCTTGTGTCATTCTTCTGTCCTCCCTTTGCCTTTCCTCGAGCTCGCTCTTGTCAACACTGCAATGGGACATGGGAACTCTCAAACCCTGAGTACTTGTTTTTTAGACTATAATTGTGTTGAAATGTGTATCAGTGGTTGTCAGCCTGGACAAGTCTTCAGTTTGTTGTGCCTGTTTTGTCTCAGGGCTTTAATTAGTCTAATTGTAGAATTTGTGTAAACTTTGATTATCCAGTCAAAGTCAAAGTGTCTGAAAGTTGTCCGACAAACACGCGCACTGAATCGTTAACCGAAGTGTTTTGTCTACGTCGCGGTGCTTTCCGAGTGAGATCAATTCTGTGAAATCTGGAAGTAACCTGACCAAATTTGTACAAATTTAAAGAGATGGAATGATGAGATGGAAAAGGTCATGCAGGGACAGATTTCATTATTTCCAAGAAAACAGATAGTGATGTAAACCAGATCAAAAATAAATAATCAAATTGACATTATTTGAATCGTAACCTTAAACAATTTATGTCCCCAACACTAACTGTATTCATAGCCGAGCTAATGGGCCCAAACAGCAAAAAGCATTATTTTCTTTTCTCTTTTGATAACTCATCTTACTGATTTTTATGGTTTTATCTGGCACGGTTGTGAGATTTCTCTCTATATCTGCGCGTATATATCAGTGTGTACCTCAATACAATGGAGGGGAAGGACATTTTTTATTATTATTATAATTTGACTGAACTATGTCCCTTTAATATGGAGATCATGCCATGTTCCACTTCTGCCATTTGTAAAACATCTCACCATTAAGGCACACATAGGATGTGCTGGGCTCTATAAGCCTCTATGTATTACACTTCTCTCTTAATCTCTAGACCTCTAAATGCTTCTTGAATGCTCTATTTTAAAGCCATCATGAGCATTATTGGTCATGATGGCTTTAAAATACTGGCCAATCATAGCCCAGCATCGGCCTGCTCTGTCCAACTATGTACTCTCTATACTCTGTACAACTATACGGCTATACTAGTCATGGTTAAACGATGTGTGATGATACCTGTTACCAGGGAGGTTGGAAGAAGAAATAAGTTGCTAAAACGTTACTTTAGCACATGATTAAAAACCCCAGCCAATTTAATGGCCAAATGGTTTGCATTCAACTAAATACTGAATATCTCCTAAACCCCAAGGTCTATTTGAATAATTTAAAAAGCTATAATATACAGAAAAGCCTTGTGAACATAGATAATAAGTACATATATGTGTTAGTGGTATATTAGTTTATGATAGTACACAGAAAAGAAAAAACTAAAAGTTGTTTTTTTATATCGTAACTATATTAATAAATTATGAATGTATTTTAAATAATTATTTTAGTTCAGGATTTTTGAGCGAGTCCAACACTAAAAGTTCCCACTCCCTCCCTGGTCCCTGAACGGTCTTCACTTCACTCTGGCTGTGCGCTCCAGACTGAGAGCAATCTAAGGAGTCTAAATAAGTAAGTCAAATGATTTTTATTTTTTTTAAGGACATATATGGCAATGTTGTGTGTATTTTGGCGAATGTTGGTTTCTCAGCGGATTTAGCGTTATTGGTGGATTCAGTAGGCTCCAAAACTGTATTAGCTTCATGCTATCAATATGAAATGACATATTTTCAAAACTCTGGGTGCTTTCCCAAGTCACTCTTGAGTCGCTTCGAGTCATACTTATGGTTTATGTTCATATTTATAGTGAAATAGTGTCATAAACATGAACAATTGACTTATATTGACTTGTAAGGCCAGGATGTGCCGTTTTTTTTTTTTTGCTGTATCACACCAGAGGCCCTGTTTAGACTGGTTGGGCTTGGGAGATCGACGAAGAGGTCTGACGAAGGGCTCTGGGGTTAAGAAGGTAGCATTAGGACTTCTATGCTATTCACTGTCTGTGTAGTGGATGTATACGCAGCTTTTGTGTTTTAATGATTGTAACACTGAATAAAGACGCACCCTGCTTTACACGACCAGTGTTGTTCCTAAATCTCCTTGGCGTCTGTCCCGATTGTCCCAGGTGATGTGGTGCTTAGCGTTTACACTGTGATGTGTAGACTTCTATCTTTATCTTTTTAACCTGTTTTCTCTGATGAATCAGTCTGACATCCTGGATACATCCTTTAAACATATATTTTAGACCGTTCTGTCTGCTTCTCCCTTTTTCTTTTTCCCAAAATTAGATACTATTTATTCAGTGAGTGCAGTTAGTGATCGTGTGGGCTCCATGATAACGTAGCTGACAGCTTGATGGAGGAGCAGCGGGGGACGGAGCTTGGCGAATGGTCAATTTCCTAGACCACCAAATGTGTTCTCATCTGCAGCTGAAAATAGTCTCCCGTATGCTCCGTTTACTCCTGTTTGATATATGATATTGATTGTATCACATTTGCTAAAAACTACAGTGGTCAGCTATTTTAGGATTTTACTTGAAAGTATATATTCGTGACATGTTTTTCAAACATTTAGGGGTGGAGAAGATGAAAAGTTCTTAAAAAAACATGAGTTGTTGACATGAGTTGTTGACAATACAAATATACTGGATATACTAACACCTGCTTTACCTTTTATGCACTGCTTGATTTTAATACCAGTTGTAATTTTTAGAATTGGAAGAGTGCTGTATTTGTGACTTCTGTATATAAGCATGTTAGGCTCCCATTTATTCAGCATAACAGCAAGTTTTATTAGTTTTAGATTTGCTCAAATCAAATGGTGGATGAAAAATAAACATCATTCGTTTAAATCCTATTTGTGTGATGGGCTGCAGAAGAAAGGTCCTTTTAGCTGAGGAAGATTCATAACTGAGTGAAATGACCCAGAAGTTAAGTGGCCGCCATGATCAGAGCTGTTGGGGAAAAAGGTTCTTCAATGCTTCTTTTCTTAGCTCCTTTAGCAGAGGAAACACTGGACCTTCCTTTACCAAGGGAAAGAAAAATAATGCCGCCCCACAATTCCTTGGGGCGGCAACATTTAAAGTGATGAAAACAAACGATATGCTTATCTTGCACAGGTTCAACAATTATTTTCATAAAGTGTTATGGGATTCATGTTGATGAATATAAATAGACAGTAAATCCTTTCGTTTAATTGTATATATATTTATTTACTTCAAACATGTAACAAATAAGTAAAAAACAAGAATATTAAATGAAATAAAGAGTAAATATAACAAACTGTCACTGAACAAATTCTCATTCTCAAACATACATATTTTGACTTTTCGACCTCAGCCCCGATCTTTGGTTTTGTTTTGTTTGTTTCCTGTTTAATTTTGAAGATCCCTGCTTATCGTGTCCTGTGTTTGGTTTTACTTCCTGTCTTTGTCTTTTTTTACAGCAGTCTTCTTCCTCACCTGTGTTTCAACCTTAGTTGATTAGCCTCTTGTGTATTTAGTCTGTGTGTTTCCATTTGTCAGTGTCAGGTTGTCTGCCTGTGTTGTTGGTGTCAGCGCCTTGTTTTCCCAAAGGTTTTGCATGTTTGATTATCCTGTTACCTGTCTGTTTTTTGACTTGCTATTGTAAGTACTTGGTTAAACCACCGGCTGCCATCTCAACTCTTTTTCAACTTTTAATGTTGCTGCCCCAAGGAATTGTGGGGCAGCATTATCGTCTTTCCTTTGGTAAAGGAGCTAAGAAAGGAAACATGTACTACATGTAGTACAGTGTTGAACTACTTGAATAGTTCCATTCTGTGATACTTTATACTTTAACTGCTTCTTGAGATTTGTGACAATTTAGTGAAACACTTTAACGTCAACAATGTATTACTGTTGCATCCTATTGAATGCATATAAAAAAGGATTTAGATGCCATGTTTGACATTAAATCTCTCATACCAAAAGCAGCAAACAAGCTCTTTTCTGATCTTGAGGCTATTTTGTTTTCAGTTGTATTAAATACCACAGGCTTTCCTCCCCATTCTCATTCAAAGTCAATTTACTCCGTCGAGGCCTGCCAGTAATATGGGTTAATTGTTCTGGATGGCTGGATCACTTCCCAGCAGTTCATCCAATTTCCATTTAAATTGAGCTATCGGAGCGTGACATGGGCGACGCTTGGCTTGCCACTGTTGCAGACAGGCGACACCGGCGCACCACTGGCTGGGCTGCAGAGGAACCTGTTTACAGGTCATAGTGGGAACTCTCAAGTGGCTCGCAACAAATGAAATGCAAGCACACACCTTGCTGGTTCTCTCAATAGGGCTTTAAGAGGGAGCAGAGGGGGGAAAAAACACTCCTCGTCAAACTGGTCAAGTAAGTGTGTGTGTGTGTGTGTGTGTGTGTGTGTGTGTGTGTGTGTGTGTGTGTGTGTGTGTGTGTGTGTGTGTGTGTGCGCTGCTTCATTGTCAGTCTCCTGTTGGCTGTGGCTCCTACCGTGACCCGACAGTCTGAACAATGGAGGACGACATGGTGCTTCTGATTTCTCACTTTTCCGTCTGCTCCCTGGTAATTATTTGCACTCCTCTTCTGTTTTAGCTTCTAAAAAAAGTAAAATTGTGGTACCTACCTGCATTTATTTATTTGTTTCCCCTGCAGGATTCATGTCACAACACTTCTCATTGGACAGGTTCACAGTCAACACCCCACTGTTTCTAATTGCAGCTGTTGATTTAGGCTTCAGTTTCCTTTTCTCTCATAACATGTGGACTCTAATGAGCCCTGATTATTTCCACCCACTGCTATTGTCATACACACCTTTGTTTTTTACTCTTGGAATAAAATCAAGGCTGTGCCTTTCATTTCAACAACGTGAATACATTATCTTCATGCTGATATTGAAAAACTAACTTTCTTTAGACAATAAGAGGCAGAATTCATCAAATACACCCCATAACTCTTTTGTTGCTTCACTTTGTTTTCCCTTTGGAACTTAAAGTCCACACTCCCCCTTTCGATTGCTCATTCACAAGAGGTTTCTCAAAACACAAATTGAACCCTCCAATTTCCATTGAAACTTTTTAACAGTCATATAAAACAGATGAACAGTAGAGGGGGATGATGCAACATTGCATTGAATGCAATCTGCATCTAAACCACACCATAATACGTGGTGATCCATGCAATAGAGAAGCTATTGGTGCTCAAAAACGAATAAGGAAGAAGTGAGGCTCAAGGCTTCCAATGTTTAGGCAACAAAACTACTTGGTTAAAAACAAGGTTTCTGTTGAAATAGCATAAAGTTATTAACGCAAACAAATAACCACCCTTAGCCCTTCTTGTATAAAGAGTCACTTTCAATAACAGTCAGGTGCTCTGCGCGTCACTGCTTAAACTATACGTCACTAGCTCTGACCAATTGTACTGTTGTCGACATTCAACGTTTACGTGGTTTGCAGAAACCACCAAAATACCCCAAAACTTTCTTGGCGACTAGGATACCTCTGCATTCACACAACACTGTTCTAGTTACATTTTAAGAATCCTCAAACACATTAATCATGGAGAGACCAGTTGAATAAAGGAAGGATAATTGTTTATTGTTAACAAATTATATGTGATGATAAAGTCTCAGAGTCGGACTCAACAGGGAGATTTGTAATTGAGGGCCGTCTTCCCCGATCAGCAACAAGATAAATCCCCCCGTGGAGCCCAGACAGGGTGGTGAGGCTGATGATAATGATGATGATGAGTTGATGAAGCTGATGGACCGGCGAAGACTGGGCGGAGATGGGGAGGTGGAGGGGAGCGTAACAGCAACATGAATGAACTGAAGGTAGAAAGACTGTTATATTTAAAAGAGACAGCAGCTGATAGGCTAACGATGTAATTGTTTCATCTTGCTTATTGGATAGAGGAGACCAGCTGATCTACACAGCTGGTGTCATGATTAACGACCCCGAACAATGACAGCAAGTAAACAATGAGTCAGCATGCGTGAGAAGTGATTGGCAGATGTATGAGAAATAAATGGCGGGCTTGCAAGAGTATGGTCTTCCGACTGAATTTACGCTATAGCTTCATTTGTCTGACCATCTGAATGAAAACAATATTCTGTCTATTGCACGATGGACAATCATTTGAACCACTATTCTAACCTTTATTCCTAATCCAAACAAAGAAGGTGGAAGTAAATATACATCTTCTTGTCTAATTTGTAGCGTGAACCAAAATTGAAAATGTTATCCTCAGCTATGTTTGTATACATTGATGTTTAATATTTTCATACAAAATAACATAAATGGAAATTGTCTTTGTCGTGCAACAGGCAGAATGTTTTTTTTTCTACCAGAGTCCTTAAGAATCTTGGAAATACCTTCTCAAAGGCAAACGCCAAGTATGTATTGCTTAGAAAATTGTTTGCTTTTTAAAATCTGTTGTTTTTCTCGAGAAGAAGAAAAAAATGGAGCCTTTAAGAGCTCCCTATAAATAAAGTTCCAAATAGCAGTGCCCTTCTCGGTCCCAATGCTTAGCTTTGTGACTTCAATGTAATGGTAATACATGAGAGGCACAAACTGGCTCCGTCTCCCAGCCTCCAGCTTCATTTGGCATCCACACTTCACACAGACAGCCCCCTGTGCTCAGTGGAGCAGCTTGAATGGCTTTGCATCAGTCAAACCCCCCACAGCCAATCCAGCGCGACTACTCATAAAATCCAAACCATTCTGTATCATCGATTTGTTCCCTTCTAAAAATGGGCCCCATGTCACACGTATTGTTTCTAGATTGAAAAGGAGTTGGCCAACATCTGCAGTAAATCATAAACTCCCATTAAACCAGAGGGATCCATTCTGCCACCAGACATCAGCTCGCTCTCTTTGTCCTGGGTCAAACCATTGTCTCGGTTTTATTTTTGCAACCGTACAGCGGGCCCGACCCTCCATCACTGTCCCCGACCATCAGAGGGAGGACTCTGGTTTGTGAACACAACGATGTTGAGTACAACATCAAAACGTTTAACCGAGTGGAGGGGCAACGCGCCCCCACGCGCTCACATAACCGGTCAGGTCAAGATGAGAAAATGGAGGTCACATAAAACACAAACGCATATATATATTCGAAGACACTAAATGACACTGGAAGGGAGGGAGTGTCGAATATACTCAGGCTGATGTTTGACCGGTTTCATCTGTTTATTGTTTTCTATTAATTGAGGGTCAGTTCAAACCAAACCAAATAAAACTTCTTTTTTTTCTCACTGGTTTTTAATCATGAAGCTGGTTTTGGGTTTATCACTGGACTCATTTCACTGGACTCATTTCCAATGATGTCCCTGGTGTTTACACAGTTTCTGAACTTCATTGAGACAGAAATATGCATTCTCACATAAATATATTTTACAAAAAAAAAGAAGCGAGAAAACAAATCATTTGAACAGTTAGAGTTATTTTCTTCAGAGAGCAGGCAATGTAAAATAATATAAAACAATAACCCTAAAAAAAGAAACCACAAGATCATGATTGTGATGTGGTTGCAAAATGCAAATATCAATGCATTAATGATTGAATGAAGCACACACACATTAAGATATCCACATTATGTGAGCAGCCATTAAACTGAAGCAACCTTAAAGGAATAGTTTCACTTTTTCAGAAATACATTTTGCATTTGATTTGCTGCTGTATACTATACAGACATTAGTGTCTTTTTGAACTCTCCCCCAAAAAGTGTATTTCCCAAAATGCTAAACTATTCTTAATTTAAACTACCTTCATGGTTTGATATGTTTTACCAATAAGTTAGAATTTCTTTAAAATTTTTAGGTAGCCTTATAAAAAATAAATAATTCAGAGAGGGAACGAGAAAAATATTTAAATGTGTGTTTGATTTCCCTGATGCACAAACGCTTTTGTAATTGTGTGAAAATACCTAAAAATCGGACACAAAGATAAAACAATGAATGTTTGTCTACAATTTCATGCAGCGCGAGTCCGCCTGTGAAAGGCTAATTTTAAACCAGACTCAGGTCTCCTACATTACCAGTTCCCCTTGAGCTGCCCTTGACTTGAACGCACGGAGCCCGAGGCGCTGGGTTGAGGGCTGCGCTCCCCCCAGGCGCCCCACCCCCAAGGACACTCTGCAGGTTGCCTGCCTGTCTGTCTGCAGAAGAAAAAAAGAAAAAAAACATGTCCAGATACTTCTATTGTTCTGCGCTCTGATCTTCACACAGGTTGCTAAAACAAAGCCCTCTTATTAATATTTATAGCCTCTCTGATGGGACGGGATCAATGGAGAGAGGAGGAAGAGAAGAGATAGTGTGCCTGAATAATCATCATCCATCTACTTTCAGCTCTCTCTCTCTCTCTCTTCTCTCCGTCCCTCTGAAGTGGAAGTGATGTTTTAAAGAGGAATTCAGTGTGCGAGCGGGAGATGGAAATCGGATGAGAAAGGAGAGAGGAACCCGGTTGTACCCGGGTTTGCAAATGTGTGCTTGTTTTTTTTGCTTTTGTGGCGCACATGCTTCCCACCTTGACAGGAGTGCCATTTAGTTATTTTTACAACAGCTTTTCTTTACATTAATAGCTAAATAAAGCGACACAGCACACACCGTATCCCCGTTTGCCTTCACAAACACAAAGATATCCTCACTGACATCTGTTTCAAGCCTACTTTTAGTTTGCATGATTCTGTTGACTTTGATTTCTTCTCTTGTCCCAGCTGAAGATGTGTGGGAGAGTGTTACGAGTGGGTTTGTAACAGACTCCTGGTGTCTTCATTGGCAGGCCCAGCATGGTGGATCTCCAAGATGAAAGTCTGACAGCCTGAGTCTGTCTGCCCTGCGTCTCCAGTAAGTCGGCACGCTGCCCAGTGCTCAGTAAGCGAATTAGGTGGGCAGTACGCCCAACACGGCCCCTCCTGACTGACAGCGGCCCTGCCGAGCGGTCTTTAACTGCACAAGGAGAAAGTTATTAATCAGATGTGTTTGCGTCTTCCAGCTTTTCCTGCAAAGGAGGCTGAGGAGGAGGAGGAGGAGGAGGAGGAGGAGGGGGAGGGGGAGGGGGAGGCCTGGCTTGGTGATGAATGCTCTCACTTCTACGCTTTTCAAAAGTACAGTTTATCCATGAGGAATGGAGCAGCGTGTACATGGGCTGAGGGGAAATTGCCTTTTCCTTTGACCTGAAGCCAAGGGTGAGGAAGTGAATGGAAAGCGATATGAGAGTGTCTGCCCTCTGCGGTGATGAATACGGTGTAAATTAGAGGAAGAGGCCTTTCCATCTCGAGTGCTTTGGCTTTTTCCATTCTTACCACTTTAAATTGTTTTCTGTCTCTTGCTCCACAGCCCATTCCTGCTGCCCTCATCTTTTTCTTAATCTTTCTTTCCTTTACCATTTTTTTTTTTTTAGATCCACCCCCACCCCCCTCCCCGCTGCACTGCAGCAGGGGTCTGGGGGTGGGAGGGTTGACAGGTTGTGAGCTCTGGGAGGTCGAGAGGGCGAGGGCAGCATTTGCAGATTGTGGGACAGAAAGCTGAGACAGCAACGGTCTTCGGTGGGAACGCAGTGTGCAGCAGGAATCGCGAGGCCATGCGGAGTCACAGGGAACTGCGACCTTGAGCTGTGAGCAGAGAGTCAACACAAATCCGTCCCGTCTGGACGTGGACTCGCAGGCCCCTTTGTCCTGCGTGTGCGTGCACTCGTTGGCACGTGATATTTTTTCTCAAAAAGGATCGGGCAGAACACCTAATGAATTATTGTGAAAGCCCAGGATATTGCACAGCACCACTGAGAGATAAACAGATGTGTGCTTTTATCATTGTCTGCTTTTAATTGATATTCATGAATGCAGTATTTCATATAGAACAAAAATATTGCTAAATATTTTAATGAATTTAAAGAATCAAAAACTATTATTCCAATCCAGTGGATAAGCACTGTTGTGTGTTTGTGAGAAATCTAACCAAATTCTTCTGTTTTATCCTGCAGGTAGTGTGTGTGTGTGTGTGTGTGTGTGTGTGTGTGTGTGTGTGTGTGTGTGTGTGTGTGTGTGTGTGTGTGTGTGTGTCACAACTATACACACAATATCCACCACAATAGCTGTGGGACATCTTTGAATCCATATAAGTGGAATAACGATACTTTCTCTGAGGAGCTGATTCCAACTGGACTGATGGATTGACATGAATACAAACCTGCGAAAAAGAGACTGTAGATGTTTTTGAGCTTTTGAACTGTGCTTAGTCAGTGGGTGCATATATTAAACCTTATCCTTCACTAATGTGTGAAATTTAGCAAAAGCTCATGGCTCATCCACAAACTTAACATTTATAATCCCCCGCAGAGCCTTTGGCAGGTAAAACTTTACACCCACAGAACTCCATTTATATTCTCGTCCAAATGCCATATTTCATACTATATATCAGGTTGAATTGTGCATTAATATAAAATACATTTCTGTTTAATTGTACAGCTTTCAATCTGACTATTTCATTTTACCTGTATCTAGAAAAGCCTCATTTTGATCCACCCAATGTTGCCAATTCTCAACTTAACTGTGTTGTTCTCATATGAAAATAGCCATTCCACAAAAGCATAGACTTAAAATACAATGCATAAAGCATAACATGAAAAAAGACAACTTACAATACAACATTTTTATCAGGGAACATACAGTATAATACATTTTTTTCTTCTATTTACAGTTGGGCTCTCAACCTTTTGAGCCGGATTGTCACCACTATCCCAGAGCTGGATGTCATGGAAGAGTGGTTTGTCGTTGATTGAAGTGGGTTCTTTTCTCTCTCCGAGAAGGGGAGGGAGGACGGGGCTTCTTACCTGTCTACAACCCTTGCAGCTAGTTGCTTTTCCTTTCGTCTCAGTCTGTAACCTGGGGGGGGTTTGCGTCAGTTCCCTGTGTTATTTGCAATAAAGAAAATGTGAGATTTTTTTCATTCAGCACTGGTATTTGTAAACACAGACAACAACAAGCAGTGTCTAAAAAAAACCAGGAAACAAGAAATTAGGCTCTGTCGTTTTCTACCGCCATCAGAAACACATCAGCAGCATTTCAGAAACACAAGACTACTGAGGATTATTATGGCTGCTGATTTCAACTCCAACCTAACAGCTATTCTATTAATATAGTGATGATTTTAGGGGGCAGTTTAAACATGTGAATATGTCCCTTTAAAGTAACATTCAAGCGAAACTCTTTGGCCCAGCAGCCGTAGCATGTACTAAAAGTACAAAGAAAGACTTTACCGCAGTGTCTATTATGCTATATTTGGGATTTCAGCTTATGAAATCAGGAGACTCTGTTTGACCCTCACCAGCCACCATATATTACAGTTAGCTATCTGCCAGTGTGCTCAGTGTGTGGTTGCAATAGTGCTCTTATTTAAGTAGTTTCCCACTTATAGTGGTGTATTTTCAACAACACAGTCTCATTTAATTAAGGCACTTAGAAAAGACAAAGCGGACCTAATTTGAAGCATTATTGTTTGGAAAAACATTATTGAGCACCTGAGTATGGAACATAATGTTCACCCCTCTACAAAGGAGAAGCTTGCTTGCAGCTTATCCTCCAGAAGTACGTTGATCTTCAACTGTATCAGTCAACAATACTGGCACTTCAAGTATCTTAAGAAGGTTTGACAGCCAGGGAGACTGACACACTATGCATGCCCTGCTGCCTACCGTCTTCATATCAGTAGTGTGGTTAAGTGGAATATTACAAATGGTTATTCTCTGGACGCTTCAATTGTATCTCCTTTATTAAGGTCTTCAAATGGAATTAGTTTATGCTCTCAAACTCCCCCTGAACAACAGGTGCATGTTGCAATGCCTCTCACACACCCACTCGATGTCCTCTCCAAACACCTTTAAAAGAAGCGATTGGAGAGATCCATCATAAAAATGAAACACCACCTCATATCATGTTGCTTAATCCCTCTATTTTCACATCTGCAACTATTTAATAAAGTCCCCAGCTCGATTATTAAAGGAAATTGATCACTGAAAGCAGCTGCTGAGTAAATACGCGCCGGTGTATCTTTGCCCGGGTGGTGCCACCATAATGCTCCGGCTAAGTGATACCACCACCACCACACTGTGCCTTTTTAAATGTGTGTCTTTTGTGGCAGCTGGCCCGAGCTCTGACACTTGGAGCAAATTCCCTGCAGTATGTTTCAATACAAGCGAGCAGATCCACGCAGCCTGTAGCTGCTCACTTATGGATAGGCCATGCTGGGATTGTACAATCATCCGTCTGGGGCCTGAACTAGGGTTAAACCGGCAGTAATGATGGATTCATTGTCTTATGGAGCTGCTTCTAGTCATCACAGAATGAGTGTTTTTCATGCTGGGATATTGTGTAGGAAAGTGTTTTTTTTCTTTCTTCCTCTTTCTCTTATTCTCTACCCTGCTAGCAGTGAGAAATGATGTAGTCAGGCTCTCTGCTGGGCGATTACTTCCTTGGGAAATGTCGCTCATTTTCTGAATTGCATATGAATATGTGCAGGAAAAGATTGGAGGCTGATTATGATTTACGGTGGATTGGGAAGCCGCAGCTGTGAGTGCATGCACATACAGGAGGAATAAGATGCAGCAGATTTCCCATTTGTGTGTCTGTTGCTCTTACAATGGGAAGTTATGCACTGTTAATAGTTGTGTGCTGCTCTGTGGTCCTTAAAGGAACAGTTTTACATTTTTGGAGGTAAGCTTATTTGCGATTGTTAGATTAGAAGATCCATACCGCACTCACATCTGCCTGATAAGGCTACAGCTTAGCGCGAAGACAGTGTTTCTGTTAATTAGTGAGCCTTAGAGGTGCCTGTAGGTGCATTTTTTATATTTGGACAGAGCCAGGATAGCTGTTTTCTAGTTTCTAGTCTTTATGCTAAGCTACGCTAACCAACTATTGACTGACAAATAGGAGCGGCATTGATTATTTATTTTTTTCAGTCATGACAAGAAAGCACATAAACATATTTTATAAAATGTTAAATTATTCCTTTACGTACATCACTGATTCATTGATCTCTGCTTATCTCTAGAGGGGATAAAAGGAAAACAAAGGAAATGGAGGACATTTATTTGTGCTGACATATGTACAAATAATACTGCTTGGAGAAGCGTACCATACATCACCAAAATGAATTTTGTCTCATCATTTGCTGAGATTTCCAGCCATTCATCTATGTGAGTTATGGACCTTCTTTAGTGGTGGATCTGCGCTACCTCAACCTTCACCTCACTTATATCTTAAACCCACTGTGCAGTGCTTTGGGCTTTGCCCGTCTGAGCGTGTAGTGTAGTGACACATCCACTGGGAAAGCAGACATGCGGTTAAAGCAATTCACCATGGAAGAAACTGGAGCCTGCTTTGGCACCGCTGACGAATGGGCAGAGACAAGCATGCATACCAGATGGCAGTGAATCTGTAATTACAATTCTCTGGTGCAAAATGAGACACTGGTGGAATGAAATCTCACTGCGACTTTACATATCCTGCATGTAAAAGTCTTTGTTTACTTGGCAGAGGGTTCCGCGGTCATCCTGGTTTCTTTGCGGTGCCCGTCTCTTGTCTTCAGTGTTTGCCGAGGAGTTAAAATGTTGAGCAAAGGCTGCTCGGCACCATCGGACTGCAGCAGTGTTGGTGTTGGTGTCCGCCAGTGTCTCTGTGGAATGGTAATTACCAGCATAATCAAAAACAGAAGGAAGATGGACAAAGACGGTTCAACTGAATTTTAAGTAGGATGAGCCTATAATGGCTCCCAAATGGAGAGCCGGGTCTGTGCTTGCCCCAGAGGGACTCACCTGTGATTTACCCTCCTTGCGTCTGTATGTGACACGGTGGCATTGTGGCATCGCCCGCCCCCTCCCCCTGTGACCCCGGAGGCTCCCTCTTCCGAGGGAGGCTGCATAATTGTCTAATTAAATGGAGAGACAACAGCCCCAGAATACCTCATTAAAGACATCGCTCCATCAACTCCCGCCTTTCCATTTCTTTTAAAGAACCCTTCTCATCCTGGCAGGAAAGGTCAAACATAGAAAAGTGTTGGAGATGGTTGCCTGTCCCTCTGGCATCCCTGAATTATTCTTATTTTATTTATTAATTTTATGATTATATAAAATAAAGGGCTGCTCCACATTTATTCCTATCATTTTTGAGTGTCGAGAGATAGTTTTGCTAACTTCTTGAAACCGCTTCATTGATAATGTGACTCATAAACAAGCAAACAAATTATGGCAGCACAGAGCAGGATAAAAAGGAAGCTTTAAAAAAATAAAAAATGTTTTTTCATGATGAAATGCATGATGGTATCTCTGTGTTAAGGGTGCAGCTACCCTGCAAATAAGGTGAAAGCAGTCATCTTTTTTAGTATTAATGAGGCATGCACCATTGAATAATTTCAACAGATAAATGATCCAGGTTTGAGCTGCTTATAAATGAGCCTCGTTGAGCAAAAGGTTCCCATGTGAATTCCCAGTGCTCAGAATGTAGTGAAATAATTAACGCAGAGATATTATATTCTGAAGCATTAAAAAAAGTTCAGGCACGTCCGTATTTATACCAGATGAGTTTAAAAAAAAATACTTTTACAGATTATTTTAACATTTTATATATGTATTTTAGTATTTATTTCATCAGTGTATAATTTAGAATAAATTGCACTTGCTTTATTGCCAAAGAAATACAATGTTGTATGGTCTAATTTCAAACATTTTGGGAATTTAGCTTTTAAAAGCTGCATTTTGCATAATCAGAAATCACATACTCCTGTCTTAGACCACATGCGAAACTATATATGTGTGTGTGTGAGAGAGCATCAACATGCATCAGTATAAATGTGTGGTGTCTTCGTGGTTGTGGTTACAAATGTGCCCCTGCCAATTTCAGAGCCAAATTTATCTTGTCTTTCTCTATCCAGCTGATGCTAAATGTAACCTTTCCAAGTCCAATTATTTATGAAGTCTCCAAACACGTCTGCCTGCTTCCTTTGCCTCTGGATCCCCCCACATACATATATCATAAATATTTGAGGGGAGGGATATTGGAGGTTAACATATGTCCCATCTGAAATGTCAGTGGCTCCTTCAGTAGCCAACACGCTGTTGACAGAGCACCAAACCACTTTGTTTGGGATAAGAGACTCTATCACCAGTGTTGTTTAATCTCCTGGCCCGACATGAACACGACCGCCCTGAATATACTCACGCAGGATCAGTTCCTCCAGGTGTCTCGCACGCTTGAGAGAACGGAATAAACTATTATTTTTGGTCAGTCAATTTGCAAAGTGGCTCTGTAACCTGTCATACAAGTCAAATAATCAGGCTGACATCCAATCTACGCATTATCTGGATTTGATAGATTCTGTGTCGAGGTCTAAAAGAAGCCACTTTAATTTAGTTTTTGGGTCTTCAGGGAATGCAAATAATCTTGTCGTTTGGAGTGACAGCTGGAGACAGTGGACTGTGTTAACCACACTTGAGTAGTGTTGCTTTATAAAGTGTGTTTGCAGTTTGGAGCGATGTGGCTGTGGCCGAAGACGGCTCTAAAATTGACGAAAATAATCAGGTGTCTCTCACGGGGCATCACTGAGATGGCAATGCAGCACAAGCTAGCTTCATGCCGTGTTATTATTAGTTCAACCCTGGCTTCACTTTCCTACTTAGAAAGGTAGATCTAAAAGAAGTAAACTTTCTGCAACGAGTTCTTACATGACTTTATAAGTGACATCCAATTAAAGCCTTAATCAATACTGCCACTTCTCTACCATTCATGTACTTTACCAGAAAATGAATCGAGTTCCTTGAGCCAGAGGTAAAATCAGTTTCCCCACAACCACTTTGGAACGCTGCACACCAAACGACTATATTTAAGATTTAAGGCTGACTTATGTTAATATCTTTGTTTATGTATTTACCCCGGATGTTGATGGATGATTGGGGCTTTGCTGCTTTAGTCTATGAATAATTCATCACAGGGAGAATATGTTTCAGAAGTTGGCTCCTTGGCAACAATAATTACTTAGGAAACTGTTAGTGGATAGTGTTATCTAATTAAAACGGGACGCAGCCATCAGTTCAGGTGGCGTGACGCTGCTAATCAGCTGAACGAATGTGTTACCTGGTCAGCACAAAGTCCAGCTTGTGTCAAACAAACAATAGTTTATAAGATTAAAGGGGTTGCACCCTTCATGTCTTTACATTTTCATTATTTCACTGAAAAACAAACATTTACATAAGGCCTATAATGTGACAGCTTTTTGGCTTGATTTTATAATCCACTGACGGGAGGATAATAACATCTCTGAAGCAATGCATTTTCTGGTTCCACCTCCTCAAGCGTGAAGATTTTCTGCTTCTCTCTTTCTCATATGATTGTACCTTGAATATCTTTGGGTTCTAGAATGCTGTTCGGACAATACAAGACATTTGAAGAAATCCCTTTCGGCTATGTTTTTTTCATAGCACATTTCATAGCAATATATCAATTAATAGAATTACTATTATCATCATCCATAGCTGGCTGCTACAAGTCTTTGGGAGATAGTTCATGAGTTATTAATATTGCTTCATCGAAAATCTGGGACATATCTAAACATGTGGTCTCTGGCCCTTTTACCCTTTGAACCTGCTGCTGGACAGAATGCAGATAGATGCATGAAGGCCAATAGAGGGAGCCCAATAGCTATTTGTCCTCAAGCTGAGACAGGGCAAAGGGGTACCACCACCGTTTGCTTACATGCTAAATGGTTTAACAACTTAATGAAAGCCACATTAAGTTCACTAAGTTAGATGCAGGTAGGCAGTCACAGACAGCTGAGTTCCACTTCTCACGGTATATCTCAGGCTTTCTGACATCCGTTAACGAGAAGCTGTTTGCTGGCCTTTGCGGGGACGGACTGCAAGGAAGGTGGAGGACTTTGAAATGCAGGGTCTGTCCCAGGCAGCAGATGGGTGGTGATGGAGGGTGTGTGGAGTCGGAGGCAGCTGCGGTCCGTCATTTTTTTTTCCAGAGGTTTTCCAGGCAGCTACCGGAACCTGTCAGCTGGTTTGCTTCAGCTCCAGAAAAAGAGACGAAGGGTCTCAAGGGGACAGCAGGCTTTTCAGTTACTGCGATCCTTTTAACCACTACTGTGGTTTACCCCTCTGTCACACTCTGCTGCGTCCCAGACTCCAGTACACAATAGACACAAGGTGGCTCCTTTAAAGATTAATGACATTGAACGATCGCTCATTGTCAAAGATGATTTGGAGATGATGGGACTCAAATGTTGTATCCATAAGAAGGGAAACAGGATTTTACAGATAGCTATAATGTATATTTCACTGATATTGCACAATCTGTTAAAGGAAGCAGTGCTCCCTCTAAGTATTAGTTCTGTAGTGATTTGATCCACCTGGGAAGAACGATGGACTCAATACGTTCCATTAAGTCAAGGATTTATTTTGTGATATTGTCATGCGTTGCTGTGTTCAGCCCGGCTCTGAGGCCGCACAGGTTCGCTGTTAAACACCACACAGAACAGTTGTTTGAGTTTAAAGGGGTTAGGAATATTACTTTAATAAATATTTGATGAAAGAGGAAGAGCTATCGATTCATTACACTGTGAGCAATATGTGCACATGTTCATTCGGCTGCCGCCGAGTATCCATGTTTAATATGCTTTGTTTACAGTGGAGGGTCACATGTGGAAACACATGAATATGGAGCAGGTAGCCTCCGCTCGTCTCCCAGCTTTGCACAGATGCTCGTCCTGTATTCTGCACACACACACCTACTGTACATGCAGATCAGGCCCATGTACACACACACACACATGCGCTCCCTTTCATTAATTAAAGCAATTAAAGTAGGTTTAGGGACATGCATACATATCCATGATTGACAGAGAGATTTCACTGTTATCTTTTATTACTTCTCGGTAAAATAAAAAAACCTTTTTGTGTCTCTGACAGGATATAAGCCTGGATACAATCTCAGATATCATCTCCCGACTCATAGAAAGGCATCTTCTGGGGGGGAAACATGAAGGAGGTGTTGAACACAGGGGAGGGGAGCGTCCTTCCATGCATGCTTTTCTGCATCCCAGAGTGTCTGTATATTTGTTTGTACAGCTGTGGCTTGAAAGTGAAAAAAAGGGGTTGGTCTGCTCCAGGAGAGCGGTACTGGCTCTGCCCCGCAGCATTTGGCACAAAGGGCCCACTCCTATTATGCATGCTGCCGGTATCTGTGGGAGATAAGGTCAGGTCCTGCTTATAAAACATGCTAAAGGTTTGCACGGGAACCCCCCCACTCAAATTCTCTTTTTTTTTTTATTTTGAAGCATTTCATTCTCTCCATGATAATCCTTCATTATCACCTCCCTCTCCAATCTGCATTTATATGAACAGACGGACTCAAAACCATTTCATCATATCAGATCATTCACGTGCAACCAACATTTGCACGAAAGAAAGTTAAAATAATCCAAGGGCATATAAAAGTGATACTGTTAATTAGGACTGATATGGTGGAATATTGCGACAGTGCCAGGAAGGTACCCAGCTGGAGCATAGCTGGTTCTTTGTTTACATCCCTGTGCTTTGAGTGTAGCTGGGAGGCATGGCAAGTGGAATTCACTCAGGTGATGGGTTTAGTACAAGCGGACGCAGACGGGGGGGGGGGGGCTCTCCTCCCCGCTGACTCTCCTCGCCGGCTCTGGCATTAAGTCAGCCCAGCTCTGTACCGGCCGACAGCACGGCAGCTGTTTCCTATGACTAGGGGAAAAACACATTGATTCACTTCCTCGGTTGGCCTCATTTGGGAAGAGATGGAGTGTGGCCAAAATACTCTCCACCTGCACTGAGACGTGGACAGTAGAAAAAGGTCAGCAGCGGAGAGATGAATGGAGGGGAAGCGCAGCTTTAAATGACACAAGCAATATTTCAGCTATAAATGGATTTTAACCTTTCCCCATTGTGGGAGATGAAACTTGGTGCTTTTTAGTAGTTCGTCTGGCCTGCGAGGGTAAAACCCTTTACATATGTGGTCAAAATTGAGTTTTGGCATGAATCTGACTCTTTTTACTGGATTATATACTCAGTTGCCAGTTTCGTAGATACAGCTAAGCAAACCTAATCAGTCGAATACAATCCTGCAATAAATGTAATGTTTTAGGGAGGTGGTGATTCAACTTAATGGCCATTTTGGAGGTTGAAGTTTGTGGTGCTGTTGGATTTTATTACGTCATCCTGACAGGTGTTACTATTATTTACTCCATCCTCATTTGTATAGATGAGTTGGACATGATAATATTACATAACAACAACATTACAACATAATAGCCATCAAAATAGCTTTTAAGTTAAATAATAGCCTCGCTAAATTGGGACCAAACTAAAAATGACTTATATTTGACCATTGCGTGCATGTTTTACTTTATATCAAAACAGCTTTTATATATGAAGTAACTACAAAATTAGCTGAAAACCAAGCCAGTAGAAGTGCAGTAACTGCCCTCTTGAGTGGGTAATCTGAACATTTTATCATGATAAGAGGAACTGGAACCAGAAAGCAGCTTCACGACGACTGTGTTTTGGGAAGAAAATGTTCTTGCATCCAGACATTAGCATTTATCCTGCTGTCCTTGGTATTGATTCACCAAGTGAACTCTCATCTGACAGCCACCCTCTTTTTGTAAGTGCTGTGAAGGCTTTTGAAAAGCCTCGGCGCTTTACTCAATACGTGTCCAATACCTAAACACAGTCAAATCCAATCATAGCTAATGCAAGTTATGGCAAGTCATTGTAAGGATGCAATAGATATAACAGATTTTTTATTTCCCCCCCAAGGGCAAATTAGTTTTCACAGCTTGTACATGCAGGCTGTGAAAGCACCGATATGAGAATAACCTGATGGCACACAAACATGTTAACACATTGCCACTAGAAATACAGACACGTATCCTAGACCTTTTTGATTTACCTTTTTATTCCTGCAGCTGTGGTCTCTATCTGCTACCTAAATATCATTTTCTGGAGATGATGAAACACATTTATAAAAAGAAATACTTGTCATAACATGCAGTTTGAATCACTTGTAAAAGAGATGCTGGTGGTACGATCAATAGTTCTCTCATGCTACTTCAAACATCGATCCTCTCCTTTGAGATTTAATTAGTTCCTGAATATGCTCAGTGTAACATGAATATTATGGCATAGCTATTGAACGCCGGCATGATCTATACTGCATTTGTTCAGGGATCAATTATGAATGTTGTAATTTGCTATTGATGTAATTGATCGATTTATCTAATTATGCTGGAGACAGTTGTCAGCCCTTTTTACTATGCAGCTCAATGAGCGGCTCATCAGTGGGGCGTCTTCAGGAGTAACAATAAGCCGACTCCTCTCCTTCTGTGGGCTCGCTTCTCATATACAGCATACCCTATGTATAAATGTGTATACATATATTTATTTAAATGATTCGCATGCATAGGGGTCATCATAAAGTATAACGCACTCTATTTACATCACCACCCACCCACGTAAACAGCAAGTTCGTGCGTTGTCTATTCTGTTTTACGTCAGAACATGATATCACTGAATTGATAGCTGTTTTCCGTTCATACTTTGATAATATTATGTGAAAGTATATGCTATTATAATCAAGTGACACTACTTTCATCAGTCACATTACTACATGTAGTTGTCGATAGTCGCAAAACACAGATTTCTTATAATAACAATTTTGTTACCCACCTATGGACGAGCGTAGATTCCAATGATGGATGCATCTAATGGTTACTGGCAATAGCTGCAATTTCTAATATCCTTTGCCAGAGATTGAATTGCATATGAAATCTGCTTTTCCCTCTTGTTATTTCCCCCTACAATTTCCTGTAATAGGTTTTTGAGTCTATTGTTGTACTATTGTTTTTTTTACAACATACTCACAACACTGTAGTTCAGACCCTTTTCACAAGTATTACATTTGAGCAACTACAGAGCTGTCTCCAAACTTTTCTTCTCTCACACTATCTTTCGTCATGGGATTAGTCTGGTGACCTTTTTGCAGCGTTTTGACTGACCAGGTTATAAATGATGTGTTTATCGCAAATAACACTGTATTGATTCTACTCATCCCCATCATCTAAAACATCCCTGATTTGGTTAAGGCTCTCCCGGTTAAGGCTCTCCCGGTCTTCATCAGCATCCATCACCCAATACCCACAGAGTCGCTCAAGCATTAGTTCTCCCTGTATGCTCCAATGTACAGTATAAGATAGTGAAAATCGTATTGGCAGAAACTGTATGTGGTAGTGGTTATCAATGCCTCCAGTGCCAGCAAAGATGAAAAAATATTAACACAATTTAAATTTGAATTTAGTTGAACCGCCACCAGAGGACTGTAAAATGGAATGCAAATTTACTAGTTTAATTACATCTCGTGAAACTACTCCCCCAACACTGCCAGTACACCAGCCGCTCACTGACTGAACCAGCTTCCTGTTCTCCCACAGCTAATTAAATCACACTGGTGGGAAAACAATGAAAAATGACGAACAAATTGAACAGAACCAACCAAATCGATTAAATAGAACATGACAGACACATTTCAGATAGAACACCTTCGTTATCGGCTCAGTGATCATGCTAATCACATGTAATGGCCGCTGAGACACACATTATTTTTAATGAAAACAAACTGTATGCTCAAGAAATAATGCAAAAGTTATTTTAGGATATATAGACTGTTACAATTTGAGAACTTAAAAACGCAATTTCACTATCTTTCTGTGAGCCATTATCATTGTTGTAAAAATCTTCTTACATCTCTTGTAAAACATCTTGCCAATCTACTCGGTGCATGATCTAATTATTGAATTATCTTTTGAACATTATGGTTTCTATTTCTTTTGATAAACCACATCTGTCTGGCTCATATGGACAGCTGCTCACTACAAAATAAAAGTCTGCTCCAGGAACATTTGCACAGGAACTTACAAGTTGTTAGATGAGCTGTGATTTATACTTTTCAACGCAGCAGAAGCTTTCATACATGTCCTGTTTGAACTGGTTTCACTGTCACACTCGCAACATCTTTCTACCCTCCTACGCAGTTTCTACTCTAACCAACTGCTGTTTCCACTGGGTTTCTTTGTGATTAGTGTGATCGTATTTATCTTTTTTCAAGGGCAGTTTTGGAGGTGAAGTTTCTAGAAGGCTCCCTCTTTACATGGCAATTACTGGGGGAAAAACTTGTTCACCTAATTATGGCAAAATGTGGTCCTGGGAATGATTTTAGAGACACATAAACATTTATTTGTTTTCATTTGCCTTTGAAGATTTTCTCAGGGTCTACGATTACGGCAGATTGACATGATGGAAGACACCATTGCAGCCAGTTCGACAACTCTTAGTAAAATGGCAAAACAAATAAGGGATGTCTGTGTCACAGCAGTTGAAAGGTTGAGAAGGCGTACAGGCCAGCAGATTGGTGGACGAAGGGAGTTTGTTGTGATCGATGAGAGCCATTTTAAGCACAAAAGAAAGGTGTGTTATAATAATACCGACTTAAAAATAATTGTGAAATATAGTCAACCAAGTTATTGTTAATATAAAGTAACTGTTTATGACTGTGATTATTCTGTTTCTTTATCAGTATGGGAGAGGAAGAATGGCTGGTGGGTGGAAAAGAAAGAAGTGGGTCTTTGGGATGCTAAGTGTGAGGCATCATCAAGGGCCAACATCTGGAAAGCCTATCCTACGCCTTGTGGAGAGAAGATCTCGAAGACATCTAGTCCCCTTGATTACACGTCATGTGAGGCTTGGATCATCAATTATCAGTGACGAATGGCGTGCCTATCGCATACTCCCTGCACTAGGGTACAACCATCACACTGTCAACCACAGCAGGTGGTATGTTGATCCAACTACTGGAGCCCATACCCAGCATATTGAGAGGGCCTGGAGGTCCTACAAGGAGCAGATCTGGAGACTTAGGGGAAATCGCACTGAGAGTTTACTTTCTGACCACCTTGCAGTGATTGAGTGGAATGAATGGCTCGCAAAGAATCACTGTGATGGTGCATTTGGAAGATTGGTGCATGACATTTCAAGAAAGTACAAGTAAATTAGTCACTATTAGAGGAGACAATCAAAGCCTATAAGGCTTCCGGAAAGCTGCTGCCACTTAAAAAAAAGAGATTGTGATCAAGCATTAATGTCCTCTTTCAAGAAAGTTTAATAGGAAGGTTTTTATAGGAAGGTTTTTATATGCTTTGAAGTTATAGTTCCTGGCCTTGTTCAGCAAAGGTTTCAAACTATTCTGATACTGTGAAATGTTTGCATCTTGCAATAAATGTTGATATATTCTTCATCACTTTGTGTTCTGACTATTTTCCAGGCTTTGTAAGGCATAGATAGTCCTTACTTCAGAACTTAACTAATGCTTAACTAACGAGTAGTAACTACTGAATTAATGAGTAGTAACTACTGAATTCATCATGACATTTATTAATGCTTTGTAAAGCATAAATAGTTTACACTTTATATTAAGCCACAGAACATGCTTAGCTAATACTTAACTAACGATTAGTAACTACTTAAGTAATGAGTAGTAACTAGTGAATAGTCATGACAGTTATTAATGTTTTGTAAAGCATAAATAGTCTACACTTTAGATTGTTACAGAACATGCTTAACTAATACTTAACTAATGAGTAGTAACTACCAAACTAATGAGTAGTAACTACCTGATTTCATCATGAATTGCAGCATTTTGTATCATTTACTAACACTTTACAAATGATCTTGTTAATCATCTATAAGTCATGAATACTTCATTTACAAATGGGGAATTCATCATTTATAAAGTATGAAACCATAGCTTGTTAAGCATGAATGGAACATTTAAAACTGTGTTTATGAATGAGTTACTAATGAGTAATTCATGTTGGAGTAATGCTTTATAAATGATGAATTCATCATGAATTCATTGTTTGTTAATGCTTTACTAATGCTAAAAAGTGTCTACCTATTATAAAGTGCTACCGGTTATTTTTCTCATGATTAACAGGAAACACAGATTTTTTTATTTTAAAATACTAGATCATTTTATTTCAAGACTCCCTTTTTTTTATATATCAGCCTGATGTTTAATCAGGCTGATATTAAGCTGGAAAAATGTATCTAAATGCCCATACATTAACTCAGAGACGTTTGCAATCAGTAACACAAGGTAATGCTAACCAAAAAGGTTGGGTACCAGTGAGCTAGACATAATGCTGTCTGGAAATGTGAAGGATGATCAGGTGTTTGTGAGCACCCAGTAATACTTATCTATTTGTCCATTTTTAGTTCGTAGGTCTCCAGCAAACGGTAAACACATCGCACTCACTTGTGTGTTTATGTTCCCACAAGCGCTTCCTCTGACAGTAATTGCACTCCTATTATCACTGGATTGATCACGTCTGAGTTATTTCAAATGTTGTAATTTTGACCGCTGAAAAAACATCTTTCTTAAGCCTCCCCTCTTGTTGAGCTGCACTTTACACTGCAGGATTGGTGGTTATAGCGCCGAGTGCTTCGCGGGCCGCCGTCCACACAAAGGCCCCGCAGAGCCTTTGATGTTTGCCTCGGCGGATCAAAGACGAGCGTGGACCTGCCAGGTGCACCGCTCTTTCATCTCACTTACTTATGTGTCTGTACAGGGGACAAAACAATGTGTGTCATTCAGGCTCACTTCACAATTCACACCAATAGGACTTACTCAATTTCAGATACTCCATTCAGGAGGCAGTGAATGCTTTTCACTGTGGTATGTGGCGTGTCAAAAAAGGCTGATCGTTTTTTTCATAGTTTTATTGTGCTCCCTTTCTTATCATTTTGAATGCTATTCATATGAGTTACAAAGGCTAAAGCAAGCGTCCAGAGATATGAGCAACATCTAAGCTCCATCTTAATCCTTTGACCTCAAAGCAGAAAATAAAAGGATGGGGTTTCTCAAAACTCATGAATATTTGAATATCCGTCACTGTTTGCTTAAGTAGTGTAAGTGTTAGTGTTGTGTACCTTTCACACGCAGCCATAATCCCCTCTGACTGGAGCAGAAACTGGGAAATGTCACAATTCTTGTCAAAACTCATCATTATAACCAACTGCCTTTTGATCCTTCCCTTTATATCAGGCCTGACCACTCCCTCTTTCCCCTGTTTGCTTTTCAAACGCGGAAATATCCCAAAGGACACTTCTAAGTGCCTCCACAGAGGAGTTCCAAATTATTGATTACAAATGAGATAATAAAAGCCTGCATGATTTCATAGGCTCTGGGGGTAAAGATAACTTGTCTTCGTTTACATATCATGTTGCAATTTATCACTTTGAATACGCGTTGGCGTGTTTCACCGTGCTCTCCTCTACACGCGACTTATGGATCATGAATAAATGGATCATAGATCGCTTCAGCTTGGATCATTGATGCTTTGATCTCAATGTAAGCGGTGACGTCCTCATGCATAATCAGGGCATCGATTACCTCCTCCTCTTCCTGGCAAATTGATCGGGAAACTAATTGTGCCCTTTTCTCTCAGCAGCATCTCACCGTGGAATCATTTCTCCTTTTCCAAACTACCAATGTTGTTAAAGAGAATATAAGCACAGTTTAACAATTTAAACGGAAATTAACGTCACAGTTTTCAGTTTAAGTGTGCCTGCCTGGAGTTGTGGCTATTGTAATTGAGTAAATAAACATTAGTGGATTTTGTATGTTCCCCAACAAAAATGAACAAAACAATGAGCGGCTAAGTGCACTATCAGTATGAGTCTCTGTGCATCGTTGCAGTATCGAGCTAGAGTGGCTATGTAATCCTGTTGAAGTGAGAGAGGGCTTCATCCCTCAGACAACATCTGGATAATCTATTCTCTGGACAATTACAGGAGCTGATTTATTTTTCAGTTGGTTGCTCAACCATGCACACAATACAACAAACAGAACAACAGAATAATGTAAGTGCTTCAGAAAAAAAATCTTTACCGAGTTAGAGAATAGACATTTGAGAGCTCCTAGCAGTACAGTGACTGAGAGTGAAGACATGTTGGCTTGTATTTTAGAAGCATCCAGTTTTGTAACCTGAAGCTGAAAAAAAAGACACTTGATGGCTTTAGACCACTGATAGCTCTTGCAAGAAAAAAAAGTAATCTAATCGGACACTTAATTCTGTATAAAGTCCTTAAAATGTCATCAAAAAAGACCTGTCAGAGTCTTCTGATCTGATGCCCGTATCGGCATGATGACATATTGTGAATGCCTTCCTAGACCATTGGATAAATTGACAAGCGACACGGAAGCGCTATGAACCGCCACTATTTTCGGAGAAACGCTGCTGCGTCCTTCTGGCGCCCATGTAATCCAACTGGGCTCCCAATCTTCAGCGATACTTTCGGCATCAGGTCTATTCTCTCGGCATGCCTTGAGGAAATCTGTCTAGAAAACACACAGAAAACCTGATAAAAACAATCAAAATGATATAGTATGAATTATCTCATTCTGATAGATGATAAAATATGCATCCCACACATTTAACTTTCCTCCCCTTCTCTCCAAGAGGTTAATTTCCCTCCCACATGATCAAATTTCAAAATCCATCCATCCTATATTTATTAGAAATAGGTTTTTGAATGATGTACTTATGCCACGTATTTGTCAGTTGTTTCTAAACAAAGCAACGAGCAGACACAGACAGAGAAAGACAGAGGGATTAGCTCTATAGAAAACAGCGGGGGAGCATAATCGCTTATTGACTGGTGAGCAGAAATGTGCTTCTGCTGTGGACAGCCAGACACTTCGCTGCCTTTCCACATCCAGTGAACCCTGTGTCAGTGCGGTATTTGAGATCTTGGGATCTTGGGATCGGGGCTTTACACATCCAGCTACAGAGCAACATTATCATTCGTTGGAAATCGTGTTTGTTTTCACCTGATAAATGTAAATCCAATATTCACTCTCCTTTTACCTCTGTTTTTGGTCTCCACCAGCTCCTGAGGGCAATATGCTATCTTAAATTGCTAAAGATTCCACTAATCCCTAATTTTACGGCTCCTGTTTGGTATTTTATAGCCTGTTTTTAAGATATAAACGTTGAAAACAGCTGCAGCTTAAAAAGGCACGATGAATGTGAATCAAAATTTCCACCTGAGGAACTCCTTTCACATATAATGTGAACGCCTTGATCCATTGTAAATATATAGATTATAGCAACTTCAAATTTCAGAAAATATTGTGGTTATAGTTGAACTGATGTTGACTGTCATTGTGTTTATCTGGGAGGGACAGTCTCCAGAAATCATTTACATTTTAGGAATCCTATCACTGTACTGCCAACGAGTTTGGACTGTGAAGCTGACAGTCTTAAATAAAATGTATGCGGCGCTGACAATGATTGATGGCTGTTTTATGAGTAAGAAATCTCAATAATACTAAAAAAGACAAGAAAATGAGGTGTGTTGCGAGCCATTTGTTTCTGGGGACGTGCTGGCTGCTGTGTCCCATCACTGCCCATGAAGCCCCTTCGCCTTGAACAAGCAGACCCGAGAGCTCATTTCAACACAGCAGAGGGTGATGGAGAGGGCCCTGTCTCGATTCTGTCAGGCCTTTGATGGAGTCATTGAGAGGTACCAGCGATGAGGAGCCTGGATTCAGATGGAGAGTCGGAGTTCATCCTGACCCGAGCTTCACGATGCCTCGCCACTGTGACCACTTTGATCACAGCTACAGAGGGATGCAGATGAGTTAAGAATCATGGAGATTGTCTCATTTGAAGCAGTATAATGATGTGTAGATAAACAGAATAATGGATGATTTTACAACAGCCGGAACAATGGCTTCTAGCTGCAGAGTCAACACAGATCTTTCACTACATGGAGCATAACAATGAATATACTGAATATACAGAAGGAAGGGGATCTAATGTGTGTGCTCAGGTATCCAAGGGAACAAATCCCAGTCCAGGGATCTTTCTGAGCTGGGGTCATGCAGAGGGATTGCTAGTCACATCCTTGAAAAGGGCAAATAAGACCGCTCCTTTCACCAAACACTACACTACCAGTGCAGGAGGTTTAACACTTAAAGATACAGATACCTTGCTACATTTCATCACATCACCAAGTATGTATTTGGCATTTGTTGGCATTTTATCAGACTGACTGAATGTGAAGGGTTTAACGATGACCCAACTGTCAGCTAAGAGTAGGAGTAATACATCTGGCTTTACTTTTTCTTTTTTATTCAAACGAAAGAATATAGTCTGAAGTCTGACCTTTTCCTATTTTAAGTAATTGATCAACTTTCTAGAAAATGTCATTTTTATGCTGGATATATTTTCAACAAGCCACTTTTTAGTCTGACTTAAAGGTTCTTTTCTATGAGTGGTTGGCTGTTTTGCTCCATTTTGTGAACAAGAAAACTCCATCGGGAACCTTTCTAAGGAGTCTTTTTAAATATTTTATAGATTGACCATTTTTCTTTTTGAGTCCGACGTTATCAGCCAAAATGCAAATGCAGTCCCAATCCAAGCACTCGTAGTCACAATTTGAAATTTAACTTAAAGGGTTAAATGCCTCATTATGCTTTTAACATTGTGCTTTTCTGAAAACAGTCAGCAATGGAGCTCAATGTTTTCATTAATCTAAATAATAAAAGCAGGTAAAACTAAATAAAATGACTTTCAAAGTAAAGTCGGGATTCATGGAGAGTAATCATTGCCATTTCCACCAGAGCTCGACTTTATCGTGACAGGTGCTGTTGGGATTAATAGCCCCTTGTCCTCAATACATCAGACATATGCAGGGTCGCTGGCTTTATAGCTGTTAAATGATAAGAAGTTACATGGAAATGCAGTTAATTTAGCTTAAATGCAGCATATTTTCATACTTCATAAAAAAAGTCTTTTTAAGTGGATTTATTCTCACTTACCACATTTTAGAACATATCATGGGTTTTACTTTATGCTCATTTTGTGTTTACAAAATGTTACCCTGAAGCAGAAAAAAAGTAAACAATCTGTAGCTGTTTGCCAGCTGTCAATTATTATTTGAAATTGCAAGATTATGCGAAGAATGAATCAAAAGCACAAAGTCAAAAACACTTGACAATTTATTAAACCAAACACAACAGACAAATACAATCATATTCATGCAATAATTGTAAATGGATACTGTGGCCAACAGAGAAGCAGGAGCAGACCTGGTTTAAGGTTAACACCTTTGTATATATGCAGTGCATGTTTGAAAGAGGTGGGTTAAAGCTGGCAAGCATCTGTCGCTGTAAGCAGAATTATCTTTGCTAAGTATTACATCAACATATTTGGCAGAAGTCTCGAGCATTGATTTGAATTTAACATGTGTTGAACTTGCCTGCATAATTGTGTGAGGCTGAGTCTGATGAGCGATCTCCAGGCTTCATGAATATAGAGTATGTATAAATAGTATATATTTCTGTTATGTTACTGGTCAGCGCCGCCCTGCGTTGTGGGAACATCTATGGGCAACAGTTTCTCTGGTATTTTCTCTGGGAGTGTGACTTATCTACTTTGTGAATACAACCTCAATATTCAACGAACATATGAACAAAGGACTTAATTTTGGCTATGGCTGACAAATAAAGCTGGTTGTTAAGAGGTCATGGCAATAGGAATTGAGCTATATAATTGCAACTGAAGATTATTATTAATGAATGTTATGAATACAGATGATTTGGAGAGTTTTACGTTTCACAGCTGTTCCCGGTTTGGTGTTTTCTGAGTAGGTGTACATCTGGCATCTGGATTTTCATGTTGTTATGGAACAGCTGGCCAATAATGGCTTATTTCATGTTTTTTTTTTTATGTTTGCAGTTGAAATAAACAAAGTAAAAGCAACAGAAGACAACAGCCTTCAGTAAGCATCTGCTTACATGCTTACATCAGTGGCGGGCCGTCAGGGCCAGCTATGCCTTCTCTGCTGGCCTAAACAGAATCACAAAGTTATAGCTATTCTATAATTAATTTTTTTTATAATTACAAATTATATCTATTTTATAATTATTATTTTTTCTCCAAAAATACACTACATGCAGTGTTTCCCCTAGGTTTACAGCTTCGGGGGGGGGGCGCGGCGCGGCGGGGGCGCGGCGGGGGCGACGACACCGACACAAACACTTAAAGCAGTGGTTCTCAAACTTTTTCTGTAAATAACTTCATTTTGTGACTCCATCTGTGCTTTTATAAATAACAGAATAAAGAAAATTGCAATCACTTTCAAGTAAATCAGATTGCTCCATCAGACATTTTTTTATTTTTAAATTGCAATCACTTAGAACAATGAAAATGAAGTTATATCTGTGCAAAAAATAACTAATATTTAGTTACTACTAAATAGCTCATTGTGGAAAACAATAAGCTATTTATTTTTTTGCCAAACAGAATGAGTGCAGATATGTGAGCATCAGGTTGCATCAGTATTAGTGGAGCAGTGAGCCTCTACACATCTTTATAAACGGGGTTGTAGATTTGATACAATTCATGTTCAACGTTGATCTGAGATCTGTTTTCTGTTTCCGTGTACTTTGTACTTTTGTAATATGTGAAGCCAGCAGCTTGTTGTTAGAAGACACAAGCACTTTGGCTCTTTCACCTGGAGCAGGAGAGCTGCTCCGGGTTCAGAGAGCTGCTCCGGGTTCAGGAGCGCTGCTCCGGTGTTCCTCACATGAGAGCTGCTGTTGCCATCTTCACCCTGGAAGCGTTTAAAACGCATATATAGGTCTGCTTTTCACGCGACATATTTGTTGACGCTCTCTGTCCGCTGCTGTGTGCTCAGCGCTCACCTGTGTGTGCTCAGCGCTCACCTGTCTGTGCGCTTCAGGGCGGAACTCCGCTGTGCGCGACGCAGAGCAGAGGAGAAGTGTTAACGCGACCATGTAGAGACCGAAATGACAAGCTGTGTGGATAAGATCAATAAAATATGGCCGTTTAGTTTGTTTAATAACAGAACAAGGTGTAGACCTGTTCTATAGGAAAGAGAAACTTAACCTTTGTATGGTGTTCATTTTTGTGTTACTCAGCAGGTGTTGTGGGTCTGTTGGACCCGCTGTATTTTGGGGTTTTTTATTCAACACAATCAAACAATTTTATGTTAAAATACTCAACAGATGTTTTCTTCATCCCAATTAGAAGCAATATAAACAGCAAATATGGTTAATATTTGCCCTTTAACTTTGTTATAACACATTTAAGAATTAAAGTGCGACTCGTTTTTTTTTTTTTTTGTTGATAAAATCAATAAAATCAATTATAATCAAGATGAGTAGACAAAATTCAACAAATTTACAAATGAAGCAAGGTTGTTCATAACTATTGACTTTTATTTATTTGAATTTCATTGAATTTCATTAGTAATGAGGTAATTTTACATAGCACAACATAGGGCTGTGGCTGGCTGCTGATGGGCTGGTCCTGTGGCTCGTCTTCTTTTTGGCTGATGCTCAATCTCATTCAGACTCTGAATTTTCAGAAATATGATCTTCATATTCTGACACTTCTTCATCTACCTCATCACCATCTTCTCTCTCTTCAAAAATCAATTCCAAGGCCCTCTCAGCAGAGAATCTTTTGGCCATCTTGATCAGTTGTGATAAGGAACCACACTGGCAACGCTATATTTATAGTGTCGCACCCCAAACTTTCAGCTGGGTTAGAAAATAAGGATTGGTTCCCGTGAGACAGAGGGGAGAATGTAAGAGCAGGCAGGTGCAGGTGTTTGAATTTTGCATCAATATTGCAAACTTGAACGGCGCGCGCGCGCGTGCATACACACACACTGATTTACAGCAGGCCCACAAACACACACACACACACACACACACACACACACACACACACGCACACTTACAGCAGGCCCAGACATGAGGAGGACAGACTGAAGGTACACAGGACCTACAATTTCCACACTGTTATTAGCCCGGGTCCAGTGGACCCGAACACCCTGTATGTAATATAAATGTGTAGGGGGGGTTACGGTGTGCGGTCGATGAAAATTTTGTCTGATATATGTTCTTCGCAGAAAATGAGCCAAGGCCAATAAGTCTGAGTTTGAAAAAATAATGAATCATATTATTTTTGTTTTGATGAAAAATGAAAACGGGTCCCACAGACCCGAACACCATACAAGGGTTAAATGACGACTTGTGATCTGGCGCTATCGAGAAAATTACAGGGGGGCGGAGGGTTTTTTTCAGGGGGGCGCCCCGCCCCCCTATTCTAACGGTGGGGGAAACACTGACATGTATTATACTTATTTTTCCCTATTAGCTTATTTTCTCATTGCACACACGCCTGTCTTGTCTGTTCCTCAGCTCAGGCCAGCAGCACGGCTTGCTTGACAGATGGTTAAGTATAGCTCATCATCCAATCAGATTTCACCTTTTGTTTCTCTACGCAAGAGTTGAGCGTTAAACAACATGCTAACGGTCAGCTAGCTAGCGTTAATATCTGCTAGCATTATGGACGTTGTGATTCGTCACAGCCCGCGTGATCATTAACATGCGCTGTGATTGGTCAATTGGCTACCGTGACTCGTCTAACAGAAAGCTAGTCAGAACGGTTCATGTTGTTGAAACTGTTGTTCGAGAAGTAATTGCATTTTTAGTATTGTAGTTTTTTCATACTCTATGGCTCAAGGAGGAGTAGAACCGGACTTGGTGGCAGATTTACTTGCAATGCCTTTCTCAAGGAGGACGTTTCAGGAAAAGCAGGAAATTGTAAGAAATGTGCACCCTACCCCACAGCTAACAGTCTTGACCCAGCCAGGAAAAACATTTATGCGTCACTTTCAGTCCGCCAACTACGAACGATATTCCTGGCTGACAGCATCGGAGAAGAGATGATCAGTGCTGTAGCTGAAGCAATGGGAGAAGCGATACAACGGGAGATAAATCAAGCGCCCTTTGTCGCTGTTATGGTGGACCTCAAGTGGGAGCTGAACATCAGCTCCATCACAAAGAAGGCCCAGCAGGGGATGTTCTTCCTGAGGCAGCTGAGGAAATTCAACCTGCCGAAGAAAATGATGGTGCAGTTCTACACTGCCATCGTTGAGTCCATCCTTTGCTCTTCCATTACCGTCTGGCACGCTGCAGCCACTGCCAAGGACAAGGGCAGGCTGCAGCGCATCATCCGCTCTGCTGAGAGGGTGATTGGCTGCAATCTGCCGTCCCTCCAGGACTTGTTCGCTTCAAGGACTCTGAAGCAGGCAAGAAAGATTGTCGCCGACCCCTCTCACCCTGGACACAAACTGTTTGAGTCCCTCCCCTCTGGCAGGAGGCTGAGGTCCATCAGGACCAAGACCTCATGCCACACGTCAGCAGTCGGGCTCATCAACAGAGTATTTAAACACTCATGTCATTTTAACATACACTTTAACTTAAACACTCATGTCATTTTAACATACACTTTAACTTAAACACTCATGTCATTTTAACATACACTTACATTAACGTTATCTGTTTGACTGAGCACTTTATCTTATACTTAATTTAATATCCATTACACTGTTGTCGTCGTTGATTGTTGATTGTCTCGTCTAATGTCTCATGTCTAACGTTTATGCACCTTCCGCCATGAACAATTCCTCGTTTGTGTAAACATTCATGGCAAATAAACGGTTTCTGATTCTGATTCTGATTCCAACCTAAAGCAGAGTCACCGTCCTCTGTTCGAGGATCTGCCACGGCTTAAAACAGAACTGCCTGTAATGTACGCCATGGCTGACTTTGAAGGAAAAAGCCCCGCTTTGGCTTTCCTTCAGCAGAACAATCTGGTGAAGAGCATGCGTCAACTTTACGGACTGCCATGTTTGGCGGTGACCATCCCTGGCGACTGCCACTATGGAGCGGACATTCTCAGCCTTAAAAAACGCATCAAAACATATTCCAGAAATGCAACTGGGGAGGCTCGGCTGTCCTCACTGGCTTCCATGGCCATTGAGAGGGACCTGTTGATGCTCCAGAGCACGGATAAACTGTACAACCGCGTCATCGAACTCTTTGTTTGCAAAGAGAGGAGAATGGACTTTGTTTTTAAGTGAGCATCTGGTGAGTTGAACTGCTTTTGTGTTAGTTTGTACATCTACTGTAGCGTTGTGTTAATGTGTCTCTGGTGTTGTTTTTATTATATAGTTAATTAATATCGTTACTTCTGATGTTAATAATATTTGAATGCCTCGTTATTTTCAGTGTCCAGTGTTTTAGTCCCCCCATTTTGTTGGATTTTTTCGTCATGTTTTGTTATAAATAAATGTGACGAGTTATTTTAAGAATTTGTTCTTGTCATTGTGTTAATTACGTTGATGTGACTCTGCATTGTCCGTTAATGACGCAGCATCCTGTCATGCGAGTATTCATGTATCTGCACCTACAGTTAGTGTATTTGTAGGTGTTGCGCTTCATGTAACATTTTATTTCACTTGTCAAATATGAGGTGTTTACGCGAAACAAATAATAACCTGTAGCTGTGACATCATAATGAGGTGATTAGGATGTTCAGCTCTAGTAAAGACGTCACAGCAGGCGCAGGTTGAAAATGCACAGCCTGCCACTGCTCTGTGGGATGATGGGAAGGCACCGAACAATACAATAAAAAAACTCGGGGAACAATCGGGGAGCCATTTTTGGGGAATCTTGCTCAGACTCTTGACTTTTGATCATATTTATGCTGAAAATAAGTTTAAACATATTAAGGGACCCTGGTTAAAGGAATATCATGATATTTCACAAGCAGCAGTATCACGTCCCACTAAACCCTCTGCCTCTCATCTCCTCCAATGGGAAGTGAATGTGGTCTTGCACCCTGTTTTCCTTGTGGTGAAGTCAGGGAGCCGGTCCAGATGGTGGCTCCATTAGTCAAAGCAGTGGAGCCACCCTGGTAAAGTAAATTCCCATGGCACATGCCCAATAATGGATACGGATGATTACAAGCTCTCTCTCACTCATTGGCTCCCATAGAACCAGGAATACTCCTCTAATTGTCAGTGAAATATGGAAACTGGCTGCAACTCAGTTTTTGAGGATTTCCCTGAGCTCCAAACTAACCTCCTCAGCCACTGGAAACTGGGGTTAATAGCAGTGTGCTGATCTAGACAGTTTACAGCGCCACAATCTATTCCTGTAATAGTACGATTGACGAGTAGTTCATTTCCAAGACGACAAACCTCAGCTGCATGCCAGTGTTAAGCTGGAATCGTCCATTTGACCAGAAAAATCGTAAGTGATCCATTTATTTAATGCCAAAATAATTCACAGAAAACCAAATGTGAGTAAAGGTAAAGTGAAATGGGTCATATATCAGTTAAGCTAAACTTTGAGCTTTTATATTGTTTAAGCGACTGTATACAGTATGTGTATAATCTATTTCTACTTTCCCGTCATGATCCCGTCATAAAGAGGCACACTGGGCACACTGCATTTAATTCAATTCAATTTTTTTTTATATAGCCCAAAATTACAAGTTACAAATTTGCCTCAGAGGGCTTTACAATCTGTACACATACAGTACAACATCCTCTATCCTGGGACCTCACATCGGCACAGGAAAAACTCCCCCAAAAAAAACGGGGAGAAAAAGAAGGAAGAAGTCATGTGTACAGAATGAACAACATAACAGAGTTACAACACATGCAATGCATATGACAGAACATATTAATATAATGAGAGTACTAGGCATGATGAAAATGTTACAACTTCCAAAAATAACAGCAACAGTGGATAAAATAACAATGATAGCAGTAATGTAATGGTAGTAATGGTATTGGCACTAATAATACTAACAGTGATACTAGCAGTACGTATTGGGCAGGACCAGGGTGACTTTCAACAAATGTACAGACAGTCTCTCTCACTCTCAAACACACACATCAACATTATTTGCATCATTTATTAGTTTAATCATTCTGTATGAATATACTTGATGTAGCCTGGCTCATGAAAAACATTTTATTATGTCTGCCTTTATGTTTCAGAGCTACAAACAAACAGCTGCCTACCTTATAGCACTACGATTATTTGTTAGTTTTTCCCGCTGTTGCAACTTTTTTTTCAGACATTAAACATGTGTCTCCCTCACTCCCCTCGACTACAGATTACGTCAAGCATTATGGTATATTTTCATTGGCTAGACAACGTAGTGTTAAGCTAGCTATAAAATACATTCATATGCTAACTCATATTAGCAATACGATGAAAATACAGAAATACTTTTCAGAGTAAAGATCGCCGCCCGAGCGTCGCTGGAGTGTTCTTACTGCTTTCTCTCATCAAAGTCACTTTCCTATAGTATTTAGACATTTAAACGTTCATATATGTTCATGAAATTTGACATACAGATTATTTAATATGTATAAATTAATGTTACTTACACTCTGATGGCGATCGGCGAAGAAAATGCCGGCAAAAATACCGGAAACTGGGTCAATACCAGCTAACGGTGCCCGAGGTAGGCCACCTTGACGCTATATTTATTGCGTGGTCTTACAGCAGTAACCGCCACACCATCAAAATTTCTTGCGAAATGTTCTAGTATTAATTATAATGCATTGGATTAGTATATGCACTGTGGAGATGAAATGAAAATAAAAATATCTTGACTAAACCTGAAAATATTCTGGTATATAGATGACTGCTGTAAAAAAATTTAACAAGTTTGCCGACAGGAGGAAATATGTACAAAATCATGGTTTCTCCAGTAACGTAGAACCAGCCTATTGTCCAATACGTCCCGAATGCAGCAGCAACCGGTTACCACAGCCAGTAAGATGCATTTATTTGTTAGGTTAAATAAACAATGTATTCATAAATGTATGAACTGTCTGCGTCAGAGTTACACTTGTCAGATTGAGCTCAATTGGTAATTTCAACATAATTTCCTTGACGCCGGTATCCGTCACATAGCGGAGCACCAGTGACAGCTGCGCTGTGTTATTGACGTCAGTTGTTTCGTCCACCATAACAGCGTCAAAGGGCGCTTGATTTATCTCCCGTCGTATCTCCTCTCCCATCGCTTCAGCAACAGCACTGATCAGGTCGTTTTGTATTTTGCCCGATCCACTCGGGTCTCTCCAAACCTATTCAAGTGCACCGTAGCTTGCAAGTGTCCCGCCATTCTTTGATGTTGCGTTGCAGCCTTGCAAAGGCAACCCAGGTTAGCGAATCCAACGTGGCTCCAAACACCAAGACGCTCGGCCGCAAATAAAAGATATTCCCAGCAATACAGTTGCTGGGAATGCCTGTGGGGTAGGTGCCCATTTTTTTACGATTTCCTGCTTTTCCTGAAACGTCCTCCTTGAGAAAGGCGTTGCAAGTAAATCTGCCACCAAGTCCGGTTCTACTCCTCCTTGAGCCATAGAGTATGAAAAAACTAAAATACTAAAAATGCAATTACTTCTCGAACAACAGTTTCAACAACATGAACCGTTCTGACTAGCTTTCTGTTAGACGAGTCACGGTAGCCAATTGACCAATCACAGCGCATGTTAATGATCACGCGGGCTGTGACGAATCACAACGTCCATAATGCTAGCAGCTATTAACGCTAGCTAGCTGGCTGTTAGCATGTTGTTTAACGCACTACTCTTGCATAGAGAAACAAAAGGTGAAATCTGATTGGATGATGAGCTATACTTAACCAGCTGTCAAGCAAGCTGTGCTGCTGGCCTGAGCTGAGGAACAGACAAGACAGGCGCGTGTGCAATGAGAAATAAGCTAATAGGGAAAAATAATTATAATACATGTAGTGTATTTGTGAAAAACAATTACATTATAAAATAGATATAACTTTTAATTATAAAGAAATAACTTTGTGATTCTGTTTAGGCCAGCAGAGAAGGCTTAGCTGGCCCTGACGGCCATCCACTGCCACAGAGTAATACTGCACATCTTTAGAAATATTATGATCTAAAGCATCTAATTCTGCAATAATAATCACAATAAACACAAGCATGGACATGTTAGGAAGCATATTCAGTCCAAAAAAAAGTTTTTCAGCTCAGAAATTGAAAAATGACCTACTTTGAGCTTTTCCTTGTTCCCACCATGACAAACAAGATATTTAAATGACCGTCTCCTTCCGCATGTGCCGTCTGACGCGCTTTCAGAAGAGTGAGGACCAATGAGATCGCAGGATCTCGGAAAGACCCCAAAAAGAAAGAAAATAAATCCTGGTCTCGCTTCGCAATTTTGAGACACTTATACTGGTCAGAAAATGATCTAGATTGATTTATTAGACTCCCACAGTCTTGTACGGTTACAGGGATGTCTTTGACTGAAATCCGCCGTTGCAAGGGGGACCTGTCAATGTTTTAGTGAAACGTTATAATCACTTAGTCATTTTAAGGAGTTTACTGAATTATTAAAACTTAACGATCTTTAAAAAAAAATCCACCCGTCTCTTCTCACAAGGATTACTTCAGCAATTTAAATTAATTAAATTGGAACTGTGGATGAGGAGATAGCACAGTTTTAGTTTTGAAAAAAAAAAAAAATTCTCATTTTTGGGAGACAGGTTTGTAAAGGTAATCATTAAGTTATCAGTAATCATTAATCTGAGATAAAACTCTAATAATGAAGTCTTTAATAATCAAAATGGATCTGCAGACGTATATGGTAAATTAGCATCAATGTTTAAGACCGAGAAATGCAGAAATAGAAGTGCGATACCAGTGTAACACTGATGTGTTTCTCACTCCTTGTTTTCTGGCTTGAGGTTTCTCCTCGCTTCTTTCCCTGTTAACCTTTCACACTCCATAAGGCACGATAACATTTGGCTCTCATTTGGATTTGTCCAGTCTGTCTGTCAGCATGGCTGTATTTGTGATTTTGTGCTTAGTCCATGTTCGGCAAACTATTCCCAGACTAGAAAAAGGTCACATGAATTCAGTGTTATTGGAAAGGATTCAAGGATTTAAGAAATATCACTTCCTGTTGTCTCTCTTCTGTTCATTTCTTCTTGCCAAGAATACGGCGTTCTTCTGTCCAGACCTTTGTTGGCTCAGTGAAACTGCAGCCAACGAAGTTTTGTAATCATATTAAACCAGCTGTTTGGTGTTTTTTGTTTCTTATTTGGTTCCCGCTTTATAAATCACAAAATATTTAGGTAGTCATTGTTCACATTCAACTCAACCCACTCACTTTTAGATGAAGCCGCTACATTTTCATTGGGAGACAGCTGCTCCAGCTGTTTCTCTGTGCTGCTCTGTCCGGCTGCTGGTTCATATTCACCATCATATCGCTCAGGTAAAACGCAAATATGTGTACTTTCCAAAATGTATTCCTTTCACTTTATACTTTCAGTTAATGTTATTTTTGTGTTCAGGCTATCTAGGAATGAGAGCAGGGCCCTATTTCTCATACGTGGTTCAACAAAGTCGAGCAAATGTCCTATTATCCAGCCTAAATTAACGAGATGATTGACATCAGGCTAACTCGGTTTCTCCACGGCAGATCCGTGCTGAAACGGTCTCGTTAATTCTAACCAGACGGCAGTCATCTGGATAAATGCGCGTGCCCGTTCCTCTTCAGAAGGGATAACAATCGAGCACTGACACCACGGTGTTCTAACAGTACAATGGCAAATAAACTCAGAGGAACCTCTTTGTATTGCTCCGCCGAGAAGCAGGAGATGATCATGAACGCATATGAGGACGCAGCTTAACACCGCCCCCGCTGCGAGACATAAGCATCGCAAATATATCAGACGTTAAGTTAAATGCGTCAGTGTTGGGAAAATGTATCGGCTAATTGTCATCTCCCAAATCAATCAGATTATATTTATTTAAATGTGCCTGCCATCAGTAGTATACGAATAAATACAGTATATACTCATGAGGATATATGTACTGTATACATGTACAATATATGTGTAGATGACCATATAACTAGGAGTTTAAATATGTGTATGGGCGGATCAGTATGTATGTATTATTCTTAATCAGAAATTCAATCAATTCAAGCAGTGAAAATAAATTGTGTGTGATTCTCTGTATTCTTATCACGATAATATAATATAATAACACTGTCATATAATTATGAATGCTTTCAACACATCCATAAATTTCTTTCTTTCTCCACGCCATGCAACGGGTGATAGTCTATGCACACAGTGAGATACCGTATGTGAGACGGTCAATGGGCGTGTGGTGATCAATGTACGGCTCGAGAAGCTCTCGTAAATATATGATTCCTTGTCGGCAGAATCGATTGCGCCGCGTACAGGGAGTCATGATGATGTGAAAACGGATCTTGGCGATCTCAAAGAACTCTCTCCCTATAAAACTAATATAACTAATATCGCTCCTTCATCAATGAGTAAGGGACCTGGGCCCTGTTTCTCGTACCTGGCTTACTGAGTTAGCGAGCTAATTTTCAGGATAAGATGACGTAGGTCAGGCTTTCTCGGTTTCTCGAAGCAAGCTTAGATAAATCACCATAGCAACACAGCCAAAAATGTAAACCTGCTCCCGGGCAGGCTTACTGAAATTCACAGGATAAGCTGACCACTCCCACCGGACAAAAAAGGCAGCTCCCTTCCTCATTGATGAAGGAGCGATATTAGTTATATTAGTTATATAGGGAGAGAGTTATTTTAGATCGCCAAGATCCGTCCTTTACATTATCATGACTTCATGTACGCGGCGATATAGATTTTGCCGGCAAGAAATCATTTATTTACGAGAGCTTCTCGAGCCGCGGACATTGATCCCCACAGGCGCAGCCGATCGCCCGTCTCACAGACAGAGACTCTCACCCGCTGCATGCCGCTGTTCTTAAGTTTATTTAACTCTTAAGAAACTTATGGATGTGTTGAAAGCACTCATAATTATATGACAGTGTTATTAGTACACCATACATATCATTATTGTAGAACGTGATTAAGGTGATCGTGTTAAGAATACAGTGAATCACACAATTTATTTTCACTGCTTCAATTGATTGAATTTCTGATTATGAATAATACATATATACTGATCTGCCCATACACATATTCAAACTCCTAGTTATATAGAAATATACACATACATGTATATACATATAGTACATGATTCATACGCACATACAGTACATATATCCTCATAAGTATATATTTGTAAATATAATCTGATTGATCTGGGTGATGAAGCACTTAAAATTTGCGGATACATTTTCCCAAAACTGACACATTTAACTTGTCTGATATATTTGCGGCGCTTATGTCTCGCAGCGGGGCGGAGTTAAGATGCGTTCATGGCAACAATGTTACAAAAACGTTGGAATATTCACAACGCGTTTGCTGTGAATGATTAAGGTAATGACTTCCTCATATGCCTTCATGATCATCTCCCGCTTCTCAGCAGACAAATAAAAAGAGGTTCCTCTGAGTTTATTTACCATTGTACTGTTAGAACATCGTGGTGTCAGTGCTTGATTATTATCCCTTCTGAAGAGGAACGGACACGCACATTTATCCAGAGGATTGACGTCTGGCTAGAATTAACGAGACCGTTTCAGCGCGGATCAGCCATGAAGAAACCCAGATAGCCTGATGTCAATCATCTCGCTAATTTAAGATGGAGATTAGGACATTTGCTTGACTTTGTTTAGCCAGGTACGAGAAACAGGGCCCTGGCTTTTTTGTCCGGTGGGAGTGGCCAGCTTATCCAGTGAATTTCAGTTAGCAGGTTTACATTTTTGGCTGTGTTGCTATGGTGATTTTTCTAAACTTGCTTCGAAGAACCGAAAAGCCTGACCTGCGTCATCTTATCCTGAAAATTAGCCGGCCAACTCCAGGTACGAGGAATAGGGCCGAGGATTAATGTGGGCTGTCAAACTTCAAAATATTCCATTTGCTTGAGGAATATTATTGCTTTAATGTTGACTAATGTTTTCACTGCTTGTCTCAAACTAAAGCCAGGCAGTTCATTATATTTTATCTGAACAAGTGAGTGGATCCGGCTTTTCAATGCTCAGGCTGCTCCGCAGTGGAGAATACAAATGGGGCCATGAGGCCAAGTGAGGAACTTTTCAAATAGCAACAGAGTTAGGGAAGTAAGTCTAGTTACTAAGGAGTAGCATATTGCAGATAGCAAGAGTTGAAGCCTCACAGTTCCCAGAGGACAAAAGAGTTAAACATGTGCCATGAAAATGAGACAGACATAACTAGCAAATGTCTTTTTTTTTTTTTTTTGGCCTAAAACTGAACTAAAACGAGCAATATTCAAATGACTAAAATATGTTTGTTAAGAAACTAGGGCTAAAACTATATCAGATTCCAAAAGGAATACATACTAAAAGTGACGACATTTTGGCTTTCATATGTTAGGTACTACATATCGTTAGAGGAGCAGCTGTTGTGAGGAACAAGGCTGCGTGTACGTAACTGCAGATTAAGGCACTTTACTGCCCCTGCTTGCTCTTACCATCCCATAATGCATCTGTGTGATCAATAGGCCCCTTTGGCTTTGCTCTCATCCCTCTGCCTTCCTCAGGAATCAGCAGTGTGATGTGATCAGAGACACCCACCTGTCCTGTCCTTGTGTCATGTCGCACAGGACCAAAGTATTCCTTCTGTCATCTCTGACAGTCCTGTGATGGCAGGGCAGAGACGGGGGCTTTGTCCCAGCGTGATATTCATCTTTGAAATTGAGGAGTTAGACGACACGCGACCACTTCATGTGCTTCGTACCCTCTGGCTTTCCTTAGGAATGTCTTTCAAATGAGGATGAGAGATTAAGTGCCTCAACTCTGTTGGCCTCGGGATTTTAGAGATCTCATTTTTAATATCAGGGTTATTTCAACATGCAGAAGTGCTTTCACTTGAGGACGCATCAAATGCACAAACATTACATGGCAAACAAGCACTGCCACTGAGCACCAATCATCATTATGATATGACAGAGCCTTCACCCTGACTCCCAATCTCTTTTAATGCTTTGGTAAAAGCCTCTACAGACTGGATTACAGACCGCAGACATCTATAAAACGAGCAACGTTTGGCTTGTCTGCAGAGGAAGAGTGGGATCCATCCCTCAAAAGCAGCTCTTAAAATGCTGTCAATCACAGCAACACAGTGTTTGCTGGACTTGACAGAGCTTCCTCTGACACACCCACCAGGGAGCGTTTGTCTGCCGTTCGCAGACAGTTCAAGGTTAATTGATGTACATCATAAAATATTTATAACAAAATGATCTCTTACTGCTCAGAGTGAACAGAATCTCGTGTTATGCATGTGAATGCGTAGGGCATTTGAAAAGGCCCTGCAATAAGGAAATAAGCGCGCAGCCCCCTGAAGTTAGTCACTTGCACATTTTGGAAGTGGGTTAATGAGCGCCAGTTAATAGGAAAACTTTTCTCTTCCCTCAAGAACCGCAGTGTAATTATTTGATTTATGAGTGGCTGGAGGAAGAAAGCAGCAGCCGATCACTCTCACCACCTCAGAGGGCTTCAGCCTGGGGTTTGTCAGACAGACAAGCTCTGTGTGCCCAGTCCTCTATCACATCATTATTAACAGCACCACGCTGAAGAAACACACAACAGTTGTGCTATGTAAAAGGTCTGTGTTTGTTTAATACCCGATCCTCATTCCAAGCAGACAGTGAAATTAGATGGAAAACAAATAATTGTCCAGAGGTTTCAGTGAAACAAAACAAAACTGTATTCTGAGCGTTACACTTAATTTGCACCACAGGGATTCTTTGTTATTTGGGCATGAAAACCACAAGACTGTATTAATACCAGACGAGGAGAGAATACTATTAATCACCACACATTGAGAGGCATTGTGATAGATTTATTCTCACGCTTGTCGGAGTTGTTGGAAGGGTAATCTTCTTGTTACTGTAATCCAGCTTTTGGAAGAGACAGAAATGCCTCTTGGTTCATTCTTGTGTTGACAGTGGCTTGAACAGCGAGGGGGATTAGCTGACTGGAAAATGTCTGGAAAAACAGCAGACCCAAAGGAAAACAGCCACTTTACCCTTCAACATACTTTAGAGTATTTTGTACAAGAAAATGTATCATTTTCAACTTCCAGTTTACAAGACAATAGGAGTACGATGGCACAATTTGTCTTTGCCCTTCTTTAATTCGGCTAAGTGAATGTGTTGCATGTCCAGAGGCATAATTACACGCAGAGGTAAGAGGTTGTGGTGTAGTTTGTCAGAGAGAGTGGCTCTGCCTCGTATCAGTGAATGACTGCATGCTGTGGTCACTTACGGGAATGAAAAAGCTGCTGCGTGCAGAAAGAAAGAAGGAAAGATCCTTCCAGTGCAGATGAAATGGTTTGTCCTAAGTGCTGTTTAATGAGAAGCTGCCAATCAAATAAATGGGAATAATTGCTCCAGCTTAATTAAAATAATTCATTGCTAATTTCAAGGAGGATATGTTGTTTCTTTCCCCTCCCTCGTAGAAATTGATTTCCAATAATGTTCAGATGGTCACATAAATCAAAGCTCTCAACCAAAGGTATACAACATGTATGCAAATGTGGAAAAACAACAATATTGCTATTGTTCATATAATCTTGAGCATAACACAAAGCAAAAAGTATAAGAACAGAAACTGAATAACACAAGTTTAGTGCTATAGTTTCATCCTGAATCCAAAGCAAAACGTCAGTGATGTTCAGCATCTGCCTTTCTCTCTGCAAGTGTAAAGCTTAACTTCTTCTTGAGGTCAAACGGAGAAAGGTGCGCTTGAACCACAGTCCCAGGTTGGGAGTTCTAGAACTGCAGGGTCTCAAGGCTGACTGCCAGCTCCGTCCCAGAAGTGTCTAAACTTGGAAGAAGATGGAAATGTATTGGTTGTTTAACCTTGTTATAACAAAACCTCAACCTTCCTTTGACAAAGTCTCATCATTGATCATATTTAGTTTGAATCACTTAAAGTTTGACATACGTATCACTATATAAATGGGGCCATGTAACAGTCCAGCTTTAATCTCATTTTCAATTTAAAAGCCTTACACTATATCTTACCTTTTTACAGAAGAGAAAGCATCATACAGTTGCACTAAAAATGATTCAACCCCCATTGCAATTGAGGTTTATTGGCAACATGTACACACTTTCAGCTGTTTTCAATAAACAACTCAAACAAGGGCAATTTCAATAGCTCAACACAACTAATGTTACAAGTGATTTCTCCAAATTCAACACAAAATGCCACTTTTAATGATTACGGCAGTCTCAAAATGATTCAAACCATTCATGACAAGCATCATTACTACTTATAGAGCACCCTTTTGCTGTTATGACCTGATGCAAACATGATAGAAACCAAGCCTTGGTGGACTTTCCTGATATTTGATTGAATCCATCTCGCCCTCTAAACGCTGCAGGTTTCCAGTGCCAGAAGAAGGCAAGCAGCCCCAGAGCATCAGCTAGCCACCGCCATGCTTCACTGTAGGCAGGTTGTTCTCAGCGTATGCTTCATTCTTCCAAATCAGATAAGAATTTTCACCGATTCAGATTGATGTGAACATTTTGAATGTAGGTTTAACCCAAGCATCTCTTTTCCCCTTGCAAAGTGGTACAATAAAATAATAATAATTAACATTTGAATAACAATAGGTCCTCCGCTCTGACTATGTCAGTGCTCGGGCTCTAACTAGTGGTTATTTCCATGGTGGATGGCGGAAATGAAAACTGTTTGCACGGAGATAAGCCCCGCCCCATCTCCGGCGCGAATGACGCGACCATGTAGACTGTAATACAAACAGTAAAACAAGCAGTTCAGTTTGTCAGGTGCAACAATTATAATAATAATAATAATAATACATTTTATTTTGAGGCGCCTTTCAAGGCACCCAAGGTCGCCTTACAAAAATAATACAGGGTGGGTAAAAGATAATTGATTATGACATGTTGCTCAGTTTGTCTGCTTGACAATCACATTTTTCTGCAATAAAAATGATTGCAGTGAGATGAACATATTGAAAACTTTATCTTATTAGATCAAATATGTTGACAAAGTTTTCCTTTGGGGACAATTTGCAGTTGGAAAAAGGTAATGAATCGCAATATATCGCAATGCTCAATATATCGCAGTATCGTGATAGTATCGCAGTTTCGTGATAATATCGAATCGTGACTCAAGTATCGTGATAGTATCGAATCGTGGGACCTCTGGTGATTCCCACCTCTAGCGTTTAGTATGCGCCTTACTGTGGAAACTGAAACCTCAAGGCCCGCTGCCACCAAGTCTTGCTGCAGGTCTTTTGCAGTCACACGAGGGTTTATGGGCACCTGTCTCCTCAGACATCTGGTGGCAGCTGTTGATAGCTTCCTCTTTATGCCACGTCCAGGTAGTGTAGCAGTGTTACTTTAACTTTGAACTTGTGAACTATGCTTCCAATGGATCTCTAGGAACATTCAGTGCCTTTGTAATCATTGTGTATGCTTTTCTTTGTTTGTGCAAGTCACTGATCTCTTATCTTCACTTGGACAATTCTTTTGACTTACCCATGTACCTGATGTGTTCTATCTCAAGCACACCTGATGCAACTAATGAGGCCCTTGATTAAATGCATCGGGTGTGCTTGAACCAACACCGGATTTGCAAATGTGTGCTCTTATGAGGGATTCTATTAAGGGGTTGAATCATTTTGAGACTGCAGTATTTTTTAAGTGGCATTTTCTGTTGAATTTGGAGAAACCACTTGTAACCTTAGTTGTGTTGAATTATTGAAATTGTCCTTGTTTGAGTTTATTGAACGTTATGTATGTAAATGTTGCCAATAAACCTAATTTGCAAAAGGGGTTGAATACTTTTGAGTGCAACTGTATTCAATAAATGTCCTCTAAACACAATATGTATGGCTACAGCGTCATTTAACTCCAAATTGTTGTTTGTTGACAAATGACACAATTCCAGTGACAATTGGTGTCTGCACTTTAAAGAGGTAGACCTCTCCAGTGATTTATGTATTGCACTTTTACAAAGTCGGGGGACTTGGTAGAAACAGATTTAACACATTTATTTAAAACATTGAATCAGGCAGAGATACCGACTTTTGCTTCCTGGAATTGGTCAAGATTGCAATATAATGCAATTCAAGGATGTCTTACATTAGAGCTTAAGCACCTTGTAAATACCCGGGTCTTTCTCCACATGCCTAGTTTGTATTCCAGGCTTTCTTTAAAAAATCTGATAAAAGACATAATTAAGGTAATTTTCTCACTTTAGGGAGCGCAATGAGCCACAGAGGACATAAAACAACAACATTTCCATAGCCTAAGTAATACTGATCTTCATGTATAAAATCCTGCTAACTGTTAATATGCTCACATCTGTTCCTTTGTTTGGACCTGAACTTTAAAGGCCTTTTTTTTTGGTGAATTAATTTGCATGTCAATATTTTTTTTTCTAACTGTTGAGTACATCTCACAAAACACAAATATTATGTGGTGTGAGGTCGATATTTCTGAGCATTCAGACAGAAGGCATCAATCAACCATGTTGTGTGGAATGGACATCTTCCGGACATACACTATATACTGACAGTTTTGTAGCAGAATATTCACGCCAGAGTATTTTTTTATTTTCGCCTGCCCACGTTTGAGCAAAATTGCCTTCAAAAAATAAACCAACTCTATTATTTTCCATCCTAACTTTCTATTCCAACTTCAAACAGAGACCCTGTGGTTTTGTTTTTCTTCTACCAGACACTATCCAAGGTTGCCCTGAGTTTCTGTTTGCCCTCTGCTTTAGAAGTTGTCACACCGCTGACCCTCATGCAGCTTGTTGTCGCAGCATGAGTGAGAAAAATATTTGGGCATCTTGCAAACATTCCTCTATCTTTTCTTCCTATCACAGTTTGTTCATACACCTTTCTAATACTATCCCTGTTTTTCTTGAGCTCAGACAACCTGATATTCTGTTTGCAGCCTGATATTCTGTTTGCTGTACCAGAGAGAGATATTGCCTTCCCACACTCAGGTCTGGGTCTAATTCAGAAACTGAATCAATTAGCTGTCCTGTTGTTAGATATGTTAGTAGTTTACATAGAAAACATCATGGCATTTCAAATGAGCCAAATTAAAGGTAATTTTAAAGTAAATTATACTTCATTTTATTAAGTTAAAATAACTGTAATTAACCAGGTTTTCCCTGAAAACCACAGACAAATTACTGTAATTGGGTATGCACCATTAAGTCAAGCAACAACATCAGCTTGTTTAATTGATCACAACGAATTTGGTCAGGCAACATTTTCTTTTGCAGTTAACTTTAGTTTCTGAGACAATTAGAGGGAACTGACTCATAAATGGACCAATACTTTGTAAAAGTGGTACATCTAAGAATACCCCAAACCTACATGCACCTCTGTACATAAGGAAATGTATGTTGTTCATCATATTTTGTCATTATTTATCGACACTATATTGCCCAAAGTAAGTGGAAACCCCAAAAACTTGGAAACATTAGGCCTCATATGTAATTGTTGAACATTCCATTTCAAGACCATGATATGTTGGTGTAAAATCCTCCTCTCCTGTGGAGAGACTTTCCACAAGATGTTGGAACTGAGCTGCAGGAATCTGCGCCCATTCAGCCACAACAGCATTTCAATCAGGAGATTGTTTTAGAGTTTAACAATAATTTATTACAATTGCATATATTTGAATAGTCTTTGACTGGACTCCATCCTGAATTAGGATAAGGAAGGGGTAGTGATGCTGACATAAGGCAGAATCCCGCCTAAAGTCCAGACACTGGTGATGCTGTTGAAGAAGGGAGTTGCTGTAACCCGATGATGAATGATGAGCAGGACTGAATGCTGACTGGAGGTACCTGGGGTGGAGGAGGGTCGCATCGGTTTGACCAGAAATGACAACTGACAGCAGCAGAGAGGAGAAACTATTTCAAAAGTGTGATAACAACACTGTGATTGGCTTATGGAACTGCTCCGACTCCGATTGGTTCATATAACATACACGGCCACAATCAGCTGATGGAGTAATCGCTGTGAGACTTAGAGACTGAGCTTATGAATGAACCCGGAGAGTAAAGAGTGTCTTCCTGTCTGAACTTACGCTTGAGCTTCATTAGTGAGGTCGGCCACTATTCAGGCGTCAACTTCCTGGTCTGAAAGCCAATCCTGAATTGCCTTAAACTTGCATTATTTCCAATGGCCTTCAGGGTGCGACTCCTCTGGTTGCAAAAAGAATAATGATTGTTTAGAAGTTTATGAGAAAATGACCCTACTTCTCACTTGATGTATTACCTTAATATGTTATGTTCTCAATGGCACGTTTCCAGTCTTCTTCAATACAGCATGATGTTAATTCTGTAAATTAGGGTTGCATTTAGAGCCATAACCCTTAACAGTTTGTTTTTAGTCCATAACACACACAGGCTCCGCCCTCTCCTGGACTCTATGGGTAATAAACTGCCATTGGTACTGGAGGTCTGCGGTACGGGTGTGGTGTGCAGGGAATCTTCCTCTCACCAAATTTCCCGTGCTCGTGATTAGAGGCGAGTATTAGCCATAGAGTCCACTAGAGGGTTATGTCTGTGCTAAAACTAGGGTTACAATATGGCTCCACCCTCTCGTGTCACACTAAAACAAGATGGCAACAGTCAAAACCAAGATGGTGACAGCCAAAAAAAGTCCACAAACCAATTGGTGAAATCACAGCGACTACGTCCACTTTTTATATACAGTCTATAGTTCATCCCAAAAGGTGTTGGGTGGGGATGAGGTCAGACCTTTGTGCAGGCCAGTCCAGATCTTCTACACCAAAATCAGAAAACAGTTTCTTAGTTGGCTTGGCCTTGTGCATGAGGGCACACTAGTGTCTGAAATATTGTTGTACGCAGTAGCATTACGATTTCCCTTCATTGAAAGTAAGGGGCCCACACCATGTAAAGCAAACTAAATGGTGTGGGTTGTTCATATAGACCAAATAATTTAATTCATCAAAATGATTGCAGGTTTTATGTTAAGTGCAACCCAAATTCAACACGTGTTTCTCCCTATCTCAAACTATAGTCTTTGTCTGTCTTTCTCTTTATCAGTCTTTTTTTCTACACTAGGAGGCACTGCAAAGCTGGTGGACAAAGACTAAACATGTTGGTTCAGTCCCAATTATTCCTCTACAGGGGAATAAACCATAAATAATCTCTTTCTCTCTCTCTGTCTCCATCTCTTTGCCTCTCGGTCTCCTCCCTTTCTCTCTGTCTCTCACCCCCACGCTGGCCTGACTCCAGAAGAGTTAGTGCTCCAGGCACTCAGTCTCAGGTTGTTTGAGCTTCACAAAAAAATAGGGAGTTATTGGAGAGGGGTGGACAGCAAACAAAAAAGAAAATGAAGAAAAACACAAGCTGAAAGACGAATGTGTGAGAGATCTCAAATATTTTTCTTCGATCACACTGTGACAAAGAACTGCATGGACGTCTGTGGTGTACGATCATCTAAGACGCAGGGCAAACAGTAACCGTAGGCAGCATCTGACAGTAGAAAATACAAACCCCACAGGGTGTCCATTTGAAGGTGGTGGACTGTGCGGGTGAATACAATTGAGGGATTCTCATACAAAGTTTTCTGGTGGAGTCTATCCTGTTTATATTTCAAATACACACTGTGTTGCAGTGTATTAGTATGTGACCAGTGAATCAAGAGACTGAATTCAGACCCAGTGTTGACATTTGAAAGGCTCAACCTCTGAGGGTGACATCATGGTCTGCTGTGAACTCAAGGTTTCTATTTGTGCAATGTGTCATCCGCTGAGATGTTCATACCTCTTTAGCACAAACTATTCTTGGAGTCAGGATGAAAAGCTGTGTTTTGTAGCTTCTAGTATTTTTTGGGAAGACAGATTTGGATTTTTAGATTTCTCCTTTCTCATTTGGTAGCTTTTGCACAAATAAAACCTAAAGGGATTCAGGCTCTACAGCAAATAATGTCCAGATGAACATTGTACTTTATAACATGTATGATGAATTGGAAAGGACGCATTTGGCTATTCTATAGTACTCTTAATTAAAAGCACTTGTTAGGCTGTCTACTCTTAAATCAACTCTTGTCAAGCTTGAAGTGAAACGCAAATCTTTTGAGCCCCGAGTCCCCCCCAGGGGGGGGAGAAGCCCTTCTAGAGGCCTTAGTGATGTCTGTTCAAGTACCCCAAATTAGTTCTAATACTTATTATATATTTTATATCATTTTTATTCAGAATTTATTTGTGAAAAACATTTATATTTTCAAAAAAGAAATCACTTTTATAACATATTTTGATCATAACTGAACATCCAGCATGATATGAGCAAGATTTCCCAAAAATGCCTTCTCGAGCCGCCCCCGAGTTTTTCCGGATGCATGCTTCAAGGCCTAAACAAATCAAAATCACAAGTGCTACCTTTTCATCGACTGCAAAGACGACACAAAATCACGATACACAAATATTCAGCTACACTCTCATCAGCGATCAGTCACATAACTCTCGATGTCAAGGTATGTGTACCACAATATTTTTCTACAGAGTTGTAAGACCCCTCTTTGTAAAGATAATGACCTAAAGAATCGGAATCTGCAAAATCACAATAAAACAAAGCCTTGGGGTGTTACGAAGGAGTTTTAGTCAGAAAACTGGGTATCTATCTTTGCATACATTTCCACTTAAGACGTGTGACGCGTTCTAAGAAACCTGCCACGACCACGGAAGCCTGCAGAGTAAAAAATGTCGAAGGAAGGAGGAAAAAAGAACAGTCCGGCCGCATTTTGATCATTTAGGTAATAATATACACACATCTATCATACTTTATTAGACTCCTTCAAGCTCGTAGGGTTACGAAGAAGTGTCTTTTATTGAAATATGACTTTGTAAAGTGTACTTATTAACGATCTAGTGAAACGTAACGGCTGCCGCCCCGAAATGACGGCGAGTAATTACATAAACTTAACGGTAAGTTTTCTTTTTTCTGAGCCGATAGAACTCTTCCCACAAGGCTTTACTGTATTTCAGCAACTTAAATGAAGTTAATCAATGTTGTGGTTCAAGAGGTCCTTTAGGAAACGTCACTTTACTTATTTTTCTCTTTTCCTGTCCAATAATGGGCGCCGCGGGGCACGGGGCTAAAAAGGTTAAGTGTGAAAAAATGCATTTAGTTTCCTGCCGCAGCTTGACAGTTTACCAAGGCCCCCTCAATGCTTCATTACTTCTATTTGTTTGGCTCCTGACAGCAATTTGGTCACATTTGATTGTGATCTCCGTCTTTAAGATGTTTAATTGTGAAGCTGTTGCAGGAAGCGCTCAGGAAGTGTTTGCAAACAAGTAACAAATAAGCAATGTGGAACAAGTGTGTGCTAGATACAAGTAAATATTTGGGCACAAGCAGAATTTGAAACCTTGTCCATTTTCACAACTGGGCGCATCTACCAATCGCTTCAGAGGACGGAGAAAGCGACATAAGTGTTCGGCTTTTAACATTCAGCAAATGGAAAAGCGCTAACAGTTAAACTTAAACTTAAACTTAAAACCATGCAGGCCGTTTTTTAGAGGCCTTTAGTGGAAAGTTCCTCAGGATGTAAGGCCCATCTGATAATAAGTAAGCTAATTATTCATTATCTACGTATCAAGTATAGCTTTGAATGTCAGCACATGATACAGTTCTCCATCTGAATCATTTGAGCTCCTTAAATGGTAGCAAACAGTCCAATATGATTGTGCACTCTCTCCATTTAAACTCCAGCTCCAAACACTGAAGGACAACAATATTTATGGACTGCAACACACTTTCTCTCATTCACTTATTCATATTTGTTGATCATTTGCAGAGCCCAACAGAGATTATAAACACATGTAATAGCCTTGTTGTGCTATAGTTGAGGATCAGGGATACACTGTATCTCTTGTCATCTTTGGAGTACTTTTGCTCACCAACTTTCATAATCACCCTTGTAAAACCCTTGATCTGAGCTCTGGTGGGTGATTAAAGACTTGGGCGATAAAAAACAGAGCTATTTGTGGAGCAGACAGACAGGGAGAGAGGGCGTGTGTCTTGTCTCCAGTGCTATGTGCGGACATGCCTAATCAGGATTAGGCTGGCCCACAAAACAATAAAAAAAAAAGAGACCAACTTCCCAAAAGAGTCTGTAACAAATGTGGACATCCAGCCAGTGGAGAATATAACTACTGCAGACGTTTTGGGGAAAGTATCAATGAAAACCCGTTCACTCAGTCTGACTATTATGGAGACATGCAACTCGGAGATGGATCAGTTATTGCCCCAGGAGCTGGATGCATATTTATTAAACAAATAATTAACATGAGTGTGTGTCTGTCTGCTACTGTGCTTTTTCATTACACCGCTGCGTCTCTGCTCTCTGGCAGCGATCCAAGGTGTTCAAGGCACAGATCAGAAGGGGGGACAAAGGTGGATTTATTAGCAACAATTAACATCAAGCTATTGTATCAGGCTCCCATGGACAATATCAAAGGGATTGCTGAGCAGAACAAATAGTCCGCTTTCATTAAAAAGGGCCTTGGCGGTGTCGGAGAGAGACAAAGGTGACACCCATCAGAAGGCAGGGATATCTTAAATGAGTCTCCTCTTTCTCTACAGTTCGGGTGGTGGCTGCAGGGCGGGAGTCCTCTCACTGCAGAGCTGCACCCAGTCATGGATCTGCCTCATGATGGGATATGAATATGTATGCAGGTTAACTTATGTGCTACACTCTAATTGCAATGGGAGGAAAGGAGCCCGAAGTGCAATACTTCCTGGGAGATGCTCCTTGTATTGGCATGTAGCATATTATTCTACACACTATAAGGGTGCACACTTGTATCTTTGTCCGGTTGTTTATATAACTTTTTGTAATGCTTTTTCTTCACCCTGCCCATCCTATTTAATTGTGTTTCTGAAAGCCTAAAAACTAATTTTGCCGGCATTGATCTAATTATATTTGTTGTAGCTTTTGTTGTCCCTCAATTTCTTCCCTCCTTGCCTCTGCCAATTAGGTTTGAACTAAATGTGATTATGAAGAATAAATGCTAGCGTTCAGCTCCACTAGAGGGTGGCACATCAGTTTACCTAAGGCAAGGCTTTCAAACTTGGGGGTGAAAAACCAAACGTAGCTAATTTTAAGGGATATGGTTTTGATTTTGAGTGTTTGCATAAGCACAGTGGAGCATTTCAGATTAAAACCCCTCAATGTGTGGCAACCGTGAAATCGCTTTAATTAGGCCAGCTGACAATCCATTGGTGTCTCCAAACACAGTGACCTAATGGTGATGAAAACAAACCAATCACCTTTACAGTAATTTAAACTCTGATGAATTGGAAATGCCACAGCAGAATTCCTTTGGATGCATTCAGGTTTTTTAATTATTGTTAATAAAACAAGAAAATAGAAAGTTTGAAGACATCTTCAGAATAAAAGCCCTCTGCAGCTGATAGCTGTGAAGGTCAAGTTGTTACTGATGGTTGGACAGAGTGACAGCTGCCACTTTTTGAACAAAGGTCAACCCGTCAGATCTCAACTCTTAGGTATCACCAGTAACCATTGCACACCCACTGTTTGTCTCAGAAATGTTCATTAAGCCAATATACTGTATGTGTGAGCAGTTTTGGTACAAATCCTCAGTTAAGAAAATAAAACTGTCTGTTTGGTGTTTTTCATCGAAATCCCGGTTCTACAAAACATGTCTTTCATATTGAACACATCCTAACTCCAAATAATAAACTATTACAGTCCAAAGCTAATATTATTCCAATGAAGTTGTTCATCAAATATACATTTCATTCCCCAAATGTGTGCCCATGACAACAATTTAAATTCAGCAATCCAATTTTGACTTTCTTCTCCAAATGTTTGCAAACCACATTATTACTTCCGGCATGAAAAAATAAATGATGTTGACACATGTTCTGAATCTCTGTATGTCAATATAGATCTCTCCCTCATAGCAAGGATGACACAAAATATCAGTATTAATCAAAACAAATATTAATTTCATGTCAACAAAGTATGAAGACTGCTGGGAACCTTCCTGAATTACTGAGGAGCTCTTTGACATGTCAGAAAATCAACCGATCAGATTTTAGATCGAAGCCGTTGATCTTTAAGCATGATTTTGACTGATTTGATCTTTTCACTCTGCAAATCAAGCCTGGGTCCCGTTCCTCCTACGTGGTTGATCAAATGTCCTATTACCCAGCTTAAATTACCCCGATGATTGACGTCAGGCTAACTCGGTTTCTCTAAGGCTGATCCGCGCTCAAACGGTCTCGTTAATTCGAACCAGACGTCAGTCATCTGGATAATTGCGTGTGCCCGTTCCTCTTCAAAAGGGGGAGTCGTCGAGCACCGAATGCATGATCTTCAAACGCTACAATGGCAAATAAACTCAAAGGACAAGCCTCTTTTTTCTCCACTGACGAGCAGGAGATGATCATGAACGCATATGAGGAAGTCAAGGACAAAATCTAAAGCTGCGTTCACACCAAAAGTGTTGCAAATATTCGCAACGCTTTTGCTGTGAACGCAGCTTAACACCACCACCGCTGCCGACATAAGCATGGGAAAATATCATGTATCATGTACTATATATGTGTATATACATGTATGTGTAGATTACCATATAACTAGGAGTTTGAATATGTGTATGGGCGGATCAGTATGTATGCATTATTCATAATCAGAAATTCAATCAATTGAAGCAGTGAAAAGAAATTGTGTGTGATTCTCTGTATTCTTATCATGAGTCCACCTTAATAATTTTCTACAATAATGATATGTATGGTGTACTAATAACACTGTCATATCACTATGAGCGCTTTCAACACATCCATAAGTTTCTTAAGCGATAAATAAACGTTACGAACAGCACGGCATGCAGCGGCTTTCCCGATGTTCTCTGCATCGCCGACACTGTACAAACATGTACCACTCGCAAAAAAGCTCAAGGCTGTGATCCAGTCTGCATACAGTATGTGATCCAGGCTATGCATACAGTATGTGATCCAGTCTGCATACAGTATGTGAGACGGTCAATGCTCGGCTGTGCCGTGTGGTGCTCAATGTACGGCTCGAGAAGGTCTCGTAAATGAATGATTCCTTGTCGGCAGAATCGATAGCGCTCGTACAGGAAGTCATCATGATGTGAGAACGGATCTTGGCGATCTCGATGAACTCTCTCACTATAAAAGTAATATAACTAATATCGCTCCTTCATCAATGAGGAAAGGAGCTGGCATTTTTGTCCGGTGGGAGTGGCCAGCTTATCCAGTGAATTTCAGTTAGCCTGCGCTGGAGCAGGTTAAGGGATTTGGATGTGTTGCTATGGTGATTTTTCCAAACTTGCTTCGTGGAACCGAAAAGCCTGACCTACGTCATCTTATCCTGAAAATTATCCGTCTAACTCAGTAAGCCAGGTACGAGGAACGGGGCCCTGGAGCAGGGAGGTCTAAAGCAAACATTATTTAACTGTAGTTATAATGGAAACACAAAATACACAATTTCAATGTAATAATCTTAACACTTTTCATGTGTTTTAAAATCCATAGCTACTGTCAGTAAAAAAGATAGATAGAAACATTGTTTTCATGTACTCAATACTTACAATACATTTGTTATTCATAAGATTATTAGTTTGGATGTGTCATTTATTTAATGACACATCCAAACCATAACCACAAAATTATCCTGCTTCCTTTTAACTCAGAGCTTTGCCTTTTGAAAATCGAAACATAGACTCGTACGATCTCATGGTGTAAGGGATTAAGAAGACCTAGATAGAAATAGCCAATATTTTCGCTGATGGTCTTGTTTGCTTATGTTTTTCATATAGACCCATCATTATTAAATTGAGATTTCATGCAGTTAAAAGTTATATGCAGTACATTTTGAGGTTGGATTATTTATAACAAAAATAAATGAAATCTCATTCATCACAATTTTCTCAAACCATTTTGGTTAAATTATTATGTGATTTACAGTTGTTTTAAACTTGTTTTCTCCTGATAGACCGGTATCCACCCCTGATGTAAGATAGCATGTGAAATGAACTGAGGAATATTATCAACTTGTCTTTTAAAATATTTGTAATGTTAATTTGCAGATACCATCATTTCAAAGATACAATTTCATTAAACACTACATGGTTAAAACAATATATCATGTATTAACGTGTGTTTGCACCGAGGGCCTCAGCTCGACCTGTAAGAACATCAGAAGTGTTAGTCTCATCACAGTCACATAATGTGAAAGTTTGTGCTTCAGTCACTCCTGGGATCTTGCCTACATGCACCACACAATTTAATTAAAATCATCCGCCCATTGTTCAAGACGACAGTTTTAATTTACAGAGATAAGCACGCTTGGTCTTGACCTTGCTCTGTCCTGATATGGATCGTTGCCCCTGCACCTTCAAAAGGTCTCTACAATCAACTCTTGGTTTTCTTGATATACCTTGGTATACCTCTCACTTCTTGGTAACATGGAAGTGACACTAATTTGCCTCTTGGCCTGGTTTTTCCTTTGACATCTGCAGCGTGAGAAAAAAAAATCTTTGTAAACAGTACTTCAGTCAACAGATCAACACCTCTCTCTGTTCCGACTGACCAGCGATATTGATTACATAACGCTTTGTCCACTCGGCTGCTTCCCTCCCTTTGTTGCCATTATCAGACGGTGTGCACAAAGCCAGTCACTCTCGCCATTCACTGTGAGAGAGAAAAGTCCGCCAGTGCAATTATGAGGAGCGCAATAGCAGTGGCAACCGTGTGATGGCTTTTTGTGCTGGCTTCGAGACTCTTAAATCCAGCTTTTAAGTGTTTTTAGTGGAGTGTGAAATACAGTGCATTGGACTCGATTATATATATCGTGATCAGGGCTGTGTGGCTGTGTGTCCATCCAACGTATGGATGTGGAAACTACAGTCGTCTGGTGAAGTCACATTCACACACTTTCCTCCAGTAATTGATATTAATTACTTGTCAGCTGCCTTGCATTCAATTCTCCATGCTTGACAGCTCTTTGGACTAACTGGAAACTACCAGACTGCACTGAGAGTGAGTCACTTACTGTTACTTGATTAATTTCCGAACACATGGAAAAAAAAAATCTGTTCCCACATAGCGATCAACTACACTCGTATTGATGAACTTTAAACTATTCTGCTCTTTAGACAGACACCAGGATAATGTATAACTTCTCTTAAAAACCTTATAATAAATAAATACATTTCATTTGTACATTTGACCAATTGAATGGCAACAGCTCCTTTAACACTTAATAACAACAGCAGGGCATTCAAAATAAAAAAAGGTTCCAATTATATTACTGCATGCGTGCGTGTTCATATGAGCGACAGTGAGAGGGCAAAGGGGGGAGAGAGAGAGGTAGATTTCCAGCATTAACATCCAAATGAAATGAAATGGAGAAGAAACACATTTTGCAGGCAAAGAGGAGGGGCTCACTGCCAGGATGAGGGTCCCCTGGCCTGGCCTCGGGCGAAGATGCTGCATTAAAGCGTGGCCGGTATTAAACGCCCCATCGGTAAACATGCCCTTGTCAACGTGTTTTCACTCAAGTGTTGACGTCTTGAAATTATGTTTTACCCCTCCACACTGACTGGCAGGTGAGAGAGAGAAAGAGAAAGAGGCAAATACGGATAGGGAAATTGGAGCATTCAGCATTGGCATTGCTGAAGCGAGCAGCTTTGGCGAAGCGGGACTTCTTTGAAGACTTACAGCCTAATCCTATCTGCTGAACCGCCATGTATGGCTCAGCTTTTGTTTCTCAGCCTCTAAGACCTACTCCTGCAGGAGCCACAGAGAGAGGGTCAATGGATTCATCTTGAGGAGTGCGGAGACATGTGAGGTTTTTTGTTTAAACAGAACAGTTTCAGCTGGATCTATGCTTTGTTTGCACATTGACCCTTGGTAATGACAGTAATTCACTGAAAATATGTGTCGCGGATACCAGACAGTGTGCATTTTCACTGCATGCTCTCTGCATTGTTTTCTATATTCCGATGGATTACTTGTTATGGTATCCAGTATGAAAAGGATTCCTATTGGAACACTTTACATTATACTCTTAAGAGACAAAAAATAGTATAGAAAGAAGAAAAGAAACCTATTTTACAGATGTGTTTGAACTTACGTAGAATGTGTGTGAAATGTAAAGAGAAAATGCAATATACTAAAGTTATAATCCTTGATAATTCAACACAATTAACATAAAAGCCCCAAATGCTCATTGACGCCCTGATCTCACCTTTACACATTGAATTATCAGATCCTTTTGAAGATTTGTACAGAGAGAGAATCTGGAAGGTTAAGAGAAATGTACTGTTGGACTTTGTGAATGTGGTCCAGAGGAGCTTCAAAAAGAAGCAATTAACAGTTTGAGTTTGTTTAAAGGAAATGGGAAGGAAAGACATGAAAGGCCTCTCTGAACATCAAGTGCTCTGACACACTAACAAAGGAATGAAGGTCCGTATGGAATAGCGGCGGAGTGAACATGGTAGGTCTTTGCGGATGTATTGGCTCTATTTTAGCCACAGTAATAATGAGAAGCCCGTCCTGTGGACCAGCAACACAGTGCTGTAGACTTATGACACTGGCTCCATGTATACCTCTCTCCTACAATTACGATCCCATCTGGTCGCTTCTGTTTCTGCTGCCACAGCAGTGAAGTCGTCACTTTTGACGACTTCAAAGCTGGTTAGACTGCTTCAAATCCCCCCTATAGCACCTACAGCTCAAAGGACGGCGGGTAGAGTGACTGCCAATTAGGAGTTCCAACTAGACCCATTAGACCCCAAAGAAAAATAGATCTTTCAAAGAGGGACACAGAAGAAAGTGCTGTTTTATGAAGGGTGCAGTTTATGCCTCTGGAATGGAATGAAATTTATCTCTGCCTTTGGCGTTATTTTTTGAAGGACAAACTATTATTTTAAAGAGAGTTCTCACCTGTGAGTTGTCAGATGTTGGAGCTGACTGCCAATTGATGATACTTTCTAATAAACTTATCGAATGTGCCCTTCAACAGCGGCCATCACAGTCACAGCTGCCGAAGGTGAGACTGAGAGAAGCGAAGGGAAACAGCAGAAGCTGGATGTTCCCCAATCACACACATAAAATATTTAACATCGCCCTGAGGTGCTTTTACGGCACTGTACCTTAAAGGTGCATGAAGTGAGATTTTGACTGGTCCACAGCGCAAATGGCTGTAATCAATCATCAGGGATTTGATAAAGTTGTCAACAGTGACTCAACAGTTACTGCTGGGATTTATAGATTTCAGAAACTCACTTTTAGACTTAACCTTCCTCCTCCTCCTCCTCCTTCTCAAAGATGATACAGTACAGTGGACAGCGCCTCAAGTCAGCAAATGGAATCATGTGATCTGTAAACTTCTCACAAACATACTCCTTTTTTTTAAGTTGATTATGCAAATATAACTTTTGTATTTTGGTAGAATAGATTTAAGCCAACTGTAACAAATGTTTTTTGTAATGCTGTGATGAAGCCTTTGTGCTGTATCAGCATATTTGCCAACGCTTTGAATACCATTAATCCAAATGATAAAAAAAAAAAAAAAACGTCTCTCTGTCTAGTATTGCAATATCAGGTTCAGGGCAGGAGAAGAACACCTGCCTACTTGTATGAACTGGCATACAAATGTTTTAGTCCAATACATTTTATATTATGCTTTTAAAAACTACTTATATTCTTATTTTGTGCAACAAACCACCACCTGATGCAAAGTCGTTCACCTACTTTCAATAAATCACCTTTAAACAGTATAATGTAATATATATAAGGAGCCCAGACACATACAAAAAACATCACTGCTTGGAACTGTATTTGCTCAAAAATAAAATGTAAGACGGTAACAAAATGTTTGTACTGTATCGCTGGTCTCTACAATATAGTAAAAGAAAAAGAAAACCAGTTTTTGCCCGAAAGGTAAAAAAATAAATGCTGTCTTGGAAAATGGTCAGCAAGAAGATTTATTTAGCATGTTTAATTGTCTTGTAAAACAAGAATTTCAACATGGACTTTTTATTTTCCCTTTAATTAAACACACAGTACACTGTACAGTATGTATCTTGGCCTGATTTTGACTTGGCATAGTGAATAATGCATTTGGCAGCTGTCAATGAACACAGATCAGCACTTCTGAATGCCAGGCTTTATAAACAACAGAAGATTTCACGAGCACATGAGACCTTTCTATTCACAAAACAACCAGCCTGAGAGAGCTAACAAGTATACAAGCAGGTATACTGGTAAAGCAATGGCATATGACCCAGTTGTTAATAGAAAATAGAACCAGCCCAGTCGACCCTTTTCATGGGGGTCATCTAACAGGTGACATCCTGACAATCCAGGAGAGCTTTCTATCATACAAATTAATTGACACTTCCAATCTAATTTCACCCTGTACCTATCTGTCGTCCTGTTTGCACTCTGAACCGTTCCACACTCTGGATTTTCAATCTGGACGTGTCCTCCTGGGGCACTTTCTTTTCTAAAACAGAAAGAAAACACATTACTGGACAATCAACCTTTAAAAAAATAAAAGGAAAAAAAAGATTTATAATGAATTTGTTTCAAAGATATCATGCTGGAAAGATTAGTTAATTCAAGGATTTGTCGATCGTCACATTTAACTACTTGGATAATTCATGCAAGTCTTGTCAAACAGAAAAGCCCAAACTCTCACTGGTTCCAGCTCCCAAACGTGAAGATTAGCATTTTTTTATATACTTGTAGATTACATATCTTTGGGTTTTGGACTGTTTATCTAATCTCCATCCAGTTTATGAATGCAGAATCTGACGGTAACAGGATAAGCGTTTGCTGTTGTTTTTGGTCTGAGTATTGACCAATTATGTCGGAGCAGGCTTTGGTCCCTACGGTGCAGCTAAACAGTGTTTAGTGTGAGGAGAGCAAAACAGGCCAAACACGAAATTCGCGAAGTGCAATCTCGGAAGCCATGGCCTATCGTCTGATGATGATTTAGCTTTTTATAGTTTTTTTTTTATTTGTCATTTATCTGCATTCATATGCAGATATCTGTTGAGAGAGATTAGCCGAGGACGTCTTCTCTGAACTTCATTCTCGCATTTCAAGTTACTAATCCGACTCTCAACAATGACCGGTGCACAGAAACGGAAGTCTTGGCATGTTCGTTATCCTGATATCTACTGACATGTTGGCCAATGCCCTGAGAGGCCAAATTGCCTTCAGACTTATATAAGAACGGTTCCAAGATTTGTTCAGATAAAATACGTAATTTGTGAATATTTCAATGGGCCCTGTGATATTGTGATTTGATATATACATATATTGTATTTAATGGTCTATGAATACTTCAACACAAGAACATAATTGGTTTTAGGAATCCTGAAAGAATATATATATATATATATATATATATATATATATATATATATATATATATATATATATATACACACACTACATAATTGTAAAACAAAGCAAAAATACCAGTTGCATATCAACACATTTTAATAATTTAACATCCAAAGCGAAGCATCCTTGCTCCTGCTTTTACCGTCTCTTAAATTGGAAAATCAACATATTTTTAGTCTTGATTATATATATATATATATATATATATATATATATATATATATATATATATATATACACTTGATTGAGCAATATAAGTAAGGCAGGCCTTAAGCTGGTATGCTCACGAATCAATAAATCTGTGACTCTTTTACATGCTTGAGCATTTTTGTTATACAACACATCAAAACAAACGCTCACATCACATTTAGTATTGCATTGATTCGTTTTTAATGATAAATCATCGTCTGCTGAAAATGTGTCAGTGCTTATAGATTTTCATGACACTGACCACTGCAAAAGAAGGAAAGTGAAGTCTAAAATATTCTTATCTGAGATCACATCTTTGCTGGACAAGGTGATACATGTTACTGCTGTTAGTCCATGATCACTGGGGAATGTCCTCCCCCTCTGCTTGATGGTTTGAAGCTGTCTTTACTTATTATTCAGCAAATAGACTTGACCATCTTTCATCACCGAAATCACCAACAAATGAAAACCTGTGTCTGTCCTGTCAATAATCAAATGGCAATTAGTTTCTTCCTCACGCACATACGGATTGTAATCCTTCTTTCTTGGAACTCTGACTTCTTGTTTGACCCCAGAACCTGTGCGGCCATCGCATCCTTGAATCAACCTTTATTGGGTCCTGTCAGGTTTTTGACAGAAGTCTGGAGGCATCATCACAATGCGTTTGCCATTGAATTCCCATACTTGCTGCACTGGTCAATTCATTTGACAGGTGATTGGTGTGTGCGTGACCTGATGATAGTGTCTGTGGAGGACGTTGGGGATGGAGGCAGGTATGAGGGCGACGCCATCGGGTCAGAAGGTCATCCGGGGGCGGGAGAGACTGCTCGCCACATTTATTGATTATACCCTGGTAAGCAAGTCTAGCCTCTCATCGTTACCCAAAATGTGGGAAAGTGTGATTTCTCTTCTGATGCAGGATTTGTTGTAACGTTCACCTTCTTCCGCAGCGTTGGAGGAACTGTGGATTACAAGGTGGAAGGATTAGCTGTTTATACAAAAGGATCCAAGGATAATAGATACAAATTCATCTATTATAAGGTAATCATGTTTTAAAGTAAACATGGAAAAATTATTATCATACAGTGTTAATGGAAATATATTTCATCTTGGGTTGGCTTGATCTGTGACAAGCACACTTATATAGATTTTCCAAGAAAGTATCTTATTGGCTATAAAGGAAAATAAAAGTGTGTTGCAGAGGAAGCAGACTGTAAAATTGTATGTTATTAATGAGAGACAGCACATTGCGAAAGGAGAATACAGATGGATTGGCCAAAGGCGCCTTGCACACTCAGATCCTTTTGGAAAAATCCAACTGTGTTTATATTGTTTATATTTTCAAGGCTTTTTAAAAAGTATTTTTATGTTAATGAGAGGTGAAAGAAAAGATTGAATCTTCTAAAAGCTTCGGTTATGGACCTTTGCAGGCATCCAATTCACAATGGGAAACAACACATGTCTATACTAAAGCCACAGGCTGTAACAACCAATCAAAATCAATTTACCTAAGGCAATAATTATTATCATAATTTCTCAAAACATTGATGAAAATAGAGAAAATGAATTTAAAAATAAAAAAAAATAAAAAAAATTGATTGACAATTTAATATCAGAGATGTAACTTCTGGACATGAGCAGTTCGGATCTCATTCTTAGACTATATAGTATCTTTATAACCTGGTAGAAAATAACATCATACATGCACATTTCTCCACTAATAAAGGAATATCTTCCTCAAAATGATATCACCTCAAAAAATTATATCTAAACAATAAAACATAGGGAATACAGTTGTTTCAGGGAATATCAAGTCAATACTTTTTAATAAAGAAGCTATCAAAATAAAAATAATCAAAGAAGCAAAAATATTCCAAATTTCAAACAAAAACAAAGGCAAGAAATTGTCAAAAATATTTCCGTTCAACACAGCTGTCTTCCAGATGTACATTAGAAAACGGTATGACGGTATAACCCTGAGACAAATTCAAAGTTTCATATGAAGCAGTTGAATGAGAAGTCACAAGCCTTTACACAGTATATGATTAATAAACTGAACATATGATTATTAATATAACAGCGAAACAGTAACTGACAAAGAGTAAATACTTATTTTTTTTTCAACAAACGTCTAACCTTTATAGCTGCACTCTAAAGAAAACAACGAGGATGTAAATCATTAGGTCAACTCAAGTTCTCCTCAAAGACAGACTCTGTGATTGATGGGATTAATGGGTTGTCATGGTCATATTCTGCATCCAATTAGTACTGATCTATTGTTGCTGTGTGGCGTTGTAATGGCCACAGTGGGCGGGAGATGATTGGCCGTAATATCATTTGTCTCCCTAATGTGTTTATCACAGAGAGGTCTGCGGAGGGTCTCTAGTGAGCCATACATAAACCCTTGCACCACTTTTTGCCCTGGATGAACCCACAGAACCCAGTCAAAAGGAAAGTCCTCATTAACATGCAGAGAGGTGAGGAGTATCCAACTGCAGGGGCAGTAAGCCTGGCATGAATCATCATTAAAAGATGACGTGGCGCGGGGGTCACATTTAGCGGTTAGCAGAGGTGGTGACAGAGTGGATTGCCTGCTATAAGACTGGCACCATGCAGTTCAATAGAGATAAACTATTCTGCAAATAACTTCTGGGTGCCTCGATTTCGTGATATTGAACCACTCCATTTACTGTTAATTGCCTCAGTGTAAGGTTAATTGGCTTGTATTGGAGCCTGGAAATCCAATTAGCGTGGTTGTTATTCCATCTCCATCTACTCATTGATCCCGCTTGTTGTGATCACAAAATAACAGTTTTTACAAATAAGATAAAGAATGACACAGTGGCTATAGCAACTGTATTACTTGGCACAGACAAACCTTGACATTGTGGAGGCTAAACACGTTTTGTTGCCTTAGCAACTTCATTTTAATTCACTCTTAATGTTTTTAAACCTCGTGGGAAGAGAAAATCAAGCCTCTTAAAAGTTAAAACTCAAGAAGAAAGGCTGCATGTGCGAGTTGGCTGCAAAGTGGTGGGAGAAAGAAGCAGTGGCTGCAGGGATGGGAGTGGGCTCTGCAGAAGATGCGGGGCCTCCTGGTGATGCAGGTGAAATAACACCAGACGCAATCTGAAGGACATAACGTGGCTCTGAATCCTCAGTTCTCACTCATGACTGGGACTCACCGTGCCAAAGTATACTGCAAATATAATGAAAGGAATGACATGAATTGTAACGTTTGTGTTGCACTAATGGACAGAATTATGGTCTCCCAAGAAAAAAAATCTGTCAAAAGCTTTTCTGTACCCTGACAAAAGGGTGCAGATGCTTTTAACAAAGCATCTGCACTGAAATTGTGTGTTTCAAGCAATTTGAAAAAGGTGGACGTTTGGATTGAGATGTCTATATATGAAAGCACAGGCATCACAGACGCCATGACAGATGGATCCACATGTGGAACAAAGGCGATATGAACTGATGGATGGAGAGATGAATGGACGGAAAGATGAATGGAGGGCTGGAGAGAAGTAGACAGAAATGATAGATGGGCAAAAGATGAATGCTGTAGTCTTTCACACACAAAGAATACCTGACGGTCAAAACCTTTAAGATGACAACAACGTCTTTTCAGAGACGCCGGGTCAACGTCGCGGCATATGGACGGCTGTAATTCCAGTATGGTAATGTCGCAGGGTGGATTATTGCGCCGTTTGAGGGATTTCATTGTTGCTAATGTTCAGTGGTTTTCTGGTCCACTGCAGAGGGGCCGGGACGGGCCCGCAGTGTGCAGGAAATGTCAATGACGATTAGCATAAGAAGAGGGAAGGGCAGGTCACTCGATGCATATTCCACAGCCCATTGGCTCAAGAGTATTAATAATAAAACAACACAATGTGGGGCTCGCTTACTAGTTCACTGCAGATCCAATACAAATCAATTTTATTTTCTAGTGTGTGGGGGAAATGTTTATTCTGCACACCTTGCTGGGCCCTAATTAAAGATCTCCTGTGTGTCTACTTATGCCGCTCCGCATCTCCCTGTATGAAGGAGTCCAAGCCGCTGACCTCAAGGAGATGCTGAGAGTATTCAGAAACAGATCTCCCTTCCTATTCCCCTTACCCCCACCCTTAATCCATCCCCCACTCCCTTTCCACCATCTCCCCCATCTCTCACTGCAGTGTTGTCGCAGTGAGTCTGTGTGGAGGAGAGGCATGTATGTGCATACTAACACGGGCCGCGCTGTGATTCCCCCTATGCCAACACAGAGCGCCTGCTGCCCGCGCTACGGAATCTTATAAATAAGGGAATAAGCATTGAGCTGTTATTAAAGTTGATGGAGACAGATGGCTGCTGTTGTTTACAAGTTTAACTAAATCACCAGCCGATCAGCTGTGACACCCCGTGGAAAGTTCAAAGGCTGGAAAATGAGGAGAATAAGTGAGAGGTGGCAAACTGATAGCTGCAAACCATCTTTAGCAGGTGATTGGTGACATAATTCATCACTGCCTCCGCCGCATCGAGAGTTTACTGTTATTAGCATCTACGCATCTCAGAGATTAATACACCTTTCATTTTGAGGTTGACCCACAAGTCTATCTCAGCTCACAATACAGTAAGTGAGGTCAGATTTCTGGTCCCTTCTAAGTCACAAGGATCCTGTCACAGACAAACGCATGCATCTTCTCAGTGTGACAAGTGACACTTATGGATTCAAAGTAATTTAGATGTCCACTTTGAATGCTAATGTATACAACACGCATCGTACTGATGTAGCGATTCATTATTTACTATTCAAAGTCCTCAAGGGTGACATCTTGTTCGGCGTGGGCATCTTTAAGTGTCTGTCAGTGGGAACATTGTATATTGATTGCAGTGTTTGGAAAAGATAAGTTCATTGTCAAGATGACGGTTCCACAGAGAATATGCAGACTAGCCATGCTTATAGGGGGGGAAACACATCAGGTATGTTCAAAGTGAAATAGTTTTTTTTTTACCAATCCCAAACTCATAATGAATTGATATTTCCCAGTTTGTCATTCCACTCTGTCAGAGGTGACATTGATATTCATACATCGCAGCAGGCTCGGTGTCAATTTCCAAGTCTTATTCAAATCTGTTCTGAATGGAGCACAAACCCCTCAGCAGGGCTGGCTGCGAGGATGATAGCCCGTCCTGTTTGAAGAGAAAATTACAAGAGCAATACACCCGGGGATCTATTCTCATTCTGCGTGGTGTCAATGCACAAGACGTCGTGGAGCCATTTCATCAAAATGAAGTATTTTCCTCCATCTTTTTTTTTTTTCTTTTTTTTTTTTTTGCAGCAGCATGTATAGATTGAGTAGATTCATGCATCTTAAAACATGGCAGTGTCTGCACGGTAAACATACACACAGTTCCAATATACTTTGGAGAAGATCCCATTACAATCCTTGATCCCTGCGACCTTAACCTTCACCCTTATCGTTCTATCTAAACGTAACCTTTACCCTTCATGAACTCATTTCTAATTCAAAGCCATTCTGTTAAATCCCTGCATCTTTCCTTGTAATCATAATCCTTTTGGCATAATGGATGCTTTTCACTGAACCGTTCTGAGTCATACAAGCTGGGGAAACATATGCATGCACCACCAGACACACACATACTACACCAGACACACACATAATACACCAGACACACACTGTGATTATTTTACACACTCTTTTGATGACTCTTTAAAAAATAGCCTAGGAATTTTGTTAATGTTTGAAAGTGGTTTGACACCCCTTGCTTGATCCATGAGCCTCTCTGACCCCAAGTGCCCCCCTCTCAATGACCTTTAGAGGCCAGCTGTTCCCCTTTACAGGATGTGACTGAAGAGGCGGGGCTCCCAGACACCAATTGATTAGAGAAGCATTAATCAAGCTGAGGGATTATCCCTAGCATGGAAAAGCCTTCTTTCTATAGTAAACCAATTATACTTTTTATGGGATGAGAAGGTTAACTGGCTGCATGAGCAATCCGTTTAAACCATTGACACTGTGGGTCTGGAGAGGTGGAGCTGGAAAATGGAGGCGGAGGAGTTGGCTGTGTGGGACGGTAGGGAGGAGCGTAGTGTGGATTCATGGAGGAGTTTGAATTGAGAGTGAATAGAGTGAAAAGCATAAAGTGATATTATTGGCCATTAAAGTTAATTGGGGAAGTTGCCGCAAAAGCTCCATGGAAGGCAAGGATGCATGATGCCGCCCTTGCTGCTCACATGGAGCAGTGTTTTCCCTTCATGCTGCATTGAGCACGCAGCAGAAGGAGGAGATTCTGATAAAGGTTCTCTCTCCACTTTAATAGCTCCTATGACTTTAATGACCGCTGCCCTGATCTCAGACTTAATGACCCTTCTAGTTTGAGGGGGGCTAAATTAAACCTGTAAAGAGAAACATCCATTCATTACCACTCCCCCTTAGATTACAGTCACAGCAGTAACCTGTTAACACTTAGCTCACAAAGCCCTCCATTATAATGACATATTTTAGTTTATGGGTCGTTTTCTATTGAAGCTCCATGTGGCATGATTGTCATTCAGAATTAATCAGATCCATTTTCACTATATTAAATTACGAAAGTAACTTTAATAGTGTAATACTAATCGTACCTTTGAAACTACATAGTTATTTGACTTTGTTTTAAATTGCTTTACTGTTCGTAGTTCACAGTAAAGCTACTTTATCACAGCTATGCTGACGACTCTGATAAGAATCATTCCCACAGAATCAAAAAACAACAACACACAAACATTTGCATTTGGTCTTGATAGGTTACAATCAGCAATCGTTCCCCAGAAAGTGACCCTGCAGTAGTCACGGGTATTTTTATCGTCTCCAGCTCCAATCGGCAGTGATGGAAACATAACACGTGGGTTGACGCATTCATTTGTCCATGTCCAATGTGTGCACCTTCCGCCTCGTAAAATTCCTCGTTTGTGAAAACATTAATAAACAGTTTCTGATTCTGATTTTCACACCCTTTTCCGGTGCGATGCTATGGGTCACGCGTTGAAGGGAACAGGGATTTTTACAATTATTATAAGTTAATAATGGACAAAATATTTAATTAATATGCTGTCCTCAAAGCCACTACTCCAGTCAGGCAACAGTAATCTTACCTCGCTGATCAACAAAACACACCTCATTAAAACTCGACATAAAAAAAATATATAAAAATCTCTTCTCTCTCAACAATTACCAACTTTTTATGGTCAAAACAAACTGTTAATTCACAGAATTAGATGTGGAAAGGTTCTCTGCTTCTCCGCTTAATTTAGACTCGCCAGAAACAAAATAAACCTCCTTAGAAACACCTTTGTTGTATCTTTCTGTCACGGTTCAGCGCCACACATTCCACTCACAAGTTGTTTTCATCCTGTCTGCCTGTTTTACTAACTCATGTCATTTCAGATCCTGATCCACACCCTCCTCATTCTGTCAGTCACTCCCTCCTCGTCAGCCCTCATTCCCTTCACCTGGCCAGATTGTCTTGTGTTTTCGGACCTAGCTCTCCAGCGTTCCCTTGGATATATTTGTGACCTGCCTGTTCTGACCCTGCCTGCCTGCCTGTTTCAGTAAAGATAATTATATTCGTTACCCCTGTCTCAGAGTCGTGCTTCTGGGTCCTTGTCTATCAGACCGTTACACTTTCACCTGTTCCAAGATTCACCTTCTGAGTTAAATAATATTAGAACTATGAAGTTTGGGATTTTGAAGGTGCGAACATTTTGTTTTTCAAAAATATGTCAATAATATATTATTCCATTTCGCTACCTTTCATCCCAAAATTCCAAAACACTGTCTTCACAACAGGTGTAAATGCTTAGAAATCATTTTTTAAATTCTAGTGCTTCTACAAAAAGTATTTTCAGATGACTAAACTTTCTTGTGCTTTTCAACTGTGTTTAATGGGTGTTTCAGTTTGTGGTCTCAGTGTTTTAGCCATGCTTGCTCTGCTTTCTGACTCATTGTTGTAAGATTGTGAAGCGCTTACTGTAAATGGTGAGGCTTCAAAAATACCCTTGAAAATACGATCGGTGGCACTGATGTTTTTGTTCCGTTCATGCTCAATACCCCTGACATTGAATATTGTAACGTATAACATGGAATAATAATAATATTACTTCATGACTTTTGGCTGGAGGTTTTCTAATGGTTTCATGTAAATAAATGCAATGCAGAGGGAGTAACTGATTCTATCTGAGTTGTGTCATGTCACACACAGTATTGTTATTAATTATGCTGTAATGTCTGAGCCTAGTGTTACAATGTTGAGATTGAAGATGAAACAGCTGTGTCTGGTTCAGGAGGAAAACGTCTGTTGCGCAGCTTTCTTAGGTTTTCTAGGCCCACTTCAGCTCTGCAGTCTTTTGAGGTTTTGTCTGCTCCTTTTATGTGGAAAAGTAGGACTGCTAATGTTTTGGTAGATGACTTTCAGTAGCTGAGACTTGAGCTACATTCTGTCACGACTGATGTTTTATTTAATACAATATGTACTAAACATAGGTTATGATTTATTTACACTTTTATCAATTTGCTCGTTTTCGAACCGCTGCTGCTCTGCAGTTATTCTCTCTGTGCTGAGACTGAGAATATAAACTTCAAGGACGGAGACAGAATTATGCACTTCTAACTTGAGAAATGGAACCGTCTGTAGAGTTAGCCTACATCTGTCTCTTCATTCAATCTTAAAGTGCAGTTTGCAGATGACAGATAACAACCTCTGGGGCCTCATCAGCTTACATTGAATAGTCTATCAGGTCAGCATGCTCCTAGATAACAATGTGTGTGATTTAACTATGATATTTAAGCACTTGTTTAATGCTAAGCCGTCAGAATGATTCTCCTCCTTTTCAAGTCAACACACGATCACGATCATCTCCGGTACCTGACGCCACTTCATTCATCATACAGATCATGCATTAAGAGGTCACATGCATTTACGTATGATCTTATATTTCCCCTTTTTTTTTTTTTTTACTTCAAACTCTAGTATGCTGCGGAAGGAAATATTTAATATAATAAAAAAGGAATGAGTTGTTTGTTTTGATTTAATTACAATTTGAGGTAATTCCTGTTAAATGTGCTACATTTGAAATTCAGAGCAGTAATATAGCAGAAAACCACTATTTGTAAAGATGTAGTGGAGTAATGACTTCCTGAGCAGAGAAGGAAGTCACTCTCTGTGTTGTAACCGGAGCGTCTTTATGCTTTCATCAAGTGTGCATGTTAGTGCACGTGATGTGCCCCACTGGCTACTGTAGCTAATCCCTGGCACTTTGCACTCCACTCATACCTCAGTTACCCGCTGATACCGCCGTTCAGACGTCACCATCCGATAATAAAATGTGCGTAAAAAAACGATACAATGCCAGCCTCAGTAAACGTTTTATTAAAAGTAGTTATTGTGACCAAAACATTCAAACAAACACCAGTTTCTCCCTCAAAGCTACTACCTCAGATGCCATACCTGCGGTTACATTCATTCCTTCAATCACACCCTCCATCTGGTCCAAAATACTATTGGGGTATTCATATACCCCAATATCATCATCATTTTGTATTATTACTTGGGAACCATTTGTTTCATAGAACCTAACTGCTGTCTTTCTCTCTCTGCACCAACTGCACATTCACTTTCTTCAGAGATAAAGATGACCGATCAGGCGGCTCTCTCCAGTGCAAATATACTTGTTGAGTAAAGATAAACCTGATCCTGATTAGGGACTCTGTCTGCTTTTAGACTCCCATTCTAATAGATTTCCCTTTGATCTTCACTGATCCTCTGCAGAAGAGTGGTGGTATTAAAAAGTCACCCTGCAGGTTACAGTAATGGTGCAGCAAATACAAATGTCTGATCTCCTTGGTTGGCTCCTCACATTTTCTTAACATAGTATGTAAAGTATGCCATTCAGGTACAAAGACAGAGAGTTCACTAAACCTGTTATAACCCGAACCAAAGACAATTAGACTAAAGGCTGTTCAATATGAATGTGATGGTGCCTCTTTTCTAATTCATGCAGAAAAGATTTCATATTAAGTGACGGAGCATGCACAGAGTTTATATTTGGCATCACGGCGGTGACAATAATACACTCTCCCACATGGGGAGCAGAGCCTACAGGTGGATGCACAGCAGAGAGCAAAGTGTGTCATGTGTGAACGTAGCAGCCAAACTCAAGCTGTCTGCCTGAAGCCGCCTGCAGGTTTCTCTCTATTTAATTTAACCTTGTGTCCAGTTTAAAGAGGCTGCTGGAATAAGATCCAGCAGGTTACTTTTGAAGTAAGAGCCAGTCAGTTGATGAACCCACTTACATTTAGAACAGAGTTATTGTGATTTGATTTTGTTCAGCCAAATAAACTGTCCTTTTAATATTTGAAGAGTGGTCTGCTATAGGGAGAGGAGAGTGAAACTGCAACTTCCATTGTTTCTTCCAGAACTAAGAAAACCTCATTCACAATAGTAATAACGGAAGTTATTATAAAATAAACTTGCTCAGTAGTGCTGTGCAGTTTTTTCAGTTCACCTCTTCAATAATGTAAACATGTAACAATCTATGCAGGAAACATTCACAACATGGGATGAAGGGTAAGCAGTTGTTGTCCGTCTATAAAGAATACTAATTCGGCGTAATGGTGAGTTGTATTTTCATGCACTTTATAATTATCTTCATGCCGGTCGTATCATTGTCTTACCTCATATTTATTGCGTCATATTTATTGCCCACACCGTGAAGGCTGTGGCGCAATAAAGGTTGGGGTCCACTGCTCTACAGGACTATATGGGAAATACTCTCTAATCTTAAACAAGGGTACGCTCACTGAAAATCTGCATAGGCCTCGCCGACCAATCAGAACGTGCCCCCTCGGTGCGCTTATAGAACTAGAGTTGCAATGCCATAACCTACGTTCTAACTCACACAGGCTCCTCACCATCGCGTCATGGGGGGGGCCTGGGAAACCCAGTCCGTCAAGACGCATCATCGCTCAGGGAGTCATTTTGGTTCCTTCTCACCGTTGCATTGTTATGCTTCCTCTCAGCTTTCCCCTAGAGGGGGAGCGAGCGGCAGATGAAGGCTCAGCTGAGATTTCACCAGCTGCAGGCGTTTGAAGCGCTGAGTGACGGATGAAACCGATCTGCGAGAAACCAAAGTCGCAATGAAGCAAGTACTTGTGCTGCCACGTTGGTCGATTTTCAGTCTTTTGTAAGCAATCGAAATAATCTTTGATCACAAACGTTTAAGATTATAACAGCAAGTGCTGATGTACTGTAGATGCTCATGTATCTTTCTTGAATGAGAGACCATCGTCCTTTTTGGCTCTTGCTCAAACCTTGATCAAATATAAATTACAACAAAGCTTGTTACCTTTATGACAATCTATATAACTGAGTAAAACCTTGCACATATATCACAGCACAGCAGCATGCTCATTCAATTTGACAGCATTTAGTGAATTCCTCTCCTCTCCTCTCCTCTCCTACTCTTCCTATTAAATTCCTAATGATCAACACTAAAGTCTCTTTTGCACATAGTTCCAAATAAATTACTGGGATAACCTTTCAGGCACCGATGCACTACATTCAAGTTCTTGGAAACACCTTTTCGTCAGGCGAACATAACTTTTTTACGCTCTTGTCCATGCAATGTCACACCTTCCACTCCCAACACAATTTTCCTGAAATATTCGTCGTAATAAGTCTCGAGGTGGAAAAGTGGCGGTATATGAGCCCATTCATGTAATGTTCCTGGACTTCTCAGGGATTAACTGCATGTGTGAAAGAGTCCATCGTCTGCACTGCCAGCCCAGCAGCAAGCACTTTCATGTTAGCAGTGCCATGAAAATGCTTCAGCGAGAGAGCAACCCACACCCAACACACTTCGCTTTACTCTGGCTGTTTGGTCATCAGCATACTTTACATACATTGCAGGGTCAAACTCCAAATGTCACAAAATACCTTCATTATTGCAGTTTAAAGCCCACTTTGAAAGAAGAAAAGATAAGGTAATGGCATGCAGAAAAAATGTTGTACTAAAAGAGCTGAAACTGTTTCAATCACTGTGTTAAGGGAAGCTGTTCAGACTTCACAGTGATTGTATCTGCCTCACCGCATCTGAGGTCACCGAGGACAGGACTGCAGTGTTTTCTGACTAAATATAACTTCACTAGTCGAGATCACCGACTCGTTCATCTGTTTGTTGTCATTGCTTGTGTGGGTGTGTGTGTGGGTGGTGGCACGGTGAAGTGGATAGTCTTTACTACACATATTCACCCAACACAGGGGTTGTTTGATTATGACAACAACTTGAGGAAACCAGACAGGACGCTGAATCCATGAGAAGCGTGATTCGGATAGCTAGATTTTACTAGTGGACTGCTTGTAATTCAATACCATTCATCCTCAAACAGACATACTCTGATTAATAGCTTATGTAGCCATTGATGCGGGCAAGTTATTTTCACCCTTCACCATGTGTTTACTTTCTTTAATGAGACAGACAAAAGTGAGAGAAAAAAACTGTAAATCAAAGCTCAGCTTTGGGACGGAAATATAGAATATTCTATATAATATAGAAGATGCATATCTTTTTTGTAAATTATTTGTAATAGACTTTGAAAGGGGAGACTGTGGCAGAGAAAGGTACAGGCAGAGGGTGAAACAACAGTAGTGTGAATGTGCTTTTACTTTAACACTTTAATTAAACATTGTCAACATTCATCAACACATGAACACACGTTTTGGACCTCAACAATTCTAAAACTCTGCGTATGGCCATACCTCACCATTTCTCAGCTTTGAATTGAAGTGAAACAGCAGCACTTTTCTCAGTAGCTCCTACAAGGGGGTTCGGGCAGATAGAGTGAGGTGTGTGGGGGAGGGGAGTAAATGAAACGTACATGAACAGATCCGTATAAAATACATAGGCAGCAGTAAAATGCTTGACAAACAATGCCACAGCTGGACTCCGGTGGACAGCACTTCTCTCAGAAAGTTAAGGCCACTGACCTTGAGGTGTTGTTCACTTGTGTATGTGTGTTTACCTTCATTGCTGTCTTCACGTGGAGCTTCAGGTTACTGTCAGGCGCTTAAGTGCCCATTGTCCTCCAGTCTGCCTCCGGCCCTAGAAGTACAGAAAGCAGGCGGGGGGCTGTGTGACTCGGGGCTTTGCTTGCCACCTGTCTAGACATCAGGGAGATAACATCCTCACTTTTAATCCATACTAGAGAGCCTGGAGGAGACACATTTAAGCACCCATGCCTGACTGTTTATCTGTACACACGTCTTCCTCCCTCGTACGACAAAATGTGCACTTTCAATTGTGCAAGATGCAACACATTGAAGACAAACGGTGCACGACGTCCCTCTTCTTTGCAGTGGCTTGTAGGCTTTGGTGAAGAAAAAAACATCTGTCTACGTGTGTCCTCAAGTCGCTGCATTATTTGCAGTCACAACTAGCAATTTAATGCAGAATCACTTCCCTGTGGTGTGAGAGCCGTGTTCATACATAGATATCCTATTCTTTCTGTCATTCCAATTTGCTTGAGGATGTTGAATTGTAAGCATGAAAAAAAAAAAAAAAAAGAAGTGTTGCCACTGGTTAGTTCCACACACCGTCAGCCTTTAGACTTATATAGTAGCTATATTTATTCATCTAAATTTCAAGAGCTGTCTTTTCAATTACTGCTGGCACTTCAAATTTCTACTGGATTTATGTAGGAATAATGATTGGCATGAGAAATGCTTTAGCCTGGTGCTCTACCTGATGGGTTTGTTATTAAAGAGGACAGGAGATTATTGTATGGGACTCAAGAAGAAGACATCAGGATACAACTCTCATGTAACACTGCACCGAGACTGCGAGAGTACATGAACAAATGAGTTCATCTTAATAAACCACAGTCTTTAAAGCTTGGTGTGTAGATTGTCTTTGTGAGTATAGTGAATTTATTCTGATGGTATAATCTTTTTTTTGTTGAGAAAAAATAAAGATTGGTGCAGCTTTTCTATCAGTCTGTTCATCTCATGGAATAGATCCATGGATGGCGTACATACTGGCTACATAAACACACAATCAAGCTGTCCGATTTTGATTGAAATATCTCTTAAGCCTGATTGCTGCATATGTGCAGTCAAATTGGTCCAACTGAGTCCTGCATACTTCAGTTTAGTGAGAGGAGCAAAGACACACAAAAAACCCTCTTTGGTCATTTGACATAAAACAAACCTTCTAATATGAGTTGTGTGTTCATGCTTTCTCCAATGGGCTCTGACTATAAGACCAGAAGCTTTGTACAACTGGTCATACCACACAAAACCAGAGGATTACCTAATGCTTGGACTCTTAGACCATGATTGTTAGCGTTGACAGTGGTCGTCTCTGCACATCTCTACAGATATGCGACTGGATTGTTTATCCAGGGTTAGGTTGCCTCATACATTATTGATATAGTTGACATATTATGAATAATCAGGCCAAATAAGCTAGATATTATTGAACTGTTATGGGGATACAATAAACCTTGTGAGGAGCTACTGGAAGCGACAGGTGTTGCTTACATGTGTGGCAGGCTGTGTTCATTTTGGCAGCTTATTTTAGATTAAGTCTTAGTCTTATATATTGACAACAAAATGTAGTTATTTTTAACTTTCATAGTTTTACTCGACAACACCTAAAAAAATTTAAACCCAGTTTAGTCATTACATTTATTCACCTTTTATTCATTACTTGTCTTTTGTTAGCAATTGTTTAGTGCTGTGTCAAATGCCCTCTTTCGTCAGATTAAATTGAATACTTCAGTCAATCTATAGCCAATACAATATGTATTTCAAATCAAATTTGATCTAATAATTATCTGATGAAAAACACAGGTTGAATTGTTAAGAAGTCAGCTTTGTAGAGATGGTAATTTTAAGCAAAATACTATTCAAAAATCACTACGAACTATCCAATCATTCTTCAGACCAACAAACAAATCTCCAAGGTTATGCATTATACATGACCATAAGAAGACCATCTCTTTTTAGTCATAGAAAAAAAAGTCGTCGAACACATTTCGGCATAGTTTTCAGTTCAAACAGTTCAAAACAACAAGAGCGGCCCCTTAAGAGTTTAGTGACATGCTGCTGTATCAGTTATATCAGAACTGGATAATATTTCTTTATCAGCGTTTCTGTTTAGAAATTTGTCTTTTGTTTTTTTGATTAAAAGATGGTTTATCCAATCACCTGCCAATTTCTTTTTTTTTTTAAAAAGCCTGCCCTTTTCCAATGATGGCTTCTCACATCGTGTGAAACAAACCATCTGGCTTAATACATGCATTATGTTAATCATCAATTATCATCATGAAGCACCATTTTAAAATTTGAATTTTGTGCATCGATACTGAATCATTCATTGGAGAATCACAATGTATCGAAAAGTTGATAAAAAAAAAAGGACCTTAACGGGAATATTCTATAATTGTTTGGCCCGAACCTTAAAGCACACATCTGCTGTCCAAAGTAATAAATAATTCATTTGAGCAATATCAATAATATTAATCCGGGCGCTCATGTCCAGTAGGGACAGGACACGTGGAACTCATCAGCGGGTCCATTCTTGCCCACACAGTTTGAATTGAGTGCCTTGAGTCAAGATGCTCCGACTCTGAAGTCTCTGATGGAGAGTTCTACCACCTGTTTGGCCGCCATGTCTTCACTGCTCACTGAGGCACAAGATGAAGCGCTTTACATCTTAGTGATCCGCCTACTCCTGCTCATCACTCTTCATAATACCTTCCAACGCCTCCCTTTGGTAATCTGCTGAGCAAAATGAGCAATGCCCCGATCTTTGCTGCCACCCCACCAAAAAGCAGAGACACGCTTCATTTCAATTGGATGGTGACGGTGATGAGGCAGCCCTCCCCCATCGTCCCCATGAGACAGTGAAACAGACACATGTGCTCCTCCACGCTGCTCTGTTTGAACTTCAGATTCACCCGCAGCACCAGCAGATGGCTGGAAAGTCCGCTGCTGACTTAATGTGCTGTTTTCATTATGTGAGGGAACACACAATGTGGAATGATCAGTGTTTTAGATAGTGAATAGTCAGTTGGTTAGTTGGAGCTTTATATGCTTAGAAAAAGCACCCGAGTCTGAGTGAATTTGTATCTGTTGTATTTTAATTAACATGTTGTATATACATGGATGGATTACTGAACGGGGGCTGGGCCATGGGAGGCCCTGTGCCGGAGCCTCTGTTTAAAATGACCATCTCTTGTTGGAAAGTCAAATAAAGAGATCAAAATGATCACAAAGGGACTCAAAACGACTACAAAATTAAAATGACGACAAAGAGATAAAAAAGAACAATAACACATGACGTGGATGATAGATTAATACATATGATTATACTTGTCGTTGCAAGTCTTGCATCCGGATAAAACACAGACGATACAGCACACTTTAGATTTCCCTGCAGTTTTGTGACAAGTTTTTTTATATTATTCTGTGCTAAATATTCCAACTTCCAATTCCCCTCCAGAGTCTAATATCCACGTACTCGGGGTCCTGTCTATCTCAGAAATTTTACCAAGAAATGCAATACAGATACCGCTGTTTTATGACAGGTAATTTGAAATAATCCATTTAGAGTTGTAGAGAGCCCTGGGGATTTACATTTTAATTATACATTTTGATTTGCTGAGGTTGATTACTTTCATTCTCTGGTAGCAGGTTAATTGTGTGAGCTCAGTTCCGCAACACTGTGGACTTGTCATTACTTGTGTGAATAATATGAGCTTCTGTTATCCAAAAGTGGCATGTTCACTTTTTTTGTACTTTTACCATGGCGACACATCATATTTCAATATTTTAAGGGATTCGGTTTCCAAGATGGAGGTTTTTGCCGTGGGTTATTAACTGGTTGGAAAAAAACAGTCAAACGCATACCGCTGTTACGAATGCATTTGCCATATTGTTTCGCCACGGAGGCTTTTCAATGATTTGCATCGATTGAGTCCCATGCTCGGACCGTCAGCTCAGCTGTAACCCCGTTCTGCACGGAACTGGTCCATTGGGAGCCCTGCTTAGCGCAGTGTGCACAGGGAAGGGGAATTAGTTTGGGCTTTCAAAAGAGAAATGGTGGAGGGATCGGCAATGCATCCGAAATCATTGCTGCTAGCAGTTCCCCGTGGACGGGAGCAGTGCTGCTTTGTAAACACAGAAGGTGGGGAAGGACATGGTGGAACATGTCATGACAGTTTGTTGTCTGGTGTCCTTCCATTGAAAATATCCGTTTTTTCGTGAATAATGTTACCATTTGTGTGTTATCTTTAGTCACTTGGGAGACGATGCTGGTTGTCATAAAACAATGTATTTATTTATTTATTGCATATTGCATCCTGAAATGTAATCTCAAAGCGATGCGTGAGGCATTGTCGCTAAAAGCACATTTTGATTGGGGCCAGGATCTAAGTCTCAACTACTAATTACAAGATGTATATTCACAATGTGAATTCTGGCTTTTGTTGAAGCCAGGATTCATCTATATGTATGTAACTGCAAATGATGCAAGGAATAACAGGCAATTGTGAAATGTGATTTAAATTACTGTGTCAAAGCATTTCCATATCAATAATTGCTTTACGTCTGATAGTGTATTCTGAAATTATCGTGTCCATGAGAAGAGGATGTTTTCCCTTCATTGTGAGTGAAGAAAACTCAATTTGATGAACAGTTAGCAGCATCCATTGTTTGGTGATGTGTTCATGTGCAAAATAGGAGCCAAGTCTGAGGAGGGATTTTAAAATGAGTTTTTTTTTCTTTTCTATAATGCATTATTTCCCAGCAAGATAAGGAAAAAAGACTTGCTCCTGGCTATAGTTGTGGAATTCCATCTAGTTTGTCCAACATTTAAGCTCCACATAGTGCACAGGGTAGAAAGGAAAGGTTTCGTTAGCGTCTCACTTTCCTCCTACAATATGTATAAGCTATATATAAACTTTGTTATGGCTCTTTAAGAATTCAATTCATGTTTGCTCATTTTATTTGTCTATGATATTCACCAATTTATATTCTGCCTTCCCTCCCATGTCTGCTGCACCCCTGCCGTGCAGTTCAGCGTCAAACATCTACAATCTAACCTTTCCATCTCTGGCCATCAGACAAACTCTAAATGTCAGTGATGGATCTCTCTCTGAGAGGCCTGCCAATCAGAAATACTTTTGATGTCAGACACCTCTCATCTTAATTTGGGTGTTATTTGAGATGGAGAGTCTGTTGCTGGTCTGTTCCATTGTGTGAAGGGAGCTGGTCTGTGGAGGAGGGCGGGGGGGTGGGGGAGGAGACAAGGGCCAGATGAGACCCCATCTGGACAGACCCTGCATCCTGCCAACTCTCACCCCAGTGGCTCGGGACGCTCCTCACTCATCAGCAGCCATCAAAGGGTGCCTGCCCACCAGCACACCCTGAGTGGGCTGCCAGCTCAATGAATCCCCCGGCTCATTACTGCCGAAAAGAGACGAAAAGCAGGGAGCTCCTCAATCATTCAACCACCCGCAGGTCCTTTTACAGAATGAATTGTGTATAGACAACGTTGGTAAGCTGGCGGTTCTTTTGCAGATTGACTTTACTCCAAACACTTCCATCTACAGCCTGATAACCAGCAGAACATCACTCCAGTGGTAATCAGCATCTCTCACAGTCCTGTGATACTGTGTTGGCAAAAAACATTTTGTTGATACATATTGGCTCTGCACTGATAAATACTGCTTTCAGGAAATAGTCACAGCCGTGCACTCAGTCTGACATTATCAATGGTTTTCATCCCCTCCTGCCTACATACTGAAAATCAATAAAGCAGTACTCTGTACCCATGGGTAGGGAACCATTGGCTCACCAATCAAGACAGAGGTCATGTGTTTGCAGACACAACAAGCTGAAGTTATAACTAGAACTTAAACAATCACAGATGTACTGTTTGTTATAAAAGAGTGAGAGTAGATTACAACAGTTTGCTAACATACTATATTTTAGTTTGGGTAAAAAAAAAAAAAGTTGTAAAAAACAATACTAACACTGAGTTTGATTGGTGACCTTATCATTTTCCAACTGTACTGGGTAAAGCTATTTTACCCAGTACCCCCTTTTTTTAGTCCTTTTTTCTTTTTCTAATTTGTAATCACTATGCGATTTTTTTTCTTCTTCATTTTTCTTGAGAGAGCAACTTATCTGCTGATATTGGATCTGCCACATGGGTGTTAACAGAACAAGATTGTTAAGTGCATCTGCTGATTAAAAACAAAACATTTTGTGGATGAATAATCACAGACAAAGAGATCAGTCCAACACTTTTGAGGAGAAGAAGACAGAGAAACGAGACATATTCATTGCAGGTGAATGAATAGAGAGGCATGTAAGGCATGAAAGTGCTCCTCAGCAAAGAGGGGTTCTTTGTGCGCTTCTTAACTCATTCATTTTCTACAAACCTACATGACAGTAATTTGAGACATCAGAGATACTTTGACATCACTGTTATCTCACAGATTTATTACTCTTCTACATGCAAAACCCGACTCCTGTCTTTGTTCTCCTCCTTTCTTTCCTTTTCTTCCCCTGCCACATTAGAAACAGAGTAATACTCACTCCGACACCCGATATTGTGTCCAGAGATTTGTTTCTGAGAAGATAAATACAAATGCACTTTGGACCAGAATAAACAGCTGAAAGTAACCTGAGTTTATCCTTCTATCTAATATACTTTATATGTGCTTATATTCAGTCTAAGTTTATACAAAACTGCCTTTACTATAGGATCAGTTATGCACGATAAATTGGGGTCCAGAAAATTGTAATAATCGCTTGTATGGCTTCTTTTCAGTGACATCAGTACAAAGATATTAGCCTCACCAGCATCTGCTTGTGCGTAATTTCCCCCTTGAAAGTAATTTTACTGTCATGAAGTTATGCTCTATTATTGGGTATAATTGAGCCTGTCTCAGTTTATCAAAGCTTTTACCAAAATAGTTTGTGTTTTATTCATTCAACGAGGTAAAATGAAGAGTCTAAATGGAGTCATTAGAGTCCATTAAATCTGAAGTGTGACACTTTGCCGTTCGCCCATTATCTTTCTATCCGTGTCATTTTTTTTTTCTGTTATCATGCCGGAGCTGATCTTGAGTGAAGAGTATGTTGTTCATATGGGCATGGTATTCTACTACAGCTGAGTGGTTTATTGTTAGACTGTAAAACCCGTATGAATCTAAACAATTTCAAAAAGGAAAAGACAAAACCATGAGTATATTCAATATATTTGTTAATTGGCCTCCAGATAGAAAACTCTGGTTGTTGAGTGACACTCCTCTGCATTACAGCTTTCAAGTTCTCTGTTGATTGACAGAGTTTAGGTGTAGTGCAAGCCATAACAAAAACATACTATTTTGTAGGAACTTGAAGGCAAACAATCCAGTTTATCAAGAGCTAACAATTAAAAAAACAAACATATTCTCTAACTTCCCTCTATAGTGGTATCTATCTGCAGAATGTTTTAAGTTACCCATTTCTGAGATGTATGCTTCTGGTGCTTAGCACCATGCTCCGTGATCGTGGGAGGTTTCTTAAAACGCGTCACATGTCTTAAGCAGAAATGTATGCAAATTGTAATACCCAGCATGCCCCAAACCAATGGTGTTTAGACATAAAGGTTATAACTTTTACATGTTTGAATATAACTCCATGGTAACTCCCCAAGGCTTTGCTTTATTGTGATTTGTCTTGCAGATTCAGATTATTTAGGTCATTATCTTTACAAAGAGGGGTCTTACAACTCTGTAGGTTGTTGTTTAGGTCTTGAACCATGGAGTTAGAAAAACTCGGGGGTGGCTCGAGAAGACCTTTTTGGGGAATCTTGATCAAATTATGCTCAGATCATGCTGGATGTTTATAGTTATCAAAATATGGTATAAAAATTTAATTTTGGGAAATGAAAAAAAAAATATATAAATGAACACAAGTATTATAACTCATTTGGGGTTCAAACGACTACTTGAAGAATGGGTACAGGGAACCCCAGAGCGAATTTGGGGGCTCTGGGGTGCAAAAGGTTATAACATTACAAACGTAGATAAGAAAAACTCACTTGTTTCGACAATTGCAAAGATATGACATGCATTTATGTTCAAGTGACAAAGTTATCTGGCAGTGGTTGTAATTATGACTATTGATGTTTGGCAGCAAAGGAGAAAGTCAGGTGATGTTGCAACAAAAGTCTGCAGAGGGAGATTGGAGGAACGGTCGACAAAGTGTTGGACTTTAGCGTTCGCTTCCTGTATTCTTCCTACAATTAATGCTGGTTTCTTTAAACCACGACCTCAGGCTCCCTTACCTTGACCACGTAATTTGAAAATACTATTGACAGTGTGGTCTGTTTGTATCCAGACAAATGAGGACTGAGATGCATTGAGTTTTATCAGTGAACAATAATTTATCAGTGGTTTGGGCAATATAAACAGCATTTATTTTCTTCAATTTGGATAATTTAAAATGGCCTATCACATATTGGAGAGTGGAGCAATGGAGAGGCCAGCTATACTCACCTCATACTGCTGCTCTCTGTCCCCTGGAGCCGGTTCACGGGACTCTATTGTGGAGACGGCCAGGGATGCTCAACCCTCCACCCCTGCAGCTTCCCCGATATTTCTGGCTCAGTGCACATTATTACTCTCAAGGGGAGGAGGTGTTCATCAGCCACAGACTCCATCTTTGATTATTGTCAGCTCTATGGAAGGACACGGCCCATATCATTGTTCAGTGTGTTCCACTGTATCTCTGTCACTATAAGTCACTGATGGCAAGAGCTGATTAGCTGCTAACACAAGGTGGAAGCTGTTATGTTGGGTTGGCTGGATTCAAAAGAACACCATTTCACATGCGCTTTTGAGGAAAAGTGTAATATTTATTTGCTTTCTCGCCAGTTGGTAGATGATTTATGCCACTGTCATGTCTGTACAGTAAATAGGAAGCTATACAACCGTATATAACTTAGCTTAACATAACGACTGGAAGAAGGGGAAACTGGTAGGAAAGGCATAATTCGGCAGTTGGCTAACGCCCTATAAAATGCAGAATTGTCATTTTACACTTGACAAGGTTATACAATGTCTCTCTTAGTGAGCTTTAGATGTGCTGGTCAGTGGATTTTGTTGCAGGATAGCCGGTACCCGTCTGTATGCTAAGCTAAGCTAGTAAACTGCTTGTGACAGCCAGGTGAGAGTGGTATCAAACTTCTCATCCAACTCCCAGCAAGAAAGTGAATAAGTGTATTTCCCAAAATGTCAAACTTTCCTTTTAACAAAGCTTAAATATGAATAAATAAATGCCCACATAGATGTATTGCCTTTACAGTTGTCATTTCCCCTAGATCCACTGTCCTTAGCCTTAAAAAAGTCAAGTTCAACCACTCTATTCACTGTGAAGCCAGACTGTTGACAGGCAACCTAGGTGACTTTTCTATGGGCCGTTATCAATCACCTTCATCAAAAGTGAATTAACTCCAGATTAGTGAGTGAGGCTGTAATTAGATTTCATGGGCAGGGAGTTAAGGGGCCAAAGCAGAGCTTTGTGGCACGGCAGTATGCTATGAAGGCATTGTGAATTAGAGAGTAGATAAGCATGGGACCTTCAGTTCTTAGGATGGTGAAGATGGGTGAAGGAGGTTGTTGGGGGACGTTTGTATTGATTCCTCGGGGAGGAGGAAGAGAGCCAGGTGATAAACCTGGCGTGCTTAAGTTGACAATCAATACAGATTTCCACCCTTCCTGAGGAAATAAGCATCAATTACCTGTAACACAGCAGAAGAACTGCAGCAGATAATTACATCTCACACAACAGGTCAGTGGGTTGACTGACTGTGTCTCCAACCTGACAAGGTGGCTAATGCAATTCAGCACGCTCAGAAGGCAGCCGCATGCGCTCGTTACTGCAGCCACGTAGCATTGAGCCAGGTCGTTTCCCCTTCAATCAGCTTGACCTTTTCCTCTGTGACTGTAAGTGGCTTTGTGAGTTCACGCCGTTGCTCGAATGGGGGCAACGCTGTGGGTGTGTGTACACTGGTTTGATTAGGAATTTTATGGTGTGTTGGTCTTGTTCAAGTAGCAATGCAGTATGATGTTGTCCCCAGATGGTATTTCTGGAGAAATTAATGAGCTGTCCATTGCTGTGATAAATGCAATCTTTAATAGCAGAGTAGGAGTAAGAGTCCTCTGCTGAGACATTGTTTGATTTAGAGACACAGGTATCTGAGGTTCAATAAAGAGGTTTAAATACTGTACAACTACACATGTTTTAGTTTTATGGAAAACCACAAACATAACCCGTGTTTGAAACTGCCCTTGGTCTAAATGTTATTTTTTTTTACCTATTGTATTATTATGATCTGTTATATGTTGGACAGGAGAGGAATGTATTTTCAAATTGTCTATATGTTTGCACATTAAAGCTGACTTTGACTTTTGACTTAAATGTATGATGTCCAGATAGCCTTTACGGTTGGAATAATGTTATTCCACATACTACTTGCTAGCATTTGTTTTTCTCACAAATATATTGTAATTTCACCAATTTAGACCAATAGCACTTGTAAAAAACAAGTTTGAATTATTTACTTTCCAGAGTGTGATTAATTGTTTTGGTATTTTGATTTGTCTCTATCAAAACTGAACTTGACCCACACATAACAATGCCTGAGTGTAAACAGAACGTAAGGGGACTCTTCAGAACCATTAGCTGAGGTTACACAGTCATTGCAGACATATTGGTGGCCTTTAATACAGGTGACTCCAGCCTCAGCGGGATAAGCATGGCCTCACAGGCTTCATCATTTTTTTTTTTTTTTTTAAAGCACCTGCCTGGCTGCTGTAAAACATGTTTGAGTGCGTTAATTAGCCTCTCTGACAACCGCATAACAGGGAAGTAGACAAAAGATTTTTTTTACAATACAGGTCCAATCCAACAGCAAATTAAAGTGAGAGTGCACCACTTAAGCACCGCTGTTCACAGTAAAACAGCTCTAGAAGCCATCTGGCCAGTAACGCTACGCTGTTGTGCTTACAGAAACCAGTGCCAACCACCACCTTCATGTCTGAACAATTTTGCAGAAGAAGATAGAGAGCGCAACCTTCTGTATTATTGCCAATAACACACAGGTATCTGTTCCGTTACACAACCACAAGTGCGTGAGGGGAGACAGCATTTCTCAGAAGAATTGCCAAATTAAAGAATTAGAAAAGGATACAAGATATTGTTGGCCTGACCCAATAAAAACCTTCGAGGGCTGAAAGAGCAAGCAAAGGAAACAGAGGAGAGAGAGAGAGAGAGAGAGAGAGAGAGAGAGAGAGAGAGAGAGAGAGAGAGAGAGAGAGAGCAGGACATAAGAGAGCAGTTTGTAGCACCGTGCAGCTTTCGGCTTCAACCCCAGCTGCTTTATACACTGAATCTTTTCATGTACAAGTGCCAGAGTCCTCCACTGAGAGCCGGACCCACAAAGAGCCCTCACAGCCTCAAGCCTGTGGAAAGGTGACACAATCAATAGCCTCGCCCCTGTTGGCTTTTTCGTGTGCTGGTAAATGTGGTGTGGATGGACGTACCCCCCTCGCTCCTTTTTTTATTTAATTTTTTCACAACTCAATGCAACTTTGAACTTATTCATACAAAGTACGACTAAAAATAGGTTTGCAAAGGACAGTTAAGACATGGATTCAAGTGGAATTGTTTTGCCTGTGTCTCCAGGAATTCACCTCCCAGAGTTCACGCTTCAAATAATCTCCCAAATTAGACATTATCATCGTTACAACTATTATCCCTTTTATATGGAGGTACTGACATTTGTTCTTGGTTCAGTAACTGTATGCTTTGTTAGTGCAGGTCACGTTCTCAATGAAGTGAGCACAAAGCAACGTGGAAAGCAACATGCCAGACTTTGCAGAACAAGAATGTATCTTAGATTGTACGAACTCTGTATGCACGGTTGGTATGCAGCTGTTGATACTCTTTAAGGTTCTTGATAATTCATATTTAGGAATTATGCCTACCTCTTCATAACTAGCTGCATAGACACCACAGTGTGTTAATTGAAAAGGTTTGAGAGAAGAACTAATGGAATAGAAACGGAGTCCCTCGCTCCCTAGTGGAGCGCTGATGTCCTGACTGCTAAACCACTAAAATGAAGCACAATGTAGGACAGCTTTATTTAGTTAGATCTGAGTTGTAAACACTTTAAAGAGTGGTAACTCAAATTGACAACTACACGTATTGCAATTCTACGTGCATGGGCAGACTGATTACTAAAATACACAATGTCATCAAAACTGTGCGGCGTAACAGATGCTGTGTCGTCCCTGGTAATGGCTATCATCATTAGTCGTCCCTGGCCACAGAACATATATGCCCAGCCTGAGTCCAACTTGCTGACCACCTGACTCCCCCCCCAGATCACAAACATCAACAACAAGTGGTCACAAATAACAGAGCCCTATTGCATAGCGTTTTCCAGTTTGTTCATTCACTCGGAGCTGATAATAACCATATATCTATAAGCTTTTATTTCAAGTAACAACAACAACAACAAAAATTAACATTTTGAGCTGGAGGTGGCAAATAAGAGCTTTCCATCAGCTCCGACAAGTCTGATCTGTTGCATCCAATGATGCAATAGCTATTCTCATGTTTCTAACCTGAGATTTTTTGCACTACATGAATGATGAAACTGCATCTATTTAAGGAGTTGGACTGAATGTAGTAGCGCCATACATGTTGTATGGAATATCAAGGGCAGGTTTGAATCATTCATTTCAGGGAGCAGAGCTGGGTGATAAAGACAGAATCAAATATCTCGCAACATCTTTGATACGTCAACGTTGGTAGTGAGATACTATTTTTGGGTGTGCATATTGCTTTCACACATTCACATTGTTGTTATGGTATCTGAGGGAAACACAATAATATGTGGATGAATGAGAAGCAGGGCACACTCACCTTTCATTCTCTTTACGTTAAGAAAAGTGCATCAAATAGCTGTAATGTAGCTTCAAGTTCAAGAAGGAAACGAATTTGAAGCGTGAAAGTGATTGTATCAATAAAAGCTGAATGATGTCCATGAAGAATGTGACATAAACAGTCACTGAAGCTTCCATTGAAAAGACTAGAAATGGCTGCATATATAAAACATCAGATACAGTACGTATGAAGCGATAAATGAATACATGATCATTATTTGAGGTTTGACTGACACTCCTTTAATTACGTCATCTCGTTGCTCCCTCTTCCTCTGCAATGGTAATGGCACCCAACAGGGACATTTGCATCATCAGCTGTTTATTTCAGTAAACCAACTCCTAATATTAGTCCAACAATAGAGGATAGACGCACACATTGATGTGTGTCTTCGTTTGCCTTTAGTTTAGAAATTCTATATGTGATACAACTGTAAAAACGGTTAGAAAATAATAATGGGACACATCCATTCCGTCAAACTGTGCTTGTATTTACATGGCTTGAGCTCTTCCATCATTTTCTTCGAACATCAAACCAGAGATTCTGATTGGTCATTCGATGATAAAACAGTGCTATGGGACAGGGCTGCAATTAATCCTTAGTCAGACTGGAACAGTGAATGTCTCCCGCTGGGGACCAACTAATCCATACTCCTCACTGAAACCCCTTATACGTCTAATTGGAATAATAAACCATCTTACTATACGCTGACACCAGTCAGTTACTGGAGTTACATCAGCATTAGGGACAGTTGTTACTGAGCTCTGGCACCTACAGTCGGGTTTGAGCAGCTCTAACTGTGCCAGACAGAATAGATCAGTCCAGTAGAGCTCAATGTAAAATAAAAAAAATAGATCCCTCAACTGAAAAAAATCCTATTCATCTTCTGGCTACCCTTTGTTCGTTTCTGACCTCAGGCTATTTGTATCTGCTCCGTTCTGTTCTGCGAAGAAAAGAAAAAATCAAACTATGAATAAGTTTACCTTATCTCCTGCCTTCAGCATAATAGCCAAATATTTTCTTCTTCTACTTTGTCTTCTTCTTTCCCTTCTTCTTCTTCTCATTCATTTCTGCACTATGAATATGTTGTCTTACACTCAAAACCCACATGATGTCTCCTTTCAAAAGGGTTGTACACTATAGCTGTGCACTACTGCACTCAATGATGATCATCTGACTGTTCAACATGCTAACTCCTTCTGTCACGTCGCTCTCAACATAACCCATAATAATCTAGATGTGCTCAGTTTAGAGCTGTTACTTTTAATTTGAAGAGCACGCTCAGATCATGTCAGGGCTCTAGAATATTTGGTCGCCACAATGCTTTGTGGTGGGGAAAGGCCAATCAATAGCGAGGTGCAGTGAGTTATTTTACATAGCTGGACTGTGAAAGAGAGATACTGTTTCTGTAACCTTGATTACTTTTTTTTTGGTATGCACACACAGTGAATGCATATTAAACTGCCAGGCTCTGCAAAGCATGTTTTTATTGTGTAGAGCCTTGTAGGTGTTGCCATAAATGATGCATGTGTGTGTGTGTGTTTGCAAATAACACCTTGATTAACTTCCAGCATCAATGATTGGCACATCATTACATCATTCCATTATACAAAAGCTGCAGCTTGCATAGCTCTTTGCTGTAAGCAGATTGGTCGTCTTAGAATTACAAGACAGATCTCTGATCACTATAGAGCATCTGATTGTATTTCTGTCAGAGCTTGTCTGTGTCTCATCGTATCTAGTATATCTATTTTATATACAGTATGATATTATATGTCATGGAAATCATGCTATTTTAATTTGTTAAGTACATGTTCATGTGAAAGTGACTGTCCTGTGAATATTGGACTGTTTTGGACACGGCTGTCTGTTCCCTGTTTCCTATCAACAGTCAGTTATTACCCTGACCTTAAACTTAACAAAGTAGTCATTTTAACTGAAACAATAGTGCGTCCCCTAACCAAGTTATTTTTGTGCCTAACCTAACCAAACCGTACCCATAGCCTTGCACATCATAGAGCTGGCCATGTGTTGAGATTAACCTTTTGTCCTTCACAAGGTCATGTGTAAAGTCAGGCTGATATTGCTTTGTCAAGTGGATTTTGATCATTAACCATAATTCAATTGATTGTGTGCTTCTGCCTCAGTTCTAGTCACACTTTCTCAAGAAGGATCGACCCAATGTAACAGAAATGGACAACCATCAAAAGTCGAGAGGTTATATAACTAATGTATAACCTGCTGCAGGCAATAATTGCTGTTTTGCTCTGATCAATATCCAGGGGTTTTTACTGAGGGGGAAAAAGATTACCGAAACTTAGCAAAAGAGGAAAATATAGATTGGTTTTATATGTAACATCTATCTTTTAAGTTTGGCTATGCTCGGGGTCGACTCGCTCTCCAGACCATGACGTAGCAGATAGTGGTTCACACTTGTATCGTATTAAAAATATCTTATTCCTAAACCAGAAATTCCAGGATCTGTGAGATTTTGGTCATGTTGTAGTCTTCCACACCGCCGGTGACAACAGGTCCAGGAGCCCGGTCTCAAATTAGAAAAAGAGCAAGATGAGAGGAGATGAATGTCTATAACATAATGTCAGTCTGCTGCTGTCGTGCCTGCTTCTTTTCTCTCCCGTATAAGCCCATGATCCTCTGTCCGGAGGAGATATTGGAAAAATACAAATGTAAATCCTCTGCCTCCCAATAATTCCACCTGGGAGAGTCTCGAGCTGTCAGTTAATGAATGACAGAGAGAAAGTGTGTGTGTGTGTGTGTGTGTGTGTGTGAGAGCGAGAGAGAGGCAAAACAAAGAAACAGTGAGAGAGGATGTGTATGTGTGTGCAGGAGCTTATAGTTTGTATGTGTGACCCATGAGGACATGGGGTTTGATTGACCATAACCTTTGCATTGTGTGTGTGTGGCTGTGTGTCTCTGTGTGTGCGCGTGTTCCCAGTACACAAAAATGAATGCTATTTGAATTGGTCCACCTGGGACCCTGATCCCACGCGGCTCCCATTGCCAGCTCAGGTGTTCCATGAATGTGATTTATTTCCAAACGGGGAGATCCAAATGAAGATGAGGCAGGGACCACTGCGACATGTCAGGAGAGAGAGAGAGAGAGAGAGAGAGAGAGAGAGAGAGAGAGAGAGATATGCAGAATGAAAACATAGTGAATAGCAGAGGAAGACGATCGGTGTTCACCTGAGCGGAAAGCAAACTCATTGTGCTCCTTTGGTAGCAACTGCACAGCATAAAATGATGTAGATCCCCGAGTGTGAAACGAGAAGGAGACTTTTGGTTTCATCAATAGCATGACATTAAGATAGACGACAGCATTTTAATAAGATCTGAGATTCTCAAAATGTTGGCTTTACAGACTTGATTCTCTATGTCATTTAGAAAATGGACAAAATGCCTGCGAATGGAGAAATGTTACTGTGCATAGCCGGTTTCCTAAAAGCGTGGGTTCTCAAGTACATGAAACCCATGCAGAACCTAGCTCTCTTGACCACCATACACACTTTTACAAAAGGCACTGAACACAATCCAGCCAGCAATTGCGTTGGCTGAATTATAATGCAAAGGCTACACAGTCCGAGGCGATGTGAGATTCTCAGAGGCTAGAACCTGTATCTCGTCTCTCTCCCTCCTAACACCAATGACCTCCAGCTTCCAGCGGGAATCAAGCAGGGCTGAGGGGGAAAATGAGAAAGAGAAAAGCAGGGATACAGCAGTGTGTGAGACACAGGCATATGTATGTGTGTGTGTGTGTGTCTGTGTGTGGCTGGAATGTGAATGAGCATGACACTGGGAGTGAGGAATGAGGATGTTTCACACAATGACTACAAATGTGCCCATTCATTATTGCTCCACTCCTTCCATTTGCTCAGCAAGCGCTGTTTGTGCGTCGGACCTGTTTACCTCTCTAATGCCTTCTTCAGCCTTCACGTCATTGGACTTCTCAGCGCGTAGATGTCTGCAGTGCGATCAATGAGCTCCTCAGTCTGTACAACCTGACCTGTCAAACATGCTGACGTTAACATGACATGAGAGCATGTTTGAGTGGCCAGACGGAGCGTACTGCGCTGCACATTTAGTGTGAAAGGTGCTGTTTAGTTGCGTTTACTCCCTGGAGGCGTCGGGTTTACACTCGACCTTTAAAAACAAACACCTCCGAGCTGCTGACTTTACACTTCGCTCGCCTCTGTCACATTTTAATTAGATTGTTGTGATAATTTGATTAATGTTTTATTGCCCAACATGAGTAATGGAAAATAAAGTATGTGAGTTGTATGATTAATTTGACTATACATCACACATTCATATGTACTGGTCGGCCATTTAATTAGATGCCAGACGTACGTTTTCAGGCTCAGGTGAAGAAGTCAAGTGTGTGAAATAAGCAGCGGCCGGGGCTTGAATCAAGGCAGAATTCATTCTTTCAGCTACCGTAAATGAGATGTGCTCTATCGCAGATATGAGAGAGGAATTATGTGGAATCAATTTGGTGTCCTCCCAATGATCCTCCTTTCATTCAGTCGTAACAGGACGGCATGGAGGACACATATCACAGATAGTCAGTTCTGCAGGTTTTTAAGGTTTTTAATTAAACAAACACAAAATAACTGAAAACTTAGCTCAGTCCAGAGCTCTATCAATTCACTACAGCAACTAAACAATATCAGCCAGGCCGCTAGCCGATTTACCAGCTTAATCTCTCTTCTCCTTGTCCCCCCCCCCCCCCTTGGCTTTTATTCGCCTCCCTGATGAGGAGATCAGGATCAGGTGTGTTTCTTCCCACACCTGACCTCAATGCTCTCCTGACGAGGAGTGGGTGGAGCCTTCTGGCTGGAACGTAGACGCCAGCCACCACACTTCCCCTCAACCCTTACACCGTATAATGTGATCCAGAATGAAGAAGTTGAACTGTGAGGACGTTCAGTCCTTCTAGCTCAGTCCACCTCATTCTCGCTCTAGTGACCTTGGTACTTGCTATAAAAGAGCTGACACAAAAAAAATAATCCCCCGCCATTCATTTAATGAATGCATTCAATACATGTTAGTGAGGTATTTTAGACTGAATTTAAAGGAACGTCAGTATCTTCAATTCGAGATAGTGTGTGTAGGGCGAACAGCATGCCCACGAGCATTCATTGAAATGAAAGACCCAAACTAGATGTGTGATTTCCAATGCAGGTTTATATCCAGTCATTTATATTAAATAAAGCGATTGGGCTTTCAATCCAATCCAACTGCATTTGTGGTTGTGTATAAAATGTTGTTCTTTGTGTTTTAAGTGAACATTTTATATGTACATGATTATCTTTTCCTGAGACAGTCCTCACCATAACAACAGCAGTGCCAGTTGTTTGTTGAAGTGCTTGTATGTATGACCTATGTACCTGTCCTGTTTACGTTCTCTTTACTGGCAACCTCTTGTAGTTGTGCCAATAGTGACTATCCTCAAGCAATGACAGCAGTAGCCAGGACTTGAACCAAGACGTTTTAATCGCCTACCTAACCAGACTTTAAGGTCACTTAAAAACACTTCCTAAAATGAATATATAACAACAATTGTATGGGTTATTTTGGAAGGCAATAAGAATATGATGACGTGATAATCTTTCTCTCCAAGATCAACAAGTGGCCATGGCACACAGTAGTGCTTTGTCTCTAATCTTCCTAAAACGTGTGTTTGAAGGGCAGATCAGTGCTTTGTCCGTTTTGTAACATGCTGCTGTTTATAAAGCAATTTGTGTGGATGGTGAAAAACATCGGCTCCCTATTAGGTTGGTTCACAGTAATGAAGTGCTGGGTGGGCAGGTCTGTGTCTTGCTGAGTTTAGATAAAGAGGCTGTGGAGCAGAGGATGCAATTAGCTATATTTACCGCTGACAGCCCAAGGCCTAAAACACGGAGAGACTGACTGTGTCACAACTCAGTAATTACACCTGCCTCCGCAATACGTTCATTTGACCACGAGCGAATCTCAGGGTGAAAAGAAATGTGCAGAGGGACTGGGATTTATTCACTGCAATTATTTTTCCTGCATCTTTGAACAGACTTATAATACTGTCCCCTGCTGCCATTTTTAATACAGCGCTATACAAATTACAACAATATTAATTAGAGTGATGCACCAACTAAAGTCTACCCTTTTGATCTTGAAAGATGAATGTAAAAAGTTTCCACTTTGTCTTTATGGAGCACAAATAAAAAAAAAAAAACACAGAAGTTGGCCAAAGTGCTGTACAGTGGTAAAATGACAATGAAATATATTAGAAAAATTAAAACATAGTACAAAAATGAGTGGCAAAAAACAAATAAAACCAGAGGAAGAACGGTCAATAACATAAAACAGACAGGAGGGTGAAATTCATGGCCAAACATGCTTAAGAATGAAGGTAACTCGACTACAACAGTTGGAGAAGAGAGGAAGAAGGCGTTTGGATACACGGCAGTACAATGGACAGTTTACTTTGAAGGTACAATTATATCCGAATTTTTAAACAAAATGTAACAGACAGTGATCTCCCATGAAATGTATGTTTTTTTGACTCATCCATTCACCCTGACGTCGTCCCTACGCAGACTTTGTCACCTGACTTCCTTTGCTCCAGTCATTATTACTTCAGCCCAGAAAGCTTGAAAGTGGTTTTACGGCATTGGCTGAAATGACTGATGTTGTCATTCTTCTTACAGTCTGCAACAAAACTTCCTTTGGATAAAGTGTGAGACATATTGTGGTTTGGTGTGAAGCAACGACTTCATACTTGCTTTGAATGCCTCAACATATACCCATAAATAGAGTTAATAATGCTTTAGCAGGTATTGTACTGTAGGAACAGATACTATTGGCAAAACTTAACAAATGCAATGTCAGTGAAAATCTTTCAGATTATTATAGACATTTTGTTAATTTGCAGGTATTAATCATGTTACACATTTTACTCTGTTGGCATTATTTTTCTCCCAAAATGTTTTTTTTCTTTTGCAACTAAGACGTACTATATATATATATATATATATATATATATATATATATGTATAAACATAATGATTTGCTGGTTTGGATTTAGACTCGGTCATATGAGATAAGTGAGACAGAAGCAGTGCACTTAGCCAAGGCAATTTTCAAAGATAAGACCGTTTTTATCATACTTAGCACGCAGATGGATGGTGAAGACAGAGATTATGCTGCAGGAGTTGTTGAAGTTTCCATGGACATTTTATTCCACTGTGGAATCCAATCTAACCCTAACTGACCACAGCCTATTATCCGTGAAGAAGCAAAGTAGAATTTTTTTTACTTTTTTTACTTTCAAGTCTACTCTCACAAATCTGTTCATGGTGAGGCTCTTCCAGCTCCCGTCAGACCCTTCATTGCTACAAAAAAAAGAAGGGAGAAGCTGGACCATGATCAGAGATGGGATAAAGCATCCAATATTCTAGCAGTGATTCCACTGTAATATTTCGGCACATTAACATGGCAACCCATTCACTCTGTACTCCAGCATGAATAGGATTGAAGATTGTGCCAAAATCCAAAAGGACCCTGTTATGTAGTTTGACGTTTAAGAGGCTCTCTAAACTTATCCGCCGAAGCTACCGTCTCTGACATTTTAACTTGTCCGGCAGATAATATCCATCTATCCATCTTTCCGTCTCTAAATAAGTGATTCGTTGGCAAAGTTATGCTAATTATCCACCCAAGACAAAGGGAAACAGGACTACAATGATGAATGGCTTTGTTGGAGCAGGTGGGCTTGCTCTTTTAAAGATAACCCTTTGTATGTAGAGGAGAATGTGTTATCCATTCAAATAACCTTATCTAGATACACAGGAGGTGTTCACAGCTCTCTTCTGTTGTAATGAGGAGAAAGAGAAAGATGAAATAATAAAATGAGACATGCAGCCCTGCATTACCATATAGATAACCCGTACAGTACAAGTGAGAATGCGATCAATACGCAGGTGTGTTTACTGCCATTTGCAAATAAGTGAGAAAAAGAACAGAAAAGTCCAAGAAGACAGACGCAGAAAGAACAATCGGGGATTCTTTGAGCGCAAAAGTTTTCAAGCAGCCAAGAGAAGAACGCTCTGTGCTTTGCTCTGCTACAGTATGACTGTATCGGCCGAGGTATTTACTCATTTTGAGAGGCACTTTCAAAGGGGTGATTGGCTAACCTTTCCAGTGCACACCTTGGGCTAAATTGTAGTGCATGTTTATAGGAGCAGATCTGCTGCTCGGACCAGGAACCATAAAACACATAATCCTTTATCCTGACACATCCGATTGCAGAGAGCTTGTCAAACGTTTCTCCAATCCATAAAACACGCTCAGAGGGGTTTTACTCTGCAGTCAGCATGGATGTATGACTACTATTTACAGTACGCTGACCTCCCAGAGAAGCAGTCATACTCTAACGGCACAAACAACCTGTGATGCGGATTCTTAAACCTGTACTATACTTACTTTACCTCCATGGGCATATTGGGCATTAGTGAAGATCAATTCAACACAGAGATGTTCAGTCTATACCAATATGTAAGAAATATGATGTCGTGTTCCACATTAATTCTACTATGCAGCCTTTGTTCAAATAGCATATGTACTAATAACTCACTGGAAAGGTTATGTGGTCCTTTCTACTTTACATCCTTTTCATATATATTCCAATTATCTGTGATGGAAGGCACCTCCTGTCAAGTGAAAAGGTTTTAGTGCTGTATTGCGACTAATAATGTGATTGATTTGACTTCTTTGTTTCTCGCCCGGAGATAAAGTCACAATTGGCAATCACATAGTTACACAGGGGGAGTAGATTTTCAGGGAAAGGATGATCGTAATCAGGAGCACTTCTTTTTCTTTTTTCCTAAATCAACCCAGAGCTTAACAAAGAACTGCGGAAACATAAAATGAACAAAGTGAGTCAGAGAAACCTAATGGATGTCTCTTGAAATGTAAGCGATTTAAAACACAAAGACCCTCGGACTGGGGTTATTTATCCACCCAATCCACTATGTTGATTAGTAGACAATAGGATGCAGCCCAATTTACTTCTAATTAGGGCTCTAATGTGTGTTATTAAATACATCGCCATGTCCCAATTAGAAAACACTGAGGCCATACATCATTTTAATTGATATCCACCTCGAGCCACATGGGCTCACCATATTCCATCAGTGTTCCCAAAATGATCTTTGCTTGTAGAGAGGAGTCTTTTTATTGGAGCGCACTCATTGACTTTATGGTGTGTGTGCGTGTTGGTGTATTCTGCTTGATTGTATATATCTGGATTTGTGTGTTTTGTGAGCTATGGGGCGTTTGAGAACAGCAGTGTGGCTCCTCATTATAAAACCACACATCTCCCCTGATACCCATGCTTTCTGTTTATTGAATGGTAATGTGTCAGAGGATGCAAATGCAATCTGCGCCGTGCATTTTGTTCAAGCAATCACACTTAATAAATGATATAGCTGAGTGCAGCCAGGCAGTATGTATGTTTTTTATTCAGATTTGGTCATTGAAGCTAAACACAAGTAAATTCCTGATACAGAAAACATGTTTTAGTGCACTGGATTTCACAAGATGTGTATGGTGCTGCAAAAAAAATAAAGAACAGCCAAGGAAAATGTTATCATATATAACATACAATTAATATGTCTATAGTAACAATGGATCATACATTATTACTTTGTATGCATGTGAAAGGGGTCCTATCTCTTTTTGTTGTGGTTTTATCGCCCACAACTTTACTGTTTTGGTTTCACTCTCACCGCTCTTGTGCAAATTTCTGGTCGCAGCAGGCAGCTTTTAGAGGAAAAGCTCCTAAAACCTACTGCACACTACCAAATAACAGACTGACACAGTTAGCGACTATCTGGTGAATGTGATGGAGCATTTAGCATCAAGAGTCAGATGCTAGAGTAACTCAGGAGTCAGTGGAGACCAAAATATTCATGAGGTTGCCAGGAACATGACTCGAGGTGAATGTAAAATAAATAGAATAAGCTATATATACCTGGTGAATTTAAGTCAATTAGTTAATTTGTTTATTATGTATGTTTTTGTCTGATTTCCACCAACTCCAACAAGACATATCTGACTCTTTAGCTATAATATTTGTATATGTTCAGTGTCGTAAAACCGAAACAATGTGCTGAAACAAGCTAAAGTGCAACATAGAACTGGGGGGAAACTGCAGAGTTGGTGATAAATCGCTGTGGCTTTGTAACTATGAGCGACCACTGTCTCATTACACGCAGTCATTTTTTCAATTGTTATTATTGCAATATTGACAACTGCAGCTTTAGTGAGCAGAAGGAATTTAGAAAAGTCAGCCAAAGCTAATAATGCTCCTTTTCTTATTCATAATGCTTTGCTATTAACTGTTTTTAATAATAAGGTCCAGCCGTAAAGCAAGAACAGGCGTGAGGTGGACTGCAACTGGTGAAAGATAACAACATTGAGTTGATGTAAACTGTACAAATGTGAATAAAGTACTCTAAAAGCCCATCAGCACCTTTCCACCTTTTTGGACCAAGTTAGATTGCTTTGTCTGGTCATCAGGGTTGAGGCCGATAAAGCGACAGTCGATCAATAACCATTTCTTATCCTCACCCTTCATCTTCTCTCTATCAAAGGGCAAAAGCTCCTTTCACATGTGATTCTGCCACAGATAACCACCTGTTCAATCCTTGACTGGTTCAATCTTCTCCTCCCCTCAGTGTCTGGCATGATTACTGCTAACCTCCTCCGACTGTACATTACCTCTGCTGGCATTCCTCTCATCCAGGAGGAGGGCACAGGGTTTATGTTGATTTTGTCTCTCACCTGTTACTGTCCGAAGTTCAAAGTCCACGCAGGGTTCTAGTGTGTGTTCTGGGCCACATATAATCCAGTATGGATATATGGATAGATGTGAGGATGCTCGAGCTTAGCTGACAACCTAATTTACATGGACGATCACAGTGAGGCAGAGCAAACATGACACTTGTTTGAAGAAGAAGGGCTGAGTGGTGAGGAATGGCAAATAAATCATATTTAGTATAACCAGAGAGATGTTAAATTCCATCCTCGCATGCTTATTCCCTGCTGATACATTTTGTCTGCAAAGGTTTTACGAAACAGACAAATTCGTCTGGCTGAGATATTTAAACTGTGCAAGAGCAGATATGGAGCCTCCATTAGGCGTTATGGAAATCTCATGTTTCCATGTTCACCTATTTAAAAAGCCTCATTGACCTTCTGCATGCCCATCAAAGTACTGTTTTAACAAGAGCGTCTTTAAACATTCATGTGGCTCTCCACACCTGGGCCCCGTTCTTCATACGTGGATAACTCATCCAAAAGTCATCCAGATTACGATGTTGACAATTGTGACTGTGGATTTGTTTATGTTCTTTTGAAGCTGGTTTAATTTTTATTTAGAACTGTTGATAGCAAGTCCTTCGGCCCAAACCTACGAAAGGGAAGATTTATTGAAAGTTAGCTTGATCATGACACAGATGGTTTACTGTGAACCGCATACATGAGGTCATTTATAAATACACATGGCTTGCTTTCTTAGATAAATAATGAACGAGTGTTCATTATTTTAGATTGGAACTCTTTACAATCTGTAATCATCACAATTACATTTTCAAAATAAACAATGTACCTTTACTGACCTATTTATATCTATAAAACAAAAATTTATTCAAGTTTGTAAAGCGAAAAGACATAAATTCAACTAAAATATGCTTATTTAAAAAGACCAATGGAGCCAAAACAGATGGAATTTTATTTGAATAAAGAAGGACTTTGTAAACTTTGTGAACTCCAAAACTCACTGACAATTGTTTATGTAATTAAAGCTGCTTAATTTTCACAACAGGCTTATGTTTATTGATTTGCTCCATGGGGAGGACCTCACCAATCCTGCAGCAACACTGATAGACTGTTCAACAGTGATAAAAGCGTGGAAACACTCTGGAGCACAATGTAGAACAGAATGGCACCTGTATCGATGCATAAACTCACACAATAGGCTCATTCAAGATGAGCCATTCCTGCGCAGAATCGATCACAGGCGATCGTCGCACAATGCATGATTTGTGTCCGACTTGATCCCGACTTGCTCAGACGTCACGTGGTCAACGATAACTTCACGAGATTGAGGCGGCTGCAGTTTAAGAGCAGAGCTGCTGCAGTTGCTCTTCACCGACTTAATGACCCAGGGCATGATGGGAAACGCCTGGCTTTTCGATTTGACAACAAACACCACGTTTGGTAGAAAATTCAATTTTTCTGTGTAATTGTAATACTTTACCCTTGATTGTTGGTTTTTAGTCTATGCTACATATGCTATATATGGGCTATGCATGAGTGAATATAGATTATTTTGTTTGCCATAATGGACAAATAAATGTCCATTATGCTATCCTACATCATGAAGTTACATGTGTTTAGAGTTATTAGGCCCCATTTTAACTGCACAGGTTATTCTCATAACATTGTTCTATCAGCTTGAAGGTTGATTTTATGTATGTCTTTGAGCTGTGACGGAAAGTGGAGGCAGGGCTTCCAAACATAGTCAGGGTTATATGGGTTATTTGACAACTTTTGTCAAAATATTGGGTACATATAACACAATAAGGGAGCAGTCAGCAGCCAAACTGAGCAGCGCATGTATAATTGTGTAAAATGAAATGCCTGTAAACTCTTCTGTGTGTTTGATCAAAACATGACATTCAAGTGACTTAAAAATCTTGTTCCATCAGTTAAACACTTATTCCTCCATATTTCAACCTGCTAGATCAATAGTTGCCCTCTGGGGAGCGTGTTGTCCCAGAGGAGCAGACGCAGGGACTAGTGGTATCCCACTGAACTATGGCGTAAAGCCCTGCTATCAATCTACATTCATCACATGAAGCTCAATACTGTAAGATGGGAAAAAGCACACTGACCATTTTCTGCTCGTATCAGGATTATTTGCTAAGCAACATCAAACTGGATATCAGGCTCAATTTATCTCTATATCCCATGGCAATATCTTACACGGTAATGTTCTTCTCTCTGTGATGAGAAACCAAATTGTAATTGAAAGTGAGAATAAATGTTTTAACAGGTAAATCCCCCCAGTGAGATATTCGATAATATGTTCTACTTTGACTTTTAGGAACATGGATGAAACCTGCTCTCCATAGATCCACATTTGGATGGCACATTAATATATCCCTCAGCAGAGTAGTACCTCTCTCCCCCGTGTGCCTCCACACCGCCGGTTTTCTGAAATGGGATTTGGACGGAGGGGTGGGGGGATGGGCGGCGGCGTACTGTGTGTATTACTTGGAAGCTGGGGCCCATTGCAAAGAGGAGAGAGGGTTCATGCGTTAGATTACTAATGCCCTCAACCTTTCAAAAAAAAAAGAACTGAAAAACGCACCTGCTTGCGGCTTGACGTTAATTTGTTTGGACATGGTTTATAATTTAATTCCATTGCAGAATTAACTTTCAATACACAGAGCTATTTGCTGTGGAGATGGCGATCGGTAGGATATCCCTCTGTGCTGCTGTGGCCATCCCGGGTGAACGGTAAAACTTTGATGCACGCCTATAAACTACCAAAATGCCTATGGATTGTGTGCACTGTGGAAACCGTAATGAAAAACAATCTAAACTTTAAAGAGAATTTATCACAATAGAAAATGAGTACCGTTGCCTCTACCATTGCAGCTAATGCTATGGAGACTGCTGCACTGCGAGACTTAGAACATACTGATAATAATAGACCTTTCTCACAGAAGACATTTTTACTTGTCAGGTGTAATATTAATGATGGCTCACTTCCATTTTGGTGGCTCACTAAGCCGTGCCAGTGAGCCAGAATGTACAAAATGCCCTAGCACTGGCACAGCCAAGTGGAATGCAACACTTATTAATATTGTTTGCTACACCTGTGTTTGCTGTGATATAATGTCTGCCAGGAGAAAGATGTGTGGAGAAATATCAAAACATGTCCGTCTCAACATGTTTGAAGGAAGCAGTCTCTTGAATGCAAATATAATTTGACTCTATTATTTTTTCAACAAGTTTATTTTGCATTTTGTTTGTACCTGCTGTCAATTTTGATTGCCAATTATTAGTGTTGTTGAAGTTTTGACCTCTTGAGACCTTTTCCTTGCCATGCATCTTGGAAGTGGGTGAAGTTGTGTCATAACAAAATAAGCTGTGCCTCGTCTATTTTACTGAAAGCATGCTTGTTAGAGTTTTTTTTTTTTTTGTGGAAATATCTATGGGATTGATTGTCATGAAATTTGGTACAGGCCCTCTGATGTCCTATCTCAGGATGAATAGTAATAACTTCTGTGATCCCTGAACCCTTTCAATTATCTCAATCATCAAGACAACATTTTAATTTCTCCAATACTTTGGTTAATGACCAACTACCTACAAAATGAATTACCTTCTTATCAGCCTCAGCTGTACTTTGTGTTCATATTATGACAACATGTATTAGGATGTAAAACATGGTAAATATTGTACCTGCAAAACTTCAGCATGTCAGCATTTTGATTACATGGTTGTGTCTAAGTAGAGCCTTGCAGATCTGCTTGCATGGCTATAAGCTCTTAGTCTGCGTGATGAACCTTTCATCAAACCTTTCTGAACCAAGATCCTATGGAGATTATGTATTACATCATTTCAAATGTGTGTGCGTATGCTATGATAGAGACAATCTCTTGCATATCCTGTTTGTGAGATGTATGCAAAAACATGTTTTATTTACACTGTGGGATGTCTGTTAACTGAGACCTGCAACACGCATTTTGTAAAGCCACAATAATTACAGAACAAACAAGGCAGTTTCCACTGTAATGCTTCAGATTTACACAGGCAGAAGGAAGTGAAAAAAAACAAAAAAACAATCAATTTGTGACAACTACCTCTGTTGTTTTGTTAACATGGCACTGGGATAGGAGGAAGGATATTTCATTTGGAGACGGGAGGTTGAGGGGAAAAAAGTGTTTTTTGTCATGCTACACAAGATGAGGTGAGATGACAGCCTCGCAGACATAAGTGGGCCAGGCAATTAGCAATGTGGTAAAAAGCGAGGGAGTCTGAAATCAGCTCAGAGGCCTCGCATTGTGACGGAAACACATGTGAGCCGGAGAGAGGAGAGAGCAAGACTTTCTCTTTGCGATACACCCCAGTCAGATAGGAGAGGAGACCACCCCAGGACAGAATCCATCGCACAACTACACACTGCTCAAAAAAGAGGGGATAGTAGATGAAAACCTCTGACACATTCTGTATTTCATGCCTTTATCCTGCTGAGCAGCAAGCCAACAGGCATTCAGAGCACTCGCCTTTTTATCTGAGCTGTGTCCTTTCTACGGCTCATGGATGCAGGGACGGCTGTAAGTGATATTTTTAAACAATGGTGTGTGCACGCAGTACAGAAGTGTTGCGGAGTGCAAAAGGTCATCAAAGGACAATAAAATGATCAAATCAAGATCATTGAGGTTCGTAATTGCAACCTAAATAAGTTGACCTTCCAGATATGTGTGCTATAAGAATAAGTCATTTGGTAGAATACATTAGCAAGTGGTCCAATATTTACATGTATTTGGTCGGAAAACGTATCGGCATTACTCCAGCGAGACATCATGAGCACACAAGTCACTGGATGCTTTCAACTACACGTTCTGTGGTCATCTGTGGTACAGAAGGTGAAATACCATGACATTTTGACTCAGAGTTTTGAGTTTATCTAGTTTTAAAATGGATGCTACAAAAATGAGCATTTTTGATCAGTCCAGTGGTATTCAACACGTTTAATAACTTGCAGCCATACGCCGGTCATGAAAACACAAACGACACATGCAGGTGTCCTCATTAAAGCCTGCAATCAACATACATCTCAATACATCTGTGTCCATTCAACCTGGTTATTCAACCTTACTTTAAATTCTTCAAATAACGGCAATTGTCAGCGGTCCAAACCGAACAAACCCAAACCAGACATTCCGATAGGGTTAACGGTTTAATTCAATGTTTAAGTCTTGCTTACTTGTCTGGGCGGCTGGAGCAAAACCCCACTTCTGTCGCCAACATGCACACACATATTTGTGATGATGTCGGCTGTAAAAGGTTCTCCAGTCATGACTTTTCCTGCCAAAACGATGACATAACTAAACCCAAGAGCTTCGAACAAAGCTGCGTTGATGTCTCAAACAACCGTTGTGAAAATGGTTGGCTTGTGTGGTAGTTTAACTTTAATGTTAAAGCAAACTGACGAGGACGCAGCAGCGTCTCGCCAAGATAACTAATGTTTTGATGCATAATAATTGCTTGCAAATTTGGATGTCATCCGATAGTTAAGTGCCTACGGGACAAGCAATGAACATCCTTTTACGCAAGGATGTCAGTGTGCTCACAGGACATTGGGGAGATATACTGTAATCCTTCCAGCATGTCATACGTCAACCTGTCAGCCGCAATGTCTCAACAACCACTACAACAGGCCCAGGTGTTAAACAGGATACTCAAGTTTATTATTTAAACGTTCACTCAGAACAAAAATAAATATTGTTTATGTGGAAATTACTCAATCTGCACTAGAAATAAACCCTGATATTATGCTTTTTTATTTATAAATGCACACTATATTACATGTTTTATACTTTTATATTGCATGGCATGTCAACACAATGTTTAACCCTGCAGGGTCTTAGGCCTTTTTCTCGATTTTACATAATTTCTTAAATTCACCTTATGTATACCCATGTGTTACATCTAACATTGCAGAACAATCTCAGCTCTCTATATAATGAGGCACAAGTGTCATAAGGCACAAGTGTAAAGTGAAAATATGGCCCTGAAGCTGAAAAATTTAAGTTAGATTTTTTTTTTTATTCTTCATATCTCTTGTGAAAACATACCTTTACTCGTGTGGACGAAACGTGTTGGTGATGGAAATTGGTTTACCAAAGGTCTTAGGTTCACAAAAGCAGTGAAATATATGAATAAAATGGTAGATGCATCTAAATAATTGTCTAATAAAAAATTTTGTATTATCGTTTTTGGAGTAGAAGTGTTGTCTGTCACTACTTTCATCAAAATGAGAGAGGGACTGAGATAAAATGGGACTGAGAAATGACTTCATACTACAGACCAAGCTTCATGGGGGGGGGTGCAAATGAAAAATGAATAATACAACAGTTTTTGTTTTCAAACAAAACATGTACTATATATTTGAGTAAAAATATGTACTATAGAAAAACAAACTATTCACAATGTTTACACAATGTGCATGTTTCAGTTTCGTTTTTTCAAGAACAGTTTTCAGAACAAGAACAACATGTGTACTCTGTATGTGTGTGTGTACTATGTACTCTTGACCAGCGCATGGTCGTGTGTCTTGTGCAGAATAAAACAGAACAGCTGAGCGGGTCTCTCTGCAGCAAGTGTTGTGTTTTAGTACACTGCAAGAAAACACTGTGTCTTTTTTTTTAAATCTCAGGTGGGGTAGTGTGCTGTCTATCTGACTAAAAACCAGTGTCTTTTTGCAGCGTAGGTGGGTGGGTATCTGTTGTATGTGCACAAAACGTGCACATACACCAGAGTTTTCCTCCCCACAACTAGAAGCAACTTTGATGCCGAATTTGTCCAAAACATCACAACTTAGACGTGTCCTAACAAGGCGAGAGACCACCCGCTGTCGTGAGCTGAGGCTGTGAACAGAAGTGAGTTCAACTAAATCTAATTGGTACTTTTCAACTGACTGCACCAGCTCTGCCTCCTTTCTCCTCAGTGTGGTTACATTTCACATCCATTTTTCCAAAGTCTGCCTTGTCTGACTCTTCCCTCTCACCACCCTTTACCCAGCAGGCATCTCAACTATTGCAAATGTACGTACAATTTGTGTGTGAAATGGACTTTGTCTGACTAACCTGCCTTGTGCGATTAATCACTATGAATTTTTATAAAAGCTGCTATTCAGACTTGCATAACGATGAGATAAACCTTTGCAATGCTCTCATTGTTCTGTGTGTGTGTGTGTGTGTGTGTGTGTGTGTGTGTGTGTGTGTGTGTGTGTGTGTGTGTGTGTGTGTGTGTGTGTGTGTATTGAGGTATGCATTGGAATAGGAGCATGATATTTCTGGCTGCTTAAAGCTGAACATGTGGCCGTCCTCCTGGAAAGCTGACCTGTGTCGGTCTGTCTACAAGTTAATGTTCAAGTCAACCGATGCCCATCTGTAACTGCTTCTTCTGTTTCCCCTCCATCTGTTCTCCACACACACACACACACACACACACACACACACACACACACACACACACACACACACACACACACACACACACACACACACACATTCCATCATAACATCATAAGTATTGCTGCAAGGTAGTTGAACACCATCACATTCTTCATTTCAGCAAGCACCTGTGAAATGTAGACCTTAGTATGCTGATGGGAGTTATGGTCCGTGGTGCATCATCTTCAAAACAACATAAAAGAAAAGGCGCCATGATCAGATCTCTGCTAAAAGTCTTGTTAGAATCAGTGGAAGTTTAATCTCCCACTCTCCCACCTACCAGCTGCCCCACCAGCAGCTCAACGCAATGTGAGGGACAGTGGTTTGCATGAATTAATCACACCAAGCATGGCCGATTTTATCAATCTCATGAACAGGTATTATGAACACCGTAATATATTTAATCTGCCATCTGTTAATATTTGAACATGGTAAATACCTGAATCGTACATGGCTCTCCTCTGCAGCAGCCCCTGCGTGCTTGAACGATAAAAGAACAAAAGATTATGGAATATTATTCTTATTTAAGATTGATGCTTGACCTCATTGCGTGTCATTGCTTTTTAGGTTTTATATGATTAACAAGTTGCAGATGTAGGCGTTTATCCTGCATATCAATCGTGGTTTCAGCAGCTGACTCCTCAGTTTTCCTTTCCATCCAGGCACACCGAGTGAATGTAAATGGATTTGAACTTTAGCTGCTCTCAAGATCACATTCTGACATATTGCAGGACCTATACATACGCACAATGGTATGTCGCGGACTAAAGAATGGCGTGACATGGATTTCAACAACAACAACAACAGTAATAACAATAATCTTTATTTATATAGCACATTTCATACAGACCATGTCGCTCAAAGTGCTGTCCAACAACAATGGTAGTGATGATAATGTAAAGAGTTGTGATTCTAACCTATAATGTGGATGTTGTTTCATAAAACATCTGTTCTCCCACACACTTTATCACTGAAATATCTCAATGTTGAAGCTGCACTAATCAATATTTCTATAAACAACACAGAGAATGATCACCCTGCTAGGCAGTTGCCCTCAGTGCTAAGCAGCGTTTCAGCTTCTTTTAGTTCATTGTTTTTGTCTTCCAGCCTGCAGCTCTCATCAACCACATTTCCAAATGCAGGAGGCAGTTGTTTAAGGGAGGGGCTTAGATAAAGTTACTGTATGGTAACTAACCCCGAAACAGCAAACACAATTAGTCACTAGCTGCTGAATGTAGTGAAGCATTTAACAGCCAATATATTAGATATTGGACTTACATCCATCAGGGGGACAAAAACACGACTGCAAAATAATACTTTCTAGATCTGCAAAATAATAATTTCTAGATCTATAATGACTATAGGTGATAATGTTGAGTACGGTTTGTTCCGCTGCCCCCAAGTGGCCAACGATATCAACGATTGCAGCTTTAAGTCCAGGAATGGCTTAATGCATGTTGTTGTGTGTCACTATTGTTTAATTAGTTGGCCAAGTTACATCTGTGATCTGAGTGGATTTGAAGACATTTTAGACCGGAGCCCGTCCTTCTGCATTCAAAAAATTCACTCAATGTTTTTTAAGCTTCTTTACCTTCCTTTACCTTCCTCTTGTGTTAGCTTTCTGTTACCATCTATTGTGTTAATGGGTCGGTTTTGACCCATGTCTTAAATCAGCTGTAAAATACACTAAAAACAATTATCTATCATCCAATTTGTTTCTCATCTCTTGGTTACCTTGTTAGGCTTCCTTATCCATGAACATATTGTTGTATGTTTTAATATTTTTGGTGTGGGCCTCTTGGCCTTTTCTTTGTCAGTATACCTCGATTTCAATTAAAGACATTGTAAATGAACCTCAAGAGAATCATATAAATAAATAAAAGGTTGTTGTGTTACTTGACTATTACTGAGGGGTATTAGAACACATCTCTTAAATACATTTGTTGTATTTATTTGTTCATGTTAATATTATTAACTATAGTAACATCTATGGTGTTACGGGTCAATTTTGACCCATGTATATTTACTTCAAGAAAAAGGCAATATAACTTTAAAAACAAAAACACAAAATGAAAAGCAGAACAAGTCATAACACAAAATATAGATTTGCAAGGTCAAAAAACAAAAACAAAAACAATCAAGGAAATCTTATTTTTATAACTGGGTCGAAATAACTGGGTCGAAACCGACCCTAACAACACAAAGGTCATAACTTCAACCAGAGCATTTTATAATTTAGTGAAAAAATGGTTTTGTTTTATTTTGTTGAAATAGAGGTTCCTGACAAAGTCAAAAAGCCTTGATGCAATACACACATGTATGTGGTTCTTGTATGCATTTAAAACCTAAAACCGGTCGGTGCCGACCCTAACACAAGAGGAAGGTTAAATAGTGCATATACAATTAAAGAATATTTTCAATTTAATTGTTTTTCCCACATTTTCGAGCGAATTTGGCACATATGTTCAACTGAATTATGTTTTCTTTTTATCCATATTTTTGTAAATATTAAAAAAGAATTAAAAAAAGAATACAGAATCCATCCAGCATTTGCAGTAATTTAAGTTTACTGACCGCCTTGTTTTTAGGAGATGTTTGAAGGTGGAAGGCATATTGGGTTGCATTGTTCACAAAGTAATAGAAGTACAAGTAAATTAACATCTTTTTTTTAATTTATTTTTAACACCTGTGCTGCTTATTGGTGAGATGTTGCAACAAACCACTTTACTTCAGCAGTTTGCAGTTGTCCGATTCAATATTGACAGCCATTTGTCATGTTAACCTCCATCCAAGGACCTTGAAACTAATTACCCTGAAATATAATGAAGCATAATTGTTATTAAACAACTGAACAGACACTTCTTATTTCTTCGATGTATTTAAATTAATTTAGACATGAGACACCAACCCAGTTGGCACTCCTTCCTAACAGACACCATATGCAATGTGGAGACGATGGGGCCCACTAAAGGTCCATGTGTGGGATTATGAGTTTGTGGGGATGAATTAGGACCGATTGGTGCACTCCATTCCCTCTGGACATGACCTCTCTCCCTCTCTGGCCACACCAGACAGGCCTGTTAAGATGCAGGGAGAGAAGGGGAGCACCTGAATGTCTGCCCAATCCATTTCAAAAAGCCAGCTCAGCAATGATTGACAGGGGAGAGGTTACATCCGTATTTACCCTCAAAGAAATACAGATTGTGGAGGGAAAAATATATATACTGAGTACAAAGTGGCTTGGCATTGAATAGCCAAATAGGGAGCAAAAAATAAATGGGAAGCATAATGCATGAATTGATGGACTGATTCAACAGGGAGATGGAATACATAAATGCATCAATATAGAAATTCAATTTGGAAGGCAAATACAATCTTTTGTCCTAGCGCGATTTCCGTTTGATAGCGTGGGATAAAAAGACACTTTTTGAGTCTACATTGTACTTCCAAAGTGGTTGCATTTTCTAAATGATCAAAACGCTTTCCAAACACTGATGCACACTTTGTTGTGAACTTAATGGATCACCAGTCAAGCTGTTGTCTAAATTGACATTCAACTTGTGGGTAACTGCATCCATTTCTGCATATATGCAAACTGATAAAAAACAATTGATAGTATGAAAAGTATGAATATTATTCAGTGGCGGCCGGCAAATAGAGGGCCACGGGGCCTGGCCCCACCCACCTTGAGCCACCCGAAAAAAAAATATTCATAATATTTGTAATTATAAAACATATAATAATATTAATACATTATTAAACTACAGGTAAAACACCTGGTCACCATAAGACAAGAGACTGGCGTGAAAGGGAAGCAGCTTCTGTGGAGAAGGCTAAGCTACAACAGGACGGTTTGGCTAAGCTAGCTGCTGGATGCAGTCGTGCTAACGCCGTATTTTACTTTCCATGCTTGCTTCTTTTTTTTTTAAATCAACGTGGACCGATCCAGCATGGACAGATAGGGGGATGAAGCACTTGTCTGAACAAATTAAGAAAACATGAGAACATCAGGAGGACACGTATGGAGAACTCCGTCACGCTACAAAGCTAGCATATCAAGCTAAGTCAACATCGCTGGTGTTCGGACACAGACAGTACTGCGGTGAAGAAACACAATGAGGTGGATTAAAACTGGCACATTTTATCCAAAATTATTAATTGTGTGAAGTTGTGGGGCTTTTGAGTTGGCCTTTCATGGCGAGACTGACTCCTGAGTGCTGCCGCAGTTTTTAAAGACACGTTAAAGACGGCACAACACAAGCTGTTGGATGGCATGCTGTCGGTATATGATATGTAACCCAATGTGTGTTCTGGTTTTAGAGCCTGTTTGTCAATCAATGTTGTTGTTTTTGTTGCATCAAGTGTTTTACCTGCGTTAAGATGAGATGCTTTTATTTTGAAGGTGGCCCGTGACGATAAAAAGGAAGTCTCATTGTATGTCAAAAGCTATGGAAAATATGGTCTTTTTTTTTAATACAAATTAGAAACAGTAACGGTATTAGCACTCCGCGGAAGAGGCACAAGGTTAGTTAAAGTTGTAATAACTGTGTACGTTTTAAGGAAATTTGTGTGTGTGTGTGTGTGTGTGTGTGTGTGTGTGTGTGTGTGTGTGTGTGTGTGTGTGTGTGTGTGCTATTAATGCAAACGAGGAGTAAGCAAACATACTTATCCTGTGTGTGCCTTTTGTACACAGCTCTTACGTTGCTAATACAATTTCATGAGCACATTTCTCCATGCGCCATTGACAGCCGCTTACTTAAAATGTTATAAGGAGACAACAATTAGAGGAAAAGCCTGTGCGAATTGCCAAGTTGCGCACTTTTAACCTGCGACCAGCCGACGTGATCAACTTCTAAATACTGTGTTAGAAGAGAAGTGACTGCACTCATCTGGACCAGGAAAGACGAGCAACGAAGTCATCAGTTGATCCGCTCCGTGATCTCAGAGTGACGCAACATCAAGATGACGCTGCGCTGACTGCCAGGACCACGAAACGGAGCTGAAGGTTGATGAACCGCGTGCGTATTCAAGTAGGAATACCTGCAAAAGATGCGGGCAAAGCACCGAAACCCCGTACTTTTGATTAGACCCAGTAGACAGGCACGTGAGCCAACATTCTGTGAGAAAACACTTCAGTTAAAACAAAAAAAAAGTCATTCCATTTTCGTTACAGTGATTGGGACACATTGTGGTTTGTAAAGCCATTGTAAGAGGTCTGACAGGCACAGTGTGGGATACCGGTGTCATTAGTTTAGCGCAGCTTTAGGACCCAGGGAGGCTGACGCGGCTGCTCCCTGCAGGAGAAGCATGGCCAGATTTGTATGCGCTGGCTCTCCACCGCTGCACTAACTGCTCCATACATAACGGCTCAGGATATTCTCTTTTTTTCTTCTTCTTCCCACCCTGAAGGATAAGCTTTAGCAAAGGACGCTGCTTTGTTTTGCAGTTTCCAGTGTTTTGTTTCTAGAGAAAAGGATAACAAGCGCCCAGTCAAAGTCGCTCGACCACTATAGTTGTGTAGGCTGACACATTTCCACGGGTTGTGGACGTGCGCAGAGAATAAAAGTTTCACGGACTCGCCGTTATGGACCGCATCTGCTTTTAAGGGGGAGACACACACACAAAGTGCAGCAGCCTTCGCATCGTTTTGGAGAGGGTAAGTTGGATTCCACTTGTGTCTGTAAAGAAATGCAGCAAGTGCTGCGACATGCGCAGCAGTTTGGTGAAAGAATGGTGCGCGTTGCTCTTTCTGCAGCTGTGCCAGTGTTATCTGTCTGATTCAAACAGGCTAGGCTGCAGTTGTTCTGACTATAGACAGTGCTTAGACACGCCAGCTCGCATGAGGCTATGCGTACAGCACGGCGCCTTTACGCAAATCCGGAGTATACAGACTTTACGTCTTCATAGTGCACAAGACGAGACATACTATAGACGCATATATATTACATCATATAATATACAGTCGCTCCTTCCGCAGCCAGTGCTATTGTGTGTTGTGATTCGACAGGTGTGCCTGTTACCTGTCATAGCAGCCTGTTGACATGCTGACTGACAGGAAAGCTCGCGCGGCTCTGGCGGAGCTGTCCCCGCCTCGGTAGTGCTGAAAGTTTCCTAACCGGCCACATGGCTTGTCGAATCAAAGAGAAAGGGACACGAAGACGGTTCGAAAACATCATGTTTGTTTGATGGCAATGTATCTATCAGCCTGCAGGCAATGAGGGATCCACCGTTTGTGCGGATCGGGGGGGGGGGGGGGGGGGGGGGGGGGGCTTAACTCAGCCAGCGCTGTCTCAGCAGGGGTTGCACTGGACAGTGAGGGTCGATGGATCAATACAATTTGAATGAATGTAGAAGGTCATTCAGACTGAAGTCCCGTGAAAAGCCTCTCTTAAATGTACAGTCCACAATAACGTTCAAGAGAATATTAGTCATTGTGTGACTGTGAATTGTGTCCAAGTTAAAGGAGCAGAATGATGTTTTTTTTTTTAGGAACTGCTAGTGTTATCTATTATGAACTTCTACCAAATACATTGCACACAATAGAGAAACACTCTGCGTTGCGTGTCTGTGTGTCTATAATATTCATAACTTTCACGTTGCCAACCAAAGTGAATACGAAGACTTTTTCATTTGTGGTCCAGGGGGGGGGGGGAGAGGGGGTATAGGGCGCTGTGTATTGTTCCCCGTCACCCACTGTGAGCAGCCTCCTCGTTGTGATTGCTACTATCATTAATCCGACTCCCTGCACGCCTCTGAGGTTTACAACACGGCTGTGAGGATTTCTGTGGACAGGAGTTCCAGCCGCGCTGCTGCTGTGGTCGTCGCTTCATATTTTCTCTTCCTGCTCACTGCCATGTAGTGATAGTGCGTGAGTCTTACCTGTCTTGGCTGGAGTTTGCCTCAGTGGTACTTTCCAGATTGATTCATTTCCCCAGAGAACTGAAGAGCCTTTTTCTTTTTGATCTGTTCGGTCCTTCAGTTGCAGTGATGGAAGGAAGATTTTGGGGGGGATGTGTGGATTTTCCAATCAATGCTTTGCTTTCATTTTATATCGCAGCCACAATTACTGGCCAACTTTGCTTTGCTTCAAGCAAGCATTGTGTGGAATTATTGTTGGAGCTTCAGCCCTTTTTTTACATCAAACAATAGATTATTATTGACAATAATACGATTGAATATTCCTCATGCATATTCCTTTGTTTGCTTTACATTTGTTACATTACAAAGAAAAATGCTTTTCAGCAATCATATATTGCTTTAATACAGTGCTATCTTCTCCTTTTCACTGCACATCTTGGTCTATGCGTCAGTACGTTTTCTTTTTCTTTGTCATGACCACATCCTGAGTATGAAGCGTCACACTGGATCAAAATGGCACTAATTAAGTCTAAAAACTGAGATCAGATGCAGATGAATGAGACATTAGGGGCATATTCAAGGAGAATAATAGCAGAAATGAAAATCACTTAATGTGCAGCTTATTCCTGCCTTTGTTTGTGGAATGGGTGACTTTTCCCACTGTGAACTGCTGGTCACACGTCTCTGGTTGGCTTGGTAAATCTCTCTAATCCAGGGAGGCGGACCAGATATGCCTTCATGGCAAGTTTGGGGCTTATGGGCAGACTTGGAATTGTGTGTGTGTGTGTGGCAGCCAAAGCATAACATTAATAGATTCCATCTAAAAGGATTAGTGATATTTGGAAATAAGACAGGAGGCAGAAAATGAATAAGACATTAATACCCAAAAACCAACAACACTAACTAAAGTGTGAATGAAGATTATTAGAAAGGCACGGAGACTTTTCTTTCGTAAATTCCCTCGAACCGCTTTGCTGAATTATGATTGTTTGCAATCACATTTTCCGTTTGTGAAAACACTCATTCTCCCTCATTCAAATGGAAAGATATCTAACGAGTTCTTCAACCTTGCACTCCCTTTCTAGTACAGAAAACAGTGCTGCTATAGAAACAGAGAAGAAAAAAACCCTGTAATAACCTTTTGTTAGGGGAAAATGATAAAGGAAGTAACCATCACTCTCCATCTTCCCTCCACCCTGAAGATGTTCGAATGCCCTGAGGTTGCTGACGATTGATTTCAGTTTTATTGTTTTTATTTTTCATTCCAACGCTATTCCGAATGAAATCACTGTCCTGCAAGGTTGCGTGATTGAAAAGCTCCAGCTCCCCGCCGTCTGTGGCTCATCCCCGCAGAGCCCCGGGGCTGCGGGTCCGACATCAGGGAGATCCTGTTCCCTCTGACACCCGACCTCACATGCAAAAGGTCGAGCGCTGCTAGCTGTCGGCAGGTCTCATCATTCCCTCATGACATGGTCATTATGGTGCCCTCTGGATGGCATGTCAGTCACCCATGGTGGCAAGTCAATTAGCCACGTCTATAGGGAGAAAGGGTACGCTTGCTGGGAGGAGTTTGTCATTAATCTGCAGGTGGGGATACACTGGAGGTGGATTACAATTTATAATTACATTTTAATACTTACTGTATGTCATGAGGCAATGGAAGGCCCGAGTATAATTTTCATTTCATTCAACAATTATTCCTTTCTACACATAATTTAATTATTTATTTTACATCATTGTGCTTCCACTTAACAGCATGACAAATGGAAATCACTGAATCAAAGACTCCAAATGCGCCGAGGACTTCAGCAGAGTAATATGCTGTGACTTCATCATCATCAACACCGACAGGGCGAGGAGAAGAGGATGACTGCTGTGGAGTAGAGGAGGGTGGGGAATGGGATGGAGGAGTTGCTAATCAAAGACGTGGATTAAGATATCTTCGGTTGCCTCTCAAGGAGATTCGATGTTGTGTAAATCAAACAGACAATCTGCTGCACCACATGGAGATTAATGCTGCTAAGTACCTGGAAGATTGCTCTCCAAAAGAAATATTCATAACATACTGTGTGTGTGTGTGTGTGTGTGTGTGTGTGTGTGTGTGTGTGTGTGTGTGTGTGTGTGTGTGTGTGTGTGTGTGTGTGTGTGTGTGTGCATGTATAGCTTGCAAATAGCTCATGCTCATTCTCAAGCATTTATTCAAACTTGCCACTTCTGGTCATGGCAGAACTAGATCTTAAACTATGGGTATACTGATGGCTGTTGTTGTATTAATAAGGGCTGTCATAGATTTCCAACGGTCAGGTATACCAGTTTGCTGGGCCTGATCGGCTTGTAATTTACTGTATGAACACACCGTCACCGAAGAGGAATTTGCTCTGTCCCCAAATATGGAATGTCAAACAGATGTAGAGCTTCATAAAGTGTGAAATGGAAGCGCTAGAACACGTGGCTTGGACTCTATGATTTGTCACAGGATAACTGTGCATTTACTACTCCACAACTCACAGTAATACAAACAATATAAAGGATGATTTTGATCAGAAGAGGTCGGCACTAAGACGCTCAGTCCCGCGCCTCACTGTAACAAATATACAAAACGCATTCAAAATTGGAGCCAATTCTTAGTTGCCTGCCACTTAGCATTAAAGGAAATGTACTGGGAGTAAGCCTTTGTGACAGACTGCTGTCCTATCCAGGGGCTTGTGTTGTACACCTGCTGTAAGCTGTTTCATGCCCCTGCATTGGACGATAAGCTTCTGGTCTGTGAGCTGCCTCAGCATGAACCAGGCTTACCTACGCCTGAAAATCTTACAGGCAAATGGAAATACTCACAAACCGTTTGGTGGATGCAAAAAGCCTCCGTTGTTCACTGTCAACCCCAAGATGGTGGACAGCACATAATATATTTGTATTTTTAGATCGTGACAAAGGTTTATGTGCAACTAAAGTTACCAATGAAATGATCAGATTTAAGTTATCTGCTGTAAGAGGGGCCCACCCAGAAGCCTGAAGCTTAGACGGTTTCATCATCTTCTGAAAAATGTCAAAAAGAATGTGCACAATAAATGCAGTTTGGTCATAGTTTAGATTTGATTACGCATACATGGAGGGGAAATTCAGAATTCAGTTGAACTTGATTGAAGATACACGTTTAAATATGTTCATTGTCCTTAAACGTCCTATTACAGAGCTTAAAATACACTTATAGAATACATAATCACAAAAGGTGCAACATCCAGATTTATTTTTTAAATCTTGAATATTTTGTTCTCCTTCCTCAACTTGCTGTAACTTTAATAACTCTGAGCATCCCCTATGCATCAGTAGGTAGGCAGTCCCAGCGTTTGGTGGGATGTCCGCGGTCTATTATTTTGTGTTCCTTCTTGATGTAAGGTGCTGCATTATTTAACAGGTTTTCAAGTCATCAAAACAGCTTGGATCCCAGTGGGAGGCACTGAGCTGTACTTAGGGTGCTTTTCATTCCCCAGTTTTTTTAAGTCCCTTTTGATTTTGGACTGTCCTGTACTCGGAGGCAGTTTTAAATGTGGGAATGAGGCAGCAAAGAGCTACAGCACTTTACAGTATGCGTTTTCCTTAACAAAGCAGTGTCCTCGGCCGTTATTCTTTTTCTCTCTGCCTTCTCCTCTCCAGCTTTACCTTCCTCCTTTTAAGTTATTCTGATGTCAATGATCCCTAGCTAACTAAAATAACTAGAGTAGTTACTCTAGTTATTTTGCTGGGAACGAAAGTCCCTCAATCTCCAGTGACGTGTGCTGCATGTTACCTGCACCACGCATTCTATCATGAATAATGTGCCTTTTATGGTGCAACACAATGACGAGACTGGATAAGTGATCCATCAAGTCCACAAAAGCACACGGCAAGGTCACTTTTGTGGGCTGCTATTTGCATGCTCTTGTTTGCCTCATTCAGTGTCTTTTAAACATTGTGGCAAAGTTTGTGCATGCACAGCAGAGACTTTCTGTTTGATGTCAATACCCAATCCCAGATGGGACGAGTACACAGTTGGCTGGTGTGTGTTGTCTGTCTGTGTCTCAGATGTCTGTGCTGCTCTAATTTTGTCGAATGTTTTCTGTGCACGTGTGCACATTTTTTGTGTGTGATGTTTGTACAAATCCTCTGGCATACATGAATGTGAATCATCTGCCATTGAGAATGCATACGCATCGACTTCTTGTTAGTGTGTCCTGTAAAGCATAAGGCAGTCTGTGGGAACAGTGGTTACCCACAACAGAGGCCAGGTCATCAGTAAAGGAGCACATCCTCTTGTCTCGGCTCCCGAAGGCAAAGGCTGTAGATGCCCCCCCCCCCCCCCCTTTGAAGCAGCTGAGAACAAAGCATAAAAGGTGCAGCGTTAGCATTGAGCCGTGGAGATAAAAATGTATTAATATGTGTAATAGATAGAGTGAAATGTTCTCTCTCCATGTCTTTTTCAAATCAATGGCCATTATGTGTCCTGGACTGCTGTGTGAAGAGCCTATTTCGCCTCATGTGTGTGCACACTTTCTCTGCAATAGTCGCTTTGCTTAATGATGGGCTGGCGTGGCCCCGTGGACATCGTTTGTCCCCTTTAATTACATGGAGGTAGAGATTGTTATTCATGGTAAGAGACGGGGGAATAGCCCTCTGCCCCCCCACCCCCCCACCCTGAGGCTTCCTGCTCTTAGCATTGATGTGGGAGGATGTGCAGAAAACAGATGCTACCCCATGATTTCTGAGTGTTTGTACTAATGATGAGCTTCACATAGGCTATCTTTCAACCCTTTTAATAGTGGTTCAGCCTGTTTTAAAGTCATTTTATGGATGGAGCGGTGGTATCCGATCCTGCTCATCACCGAGGGATATACTGAATCTCTGTGTGACCGTTTACACTGCAATGCTTATACGTGGAGTTGAGGGCAAGTCTGCCTCCCTGCCTCACGTCGAGTCTGACACTGTTCGTTGTAGAAGCAAACCAGTTGTTTTTACATTGATCTCCTTGCTGCCAGGCAGCCATTGGTCGCTCTTCCATTTATTGCAATATGAAAATAAACTTTCAGAGATCTTTTGAGATATGTTATCACTCACATTTTTTTTGCCCAAATGGTATCCCATATTAAGTCGAATTGCAGGCACTTTCAAAAACCCTCTGTGTTGATGCATGCAAGGATGCTTGGACGTTGCTAATTTGAGAGTTGGCTGACTTTGCTTTGACAAGCTATTCTGTTCGAAAATCACACCCAGGAGACAAAAGATGGGCAATTATTGAGAGGACTCATGAGCATTTTGTTATTCAGTATTCCCAAAAAGTCCTTGATCACAGCTACATTACCACAGGAAAATAAAGAAATTCTGACAAGCCCTTCTCAAAATATCTTATAGTGGTCAAACTTTACCTCAGGCATCTCAATGATATGACCAAGACGCACAAGGACATCACAAATATTGAGGGTTCTTTGCATGAATGTTGATCTTATTGGCGATACTGCTATGTTTTTTACCTCGTCCCGTGTGAGTGTCTATCCTGCCAGAATTTAAGTGTAGGACGGGATGTGTCCGGGAGGCTGGCTCTAATTCCCAGTGGTGTCCATCAGCCCCGTCCCTCGAAAGCTCCGACAGAAGGAGCTATTATTTTCTCATCGCCCTGGTGGCCCGTGTCCCTTGGGAGAGGCCTCCCCATGTGACTGACAGCTCCGTAAACACAGCCAGCCCCGGGGTGACTGAGTGAGAGCTCACTGCAGTGACGCCCTTGTCCCGCCTTTCCTCCCACCTCCTCCCGTCCTCCCCAGACTTCTCATCTCTGTGTGTCTGTCTCTTCCATCGTGACCCCCCCTTCCACCCTCAACCTCCCCATATCACCTTCACCTGTCGGGGTCAGAAGTCACCGATGGTAAAGTAAGGTTATATCTAACCTCGCTGCACCCTTGCAAGCAGCTGACCAAGAAACAAGAATCCCAACACCATAATACTTTTGTCATCTATTATTTTCAGCCAAACCTCTTTTTTCTCCCTGTGAGCTTTTCAACATTTTTAGATGCACTCTATTAGCTCCATTAATGCAGTATCATAACAACATAGCAGGTATTGCAAGGGCTGGCCAGGCTCTTCTGTGTGTGTCAGTAGGTCTAAATCCAGTGTAACTAAGACAGATGACTGTGTCAAGGTTGTTTCCCCACAGGGCTGGGAGAGTAGTTCTCCTCCCAAGCTTTTCTGCTTTCTCCAGTTTGCGGGCTGCGTTGGACCACGCTGCTTATTGTAATGACCTAATGTAGATTCAGGTTCAGCAGCCAGGTGCATCCATCTACATCAAGGTGCAGAAGACAGGAATGCCCTCTGAGTCTGTCTGCTAGTTTGTGTGTCTGTGTTTGTCTGTGTGCACATGTGCTCCTTCATGTCTGTGTGTGTGTGTGTGTGTGTGTGTGTGTGTGTGCGGGAACACTGGTGTAAATATTGTTGGATTATTTTGTTTCTTTCTTTTAGTTTTGTTAGTGGAAGCCAAAAAGTTAAACAATACATTTGTATATGTAATATACACTATGTTGGGCTTCTCATCAATTGGAATGAATGTTTATTTCAGATACCTTAAATTGAAAAAGTGATTTTTATGTCTTTGGAAGTCGTAGAATTTCTTCAACTGAAGTTAAACTGACTGACTATGACTTTGATATTAAATTAACAACATTTAAAAAAAATACCATATTGAAAGCAATAAATCTTGAAAAGGAAGCATAAATGTCTCGTAGCCGCTTACATCCATCATTCAAGGTGAAATCTTGATCTGATTTTATACTTAATGTACACTGAATCCACATGTCCATCCAGTTCATACATTTCATTTACGATTAGTAACATGGTATTTTTCGTTGTTTGCCTTGAATCACGGGTATCTTTTAAATTTTTCCATCCCCCATGAATTGAGAGTGGAACATCTCTTGTAAAACTTCCGCTTTAGTACATAAACCATTTCATGCATAAATACCTCTTCAACTCAGAAAAAAAGTAAGTTATTTAGAAGGTGTCCCTGTTTTTACACATTCTTTGGGCCATCAACATCTTTTGACCAGCATATATATTTTCATACCGTATGTTTCGCATAGATTGTGCAACTATGACTTATTTCTTTACTCGCTAGTTCACATCATCTTGTCCTTCAACAACAATAATGATAACACATTTTATTTGTAGAGGTACTCAAAGGCACATTACATGATAATGGAAACAGTAACAGAAACAATCAAAGTAAATAACAGTATAAAAAGTAATAATGGAATTAAAGCGCTTTTAAAGGGGCCATATTCAAAATTCAGAGCATATCTATGAATGAGGGATTGCCTCCACACAGTTCTCAATATGGCGACAGCTGAGTCGAGGACCAGCAGCTAACGGTGCTAACAGCCCCAACAGGGCAAACAGCAGCAACAGTGCTGACATAGCTGACGGTGTTTACCTGAGGGAGAACCGTAGGCCATGGTAACCGCCGTATGAGCGCAGTGCTGAGCAGCCTCTATTAGCTAAGAGTGATATGATCTCTGCTGCAGGAGTGGCTTAGCAGGCAGGCATCTGAGTTTATTGGAATGTGTTGAGGATTAAGGTGTATGTGCCGTACAGAATGCCGTTGCGGGTATGCAGGATTTGTCGGAGATGTAGAGTTGGGTGTTGTCAGCATAATAGAAATAAAGGCCATGGTGAAGCATGTCGAAGATGAATAGGAGGGGACCGAGCACATAGCCTTGGGGGACACCTTGAGAGACTAAGGGTTATGTTAGAGTTGGATTTATTGATTCTAATGAAGTGGTGGCAGTCTGAGAGGTATGCTTTGAACCAGGAGAGGGAAGTGCCATTGATACTGAGGGAGGACTCTGGGCGGTTGAGGAGGATTTAGTCCGTCTGCAAATAGTTTATTTGTAACATTTCACAACGTATTAGTTGAGATCCTTTGATGATTGTTTGAATGATTAGAAACTCCCACAGTCCTCGGGATCTCTTGGATCTCATGGATGGCTCTCTCTCATCACTCTGTGTTCATCCAACTTCAGTGATTATATTCTTTTACTTTTCATGACCCCCGTTGCCATGATATTATGGGCATTTCATTGCATTAAAAGAGACAGACCTAACAGTTGGTGAAGTCAGTTTCAAACACCAGGGGGGATTAGTTATGTTTAAAGTAATCATTTTTTTAATGAGTTTAAGAAATAGCCATAACTATAGGCAGTATTATAATTATAGGATACACATGTATTCCTCACTGTTTTCCCAAATTTTGCTTGGAAAATGAGAGAGTATTAAAAAAACTTGGCAACAAGAGAAAGTTGCATGATGAAGGTGCTTGTCCTGCTTTTTTCCAGTAGTCCAGTAGTCATTCTTAAAGTGTTTTCTTTTTCTTTTTGTAGCTGCTTTATACTTCAGCTTATGTTTTCCAGTCAACGGACAACATTTGGAAATGATCCACTTTGCTAACATGGGCAACAGCGATGTTGATCAATGTGCATTGTTCCTGTTTGATAGTGAATAAATAAAGCATTACATCAGTATAGTCAAACCATAAGATAGCAAGATATGACTTCTCAACCACATGTCTCTGTCCGTAAATCCCAATTGCGCACTCTCAGTCACTGTCTGGCTCAGGAAAAGGTCAGATAAATGCACATCCTATGCACAAAGATACAGTCATAACCTCTTAAAGGAATAATTTGACATTTTGGGAAAACTCTTCCATTCAACACTCTCTTGGATTTAATGGCTTTAAAAACATCTCATCTAACGCTTAAGAGTTAGATGAGATGATTGAACACTCAATGTGTCAATGTTTACCGCCAGCAAACGGTTAACTTAGCTTAGCATTAAGACCGAAGGCAGTGGGTGTGTGGGCAGTGGTGAGACACCAGGAAATCACTGCTCCCGACAAAGAAAAAGTCTGGCACATAAACTCCTGTAAAAACACAAAAAGTCATATGTATGCAGTTTTTGTATGGATTACACACATATTATACACGCTCATGAAGGGACAAGACTTACGATAACAAGGGCAACATCAAGGAGGCTGTATTCTGCTCTTTCTGATTCACACCCAGATCTTGACAACAAATTAATAACACAACTGGCCCGGTAGCCATCCAATACTGCAAAGAGCCACTTTAAGTTAATGCTGCTTCGTTGAGCATGTGAGTGCAAAGTTAATTCAAGAAGTGTGAAAGTCCTCTGCGTTACAATGATAATTCAACGCGGTACTCTCTGTTTGCCTGCCACAGTCACAAGATAAATACAGAGGGAGGAATCTGTAAAATGCCCCTTCTGTAATCGTTGTGTTAACAATCACTAAGGCGGAGCAGTGTTGGTGACAGGCTCTATAATTGACAATTTGACTTGGCTTGTAGTAGTCATTTCATGCAGCACAGACAGGAAGGGTTGGCAAAGGGAAATTATATTTTGGCAAAAGAGCATTGTTGTTCAGTAGTAGGAAGAAAATGACCTTGAACACATTCACAAAAGAAGATGTTCAGGCAAAACATTGAAGAAACAAAGTTTTTGCCCACTTTGTAATTGGCTAAGGGGGGGTGATCCCTGCCTGTCAATGTGTGAATACTCTAATTAACGAGAACCTTGGAGCATTGTAATCTCTGGATTTTGGTGTATCATAATGTATTAACTTTAATAAAGCTTGTGAGCCGTGCAAGCTAATTAGATGAATGCCCTTATTTTTAATCTGGATAATATGAATACATTTTACACAAGCTCAAATCAGTCATTCTTGCTAATTACAGGGTGCGTGATAGCTCTAATTGGTGATTGTGTGGCTGCCTGTAGATGATACACTATCGCTGCTGCCCCGGCTTAGGCTAATGTGATGAAAGCCTCATGGAGAGATGATGTGCTCTGCTGAAGGCTGACAGTCCCGAAGAGGAGGGCTCACCGTGTCAGAGGGGCTTGTTGAACCACGTACATGTTCAGGACCACTGCTCCTGTCTGTCAGCACAGAGACAGAACAAACCCACTGTGTTCTCATTATCTACCTGAGTTTCTTTCTTTCCTGCTCTGGGGCGATCTCTGCAGCTGCAGCTGTTTATCCCCGTGTAGTTTTCATGTCTCATATCACACATTTGATCCTTGTTTGTCGGAGCGTGAAAGTCTACCACTATGAGTTGTCGGGGTTTGAATGTTGCAAGGGGAACGGAGAACCGTTCCACTTCCGCAGCTTTTTAAACTCGTCCATCTCCACAGTGTCACTTGAAGGGTTTACTCCGACTCTCACGTTTAGGAATACAAAACATGCATCCAGTGCCTTTTGACTTCAATTTACAATAACCCATTTAAGTAGGTTAAAGTGGTATTCCAGTGGTTTAGTATTGTACTGACAAAAACTTACAATATTCTTATTTATAATATTAAAAACAGAAAGGTCAAATTCATACTTAATAAGTCTATAGACTGAACTATAGACTTATTAAGTTCCTATTTGAGTCAAGCTTTCAAAGCTCCATAATGTAACACATTACTATATTTCATTCAACAACTCCTCAAAATTAAATGAAAAAACACACAATATGTTTGATGATTGATGGTGGTGTTTTCTGATCTGACGCCTCCCACTGGCAAGATGACATCATTTGTCGGTGCTTTACAAAGCCGTGACAAATCACTGTTGAAAACTAAATGTACTCATGAAATGACCACATTATGGTGAAGGTTTGGTTAGGTTTAAACAATAAAGTGACTAAAATGACTTTATTGAGGTCAGCTGTTCTTCATTGTCTTGGAGTTAAAGGTGTTTTGTTCAACCAAACCTCCACCCAGACCTCCTCCCTACACTCGACAGATGTTGTTTTGGGGAACTGCTGAAATAACTGATTGAATGTTGTTCTTCTTGGCATGAAACTCTGATTTCATTATGTTTGTAGCAGTTTGTAACACAGCCTTTTGGTTAAAAAAACTGAGCTTCGGTCTCCGAGCCCAAGGCCGGTAACCCTGCCGACATCAAAAGGCCCTGATGACATCATAAGGGTTATTTGCTCATACTTGGCGAAGATCTCCTACAGCGATGAAAGACATTATACAGCTGCTTTCACAGGCTAAATAATAAGGGTAACCTGAGCTTTATATGTAACATTGTTGGACGCCCCTTTAAGAATGTCCTGTTTGAGTTACAGATGGCTGCAGTAGAGAGACAGAGGTGAGCACGTATCTGCTGAGACACACTGCCTCCCTGTCTGGGGATTGACTACATCATAGCATTTGTCAGGATTAAATGAAGCTATAAACATTTAAAGAGTATGTCTAGAGTCTAGAGAAGTGCACAATATAAAACTAAATTGACTTGACAATATGTTTAATCCAAAATATGTTTAATAATATATTTTTTTTTTACCTACTAAATGTAATGTTAGGGTTGAATTTATAAAGGTTACCAAGAACAAGAATAAAGCATTGAATTAGTTTCCAGTTCCTCCTCATCCCTCTTCATTGTCTGGATCTGTCAAAGTGGTACGACATTCTCCTTTCCCATTTAATTTTAATTTAGTTTTTATTCCAGCCGTGTTCCCATCTCCCATACATTTATGTAATATAAATGTATTGGGTTGAATAGATTCCGTGTGCTAATCATTACTGGAGACATTTAAGATTTTACATAAAATCACATATGTTTTTGATCACATTAAATACAATGTAGGGATGCTTTTAAGTGCAAACCATGAAATGTGGGCTAAATTCTTGTGATGGCCATTCCTGTTACAGGCATGCATGTGAATAATCATGCGATCCCTTGAGAACTGCTTCTTCTACACACTGTAAGTCGGAGAAAGTCCCTTGATAAATGTGTCTCATTCTTCACTATTGATTTGTTGAATTTTTTTTTTGCTCCCAGGCTGGGCAAGTTTGATAAATACAGGTCCAGCGTTGTTTTGCAAGAATAGCATCAGTACTGCTGTGATGACATTAACTTTACCTGCAAAGATAAATGAAACGTTATTGTTCACTTCACAGACAATAAGAGGTATGTCAGATTATAAATGAGCGAAAGCAGATATACTGCGGAGGAAACGTTAGGAGGGAAATATGTCTGTGGCCCAATTTGAAACAGATGCCTGCAGTCATGTTGTCTTCAGTCTGTCTGTGTGTTTCTATATTCTGTTTATTCAGCTCGGGGCGTTCTCTGACAGCTGTGCCCAAATGAGCTCCTCAAAGTTATAGAAATAGGCTCATGTGAAGTTAAAAAAAAAACTGACTTACACAACAACCAGTGTGACACTTGCTACAATATACAATACTCAGCAACTGCCAGCTGCAATCAAACATCACATTGAAAAGATGAACAAGCAAAACAAGCTGTTACTATGATCTGTACACTGACTGTAAATGCGGAGGATAACCAGACGTTATAGTCTGTCACATGAGCCCCTCTGGCCTTACCTATTCATAAGTTATTACCCAGAGCAGGTTGAAATTCATACGGGCATATATATGGAAGGCAGAGGGAGATTGCCAGCCACTGTCACTTACAGTGAATGAAACCTTTGCTACTCCCGTCCTCCAGAAAGTGCATCTGAAACACACTATTAACTTTCCCATTGCTGATGTCACTTTTTATTGCCCCATGGTTTCAGGTCTTGCCGAGTTGGCAGGCTCTGCTGCGCTGCGTTCCAAAGCCAGATAGATGCTAGTGTCAGAGCACAGAAATACAGCAGTGATGGAGATATTATTCGGAGGATTTAATTTGCCAGAGTGGGTTGGTAAAGTGCACCCTCACGGCGATTAATGCAAAAAGGCTGCTGCACTATGCTTGGGGAAAAGCATCATGTGTCTATCTTTCTGCTGGGTATTGCAACAAAATGCAAATTTAAACACCATAGCTGCATTTGTGCATTAAACAAATGTAGCCCTGAAAGTGGGACATATCTATTTTCAATATCCTTGAAATGAAATGTGAGGTTAGTACAAATGATTAGCCTGCCAAAGTCAACTTGTGATCCCTTTATCTAGAGATGTTATAAATGATATACCCTCAGTATGTTTTTGCAAGTCTGTGGGTATGGTGGACAAGCCCAGTGAGTTAGGAACGAGGTCAATGGAGTATCTATATGCAGGAACAAGGGAAGTGGTACCTTGATAATGAAAATAATACACAAGGGTTTGAGTCGAAAGTCTTGTGAAATACCTTCAAGCTCAGTTTAGCTGCTGTAGGTGAGATTAAGTAGTTTATAGGATGAGGTTCATCAATTAGAACCACACACACAGACATATTGGTTTATGTCAGATAATCTACTTAAGGGTGATTAATTACAACTATTATTAATGAGAAATTATTAATGCCAAGAGGCCTGTGACTGCACCATGAGGGCTTAAACCAACCGTCGTGGGACCGGGCGAATGCTTTGCATATGGCAGAGGGTCAAACGTGTGCTGCTTTTGTGCAGGACACAATAGTGAGTGGCATTTGAACACGCGCCTGCTGCATTGTGCGCGGGTAATGAACATTGCATACTCTACCTGCTTAACAAAGCAACTTTTGTAATTAGTGTTATGATTGCGGAAGGATAATGACAGCGATTCTACCAAAGATAATGACTGCTCTTTGCAGTTGCTGCATTGTTTGGGCAGCAGTCTTCTGACATATGGGACACAAAAGGACACAATAGCCAGACTGACCGCTTTTGTTCCCGCTCAGGCAGACCCAATGACTGCAGACAAATTGCGCTGTAGGCTGTCCAAATCATGCCGACCCAGGGAAAACGGTTCAGGCGCGTGAGAATGGGACCGTAATGTAAAAACCACGCGGAAGCTCGTGGACTGTGCACCTGAGCTCGGACACAGATCCTACAGCTGCCAAGTGCTTTCTGACTGCTATAATACTGGTCCAGGGGGAAACATTTCTGTTGTGTTGCTCTTGGTGCATATTGTATTATGGCTTAGAAATGGAGCACAAAACCTGGGAGAACATAAGCTCCGGTTGCTCAGATAGAATAGAGTTGGATTGATGTTTAGTAAATTACCGTTATTGTTTGTAGGTTTAGCTGACTTTTCCCCCCAGCTTTAAAAAATGTCTTCATAGTGTATCAGTGCTAAATAAGACTGGATTGTTTGTATGGTAATACTACTTAAAAAATAAAATCATAGAACCACCCATCTGTCTCGTGATGGAAATGAAATTGTCCTTTTTAAAGAGTAGCATTTATTCAAATAAATTAAGAGTTGTCAGAGATGGGATCTTGATAGGAGGCACTTACGCCTGTAGCGTCCATGGCTGTGCAGTCAGTGGGGACAGGTCCAGAGAGCAGACTGTGGACTAATCCATCACCGCCAGCGAGGGGGCTTGGGGCCAAGCGCTTGGCTTCTCCCTTCAGGAAATAATCAGCTTTTAATTTATCACAGATCACATTCATGAGAAGACGGATCACTGCAGGGAGGCCACGTGTGACCAGACCCATCTCCCCAGTCATGCCGGAGTGCTTTCGGCTCTTCTAATTTATTCTAATTTGGGTTTTTCCTCATATCTCCATCATTTTGCCAGTTTGAAATGAAGAGACCCTTTACCCTTGTTAAATTATAGCAATTTGACCATCTTTCCCAGGATATAAAGCTTCCATCTAGGCCACACCGAACAGTTAGCGTCCACCATTATGAACAATTCTCGTTACCCGCCTACACTACATGACATACAGTAGCAATGAACGGAAAGTGGGACAGTGAAGCAGCGCCTTTCCCTGTGGAATGGATGGAGCATATGCTATTATGTAAGTCAACTGCAGGGCGTCCTAATGGCTTCAGATTTGTTTCTGGTTCCTGTGTGTTGCCACAGTCCGGCCCCCGCAGGAGTGAGGATGATTAGTAGCATGACTTGGAGGAGCACAAGAGATACGCTAAGGGGGAAGGACAGTTCAGCCACATGTCGTCCACCCTCCCCACCGATCACTTTACTGATCCCAGGCAGGTTAATCCTTTTATTGTAATGAAGTGAAGAAGCATAATGCACTGTGAATGCGAGATGCTTAATCCAGCGTTGGCATTTTTATGAGGACGGAGTAGCCATGACATCAAGAACAGAGTGCTTGAGAGGCACAGGAACTATCCATCAAAACACGACGCTGACGTAGCACAACACAGCAGCACCCACTGGAGAAGGAGATTTGCATTTGTGTCTACGCTTCAAGACAAAGTCCTCTTATTTCTACTGCTCTATACCATCCGCATGCTATTGTGTGACTTTGGACCAGCGCCCTGGAGTCGTTCAATAAGAAATTGTTTGTAGCTTTAGACTTGGTATGGTTATAACGATAATAACACTGGCTAACTGCCAGTTGTAGCCGCAGCAAACTGTTAGAGTACAATAGTGAAATACTATATGCACGCTCCACTGCCAAGCTTAACAAAACGTAGGACCAACATCAACGATTGTGACTTGATATGCCTCAAATTGTAAAGAAGGTGGAAGGATTTTATTAGCCAGCAGTTGCAAATTATTTCTGGAAAGACTACACGCAAACCTAGTAATGGATCTACAAATAGCTAGCACAACCCCGTCCTTGTCCCATAGAAACACAATTGCATCTAGCGACTCAACAGAACAGTTTAATAAGTGCATATGCTACATCTGTAAATGAAATGCAATGATTCATTGAAGAGTGTGTAATCCCTGTGCCCGCTCTTTTTTGTTTGAAGTGTATAAAAGATTCTTAAAGAAATGTGTAGGGGGCATACATTACTGCTGAACTCTGGGATCAGCAACTTTGTTGTTGATACACATTGCACAATACTCTTAACTCTCTTGTGCGTGGGAGAGCAGTAATACTGCAGCAAAATGCATTGTTAGGATTTCTAGAACCTGTAAAGAATCTTTCTTCATATTCAGAAAAATGCAGTACAGATGAGCAACTTCTTTTTTTTAATAAAAAAGTCATACAGACAGAGAAAGAAAGAAAGAAAGAAAGGTAGCAATTAATACACCGATGTCATTTAAAAGGTAGGTATGAATTATTTGAAGTCTGTCTAAATACTCACATATCTTATGTTGACAAACAGTGTAATTGTAACTCATCAAAACCGCCCACTAAGCGACTCCTTTTCATCGCAACTTCTGTGACTGAAATGAGGAACAATATCTTGTTCTGTGCATTCCCAAGTGCTTCATTGAAGCTACTAAGCAGCAGTCCGTGTTGATCTTTGTCCTGGTAGTGGAATACTGTATATGTTGTCCTGTGGCCCAGGCACTTCATCCTTTAAGATGGGCTTTACTGCCCTTTAAGAATCATCAACCAGCTCCCACCCATCGGGACAAGTCGGTGATGATATTCCGACAGGACCGTCTTCAGACTCAGGTTTTGGACACACAGCATGGAACGTCGGCATGCGTCTTCAGCACCACGGCTAGCACCGGACCTTTTCGAGGCAGCCTTCCCATCTGTAGGGAGAAAATACTTTCATACTAAATATACTCAAATCACACTGCTGAAGCCTTATATAAGGTTGATTTAAATCATCGAACTGAACCACATGACGTCTTGGAGAAAACGTGACTACAAAACAGAATTAGATGGACAAGAAACAAATATGTATTTATTTGTTTTTCACTCATACATTTTCACAGGAGAGGTTTGCTGCTTCTTTTTTTCTTCTTCAAATTATCATTATTGCAAAGGGGTATGTTGCAAATGATACACTAAGTGGCCACTTTATTCGTTTCACCGGTACAATCTATTACAGTTCAATGCAACGGCTCTGTTATAAATTCTACATTTATGACGTTTATAATGTTCTGTTTTTGTTGACATTGTCACAAATGGGTTAATTCAATCATATATTTATCTTTGAGGTCATTTTGTTTTTTACTAGACTACATTACATTGGGAGGTGTAGAGATTATTGTCTCCCTCAGGCATTCAAGAGCAGCAGTACACAGTCCATCCCTATACGTACGATATATCGACACATGTGCACTCAAGCTACAGTATCCAGTCAACATTCAGTAACACATGCACACATCAAATATGCACAAGAATATTGCAGGATGCCCTCCACCAAGATGTAACATACTTTTTCTTCCTGCTCTGCCTTACCTCTGGTTTATCAGGGTAAGGATGTGCAGTGTCCCTCAGAAACACAAAAGCAGAAGATGAAAGAGAAACAGATTAAGCAGTCAGGAGTAGAGGTCCCAGTCAGAGGTAATAAGAAGTTCATTCTTATTTTCAGAGGCCTCCAACTAGCTTCCCCTTACATGTTCTGCTCCTTTTAAACATTTCACCTGCGCCTTGTCATGATTTCATCTATGGTATCCAAGATGTTATCCACATGGTCTGTTCTGTTTCATGTAGGCTTTGCTCTGTAAGAGCTGTCGCTATTGGGTTTATCGCTGTGAATATTATTTTCAAGCCCTTGTGCCCTGCACAGGCCTCTCGTATGGCCGCAGTTTCTATTATTAATACCTGTGTAGTTCTGCTCCCATTTTGTCTTCAGCGTTAAGCAGTCAACAAGTGAAGAAGTTGAGAAGATGAAGAAATCCAGCCCTGTCCAGCTGTGTCAGTCGGTGTACCGGCTGCCAGATTGGCTACTTCCTCCTGTCGGTGTCTGTGTTTGCTTGCCTCTGGTGGAGCTGCGCCATAGAGCAGCAGACTTCACTGCATTTCGTGTTTTAAGGTGGCGGGAGGGCAGCTGGGCAGTCTACCTGCGACTCCATGGCGGACTCTGAGGGGTATGAGCATCTCAAGTGCTCATACCCCACAGCCAGGAGCCCTGCAGCAGCTTTTTCATTTGCCACCTTTTGCTTTCAGGACTTGCCGGGCATCATAACAATGGTGGCAGAGCTGAGAGTCCACACAATGCCGGCAGCACAACATGCACCTGCTCACGGCCTCTTAGACGTCTACCAGCAAGAGCAGACGGCCAGATTTCCTTTGCTTTGTTCTCACTTCGGACCGTCACAGGAAGGGCTACGCCTATACGCATAGAACCTGGAGTTACAAGACGTTACTAACGAGTTGAGTTTGAGTGCTCGGGTCTTGTAGAAGTGTCACAATGAGAAACTACAGGTTTTCAATCACATCGCCTCGGTTTAGTAGGTATCCGAAAATCCATTTAGGGGCAGTGACTGTTCGGCTGACGGTTCTTGTCTTTTGTGGGAGTTGGTCATTGAGCCAGCAGCAGTGCTTCTTGTCACTGCCTGATTAATTGGCTTCAATACATTCAGCCATCAATGAGTCAGATGAAGAGAGACAATAAGGATCTTGCATTGCTCTCAAACTGAATTGGTAGAGAACGCAGAGGAAGCCACTGAAACAAGGCTTGTAAAAACATGCTCATTTCCTTTTGATGCGAGCAGGCTTAATAATGAGTACAGAGGAATAGTCATTGATTGGACTGTGATGCATCTTCACATATCTGTTTGCGGTTTCTAGAGAGGATGGCTCAAATACATCTTCCCTTATCTCCTATCCGGGCCTTCATTAATCAAATGGAACAGGGTGTTGAATTACAAGTCCAGCTGCCCATCCTTGGTTAAGGAGGCCATCGTAATTGCGTGTATCCCACATTCCCAAACCAAAGACCCCTGGCGACCACTTGTCACAGCCATCCTCAGACTGGTAATTGTGTATTTATCAGATTGCCTGCAAGAAGCTGATGCGGTGTTTATCTGACACAATTATCGAGAAGAATGGGGGACCCAAGTCCGTTGCTCTTCCAGGAAGCCGGCGTGCTACTAGTTCAGGTGGCCAGGCAGCGTGAAAGCGTTGTTATCTCTCAGTCTAACCACAGAGACTTCTTTATCGGACATTTAGCTGGGAATACGCTTGTCATCATCACATGCAAATGGAGCAATTGTGCAAATACAACACATAACTCTTTGGCTCGGCTGCGACACTGGCGGAATGAGAAGTGACGATAACACACACTGCAACAATGAGCCCCCCCCCATGGTTGAGATCTGACAGGCGGCCTTTTCACAGGCTCTTCTAATTTGAGAACAGGAACTGCATATAAAGGCGGTTCAAAAGTGTTCACTGAGTACCTGTAGATAAGATTGGAGAGAAAGCTAGAAGAGCAAATTGGTGCGCTTGTGCCTTCTTTCTACTGCAAACCTATTACAGAACGGAGAGTGAGAGAGAGACGGGAAGAACAGGGTGGCATGAAAAGAAAGAGCTGCAAGCAATATGTGGCAAATAGTCCATTTGGTGTTGCGTGAATTAAAAAGACACGGACGTTCAGAAGAATTACAGGGACATTTAACACATGATTGGAAGGGGAACTTAGCACAGGAGTAAAAAATAAGTGGTGTGCAAAAGCATTTTTGCTCGGTGAGCATTTTCTTTTCATTATCACATGCATTCAGCTTTTTACTGTGGGGAGGCGACGCTTAATGCTCTTCATCATCTCAAAAGATGCAAGGCCTGAAGAGACTCGGTCGCTACTGAATTTATGATAGAAGTAAGTCCGTCATATTTTAGTTGAAGCATATCCAATTCAAGGGGTATGTCATGCCTGAAGAAAACGGGCTGTGAAGAGAAAATCATATTGTATAGCAGTGCAAAGAGAGAAGTGTGTGTGTGAGAGAGAGAGAGAGAGAGATACGGAGAAAGACAAGCAGCCGAGACTGCCTGGTCTGCTGGATGTAATCAAACAAGGGTGAACAGGTTGTTCCACAGATGGCTGATCCGGAGAATCCTCCTATTTATTTCCATGCTACATACGGTGCCTGTCACTATGCGCAGGTGATGTCAGCAGAGCGCCATTGTCTCGCACACACCACTAAACTCCGACACTTTTGTCTCACCTGCCTGAAATCAATATGACACAATGGCATTTGTTGTGTGTGTGTGTGTGTGTGTGTGTGTGTGTTTGCGTGTGTACAAAAGGAGATACTGAGTAAGAATTTAGCAACAGAGAAAGTCGATTTGCAATCTGCTTAACATTCTAAGACTGAACTCTCTTAGGATTATAAATCATGGATTGAACTGCTATACTTGTACAATGTAAAGGAACCTATTTAGTTCCTTTGTGTTGTTTATCGTTTGTCATGGAAGCTACTTTGTATTCACTAATGCTTCAGAATTGCAATAGATATCATGTATTGTGGTCATGCTGTTAAAATAATTGCTGTTTTCTCCTGCATTTTATTGTAATTTGAAATAAAAAAAAATCTATTTTTTTCCTCCTGTTTTTTTAACCCAGTGACGCACGCGCTCAGCAACACAATCAGTCTTTAACTGCTTTCTGTTTACCTCTTTCCCCAGATTGACGCCCAGTGATGCCAGGACAGTGAGCATCATAATGCGTGGCATGTGGTCAGGGGCCACGCCCCTCCTCCTCATAATGGTTCTGCTCAGGCCGGGCCAGGGCCAAGAGGTTCCTCTAGTCCCAGGTAAGAAATGTCATATTTCTTTTGCACCGGCATGTCTTCTCATCATTGACGAAGACTTCATTGTCTGGCTCCATCATCATGGTTTGTCGGTGTGTATGTGTAATTGTCTGACTATTATGTGCGTGACACCTTTGCCGTAACTTTAATGATTCATTATTGCCATGTAAACCTTTTTGAGTTTGAGAAGTTGCATCAGCTTGCCAGCAGAATTGCAACCTTGCTATTAGCACAATCCACATTTAGATCGATGAGTCTTTAACAAGGGATTTTCTGAGAAAACTCACCTTTGTCTAGCTGCAGTGCACTACAATGATAGAAATGGCTTATTGCTTTCTGATTGGCTAGAAGATACCACGCGCCGGTTGGATGCTGAGAGTGGCTCGAGGCTATCCCGATAAGGATATAAAGAATAGAATGAACGGAGTACATCTGGGACATTTGTTACGGAGTAAAACTGAGTATAAAACTATTTCAGATTGTGAAAATCCACTGTGAGCCCTCTGTGGCCTGAAAGCTCTGACAGCAATCAAGTCAGTTCTGTCGGTGTGTGTCGGACTAGTTTCCAACCTCAGAAACCAGCCGATGTGGAGAAGGATGGGTAGTGTAGCAAAATGTCATTTCCTAATGTTAGTCGTCCTCTGGGTGTTTCTAGTGCTGCAGATGTTGGACTACAATGTGTTGATGCTTCCTTAACCTGAGGAGAGTTTGGAAAAGACGTGGTGTATCATGGTTAGGAGTTTTGATTTATTTATCAGAGGCATCAAGTCTGAAATGTGTTATTGGAGCACTCTGTGGTTTCTGTCAAAAAGTTACAAGGTCATCAATGAATTTCAGATAATTCAGCATCCCGAGTTAAGAAATGGGGAACCTTGCTTGAGAGCTACAGGTATTAACTTGACTTGTTACTCAACTTTCACAGTTCAGCTCTTCGGCAACAGTCCATGTTGATACTTTATGTCCCCTTTTAAATTTTTCTTGTTGTATAAGAAACTGTATAAGAATCAGTACTGTGTGTGTTGATGGCATTCCATTGACTGTAAATTGACTGTTGCTTTTCATGATTAAAAAAAACAAATTAGATCAGATTATGTACTTTCCAGAATAGGCTATTGTCTTGTGGAAGTGTGCAGTCTTCTTTTACTTTTGCCAGATAAAAACCTCTCCGTCTCCTTTAGTTCTACTCGGTTCTCTGTCTTGTACTCAGAACTTGTTCATGATTTAAATGGGCTTGCTTTTACACGGCTCTGTTGGACCTTGGACGAAATAATTAGCTGTGTTCTTGAAACGTCTCCCTGTCGGAGATACAGTAAGAGGATCACCTATATGGGTGTTATTGTCACCACACTTGACATCATCTCAGTTACACGGTGTTGATTTCTCTTCTTTTCCACCATCGTTCCCATCAGACAGGACGACAGGTCCATGCCGTCCTGCTTAGCGGAGCATTTCACACTCGCTGCCTTCCGTTATCTACTTACTCTGGCTGCTTCGCTTCTTCCTGCCTTTCACCTCTCGTTCACTTTCTTTTTCCATGTCCATGCCACCATCTTCATTCTCACCACATGTTCTTTCGCCAACACGATGTGGGAAGCAATTTACTTGTCAAGCAGAGGGCAGTGTGTGGCTCCCTGTACTTTGATTTAATGGTGTGTGTAGGTGTGCGAGAGCATGTGTGTGCACAGGTGAGGGATCACTACCTTGGCAAAAATGCTTTCAATCACACACTGGGAGCAGGATTTCTGACTGGCAGCAGTTAGAGCTGCATTAGGATTGAATTCGGCTCATAGTGCATTTTGCTTAACACTCACGGCATCAGAGTGCTTTAACCGAAGGGCTTTTCTTATCAGTGTCTCCTCTCACTGATATTCTGCTCTAGTTATAGCTGTAAAGATACACGGTGATGCCCACAAGAATTGCAAGTGCAGAATGACATATCTAAGTCTAAGCGTATTGGAGTTGGGAACAAAGATTTGAAAATAGATATCCTTTCTTATGTAAGGCGCTTGGCGCCGCAAGCGAAGCGTTCAGCTTCAGCGACAATCCACCCAAACCAGAGAGGGATGTCAGATCTGAGTCATGGATTGTACGTTCTGCAAATGTGTCAGCATAAAAAAATTCCACCAGGATCCCGTGTCTTCCTTTCATATTGTCTCACAATGAGAGAGAAATGTCAAGGCATCTCTTTGGTTTACATTTTCTTTGCATACTTGCTGACTGACAGCTCTTTTAATTCTCCTGCCTTAAAGTAAATAGCGGCAGTTCCCAAAAGCAATGGCTGCCTGTTCCTTTTTTATTATCGTTTTCCTCCTCTGGGTTTTCTGAGCTACTTTGTTAACTTTCTCAGGTTCATCACTAATGAGCCAGTATCCTGTGTTCACTGTCTCACTGAAGGGAAACAAACATAGAAGCCCATTATGCTCAGAATTATATTCATATTTAACAATTACGTACCTTATAATTTGCATTCAGTGCCAACATTCAACGGCCGGGGTTAGTCACAGCTCTGCAATTAATGAAGATTTGTCCCTAACTTTAATCAAAATGCTTTAGTAGCCTTACCATAACTTTAACTTAAACATCCTTTATTTGTAATAACTGCAATATTTACCTAAACTTAACCCTCCGCATATTGTAAAAAGTGTTAATTCTGAAAACATTGAACGTAATTGTGGGTTTTGCAGAATTGTCCAGTGTTTACGTTCTTGTCTGGGGATTGAGCGCTTTCTATATGTTCATTTGACCAGAATAACAAAATACACTTGCCACTTTTATTTTATAATATATATGTGTTTTAAAGTACTGTTATCTGTTTGTTGTTTACCATATTTATCTATTGCACTATGTTAATTGTTTTTATTCTTCTTATTGTTTTATTCTATGCCTATATATATTGTTATGCACCTTTCACCGAGTCAAATTCCTTGTATGTGCAATTTATGGCCAATAAACGATTCTGATTCTGATAAATCATCAACTAGCCTGGCATTTGTTTGACCTTATGCCCAGTTTGGTTTGCATGTTGACATCTTTCATCTTTGCTGTCTATAGTAGGGTATGTTAGGCGGGAAATACAGGGCAAAATGGCTGGTATTTTTTCAAGCATATTCATTCACCTTTACTCTTTGTTCTCACTTCATGTTGCATTCTCGACCAGTTTCCTTTACCTTGCGCTTGCTTTTCTCGTGTGAAGCATCATCATTTTCCCATAATGCTCTGCCAGCCTCAGTTCAACAAGTGCCACATCTATTTTTCAAGTGGGAGGTGGGTAGTTACAGCAATAGATTTGTTTTATATTCCGCTCAACTGCTCAATTTTGTTTTATTTTTCCTGCATTGTCGAGTTAATAAAATGATCTAAATAGTGTTTTCAGTCTTCTAAGATCTTTTCTTTTGCAGCATAATTATACTGCTGGAAACATATTGAAATATGTATACCTCTGTATGTCTCATGATAGAGAATTTCGTTTACTTCATACTACTGATGTTTTTTCCTTGGTGAACCTGCCCCTTAATTTGATCGTCAAGACAACCCAACTCCATATCACGAGATATTGCATCTTTCATACCCACAGTGCAACTCAGACAAATGTTATTTACTCACCCTTCTTCCTTTGTTCAAACAACTTAAAACAAACTCTTTTCCCCAGGCCATCCAATTTTATTTCATGCCATGCTCGCACATGAATTCCTTATTTAAGAAAATTGCGTTTTCCAGATGCTTTCTCAACTAAAGAGAAAACCCATAGCCGTCCTCAGAGATACTGTTCCTCCTCCTCCATCCTGTGAGTCAAACATATCAGTTGGGAGAGCTAGGCCTCGTGATGCATTGTGGGTTCCACCTCTTCCCTTTACGTTCAGTATTCAGTTTGCACACCACCCTGCGGGTGATTAAATATGTGGTTAATACAGCACCATGAGAGTATTGAATTACACAAGAGCCATGCTGACCTTTTTAAATTACAGAACCAATTGTGCAAGACAGCAGAGGAAGTTTATAACAGGTACTGCCAAGATGGAGCCCGGAGGAGAATGGATCTGCTGCTGCTGTCCTGCTGACGCTCTATTAGTGTTCTGCATTATAAGCACCCTATTTGACACTCACGCTTTCCCCTTCATTCTTTCACTTTGGGTCTCATCGGACAGCAAATCCTTTGTCTCTTTGTCTCTCAATCTTGCGTACAAACAGCCATTAGACTAGTGCATTCTTGCAGACAAGCCAAAACACACGCGCGCCCTCACACAAACTCATTTTCATTTCACCGTTGATGAGACACGTATCACTCTTGACACACAGGGTAGCCTCACTCCATAAATCTTGATCACTGGCTTTTTTTTTGTCGCATGGATCCTTGTCAGCATATTTGCTTTGCTGATATCTGAAGGTCGTTTCTGATGTCTGATCTAATTTGAAGCTAAAGCCAGAAAAATGAAGCAGTCTACTTTGGCATCAGTCGCACCAGTCCATGGAGGCACAGACGTTTCTCTGGGATGACTGTACTCATCTTCAATCCCCATCGAGAGAACTTGAAGCCTGACTGGCAGCGATACAAAAACATTTGCTTGGCAAAGGGCAGACAAAAGCTTTTTACCAATGAAATAGTCAAAATAAAATATCCTGACACAAAATTAAAAAAAAAGTATTTTTCTCTCCTTGCCAACTTTCAAGAGTGATTCCTGATTGCTTTATACAGCACTTTGCAAAATGCCCTGTAATTGTAATTAGGTGAAAAATCCAGATTTCACCACTGTGTTTTATTCTTCTCTCTCAAGGGAGATTGTGCCATTATTTAGGAAGGAAAAGGATTGAACGCTTGGCATTTCATATAATGAAATTCTTGAGACTGACTGTTTTTTTGGGCGAACGATACAATTTAGTGACACCATTCATTCCATTAAGACATATTAAAAAGCTTTGTCAAAAAAAAGAGAAGGCTAGACTATAGGCCCTTTCTCTGAGCACTGTCCATACGGATTTCTAAAAGCAAACCAATCTTATTCTTGTCAGTTGAAATTGCACTTATTATCCCAGTTGTCGCTCCATGCATTACTTTATCTTTTTATTTTCCTTCTATAACTGATTCTTCTGTTGCGTATTCAAGACTATGCTGTGTGTGGTTTAATCTGTGGTTTATATCTTACTTACACCATTAAGTAAGATCTATGGTAGTATATGTGTTCAGGGAGCAGTGTTTGTGTTTGTGTTAAATGGAATCAAAACAAGGCATGTTTATGCAATATTTCACAAAGTCATTGTTGTGCATTTGCAGGCAAGGCTTGAATCAAAATGTTAGGAAATCGTTTGTGCTTCTTAGTGATTGAATGTGGACGATGTCTGAAATGTAGATTGTTATGCACACTTACGATTTGGTGCAGGACCAATCACTGTGAGATCTGAAGGCCTTACTTCCTGGAGATGTTCTCCATTTCCTCTGACTAAAATGGAAATGATTCACTGTTGGATTGTCTATTAGTTGGCTCTAAGGCCATTTGTAATTTTGAGTTGATTTATTCTTTTATTATCAGGATTTTTGTTCGTCAATTAACATTGTTTTTTAATCAAATACCTGCATTGCCATTCCTGTTAGCCTCAGCTGTACTTTCTAATTAGCAAAGGTTAGCGTGCTCACAAACCAAGAAAATAATCTGCATATTAGCTGTGGGAATGTTAGCACATTAGCATTTTGCTTGAATTACCACTGTAGTACAACCTCACAGAGCTGCTGGCATTGATGTAGACTCTCAATATTGTTTTGTTTTTTGTGTTTGAGAGGTAGAGGTCATTTGATTTTACGAGATATTTGAACTAATAACCATAACAGACATTTTTGGAACTAATGTTTCCATACATATCATGTGCTATGTGCTATTGGTGTGGACACATGCTAATATTTACATTATTTTTACAATTATTACATTATATTATTAATTTCAGCTATTTGTTTTTTATAATCTAGGGCACACACTTTAAATGTGCTTGCCTTTACTTATTTTTTTCTCTGGGTTATTCTGTTCTGTTTTTTATGGAAACACATTTTTTTTTGCATATCTGTTTAGAGAGAGGCTGCATTAATTCCATAAGGAAACAGGAGCAATCTGTTGATCATCTTTGTTGTTTTGCACACAAAAAAAAACTTTGCTCACAGATTAGCGTATTGTTTAAAGTGTCTGACAATATTCTTCTGTCCTGGGGCACATACAGAGCCCAGTGCTTATCATCTGCCTGCCTCTCACGCCGTCCGGCCACCATTTAATTACACAGCAGGCACAGGCCAGTGTTTCCTCATCATACTCCCTCCGCCCCTAGGCCATCATTTAATGATGAAAAATCTGCTCCAGGAGGTTTGGCCATTTGTTTTATTATTATCTTACCTCTTTTATTTCTGGGCTTTTCTCTTTTTGTCATGGAGGTTTGTGTGTTTGTGTGTATCGGGGGGGTGTTTTTGTAGACAGCCGGCTTGTTTTTTTTCATTTTTTTTTTCTGCGCTCAGGCTGTCCTTAGCTTGAGTGTGCTTTTTCTTTATTCCACACCTTTGGCTACAGCTTCACATGTATCCAGTGTGACTTCACCTTGAACCTCAGCTCACCACTGTTAGGGCTGAAGCCATAACAAAGTCAGTCCAAGGGGACAGCGGGATTTAGGACAGGTCGCACTTTCTGTAAGGAACCAAAAGACGACTCTTCTAAAAGATAAGAAGCAAGACATCGAGGTGAACTCTAATTAGACTGAACAAAAGTTTGATAATATCAAATGCTTTGAGTCATTGCCAACAGTTTAATTAAGCAAGATCAACGGAAAAGGCTGAAGATGTAATGTCATCAAAAAATATGCTGACTAATTAAGTAATCATTACCACCTACACATACACTTACACCCTCTTAGGCATTCTAACTAAAAGTTAAGCCATTCTTAATCTAATTCAGAGCATCCTTCAAGCAGCAACATACCATTTTGTCTGTTGAATATGCATACAATATAACGAGTAATAGAGCGAGTGGTTAAAATAACGATTTTATGGATACAAATTCCCTTTGACGTGGCAAAGAAAAACACAATGAACTCGCTTCCCATTCTACAGCATTGCTTTTAAATCGAATACAAAGCAATGTGGGAGCAGATAATACAATAACAGAATCGCTGGCCATTTTTCTGTGTGTGTGTGTGTGCATGTGTGTGCATGTATGTGTGTGTTTGTGTGTGTGTGTGTGTGTGTGTGTGTGTGTGTGTGTGTGTGTGTGTACATGTATGCATGTGTGATATGGTGTGCTGCTATTTCCACAGAGACATGACACAGGCACCCCGTTCCTTAATTTACCCCTCCCTCCCCCACGCCGCCACGCCCCGTCCTGCGACCCTCAACATCCCTCTCATAGGGTTTGTGCTGTGGGGCTGCGGGAGAGTGTCATCTCACAAATGAATGTCTCCTCACACCCCTCTCTCCATTAAAGAAGCTGTTTGTGCTCCTACTGCAGCACGCGGCCGTCCCCTGCAGCTGTTTGTGCTCTCGCACAAGTACTTGTTATTTATACCTGTGCCGTGTGGCTATGCTGGATCTCATGCACACAATATATACAGTATGTCTCTCTTGCCATATTAACGTTTTTCAAAATGAACTTCTGTTCATGCATGTTAAGGGAGGATTTTAAGACTTACTTTTTGCCCTCAAGACAATTGATTTTGTTCAGATTTTGCTGAAACACTGCGGGGGCTTTCTTGCCTCCATATGTGCTGCTCGCAGGCTAAGCCGCTTGAAGGACGGAGCATATTTCCATTGGCCATATCCAAACAGTAATAATACAATTAAACACAATAACATCACATTAATTGCATTTTGCGTTTTTCATATTTTAAATTTTTTCTGGTTCTTTGCTTTCTTTTCATCGAGGTTTAACTCCAACAGAAATATTTCTTCTATTTTCATCTTTATATTTGACTAAAAGAAATATCCATGGTATTATACCAATCTGCAAATCTATGTCGTTTTATTGTATGGTTCCAGCGCACTTTTATGCAGTCATATTTTAATTGGAAGTTTTCTTCAAGGACAGTTAAATATTTCACAGTTAGTCTCAGCAAGAAAACATTGTCAATTTCCACACACTTGGGAGCCATGTTGTTCTGGTTTAACATGCAATGAGGCGCTCAACAGGCATCCGTCTGCACAAACTGTCGATTTGAATGCTGTACTCAGCTGTGTAGATTTGGGACACTGAGGGAATAGCAGACCAGCTGAGCAACAGCCGCGATTGGAAATCTATGTGTCTACTTGCTTGGCAAGACAATGAACATCTCTGTTTGTCCTCCCAGAACTCACATACAGAGATTTCCAGACATATTTGTTGATTTCCGCTTTATAGCCAAGGCAATTTTGGATAATCAGAGTATGATTGTGTGCACTCCTCATTTATGTTCATCTGTGTGTGTGTGTGTGTGTGTACAGGGGAGTGGATTAGTTAGCGCAGCGTGAAAAGTTTTTAGATTTAGGCGAAAGAGCAGTTGGATGCAAATCCCAGCAGAAAGTCGCTGCTTTATCTTGACGATCCATTGAATTTGAGCTTTAAAGACTCCGCAGTACCACTGGGTATTCTGTGCATGTCGCCTAAATGGCCTTTATAAAGAACTGAATTGCAAGCTCAATTTCCCATGCACGCTCATCTTTTCCCTTTCCTATTTGAGACAAGATATTGGAGATGATCCCTCCCTATTCTGGCAAGTGGCCGTTTTTAAATGGAAGCTATTATCGCTCTTTCATTTGTCAATCAGTCTGAAGAGTGAGTCTCCGACGGTGGCTCAATGTGAGGCTGTAATTGTCAGCGTCCCCTTCTGCCCAATGCGCGGCGTTTTGCATCTGAAAGGATTCTGAAAGAAGACTTGAGAAGCTGAATTAATACCCAAACCGCCTTTTGTCGCCATCACTTTGGCTATTGCCGCCATGGGACACAGAGACACAGACATGCAGACAATCGATGAGGAAGAGGAGATGAGACAAGGAAGGAGGGGGTCTGGTCATTTGTTTAACCTCTTTCTCAGTGAAAACTGAAAAAAACAACAAAAAAAACAGCTCAGGGGCTTGGACATCTCGGCGCTTTCCTCAGTGTCCATCTATAACGAAGAGTGATAGAAAGATTGGGCTGATCTTTACCTCTCCATCTGTTAATAGAAAAAGTCTAAGATGTAAAGATCGTGGACCACCAAGTAAAATCTTGTTCGAGGTGCTTGAGCTAAAAGTCGATGCATATTTATAGGGCAAGCATGCAAACACTAAATCAACCACCACAAACAAATAATGCATATTATTCCTTGTTTTACTACATTCAGATTGCCTCGTCCCCATTAGACTCATGCCCTGTTCACACATACATAGTTAAATACAGATGCATTGTTAATTTAACCATAAAAAAGCATGCTGCTGCCACTGACTACTACTATTAAAAGATACACCGTGACTTGGGGAAGTTGAAAAAGGTTCAACTTTATGCAAAGTACCTCTAATCATTAGTGCATTGGTCTTACAACCTGGCAACCACCAGTTGCGTTTGTTTTTATTCTCACAATAGAAGTACATTATTATAGTATTGTTACAATGCACAGAGCTGTTTTCTACTCAACTACGAACTAAGATCTGTCTTTTTGTATGTTGTTCAGTGTACATTGTGAAAATGCCACATTAAATCCTGCCGGATTCAAAGATGTGCAACAATAAAACACACACACTTCTGGGGGGGGGGGGGGGGGTGAACACTTTTGTATAGAGAGTGTGTCTGTTTGTGTGAATGCACTGGTAAGCACTAAGGGGGTAGCCAGGCTGTACCGTATGTGGAGGCTTCCCAACGCTGAGGTGTCTGGCAAAATGTGTATCTGTGTTGGTGATATGAAATATTAATGTGCATTGTGCTAAAGCAGAAGGTCAGGTGCATGGAGAGAATATGGATGGAGTCTAAAAGTCAGGAAACAGGATTGAGTAACTTCACTTCCACACAGAGTACTTCTCACAAATGTACAACTTTGTTGAACTCAATACTCATTCATGACAATACTACATCCAAGTGTGCCTGCATGTCAGCATCAACATTCCAGCCATAGCTGCCTATGTGGTCCTGGTCTGCCTTTCCATTCAGAGCAACGATAACCAAGCTATGATTCTACAGACCAGCTGATAGCAGTCCGTCAGGCAGCCCGGCATCACTTGTGTTTTTAGGAAATGAAACGCTGCTATTTTATGAGTTTCCCTTATCTCCTCTTAATGTTGTTGTCCCACCTGCACACACACACACACACACACTTAGCCCAGTTTCAACACACTGCTGTCTCTCCCTAAACTCAGATACGTACCTCACAGGATCGTACTCTCTTTTCCTGGATGGCATGAGGGAGACAAGCCAGGTGATCCTAGCTGCAGCAAAGCCTCTGTTTGATGGGCTATAAGAGATTTCCCTGGACAAAGTCCTCGCACTGATGATCATGTACAGGTAATAAGCCTGATATACAGCCCCATTTCCCTAATGTTTACGGCAGCCACATGCAGCTTTAATTAACGAAAGAGGCGCTACTGTTGCTCCAGAACAACCTCACCTGATCAATTATTTCCATTAAGAAGCGCACACATACACACGCACTCGACGATAAAAGTCAAATGGAAATGGACTTTGAAGCAGCAAATGTTCCTAATGACGGCTGAAATCAGGCGAGGAAGCATGAGATTAGCTCGCTGTCAGAACTAAATGCCACCCAGGAAAATGGTGTACACAAAGACGGTGGGAAATTCATTTGGAATAAAAAAAAAAGCCAGGTGCGGATTCTCCACCCTTATCGCTCCACGTGAACTTCACAAGGAGCAGAATGACATTGGTTTTATTACCGCGACGCTTTGACGATGAGCTGGATGAGTGAAAGTGCTGACGAGAGGCAACGGGCGGGCATTCAGTCACTGGCTGCGTGCCCATCAGAGGCGCTCAAGGATGCTGAGAGGACGTTGGCCTCTGTCATGTGATTGCCTGGATGAGGAGACCTATGGCAGGGCCAGGTATGGGGGGGGGGGGGGGGGGGGTAAACACACACAGCTGTGGCACAATATCTAAGAAAAGGGAACACCTCCATGCTCTCGGTCAGACACAATAACCTCACAGACTCCACCCATTTTACATTCTCACACATTTGGTTTGTATAGACAGCTTGATAGTGATGGTGATGACGACGACGCTGCTGCTGGTAGTAGAACCCCAACAGCTTCCAGGTGACTTATGTCAGCTTTTCCCGCTCCTTTTTCTCCCTCCTCTCGAATCCATATGTTGCACTTCCCCCCGCCCCCCCCCCGCCCCCCCACTCTCTCCGTCTCAAATTAATGTCATGTCTCCAACAGTGAGGGCGAGGGAGAACAGTGCAGCCTCCACCATCTCGCCATTCTTTGCTGAGTTTTATTGCCTGTGTCTGTCACACCTTCAGGCTTTGGTGCACAAGTGCAGCTGTGTACTCATTCAGCATTCAGTTTTATCAGCTCTGTGGAGTTGACTGCACAAGGCGTAGCTTGAAGGTTACAATGCCCCGTGAGCAGCAGCTATTCAAAAATGATATATTGATATATCCTTCATGCCCATTTTGCTGGTACAACATTAGTATTAGTCACAGTTTGTTACGCCTGGATATATTTGATGGTTAGATAATTGCTGCTGTTTGAGAATTACTGACCAGGATTACCGGTTGAAGCTATTTGAATTGGTAACATTGATAAAACATAACTTTCTGTAATATTTGCTGAAACTGTCACTATATCCTGACGAGAAAGATAATTTGTCGAAAACAAATTGAATTCCTCGGCCTGCTTTTAGTGCTTCTAATGGCATTTGCAAAATACCACCGCACCAAGATAATACAAAAACAATCAGAGTCGAGGGTCTCCAACGCAGCCTGACAATCACTGCTCGCGAATGCTGTGAACTCAATAACAGAATGAGAGTATTGATAAGAAACAGTTTATTCCCAAGTATGTTTGCACAGACAACACAGCAACACCTTTCTCTCAAATGTTTCAAACATTTTAGTGTACTGTTTAGCTGTAAAAGAGAACGTGTCTCCGGCCGAAGGGCAGTGCTTGACTCTGGCTGGAATGTTTTCAGTATGGCGGCGGGGTCACAAACTTTCTCTCGATTCATATTTGATCAGTGCCGCCTAGTATTGCAGTTCGATTGGCGTTAACCAGCGCTGATTGACAGCTGCGTTAGAGACTCCTCGGCTCTGATTGGTTGCTTTTCTTCGGGCTTGGTCGAATCTCGCAAATGCCATCAGTAGCACTAATAAGAGGAAGAGGAACCAGATTTGTTCACAGATTGTCATTATTATGTACCTCTGTCAGAATAGTAACAGTTTGATCAAATATGACATAAAAGTTAGCAACTGTAACTTAAATATACATATAATTCTGCGAGTCCTAAAAAAAAAAAACATGCATATATGCATGGCGTAAATCCTTTTTTTAAATATTTAAAATCTACTTAAAACACATTTTAAATATACTTAAAACACATTTTAAGTGAGATATCGGCATGTATATTAGCACATACACAGAAATATACTTAAGTATGTACTAAGTATACTTGAAGTTGTTCCAATTTAGCACACAAAAATATACTTAATATACTTAAAGTTGTACTTAAATACTATTTATGTACAACTTAAATATATTTAGTACAAAATAAGTTGTTCCAAAATAACACACTTTAAGTATACTTATGATTAGTATACTAAAGTATACTGAAGTATGCTACGATTAAATATACTTAGTATATTTTTTTTCCGCCTGGGACGGAAGTGTGAAATATACCATGAGTGAATTTGAGGTAACGACACAAAGGCTGCTTTTGGGTGTTAACGCACGTTGCTATGCCAGATGAAAGACTGAAGGAGTCTGGTTTATGTCTAAACATGGTTAAATATGGAAGCGTAAACATTAACTGTGGAAGTGGGCTCCTGAACATGTCCATCATTTCCCAATGACAGACAATGAATTCACGATAATGAGTTGTGTAACAATATGAATGATGGGATTAAACATGTGGTGCAGCGACTGCATGCACACGCTGCCTTTGTGCATAAACAGACCTTTTTCTGTCTTTTAGGAGTTTTTTTGCATCCAAGACTGTGATATCAGCAGTCTTCTAGTGTATTTGCATAGATTAATGGACAGTTAATAATGGTTGAAGGCTTTCTGTTGTGAAATCTAGTGAGCGATTTGACTGATTTGCGAGGACATGAAACTTGACAACAGCACAATACAGCCTCCTCAGTGTGACATCGTTTCCCTGCCATTCTCCATCCAGTGTTTTGACTGAAATTAATTACCTCCAGCGACCTTTATCACTATGACAATGCAGAGAGATGTGAAGTTGACAGTGTCGACTTCATTACTTCTCATTTCCATATGAACAACAGCGCTGAGCAGGCCTTCAACCTGCCCACTTACCTCTGCTCTGCTCATAAATTGCACCGCGCCGATATCCGCGCACACACAGAGTTACTCACACTTTCCACTCCGCTCGCCCCCCGAAAAGCAGCACATTATCATAGATAACTGCCCCTCACAACCTCTGACAGTTCTTCTTCTTTCTGTCTGTGATAAAGTATCAGATTATCTAGATAAAGTGCTAGCAGGGGTGTGAGGGACAGTGTCCTTTTTCCAGGGCCACTCATTAATTGGCGACTGGAATCTACAAGTTTTCGATTTATATAGATTGCGGCCAGGTGGCGGCGGGGGCTCCAGGGCGCCTTATCAAAGGGGAGCGCTGCTCCAGACCTTTGTGCGTCGGGTCATTAATCTTGCTGTCAGTGAACTGTCATTCCAAGTATCTTTTGCCTCATCCTCACCCCTCTCTCTCTCTCTCTCTCTCTCTCTCTCTCTTCGTCCTGACCGCCCGGGGTTGTGAGTGCAGAATAAAAAGCGTTCGGGCTCTCTGAGGCTTCCACCCGTACACCACTCATCTAATCACTCGATCAGAGCCGCGTTTGATGACGAGTGCGCTGAGTAGAGGTTGGCCCAAGAGACCCGCGGGGCTGGCTCATCTTTACCTGCCACTGATTGGAAGTAGAAGTACGATAGAACCAAACAACACAGGGTGTCTAGCTTACATGTTGCACCATGGACTTCTGGTCTTCCTAAGGGCTCTTTGTGTGTTCGACAGTATAGACGTTTTTGCATGCTGAACAAGTGGCCTGTGGAGAAAGAAAACTGCCCTCACAGCGTGCTGACTATGCATTGTCTAAGGGGGAGGCCAAGGTGCTGAGCTCATGCTTCCCGACCCGGCGAGCAACAGCAGTAAGCAAAGCATCGTGATAGGAAATGGACCACGACACTCAACAGCGCTTGAGTCACAGTCACAGAAATTCACATTCATGTATGCCCTTCAGTTTTTCATATACTGTATGTGTCAACTTGGCCGCTCTACGGAAAAGAGCCCTTTTCTTATCATACCAGGGAGATGAATTACAGAATTGAAAGAGAACGTTATTTATGAGCTGTGATGAAGTGTGATTTGCCTTCAGAGTGAAATTAATGACAACATTTTCTTTTCGCTATGCAAAAGCTGTGTCTCCTGAAAATGCATATCTAATGAATGCTATGTTTTAATCTTTCATCCGTCTTCTTTTGTCACTTTCAATTACATTGAAGAAACTTGAGGAAAAGCAGGTAAAGCATATGCAAAGATGTTTGTCCCTCGTCCTGCTCTTTATAGATAAAATGGGGTTTGTTTTAAGAAAGTTCCCTCTCCATACTCAATGACAAGAGGCCGGTCACAAAGTGCTGTACATACTTTCACACACCCTATGACAGTAATAATAACGAATGGCAGAACACTCTCCTTTTAACAGCACCAAATGTATCCAGCTTAGCAATTACAGACCTTAATGAGCCCTTTAATGACAGATTTAACACTTGTCTTATAATTTTATAGTAGATAGAGAGATTCCCCTGCAATTTAAAAAAAATAAAAATCCAACTGTGCCCAGTGAAAGACACTGGCACTCTATCTATTTAAAAGCACATAGATAGTCATTAAGAAATACAGTGTCAGTGTGGAAGGGCTTTACAGCATTGGCCGATGCTGATTGCTCCGGGAGGGATCTGCAGGGTTATGTCAAGGTGAGTATGTCAATGTGTCGTTCCTGGGCGCCCTCATGCAGAACATTGCTTATTTATACATCTGATTTCTCTATTCAATTGGTTTTGCTGCTCCTGCGACAACGAATCAAGCCCAAATTCCCCAAAGAAGCCTGACAATCAATAGCGAGGTAGCTGACGCCGCGCTCTGGGACGGGGCCGTGAGTGAGGAGCTGACAGGGCTCTCATCACTCCTGCGTGACACGTCTTCAGTACATCTGACATGTGCCGTCAAACACCGAGCCCTCGCCGCTATACCGTGTCAGCGCTACAGACGTCTGCAGTAAAGATTTACGCTGGTTTCCTTCTTTCATTACGTTCTTTGTTGGGATTGTGCCATTTCTAGCTAGGTCAGCTTTTTTTTACTGTATTTGTTCCTGTCGATTGGCTGGTGTATGAGGCGGTGTTTTCCACTACCAAAGCTTCCAGAAGACTCAACATCGTTTCCAGATGTTTCTGCTCTCCTGCCGTATGTTCAATGAGAACCGGGCCGCTTAGTATTGACTTACCATCAGTCAAGTGGTGAATACTCTCCATAGCTGGAAGCAAAATGGATAGATAATGAGGTATTGTAATGCACCACTGTGTGTCAAAGTTGTATCAAGATAGTGTTTCTATGTACAATTATGCATTTTACAAAGCTCCATCTCTTCTCTATGGAAGTTTACCCTTGAAGCAGTGTGGCTGGAAGTGTCGGCCTGTCTGTCAGTCTACTTCGATCCAGCCTGAAATATCTAAACAACTATTGCCATGACATCTTGGACAGAAATGTGTGTTCCCCTCACGGTGAATTGCAATAACTTTAGTGATTCCTTAACTTTTCATCTACAACCATCATCAGGTCAAATCTACAACCATCATGTCCAAATACCTGTGAAACTAATGACTCTCATTAGCCTCAGTCGTGTGTTCGGCACTGTTGTGTTAAATAATGAAATAGTGAACATGGTCAATATTATACCTGCAAAGCCTTGGAGAGCTGCTCGCATGGTTGTAGACTCTTATCAAATTATTTCATATTTACATAGACACTGAAGTCATGGTTATGATCACATTCAGCAGATGACATTTGCATGGAACATTATAAACCTGTTCCTATCACTGTTGATGATTATATAGAATACGATCCAGGTCTTGTAAGGTCCTTTTTTTATGTTCCACTTTTCTTTCTTTTTTGCTGTCATAACTGGCAGTAATTTATGGTTAAAATGTGAATTCAATAGAAATTGTCTCACATATAGTAAGTAGGTGTCCAGATTACATAGCCACATGCAGTGGTAGGGCCATCTAATCATGTTCAGCAAACATCCCCGTATGATTCAATGCAAAAAAAAGTATCACGCATTACTACTTTGCAGTTACATATTTAACATTTATTCCAACACTTTGACATAATAAGGACATCTTATTAATACAATTCAGTATGTACTATATATATTTATCATGTCGCATACTCCGAAAGATAGTCCTGCACTGATGATTTCAAATGTATTGATTCCCAAAACTAACGTAAGAGCTGTGTACAAAGGCACAAAAATGATAATTATGTTTGCCTACTCCTCGTTCGCATTAATAGCACACACACACACACACACACACACACACACACACACACACACACACAGAGCCAACACTCACGGCAATTTCCTTCAAACATACACAGTTATTACATTTATTACAACTCTAACTAACCTTGTTCATCTTCCGCGGAGTGCTAATACCGTTACTGTTTCTAATTTGAATACAAAACTGACCATATTTTCAGTAGCTTTTGACATTCAATCTGCGCACATTGCGACTTCCTTTTTAACCTTGCGAGCCGCCTTCAAAATAAAAGCATCTCATCTTACAGGAAACAAGATAAATTTAGTTTAACGCACGCAAAACACATGCAACAAAAACAACAACGTTGATTGACAAACAGTTTCTAAAGCCAGAACACAAATTGGGTTACTTACATATCTTCTAATAACCGAGAGCATGCCGTCAAACAGCTCTTTTTGTGCCGTCTTTGACGTGCCTTTAAAAACGCTGGCTGTCTTACGGTGCTCCGGCAGCACTCAGGAGTCAGTCTCGTCATGCAAGGCCAACTCAAAAGCCCCACAACTTCACACAATCAATTATTTTGGATACAATGTGCACGTTTTAATCCACCTCATTGTGTTTCTTCACCGCAATCCATTGGTAGCGATGTTTACTTAGCTTGATATGCTAGCTTAGTAGCTTGACGGAGTTATCCATGCGTGTCCTCCTGGTGTTCTCATGTTTTCAGATTATACCGAGTTAGCGTTTGGTCTCTTCTTTAAATAGCAGTGCTCGCACTCGCCATTGTACATGTTGTTATAATGGGTGGCGCCTCGAGAGACTAGCCCTGACGACAACGAGAGACGGGAACGCGCACCGCGGGGCCAAATGAGAATGGCCCCTCCGTGGATCTTTGTTAGGGCGCTGATTGGATACCTTGTATTTCACTCATTTATATCTTTAATCAGTGATTGGCTAAACTGCTTATTAGACCTGTCTTTCTTGGGCCAAATGTTCCTGGCCCCAGCACGTGCACGGCGCAGCAGAGACGTTTTTTTATGGGAGGATTATTTGAGGATAGTTTTGTTCATTTTCCAGAGCATTTACTGCTCTGCTTGATTTGCACTCTTCAGCTGTTCAGCAGTAATGAAAGACGGAAGGAGTAATTCCTTTCATTCCCCTCATTACTGGTGTCAAACTTTCACTATTATTCAGTGTGCATGTCATGTTACATTGTTCATCATCATCTCTTTTGTTTTAGTGACTGACTGCTAAAGTAACACACGATGAGGAACACAATGTTTAGACACCTGGATTCAGTTTTATGTCACAGAATCCTGTCCTACATCAGGTTTCTCAAAACTGAGATAGGGGCTTATCCAGGATAAGATGTATATTCCAAAGCTACAGCTAAACTAATGGACATGTAGGGGCATATACTGTGATGTTTCACTTGGGTTGAACTGTAAACATATGTTTTGGAGAGTCAATCCTTCCCTTACATTTATCATATACCTTAACTTAATGGATATAACCTTTTTTTTTTACCTGCCATAGGTGACAGCTCTTCCCTGACCTATAACACAGCACTAGAGCTGTCATACACATTAATTTAGTAGTGACAATCCATCACTTAGAAAGGGCCCCATGGCTTTTAGTGTATTAACACACATTAACAGTTCCCTCCATGCGGAGCCCACCCCGACCACATCCCTCCTGCCAGCCCTCCTTTGACCACTGATGAAGGAATGGCGAAGAAGACGTTTATTGTCCAATACTATTGACCTGCAGATTCAAAGTGATTTATCCACCTTTTTATTGGGATTGTTTTTTTTCTGAGTGTGTGGTGGTTTTATGTTCAGTAGTACCCCTGGAAATGCCCCAGTGCTGCTACACATCCAATGGGCTCTGACTTGATTGATCTGTTTAAAGAAGGAATTGAAGAAAGCGGGAGAGCAGTGACATCCCAGTCCATTCATCAATGTAAAGGCCAGTTTCCCCTTGAAACCGGGGTAATTCCGACAGAGCCTTAAGTGCACCGCTGTGGACATCAGGAAAAACTGAAAACGGCTCATCTGAGAGTAATGTCCCACACATTACAAAAATACAAAGACTGGAACTTTCCTTCCCTTCCAGGCAAAGAAAGCTTTGACCTGCACACCACGTCTCGAGCCTTTACTTAAACATATCATACGGTTTACCCTAAGGTGGAGGGCGAAGGGAGGGCTACATCTCTTTATACCCAATTAAGCTTGCCACAGGAGGTTGGTGGTCATGGCTGAAACCTCTCCTCCCTCGGTGCCCCATTAGAGCACTGAGAAGCCTGTAGAAGCCGGAGTCCCTGGCGGACAAAGCCCCTGACCTAGAGCCAAGGAGAAGCACTCCAGCTCCATTCCCCTAAATATACAGACGCAACTACAGAATATGAAGTTGCCCCCTGTTCAGAGAGGAGGATGTATACTGTATGTGTGTGCCAAGAGAGGCGAGAGGCCATTCTTTTGTTTATTTGTTTGAGAACAGTGTATGTCTTAGACAGAACTGGAAAACAAGAAGACTAAAATGTAACAAGCATACCTAAAAATTCAATATGATTTGAAATGCTCTCTCAGAAGACTTTCTTTGCTCTCCCCACCTGACGGGAGCATCTCCCTGAGAATGTAGGGGAATCGACCTTCAACAAAACAAAACAAATATATATATATATATATATATATATTTATATATTCTTTTTCTATCACTCAGTGTGCTGCCCTGCACTGAAAAGCCATTCCCATAGCCACATACCTACCCAAATCATGATAAATGTTCGGGCATGCTTAGCCAGTGTTTTTGCATCACTCATAATTCAATGTCCCTTGTCCTCCCACCCATCTGGGATCGGCTGACTCCAACAGAGGAGACCGAGTCGGTGCTGCCGGAGTGCTCCAGCGGCACCGGCCCATCTGTCCCTGCCTGCAGGCTATTGTGGCGATCTTCAGCTGTCACACAATCGATGACCGTGCAGACGAAAGGGGAGACATTCTCCTCACACGGGCACTTCTATATGACTCCTACTCTGACAAGTATGCAGGTGTGCTGCTCTTTCTGTCTGGCTGGCTGTCTTTATATGTGTTCTGTTGCCCCTACAGCCCACACCCACAAGCACTGAACCCCCATCACACACAGGCATACACACACACACATCATGTGGCAGACAAGGGGGCAGTGAGATTGTGTGTTATTTTTGCAGTAGTGATTATTATCTCAATCTCAAGCGGCATTTACCTCTCTCTCTCTCTCTCTCTCTCTCTCTCTCTCTCTCTCTCTATATATATATATATATATATATATATATACGCACAACCTTGAGGCGGATGGGCTACAACAGCAGAAGACCCCACCGGGTACCACTCATCTCCACTACAAATAGGAAAAAGAGGCTACAATTTGCAAGAGCTCACCAAAATTGGACAGTTGAAGACTGGAAAAATGTTGCCTGGTCTGATGAGTCTCGATTTCTGTTGAGACGTTCAGATGGTAGAGTCAGAATTTGGCGTAAACAGAATGAGAACATGGATCCATCATGCCTTGTTACCACTGTGCAGGCTGCTGGTGGTGGTGTAATGGTGTGGGGGATGTTTTCTTGGCACACTTTAGGCCCCTTAGTGCCAATTGGGCATCGTTTAAATGCCACGGCCTACCTGAGCATTGTTTCTGACCATGTCTATCCCTTTATGGCCACCATGTACCCATCCTCTGATGGCTACTTCCAGCAGGATAATGCACCATGTCACAAAGCTTGAATCATTTCAAATTGGTTTCTTGAACATGACAATGAGTTCACTGTACTAAAATGGCCCCCACAGTCACCAGATCTCAACCCAATAGAGCATCTTTGGGATGTGGTGGAACGGGAGCTTCGTGCCCTGGATGTGCATCCCACAAATCTCCATCAACTGCAAGATGCTATCCTATCAATATGGGCCAACATGTCTAAAGAATGCTTTCAGCACCTTGTTGAATCAATGCCGCGTAGAATTAAGGCAGTTCTGAAGGCGAAAGGGGGTCAAACACAGTATTAGTATGGTGTTCCTAATAATCCTTTAGGTGAGTGTATATATATATGATACCTCTATGTGCCTCTGTATAATTGTTAACCATGGATAAGCATCACTGATTTCTTCTTGATCCAGGTCTATCCCCAAAACACCATGTGTTTTAGCATCAACTTTCCCGCAAAGGGCAAGGATTTAGAAACTTTAAATTTCTTCAAGTGACATTTTCAGACTGAAAATGAAGTCTGAGGTGCTAAATGTCAACCAGAGAGGCATATCACAGTTATACTTTGTATTCTTGTCTCAATTTATTTTGTTCCCCGGGTGAACCTAATCCTTGCTATGTGAGTGATGGATGATAGGGAAGGAGTCCTCATTTTCAAAATAGGTCTGTGATCCTTTTAATTTTATCACAAGCTGCTAATTTATTGGGAGTCACGGGCTTATCCGTGCCACCATGCACTGAAACGGTGGTTAGGGGACATTTATCTAATTACAGAAGATTGCATTCCATCAACTGGGATACTATTAAGACGTTAGATGTGCCCACCAGTGGTTACCACATGGTGGCAGGAGTGGTGAAGGGATTTATATGCACTTGCTAAACCAGTCCAAGTTGTCAAAATGCTGAACCCCTGCTTAGTTGGTTTTTAACGTAATCTACATTGAGCCTTTCTAGACTGTCAAATATACAATAAATGGAAGGATAACTGGGAGGGGAGAAAGCTTTCAACGTATAGATCCATACTCTGAATGGAGATCGCTCATGTTGAACATAATAATCTCAGCGTCGCCTTCAAGGTTTGTTGGCTCTCACACATCAAGAAAGGGGCTGCAAATCGGAAATCAGGTTTGCTGCTTTTGCGACTGCTCAGTTAACTACCTAAAAAAATAAGATGAGTCTGGTGCCATCGCAAATGGGCCTGTTAGGACGCGGAGGGGACAGGGAGACAGAAAGAGAGACAAATTGAGAGTCGGCAAGTCAGAAAGATAGACAGAAGCAGAGACTTTGGACACCTTTAATGCTTTTATGGCAATTAAGATGTAGTGCATTCAGGAAAATCCTATTAAGGCCGAGGTGTATTGTGTTCTTCTCTACATTATTGCCTGTCAAGGATGTGTGTGCGAGAGGAAGAGAGACAAAGAGGCAAAACAATGAGGGCAGAGCGGTTGTGTGAGGCGGAGAGTGAATTTGAAGCGTTATTACCGGCTGATATTGCAGCCCAAATTACAAATCTCGGAGCAGTTATTTCTGCCTCGAGATGTTACTTCAACCCCACGTTTGAGGCAAATCATCCTGTAATGATATTGCTTATTGCAAATGAGGGAAGTGATGGAAGGTAATGAATGAGGCGGGGGTACAATCCGATAAGGCGGGCACCTAACTAAGTGGGTCTCTCCTTCTCAACCTTCAGCCAGCCGACCCCGCTGCTTAGACCATTATTCAAGCCGTAACAAGCCGATTCATTTAGGCTGTCGGTGTGCCGAATTAGATTCCCGCTTGAACGAGCGTCGAGCAAAACATAAAGATGTTTTCTGCACCAAACATGCAGCATTTACATAATTTCCGCTCAAGTTTGGAGCAGCAGTAATAAGTTGTGATAAAACTGTCATTAGAGGCAGCAATGTGCAGGGAACAGGAGACGCACAATTCAAGATTAATATTGGAGCTCTCCGTAGTGCTGAAATGTCAGGGGACACAGAATAATGAGACTGGCTTTGTAGGGATAACATACCTGTGTGTGTGTGTGTGTGTGTGTGTGTGTGTGTGTGTGTGTGTGTGTGTGTGTGTGTGTGTGTGTGTGTGAGAGTCTATGTTTACTAATCTGAAGGTCAAACTCTGTGGTCTTTATTGTGCATCTAGTATGTTGCCGAACACATTGCTTACTGCTTTTACCATGAGATTGTAACCTGTGAAGGCTACAGTTTGAGGAGATATTAAAGCATTTAGTTGTTTTAAGTTTTAAAAAAGACATGTATTTACAAACACAGCAGATGTAAACAACACATTCAGAGGGCCTGGTGTTAGTCTGCGTATCAATAGACCAATCAATCAGTATGGGATTGACACAGTACATGGCAGGAAGTAAGTGGACACCTAAAAATTACACAAATACGTGATTTATTGAATTGCTGTTGCTAAAACCACTCTTTGAAGAAGGTTTTCCAGTTTAGAATGTGATTAATTGTTTGCTGTTGTACAAAGATAGCCCTTAAACAAAAAACAAAAAAAGTATTTCTCGTTAAATATCCATTGCTAACTTGCCATTTATTGTTAAACACCTTTTAATGTGATAATTATGGAGGGATTACCTGTCAAAAGATCAGATGATCTGCTTCATCAGCTCCGTGGGTGAGGTTTGAACATATGTTATTGACTACTGCCTGTCAACAAACAATCCCACAACTGTCATTCAATTTTGATTAAAATACTGAAGAATTCTGATTGGTGAACAGCACGACATCCCGTTTTTTTTTTTTCTAACTAAAACCTGCCATTTTAAATTGGTGAGGAGAGAACAGAACAAGTAAGAAATAAAGACAATCTCCCGTATGAAATAACAAAGACAATGGTTTTTATTTAGTAGTGCATCATTCACAGTAAGAGGGCGATTGAAAAAGTGAGTTTTCAGGGCTTTAAAATTAAACTTAAGGGAGAGTAGGGGTTAACCATAAAAACAGCACCAAACCAAAAGTATACACAACGGACAAAACAAATTGCATGTGCAAAGTTTGTGCATATATTGTTAACCCTAACCCCTGTTGCCATACCCACATTGACACATACATTTCAAATAATACACCAGTCATTAGCAGCTTGTGGTCAACCGTCCTCCCCTGAGCAGCACCTGCTCTTGAAATGGGTGTTAATGGTCAAAGTAGCTTTTCAATTAATCAAACAAACAAATGTATCTAACAATACAGAAACAGCTTCACAAGGACATGTCATCCAGGATAATGTGCAATTTGTCACAGGCAATGGCTTTAAACAGCACATTAGACGGAGATCAACTTGGATTTATTCACCCAGACAGAGGCAGGAACAGCAGTAATGGGATGTTTGGTCATTATGGATGCTTCAGACAGTGTTTGTTGCGTGGCCAATGCCTCCAGAGAAGTCAGTCAATGATGCTTTAACCCCGGGATATAGTTTTTAAGTGAATGTGCTGTTAATGGACACTCTGTTGGTGTATGTGTTATTGGCTTTTGTTCTAACGCACAAGGAAAACAATCCTTTGACATAGCATGCTATTTCACTTCAGGACCTGTTTATTTTATCTCTCTAAAAATGTAGTTTATGTTTGAAAAATATATATATAATCAGTAATAATCCTACTGCTCCTGCTTTCCTTCCTCAGCAGTTAGCCAGATTGTTCCTGATAACGCTGAAGGCCAGTTGAGGCACAGTAAATAAGGAGTGGGTGGGAAACAGAAACAGTGTCACCATCATTGGGGGATTGGGGCAGCGCCATAGCACAATTGAACAAAGATTAATCTCCTCCGCTTGCTGGGTACCCGCGTGTTTATTTTTGGCGCATGTCTTTGGAGGTTGGAGAATTTACCACGGCCGTTATCTTCATAACCTCTTTGTCATTAAACAGCATGTGCCGGCGTGCACACATCACCACACGGCCACGGCGAGTTCACAATTTCGACAATAGCGTTTGTGCAGGCGCCGTTGCCTTGTACGACAACGCTCTCCACATCCTCCTCACGTTCCCGCTCTCTTTCTTTGCTGTTGGTCTTAACCTGAGTTGAACCCGCTGTGGCATTGATGTGCTGCCTCTGAAGCAAATCAAACGCGCAGTGTCAGGCCCATCGCTCGCTTGACACGGGTCTTTCTCGAGAACGCTATAGCCCTTTATGGGGAGAGTGTCAATTTCAAGACAAAGTCAAGATGACAGTTGCGCAGAATCCATATTTAATAGTGGCAAACGGAGCAAACACAACGGAGGTAAATCAATACTGCTTTCACGTCTCGTCATACATCACCTTTCTCTGAATCCCTGCTTACGCCCTGTCCTTTTGTCTCCCCCGAAAGAGGCTGTTGATCTCTGACAATGAATTGTAAACAAGCGCTGTAGTTCCACTTCTCTTTGCGGTTTGTGGCCAAAGAGCAATCTGTAGTTGCGGTTTATAGTAAACGGGAGTGAAAACATAGCATTAAATCTGTCAGGGAGCCGTCGGGAAGAGATAAGAACAATTTTTTTCTTGTTGGCTTTCGACGTCGCAAAGCTCTTCTCACACGTTATCACCATAACAAAGCAAGTTGCTTGAGGTAATGGTGTCACAATGTGTGTGTTCAGAGTCCAGAAGTAAGAAAATACACAAATATCTATATACATATATATACACAGAATCACGATTTGTTCGCTGGACATTTTGTACGAGTTGAAATGGTGTTGTGATTTCCTTCATATGCATGACTAATTATGGATAACATTGTATTTAGTCCGGCTGAGGTCAGGGCGGTATAGTTAACGCTGTTCATCTGCAGGCAGCTTGTTCACCAGACGGGCCTTGGGTGCTGACAGCCACAGCACAGAGCAAGGGTGAAGGATGACTGGGAAAGGACAGTGGGAGGGCACACGCATGATGACCTGTCAGGTTCTGTCGCCTGTCTTTTGTGTGCCTTTCTTTTCTCCGTGACCCCCCCCCCCCCCCTCCGTTACTCCCGCTCTGCTTCAGAGCAGCCCCACAGGTAGAAACGCAATGTTTGGTGATGAAAGGCCTCAGTAATGGATCTCCTCTGTATCCAGGCCCAACTAAACTGGTGTGACAGCTCTTCCCTCCCCCCCCCCCAGACCTGGCTTTATATTGTCTCTGTCTGGAAATGAATACATTTCGAGTGAATACATTTCATTACAGACTCGCTCGCATGTGTGTGTGTGTGTGTGTGTGTGTGTGTGTGTGTGTGTGTGTTCTCTCGCACGAGCGGCGTTGTCGACGCGTTTGGCCAGTTCCCAGGTGGGCTGCAGAAGGTGCGCGTGCAGTAAATCCGTCGGCGTTGACCCTAAGAGTAGTGCGTGGGGATGGCAAGCCCATGTTGAGTGAGACGGAAGAGGGAATGGATGTGTCAGAATTCACTCAAAAGGCAAACAATGTACCATAACAACCTCTGCACTGCTTTTCCTCCCATATTTGCTGATAGAGCCGACTTGTAGCGATGGCGTCCGTGTCTTTTTTTTCCTGGGACCTTATGTTGAGATTCAAGCAGGAGAAAAAAAAACACATTTCAATGCCAGCAGGGAGATGATTGACATGGGAGCCTTCCTAGTAATGTATAAAAATGTGCTTCTGATCGCTGTTCGCTCATGCAGCGGAGCATGCTTGAAAACACCGAGCCCGCCGTGAGCTCCGGGTCCCCCGTTGCCGGGCGATGTGTCCCCCCACTACAAACCCCAACGCTCAATCTGGTGTACAAGTGCCCATCCCCCCTCCTCCTCCTCCTCCTCCTCCTCCTACTCCTGCTCTCGCCTTGGCACACACTCTCTGGTATGCACTGAAATTCAATCAGATGCTTAATTACATCTTAACATCGGTTCCTACCAGCTGGCTTTATTCCCCTGTTTCTGATTAAGGGGATTAGAAAAATGAAATTTAACAGTGGATTTTGCATACCGCTCTAAAAGGGGCACTGGCATGTCTCCGTGGCTGTCTGGCCAGTGTTTGCTGCTCTCGCCCTCCCTGTAGTCCATCAAATAAGGAAGGAAATACACAGGCATGTTCCTGCCTCCGCTTCTGCACAGCAGGAAGAACCAATTACGAAGATAGAAGCTCGGCCACGTCTCCTTTTCCCGTCTCACTCTGAATACTAGAGACACGATACCCTCTGACACAGGTGCACAGATGCATAGATCATATCAAATAGAGGCATACAAGAGGTAATGTGTTTCTGAGTGTTTCATAGTGCGTATTCCATGGATGTTGAGGAGAAAACCCTTTTCTGTTGCTCATATCTGCCTGATGAATGGCATACAGGGAAACCGGGTGGCTTTAGGCTTTCTCTTAATGGGGCCAAGTAGGCCCACTATCCAAGCTGTGCATAGAAAATGGGCCCATTAATCACAGAGCCAGCACCATCATCTCCATATGATTATTCTGCTTGTGTGTTGGCTAACTCTGAGCTGCACAGGAATTATTGTGACATCCTGTGCTGTTCTCTGCCTTTTCATCCTTTTTTTTTTTTCTTTTTTTTTTTTTCTCAAAATAACTTGCAGGCTTACTTTTCAACTTAATCCGCCGTCAGTAGACAAACTAAATCTATCCAGAGAGGAGATCTGGTTACGCATTCACTGTTTATTTCATGCAATTAAAAAGTGATTCTGTTGGAAGCTTGTATTAAAGGGATTAAAGGCTTATTGGTCTGTCAATTCACAGAGAGAGAAAGAGGAAACAGTGCAAAGGAGTGGGAAAATAAAAACCGATAGGGAGGTCTGGGGAGACGAGGAGGGAGACACTTGAGTATTTAATATGTCAGCATATACTTTAGGTATGTATGCGTGTGTTTACTTTGACCAATTAGTGAACGCTTACACAATGCAGACATTTTGGCATCAATTTGGGAACAAACCAGATCAATCATTAACATTTTGCTTTTGATGAAGGACACTGTAATTAGTCCCAATGAAACAGCGTGAGGAGGATGTGCTCAAGGAAAGGATCGCATGAGTAATGAGGACGCTGTGGCCCTGAACGTCTCACAACACGAGACTCTACTGCCCTCTTTTGGAACTGGAAAGCACATTCCACTAAACTGGAACTACAGCCGTCTGAAGATTGTTGACGGACACAATGGAACATTAGAACAGTGGTTCTCAAACTTGTGTTTAGTCCCTGTGAAATAATCTTTCAGCCAAGTACCCCCCTAACCAGCAGAAAGCATTTTGTGTTGAAAACAAGAAGCAATACACAGCACTGTGCCATCACAGTGTCTGATTCAATATAGAATATATACAAGTTTAAACATGTATTAAATAACTATTTTTTAAACGATTTAAACGATTTGCATGCTAATGTGAAATATTTTTACAAATCTCACGTACCCCCTGGAGTGCCTTCGCATATTTCAGAACCACTGCACTAGAAGATATACTGTTTCAAACCTCAAACCTTGCAAAGGCAAAAGCACATGAAGTCGATCAAATGATACGCTTCCTGTAGCCGAACATCAATACCAGGACGTCCAACTGCAACTTTGATTTCTTCTCTTTTTCTCGTGATCGGTGTTCTTTTTATCGACGCTGTCGAGTTTTCCCCAAATGGTAAACTAAAAGGTATAAAGAAGTTTCAATTTTGAACTTAAATCAACAGAATACACCGTATGAGGTTGGAACATGGCACCAGATTAATATCAGCAGTCAGTGGGTCTCAGATCCTGCTTAAAGGTTTAGGTGTGTTTGCTGTAAAAGAGTGCCACCTCCTGGCCAGAGGACGTATTTCACATGTATTCCTCTTATCTGCCGCCTCACACAGCAGCTGGTACTAAAGTGTGATTTACAAATAAATATAGCTTCGATATGTTTCAATTTATGCCTGAGTGAATTCCCATACAATTGTATGACTAAGGTTTTATGTGGACAACTTTTGCTACCCTTTGGAGATTTTTTTTTTCTGGCGTATGCAATATCTTAGCTGCAGCACAAAAGCTAGTGAGATGCAGTTTTATTTGAAGTGTCCCTTTGTGCAACACAAAATGTAATGAGAAAGACACTCTTAAACACACACACACACACACACCAATGAGATAGTGTACATGTGTGTGTACATGTCCTGCATGTGCATAATCTGCATATACTCACTCTGCTGAGGTTTTCGCAGAAGTAAATTTAAGGCCAGAAATAAATAAATGTAATCATAAAAGTAAAAGCACCACTCCTGGCCTCTTAAAAAATATATTAGTGTGCCTGCCTGTCCAAAGCTCTTTAATAGCAGAAGAATGATACACACCTTAAAAAAAAGAAAAATAATGTAATTAGATTTCTTTACCTGATTCATGTTTCACTTCTACTTCTTCAGAGAAATAAAGCAGCTCATATTTTTGTGTTAAGTACTTTTGTGTTCTGCATCGTGTGCTGAATGTGACTGTGATGTGGTTCATTCTAACAAATCAAACCACAGATCTGTGAATGGCACCACTACTGTGTGACCCATGTGCTCCTCTCCTCTACCGGACCGACCCGAGAAAGTGGTCGTCCTTAGAGGATAGAGGGTTGCGTACATGTATATGTTCTGTAAATAATTCATTCCAAATAAATCCGTGGTGTAAGTGATCTTGTAGATAGAGAGCGGCTGATTGACAGGTCTAATCTTTAAGAGTCTAAATTCAGGACCCAGCTGCCAGGTGTTCCTTCTATACCTAAACCCTGATCTCCCTCGGGTGGAATCTGTGGCTAATGTGGCTCACCTTAATAGTGACTGAATTAAACACTGCCCCCTGCTGGGTGATTATCATATCACAGCAGCTGACCTCAACAGCACCCTCTTTACATCTGCTGTATATTTGGCTGCTCCTTTTGAAGCTGGTAGGGCTCTGCTCTTAATGCTAACACCTTTTATTCAATGCCAGATGTCTCACCTGGTTCTCATCACACACTCCAGTGAACACAAACTGCAGCAGAAGGCTCTTTAGAGACGCATTGAATCCGGTGAGCGGAGCATTAAAAGATGCAGATCCACAGTTATGACACTCTCATAACCATAAATGAGGCACATTTACACTGAGGGTTATGTGATTATCGCCTGTGTACTTGGGGGAACGCCAACGCCAGTAAGTGTGTCTGCTGTGTTCCCACAGCTTTTGTGTGGACTCTGCGGAAGACTCTACACTGTGGAAAGTGCAGGTGTCACTGAAGGGGGAATCCACATGCACTCATAACGCACACATATTAAACATAATTTGCAGCTTAAGTGCTCCGGGCAGCTTTCTTTTGTGCAAGCAAAAAGCACCATGTTGAAAAAGGATGAGCAAATGTGCCCTTGCTGAGTGTGAACCTTTTCTCTTTGAGTATGTTTACAGGAGAGAGACAGAGATTACATTGTACTGTCCATGCATTATGCAAGAAGTAATCGATCTGAATATGTTCAGTGACTTCAGTTACTTTCTATTCTATGTTTAAAGTGTTGTAGTTAGTACACATGGGGAACATGAGTTACTAACACTTCTTATTTCTGCCACATTATATGAAGACTGTTTGAATATCATTTATTTTCTTCACAAATTCTCACATTTGAATCAAGTATTGACAATACAAATATAGTGTTTGTTATGCATTTGAATCCAGTTGCACTTCGATAGCACAGAGAACGTGAACATTATTCGTTCTAGATACGGGCCACGTGTGCAAAGAAGATCCAAGAAGAGAGTTTTGGAATTAGAGATACGGCAAAAAATGAAGCTTATGAGAGAGAGAGAGCGCTGTAGAGTCTAATGCTGAGTATTCAGGACCGGTGATGGTCCAGATGGCCCTGCAGCAACAGCAGCTGTAAATCCCAGTGTGTTGTGCGATCCGGACGATAGTGCTGCACACTGGAATCTCACTGCAAGGTGAGACCGCTGATGACAGGGAATGAAACCAGAACTATGGAGTGGAGGGTGTGTGTGTGTGTGGGGGGGGGGTAAATGACATTAGCCCTGTAAGTCTGTGCTTCAGCACAGCAGCTCGGTATCATAAAATAACACAATATAAAACAATACACCTGCTGTATTGGGTCATTCTATCTTTCGCTTAACTGTTAATGTCACGATGATTGGAGAAAAAAATGCCGACTTCAGATTTTCATAAATATGTTTTCTTCTTCCAAAAGCTGTAGCAAAATCAAACGCGTATATTGACTGCTGCGCTCACAGACAACCTCCAGGAAACCTTTGAAAGAAATTCAATCAGAGTGACACAAATAGAGCAACCTCTTCCAATGCACAATTACTGTATGACGCGTGAGGGAACATGGGACGTATGGGGGGGGGAACTTTAACAAATGACATGTTTCAGATTAAAGCGTACTTGTCTACGAGTTCTTTCTTTCCCTCCATGTCTTTGTAAGTGATACAATGTGTGTTTCCCTGCACATATTAACCTTCAGCCAGGTTCCTCCTATGACTTCTCATTGATTGGAGAGTGGCGTCGCAGGGGGAGACTGTGTGTGTGTGTGTGTGTGTGTGTGTGTGTGTGTGTGTGTGTGTGTGTGTGTGTGTGTGTGTGTGTGTGTGTGTGTGTGTGTCGGAGAAGACAGATAGCAGGCTGGAGGTGTGGGTTGGACAGCGGTGTTGATTGAGAGGACCGTCGTAACCTGGCCGTGCGAGGAATGCTGGGCGTGGTCCTGTTCATCATGCTGAACATATAGCTCCTTCAGAAGCAGCAGGGGCTCCGCAGCAGATGCATTGAGATGTGTTTCCAAGAACAGAACTGTGTTACTGCTCGCCCCCAAAGGTGCCGGCACAAATCCCCTCGCCTGAGCTGTATTTACAACCTGTAGATTAGATGTCACCGAGCAGCGTGTCAAGCAGTAACTCTTAGCTCGGGTCCTCACCCCATCTCTATGAATGTGGATGGATCCTTATTTATCTTTGCATTCTGGAGGTTGAGACAGTGATGAAATATGAATCGCTTGGCACTGTGGTATGCAGGTTGGAAAAAAAAAAGAGAAAGAAAATCTGTCATCACACAGTGTCACTCCAGTGCGTCCCAATGTCTAATTTATGCTCCATCTGCCTCCCTCCAAAGCAATACAATAAACATTCTAATCAAATGCACTGAAAAAAAACATACATATAAATGTACGTTAGTGTATTAGGAAGTTACAAGAGCAAAGATTTACTCCACTTCATTGGTCTGTATCTGTCGAAACCCTGACCCCTGACCCCTGATGTTCTCCTTTGTTTTCATTTTCATTTTGCTGTGTTGCTGCCTCTGCCTCCAGCTGTCACTTCTCTTCCTGTCATGTTTTAACAAACCTGCAATGGACAAATCCTACTTAGTCTGCCATTAACTGTCAAATTACTGTAATACATTAGCAGATCCTGCAAGCTGCATACTACCAATAAATATGTAGTTTATGATAGAGCCGGAAAATGTGGACTGCTATGTGTGCTAATGACTAAAAGGAGCAGGCGGACACTTCTGGAAATACGCTTATTCACTTTCTTCTATTGAGCTGGGTGAGAAAATGCACACCACTCTGTCTGTTAAATATGACACAGCAGCCCTTCAGCTGGTTAGCTTAGCATAGAAAAAAAAATGGAAAACAGTATATAATAGTGTATAATAATGCTAAAATATCCGACAGTAAAAACTATTTAAAAGTAGGGTTGCTGCAACAGATTAACGGCTACTACATTGAATACCACTTTAAATAGAAAATGAAGCATATATTGTTTGTTTTGTCAGAGGATACAATGTGTTTCGTAAGGCTAGACGTTCAGATCAAGGAACGTTCTCTCTCCGTGTCAAGTCCAACAACAGAAAGTCAGAGCTTCAAGTTTTCAAAAAGAAATGTCTGACTCGTCTGTAGCTCGTCTTCCCATGAGCCAGTTTGTTCCTCTTTCTTCCTCTTTCTTCCTGCATGTGTTATATGTGCATATATCAGTGGCAGAAAGTGGGTGCCAGTCCCCCCCCCCCCCCCCCCCCCCCCCCTTCCCCGCCCCCCTTAATCTCTTGCTGTGCTCCAAGCTGTGTACTAGTGTCGCCTGTTCCTCCCTGCTGGGTATCTTTGTACCACCCATCAACCCTGCTGTCACATCACGTTGGCCAGAATGTGAGGCTCATAAACACCATACTGACGTGAGGGCAGCTCATATCCAAGGCTATAATAGGAGGCTACGAGATGCATGCTCTGAAACACTGCAACACAATAAGCTTCAATTGCATGTTCTCTGTCGTCTTTCTGCTTGAAAAACTAAATACTATTCAACTCAAGACAGTGATATTGTTAAGATGACATTTACAGAGAAAACGAATAAAATGGGGATTGAAATAAAGAAGCCAACACCTTGACCAGTTTATTACATACAGCAAGGCGTCGGTTATTAAATCATTTTAATGCACAAGGACACACGGAGAATGACTCGCGGCTCTTGGAGACGATATGTTTGTGTGTGTATGGGCTTCTTCCTTCAGCTCCTAAAGCTATTTAACGCCATAAGCCAGCAATTTCTAGCCAGAACACGCAACTCATCATTTGGATACTTTTCTAACCCATAAGCATTTTATCAGGCTTAGTCTTGAGGGTAGTCATTTGATCTGAGGTCATGGGGATTGCAAGGGTTAGCAGTTCCTCCACGCAGGGAGCTGCAAGTCTATAGCTGCATCAGTTGGAACTCAAAGGGTGTGGCGTGATAGTGATTTCACTCTCTTTAGTGGTGTGGCACTGGATTTATTGGAGTCTCTGCCGACTTGAGCCAATGATCCCAGTGAAGAGTTACAACAGTTTAGCATTGAGGACTGTCTCCCCTGCAACTCATGTTTAGTGGATGGAGTCTGGCAAGGTTGTTGAGGAAGGAGGTTTTAGAAGGTTTTTGAAGTAGTTCTCAAAGGTTAATTGTGCATCAAACCTTACACCATGACGTGCGACGGAGACGGAGAAGGAATGTTCTGATCCAGAAATAATAGGAGGCGTAGGTCACAGGGCAGTGTTGGACCTGGTTCTCGGCATCCATGCTTTCATCCCCTCAAGGCAGTTTTTTGAGACACGATATGGTTGATGCTCAGTGTGGAGCAGTTTATATGTATTGCTTTTAGCTATCAGCGTACAGCATGCCTCACTGTTGACCTAAACAAGAGGATGTGTAGAGGAGGACAAGATAAGGCAGAGGTTTGACTTTGTGTGGCTCCACAACTGACAAGATGTGTGCAGGACCTGTGAATTCTGCTCGATGCAGGAGAAAAACAAGTCCAGGGTGATCAACAGGATCCATGGTGCTGATAGAAAAGACTTTAAGAGAAGTATCAGATGAATCAGCTACCAAATGAGAAACATTTTCTCAGATATATTGTTCTTACATTTGCCCATTGCTCTTAAGACGGGTGGTTAAAATGACCTCAAGTTGAAAACTAGATTGGCGGTACTTTCATAGTAATCAGCGGTGAAATTTTCCCATAAATGTAATGTTGTGCCAGAGTTTGTCACCATATGTCCTTATGTGAGTGTTTTGCAAATACCAGTTACAAATATTATCTACACACACACACACACACACACACACACACACACACACACACACACACACACACACACTCATAACATAATATAACAGTTTCTTAGTGTAGTCAGCATCACATTGCCTCTCTTCTCTCTCAGTGCACACAACAACATAAGATGAAATAACTGCTGAGAAATGATGTAATAATCTTTCATGAGTGTATTCATTCTATGAAACCTGACCAAGAAAGGTTATCCCTCCGTGTACTACCCTTTGGCTTTGAGTAAACACCAAGCTAATCTCCTTCTCAGGCTGCATATTAACAAAGATGGACTTCACCTCAATGTGTTCTGCTACCTATAGACCTTTCTACTCACCAAGCTTTTTATTCTCCCCGCATAGAATCTACATTGCATTGTCCGAATCTGTAGTTGGCATCAGCAGTGACATTTTGCAGGTAGTAGGGATGTTGGATTGCCGTCCCAATGGGTTGAAGTGGCCTGTCCTCAGTGCAGTGGTAATGATTCCAGAGGCCTAATCATTAGAGAGCTGTTTTAATCAGACTTTCATCAGTGGCTAATGTAACACGATTAATTACATCTGCAGGAGCATGGTCCTTAAGGGCCACTACGTTACATTACATGACCCTTTTGGAGGGCATTGTCCACACCATTCAACAAAATACCACCGTCAGGTGATCACATTTGTGAACGGTACACGTCGACTCATTCTATGTTTTATAGCTTGTGACGTGAAGAGTCCGCGTAACAGATTTATGTTTTCTTCTTCTTCCTCTGACTTCTGACTTCTCACTGTAAAGGCCCATTTATGTGGATTGCATTTTGTTTGTTTAGGAACAGCCTACACGGTGATGGCATTTTACACAACGGTAATGAAGGGCACATGAGAGAGACACGGGGAGGGCAGAGGGGGGGAGGTGCTGCTGACACCTCCAGTTTCCCACGTTAACCTGCACTCACCTGCCTCCTGACAGCCGGCGCAGGCGGAGGAAACGAGCGATGTAACTCAAAACCCAGACTTGCTGAGCTTGTTTTTTTTTTACAAAAATAGTCTTTGCGGTGTGTGTGTGTGTGTGTGTGTGTGTGTGTGTGTGTGTGTGTGTGTGTGTGTGTGTGTGTGTGTGTGTGTGTGTGTGTGTGTGTGCAGTATTCAATCATAAGCTACTTTAATGACCTAAAGATGTGGTAATTTGTGGGAGAATTCTTTATTATCTAATTTATATTTTCATGTTTCTTGGCCCTTTTTTTTTATACAGCCCGCGATTTACAATGTAGTTTCATTGTATGAGTCAGGTAGCAATAAAGTACTACTAAGACAAGAACAAGGGAGTAGGTATTGGGCATTTTTGAGGAAAGAAGTAATAAATTATACTTTATATATGTTTTGTAAATACTTGTAACTTACAGGGTACAGTGCTGGAATACAAAACTGAAGGTTTGGGGGAAATCAAGTAGTTATGTACAGTTATAATATGCTACAAAACTGTGTGGAGTATAATCATGTAATTGTTTTGTTTCCCAGTGCTGCACCCAGTATTTACAAAAAATAATAATTAACAGTGTATAATTCATTTCTCACATCCTTTCAAATATGGCCAAATGTTCCTCCCTTCCTCCCCAAAGTCTTGTTGTCTTCCTCTGTACCTCAGTTAGTAGGAGCTGGTAAGTATTTCTGTGACACCTAATTCATACAAAGCAATTACACTGTAAATTATGGGGTTTATTAAAACATGTTTGGGTAACTGTTCAACTGTAACATTGATGCGGTTCAGACGTTGTTTCTAAACTATGTTGCAGGTATTCATTTGCAGCAATTAAACGATTTGCCGTCGCATGAACTCGAGCACCCAGTCAAACTGGTCTGCGCACTTGTCTTTACAGGTGCATGTTGGGTAGGTCGGTCGGTTGGGCATTTTTTTGTTTTTAAATCTGGGAAAGCATTAGATCGCAGTAAATCTGCTTCAGTAGCAGCACACACACACACACACACACACACACACACACACATATATATTTGCACAGCTTGGAGCTCTGTCAGGCGGTGATGGTTTCCACTATGAAAAAATGCACCCATGAACGAGCATCATGGGCGTGCAAAAGCACAAGAGCCATTGCACTTGAGAAATTGCCATTCACACCCTCCATGCACGTCTCACTCAGTCTCTCTCCTCCACATCTCCCTCCCTCCCTCCTTTGCTAGATATATTCTCCCTCTCCCTCTTTCTCTCTCTCTAGCTCTCTCTCTCTCTCTCTCTCTCTCTCTCTCTCAGACGCTCTGTTGACAAAGTCAAGGCTGCTCTGTAGTGAACTATCTCTGTGATTTATTCCTTATTTTCATATCAACACTCGCTCATGTGATCTGAGACGAGTGGTAGATGGACGAAGAGAGAGAGAGGGAGAGGAGGACGCACATGCATTTACACACACACACTCCTGGACACACACTCACTCACCGCCTGTTACGAGTGACTTGAGAGTTGGCTGCTTGTGGATCAGTGACGTGTCGCCATCAGTGTCACCGGTCCACACTGTGACCCGAAGAGGGGGAAAGGACTTGCTTCTTCCTGTGCTATCTCTGCTCGTGGGAGCTGTTACTACTGAACTCAGGAAGGAGCTTTCACCAGGACTGCAATAAATACCTCCCTAATTCCAAGAGGGGCTGAAGAAGAGGAAGTGTGCAGTGAGGAAGAGAAAAAAAAGACCAGATCAATATTTCAGAGTGAAGCTCCAGAAATCCAGGCTTACTTTGCTTGCCTGCCACTGCTGGTCTCTGAGGCTCTCGCCTTCAGGGGGATCATTCCAATCCCCCAGGAAGAGGAGGAAGAGGCGTATCTGCGTGGGGAGTTTGACCCCTCTGGGGCGCCGGTGTCGCGGCCCAGGGCTAACGCTCCAGGGGAAGCGGAGGAGGAGGAGGACGTGCTGCTGTTGTTTTGGATCTCTCCATACAGCTGTGTGAGATACGACTGTGGGATAGCATTCCCCATGGCCCTCGACTCTCTGCCGTAGCCCCAATGCAAGCTTCGGAGGCAGGCATGGCCGGCGGGCAGACGCCCCTGCTGCTGCTGGTGGTGCTGGCGGAGGTGCTGAGTGGAGTCTGTGTACCTGGGGACGGCTCCGGGAAGTACAAGGGAAGCTGGAGGTGGAAAGGTGACAGGAGCCGTGAGTAACTCCTCCGCCCTCTGCTGCACTTTATTCACTTTCCTTCTTCTTCGCTTCTTTTCCATCTTCCTTTCCCCATGTGAAAAGACCAATAGTGTCAAACTTCTTTTGTACCTTGTACTTTTTTCATTCCCTGGACTCCTGAAGTCAGATCCAGAGAGCACTAAATGGCATGTGCCACTTTGATCGCTCTGGTTGCTGTTTGAGAGTCCGCTGATTTCTCTGCGACAGGCACCTGGATATAAGAGTGAAATAAATCGTCTATATGAGGCCAACGACCTTGGCATGTGTTGCCAGCTTTAAGAGGTATCAATACGTGCGCGACTGTGGAAGTGCCTCTCTGCTGTTGGATTTGCTGTGAGTTGCAATTCTGCGTTTATTATCCCTCTCCCTGCTCTCCTGTTTCTCTCAACATCACTCTAATATTCCTGTATGAATATCTCTCAGGGTCTCATTCGTAGTCATTAATTGATCAGTGTTGAGTTGTAAAAAGCTACTCAGAGTGATGGGACTGCCTATTTCCTTCAAGTAAAAGCTGAGTGTAGCTCTGAGTGAGTTCATTAAATATGCTGACACATGAATGTATCGTGGATGTTGGGAGGAGAGAGGATGTTCAAATTGAGCAGTGAGCTGCGGTTGATTCAGGGCATAGCTGCTGTCCCCAGGCTTTTTGGCTATGGGCTAATGGGATTGTTTGGCATGCCACCACTGCTTGACGCAGAGTGATGAAGTGGGGAGTTTGTCCCTTTGTGTCCGTCCCCTCGGTGGAGGTTAAAGGGAGATCGCTATCTTGATACCGTTCCAAGATTAAATGACTGGAATGGGATGAAAGAGGCACTAAGTCAAGCTGGAGCAGGTCACTTGCCTTTTCCCAAGGAGACATAAGCTGTTCTCAGGGTGATATGAAACACAATATCTTTGACAGGTTTTGATTGCAATGACAGTGGAAGTCACATGTTTGGTGTTTATATTTAGCTACTTGAAGATACATTTTCTAAACCTGTCAAATTGTCTGAAATCCCAGTTTCTTATCAGCTCACTGTTAAGAATGTTTAACTCAGCAAGTCTAATAGATGAGTTACCCTGAATAGTGTACTGGGAGGACATTTAGGGAAATTGGTGCATCATTTGCTGCAAAAACTAAATCATGTATTCTACATTATTTTTAATTGATGAGACAGTTTTTCATATTTGAAATGAGTAGGAAGTGTTTTAAGTGTTTGTCCAGCCCACCCGTAGTAAATTGTGCTGTTGGAAATGATATGAGCTGCATTATTTAGCAAAAACCTGCACCACTTCAGCAAGCACTCTTGTTGTGCTCTCCATAAAATATACATATATAACAATTAAAAGTTAGATTTGTAGCTGTTGATAAAATATGGGAAATACTGTTTACAATGTACAGCTTGAGCTTTGGCATATATTCATTCGTAGAGTCATTCTATACTCTTACCCCAACTTCTACTCTCTTGCACCAGAGAAACTGTATTTAAGACACACACAGCTGGTGTACATTCTCATGTCATCAGCTTTATTGATAAAGCTCTGTGTCTCGCTGTGGACCAGGAACAGAGACACTCACACTCATGGCAGTTACATTAATATGTTTCACTCAGTAAACATCCACTGGAAATACAGCAGTGTTGCTGTGGCTTAAGGCTCTGAATCCTGGAACGTATATCAAACATAGCACAGTTTTCTAACAATGGCCTGGTGTTCAACTTTAGCTAGTAGGTGTTTTCAACTTTATTTAAAGCTGCTATAATCACATTTCTATGGCTACGTGTACATTAATATGTTGTATCTATAAGCCACACATTTGTTCTTCTCTCCCCGCTCTCATCAATGTTGTCTATCAATGCAGCAGTGAGTCCTCTCTATGAACTTAAACCGTGTATACATACGGTGGCCCTGAGAGCTCAACTCACTGCAACAACAGCTTTGCAATTATAGAAACTCACACCACAACGGAAACCGATAGGGGACACATAACAGTGAAACACACGGCTGAGACAAGCAGCCTTTATTGTGTCCGTCTCCGGATTAGGAAGTTCAATGGCGTTGGAAAATGATCTAAAGAAATGTAGGTTTTTTGGGGGCTTATTCAAACAATGTGATATTGTTGCAGATATTTGCTGTGAACCTAGCGTTAGCCTTTTGTTTATTATCATAATATCTGAGTCATGCAATCTTATAGATGTTGTCTAAATGCCGTCAAATGTGTCTTCATTTGGTCTGCATGCATTTGTTTTTCTTAATTTGCAGTGTGTTAAACCGTACATACATTTTAATAGGAACATATTTATTTTGGAAGATGCTGCTCTGGTTAACATTGACACCCAGCACTGGATGTAGAAGGGAATATTTGCACATTTAAATGTGTCCTATTTTTAATGTTATCCATTTTTGTATTGCATCACAATCCATGTTATAATAGAACATTTTCTCTTGAGGCAGAGGATCATATTTTGTGTTTCCTAATCTCGTCACCTTCACCAGCACATAGAAAAATGCTTCATCGGTAATAACCACTAAAATGTGGAAATGTTACCTTCAAAAATGTGTTCATGTCACTCGTCTCCTTTATGCTGAATGTGCCATGTTGCAGTCTGCATACAAAAGTTCCATTTGGCCGCCCACAAATAACACAGTTATATATATATATATATATATATATATATATATATATATATATATATATATATATATATATATATATATGCATGCGGGAAGCCTGCTGATATAAGTGATAATGTCACAGCTATTATGTGCTACCTGAGACTGAATCTCTACTAAGACTGTGCAAGGCAGAGCTCCTCACTCTGACAGAGCAAGATGTGCACATTTATAGTGCACGTAGGCACACAATCTGTATCACCCTGTCCCAACATCTCTCTCTCTCACACACACACACACACACACACACACACACACTGACCAGTACATGAACCCACTGGAGGACTAATACATACAAGTGATGGGGATTTGTGCGCGCATTTCTGTGCGCACATAAATAAAATATCACATTTTCTATTTTTAGTGACAGGTTGTCTCCTCGAGTCCTCAGATCTTAGATATGTCCCTACTTGCAGTCCTTTCCTTAACGCCTGTAACTTTACTCCCTGCTTTTCACATCTTCTCCTTCTGAGTTCATACACCACTTTGCTTGACAAGTTAAAAGACAACTCAGGAGTGGGTTAGTTGTGTTGCTGTTAGCAGATGTACTGACCCTCTTTCAAAATGACATCAATGTGCATAATTAATGCGATATATTTACAGTATTCATGCATAAAGATGAAGTTTGGACCAGCTTGTACTTGCAAGTCCACAAAGTGGACCGGCAGCCTCGAGCTGTTTGCTGAGGTTTGGATTCTCCTCTCTGACACAGGCTCATCCTTATGATGGATGAGGAAGATTATGGGATTTACGGCTGATTTACTCTGCACTGGGTGCTAATAGAAGCCACAGAAATATGACTTGCTGCTTCTCAGAATTCAATCTAAGTCCAAGACACTTATCTCTTTTCAGATTTGGCGTGTATTCAAAGCTTTTGCATGGATGGATGTCTGCATATTTTTTTCAGTATTACTGCAAGAAAAGTAAATAAAGAAGTAGACATATGTTTTGTAATTTGTATGACAAAAATGTTAGCGCCCAAAAGACTGTCTATCTAAAAATGTGCAGTGAAATGTGTCGTGCAATTGTGTTTTCCTGCTTATAGTACAGTGCGTTTCTGCATGGATACGTCTGTAGTCCTCCTTGTGTCTGCCTTGTGTTTGCAACACTACCATTGTAAATATCAGTTTTTGCTGTAGCTAGCATGAATTATTTGTCATGGGAGTTGCACATGCAGGGGTATGAACTCATGTATCCAATAGATGGCAACAGTGACATGCAGTTTGGTCGAGTTGGAGGGAACGAGCTGTGGACTGAATCCTGTGGTTTGGGTCCGAGGCACGATGCAGTCCAGACAGTCGTAACCACAGACACACTGTCATCAGAATCACAGCCCAAAGCAGTAGACCGTCCCAGGCATGCACAATTAGTCCACACGCCTATAGAAGGAATGTCTGATATCTAGGATGAATCCTTCGAGCATCGGGTCCAAATCGTTCTTTCTACTGCAATATGTCGATCACCTACTCTTCCATAACTAACATCCGACAATGTAATACGACACAAAAGTAAAATAATTCATGCTCACCTTCTAAACCACCATGGGAGGTGTTAACGAGCACCAGGGCCCAGATGGGTATTTTTTCATTATTTACTGTCCGTCCTCTGAGCTCTGTTCTTCATCATACCTTTCCCGGTTCTCTATATCTAAGGAACATTGTTTATATTATGTATCAATAAGCTGAGAATCCCAACTACTGCGTGTCACACACAAAGTCAGGAACAAGGATGCGGCGGGTCGGTTAGAGGTGCCGTGGCCTGGGAAAGGGTAGAAGGTGGAGATGTACCGTACTTTTCGGGTTACAAGCCGCTCCTACGGCTGATCAGTGTCCCCGCTGTAGCAAGCTAGTAGCGCTGCTAGCTAGCGCTGCTAGATAGCGCTTCTGCTGCTACCGGCCACTGCTGCTGCTACTGCCCGCTGCTGCTGCTACTGCCCGCGTCCCCTCTGCCCAAGTCGGGTGTCGAGCCTGGTCCCGCTAGCTTCGGTGGTTTTCAGGGAGCTAGCAGAAGTTAGCGGGGAAGTGACGGAGCGCTAGCAGGAGCCCCAGCTGGCTACAGCGGGGAGCTGTCAGGGACACTGACCGAAGGTAGTAGCGGCTTATAACCCGAACAGTACGGTAATAAGGGCAATCCTTGAGGTCAGTATTTGAATAATCATCTTACCCCTGTGCAGGGGCCTGATTCTTTCAGTATATGAGTAAAAATAAGCTTTAACAGAAGGCAGCGTCAGAGCTAAGCCTGTTTAGTGGTTACATTTTTGCTCACTTTAAAATCCTGCACAGGCCTCGAGTACTTTTTGCGTTCACATAAAAGAATAAAACGTCTATGAATTATGAGAAGAATTGAAACGTTTTAGCAGAGAGAAGTGAAAAAACAGGTGGACACTGTGATCAGACATGGTCCATAAACATGGGGCTCTGACAGGCGTGGGCCGGAGTGAAAGCACAGGGATCTGGGATTCTGAGGATATGGAGGGTCAAGGGTCATCTAGTGCTGGGACAGGGTTAAAAATCAAATAGTACCACTCCCCCCGCTCCTTGATGTTTTATTTCTCCTTTTTCACGCCACTTTCACTTCAGCAGTTTTTACAAGCAAATGTTTCACATACAAATTGCCCTGGTTTCCACATCTGGATCTGAGACATATAAAATGACATGAAATGACAAGAAAAAAAAAAACCACATGCTTTTTACTGGTCATTTGTATTCTGTTTTAGTCCTGACACCCGCTACTTTGAAACCGTTCACTTAGACCTTGAACCATTCTGGGCATTTTATCTGCTTTTATGCTGAGAAAGTGTCTCACATTTGCATAACAGCATGAGAACACATTCATAAACAATTGAGAATATGAATAGTGGAGATGATATTAAGTGGTTGCTATTTTCTTTATATATTAATTATTCTGGCTGCTGAATCACAGATGGGTTGTGTGTGAAGTTCAACTGATGTTTGGATTTTTTAACTGTGGATTTGTATAGTAAGGTGTGTGTAAATGTGATGTAATCAGATGAAAATGAGGTATCAAGGGTTACTTTTTAAATATTATGCTTTGCATTTTGGGTATCTGATGTTTGGTCAGCACAGTTTCATAGGTTGCACCATTTTATCTCAGCTTATATTTACAATAAATAACTTAAACAACAACAAACACATTGAACTAAAACAATTAACTTTTTTAAAGGAATTGTATGCCACACACATGATCTTCATGTGAAACAGTTGCGTTTACGAATAGGAAGCTGGATAAGGATCATGTTCATTGCTGCTCTAATAAATCATACCGGTTGGTCAAGGTTCATGCACTCGAGGAGGTTCATCTGGACAGAATGATGTGAACCTTTGGACTTGTTTTCCTACCTGAATAAGCCTCTTATTAAAGCGATGAGAAGACCAAGACCAAGACCCTGAGTATCAGAGTAGAAGCATAGTTGTTTTAGCCCTCACCAGCACAAAGGGTTATTAAGCAGTGACAGGAACTACAGCACAATATAATTGGCCATACCAAAGTTAGGGGTTAAAGGGGAAAAGAAAAATGAGAACACACTCCCCCTATATTGCCCTTATGTTGGGCATAAAGTAATCTCCAGATTGTATGCGTTATAGTCTACCTGTCATTGTTCAAAAGAAATACTTGAGACTGCATATTCAAATATTCAAGTATGACAGAATGAGTTAAATTTAAAGTACAGTTTGACGGCTTTTTCATTACCATTTTTTGCTGATGAGACAGCCTCTCTTTTGGTTTCCTGAAACACATACCGTATGGCACTCAGACATAAATGCATGCATATAGGGCAGCCAGTCTGTCTGGCTGACAGCAGCAACGTCAACCAGCCAACCACAGCAAAGACGGGGCAAGCTGTTTGCCATCCCATACAAGAATCTGCTGGGGCCTCTATTTTCCCTTTACTTCTCTGATGAAGTGGTAATTACAGGAAAGGCCTCACACCTCCAGAGCATCCCAACTCTCAAGGCACTGTGTTGTTATGCCTGTCTCAGACGCATCGTGGTCACTCCATTGACCAGAGGCCTCATGGCTGAGCGTGATTGTGATTGTTTTTGAGCAACTAAAAAGAGCTGTGAAATTCCTGCTGTGTGACTGTTGCACTTGGATCAAAGATGGCGACACTATACAATTTGAATGGAAGACCTCATCTATCTGTGAAGAAAAACATGTATTGTGTGGCTCCTTTCTGCTCAGTCCTGACTAAACAAGAATGTATTTTCTCCAAGAGCGTGGTTTGGGAAATTAGCTTAATAGCTATTCCAATTCTGCCTGTCCGCATGGCTTCCATAGTGGCAGATCCATATCGGTGTGAGCACAATCCAGATGTGTCTGTGGTTGTTCTTCCTTGGTGGGAACTGAGAAGGTCGTCGCATCAGCATCCCTCCCTGGCTGACACAGCATTTTCACACATCATTTCCTCACAACAATCCCCCAGTTTTGTCCACCAGCATCAGCACGGTCTTTCTCACAAAACGCTGGTTAACTGTGCGCTTGCGTTTGGCATCTGTGTGGAGATAGTCGAGCCATCTGTTTCAGAAACAGAGAAGAGAGATTTTTCCTTTGGGTTTGAAGTTGACGTCAATTGGCATCACTGAAGGGGATGCAGAATGCATGGTTGGGTATGGATTTCACTGCCAATGCTACATTGAGCATCATTCTCACCACATGTAGCAAGCTCAGAAGATTACACTTCAAGGTATCGTATCTCAAACAAGTCCACATGAAAATCTTGGTTTAAGCATTTTTAAAGTATCATTTTGCTGTAACGACGCTCAAGATAGCACTATACATGTATTGCTGACTGTTATGAGTGCAGTGTGAATAGGAGTAACAGTCACGAATCACCCACAATGTCTGACTCAGTCGAGGCCAGCCATGGCAGCGGCACTAATTAGCACTAATGCAGATTGGCAGTGGAGCCTCACCCCACGAAACCTAAAAGGAACCGTTCTTGTTAATTTTCTAATTGGACATCTGGAGGAGACAAGTTCAGGGTTACAGTCTCTTTTGTGTCTTCACTTTGAAAAGACTGGTTAAAAAAAAACGACTGCTGATTATCTAAAGTGGCAAACATTTAACGATTTGGCCATGATTTGGCCACTGCTTCTGTCTTACGTCTGTTCCTCTGCATTTGTTGACCCGTGTCACCCCATATACTTCACGTTGTGCTCTCTTCTCCAATGCTGGAAACAAACATTTTCAGCATTGAGAAAGCAGCACTGTTGCAGGCTAAAAGTGAAACGGCACAAACGTAGTCCCACACCACATGAAGGCACTATTGGACATATTATCACCAGATGTCTGACACCATGGCATTCGGTTTCCCCCTCCGTAGCCCTCTTGAACGCATGACTGTAGCAACAATGTTGTTGGTGCTTTGTGCGATTTACAATGCTGTGGATTTACTGCGATAAAGCAGGAAAAGTTGCATAACACATTGCATTGTGTGCCACCAATGGCATTCTCAGCTTTCAAGGAGAGTGTCTCGTTTCTTTTGAATAAAAGTGCACTTTTTTTTTAATTACGTGTCCAAGCTTAACACAAGCAGATGGCAAAGTTATACACTGCCGAGTAGCACGTCAGTCCATAACCTAGAGTCAATCCAGAGACTCACCTGCCACTAATAAATTTGGCTGATTTTGTGTGGTGAAGGGGTGACAGGAGGGAGGGCTGCGTGAGGCCTCGGCAGGAGGTGTGGAGAGTCGCACTGTGTCTTTTGTTGCATTTCTTGCCTTTTCGGGATTTACGATCTGCTTCTCACAGCCTCTGGCCCTCGGGTGTCTCGGCATTCCCATGTGTCATGTGACACCACTGCTTTGTAGCGAACAGAAATCATTATGCCTGAGAAGCCCGTTACAGGGTTTATTTGACTCTAGTAGTTGTTGGAACATGTTTAATATTGAATTTGTGTATTTTGAGCAATTCTTTCTATATTTTAGGACTTACTGATTTGAGGGTTAACCAAGCTGACAAACACAACTTTATATGTTGCCACATGAGGCCACTGTTGATGTCTTTCCATATGAATTATGGGCATGGATGTCACAGCTGGTATCCGTCCTCTTCCATAAACACGCTTGCATATAACTCATTCTGTAGCATATGCCGAATGCAAAAACTCAGCCAACACTTAATGCTGTCTTCACAAATGCAGACCAACTCATTTTACATTGATGATCGTCATAATTAAACGATATATATATATATAGTTGACGTTTCATAAATACGTTGAAATATATATTTTCTTCAGAATGAAGTGTGTGTAAATCTATGTGACAGGATTAAAGCGGTTAAGTACTGAATAGAGTTGGAGCAAATGCGTAATGAAATATTATGAATTGTTTTATAGCCTATAATTATGTCGTCACGTGAACGCCCGCTGGCAGGATATCAGGTGGAAACAAGCTTTGATTTAATGAGGTGACAGTTGGAAGGATGTTGTTTTAAAAGGTAAGGTAAGGTCATCTTCTTACCTTTGAGGGCTGGTTGGATTGATATCTTTAATCTACAAATCCTCTGGACATCCCCCACCCCAAAAAAAAAAAGTCCACTTGACTGCTTTACAAGTGTTTCTCTGAATTCCATGAGGAAAATGTACAGCTTAACCTGTCAGAAAAAGCACACGGCGAGTTCTCACATTGTAAATCTTGATCCAGCCTTCATCCTGAAGAATTTGAACACGAAACTTGCCTTAGGTGATACGGACTGCATTTCCTTCATCCTAAGCCTTTTTTCACCCGACAACCTACTGCCTTTCTGTATATTTTAACAGATCATTTGTCTTTCATTTAGCGCAATTCAGTGCCAAAGGCATTCTTTTAACAACAGACGAGACTTTGAATGGGTATAATCTCAGCTGGCTTCCCAACAACTTATTTTACATTCCTTTCCAGTGACTTGGTGGATGTTTGAAACGCTGCTCCCGGAGTCTTCTGGACTAAAAATGCTATCACAAATTGTACATGACTGTGTGACTACTTGTGTCTCAGTATCCCCATCCAGTGTCACAAAGACCACAATCAAAGCCGAGCCTCAGGCTTTCTGACATTTCATCCTCGTTCCCAGCTGTAAACTGCTGCAACTTAGAATAGAACAACAAAAGAAGGGTGATGTTTGTCATGTTAGCCTGTGGTTTTGCACCTTCTTTATGGTCGCCTTGTGGTCTCACCAACTTTGTGCTCTTTGCACATCATGTTGCAAAGAGCAGCGAGATCCTGGCACAACGTCTGCGACCTAAGCTGCTCGTATTGATCTGGCTGTCGACTGAGATCATTGGTTTTCTCTTCAGGGGTGCCGAGGAACTGGCTGGTTGCCTACAATGTCCTCACCACACATCTTCTCAGGGCCTCATTTCCATCTCCTCTAATCAGAACGAGACATATTGAGAGCATAAGTTGGTTTATCTGCACTCTCTCATTGGACTGTGAATAGTTAGTGTGTGCTCCAGCAAATTAGCATACACATGTTCCTCCCTGACGAGCACCAATCGTGGGTAGAATGAGAGTTTGTGTGTGCGTGTGTGTGTGTTTGTGTGTTTGTGAGAGAGGCTGGGAAAGCAAGATAGTGCCTGCTGTTTGTTCAATTTCCTCGACTTCAGATCAGATGGCGACTGAACTGTGACATAGGCAATCACAGAAAAGTGAACAGAATCATTACCTTGAAGTCATTAGCGAACTGCCGTGTGCCAAGTACCTTGTCTGCATCTCGCTAAACAACAACCAGAGATGTGCTATGGGCAAATTATGTATCGTTTTTTTTTTTTTTTTTTTTTTTTATTGTAGCCCTAGTTTCAGCCTCTTCCATTAGAAAGTGACTTTAATTGGAATTCCTAAGAATCACTGACAAGAAACATGTAATTATTTGTTGGCTCTATCTTTTTTTTTAGCTCTTCAGATGGCAGTGTCGGTTGGTCAGTCTGATCCAGTTTGAAATATCTGATCAACTCTTGAAGGTATTGCCATGAAATTGTGTGCATATATACATGCATATTCTCCAGATGATGAATTCTAACAACTTCATCTAGCGCCACCATGAGGTTAACATGTAGGATTTCGCGTGAAATACCGTATCGCATAAACTATTGGATGAATTAGCATACATGTCTGTGCATGCGTACATTCGTGTTCCCAAAAAGTGATTTTGGAGATCCCTTGACTTTTTATCTTGCACCACCACGCGGTTGACATTCATGGTGTTGGGTAAAATAGCTCTACAGCTATTGAATGTATTGTCATGAAATGCGGTAAAGGCATTCATATTCTTCTCAGCATGAATTGCTATTACTTTGATGATCCCCAACTTTTCATCCTGTGCCATCATCAGGCACTGTTTTTCTTTTCTCCAATCCTTTGGTTCGTGAATAAATATGGGCGTAGCCTTTCTTAAACAGCGCCCCGATTGTCTATTGTGTTTTAACAACATAGAGGTCAGGAAAAAGCCACGGTGTGAAGCTATACATGTTTGTCAGTGGAGCTATTCTGCAAACATTGCCAAACCAGGATGCATTTAGTGTTTGCTCATTTGTTGTGACCATAACACAGCTGGAGAGAAGAAAGAGATGAATAGGTGTGCCCCGTGTGAAGTGAAAGTCAGGTGTCATCACGTCAAAGACTGAAGGTTATTCATTGCTGGTGGATATTGTCTCCTCTCTGTATCTCTAATTAAAAACTTTCAGCATTCCCCTTGACTTACGTTGATGGCACAAACAGCCTCGAGGCGTTTACCAGCCACTGCCGGCACAGATGAACTGGGGATGATAAGCACCTATCAAGTCTTTACATCTTTGTTCAATAAAAGTAGCATGATGTGCCTCCAACCAAATCAGGATAAACACTTTTTGTATTCATGAGTGGAGCGGTTATGGTGACATTTTCGGTTTGAAAACAGTTAATACTACTTTGGAATGCATCACATTTGAGTCTAAAAGCTCAAGTGAAATTGTCCTGATGCCTGGAAAGTCAGGCTTTGTCAATGGAGCAGCTCCAGCAAATGTTCCTGGGAGGGATGACAGATTAGAGGCCTGGTTCTTGGTCTCTATGTTTGGGAAAGAATTGTTCACATTAACATATTGATGGAATTTTCAAAGATTATACAAAAAACATATGTGAATTCAGTTGCAGGGCTCTTTCCTTTCCCTTTGAATGTGTGTGCGTGTGTGTGCATGTGTGCATGTGTGTGTGTGTGTGTGTGTGTTTGTGTTTAGAGCACATGTGGCTGATTAAGCGAATCATAGAGCAGGGAAAGGTAGCATCATTGTAGTTTCATCATTAATGTGCCACAGCCTTGAAATGAGGTCTGAATTATTTGCTCCACTGCCCTTTAAACTCATTTCCCATAGTGAGAAGCCTCCAGTTTCTCATATGCATGACTTTTTTTTCCTCCTCTTGTCTCTTGGCCTCTTTGTAATTGTGGTGGTGGAAAAGGTTGGTGATTTTTTTTTTTTTTCTCTCCCAGATATAGGACAAGAAAAACAGGCAAACAAGCATTAACTGTCATTACTCAGAGTCTCTTAGCCAGATTGCCCCGTCATGCAAAGACATCTCATTGTATTCGAAGGGATCGTGAGGTATAGTTCTTGCAAGAGGCAGGTATTGCAGTGAGAAGTCAAAGAAGGTCACATAGTCTGCCGGCTGTGGCGGTGTGGATGCCGACAAGTTGGTAATGAGTCATGACCATGAGCTGCAGACGCCACATCAAACTGATACTTAACAGACATTCAGAAGTGATTCGCCTTGGCTACAGCATTTTAAATCCTTGAAAGACCTTTTTTTTCTTAACTAAAAGAAGTATCTTACTCAGTCTCTCTCTCCGTCCCCATTCCTTCAATCTGTCTCTCTATGGGCACCAAAAGTATTACACTGTCACAGAGATGGACATCTGGGCTTTTGGCAGCTCGGAGGATGCTTCCCTCAGTTATTCCCTCGGTTTACCCATTACCGGGATCGGATGCAAAGGGGCTGTAGGGATAACCAGGTTCGGTTTCCCAGTTAGTTGGCAAATACTACAAGATCGACAAAATCTGGCAACCTCGGATTTGAACTCGGGCCCAAAAAAATGATGGCGTAAGTTTAGAGAGTAAGTTGAGGCTCCTCGCAGGCTTCGAACTTATTAGACACCAGTTATGTTAAACACAGTTTAGAAGCAAAGTATCAAGTAGGCTAGATCAGTGTTTTTTTACAATAAAAAAATTACAAAATGTCACATTGTAGCATAATACAGCACATATGGTAGGTCATTATTGCGCTACCTACTGGCATGGGAGAGTATTTCATTACTAGGCCAGCCACTATATTGCAGGCTCAGACGCTCAACAATTGCAAATTATTTGCGGCAACTCAATATTTTTTGGGACCGATTAAGTGAAATTGGACATTTTCCCACGGCACACCTGATGATCTCTCACGGCACACACTTTTTTTGGGGGGCCCATTTGGGGCCGCTGATATCCGTTGTTTCAGACAGTTCATAGATTGGTTCAATCAGAAAGAGTGTGATTTTGCTCTGTAGTTTTGTTTGCATTCAGTATATGCTAACAGAAGAGACAGAATGTCAGGGTCATAGTGACCACACATATTAACTTTTCTCAAATAAAGAGAGAGAAATACTTTTCCTGCTTGTAAGGGAAAGACAGATAAACTAGCGTTCATATCCGCGTCACTCCCAAATCCAATGGATGGAGAATGGACCTGACAGTGTCAACTTTTGAGTTGTTTGTTTTATTTTGAGCAGAAGGGAATACTAGTTTGATCAACATTTACATCTATTTTGTTGTCCGTGTAGTTTTTACAAACCAGTGATATGTTATGCTCATTTGGAGACTATATAAACCATTCAATGGAGAAAAAACATGAACAAAAACACATTTCAAGTACATCTTGATTATCGGTATTCCCTTTCATTTGCCTCAAGTAAACCTAAATATAAGCAGGTAACAATCGTTAACAACTACAGATAGCCACATTCCGTGCATCATTTACTGTAAGCTAAACTCCTCGCTATAATCCTGCTGTGGTTGATGAGAGACGTTACTTGGCAGAGTGAGAAAGCCAGCGCGGCAGCCTCCCCAAGGTCCTAGTGCCCTGTATTTAAGTACGATGCTAGGCTATTGGAGGCCAGCGCAGCAGCCTCCCCAAGGTCCTAGTGCCCTATATTTAAGTATGATGATAGGCTGTTGGATTGTAATTTGAAGGGGGAGAAAACATACAAACCACAACGCACAGTGGAGAATGTAAAGGTGTGTCAACAAGATATCTGTGAAGACTAGTATTTCTCAAAAGCCCTTCTTCCAATTTAACGTTCTCACCAGGGATAAAACTTCCCCGACAGCAGCTGTGACATATAGGTGCACAGGAGTCCAGTTAAGTGACCATGCAATATGTAGCACCCTTTAATCTGATCAGAGCTATTTGTCTGGGAACTGTCTCTCAGTTTTTATTTTTTGTGGTTGTTTGCTGATGCCCTCAAAGCAAAATCTATCAGTAAGTCAATTGGCACACATTCCTTCTCTGGAATTTGCACTTTTATTTAACCGCAATTAACCCACCGTGGGTTCAGAGATGAGTCACCTTGAGGTTTGGCGCGCATGCATTTGCTGTTGGTTTTGTAACCAACCAAACCGTATTTGGAAAGAGAGACAATACACACAAGTGTAGAGTAACTGTCAACAACGAAATCCGGTGTGCAGCCAGCCATTCACCAACTGTGTGATCAAAATGGTTCTGTTTGTCATTTCACGTACGTTCCCTCAAGCTGCAGCAATGAGCAACGGAGCTGTGACTGTTAGGGACATCAGAGGCTTTTTGTGGAAAATATCTGCAAAATCATTTGCTGTTAACGTTCACTTAAAATGTGCTTTTCACTGCAGTTTACCCCACGGGAACTAATGTAGTTCTAATTATGCAGTTTGTCACTGTCATTGTGTGTGTGTGTGTGTGTGTGTGTGTGTGTGTGTGTGTGTGTGTGTGTGTGTGTGTGTGTGCGTGTGCGTGTGCGTGTATGTGTGTGATTTGCTTCTGTCTCTCACAACAGCCACAGTGCAGTGATTTTTGACTTGGTTTTTAATGGTTTTTAATACTACAAATCCAATATTATGAATGCTTTATGTAGAATAGTTTTACATTTTGGGGGAAATACTAATTCACTTTCTTGGCAAGAGTTCAAAAAGATTGATATCTCTCTTGTAAGTGATATTACTTCTCACCTAACTCTCGGTAAGAAGGCCTATCCGCATTATTACAACATTGTAGAACTGCTTCTTTAAAGACATCTCTCTCAACAGTTTGGTTGCACATCGTGCAGTTATGTGTAATGACTTTCCACCACTGGTTGTTCTTATCATATATGCATATGTTTTACAATGCAATGATAATTTGTTGACATTACATTGAGTTATTTGATTTTTCTGATTTTTCGATCATAATAATAAATATTTATTTATATATATCCGGTGCAATGACAAAAATGAAACAAATAAATACAAAAGTAAAAACAGACAAACAATAATAGCACCATACAAAATAGAAGGCACAAGTTAAATTAAATTTACATATTTACAAAGTTACAAAGGTACAAATTTACAGAGGTAGATAATAAATAGATCACCTTGTTGACACAGCGTGTTATTCATCTCTAGACTTGACTTTCAGGCGCTGTTGCTTTGTTTTTAGAGTTATTTTAAGAGTTATAAATCTTACTCCACATTGACTTTGCCCGATTCGTTTTCCCGTTTCTTTGTGTGCTAACGGCGTATGTATGTATTATCTCAAGGCCTGATTAAAACCCCATTAGTCATGCAGAAAACAAAGAATGTGTAATCAAAATGGAAATGAGTGTAACGGGGCCGTGGAAACAGATGAAGCGGACAAACTAGCTTCTGCTCAAAAGACTTCTTTTTGTACTGTTTATCTTCTTTTGTCCATCTTCAATAATAGTCAGAGCTTTGGAATCCAGGTTAAAAAAGAAGAAGATATTCTTAAGATGATTTTATGGGTTATGCATCAAGGAGCAGGGACCTCATTTACAAAAAGAATGCTATTAAAGAAGTGAAATCTAGGTCGCTTTGCCCCACATTTAGCGTTCTCTTGGCCATCAAAAAGTAAACAGATGTGAAGGGGAGAACATTTTCCCACAAAACAATTACATCATTGAAATTGCTTGAGGTCGTGTTACAGAAATATGCCGCCTGATCAGGCTGTGTGAAGGAACTTTTCCTACAGTACAACACATAATCAGTCAGTCCAGTTAACGAGTCAGACTCCTTACTCATCATTTTAAGCCCATCCATCACTGTATGCTGCTGCCAATACATGACAAGATGACAATGAGACAACAGCGAGCCTCTCCGGGTGCTTCTCCTACATCTATTAGGACCTTGCAGCATTTGTCAAACTAAACAACCTTTGACCACAGTGGCAATAAGTTAGACATCAGGTTTATTGTCATGTCAGGTTGCACAGGGTGCTGATTGGGTCCACATAGCAACCACAGCGTTGCAAACAACCACTCAAGTCAAATCTAGTTGGAGTAGACCTCATCATTTATGGATATTCTATAGAAACGGGGTCAGAAGCCGGCATGGATTGAAGAAAGGCCCGCGAGCCAGAAAAGAGGACATGCTCTCATGTTTGAAGGGCTCGGGGGCCTGTACTTATAGTCTGGGGCCCAGGAGGAATGGCGGTAGGGGGTGCAGGCCTGCCTTTGTGTCGTTTGGTGAGCAGTCAGTTATCTGCACATGTGCCCCAGTAATTAGCCAACAGGGGAGTTGGATGCAGTGTTGAGGCTAAAAGGGGGTAGTGAGGCGACATCGGGGTCCTGACTCTGGCGCCCCGGGGGCAGCGGGGCACTCCACCTGTTAATGAACTCTGAAGTGGGCTCTAATTGGACCTCTGACTGTGGACCACACAGGGACATGAAGAGCAGATACAGGGGCAAGATAGATTGAGTCATTAAGTCTGTGTTAATAACTGTAATGGTAATATTCATATTGACAAAATGATATTATTAGCTTGTCAAGAATTAACTTTCTTTCTCCATTTATACTCTTCAACCCCATCCGCCCACATCTTTTTTTTTACAGATTTTTCGATAATGAGGAAGTGTGTTTTAAATAACTCAAACGCTTCTCATCAACCACAGGTCCGATTCAATACATTTAAACGGCTAAGGTACTGTAAACCCTTGTGAGAAGAGAAACGATGGACTACATTTAAAAAAAAAAATTGTTATATTTTTATAATTACATAAGCTCCTCAACATGACTGAGCGATTATAACGTTTCACTATTTAACTAATTTAGTACCCCTAACAACGGCGGATTTCGTCTGTAACCGTAGAGACTGTACGATTTAGGTAAAAATTGCTCATTTCTTTATTTCTGAACCGAAAAACATAATTTTTGGACTGGAAAGGCTTGAAAACATGTCATTGATTGTGTTTATTGTGATTATTATTGCATATTTGGATGTTTTAGGTCTTAATCTTTCTAAAGAGGTGCAGTATTACTCTGGGGCATGATGGGAAGGCACCAAAAATACAATTCAAAACACTCTGGGAGCGACCGAGGAGTCATTTTTTGATCAGACTCTTGACTTTTGATCATATTTATGCAGAAAATAAATAAAAAATATTATTTTTTTATTTTATTTTTTTAAAGGCAAGAAGTTGCTGATTCTTTAGAGGCTGGTATTCATATCAAGGTCATATGGGCTGTAGAACACCTGTAGAACCCCTAGGGTATCCCTATAGGGTGACCCTCGGGCTGATGAGGTTAATGTCTGTACAATTTTGAAAAGACTATTATATCCAGCCAATCAGTGAGTCAAACTGTTGTTCAAACATCGGAAGGCATTACATTGATTTAGTTTGTACATGGTTGTTAGTGGTAGTATTTGAACTTTTTGAAAAAATTAATCTAAAAGACCTTTATTCACAGAGGCAGCGTTGTTGCGTTTGTTTTTAATTTCTCTGTTTTGAATTGAAAACACTACATATATCTGACTGGTGTCATGCTGTAAGTGTCAGACAGTGTGCCGGCTTCTGCTTGATGTCTGTGTTTGTATCATGTCATGTTCCCATCTCCCGCCTCACGCGTATCATCGCACTTCATTCATGTGCATGACTCCGAGTAACCTACGTGGTTATTTTTGTGTGACTCAGAGGCCCTGCTCTCCTGCAGCGTCGTCAGTCAGACGCTGCTGTTTGGATAAAAAGACTGGCAGAGAAGTGCCAGATAATAGGTCCGGCCCAGCGTGAGGCCCTTTTTGCTGTCACATTCATTTGCAACACTACAGGAGCAGCAGGGAGGCGGGCATGATCACTGCATTTTAAATGTCTTGTTTTGTGTCTACTATTAATGATGAGTCCATAACTGTTGTAAAGTGGGATTTGGGGTCATCGCTGTGTTTAAAAAAAAAAGGCGGCGTAGATTTCTTTCTGTCAGTTCTCCTGCGGTGGGCGGGGCAGATGAAGCGACGGGTCGCCCTATTCTCCACACTCCGCTGATCTAAAGCACTCTCCGATGAACAATTCCGTCCGCCCGTCTGCTGTTTATCAGAAGTAACGCCAGATCTCATTGAGGAAACAGATACTTCCGACAGACTGCCACTCACTTAGCTAAAGGGGTTGGATGCACTTTGATTACGACTCCTCTTACCTCCACATCCCAAGCGCCAGGCCCAAATTAACCGACTGTCAGCGGGGCCCACAAAGAGAACGGGCATGGCTGAGTCTGATTTATGTCACACAGAGCCATCATAAGGGCACAGTTGGCCTCCCTTCTCCCCCATAAGCCATATACACCCCGGCCCTCTTGGCCTCTCTTTTCCCTCGCCGCCCCCATCCCTCCCCTCCAGTCCCGCCCTCACACCTCCTGTCCCACACACTCAACCTGTCACTCCAGACAGGACACAGGCGCCCGAATCAAAAGGAGCTGATTAGTAATTAATGGTGCATCGTTGTATTTGCATCAGGACTGTGTGCTCGGTGTGTGCGTGTGCATTCAGAGTGGCGTTGTCAATCATGCAGAGTGTGCCCCGGTCCTCCCTCTTCTGTCCTGCCCATATGGCCCTTAGGGGTGCAGCTACTTAGGGCTATTGATAGGATAGAGATGACTCTGTTTTACACCCACACATTTACACTCAAGCCCAACACCGGACCATAGAGCAACCTCCTGCTGAGCACAGAGAGAAGAAAGAAAAGCTGGAAACTGCATCAACACATCATTCTGATGGATCTATGCCCAACGACTGATTGATTTTTACCGGCTATTATCATTGTGTTTCCCTCAGACACACTTGGATTAAACACAACTGTTGGGATTGTGAGTGTTGGCTTGTTTTTCCGCAATGTGGGTGTTTGGATTCTGCAGACAGAGACAGAGTTTACAAGGATGGAGCCCGGCACTTCTTTATGTGGTCGCTCTCTGCTCGTGTCAAGGATGCGGAGGGCTTGAGGTTTGGACCGTGGGCGGGGAAGGTGGGCAGAATGCGTCTGGGTTCTCAGTCCCTGTGGTGTTATTGTTGACAGAGACGGGAGTCGCTCAGGATGGAGCCAGCGAAGGGGCGACACCAGCTCCCACCACCGAACACGAGGATGACAACTCTTTGGGCTACACAGGTACTGCTGCTGCTTACTCATGATACTTAAATGTGTCCTCGCATACATACATAACCACTGTGAAATATCAGGGTGATCCTTTTTTTTACTAGCATGTGTTGTCCATTACACCAGGTATACAAACCTGGTGTATCTAAGCCCTTTATTAGGAAAAGTAATCAAAGGGATTATAAAATACACTTTTGGGAACCAATGTTTACATTTTTCAAACCACAATTCCCCCACAGTTGTAAGTCTTTAGACTGAATAAATACTACGCTTCAACGTAAGACAACAGCTTCCATGTGTTTCCACGGCACATATCTGTTAAAAACATGATCTTCATGCTTAGATTTTCCCAATTGTGAGTGTTTTAAAAGGGAGAATTGTGGGAAAAGGAGGCACAAAGCACCACTTCAAATGCATCAGTTGAGGTATAGGCAGTATCTCCTCAGACCGCAGAGCTCTGTGGGGAAATGAAAAGCCGGAAATGGGGTCCTCACCTGGGGGACTGGCTAACACACACACATGAGCACATACAAAGGATTCAAGTCTGGAGAAAATTAGAAATGACGCATGTGTTTTTTTAAGCCCTTTACCCCAGAGTGAGGGTAAAAAGTGTTCTCGGTGTGTTGTCCCAGCGAGGAGACCTCCCTCCCCAGGTCACTTACTGGACCTCACACAGCTGCAGAAAAGAGAAGTCCAAATGATCTGCCAGAACCGCTATGTGCAGCAGCTTGGCAGCTCTAGTTTTTATTTTCCTTGACATACACACAATAACTGACAAAACCATATGATTATCATCAGAATCACGCCGCAGCGATGCCGAGACATTTAAAAAGTTTGAGCCCAAACAACGAAAGTTACGAAGGTAACTACGGTTCTATGAATCCTGGATGACCGCCAGAGGCAGTGTTTCACACTGGATATGTTCAATATCGCGCTTGCGCAGTTCGAGTAATTATAACAACAAAGTCACGTGTGTGACCTCGGGTGACCCCCAGCCGGGTATAACTTCCGGCATCATCCCGAGCTCGGTTCTACGGAATCTTCTCGCGAAATCACGAGATTCCGAGTGACCAAGAACTCTGGCGGTCATCCAGGATTCATAGAACCGTAGTTACCTTCGTAACTTTCGTTCTATTTCATCCTTACTGACCGCCAGAGGCAGTGTTTCACACTGGATGACTTATACCAACAAAGTCACGAGGAACGTCAAGGAACCTACCTCGTCTGACTCATGCGGAGGAAGTTGGACGAAGAACCACCCCCAGTGGGTGAGGGGTGGCAACGTTCACCCTGTAGTATCTGGTGAACGTGCTCGGTGATGCCCATGAGGCAGCAGCACATATATCCTCCATGGGCACACCTCTCATGGTTGCCCATGACGTGGAGACACTCCTGGTAGAGTGGCCCCTCACTCCGGATGGCAGCGCACGGCCACTAGCTCTGTAGGCACAGGCAATGGCCTCCACTATCCAGTGGGACAGGCGCTGTTTAGAAAGGGCACGAAGAAGTGTTTGAGCGCTAGGTGCACTGCCTGCAGCTCCAGAACATTGATATGCTCCATGTGGTCCTGAGCGGACCACTGCCCCTGAGCAGTCCTGTTCTGCCACACTGCGCCCCACCCTGAGAGGCAGGCGTCTGTCGTGACGACCTCCCGACGGGATGGGACCACGCCCATGGGAACACCCCCTGACAGGTATGCTCTCCTCCTCCATGGGGAGAGAGCGAGAAGGCACTGTTGTGACACCTCTATTGCTCTGTTCCTGTGGCGCCTGGCGTCCAAGCGAAAGCTGTTCAGCCATCTCTGCAAGGGGCGCAACGACAGCAGGCCCAAGGGAACGACAGCCGAGGCTGCTGTCAATTTGCCTAATAGGCAAAGAAAACGGATGTAGGGCAAACGCCTGCCCCCTCGGAAGAGGGGAAGGCTGCGGAGGATGTCGTCCACACGCTGGGGCGACGGACAGGCTCTCATAGTGGCCGCGTCCAGAGCTAGCCCGATAAAGGTTATGCTCTGAGAAGGGCTCAGAGAGCTCTTCTCCCTGTTTACCCTGAGGCCCCACAGGGCCACATGAGACAGAAGGCGAGCGGTGTCCTGTGCAGCCTGAACCTGGGATGGCGCGCAGATCAGCCAATCGTCCAGGTACGGCAATATCTTCATGCCCTGCGATTGCAGGGGAAGAAGGGCAGCGGCGACACACCTCGTAAACACTCGTGGGGAGAGGGAGAGTCCGAATGGAAGTACCCTGAACTGAAAACAGCGGCCCTGAAAGGCAAAACGAAGGTACTGTCTGTGGTGAGGCACAATGGGGACATGAAAATAAGCATCCCTCAAGTCGACCGACGTGAACCAGTCTCCCCTGGAGACGGCACGAAGGACACCTGCTGTGCTCAGCATGTGAAATGGTAATACCTTCAGGAACTTGTTTAGTCCCCTCAGGTCTAGGACTGGGCGCAGTCCGCCGTTCTTCTTCCTTACGAGGAAGTAGGTTGAGTAGAACCCCCCGGGTTGTAGCTGGGGGTCCACCACCTCGATTGCGCCCTTGGTCAGGAGCACGGCTAACTCCTGGCTCAGGGCTAGGGCCTTCGCCGGGTCGGTGATGGTAGTCATCTTGACCCAGCTGAAGGTTGGGGGCCGGCGTCGGAATTGCAGCCTGTACCCCTGGGTTAGGGTGGAAACCACCCAGGGGTCTGGGGCATGAGCTGCCCAGTAGCTGACCTGCTGCTGGGAGAAATAACCGACAGCCGGCCCGGGGATCTCAGGCCCTGCCCCCCCTGCCCCTTGAGGCTCTGGGGGGGCGACCACTAGTCCCCCGGCCCGGGGGTTGCCTGGGGGGAACGCGGGAATAGTCGCGTTGGGAGCGGATCGGCCTCTCCACGGGGTGCTGAGCCCGTTGGTGGCTACTGGGGCGAGCTGGGGGCCGAAAATGGCCACGGGAGGCCGCCCTGGTTCTGCGGGGTGCGGTTATGTCCCTGCGAAGGCCAGAGAACTGCTGCCTGGTCTGAACGGCCTGCACAGTCCGCTGAAGCGCCTGTAGAGCAGCTGAGCCGAACAGCTCCCCGGGTTCAACTGGGACAGCACGGAGGGTCCTCCTACATGTCTCCGACAGGGGTGACTGCGCCAGCCAGACCTGGCGGCTGGTCTGAACTAGGGTGGACATCAGGCGCCCGAGTTCCCGTGACATGAGTGCAAACGCCTGCAGTGACGCATCACTGAGGCTGGTGGTAGAAGTGTCGACCGTAGCCTGCTGCAGAGACACTGAGAGACCAAGCATGAGATGGGAGAGTGAGTTACCAATACGACCCATGCGTGCCGCCGTCTTGTAAGCCTGGGAGAGCAGGTCATCTGTGACCCGACATTGGGGTCGAGGGCACCTAGCACTCGGCCTCAGATTCTCCTCGGGAGAAACTATGAGGGACGCAATAGCCGGCTCGATGGGTGGCATGCCCTCCAGGCCCCATTTTGCCGCGTCCTGCATGGACGCCAGGGTTCGGCCATCCGCTGGGAGACGGGAGAGAGTACTGGTGTCTCTCCAGCACGCATGCAACTCCCTCAGATACTCCTCAGAGGGAGGGACAGAGAAGGTGGCAGGGGTGGGAACGTGCCTGAAGAAGGCACTAGCAGGTGGGGGCTCCGGCTGCTGCATCTCCAACTGCAGGCGTGCAAGTGCCATGCGAATGACGGACCCCATAGAGCCGTCGACTGCCCCCTCCGACGGAGTATGGCCTGAGGCCCGGGAACTAGGCCCGGAAGCATGGGAGGACCGCTCGTCACCGTACTCGGTAAAGAAATTGGCGGACGCCGCCAGTGACATCATGTCCTCCTCCGGGACCGGCTCAGCCGCAGATGGATCTGATCCCCCAGTCTCCTCCGCACTAGGGTGGAGGGCCAGGAGAAGCGACTTCACCTGAGCTAGCTCGGCGGCTAACAGATCCACCTTCGACGCTAACTTTGCAGATTTAGCCCTCTTGGGGGCAGCCCCTGCGGCTCCCGTCGGCCGGCGTCTGCCCCGGGTAGGTTGGGCTGGCTCCGGCTGCCCTGATGGGGGGAGGTCCGCCCCACCCCTCAGGTGCCCTACCATGGCCAATCTAGCGGCCCTTACTGCGTAAGGCATAATGCCGCAGTTCATACATGGGTTCTCCGAGAGACCCTCCCTCAGGTGCTCGAGGCCGAGGCAGGAGGGGCAAAGGTCATGGCCGTCTTCAGGCTGAAGAGGAGCCATACAGGTCCTACAGCCGGCAGGGTTAAACATAACCTGCGCTTAGCCACCAGGCGCTCTGCAATTATTGCCTCTGTGGAGACCGGTCCTGTGGCAACAGGACAGACAGTCTGTCTAGTGGGGGGGAGCTCTTCGAGCACTCTCCTCACCAGTACAGTAGCTGTGGCTCCTGGCGTCCTAGCAGCGAGCTACAGTGGGCTTTTTTAGCACTGTGCTACTGTGGAGGACGGTCCTGTGGCGAGAGGACGGCACAGCCCGACTTAGTTAGGGGGAGCGAGAACACTCTCTTCACCAGTACGGCAACTGTGATTCCTGGCGTCCTGTCAGTCAGCTACAGCGCCTGAGCGCTGTGCTACTGTGGAGGCCGGTCCTGTGGCGACGAGACAGGCACAGGCTGTCTAGTGGGGGGGAGCGAGGACACTCTTCACCAGTACAGTCGCTGTGGCTCTTGGCGTCCTAGCAGTGAGCTACAGCGGGAGCACTGTGCTACTGTGGAGGCCGGTCCCGTGGCGAGAGGACGGCACAGCCCGACTTAGTTAGGGGGAGCGAGAACACTCTCTTCACCAGTACGGCAACTGTGATTCCTGGCGTCCTAGCAGTCAGCTACAACGCCTGAGCGCTGTGCTACTGTGGAGGCCGGTCCTGTGGCGACGGGACAGACACAGGCTGTCTAGTGGGGGGGAGCGAGGACACTCTCTTCACCAGTACAGTCGCTGCGACTCTTGGCGTCCTAGCAGTCAGCTACAGCGCTTCCTTCCGGAGCACTGCGCCACTGTGGAGGCTGGTCCCGTGGCGCTAGGACAGGCACAGCCTGACTTGGTTAGGGGGAGCGAGAACACTCTCTTCACCAGTACAGCAACTGTGACTCTTGGCGTCCTAACAGTCAGCTACAGCGGGAGCACTGTGCTACTGTGGAGGCCGGTCCTGTGGCGACAGGACAGCCACAGTCTGTATAGTGGGGGGAAGCGAGAGCACTCTCTTCACTAATACAGTAGCTGTGGCTCCTGGCGTCCTAGCAGTCAGCTACAGCGGACTAGCGCTGCGCTACTGTGGATGCCTGTCCTGTGGCGAGAGGACGGCACAGCCCGACCCAGTGGGGGGGGGGAGCGAGAGCCCCTCCTCACCAGTACGGCAACTGTGATTCCTGGTGTCCTAACAGTCACTACAGCGGGCCTGTGTAACTGTGGACTTACCTGAAAGCCGGCCGCGACGGTGTAGCATCTAGCATCACCGAGCGGGCGCGCTCTCGTTAGCAGTCCCCTAATTAGCCGGCGCGCTCCGCGGAGCGCTCCGCTAACGCGGGATCTGCTGCTCCTGTAGGAAACAGTGTCAACGATCTCACCCGGTGATGCTTCACGGTGTGAAGACTGCAAACCCGGCGATGACCGAAGATAGGAACGCCGCTCGGCTCGATGGTCCGAGCGTGGAAGCGTCCCGTTTCCTCTTAGGAGGTTGTAGCTGTCGCAGCCTTTGGAGGGCGAGGGACCCGCGGCTCCGACCGGTGGTCGCAAGGCTACAGGCGACGAGCTCTTTCTACAAGTTCAGCTCCAGCTGATGCTAACAAACTAGTTAGCCTGCGCAGCGAGAAGATGAAAGAGAACCGAGCTCGGGATGATGCCGGAAGTTATACCCGGCTGGGGGTCACCCGAGGTCACACACGTGACTTTGTTGTTATAATTACTCGAACTGCGCAAGCGCGATATTGAACATATCCAGTGTGAAACACTGCCTCTGGCGGTCAGTAAGGATGAAATAGAACTATAATACAGGAAGCTTTCAATTTAAACTCTGTGTAAACCATAAATTCAAGGTTCCCAGTTTTCAACAGACTTGCTTTGAATGAGGGCTTAAAGGGGAAAATCATGTGTTATATTTGCCTCACTGCATCTGGGTTCATCTTTAGAATGATAAATCTGTCCGGTGGACAGTGCCAGGAGTTCATCTTTAATCTGGCCATTTAATCCCATCTGTGCATGAAAATGAAAGGAATCGATCTGGCCCAGTCAGTGAATTGGAAATGAGACTAATGTGCCCTAATACCTCAGTCACTTCATTTTCAAAGAGCGTGCCTCTCTGTCTGGAACGTGAGGATAATCTTGACAACTGACAGTTTTTCGCTCAGGTAAAAATGGAGCGCACCGTCAACTGTTATAGTGTTGAGTCTTTAGGTGCCTGGTTCCGTTGGATTTGGTCTTTGCTAGTGAGCTCAGTGAACCTCGTGGAGAAAGTGGAGGAAGAGGTTCATTGATTTATGAGTACATTTCACTGTTTGCCTGATCTCACACTTACACATGACACTGAGGAAGAAGGGTGGTGTGTCCTTGCAGTCTCTTCATTTACTTATATGTTTACATTCTGAAATAAAGAGTTGTGTTGGGTTGAGTCAATAATTTAACATCAATGTGGCTAATACTGTAACCTGACCCTTTTTTTTAAAATCTAAAAACAGCGTGCACGGTTTTAGGCAATGACACCGTCATGTCTATTATGGTATAGTCACCTGGGATCAATCAAGCCTACTGTAGTTTTTATAAGGAAACTCATGCTGAAGACCTGAAGTTTGCAATACATTAAAAGTGTGTTTTATTGGTCCCTCGAGACATTGACTCTCAGCCAGCTCTAAATTGTTTCCCGATATCAAAGAGCTTTGTGCAGAACTTCACATTCATAATAAATGAGACTGACCTGTGTGAAGGCAGTGGATTAGAAAGGCACGCTAAAACTCTCGCGCTTACAATTTGCTCGCCGCTGCTTGGCAGCACACACACACACACACACACACACACACACACACACACACACACACACACACACACACACACACACACACACACCACACACAGAGGAGACAGGCCTTTGGTTCTTCTGCCTTGACATGAAAGGCTGAGCAGGACTTCAGAGAGCACATCAGCACTCATATCCTCCCTCTACGCTGACAGCTATTGCGTTTGTCACAGATCACAAAGGACGGCAACTTCAGAGAGCCGCTCTGTTTGTCGGGTTATGGACATAAAGATAGGGGAAAGGTGAGGGAATTTAAGGCTGCTAAATAGTCACCACTGATTGGCTGCAGAATATAGGGCTACTGTCAGACCGTGTTTTAAGTGGCCACCCCTACAGCAAACCATTCACTGTGCTGATGGATGTACAGACGAGCATAGAGAATAGCAATCACCACACACGGTGTAATCCAGGCTCTTGCTCCACATTTCTAAAGGGAAAATATGATGGTGCACCTCCATCAGAGGTCCTCCTTCCCATAATAACAGTACACTAGGAGCAATGGCGGCTGGCGACACCCCGGTTTTTGCACTCTCCGGCACGTGATGTGAAAACGTGAAATGCTCTCTGTCGAGACAATATTTGGTTTGTCCATTCTGGGCTACTGTAGAAACACTGCGATGTAACATGGCGAACTTCTCAGTTTCAGGTGATTATACACTTATGAACACATTTGTGAATTTTATATTCCACTTTTGCAAATAGGTTCCCATAAATCCTACACACTATGCCTTTCACTTGACCTAAGAACTCATACCATCACTGAACTGTAAACGTGAACGTGTTGTGTGACACAGTTCTGTCAGCTGACACTTTGTCACATGGCACATTTTTACTGAAGTATACATTAGCTTTAAGCCTTATTTATGCTTCAGGCTCAATGTCTCAGCCAGCATGCCACCAAATACAATAAACACATCTGATGTTGAAATTATTAAGGAGTGTTATGAACTTATTAGTCACAGCTGTGATAGGATTGTGGCATTCTTAATGGAGAAAGGCTTTAACTGGTGAGAATAGGCGCCGGCAAGTTGTCAAAACATCCAGAAAATATGCAATTTACAAAGGTGCAAACGCTTCGGTGGTACTTAGTTCTATAGTTCAGAGAGATTTGAATGGTTAAAAGGTTGGTGCCAAACTTTTGTTCATTGTTACTTTTTCATGAACAATGGGCTATGTACGTTGTGTGTTGGAATTATTGCATAAGGCTAAGAGACCAAACTACGCTGGAAGAAATATATTGTTTTGTCTTTTCTGAAAGCAAAAGAAGAAAAAAGCTAGCAAAATAGTTTTTACTAACACTTTGCAATGTTGTTTTTCATATTTATCTCTGAAATATTTTTCTTTTAATGTGATATTGACCTAAACCCCGAAACTGTATATGGGAGCATCTTAGCATCTGACTAAATTGAATCATAATCTGCCACACTGCCTTTACTTTTGATAATATGAATGACATGTTCTGAGAGCTTTGCTCTCATTGCACATCAAGTATGCTGCCAGGTCCTGTTCACATGTTTACCGGCAACATTCAAGCTGGTTTAATAGGAACTAAGACGTGCTGGGCATGTTGCTACAAGTTGTTGCTAACAACACTGTCGTTGTTTTGAAGAGGAATACATAATTATATTATGGATTATTGCATAGTTAATCACTGCATATCAAATACTGCTTTATTTTTCATATTGTACATTGTGACGCTAGCTTGAAAAGAACATATAAAAAATTGTTGGTCATCTTCATAACGGTATGTAAACTTGAGCATCGTCAACACTACATTGAGACACAAGATCAGCATTTAGCTCTTCTGTGAACAAAGTATATCTTTACAACAGAGTGGCCGCTTGCAGATTGTCCTCATATTGTTGAGGCTTTGTGGGTTGAGCCCAGGTGTATTTTCCCCCTTTATTGATGCAGGAGTTTGAGTGCTCTGTGTCTGGGCACACGGCACTGACAGCTTTACCATGAGAGAGATGGAGAGCTCTACTCTCTATTCGTCATTCTTATTACTGGGCTGATGCGCTGGCCTTGCTGTCCCCACCCTGAAATCCAATTTCCTTTACAGTGTCACCGCCACATATTATTACCCAAGAGTCACCACACGGCGTCAGCGTGGCACATTTCTTATGTTCATCAGTCTTAGTACCGTGGTGTGATCATGGTAGCAGAAAGTGTGCTACATGCTCAGCTAGCTGCATTCTCACATATTAGCCCCAGAGAGCCATCTCTATTGTTGCGCTGGTACGAGCTGTGCCTGGGGAAGCTTTTCACTTGAGATATAATTAGTTATAAACATGCACTAATGTCTTCCCCACAGCCTCTGAGTTGCTGAGGCCAGTTTAGTTTTTTTTTGTTCCCCGTCCAATCTCTTTTCATCTCCCTGATCCACACAGCTTAGCGTAGCACCGTGCCAGGAAATGGCTCTATTAGCCGTTCTTGTCAGGAGAGAACGTGGAGTAATGTGGTCAAGAGACACTCGAGGGGGGGGAGGGGGAGAGATTTGAGATGGGTGTTAGCACGAGGCGTGAGGGTCGAAAGCACAAAGACTATGAGGTGAGAATTAAATTAGGATATTCAGATCCACGTTTCTAGTGTCCTCGTGATAATTGAGAAGAAGATTGGATAGGGTTTTGCTAAGTGCTAATAATCAGCTGCTCCTGCCCCGTCAAACACACTTAATCTCTCAGTGAAAGGATAATCAGTGTTTTCTCAGGATGTAAATGGGTCACCATCTCAAAGTGGAGAGGAGGGAATGCTGTGGCTCCTCTGACGTTATAGGAATACATACTTTCCACTTTTTTCCCTGCTATTAGCAACGAGGTTTCTAGTCTTTCATAACACACCATAGGTCAACAACCTGTCATCAATATTGTATTAAAAACTCAGTAGTAGTATTTTCAGTAGGAGTAATTACAACCGCTCTGTAATATACAGCAAGGAGTTAGGTCATTTGATTCTTGGACAACACCAACCAAGACTGATATAATGTTAGCTGTATAACAGCTGTAGCTTCTCAGCTGTTCGGATATGCTGGACGGCTCACATAAGGCGTGCTTCATAAAATCCGAGCCACTGTCGAATTTCAGCCACAACTTCATCAGCCAAGCAGGCTTTTATTCTTTGTTTTATATATTTTAGAGTCAGGAGTGTTAAGTGCACATTCTGATCACTCCAAGGGTGAAGTACTCTAAACTATCTGTCTGTGCGTTGTCCGTTCTAAGAGTTTAAAGTGTGCGCTCTACGAGTCTGAGAGTTAAATCCAATCTTAAATTGTACAAAAAACTGTGATCAAATTGACCATGCTGTAATTAACATTGCCCATTTACAGGAGTTGCTAGTAATATACAGTACTTTTGGAGCTCCTGTAAATTAGAGCTTTTTTAAGCGATCCACCCACAGCAGCGTCTAATAGCTATTATTTGATAAAACGCCTTCCCTAGTTTATGCTCATTTCCAAAGCTGGCGCTGCCTTCGGAACAATTAGCTTTTTTTCATGTTTTATTAATTTAGCTTATCTTTATGAGTAAATGCATAAGGAACACTTACGGCTGTGCTCCTACCAGAATAAATGACTCTAATAACTGTCAGCCATGACTGAAGGCTTTATGATGTGTAAAATCATTGCTGGTTTTATTGGCGGTGATATGATTCGTGCATAGTCATGTTGTACATAAAGTTCAGCCACAGACAATATTAAGCCTGTTTCTCCGAGACTCAGTGTGAGCCGTAGGGGGCTGTGGAGATGTGGTCATGAGATTGGGGGGGGTGGCTGTAAATCTGGGCAGCACCTGCTCCCTGGACTCTGGCGCGTGGTGTGAGGTCAGCTGCGCCTGATATCCCATCGATCATATTTATTACATTCATCACAGCGCCAGTTTGTTTTGGCAGCTGATCGCACCAGGGAAAGGCCGAAAGAATAGGCTTTTTATTTGAGAGACTTTTTAGCATGAGCAGTGTCTTTGCATTTTTCTCTGCTCGGGGGTCTTCAGAGAGAGATCAGTCACTGATGTTGGCTCTCGGGCCCCACTGAAACCACAACTACTGCAGAATGATATCCTAAGTACAGTTCTGGAAAGTTTCTGGGAGAAATAACTTTGAGGAAAAAGATTATTAGTGTCCCATCAATTCTCAGCTCTATGACAGTTTGGGTGTGCAGTTTTTTTTTTGTTGCTTTTTTGCTTGATTTCTTTTTTAATAATATGACAGAAAACATGTAGAAAACCAAAGTGTTATTATAGTTTGAATTAGGAATGTTTATCTAGCCCACAAAAACTGCCACAAAAGTATTTTGATCTGGGCCCTGACTGACTTTTTTAGCCACGCGTTTTACATGTGACTCGAGGGATGGACGGTCTGTCAGTCATTCAGTCCACCACTATGGTCCAGACAAAAATACTATTGCAATTAAAGTTTGTACAGAAATCCATGGTCCCCAGAGGATGAAGCCAACAGACATTGCTGAACACAGACTACATGTGCTGTAGTCTCAAAATACAAAATGTCTTTTTGATGAAAAGGGAACTGATAATTTGATTTGTGTACATAGTTTCACACTGGTGACAGTGTCCTGGTTGTGTAACTGCTTCTCTTTGATTTGACACTGATTAAGTTGCTTCGAGTGTCCCCTGTCAGTGCCGTCAAATCCGGAGACTGAGAAAACATTTGCCGACAGAGGGGCCTTTTGCTAAAGCTAAACCTCCACAGCTACAAATCAATGCAGTTGCAATGTATGACATACACATAATGAAGAGATTTGACCCGGAAAACCTCGAAATGGCTGTTTATTTTTCACTTAAATAATGGTCAGATTGTTGCTCTGATTGAGCTCAGCTCTTGGTCAGACTCCTTCTTGTCTTGCATCTCGCTGCCATGTGATTGGCTGTGGTCCAGCAGCGATAGGAACAAAGGCATCTCTTGGCTCAGTTACCCCGAGGCCCACTGTCACTCGTTAAAGCTCTTCTGTCTCTAAACAAATTCAGCCAATTAAGCATGAAACACAATGCTGCTTGTGTCTGCCATTGTGCATTTCTATGTGGCGGCGGTCACACAACAAGCTATGTCAGACAAAAAGAAGAGCAATCCAAGGACTATCAGAGATAACTTTAATATTTTAATCGTTGCCAAATCTTATCTTCCTATTACACTAGTGCAGTCAGACATGACAATGCACAAATGGGATGTTGTAGCACTCAAGTGCTGCGTTGTCATCTTAATGTTGACTACTTGTTACTAACACATTGAACTTAATATCTTTCCCGCCGTGGAACATAATCCCACAGGAGGAGAGTTTGAACAGAAGCAACTACTAAACATCTTTCTGACGACAGAAGTGCAGAACACTCCTGAACATCTCTTGCTGCAACTCTTCCAGCATCTGACTGTATTTTGATGTCGCTGCCAGGATGTTATGTGATAGCTGGGTTATTTTAATCAGCCTCCACAGGCCATGTCGGGGCTGACGCTAAACAGATGCTAATGTGAGGCCCATTAAAAGACACGGGGAAAGAGGGATTCAGTGTGCGCAGGCAAGCGGAAAAGCAACAGCCTGTTTATCGCCTCATCCTGCTTTGTGCTCCCAAACCTCGACGCGGCATCCTGTGAAGCTCCCCCTCTTTCTTTCTCCTCAGTGTCTGCCCCCCCTCACACACACACACACACACACACACACACACACTCCCCTTTGCCTCACATTTCTTGCAGCAGAGTCATGCATGGGGGCATTCACTGAACAGAAACAGATTTGTTTAGTTCTCCGTCATTTTCTTTCACTGGACCCTTGTCTTTTTTTTTTTTTAATCATGTCTGAAAGCTGCACAGAGAGGCTATAGTGAGAAGAGGAATGTTCTCACTCTTCTGTTTATGTTTTCTTACACTCTGCTTTGCATCTCCCTTGCTTTGTGTATCGCCTGTCCCTTCCTCTCCTCTCTGGCAAACTCTCAATATAATAGTGACAAGAGGCATTTTCTGTCTTTTCTGCATTTTTAGAGCTCTGTCTGGCTCGTTTCTGAGGTTCCTCTGAGTGGGTTGACTGTATTTATTCTGGGATGGAGCCCAGAATTATACATTCTTGGGCTCTGGTGTAGAGCTGAGTGGCCACAGTACCGTCCACAGGAGACAGGACGGAAGAAATGGTCTAACAATCATTGAGGTTTCTGTTGTGGATGTTCCAGAAATATGACAAGACAGCACTCAGTGCTTCACTTTCAGTCTCTGCTGATATGTGTCAAGGTCTAAATATGGTGGATTTTTGTCGGACTCGGCAGCTGTGATTTGAATTTCACTCAGTCTTTTGGCCCTATTCAAGACAAATGTTCAAATGTTGATGATGTGTGTATTACACTTTAGCCCATTACTAATGCATCTATGCTATTTCTGTTGGGCAGTCTTTATATTTAATCACAAGCCATGTTAGTTGTTCTAAATGGACATGAGTCTAAATGTCGGGCTGCTCTGCAGTAGGAAACGCTACATGAAATCCTTTCAAGTCAAACATTTCTCATGATGGCAGGATCCTGTGCAGTTAGCAGTGGCATGGTTTGTGCTCTTGGAGCTTCACCGCTCCCTCAGCAACCAATCAGAAATGATTTGTTGCCTCATTTAGCGGTGACACAGTAGCACCAATAACTTCCTTCAGGACCACCGGTCATCTCTCCTCTTCTCCCTCACGTCACTTGTGTCCCATCCCTTCCTTTCCGTCTGTGTCGGCCCCCATGCGGACATATCTGTCAGCCCACCTGAAAATCATTTCATTCTCCATCCGTGTCAGAGCGTGGAGAGCTCCTCCTCACGAGCCAACTGCATGACGACGCAGTCTTTATTTAGCGCCGTACGTCCTTCGGACAGGTGCCACCGCACTTATCAAATCACGTATTCCAGGAAGTTTTAAAAGTACAAGATTTCCAGATGTTTCAAGACATTGGGATACGTGTTGGATGCAATCCTATATGTTTACACTACTCTATTTGAAGCCGTTGGTCCTCTGTTGAGGTGGGTGAGGAGGAGACGTGGACAGAGCTTTAGAATGATGGGAATTGATGCCATTGATCAGCCAGGGCTTTATCGTGTTTCCTCCCTCACACAGCAAATCTGTGTAGCCCTGGGAGTCTCGTCCTTCCTTGTCAGAGGACCTTGGCCTCCTGACTGGTTCGCTCAGTCATCAGAGATACTGCACCTGAGTTGTGATGCAGGGTTCCTGGGATATAAAATGAATCACAGCCCAAATACTGCTCGTTCCGGGGAACGCTAAAGGAGCTCAACGAAACGCGGCCCTTTTTTACCTCATGGTATTCGTGTTTTATCTTTTCAAAACACCTTGGAGATGCGCTGCCCATTGCCAACTCACAAAGACTACGCATTTGAATTGCTATCTTGTGAAAAGAAAAGTTGCACAATGAATACATGAAAGAACGGCTCCTCAAGGACAGGACATGAATGATAAAAGGAGATAGTGAATGTGAGGCAAGCAAGTATAAACCATCCAACTTGATTGCCTGCAGGGAGCTTAAACATACGGTACCTGGCCACATTCTGTCCAAGGTGACTCTGACTGAAACTTTGCTAACTTTCTGTTTACTTCCTAACATATTCAGGAGGACTGCGAAATTTACCCCAAAACCTTTTTTTTTTTCCCGAGTGTAAAAAGTGTCTTTACATGGTCTTGTCTTCTGGGAAAGTGTTTTGTTCGCCTCTCAACAGGGAGTATCTTTTCGAAAGAGAAAAAGTTTTATTTTATGCCGTCTTGTTTAGCGCGCTGGTGAGATGATGGGAATTGAAAGCCGTTTAATAGTCTTAGTCAGGGAAAAGGGAAAGTATGGCTCTTCCCCCCCCCCCCCCCCCCCCCCACCCCCCCCGCCGCCTGTTGGCCACCCCATCACCTCTATGCTGAGGGGGGCCTAGGTTTTGTGAGGAGTCCAGCACATCTGAAAAGGGACTCAGCGGCACGCAGCCTACAGGATCCCCCCCGTCCGGCTGCAAGTATAGAAGCATCATAAGGAAAGACGGGCCCGTCCACAAACTCCTTTTGAATATTAATAAAAGGAGAATTATCCGAGATGAAATAGGTCGGGAAGATGAGAGGCAGTCGTCTCCATTGAGCGGTGGCATGGTGAGATGGAGAGGGGTGTGAACTTCCCCATGCACATTGTGTACAGAGTTGCCCTCATTAAGATCCCATCATACTCTGGGGGGGGGGGGGGGGGGGGGGGGGGGGGGGGGGCATTGTCTCTGGATTTAGGGGACCCGCCAAGACTGCAGGGGTTTATGTATTTGGCAGATCTCAAGGGTAGCAGCATGAAGGACTCTTGGTGGGAAGTTCGGCAATGTGTGCGGTTTGTTGCAGTTTTTGAGAGTTTTCAAGAGGATCTTTGAATTGGATTTGAATTATTCGCCACTTTTCAAAGAACACCGGCCTGCAGCTACTGAACGAACAAGAACTGTGTGTGTGTGTTTTTTAATGATATCTCTATGCTTTCACATCTACTGGCTGTGTGTTGTCCACACACATCACCATGCAGATTGTGTGTTTGCTGGTGGTGCTGTTTGCCATGCTGGTCATGCTGGGAGTCCCTAAAGACCATAAGGGTCCACACGGGCCCCATCGCCTCGCCGGGTCACAGAAGTCTCGCTGGTGCAAAAGGCTGCCTTATAATTTCGGACTTTACCAAAACCACCAGACGTTGAGGCACTCCCACAACAAACCACACAAATGTAACCAGGTCTTTCACAGTAAGTACCAAATAGTGCCAGATTACATAATTGTCATCCAAAAACTAATGACTCAACAAATGTTTGACAGCATCCAGCGTTGTTTTGCTTCTCTTTACTGGTTGTTAAAGCATTAAAGCCTTGGAGCGCTTTGCAGTTTGGGATGGGGTAATTGCATCCTTCTGTACCTTGTATATTCTTGGAAGTTGTTTTGTGTGAAAACAATTTGGCCGAGGTGTTAAAAGCGCTCTGCTGTCTCCGCTGCCGCCACAGCCCTGGCAACATGTCTCTTTTTCCTGCCTCTGCTGGTCTGATCAAGGTTGCAAAGGAGAGAGGACACAGAGCCTTTCTGTTCACTAACCTCCGCTGTCATAACTTGTGCTTACTGTGGGATTTTTTTCTTTTCTTTTTTTGACAACCACAGAAGAAGAAGGGGCGAAACCACACCTGAATCCAAAATGGTTTGATGCAACATCACAATATGAACACGTGTGCATAGAGTTGAGCCTGTCGTGTCATTTGCAGATAATGCGAGAAAAAGAGCGATTAGAGCCTTGTAAGTGACCCCCGCGATAACAATGTCTGTTTTGTGCGACACGGTTTTCTTTTTGCATTTTTTTTTTTCTTCTTTCTTTGCCGTGCTAGATCAAAAGTTCAAAACGCTCACATCCCCTTGTAGCAATCAGCGCCAACAGACACCCCCCTGTTCTGTTCAGGACTTTGTTGATAATTGCTTCTATGTTTCAGCTCCCCGCTGCTGGCTAGAGGAAATTGTGTTCTTCAATTGGTGGCATTCAGCTGAACAGCCACTTTATAGATCCAGAGCTGTAAAAGCTTTCAGGAAAACAGGGCACACGAGGAACAAGTGGGAATGGAGTGTGTAGAACTGTAATTTAATAGACACATGGATACATGAGAAATAAAATCACGTTCAGAGTTGAAAGGCAGACTTTTGTCTGAATACGTCAGTCGGGTAGCGTTCATCATCATGCAGACTCCACATGAAGGCATACAACGGTCACTGAAGGGGATCCAAGTTTTTTTTTTTTAAAGGTTTTAATATTCAACTAATTAAAATAGATACATTTAGAGCAAACAGCAGGGTACCAAATATACCGTGACTGTTGATAAACAGCATCATTTGTTGGTGAACAGCAGCTTTTTGAACGAATCATATGATACTTGATGATACACTTTTTATTTGTATGATAATAACTTGTTCCTGGACTTCAATGATTGCTTTGATGTACCTGCATTTGTGTATTCGCTGTACAATGTGCTAAATGGAGTGTTGTCGTGGTCTGGTGGAAACATATATGCTTATGAGGGCTATTTTTAGTTTCTGGGACAAGATTGTCATTAAACGTGGGAAGTATTTGAAACATGACACACTTTGAAAAGTGTTGATGACTAATGTGTCACCAGGCTGAGATAGGCCTACATATGGACTTTTTTCCTGGCGATAACAGGGTTTCTTGGTTTAGTTCCGCCAGCCTCCACTGGAGGGCGCTGTTTGGTAACTAATGTGCAGTGGAGCCACATATAAACTCTGAGCTGAGCTGCGGGAATGTGAGAGTCTTTTCAGCTGTTCTTTTTTAGTCATTCGTGTTTTCTCCTCACATTTTAGAACTTTGAATGCAAGATAGTTTGCGCAGCAATTGACCTTGCACAATCTAACATAAGCAGTCTGTTTCTGAAGTCGGTTATGACTCAGAGGTGCAAATAATTTGCAAGGGCTGTGGGCTGAAGTGAACCCATTATTGCAGAGAAACTCGGTTTCATTTAAGTCAAAAAAAGAAAAAAGAAAAAAGAAAGAAAAGATGAGAAACACATTTTCATGTGGTTGAGTCCCAAGTTTATGTCACATATGGGAAACTATTAAATTAGGATCATGGATCACCAGATAAATAGTCCGATTTTAATCAACCATATGTCGTCATCGTGAATAATGCGCTGATTTAGATTATAATTGATTCTTAAATTATATTTGAAGTGGGCTGCTGCTCTGAAACATTAGGAATTAAGTGCTCAGTCTAACACACAATATAGGCCCGCATGGACACCAGAAGTGTTTAAATGAAAATGGCACACCTATGTATACAATATAGCATGTTTGGGCAGTTTTATTAATGCACTTTCTGTTTATTCTGTACTACATTTCAGAAGGATAAACATAGCATGTATAGCTATTGTAGTTTGTAAAACTGGAATATTAATGGTCTATGAAACCACAGGAGACAAAACGAACCCCTAAAGTATGGCAGAGCCATTATATCACAACTGTTCAGTTCCAAAAACATACTCCTAAGTCCCTTTAGGAATATCACTGGAAGAGGCTGTTACTTTTAGTTTGTAACCATGAACCGCAGAAAGAATAAAAACAACATGTCCGAATACTTTGGTTTCTCTTATTATTGGACAAAGTGAAAGCAAACACAGGAGCCTCGCGCGTCGGCGTGCGCTGCTGTGTTCACTGCGCCGCTCGGTGGGATCCAGGCGGGAAGAGGTTAAATTTCTTCTCAGGGAAACATAGTCGGGTCTATGGAGGGGGTAGAGAGGCGCATACCAATTGACGAGGCACTCCGCTTTCCTTGAATGAAATGCTGTGAATATGAATCCGTATTTCCCCCCTCTCGCCTGAGGTTCGGGGGTCTGCGACGCGCACGAGGATCAATCGGAGTTGCAAGCGGAGGAGAACCAGGGGGGGAAAAGTGATGGAAAAGTTGCACTGATCGTGTGCCTGGGTCTGGCGGATGAGGGAGGACAGGAGTAACTCGCAAAGTTTCCGATCTCAAGTGACAGATTCAAAACTGGACTGAGATAATGTGACTGCAAGGATCGAGGCTTTCCGCGTGGACTACAGCGACCACTCGCGCTATTTCAATCACTTTTCTCTTAACTTTTAGTCACAGTGGATTTTTTTTATTTTATTTTTTTGTTTAAGCACAAAGGAACCAAAAGGTTTGATTGAGATCGCATTGAGAGGTCTGAGCGCACTGCAGCAGCGGGATGAATTCAAAGAAGAGGCTCTCCGTCCTCTCTGCTCAGATGTTTTAACATGTTGTGTTAAAACTGTTGCGAACTGTTTTTTTTTTTTTTTGTGTGTGTGTATTATGTTTTTTTTCTCCATCTTTTGAAGCCTTCCACTCATCCACGGCAAGAAGCCAAAATCCAACTCTTGATACGCTGCTCCCGGACTCTCAAACTAAAAATCTGTTCAAACTCTGGATTTTAAGATTTTTTTTTTGTGCAGTTTGACATGACAGAGCGGATCCCTAAATTGCGTTTTGAATAATTTGGATTACACGAGACCATTTCTCACAAGAGAGGCGTTGAATGATGTCTCCAACTTCTATTGGATTTGTATTTCTGTTGGGATTTGTCCATGTGTGCTCAGGTAAGTCACTGATCCTCCTTACGAAGTCTCCTGTGTGCTGATGCAGTTCGTGTGGATTTTAGCTGCAAATTTAATTTAGAAAAAAAAAAGGTCAAAGGTGAAGACAAATCTCTTTCATTATTTGTGAGTTTAAACAACAATTAAACTGGACTACATTACATGCAAAACAAAACAGATCAATTAAAAACATTGCAAAAGTAATATTTAAAGGAGTTGCTAATATAATATATGCCTAATATCAATTTCCCCAACCAGAATCAGCTTTATTGGCCATTTATTGGAATTTGACGTTCACGTTGCTCTCGTACATACATATGCATAACATATCACTTTTGGCAAATCTGATTCACAACAATCACATTTCCCTTCTTGACCAACACATGTAAAACCACAGGGGTGAAGGGGCTGTCTTACTTTTTTAGGAGCTGAGCACACATAAAGAAAGTCACACATAAAGTGCTGAAGCCATGTGGGATCATGGAGAGAGCGGCTATCATCGGTCATACAGACCAGCACGAGCCCTGTGGAGACCATGTTTCCATCTATGTCACCATGCTGCCCATGCATGCATGCATGTTGTTGCGGAGTGCAACATTCTGTGTGCATTTCTTTCTTTATGAAAATATGCAACATCTCTTATTTTTCATTTGGCTGTCGGTCTTGTTTTATCCCAGCTTTGTGCCGTTCATGCAGCTTTGTGTGGAGATCCGCCTGCTTGCTTTCAGTTGTCTTTGTCCTCTGACGCTGCGTGAGTCGCTCCTTATTATCGTACACATTATTCCTCCTCACCCATCACGTGGATGTCTTTATAGCGCTCCAGGATCATGATAGCTGGGGTTTTCCAGGTCAGTTGCTTCTGAGTTATGAGGAAGCAAATCTCTGCCACCCCATTATAAGACATTAGGAAAAGTGCACCCTGAATGGCAGCAAGTGGGTCATTTTACACAAAGAAAAGCTTGTACAAAACCCCTACTAATGGAAGTTTAAGAAAAACAAGCGCGTAGAAGGTAGTTTATTTATTGAAATATTCATACTTTACACTTACTGTTTATCATATTTTTTCAAACTCTTTGTTTGTGTCTCGCTGTTCTTAAATACATGTTATGTATCTCAATTATTGCACACTCTGAAAGGTCTTAATTCTGTATCTAGTCGTTGTGTTCGTCCAGATTTAGAGTCACTGACTTTCTGCAGAATTTTCATCGTCCGTATTCAAACGTTACCGGCGCTTCCTGATTGGTTTCCTGATTGGGTCTTTGTTTCATATAGAGAGGCAGAGCTGTAGCGATGGGGGAAATCCTGTAACGCCACAGTCGTTTGAGGAAACACTGTAGCGCCCGATAACAGGAAGTCAGGGTCAGAGGTGAGGGTTCCGAGCTCGGTGGTGGCTCCTCATCGGCTTCGACCCTCGGCCGGATCCCGAGTCTCCGGGCCTGAGCCGCTAATGGTCCTGCCCTGTGAGCGAGACCGTCAGACACCGGGGTGTCCAATTACGCCCCGGCTGTGGGGATGTCTGGGGAGGTTTTCTTGGGAGAGGCGTGAGAATAGGACCTGCTAATAGAGACGGACTGGACAGCAGATACTCAAAGGATTGGTCGTGGATTAGACACTCGTGTCAGGAAAATTGGATTACGCAACACTTGCCAGGAAAAGATTTCATAGTTGCTGCTAATTGGAGGGGGTAATAGCTTCATTGTAGGGAAGGTATCACATCTCCTAAACAAACTCTTAATGGTGTTTAGTACATCTCTGATCATTTTCACATTGCTGGCCTGATTGTAAAAGTATTTTTATACCACTCGTATGGGAGATAGACGAGGTGACCTTTGTCCTTGTCAAACTTGTGTTGACATGCTTATTGCCGCCTTGCTCCGTCTGAAGGTTGCAAATTGATACCTCCCATCCGTCATGCTCGGCCCTGTTATCAGGTGATCTGCTATACACTAAATGGTTGTTATCTCTCCTCCATGTGCCAGTCAGACCTTTTACTCACCTCAGAGGTACCATTCAGATGAGGTTCAAGAGGTGGCCGAGCTCCTCGCGCTCTAAATGACACTCCAGATTACTTTTCAAGAGATTTGAATCACATATATTAACAGGCAGGATATCATTTTAAAGGCAAATATCAGTACTTCATTTTTTTTGAAAATGTACATCCATGTGGTTTGTAAACTCTTTGGGTGGTCATATGCGAGCACAGCGCTGTGTGTAAGTGGGAGCATGTGCCGGTGCTGGGTACATATAAGGGCTGTGGGAGTCATCGGTGCCCTCCCTGGTAATCAGCCCCAGCCCCGGCAGCACCTACCCGTTGAGGTTTGACAAATTTACTCGTAAGTGCTGATAAATTGCTGAGCCCTTCCACCTCCTACATCATGACGATATGACAGGACACAGCAGGATTCGGGGGCCAATTAATGAGCAGAGACCACAGGTGAGAGCCATCTCTGTCTCCTGTCTTATTTACGATTACCTTTCCTTTGGCCTTAAAACCTGCTCATTAAAGCCATGCCTCTTCCCTTCGAGCGCTCTCGCAGCTGTTTTCTACTCTGTTTTGTGAAATAGCGTTGCGGTGTTCTGAATGGCCAACCAATGCATGCTTTTTTTTTTTGTTTTCCCTTCGAGAGTTTAACTCTCTGAACAGATGTCGTGTGAGGGCAGCAGAAAGAGCCTCAGGTCTGCTGCGTCGTCTCTTTTTCCTTGAGTGGAAATACGTCACACCTGCGCGGAGGTGACAGTGCTCATGAAGCTATATATCTATAACTTCCACTAATTCACATTAATCTGATCCTAATCCAAATCAAGCAGGGTTTTACACCTTAAGATCCAGGCTTAGGCCGACTTTGGCTTAGTGAAACCACATGGAGGAATGTGGGAGGGCAGCCCGTGTGCTCTTCCTGTTCATGAGAACTGTGTCTAAGTCATTAATGACTGACGAGATAAACATTTCAGAGCAGTTTGTTTTAGGGCAGATAATTAGGCGGTGGCTCTTAATGATCTGCTTTCCCCCAACTGCTTTTCCCCTAATGACCTAAAAGCGCTGCTTAATTGGATTAATTAACTAATCCATCTGACATCGATAGTTTGTAATTTGCCGTGGCTGCAGGCTTGACTGATATGCATGTCTGCAAGGAGAGCCAGAGGATTCAGTTCATTTGATAAAAGTGAGGATTACATCCCAATGCATCCCGGTGCTTCAGACTCCTCTGGAGTTAACTGCCACGTCTCACAAGGCTTCGGTTTAGACGGTGGGAACTGAGGAGAGTTATGCTTATCGCTTGATGATAATGTTGTTATGACTTAATTTAGCAAGTCTCACTTTGTCTGTCAAATATTCTGTCAGTCTAAGCTCTACAAAAACGTACAGCCAGACAGAGCTAAGCCGCCTGCACTAAGAATACTCCGGAACATAACTTCATATAAGCTTTTTAGTCTGGAGCTGGCCGATACTGGAAAGCAGCAGGCGTCTCCAGGATATCAGACTGGTCGGTCAGTCGGTATAGTAAATGCATCGTGTTCTGACAGTTGACGTGGAAGACGAACATTCCCTATTGCCAGTCGGTGCGGTAGTGATAAATGACGTGTCCTTATGGGATGAAAGGTGTCGTCTGGTTTCTGTCTCAGTTCACAAATGGCACACTTTGACTTCCCGCAGCTTTGCTTCCTGGGTGTGAAAAATGCTAAAGCGTTAGAAATGCAGTCACAGCAACGCACAGGCAAATTGGCGTAATGCTAATCCACATTTGATTCCACATGGCACATTATGCATGTTTACTTAATCTAGCTTCACCGTGGATTAGTTTCCCCATGACTCCACTTCTATAGATGTGAGTGAGAAGGAAATGCAGAGAGGTGGGGAGTGTGTTTGTGTATGTGTGGGGTGGCGAAAGGGGGCTTAAGGAATCTCTTCATCCTCTACCCATCCCCCCCCCTCCCTTTTTTTTTGTTTTGGCCCAATTTTTTTTTGAAGACTTGCCTCTTTTTTTGTGTGGCTGGTCAGAGCAGAGCCTTTCTTAAAGCAGGCTGACACGCAGAAAAAGGCCTGTGGGTTTGCGGAGGCCGCATTGTGTCGCGATTGTAAGGCATTGGAGGAGGGGAAGAGAATGGTTCACGAGGGACTGAGGGTGTGTGAGGAGTGTTCGAGGTGGGGGGGGGGGGGGGGCGCCTACACAAAGGCAAGGCTACCCCAGGGTGTGGAAGGGGGGATGGAGGGGGGGGGGGGGGGGGGGGGGGGGGGGGGGGGGGGGGGGAGAGCGGAGGACGAAAGGGAGGACGAAGCAGTCAAACATACCATGATACACCAGCTCTGGGAATTCTCTTGATCTGGCTCTCTGTGCTCACATTGCATATTCTCACTGGTCCCTTGTGGCAGCAAATGTGCTGATAAGGGTGGTAGTGGTTGGAAACTGCGAGGCTGCTGCTGCTGTTGTTGTTTTTTCTTTTCTTTTTAAAGGTGGACATCTGGGGAGAGGTGAGGTTGATGTGTAAAAGTGCATACGCGATCCTGGTGCAGAGCTCCAGTGTGGCATTGAGGTTTTGGTTTGGTGGAGCGCGGCTACCATCCCGAGATGGATACTTCATTCCGCGTGCTCAGGAACTCCCAGAAGGCTCGCCCCGGGCCTGGCGTTAGCCGTGGCGGAGAAGCCATGCTACTGTCGGGTGCTCTGCCTTGTGCATTTAAAAAAAAGGATCAGACTTCCATCCCTTTCATTTTCTCCACTGGGGAGCCTGAGAGGTGGCATTGAGGACAGCCTCTCCGCGGTATCCTTCTTTTCTTTCTCCTTCCCTGAGCTCAGGCCTCCTCCCAGCCTCTGTGACCATTCTACTACCCCCTCATTGCAAGGCCTGGATACACTTTTGAAATGCTAAACCTCTCTTTGGTTATAACTGACAGAGGGAAAAAAATGCCATTAAAAGAGGCTGAGAGGGATAGATTAAATTAGCAGTTAAAAGAGAGACTGCTAATTAGTTGATTCATGTCTTCGGTTCCTCCTCCTCTTACCGATGCTGTCGTAGTTAAATATTCCCTCTGGTGGGAAGGCTCACCTTCCCCAAACATTATTTCCTGTTTATTAAAAATCTCAAAACATATTCATTTGTATCCATAAAGTGCGATCGATTGCGCGAGGAGATTCATGTTGAAAAGCCGCTCTCCTCCAGAGCGGCATCAGCAACTTTATGTGGCGTTCCTCGGGGGCCGCTTCTGTCACACAAAGACGGCGATAAAAGTGGGAAGGGTGCGCTCTATTTAAGAGGAAGTGCTGGAAAACATAATTAATGAGAAAGTGACCTTGAGATTCGCTATTATCGGACTGCTTTTGGAGCCGCTCCCACCATTCAGCTGTAACCATGGTGAGGAGGATACCCAGTCGCTCTGAGCCGGAAGATTCATTTGATCTATTATCAGATTTGCGTTCTTTCTGCAAATTGGTGACATGTTCCTTTAAATCTAATGTGACTAATGAAATTAAGACTTTTTTTTTTTTTGCTGTAGATAATGTGTGTATGGCATTTCGCCATTAAACCCTTTGAACAGGAACAACGCTGTCGACTCGTCCTAAAAGCCTCTGGATGTTCACCTTTTCAAAAGCTTTTAAACTGTACTTTTCCATTCCTGAGACTTGCGGAGCTTTTTTTCTTTATCAATCCTTCCTGTCACTTTTTCAGTATCCCTCCACTCTCCTATCCTCCCTCTTATGCGGTCGCTCTCTCTCTCCCTCCCACGTCCGCTCTGCTCGCCCATACAGTGGAAGCTCTAATTGAATCTCGGGGAGAGAGACCGGTTCTTCGGGCTTTAAGCACACCATTGCTTTTGCATTTTGCTTCGTGTCTGTCACCAGGTCTTAATCTGAAGCCCCATAGTTCAAACTATACAACAACAAAAAAATGCACTTTAGGTTTAGAGCCACACCTTCATTTCCCTACATGCACTTGGCTTCCGTAATCCACCTTTGTTTGACTCAGAGGGCATTGTTGCAAAATGTCTGAAGGTGCTCTGTGATGACTGCTATCCGACTTGACTGTTGTGATTCATTCTGACATTCAGTCTTGACAGCCGGTGTTTATCCCGTCTTATTATGGCCTTTAATCAGAGAGTACTACTCACTTCTGTCTCCACCTCTGCTTAATGCTGTAGTGATAACGATGGCTAACCTTTCGTCATCTTCTAGACCCGGAATTATAAAGTGCTTTCTTTCCACATTGACTTGGATTGCGCTGATCTCATGCCTCCTTTCTTTGCATTCTCGTTTGACAGGGCAGACTACACCCTTGACTCTAATAAAGCATGATTGATGGATTTAAAAGTGTCTTTATCGGCTGCCTCACTGTTGATCACTTTTGAAGGGAGAAGTTGGGGAAATCATTGCAGTTCAGTGTCAGTGGAAGGAAGGAGAAGGATATCCTCGGGATGGTTATTTTCCACTTACAATACTGATAGGGATATTTCCTCTCACAGCTGTCTCGCACAGATCTGACTCCCCCCCCCCCCCCCCCCCGCCGCCCCGTCCCCCCCCGCCCGTCTCCAACCCTGGAGGAAAACAGGGTTTCTTAGAAACGCTCATCAGACGTTGACAGTTTTTCTGCTGTCAGATGTAGAAAACTGACAGATGCAAATTAAGGAATACATTCATGACCAAGTCATTCCAGTTAAAGGACGAAAGAAAACAGTATTTTGGTAAGATACACCGTGTACCTGGACAGTTGGTGTGTGTTTGGAGGAGAGGAGGCGGTAAGTGGGTGCTGGAAAGCAGACATGCCAGTGAGCAGTTGTCTGCAGAAGGAAATTTAATTGTAATGCCAGACTGGGCACAGTCTCCCCTCTGTGGACGTCTAGAAAAAGGCTTCTTGGCAGACTTCGCCCCTTCATTAATTTTGACCAAATATTTACTGTGCATCACATGGCATGCCTTACATCCCACTCTCATTTTTCCAGGCCAGGTTTCGAACAGTTTGGGGCGATTTGTGTTCCATTTGGCTGGACCCGGGCCATGCCCCGCTCAGCAGGCCATGCTGGTGTCTCTGGGATCTTGCCACATGAGGAACTGGCTCCACTGAGTCTTAACCTACGCTATGCCTCTGGGAGCCACGTTTCACTTCAATAATACCGTGTATCCCCAGCTCCAGTGCAGCTGTATGAAGTCACATATGTGCATGCATGTGCTGCATACGCGAGCTTTCACACATTGACGGTCCAATGTTATGTGCTCCGTGCTTACCCTTTTAACCTAAAGGGCACAAGAAGGAAATGTGCCAAGTTTCTGCTCTCAGGCATTACCGTTGTACCCTCGTCTGAATGCTGTAACTGAAATTCTCTTTCAACACCCAGCTGTCTGAGATTTGCTTTAGAATATGTTTGGCTGAACATTTGGAATAGCCTGCATAAGGTCATCGTCTCTGCTCTCAGGGACTGTAACACGACACTGGTCCAATGGGAGAGCGGTATCAGCCGCTGCCATCAACTAAATAACATTTAAAAAGCATTAGGTGCTTTTTGGCCGTGCCGGCCCCCGATTCACTTTGGCATCGCTTCAGAGCTGTTCTTTTTCTTGGCACCAAGCCCAATGCCATACTCCCTTTGGCTGGGGCTGTGCCAGCTGAGTGTGCTGGTCCTTCCTCCTCCTCCTCCTCCTCCTCACTGTTCACCAGCCGCTGCCCTGCCTGCCCCTCCACTCCCGGCCACCTACCCAGTCCCTTCACCGCCGGTCAGACAGTCCCGAGACTGACCTTGGGAGGAGCAGACTATCGCAGACTATCGCAGACTATCGCAGACTATCGCAGACTATCGCACCGGATTTAATGGTTGAAATGATTGAAATAAATGAAGCATACCGTTTTGTTTACATGAAACCTGCAGTGCTGTTTCCATTCCTCTGCAATCATTGCATAATGTAGAGTGTGAAACAGAGCTGTGCCCATATGCACTTGTTAATAATTATGTTTATAATCCACACTATTAACTATATATTAGTTTTTCAAAATAAAAAAAAAATTCCCTGAAATGCAATTTATTATTCTCTTGAGGGTCTCAACTCTAGTAACTGATGAAAGACCAAGTCAGCAGTGCGACTCCCGCTGTCCCCTGTTGGGAAAATAAATGTACCAGCATATTCAATTACCCCTACTTCTCCTATCCTGCTGTTGCAGGCTGCTTTGATGTATCACTGAGAGCGCACTGGTCAAACCTCATTAATAACTGGAAATGGCTGGAAAACAAAAACAAGATGTAATTGCCCACTCGCGCTCCCTGGTGCTTCTTTCCTGTAACCCCCACCTATGATCCGAACCTTGACTGTGGCGCATACAGAGGCTTCTTATTCGAGGGGTCGAAGCACGGCACGTATTAATCACCGCTCCTTTTCCCGGGATCTCCGCTCCGCAGAAGGAATGACTTCCTTGACACCGACCGTTGGGAGTTCTTTCATAAGAAGTTCGAACCAAGTTTTCTTCTTAGGTCATCGCTGTGAATGCGCAGGGTCAACTTGAGGGGGCTGCTCAAAGTCACACACACAGACACGTTAATATACCGATAGATAGATATAGACAGACTGGCATACACGCAGAACAGAAAGACCGACTCTTTGCTTGCATCCGCTCTGTTGCCTGCGTGGTTCTCCGGAGCCAATTTGACAGGCAGCTTCCTAACAAGCATCCCAGTCTTTTCCAGTACATCGTTCCTGCTTGTCTCGGTGAATGGATATAATAAAGCACCGGCACTGTGTTTATCCTGCAGGAATGAATTCTGCCCTCGTGGCCTTCTGCAGACTTTGACAGCTTTCATTGGTGTCTAATGACACTCACTGGGGCTGCTTGGCATCAGGAGGAGCTACAACTCATCCACAATTGTGTCCCCTGGGTTTCTGTTGAAAATGCATTATTGCATAGTATATCTTCTCGTTGTCATGTCTTTTCACAGTTACTCCCTGTTGTTATGTTGCTTACAATTGATGTGAGAATGCTATGGATATTTAAAGTGTGAGAGGAAAGCTTTATTCGTATTGCTAATGAATCTACCACTGTTTAACGATGGAGTTTACGTTCATAACTTTTATTCTTACAAAAAAAAAGAGATGATTTTTCAACAGAAAGACGATACAAAGACGTCCTTGTTGTCTTCGGTTGACTTAAGAGGTGTTTCATGAGCATCGCTGCTCCTCCTGTCATACTTGTGATCACGCCTGGTGTCTTTCAAATGTGTCAAGCCCGTTTGGGAAAGCCTGGAGTTGAAATACTGCTCCCATTGTCAGAGCTCCAGATGGGGGCCCCATAGCAGGATGGACCCCAGCCTCCCAAAGGAGCACTCTGCTGGGGCTGTCTCACTCCCGGCCTGGCCTGCCAGGGGAGAGTCAGAGATGTGTTTCCCAGCTGACACAGACAGTTTTGGGGCTAGTGCTTCAGGGCCAAGGGGGCCTTTGTTGGATTCCATCCTGATGAGCAATAATTATACCACAGTCCCAGAAGGTCTGTATGTTGGTAACCTGTGGCCCTAAGCATAGAAGGGAGTGCTGCCTGTTTATGGTAACGTCAGCAGATTCGCCACCTCTGTATCATATATGACAAATGAGCATCAGCACAATCAAAGACAATGGCGGTGATCTTAATATTTTTATTAGTCCACATTTACAGAACGGCTGAAAACTGTCATTGATCTGCTTTTAACCAATGGTAACTTCTCTGTGTGTCACACGTTCCTATTGTTTAAAATGAACCGAAGAAATGATGGAATTGTGTTTGGAGCCTTGCAGAGTTACGACAGTCTGTGGGGTTTTGCTCTGATTACTTCCTAAACTTTGTTCAAGGGCTCAGCCCTAATCATAACAAAGGCGCTTTGTGTCGTGTTTGCATTACAGTCTGCAGAAGCCATATTTCACTCAAATGTCAATAGGAGCTTTGAAATCATCTGCGAGTGTGTGGACTTAGTTTCTGAAACAGCGAACACAGATAAACAATCAAACAGTTTAGTGCTGGGTTGCAGTGTTGTGTGTAAACTCTCAGGTACTGAGTTTCAGGTTTGCTTTGATTAAAAAAAAAAAAAAGAAGAAAAAAAGAAAGGACGAATTTGGACGGCTGTACTATTTTTTTGTTTTTTTAAACTGATATCGGTTCTCAAGTGCTGCCGTGGTATCGGCGAGGTAACCGTACCCGGTTCTGTTTGGTAAACCGAGACAAAGAGATGAGGAATGAAAGAGGCCATAAAGATATCCATCATCCCCCTCCATCGCCCCACCTCCGGGTCCCCATACACACTCGCACGCGGGGCTCTAATCCTGCCTCTCAGGAGTGTAAGTGATAGCCTTGTGTAACAATAAAAACAGGTCCGATCTGATGCAACTGGCAAAGTCATTGATGCAGAGCATTCCAGGGTGGGATCCTGATGTTGAAACAGAAAAAAGATTCAGTTTCTCCTTCCTGGTAATGTCATCTGATCAGCAGGAGTAAGGTGCCTGGCCTTATTCTCTCCCTCTGTTTCTCCCCCTCTTATCGCTGGCCTCTCTCTCTCCGTTATCTCCTCTAATTCAACAGAAAAGGGTGCCTTTTCTTTAGCTTGCAGTCCTTTATTGGCAGGCAGCGTCCCGAGCAGGCGTGGCTCCGGTCTCCGCCTGGCTACCCCGAGGGACACGCCCTCTGCTCTTATCTCTGCCATAAATCCCTCTTAAGTCCCCTAATCACGGATTAATGTGACTGTAGATAGGGAGTGCCCTACTGTGCTTGGCCTTCCTTATCACAGACCCATATTCCATATCTTTTCCATTGCTCAGCTGGACATCTGATAGGAGGTGTGACGATGCGGCTCGGGCTACGGCAACATCTCCCAATTTCAGCATCGGCCTTTTGGAGATTCTGTTACCTTGAGAATCTTTATGGAGGCAATGAAACTTTACCACGATATAAACGCATGCAATCCTAGGCGGATCGTTTGTTCCACAGCGAGGATTGGACCGGATGACCCAGCGTTGTGATGTTTGGTTTGTCATTCAAGGAAGTGGACACATTATCCCGTCTCCCTTCACCCCATGGGACCTGAGTGACAACAGATCTAAATTGCCTCACTGTTCCTCTCCCCTGTGAGTTCTCTGGGGTAAAGGGCAGGCGCCTTGGCTGCTTTCCTCTACCTAACACCTAGCTGTGAGAGACAGAGGGACATTGGCTTTTGATGCTAGGGAAATCATTGGACCTGAACCTATTACTTCCACTAGGTGATGTTTTTTTTGTCTGTTTATTTTGGCCTGTCTTTCTGCTTCTCTCAATCATCTTCATGCAGAAAGTGATTAGTACTAAACATGCTGCACTCGTGATGTCGCCTGTGGGGTCACATGAGCTTTTAATTGCAATAGGGCAAACATGCTGTGTTTAAGCAATGACCCTGGCTCTGACAGAGCTGACCCTGTCTATCCGTTTCTCGTCCCGAGGCTGCTCAGAGTCCAGGTTGCAGTTCTCTAGGCCGTCTTTTAATGCTTTCAGTCAGAGTAGTCAGATCGATCGCCGCCTCCCAGACTCGTGAGCTTTGTAGAGCCACAAACTAGATTTTATTGCATTTTCTTGCAGTTGACATCTCGGCTGTTTCTCTGACAGTAAATGTTCTCAGTGAAATTCTTCCAATACTAACTGTTGCATTATGTCATTATAGACAATCAATACGGGAGCTCTTGTCATCGTGTAAAATCGACACTGCAGCTGGTTGAATGTGCAGTGTAGATGTTATATCCTTGTCCCCTGTCTCACTGCGCTGCATTTTTATAAACTACAGTAACGTCTACAGTTACATCTCTCCCGCCTGTGTCCAGGCCCTGTCTCTCTGTTCTTCCTCTCCTTAAATAAACACATTTAACTGAATAAATTATATAATTCAATTGATTTTTTTACGTCACCTGATATTAGTATAATGTCTTTACACAGCGCCCCCAAATCTGATAGTTTACCCACTGAGGTCCAGTGCCAGTGTATGTGTGCCCTGCTCAGGTGGACCACGTTATGATCTATTTCCATGATCAGCAGCAGTTCATCTCTTCTGCATATTACCGTACTTTTCGGGTTATAAGCCGCTCCTACGGCTGATCAGTGTCCCCGCTGTAGCAAGCTAGTAGCGCTGCTAGTAGCGCTGCTAGCTAGCGCTGCTAGCTAGCGCTTCTGCTGCTACTGCCCGCTGCTGCTGCTACTGCCCGCGTCCCCTCTGCCCAAGTCGGGTGTCGAGCCTGGTCCCGCTACCTTCGGTGGTTTTCAGGGAGCTAGCGGAAGTTAGCGGGGAAGTGACGGAGCGCTAGCAGGAGCCCCAGCCGGCTACAGCGGGGAGCTGTCGGGGACACTGACCGAAGGCAGTAGCGGCTTATAACCCGAAAAGTACGGTATTTCATTGTCAGATTGAGGGAGCATGGCTTACCTCGTGGAGTATAGATCAACGGCAAATCGACTCGTGTTGTTGGGTGAAAATCAAGTTTAGCCCCAAGACGCGGTTGAATCGATATGTAGCTGGTAGCCATAATGTTAATATGCAATGTATGCCCAGTGATCTAATGGGCAGTCGAGTGACCTTGGCTTTCTTGAGAACCCCCCTGCAAATCCCACGATCATGCCCTGTCCATCAATGATTGGACTGGGGAAAGAGCCTTCTTTTCAGAGTGGGCCAATACCCCAGAGGTCTGTATGCATCGTAGGATGCATACAGATACTGTGTGCGTCTATGGGTCAGTGTCTGGGTCTGGACCCTTGCGGTGGCTGTGTGAATGGGTCTGAGACTGTTCAATTCAGTGTGCGTGTTGCTGCTGTTCATTAACCGAGATTGCTTTTAGCATTGAGGGAAAAGTTCTTTTTTTAATCACCTCCACAGCAAGCAAAGGCTCCCTCAAGCGTGAGTGTGTGTGTGTGTGAATACATGTTAGAAAAGAAAGACAGTGCTCTAGCAAGTGAGAGGGTTCAGGGCGAAGGAGAATCTTGCCTCAGGCACCAATCGATCAGATCCTTGCAGTAGAAGTCCCAGCTTCCCCTCGGTGAGGCTGTGTATTGCATTAGCTCATCTCACATTTTGGGTCTGGAAGCGAGGAAGGGGGGGGGGGGGGGGGGGGGGGGGAGGAGAGGGGGATAGAGAGTAGGAGTGAGGGCGGTTGAAAGCAGCAGAGGAGAAGGAAGGGCAGCGCTTTGAAATAAAGGGAGGGGAAGCGAGGAAAGAGACGCCGAACAGCTTGGCTCAGTAGTGAAGTGTGCACTCTGCTCCTCTCTGGTTTCTGATTTGGTGTTCAGAGCGTGCTGTAGGGACGGAGTGAAGTTAGCTGGTCGGCCTTCTGCTGAAAGAATGCACCTGTAGAGGGGGACATGGGAGTGTGTGTGTGTGTGTGTGTGTGTGTGCCATCATGACAGAATCATCACACCGCCTGCGTCTCTGTCCCCTGGTGAGGGGTAATGGAGCTCAAGAAACTGAGGTCACTCAAAATGTCTATATGGGGATCAGCACAGCAATGTGCGTGCACACACACACACACCACACACACACACACACACACACACACACACACACACACACACAATTAAATAAATCCGGATCAAGGGAAGCATAATAGCATTGTGTAACTGATACATTCTCACACTCACCGCTCGAAACACACACTCACACGCAGGAATCCCACACTTATTAGAGTATTGTGTGTACACCTGCTTTTTCTTACCAGCTTCCCCGTAACAGGATACTGCAACCTGTGTGTTGTATTTTCAGTCTGCATCTTGATCATGCAGATCCGGTGTAATCATCTACAGTAAACAGACGCTGATCAAACACAGCGCTCCCTGCTGCACAGCTCTCCTCACAGTGGGCCACAAATAAATAGTTAATGGTTCCCCTCCCGTAAAACACCAAACTTCAGACCATTTCAAATTCGAGAGGAGCTGTCTAAATCAGGACGGGAACGGGCTGAGCAGATAGTGGCGGAGCTCTTTAAAGTCCTCTTTAATAAAACATATTAGCCCGCCTTGCCTGGCAAAGGGTGGTGGTGGTGGTGGTGGTGCAGGCGCTGTGGTGGTAATGGGCCTGGGTAGGTAGCATAGTGAAGAGTGTTAGCTCAGCTCTGCGCTCCATTATGCTGCCAATCAAAAGGGCTGGGCCTCGTTAGCCCAATATCATCAGTAGGTTCAGAAGCTTGTGACGGGAGTCGGCTACAAATAGAGGTTCATTAGCCTGGTAGTGGTTCAGGTATAGCTCCAATAGCCAGGAAGCACAGACATGTATTTTTTATAAACTTTATTCAGCGTCAGACATTCCCGCTTAAGGCTTGATATGCCGCTCTCTCTAATTCACCATCTGTTTCTGTCTGTCTCCCAGAGATGCTTTAATCTCTACAGATATGTTTTTCTAATACCTATAGAATGACGGGCAGAAATACCGGGATTTCTTATTTGATGTGTTGCCACTAAATATTTAATCACCAAGTCATTAGCTTTGGTCTAATTGCTTTTTATATTTTTGAAAACAGTGTTCTGTGGCAGAAAATCCTTTGCACTGCATCTGTAATATTCCACAATCGTGAGTGCAGCATCTCATTAATTATTTTCAACGATCAATTTCTTTCACCATCATCGCAGCCATACACAAGCACTGCAGTCTGTGACTAATAGTGTTGTTTTTTTATAAAAGATGTGTGCAGGAAATACACATGAAAGTCTCTCCAAAAGAAGGAGACTATATCAAGGCTCAAAGGAAAACATGCATGAGATTAGTGGAAGAACCGGTGTAGAAGATGCGTGCCCAAAGTACAAAAAGGAAAAAGCGTCTGCCCCGTCATAAACGGGAGTCTAAAAATGACTTGATCATGATGTCCTTCATTGGGGTACTGGATTAATTACATTCCATTGACCACACCACACATTTGCATTGAAGCGATTAATCTTTCCACGGAGCTGTCACTGATTATGCTGACTTTAGCTCAAATATATGGCGACCATGAGAAGATGCCTTCTCAGCACCGGGGTTTTTTGTAGGATAGCGGGGGATGGGTGGATGGCACCGAAATGAGGCGGTGTGGCAAGTTCACGGGATGCTGCGTAAATTAATTGGAGGCCTGTGCCTCCAATTACACCAGACTCTTTTTTAATTGGTCCTGAATGAGCTCCAAAGGCCAATGCTGGGAGATATGGCAAGTGGGGGAAAATCTCTCTCTCTCTCTCTCTCTCTCTCTCTCTCTCTCTCTCTCTCTCTCTCTCTCTCTCTCACCCTCACACAGACACACACACACACACACATACATACTATTGTGTGGAGGCACACAATGCCTTCCACCCTGCAGGAATTAACAACAGGAAGCTAATTTGCATGTAAAGCAGGTTTGATAGCCACAGCTGACTGGTCGGAGAGCATTGGTAATGGCCTGAGATAGCACTGGGGTGTTAACCCCCTTGGCACTGCTGTTGGCACTGCTGTTGGCCCCTCTGTCTTTCTTCAACAGAGTAATCTCTACTCCTGCTCCTTCTTTGTCCCGAAGATATGCAGTGCATCCATATTTTATCACTTATCTTTTAATTTCCTTTTACCTTAAAGGTCTGTCATATTCCTGTTTACTGTCGCCTCCTTTGTTCTTCTTCTCTGCTCTTTGATCTGAGAAATGACGGAGTCGCATAGCTGGAGCAGTGCAAAGCTTAAATAAAGGAGCTGTTCCTGTAATTAAAGGGTTACTTATCTCACAGAATGGTAGTTTATTTGGTCTCTACTACTGACATCAGCAGTACCTGTTATTGGACCTTAAATAATACGTTCCACTCCTTTCAAATGATATTGTCTTTATGGAAATGGAATATATTAATATAGTTTATTCGTATATTTTGTGGAGAAGTGAAGAAGCATACATACTTGTGGAGCATCAATATCTATAGTACGTTATATAATATAATATATAATAATAATAATATAATACTCATCCTAACGTGAAGAAAAAAAGATCTCCCAAGAGTCAATAATTAGAATATGAACATGAATATAGGTTGAACTCTTAATTTAATAGAATACTAACCCTGCATGGTTAAACCATTTCTGCTGGGTATTTCAAGGATGCCTGCTAATAACATATATACAGAGAATGGTATAACTATACCATTCTCTGGTATATATGTTATCTATATGTATCTCTATATATATCTCTATAGATCTCTATAGAGTCCACGATAACAGGCATGTAGGTCCTATGTAACATATGTCATCATAACAGAGTTAAACAAGGACTTTGGAATCCATCCAATGGTGTTTCCTCCCAGATATAAACTTTCCTATTTGCCATTTCTTCTCAGGATCCCGTCTGCGCCAAGAGGACTCTCCACCCCGGATAGTGGAGCATCCATCTGACCTGATTGTTTCCAAGGGGGAGCCCGCCACTCTCAACTGTAAGGCGGAGGGGCGGCCGACCCCGACAGTGGAGTGGTACAAGGATGGAGAGCGGGTGGAAACGGACAGGGACAATCCCCGTTCTCAGCGCATGCTGCTGCCGAGCGGCTCCCTCTTCTTTCTACGCATCGTCCACGGACGACGGAGCAAACCGGACGAAGGTTCCTACATCTGTGTCGCCCGCAACTACCTGGGAGAGGCAGTGAGCCACAACGCATCGCTGGAAGTAGCCAGTAAGTGCAACACATCCTCGTGTTTCTTCTTCGACCTCACCGCGGGGTGTGAATGGAAGAGTTTGGGTTTCGATGCCGCTGAATAGCAGGCTCCAGTTTCCCTCAGTGTTCCTGTGCTCAATGTGCTCATTGAGTTGGATAATCTCTTAGGAGATGGGCAGGATGTGTTTGGCCCAGCGGTCTCAGTAGGGCTGCGGAGTCTTGGGGGAGAAGTGGCCTGATCATTCCAGGGTGAGCGCTTCACTAAAGGGCCCATGGTAGGTGGTCAGGAGCTACAATGGGAACAAAGCCCTTTCTGTTTGGGCCCTGCTTCTGCTTTTTGTCCCAGAGTTAGATATGAGGTTATATATCGAAAGGAATGCAATCATTGCATCTGTGTTTTGTCATCTTTTTAATAAGGATCAGCTATTCCCTTTATTGTCTGCCACACTCATGCAACAACCGGCTGGCTTTGATGTAAAGTGGATTTAAGCATCTCTAGTGTCAACAAGCAGCCGTGGAGACATATTAGCTAGGAGTATATTTGGCAGTCTGCGGGTATGCGATGAAGGAAGGGAAAATAATCTTTCTAAACCATTTAGTCTTTTTGTGAGTGGTGACCTGTGTTGACAAATTTATTCCCGTGATTCTTTAAAGGCTGCTGTCGTTGGTGAGGTCAGTTCTTCGTACACATTATCTCTTTGCTCTCTTGACTGGCCGAGAGTGAAGGCTGAGGAGGAGCGCTCAGATATCAGCCGCCCCTCAAGCATGCCCAGAGTCTGTCACCAACCCGCTCACTGTAATCAGATCAAGATGAGGAGTGTGTGTGTGTGTGTGTGTGTGTGTGTGTGTGTGTGTGTGTGTGTGTGTGTGTGTGTGTGTGTGTGTGTGTGTGTGTTTGAATATGGAATATCTGGGCTGGCTATGGGCTTCAGGCTGTTTAGGGTGATGGTCGTGGGTATGAGGTGTAGGTCAGATAGAGTAGAGCTGTGTGCTGTGTGTTTTTTGATGAAAGGTGTCTGGAGAGTCCAGATGCCACAAACCTTTTTCAATATTTTCCATCCTCAATGTCAGTGAAGTGAAATGTTCAGTGAGAAGCATTAGATTAGAGACCATTACAGGTTTCCCTATAATAATATTTTCATAATGTATTCCATGAGCTCAGCTGTCTCCTTTCAGGTGTCCTCATATGTCCTCCAATATCTAATGCCAGCAAAACTTTCTCAAAATAACAATTACAATTTGGCATCATTTAAATGTAATTATCCAAACTACCTTAGAGGCAAATGAATGAGTATGAATTGTGAATATAAGAAAAATACAAAATAACTGTCCATGATGCTAAACATATTCTCCTTGGTAGTGCATGATATACAGTGTTTAGGTGGGTTTCTCAAGTAGAAAAAAAGCGACACTTGGCAGGACTCGTGAGGACCAGCGTGCCATTGGCTCAGTCTCAGGTTTGGGCTGCCCATTCTGTATAAGGTTCAAACAGACCCATAATGACAAGCCACTGTGCTCCAGCCCTCTCTCCCTCCTTCTCGCTTAGTTGGTGTCTCTCACTCCCGTCTCTGCAGCTCATGCCTAACTACATACTGTATAATTATGTTGTCGGAGCAACCGGGATAGAACCCTGCCAAAGAATAAAGGTCGTAGAAAACAGGCCAGAAACACACAAGTTGCCTTTCCAGGGCTTCATTTAAACTACCGAGTGAAGAAACTTGAAGACATAAATCTGGCTCATGGAGGGCGTTTAAGAGAAGTTTAAATGCCCTTTGGATGCTATGTTGTCAATAAGGATGCTTGTCATACCTTATGAGTTGAACATTGTAGACATTTCTTTTCTTGTTTTACTTACTCAGTGTAAGTTGAGGGAACCACATGGCTGTTAATTTCCAATGAAACTCCAAAGAAGGAAGTTGTGGTTTTAATTTTGTTTACCTTGCCTAGTCCTCCGCTTCTAACGTTTTCACTCTAAAAGCTAAAAACACAACTTTTTGTCGATGTTATTCTAAGAGCCTGGCTTTTACAGTTTCCCTTACTCAACAGTGATTGTTAACATAATCCAAGTTTCAACAAGTCCTGTTTTGCCAGGCTAGGAAAGCTAACCCAGTTTGTTTGGTTTATCATTAACCACATGCATACAGTACAGCGCACAATCTCTCTATCTCAGCCTCTTTACCCAAAGCCTGGGCTAATGCATTTACCGCGAATCCTGTTTGACTTGTATATTCAAACAGGCTTAAAATAGGATTATTTCCCTATTGTGTGATTGTTTTTTTTTGTATTAGAGATGTCAACATCAAATAATGAACTTCCTTTGTGCTCAACAACTTCCAGTTGATAAATAACTAAAAACAGAAAGGCCACATTGAAATTGTTACTAAAAAAGTATTTGAAACATTTAGATTTTATCTCCATAATCTGTGCATCTTTAGATGCTATTCATGTTTTCTCCAAAACCCACAATCTGTTAGAGAATGTAATGGAGAATGCACTCACTTATGTTGTAATCACTGACACAGTATGTGTGTAGAACACCGTAAACTGTCACAGTAATGTCCTTTACCCAGCACGGTGGAGGAGGCCCCTGAGAAGCTCTCTGAATAGCTTGTTTCCCTTTTCCTGGATGCAGAGATAGTAAAGTGAGGTAATGGACGGCCCAGTGCTCCACTTGAGCAGGCGATAACCTCAGGCCCTGCTGTCTAGCGGCCTGGCTGACTGCACAGTGCTGACCGCACACGTTTGGCTGTAGGCCTCGAATCCACACACAGACTCCTCTATACACAGGCAGAGTTTACTTTTTACAGCCACTAACAACAGAAGCGAAAGGGGGTGTTTACTTGAATGTGGCCCATTGCATATAACTCCAGTCAGCCAAGTTTATCTCCGAATCTCATTGATCTCGACGCTGCGCCACCGTGTGCGGCCAGCTGGCGTCCCTGACCCTTCCATTACTCGGGGGAGGTCGGGGCTCCGGATGCGTTGAAGGAGGCAGGGGTCATCCTGACAGATTAGGGGTCACCTGCAGAGCGGACGACAGTCGGCTGGCACGCGCCAGTCGAAAAGCAGCATGGCCACCACCCACTGATCGAAGGGCACGCCTGTCTCTCTCGCAGGAAATGCGGCTCTCAAAGAATCGAGTCTTAATATTCACCTCCCCCCCCCCCCCACCAAAAAAAACAAACTAGGCCGATGTTCTTGACACATGACATCTGACTTTAATTTGAACCTGCCCTCACCTAACTCTCCTCTTTACTCCTCCTTATCTCTCCACTGCAAACCCCCGTGACTGAAACTGCTTCTTTCACTACCTGGTGTCACAGTAATTATGTATTTGTCATGGTGCCTTTCATTAACTTATTATAAGAGTGGCAGTTTAGTGCATCAGCTCTCTGTTCTTTTTGTAGTTTTTTTTTATTTTTTATTTATGGACTTGCTCACGTCTCTCCCCTCTGTTTTTGTCATTTTGGGTACCATGTGGACTCCTTTTCACCTCCTTATTCTGCTCGGCAATATCCAATAATAAAATGGCACTACGAGAAAGAGCGAGCGAGTTAGAGACAAAGACAAGGAGAAGGAGCGAGCGAGAGCAGAAGGAGAACAAATCAGGACGGCTAACCCCAGCAGAAGCAGCATTGAGTGTGGTGGCAAGCTGCCAGGGGACTGAAGGCAGAGTGTGTTACAGCTCCGTGGCAGTTATTTGTCTCAGGGAGGTTCTGAGCAAATTGGTGCAAACGGCACAGCCAGGGTCTGCTTCATGAGTCAACAGGCAGCTGAGGCGTGGGCTCCACACCACAGACTCTCCACTCCGCTCTGGTTTATGTTGGAATGCAGGCCCCTTCTACAATCTCGAATCCCAATGGTGTGCATGTGTGTGTGTGTGTGTGTGTGTGTGTGTGTGTGTGTGTGTGTGTGTGTGTGTGTAAGTCAGTGTGGATATCAAAGCTCTGTCTTGCTAAGAAAACTGTTTCATACCAGTGTAAAAAAGTTTGGCATGTCCCTGTATGTGACCATAATTTGATAAATGATGGTTTATTGCTGTGTGTATCTTCCTCTGAACAGTTGCTGTGTGTGTTCTGCTGTCCATGGCTATTTAAGTCCACTGCTGTTAGTGCTGCAGGGAAGATATTTTCCACACATGCATTTTAATCAGTCTTCCATCAAGCCATATATGCAGAGAAATATTTTTATCATGCATGTTGCGTGCGGTCTGTTGAACCGAGCATCTTTAGCACTTGGGGGCGTTTGCATAAATCCATGCAATCCATGCAATTAAACCTGCAGCATCTATTTGCTGTGTTTGGTCAATACTAAAATGCTGAATTTATAGAATGCAACATTTTTGTATCGCAGAAGTATAATTTCTGGGATGCAAAGGGTGGCATTACAAAAACCCCATGATCCCATACCGCACTCAGTGACCAGGATACGTGGCTTTAAAACTTAAGACTTAAAACGTAAGACGCGTCCTGGCAGACATTGGCTGACATAACTGACCCAAAACGCAGTTGTCCCTCGCTGCATTGACAGCAGCCTGCAGTGAAGAGAAAGACGATGCTCATGTCTCTTTCAGTCATGTAAAAATGTGTCAAATGTCACACTGATTTGGGTTTTTTTTTTTTTAGCACGGTATACAGTACATAAACACACGAGCACAACCTCGCCCACGCGTAGCCCCTCCCCCCACCCTACCAACACTAATACTGCTGGCGAGATGCGAGGCCAAGAGCTCAAAACGCTCACCATGGGAAAGAGTGCAGTGTAGCAGCGAATAAGAGCCAGAGCAGGGAAGCTGGGCAGCTTTTTTGACAGAGTTTTAGCTGCTTTGTGTTGTTTTACATCAAACACTGGCAGCAAGCCAAAAGAGAACACACACACACACACACACATCCGGCAGAGTGAGAGAAAGTAGTATGAATGGTTTGGTTTCTATCAGAATGAAGAACAGGATTGGGTGAGGCAAGACCTGCTGTGTTTGGGGAGTGCGTGAGTTGTGTGCGTGTGTGTGTGTGTGTATGTTTGTTTGATTCCATCAATGTGTCAGTGTGTCTACACTCTGGTGAACAATGTCTAGCAGAGTGTTGTGTGAAGGAGTCTGTACATGAGCGAAAGGGGCAGGTGTACAGACGTGGGTAAAGCAGCCTGCCCAAAAGTCCCATCAATCACTTCGTCTCTGACAGCCCCACTGGGCCAGGGAAGACGAGGGGGACATGGCCTCCAAAAGTACATCAGAACCCCTGCCATCCCTCCGTCTGTCTCGTGTCTTCCTACAGAAGACACAGGATGAAGACAAGGAGAATCCAAAAAGAACAAAGCGAGAGATCATTTGATTTCCATGTGATTCCCGGTGACCCTCCACCCGCCACAAAGCGATAAACACAGCGCATTGGCGAACGAGGGTTTTTAAACGCAACATCAAAATACTTATTCAGAAGGCGTCGCTGGTGTCCGTCCCTTTAGTGGAATTGATATTTCCCTGTTTGATCTCTCTCTATAAAGCTAACGGGTAAAATGCGTCAGACGTGCTTAAACACAGCTTGTTTCACGTCGACGTCCCTTTTTGTTCTTGCCTTTTTCAGATTTCCTCTCAGTGTGCATCCATGTAGTAAATGTACTTAAAGCCCTCTCCTCTTGTTTCTGTGGAGGTTTTTTTTACAGTCCGTCCATTTACTCCCATTGACATTGTCCAGATATCTCGGGATGTCTTTGAAAAAGCAGAGCCACCGCGCAGCCTTCTTCTGTCTGGGTGTCTGGACGCTTCCCGAGACTCGTGTGCGTCAGAGCTTTTTTTTTTTCTTCTTTTTTTCTGGTCGCCACAGTGACTGCTTATTCATCTCTATGTAATCCTTGCCTCTGGCTATAGCTCAGAACAGGATCATGGCTAGGATGGATGCAGGCTCCCAGGATAGTGAAGTATGATATTAATACTATGAAGTGCTAGTCTGGGGCAGATAAGATACAGTATGCAAGCACTTGAGTCCAGCAGTCCTGTACTTCAACTGATAGCACCTGAGTACCTTCACTTCGCCCCTCTTAAAAACCATCTGTGTTTGTGTGTGTGTGTATTTTCTTTTTCATGTGCATCTTTTATTAACTTGTTTCCATATGTGTCTGAGATGTGTCTTTGGTTTTGCTCCTTATGTGATAAAATGCTCTTGGTGGTAAGCTGTGTGTCGGTGCTTGTGAGAACCAGATGAATGTATGCTGCTGACTTTAATCTCCACTTCTTCTGCGGAGACCTGGGTATTACTCTTGTTTTGAGGTGTAATCTCCTCTTGGTCTGAGCCTCTCCTGTGGCCTGTGAGGCTGTGCGTGTATGTGTGTGTGTGTGTGTGTGTGAAGTTTTGTGCTTGCATTCTGGTGTCTGGTCATATGACGAGGCGTTCTGCTCCGCGGACACGCTCTGGTTATTAAACCTGGGTTAAGCCCTCACTTGAAACCTTCTATCATGCTCCTCGATCCGAGACGATGGAGTTAGGGAGGATTAACGGGTTTGGAGACTGGAACTTCAGGGATTTTCAGACACCATTCTCGCGAAGTTAGAAAAAATGTGCACAAGGGGCACATATTTTGGCAAAGTTGGGAAAAAAATGTGCTCAAGACTTAGTCCACTTAAGGTGAGCCTGCATGGACCTTGTGATGGCCTTGTTTTGGGGTTCTTTCCTCGTCTTCACTGTTTACTCCCAGGAGACAGACCACCAATCGGCCACCTATTGATAGTTTTTCAGCTATGCTCTAACTCTCAGCAGACAGTGCACGCATCTAGCTGTGAAATAAAGCACAGCAATGGTACAAAACAAGAGCAGTGAAATGTCAGGCACATACTTGACAAGCTCGCTCCAAAAAATACTGAGTTTCTTTTGCTTTTGTGAAAGCAATTTATGGTACACTGTACCTTAAACCAGCATGAGTCGACATACAGCACATCTGCATATTGGCACAGTAACAATCACATGCTATGTTCTGGATATTCCTGACAATGAACTTTGCATGAAGTATATTTTTTGATCCCTAACATAAAAAAGTATCCGTAGGTTGTCGAGTTGTTGGGTTCGTGGAGGCGTTGAGAGGCAGAGTTTTAGTTGCTTAACAGTAGCCAGGTTCAATGAACTGATAACATGGGAAACCGAGTCTGTGACACCCGTTGTGCTATTGCAGCCGTTATCTGATATTTTCTCTCTGCAACACGCTATCTCGTGTTTCCCTCTCCTTTCTATTTATATTCATCCCTCTTCCCCACTGTGTTGCTTTCCCTCACTGTCTCCTGTGATGAGAAAAATATTGAGGCAAGACGGCCTTTATTCTCAAGGCCAATGCGAAGGAGGAGGGACGGACAAAGGGAACAGGGGGGGTTGGCATCTGAAATGTTATCAGAGTTGTAGCATGTTGCTGAGCTTGGAGTAAGACAGGAAGGAAGAGCTGGCTAGGTAAGCAGCAGCGCCAAACACTGATAATGATCTACCCTGTGCTGTCTGACTACAAAGGAAATGCAGTCTACTTGCTGCAGCCTGTGGACGGCAACAGCCCCGCCATCACTCAATGACAAACGCCGACAGGCCATACATGATGACATTCAATTGTCATCTAATTTGTCCTTGGTTGCTGTGGTAGCTAATCTGATAATTAAAGCAACAATTGGGAGATAATTAGTCTCTCCTTGCCGCGTCACAGATACAAGAGCGTGTCCTAAAATAGGTCCCGGTATGAGCAAGCGGTGTTGCTCATTATCACGGTGTAGTTCTTATGCAAGCTTTCAGTTTTCCCTGACCTCTCTGCAGTGCCGGCAGTTCATTTTCTAAGCCCCAGCTATTCAGCCTGCGAGGTCTCACGTTACAAATGAATGGATTGACTCCATTACCACAGTAATGATGCACTAATGACAAAGGGTATGACAAGAAAAGGATGCACAGAGCAAGCAGCTCGTATCTGGGAAAAAAAGATTTAGTTTGAAACATCTGTCTCTTCTTATTAACTTCCAGAATGATGTTTATGCACCCCAGGCTTAACTACATAATTGTCAATGGAGTGTATGTAAACGTATACAATAGTCTAATTAGGAGCATAAGGAGAAGGGCAGCCCGACTAAGCGATGAATAGAACAGATACACCCTCACCTCTTCTTTGTGCCTGCGTGACCTTTCTGAACAGGGTGTGGCAAGGATACAAAAGGATCTCCGTGTAACCATATACCGCAAAGGGTCGGATAAAAGACAGACAGGGGGACGTCATGTGTAAAAGGAGAGAAGTGGAGAGGATCCATTCAAAATTCAAACAGTAGTCTGTTGCTGTGGGTGAGTTTGAAATAGCTGACATCTGACTCAGTGAGGCCCGGTATTGTATGACCATAGTGCTGCTGTTAGGCTCGGGGGTGACATTTCTATTCTCTCTTCCAGACCTCTCTCTCTCCCTCTCTCTCTCTCCTTCTCCGCCTTGCACTCATATCAGATTCTAATCTGTCAGAGGTGCCTCAGCTCTATTTAGCCGATTGGCTCCAATCTGATGGATGGGATAGAAAGCCCTTCAGTGACCGGGCGGGATATGTAGCTTGTCCTTTTTACAGCGTTCTTCACCTCTCTAAAAAATAGCGTAGGATTTTACACTCACATATACCAGTTTTCAACACGCATTTAACCAGTCTCCACGGTGTTTCACACAATCCCTTTCTTGTACTCGTGGTGCAGTACTCACTCATATGAGACGCCGCAAATCTCCCCTATACTCTCCAATGTAACCACTCGCGCCATGTCTGGTCCTCAAAACCTGTTTTGCTTTCTATGTGCGGCATCATGCCGATACTCAAGGTGCAATAGCAGATGATCTGGGGGCCTTGCCTTTGTGTCCAGTCTCGTTTTTCCCTGCCAATGGGATTAGCGGAGAGTGCCGACTCTGCAGGTGGAGCCGTAAGTTAATTTACCCTACTGTTTGGAGCTATAATAGCTTATTGATTGCCTGACAGAGATGCAAGAAGCAGCATGGAAGGGCACAGAGAGGGGAGAGAATAAGTTAATCATCGCTCAGTGTGTTGCCAGGATTTAATCACATTACCCAAGGTTCACCACTGCCATGTAAATTCACTTTCAACCTCAGAGGAGTTGGAGTGACGGCTCTGGGACAGAGCGACCCTGCTGTTTTTTCGCGAAACCTTTCCTCAGCTGCGGTCTGGTCCCTGCCGGCCTGGCACTCCCTTGCCCAGCACCCGCCTCAATCCTGTGGGATGCAAGCTCCCTGCCCAGGGGCCCAGCTTAATTCATGCTAAGCTGCTGGGTTAATTTTAGCTGTGCTACCCAGTGGTGACCTCCATCTGTTATAGTGCTGCTCAGGTTGACTGAAAAGCATCAGCCCGGCCTGCACGAGTCAGACCATCCTTTCCAGATGGCTGGTTGGACCGTCACTCATTTCTTCCACCAGCCTTCCCCAGGCTAAAGTGCTCCTGTGCTGTGTGTACAGTATGATCAGGCAGGTCTGTGTGCGTGCATGTGTGTGTGTGTGTATGTTTCCGAGAGGAACTCTGGCCCATTAGCACTGCCATCATACACACATTCTCACCACATCTGGTTACCTGGAAACTGCACATGCTGCTTTTATTTGATGAGCGTCCCTCTAGCTGTCAACACAGATTGTGAGCATGCTCTCCGGTTTTAACTGCTACGAGCAAAGCTTCCATTCACACGTTGCTCCAGATCAGTAAATGGACTGTAGCAGAGCCTGGTAACTCTGTTTTAACCCCAGAGCCAGGACTGATGTTGCTATCATGTGTGCTTACTCTCAGTGAGGGTATCACCTTGAGTAGTGTTTACACAGAACGCAGCAAAGCTATGGTTGGAGTTGGCCCATGCTTTGGCCTGGCTTCCATCAATCTATCTTCACCCAAAGCCCAAAGCAAAACAATGGCACCGAGGTGAAAGAGTGAGAAAATGTAAACACGGAGACAGGAAAATGTTGACCTTGCACCCCATCACACACACACACACTGTCACTGACCTGATGGCCAGATTCCTATCTGGCAACAACAGGAGCAAACATCTGGCGAAAATGTCTCCCTAACCTGAATCTAAACCTCAAACATCAGGCCTCATCACCACCAGGACTCCAGGTACAACATTGAGATTACTCTCTTGTACAAAGCCTTCATGTGCTTCAAAAGAACGGCACAGAATGTAGCGCTTTGAGATCAGACGCGCAGGAGGAGAGATGGGAAGGAACAACAAAGACAGGGATAAATTGTTGAGGGGAAAATAGAGGACAAGCTGCCATTAAGCGCGGGATGAGAGAGTAGATGGAGGTGGCTCCAGTTGGACGGAGACTCTCTCTTGGCTCTTGAGGGGGAAGATAAGGGGACAGGTGGTGTTCTGTTCTCTCAAAGATCTCCGACAGCTGGCAACTCTCTATAAGCACGCTGCCATAGAATGTATGTGTGCGTGTCCCAGAGGGTGTGATGTGCGTGTTTGTGTGACATTTGTTTGTGAGCGTGTGCGAGTGTGTTTATAGCTACATGTGCCTGCATTCGGTGGTTGTTTGAGCACTTGCCAGCTGAGATATCTCTCTAAAGTCAGTCTCAACTCTTACTTTTTTCTTTTTTTTTTTACTCGTTTCCTTGTTCTTTTTTTTTTTTTTCAATCACTGGCGGCCCCATGGCATTGGGCCATTTTACACCAGTCTGTTCTACCAGAAGATTTGTCCTCCTCTATGTTAGGGCTTCAGCAATAATGTGTGAAAGCCCTGCAGGGTGATCCCTGTTATGACCCAGGTCTGTTGCTTACCTTCCTGCCTTTAAACGTGACTTCTGTTGAACTGACTAATGTTAATATTTCTGTTACGACTCTAGAATATTGTATCAGGAATTGTGTGGCTTTTAAAACTGATCTTTGTGTGATACGTTTGCTTTCCTCTTCAACTCGATTGCCTGACCAATGAACACTTTTCCATGGAAAGCAGATGCCAGGATAACAAATGAGCCAAAACAGAAGGGACTTAGAATTCCTCTGTGTTGGCCTGGCAGTATGCAGTGTTCATGTACTGGGGTTAGCTCAGAGTTCTTTACTGTGTTGGCTTTGGGCTCGTTCCACATACAGCTCTGTGTTTGATCGGGCGGTGTAGCGGTAGCCGCTGAGAAGAGCTCGTGTCATCTCAGTGGCAGACTGCTTTTGTTTGCAGAATATAAAAAGAGATGGCACTAAATGGGCCATAGGCGGTTATTTGCTGTTGGCAAACAGACACTGTCCTCAGCGGTGAAGCACTCAGTTGCCACTGTGGCCTGACAGCTGGCTTTCATCCCTTGGCGCTGCAGTGTTTGTTCACAATGCGAGTTGCTCTTAAATGTAATTCATGCCCTTAAACTCTTCGTGGCCATCGCACTCTCGTTGAGGCTCCGCATCTTTATTCTCCCCTCCAGCACTGCTTTTGGTCAACAGAACGGGAATCCATTTCCCCAAACCGTTATTGATTGATGTCAACTGTTACAAGTGCTCTCTTTTTTCCTCTTTGGTCTTGCCCAATGGTTTCTTTGAAGTTGCTATGATTCCTTTCAGCTTCCCACCTTCAATAGAACAGTTGGCCTGCACCTGAGCCATTGATGTTTCACGCCGCCAGAGGTCACCTTGACGAGGATGCCTTCTTTGTGGCGGTGAACCTTTTTTATATGCAAAAATTAATGACAGCATTTTCTAATGAAAGAACTATTTTCGCCAGCACCATCTGTATCCACTTTAGACTTTTTCATTCCCTACCTGTCTTCATTATCAGCTATAGCATCCACTATGACTCTTGTGATGCGAGTGTGTTCCTGATCTAATCAGTTGTTAAAGTAGTCCCATAATGACATTGAATATCCCTTCAGAATCATAATTACACTTATCTTCAGCCCATCAGGCACATGTATTTCATCGTGTATGCACTTTGACTCCACCAACATTCCTGATGGTTTATTCTCTCTTAAATGCAGTAGGAGCAAGCTCAAATCGCGGCACCGGCACAAGCCGCGCCGGCACCGGCACATGCCGCACCGGCACCGGCACATGCCGCGCACCTGCTGTGGCATCTCTGGACATGCCGCGGCAGTTCGGGACCTGCCGGGAGCCGCGAGCTGCCGTGCCGGAAGCTGCCACTAATTTAGAGGCAGCATTTTTGAGGCAGCTCCCTGTGTTTGAGAGAGCGGTGCCGTGACTTGCTTAAGATCCTGGAAGGTATATACAATATGTGACAACACATAAGGTCTTGGAAGGTATGACTGTTGGTATTTGTAAAAATAAAAATGCTCCGGCACGGCAGCTCGCGGCTCCCGGCAGGTCCCGAAATGTGCCGGTGCCGCCGCGGCATGTGCCGGTACCGCCGCGGCATGTGCCGGTGCCGCCACGGCATGTGCCGGTACCGCCGCGGCATGTCCAGAGATGCCACAGCAGGTAAGCGGCAGGTGCCGGTGCCGCGATTTGAGTTTGCCCTCTCTCCTTAAATGTGCATCTCATCAGGTATTCATTTAGACCGAAGCTCTTTGTGACCATTCTGCAGATCAATATTTTTAATTGCTTTAGGTGGTTCACATACACGCATACACACTACTTTTTTTTATTGAAATAGTGTGTGAAACCTACCACTGAGATGCATTAAGTAGTGTCTCCTCCTGTACTTGAGGCATATGTTCAGTGTCTGTCCTTCCTAAGAAGTTATTTTTCTCAAAGATGGCAGTAATGGCCGTGGCAAAGCAACGCTGCAAGAACAAATCCTCTGCGATGCCTGTGGATCACAGACTACTTGGATTCTTTTTTTGTTCACTTTGTCACACAAAGAATGTCTGCTGCAGCCCTCTCAGGCTTGAATTGTATCAGCAAATATGGTTTCCTTTCATCCCGCACAAGATTCCAAGTATTTCCCCTTAGGCAAAGCCACATAAAGTCAGCTTTGTCCTCCAGACACACACATGTTATTATAGCTGTCCTCTACACTATAAATATATTCATTTTGAACATCAACTGTTATTCATCTTGACCATAACGCTGTAAGGAGTCCAATAACGTTCACATTGCCATGTACTGATGGGTTCAAGAGAATTTTGCTTTTTTTTCTGACATAGATCTTTTTATTTAAGTCTGTGCAAACGTGTATTAGAGCAGTGTGTCACAGTTCGGATGGCAATCAGAAGGCAGAGCAATTCTGGTTGGCTGCTGCCACAAGTGATGTTCATGTGTGAATTTGAAGACTGTTCACAGGTCAGATTTTTATTTTCCGACTTGTTAAAACAAGCGTGTCTTCTGGCTGTATTTATACCACAAAACAAGCATACAGGAGAGGGCGTCAGGATATTCCCAAGAAAGGTGAAAAAGCAGGGCCTGGTCAGTTGTAGAGGAAAAACTAGGCCAAGTTGTCAGCAGACAGCTTTTCTGCCTCACGCTGTCTGGAAACTGTCACAGGAGAAGAGATCAAGGTGACCATTTTGCCCATTCCAAACAACCCTGGAGCCCACGGCCATTGGCCGCTCATTCCTAAGGGCAGGCAGAGCAGCGCATAAACCCTTAAAGCAGGTTTTAAACAAACAGTCTGGCGAGCAGACTGTGTGGCTTCTCTGTTCAAATGCCTCCGTCTCCCTCTCTGTTGCTCTCCAGAGCAGCGTCGTATCCCTGCCTGATTTATCTCTGCAAGGTGAGATAAGACTCTCCCTTCGCCTGCATGGTAATCCTCTCATCCGCAGATGGAGAATGAGCATCTATTCGGCCTGTAGACAAAAGGTTTGCTGGATGGAGATGGTGGACTACATTAAATACACCCCTGCATTACCATGACTATCGGGGGTTTTCGGAAGTAATAGGAAAATATTTTTATCTGAACAGGTTTCCCATTGGTCATGGGGTTTTCAGAATATCTTTAAAGAGACATGGAATGTCGATATATTTGATGAATTTCAAGGTCAAGGAGTGTCAAGCCATATTTAATTATGTGTAACAATAATATATCAGTGTTTTCCAATTGTTTTCATAGGATGGCAATTTTCTCCTCAGCGAGCCCGGATGTTGCGACTGGAGACTGTAGAGCTTTGGATGAAACAGGATAGAATGCCGTTTTTAGATCATACATTTACAAATGATTCATTCTAATTATGAAAAATCATGTATTATTACATCCAGGCCATGATAGGAACCCGGTCACGAATGCACAATGGAGTTCCTTATTGTCAGTTTTTTCCATGCCGTAATCATCGTTCCTCTTAGTCCCGTATCTCCAGTCGAAGTGTCCTGAGTGCTCATAGTTGCTCGGTACTGTACGGACTATATTCATCGGTCAGCTTTCATGTCAAGTTAAAAGGCTGTTCGGATGCACTCCTGTAGAACTTAGTTAAACAGATGCTCGTGAAGGTGTTCCCTTTTCTGCAAATGACCGTGAGTGAGTTTGTGGAACAAAGTGAGACGGATGAGACCCAAGGAAAAATCATTCAGCAGTGATGTGTGCGGGTGTGGATGTGTGGAAGTGTGCATGTACTTCTATGTGCACTTTGGGTGTATCAACATGCTCCATATGAAACCGATGTATATCCTCTACATGCCTGCATTCATCAGGGAGCTTCAGCATCGCTCCGTCCTGCTGACAGCATTCGGCCTGTAAATGTAAAAGAGTTAAATGTCTCCGCATTGGACCAAGAGAAGGTCCTCAGTCTGATATGGACATCGCCACAGTATGACCCCTGGGTCAGGAACGCAGTGAGACGTAGATAGTAAACAGTGGTTAACTTGGAAAGATTCTTGGGCTACACTTTCGCCCACCAGGATTACGGCATCGCTGAACTACCATTGCCCCTAGCTGTCTTTTTCTTACCAATATTATTGCTTTGTTCCCGATCCAAAGAAGTGTCATCGCCATATTTGCGCAAATTACAGGGATTGGATAATGAAATCTAGTAGAGCTCTGCATGTTGCTCAGAGTGGACTTTGGGTGACGAGTGAAAGTAGATGGAGGTACAGCTGTTGGGCATAAAACTAGCTGGATGTCATCAAGGTAATCAAATGAACTGTGCTATCAAGCCGGGTTTTAATGAAATACCCAGTTCACAAATAGAACACCGCTTTACAAAACTCCTCAGTTATTTATGGAAGCCAATGCGTGCTGAGGACTTAGTCTGTGAAATAATAGGAAATAAGACACAGCAGGTATAGGGGTTCATTTATTTTCACGAACCTGTGCACCTGCACACGGATACCGCCAGAGAGAAAGCGATATGGAAGTTTCATAGACAAAGTGCACAGTGTTCAGCAATGGAAATGGAAGCTCTTCAGCTGCTTCTCTTTGAAGTAGCAGACAAAAAGCAAGGATAGTGTCCCTGAAGAGCACTTATGTTTAGAATGCGGCCCTCCCTCTCTGAGGCCGAGCTGCTATCATCTGTAAAAGTAGGGTTTTTACTGTACAGTAACTACCATTTACATGATAATGCTTCCTGGGTATAGAGACCACTAACCCCACCATGTATTCCACTCTTTTATTTTAATAAATAGAGTAGGGTTTTGTTTCCAGACATTACTTGTCCTGCAGTCCTCGGTGTTTTTCTCCTGCAGCGGCGTGGTCTCGGTGCTCGGCCTCAGCTCGGCGCTGGCCGTCGAGTCGGCCGGTGTCTGTCCGACAGAGTCGTCGGGGGTCCTCAATCTCCCTTTCGCTCGTCTCTGACCTCCCTCCTTGCACCTTTTAATCCCGTCCGTCTGTGTTTATGAACTTTATACATTTCGACAGCCTGTGTGGGGAGAAAGGCGGATTTGGGGGCAAAAAGCACCACATTTTTTTTATCTTCCTGATCCCCCACTTCTCAGCCAGCAGGGAGAGACACTTTAAGAGCTTAAAAATAATCACTTGCTTTTCTTCAGTTAGGGGCTTTCTAATTGAGCCAGGACTGACCCTTGAAGGTGACCGTGCCGTCTGGTTTCCATCCGAGCACTTGATTGAAATGGGAAAAGTAGACCGAGATTTGACTCATTTATTTATGTTTGGTCGTCCCCTGTCCTGCACGGCCCAGCGGTGGATTAGCACTCTATAGATGGATCCGCAGTGGAGGGGCCCCACTTCCCTGACACTCTCAGGGGGGCTGGAATGTGCAACACACACAGCCAGGACTAATGTTATATGGGAGGTGGGTGGTATGAGCTGTCTACCTCAGTACACCTCTTTACTGTGTGGGGGGGCTCTGCACGCTGCATTTCTCCAATTCTAAGCCTCACAATGTTTTGTACTTTCAAATGTAGCAGTGCAGAATTGCAGCATTGTGGAAATCACAGTGCAGTTTATGCAACGTGCAATATGAATCCCACTTTTGACACTGGCCAGAACACAGCCGTTTTGCGGCATGTGAAAAAGACCTCTCATAAACAATGTTGACAGTGTGCTTGTGTACCAGGAAGTCCAAGCAGGATGCAGGATCTTTGTAGCTTAAACACATCTGTCATGGCCACCACACTGTGTCCATATATTATAGTTTAAATGCTGCATGCTGTCAACCTTTGACTGACAGCTAAATCTACTGGCTTATATTAGAACTAAGCCACTGTGTAATTGAATATTAGTTAAATCCTTGCCATACTACTGAGATTTGACCTACAAAAAAACAAATCTGTAATTGGAGTAGTACAGTGCTCCCCTTCGGCATCACAGTTGGCCATTGTGCTTTTGTATTCATCCTAATTAAATTTGGTTATCCAATTTCTTTTCTCCATTTCTTTTCAGTTATCATCGGAAGGTCTTCCTCAAGGAACGGCCATATAGCTGCATGTGTTTTTGGATGTATTTTAAAGATGCTTTGCTTACATTTGCAATGTTTTGACAGTCAATATGACAATACCTTTTAAATTGGGATCAATCTGACAAGTATGCAGAGGATCCTCTGGCATCATTAGCGCCGCACCCTTTGAACATCTCTGTGCACAGCAAACAACTACGTATGAATAATATATCAGAGCGGACTTTAAAAAGAAATCCCTTTGCTGTAATAAGGACAATAAGAAGTAATGTTATTGGAGATGAAGTTAAGGAGAAAAAGTAGAACATTGGGAGCACGTTTTAGAATCTGAGGACAGTTATACTGATTTCTATGCATAATGAACTCTCCAGCGAGCTTCCTGATTTATGCAGCAGAGTATTTAAACGGCGCCAGGAGGACATCAGCTGAGACGGCGGAGTTGTTTGATAAAACATTCCTAATTAAAATCTCTGTTCGCTCTCCGTTGTTCGTTGTATACATTATCTGTGTTTTACTTGGCTCTCTCGGGAGCGAGATGGATTGCATTATAATTAAGTTCAGCTCCAAATGAACCATTTTTCTGCGTTTAGTGATATTTGTTGCTGTAGATTTCCATTCCTGCTAATTGAAAGGCTTGTTAACTAGGTAACCGCCAAGAGACTTAAAAAAAGCCCAATCTGGACCCCTTCAGTCATTCCTCCACATGCAGATGTCTGCTGCAACCGTTCGGGTTTGTCCTCAGTTGATCTGCGTTGTGGGAGTTGTGGGGTCAGCGGTGCGGCCGTCCCTCTGGCAGCCGCCACGGGGTGAGAGCGAGTAAGAGAGAGCGTGAAGGAAGGCACTGCTATTATTTTAGCCAGTGATGGTATTGAGTTTTTTTTTCAAAACGTCTTTAATTCTGTGCCTTTTGAGTTTTCCCTGTAGACGCTTCTCCCTTTGCAGCCTCTCACTCTATTCTGCAAACCACTCTGCAGTAAAATTAGATTTTATGATTTTGGGTCCTGACTACTGTAGACCGGCGATGTATAAAACGTTCTGGATGCTTCTCTTCAAACCACCACAATATGTGAGCAGTGAGTTTAGAAAGGACAGCATGAACGACTGAAGTTCTGTCTTTAAGAGGCACAATTCTTCCACCGCCGTGCTTTACATTTTCAATGCAGCGGCATTTGGAAAATGCCAACGACGGAGATAGTTTAAATGGCAGAAACTACATTTTTAAAGAAGTCATTAAAGCAAAGAAACAAACAAACTGAAATGTCCCTCAGCAACCCTTTATAGTAGTTTGGTAGAATCTGTATTTCTGGGGAGAGGGGAAGAAAACAGACATGATGGATGTATGGGGAGACTCATCTTAACACTCTCAGCAGGGGTGCCAGATAATTCGGGCCACTTAGTAACTACACAGGAAGGAAGGACGTGACTTTTTTTTTTTTTTTTTTCACACAGCCTGTTCTGAATCTGAATGCCAGATCTCCCTCCATCTGTTAAAGCCAAATTACAACAATTCCTCTACATTCAGAGGTATTTTCATTATTGCATTGCATATACATACATGTAGCACAAATTGGGAGTGAAAGTGAACCTGATTAGTAAATCAACTCAACTTGATGAATGAGAAAACAGCTTGTTTTTCCCCCGAACTGTTGGGTTATTTTCTTTCTGTCTTCATTTTCTCTTTCTGTGTCCGTATCTCTCTGGGCTGTCTGTCCAAGCAGTGGTAGATTTGACATTTACCCCTACTGTAGACAAAGAGCACTGGCAGAGTGAATGGGGAAAGGAGGGAGTAGCCGGCCACTCCGGGGCACAGGCCAGATGGATTAACTTGAAAGGCATGGCATTGTAAACCAAATTCAAATTAATCCCTTTTTTGTGTCCCTTGATGGAACAATGCTTCTTTCCTGGGCCTCGGAGAGACATTGACGCTGAGGGGAGAGTCAGGCCTTCACCATATCCGACACTCTATTCACATCACTGCTCTCAATTACCTACCACGTAAATAAGGCACTTTGGCGATCCCTTCTGGAAAAATAATTTACACATTTTATAGTAAATGTGCACCTCTGGAACTGGTTTCATTATCTGCCATATATATATATATATATATATATATATATATATATATATATATATATATATATATATATATATACATACAATTGTTCCTGGTCTGACTTGCATCATTAATTCAAACACAGTGTTCAGGATTTCATATAAATAGTTCTTAGACCATTTGGCTCTGTCCACTTTTTGGGGGGCATGTCTGTCTCCGTTGTGGCCCCGATTAGCTGACACAGCCTCACTTTATAAAAGTGAACCTCCAAAACCCCCCTTTGTAAGACAAAATCCCTGAACCAACCCCCACATCACTGAAAGTTAGCACCATTTGACCAGTATTTTGGTGACTGGCTTCACCATCATTATTGTATGAATGTCCCTGTCTGCAAGTTCTACTCTGTTTTCATTTTGTTTCTCAGTAAACCGGGCTGTTTCATATTTTATTTCCTAAAGACATGTTTTATGGGGAAGTCTGTTGGTAAATTCCTTCTGGAACTGCTTCCTAATTCTTCCTCCCCCCCATATTTGTGTGCGTTCGTCTTTGTGTCTGCGTAATACGCAGCAGAAGTAGGACAAGAGGTCCCACTGTTCCAGCTTGTATTATTTGACGCAGCTATTCATTAATTATCTTCCCCGTGCAGTCTTCCTTATCGCTCATTGTTTCCTTTTTTCTTTTTTGCTCCAAGCACCTTGTTCCACGCTGTTCTAATCCCAGCTCTTTGTTAAATCATTTGCCTTCCCAATATCCTTGGGAATCCCTGCCTACAAATAAAGGATTGCCTGGATCATGCTCGGTTGTCTATAACCAAGCGGTGACTTCTAGGAAACAAAAAAAAAAAAAGCGGGGACTGGAAGTTTAAACCCTTAAAGTGAGATAAACGGTGATTGTGTTTGTCGTGAGGGGGGAACACATGGAGCGGAGAATAGATTGCTGGCTGTCACTCTTTGCTTTTTTCGCCTTTTACACATCCGTCCCTGAGGCTGTTTGTTGCTGACAAGCTCGGAGGACGGATTTATGTTGTGTTTAAGTTGGACAGAAATGTTTGGATTTATCACCAAAGGCTTTTGGGGGGCGCCTGTACACTCACGGTACAAACACACACGGAGACACCTCCAACTCCTGAATGTCACACATGCTTTAGCTCCACTCTGTTGATGTCGAACTAAATGATCCATAGCGGTGTATATGGACCGCGCCTCCTCTCATTGGTCACAGACACTTACTTTTTATTGAATATGCCGGGCTAGTCCATACAAATGTTGACTCATATATTATCATCATCGCCTAGCAATTTACTTATGCGGTGTCATTCAATGTGAAGTTGTCCCTTCCTGAAAACATTTTCTGCTTCCCAGTCTTCTGAAAAACACTTTCAATCCTCAGCTGCTGTGCCCTTCCACTCGAGAGGCATTTCCTGAGGTTTTGTCCCAGAGGTGACCCCTCTGGCATCCAACACCACGGCCTATGCGGCATTACGCTAAACCTCAAATGGTTTACTCACAGAGCTATTAATAAAAAAAAAGCTTCACCGACAAGCACGTCAGCGACAGACGGCAAGAATGTCGGACAGTCAGTTATAGACAGTAAGGCACATGGGGGAGAATTATAGTCAGCGGGAGACTGAAAGCATGCTGAAATCTGTTTGGGGAACGGGGCGTGTGGGGGGAACGCTGATATTTGTGCCCCTGCTGAGCTCTCAGTGCTGTGATGAATGGCGCTGTATAGCATTTTACTGCCCTGTGCATTCCTGTGTCTGGTGCTGTTTACTGTTACCACACCTCACTCCTCTGTGTGTAGTGGTAACCAGCAGGGCAACACATGGGGCTGTCTATGCCGAGAACACTGCCCCGGCGTCGTGATTCGGGACCCCGTTTCAGACCTTCTTCCCATCCATTGCCCGCGGTAGTCGCATACCAGTAGGCATAGCTTCATGGCGTGAAGCTCGAGAGATCTGAAGTGTCGAAAAACTAAACAGAGTTGCAGCTGTAGGAGGGAATCAATGGGCACATGACAGAGGGGATTTAATATTCAGCGGGATTTTAAACCATTAGCTACCGTCTCTTGTCTTCTTAAGTATGCTGCACAGCTGAATATTTTTTTTCTTCTTTCTGTCAGATAGACTCCATGGCTTGTTAAGGCAGGATTTAGTGTCAGTAAATCCACATTAGCTGCAGGACGGACAGTGACCTCTCTCACCGTAATTAGACAGGGAGTCTGCGCCAGCTCAGTCCTTCAAAACCAGCCACAGACTTCCATCACAATGTGTGGACATGAGTTGATCGGTTGGGGACAGGTGGGGATGTCATCATGACCTTCAGGCTGAATGTTTGTGCGTGTGTGCGTGTGTGTGTGTGTGTGTGTGTGTGTGTCTTTCTGAGGAGTCCTTTGGCTTGGATCTCTGGCGGCACAGAGGCTCTGTTGTCTCGTTAGTGAAATGTTGACGGCTCTAATGTTAACTGAAGCACATTTTGCTCTCCGTCTTCTGGTTCTTTAAAGACAATGACTCCAGTTTGGATGTTTTAACATGCTAAAAGGCACCGTCAAGGCCTTCTTCACGCACTGGGGGCAGGACACGAAAGTGCAACAACAAAAAAACACATCTGCGAAAATGAGCTCCACGGTGTTTTAATATCTATTCTATGTGTAGGGCTTTTATTGTGGAAGTTAAGAACGTAGGGAGTGAATCTGATATGCAAAGCCTTGAAAAGAATAATACAGTTTGCCGTGGCGGTTCTGAATGCCTGAAGTCCGTGTGGCTGTTTTTAAAATTATTATAAATATACACTCACGACATGATTGGTTGATGCTTTTGTTCAGGGGGGCCAAAAAGCAAAACAAAAATTGACCTTGTTTGATGGGAAAAATAAATTTTTGCTGCGCACTATTTGTGTTCTGTGTGAAAGGATTCATAACAAAAACAACAGTTATTTTGTAGCAGTAATATTCTGATATGCGAATGAATTTCACCAAAAAACCGCCCCCGCTGTGTGAAGGCCTTTTGACGAATGTTTTAACATTCTTTGCTGTGGAGAATGCTCACAACCGGGGGGGGGGAAACTTTTGCCAGTTTGAGAGAGCAACCTCCTCTATCCAGTTCACTATCTGGACGCCATCTTGGCAGGTTCCCCGGTCAAAACCTGTGGGAAGAAAGAGGAAATTCAGCGTTCAGTGACAACTGTGAAATCATCTGAGATGGAGGTAAAGTGGAGGATTAGTCCGGGATCGGGCCAGAGGAGTGAACAGTGACTCGGAGAGAGAGAAAGAGAGAGAGAGTGAGAGAGAGTGAGAGAGAGAGAGATGGAGGAGGAACAGTTCCCAGCAAAATGCACTGAATGGATTTTTCGAGCCTCTGTAATTGTCTTTCTTTTTGTCTGCTGTTCTGGAAAACCACCCACTCCTCCTCCTCCTCGCCTTTTCTTTTTCCTTCGCAATGAAGTTCTTTCAGCTTAATAGAACTTTTGAATGATAGGTGATAACCAATAGGATAAGAGAGGTTTTGCTTATCTTCATCTAGCTCTAAAAACGGGACTCTCTTCTGCTGTTTCGCTGTTGTCACATTAAACTATTTCTGGCTGTTTCTTCATCTATGTCTTTTCGAGTTGTTTATCTCCTTGCTGGCCTTTTCACAAATACGTAATATGGTGCAATATTACTACGTATATTACGTGTATTTACGTACAATACGTTTAAGTACTTTTCTATTCAGTCTGTATATTAATATTTCTCTACTGTTTTACCATTTATATTTTTTTATATTACTTGTTTCTATTGTATTATTCTTTTTATTCACTTGTGAGCAAGGCTGCTGTAATCCTGTAATTTCCCCACTGCGGGACTAATAAAGGATTATCTTATGTTATCTTATATGCGGCAATGTGTTGTGACACGCAACGCTCTTTCATGCTGCTCTCGTCTCACCTGTCTGTTCCTATTTCTTCCCTTTTTACGCTGCCTTCACACAGGTTATTTACCTCAGAATGTATTCCAGCTACCTTTCTGTGACAAACATAACATGACACTTTTTTTTAAGCTATTAACACACCAATATGGTTCTTTATTTCCATTCTCCCCCCTCACCTTCTTTCTCCCTTTCTCCAACCCACAGTCCATCATCTGTCCAGTTCCCTTCAGCCCTAGTGTCCCTTCTCTCCCACTGACTTAGGGTCTCTTGATTCCTGTTGTCATCTAGCAGTGGTTCCGTGTCTTCCTTTCCTTCCAGCTCCAACCCACCGGATGACTGGAGCCCTTGTTAAGGTGTTGTTGTGGTTGTTGGCCCCGGCTGTTTCTCAAGGGGCTCCTTCAGCTTGTCTCTCCTCCCTGAGTGTCCCTGACCCCCCAACTCCCACACCCCTCGCCTCACAAAGCTGCTGCCAGTTCGCAGGCCACATGTGTCAGGCCTTGAGCCATTATTTAAGACCCAGTCCCGGCCGAGGCGTCACTGTTCCAGCAACAGTGAGGGCACCATGAAAGAGAGGGTGCAGGCAGCTATTCAATAACCCGGAAAGACGCAGAGGGCGGCTGGGTAAGAAACAGTGAAGGAAGTAAAGCAAAAGCACTCTCGTTTGAACAATTGCTCTCAGCCCAGCTGACACTGTGAACTCTACAAAAAAACAAAAACAAAAAAACTATGTGTGTGAAGAGGTAGAGTGACTATTCACCCACAAAGAATGCTCCCAGTTCATAAGGCTTTAAAAGTGTGAATAAGGTAGTTTGGCTGTAAGGGGCCGTGGAGCTCAGCCAGACCCACGCACAACAGCCTCTCTGTTTTCGGCTTTTTCTCTCTCAACAGTGCAGGAGCCCAGACACATTAACAAATACAAGCCTCCAATAAACCACCACCGCTGGACAATGTTCCTCCAGCTCTGCCAGTGGTCTGATAGGCTGTGTATGAGGCATAGAAAAGCTATGCCATTCATTCCATGTCAGTGTACTCTGGGCTCTGTTTTTCTTTATTAGGCTTTGGTTAAATAGTGACGGACCCTTTCATATCTGAGAGTGCCAGTGATTTGATTTGATTATCATGTAACACATGCTGCATTCAGCCATCAGGCCGCAGCTTCGCTGTCCATTGGTTTGCCTGCTAACTCTGTTTCTGTGGCGATTCGTCACAGCGGCTCTGGAGACACTCAGCAGTTTGGTGATGTTTTGAGGGGGCTTTAAACAGTTGGGAGACTAACCAGGTAGAGACGACTGAGCCTGTCAACAGACCCTTAAAGTCTCTGCGTTGGGGGTCACTAGAGACAGAGGCTCTAATTGACAATCAGTGATGAGTGTCTAAACAGAGTGTTATTACAGGGCTCCCTGGGCCTTGATCAGCCAGTGTGGAGAGATGGCTAGATCGGAGGGGGACAGGGGGAGGAGAAAGGGACGGTCTGGACATAAACATAATTGGCCTTTGGTTTCATGGGAAGACTGGCACTCAATCGTTAAGACTGCTGTAGCTTCGCACGGCACAAAGGGGAAAAAGAACGACTGTGGTCTAAATGTTAGAGCTTATGGTTTGACGTCTGACCCTTGGATGTGTACGCGGGCTGGATTCTGTCTCTGTTCTTGCCCTCAAAGGAGTGCTGTAGCGTGGGTGGTGGCCACGGCATAATGATGTTTCCACAGCCGTAAAGGACATACGAAGGAAAGAACGTCCATCTCAGTTGCGGGAGCAGAACCAGCAGCAGTTTGTGGACAAAAAAGCGAGCTCAGACACGGAGAGGGACAGGGCAAATTAACATTTTTGCCAAGAGCCAATTTGACTACTCGTTAAAGTTTCCTCGCTGTGGTCAGAAGGCAATATTGGGCATGAACGGTTTGAATTAAAATGTCCAGTGCGAGTGCTGGTTGATAATACCTATAATGGCAGCCATTTTCAGTGGCATATTAGTATTTTTGTGATTTCACATTTCATTACTTCCCAAACCCATAATAATATAACGCAAGCTTCATGAGGTTTGAGCGTTGGTTACAGTGCCAACTTTTTTTTTCTTTCTCATGGTGTATACTTACATTTTTCTTTTTCTTTCTCCCAGCTCACCAACCCCATACTCACGAATCAGAATGACTTTTCACTGACTTGGTCTTTGGTGCATATAATAATAATCATATTAAGAGGAAATAAAAACAGACAATTTACTGCAAAAGACAAGAACATAGAGTAAATATAGAATATTTTTTAATAATCTATAAAAAACACTAAAAGAAATATTTACAATATAACATACAATACATATACACAGCATTCTTCACACGTAGGGAGGCTTTGGGTAAGGTATTCCTGCCCAAAGCCTCTCTTGTTGCCTTCCATTAGCCTCTTTTAATTAATGTATGTCTCCCAGGGCACACAGTGTGCAGTAATTAAGAGCTAATTGCACCCAACGACAGTGGATTTATTTGTTTATCTGTTGGTTTATTTTGCAATGAGCCTTTTTTTTCTGTTTAAGGTCATTTTTATCTCGCTGTTTGCCGTCGGCCTCCTCTCCTCACCTCCTCTGCTGCTCCTCACAACCTCAGCATCACGGGTTGAGCAGAGGTGGTGACGGCCGTGAGGAAGAAGCCAGTGACACATAAAGGTGTCGCCACAAGCCGGAAGGACCCGAGGGCCCTTGTGCTCCTTGTGGGCCGTTGTAAAGTTGCTGCATGCCTCAGGACATGCAGTCTCTAGTGGTTTGGAGGTGTGTTGGGTGTAAACAGTGATGTGCTCCCAGTGCTGGCCGGGGTCACTGCTTAACAGAGCTGCTAACATATTCCTTCTCGGTTCAACAGATTGTCCCTTTCTCTTCATATTCATCTTTTCTAGTCTAACACATTTGTTTTGCCTCCTGGTTTCCTTTAATCAAGCAGTTCTTTTGTCTCTGCCAGATGAGGAAATAGTCCCCGGGATCCCCAGCGTTCCCTGTTCAGACATCTTCTTGCATCATGTTCAGATTTTTTTGTCCTTTATTAGTACATCCGCAAAACATAATCACACAAATGCACACACGTCCTCGCACATACACAAACACACAATCTTCTCCATAAAGGAATGGCCAAACAGACAACCCACATGCAAGGGCACGTCGACAGTCAGTGGGGCTTCTGCTCTGCATGTGTGCCGTAGCCCACCTTGCCTCTGTCATGTTTTCCATATTGAGGTGGTGGTGTGGTGGGCTCCTGCTGGTGGCGGGGTAGGGGCCCTGTCCCAGGGCTGTGCATGTGGGCCTAATCCCCTCATTAACTCAGCCAGCACTGGGCGCAGATGGCAGGTTGGCACTGAAACAGGGTGCACACCCCTAGTCTTTCTACCGCTGTCAGACCCTGAGAGCCCATGGACTAGTATGCGCTCATTACTGTTAATGGATCGCTGTTGGTCCGCCTCAGCTTCGCTCGTGTGTGTTGAGAGTGCACGTGAGGGTGCACCCCTCATGTGTACATGTTTTCTGGTCCTTTTGTTCCATCAAGGGAGTTGACTCTGTTCAGTTGTCTATTTAATGAAGGCTGATGAAAGATGTGATATTCAGTGCAGTTGTTTCAGCTGTCACTTCCAACACTTTTTCTAAAGCCCGTCTGTACAGTAAATACTGCAGCAGCCCAAGTAGTCTTTATGATTTGATGAGAAACATTGAAAATGATTAAACTTGACATGATGCTTCCCAGTACAGGCTGGGGCGGGGGTGGGTGGGGGGGGGGGCACACACACACACACACATACACACTTACATACACCAATTTCTTTCCTTTCCCTCTGTCTCTCTGTGATAGATTAAAGGAAACTGCTACTTTCATGCACTCCACTCTGTGAAGTGCCTATAGTCCTCCTGATTATCGGAGGTCTTAAAAGACATTTACAAGGCTCTCACCAAAACTGACTTGGCCAGCCCATGAAATAACAAACTGTTAAAAACGTTCTTGTAAATTTTCCGCCGACACGCTGGGGGGAAAATGTGAGCAAATTGACAATCGAGACACAGCACTTGAGGGGCTAGGAGCTATTGCACTGACGAAAAGCAGAACCCCTCCCCTCCTTTGAGAACGTGCATTTGTCTCTACTACGGGTTACATGGGCTGGCACTGCAGTTAAACATAGCATGTGTTTACAAAATGTCCAATAGCACTCTTTCATTTGCTTATTTCTAACGATGCCCTGACAAAATATATTTCGCTAACTCCATTTTCCTGTAATAATAACCCAGGGTGGTGCTGAACAAGGTTGGATATTTACTTTTATTATAAGAGAGTGGAACAGATATATCATGCTGGACTTGGGCCAATCATGGACAGATGAAAGACTGGTGTGTGTGTGTGTGTGTGTGTGTGTGTGTGTGTGTGTGTGTGTGTGTGTGTGTGTGTGTGTGTGTGTGTGTGTTTGACTCTTTGAGCATGTGTGTGTGTCTCTGTGGAGGTCATTCTGGGCTTCCTGTTGACAGCTGCAGGCTGTGGGCAGATTTACTCAGTGGCAGATGCTGCTGAGAGACACAACTCGGTCTTAAGTTTACGTTGTACCATTTGGCTGCATCTATTTATGGACCAGGGCTACAATGTGAATAAGTAGACTAGTAGTTGGTCTGTTCGGGTGGTAGTTGTTAGCTTGGTTGGACACCCTCATTACCAGGCATGCACAGGAAGGCATGGTTGAATTCCCTCTACAATAGGGCACGTTGGGTCTTGAAAAAAAAAAAAAAAATCCACAATAGACTCACTGTGACATCCTGGTGCCTCCTTTCATCTTCTCCTTCCTCCTGTCCATGCCTCCTTCCACGCCGCAGTTCTGCTCAACGTCTTTACAATGTGATGTCACGTGCAATTTGTATCCCTGCCTGAGATTTTGTGAAAGAGGATAAATCTGGATATTCTCAGTGGGTGAGTGAACACAGTAGGTGAAAGACTGGCACAAAATCATTGTCCCTTGAGATATGGAGAATGGTCTGGCTTTCCTCAGGTAAATATCAAAGTCCAGTCATGTTGGAGGTTCAAATCTAGGGTCCTTCAATGAGCCAGCTGAAACAAACAAAGCACATGACCTGAACAGGCAAAAACATGGTCACCAGAGAACTAAATGTGGAAATACTGCAGGTTCATCTGGTTAGCAATGAAAACAAAAATGCATGCATAGCAATCCCCCAGACGAAATGAAAAGTGATATAGTTGATAGAGGTAGAAAGCATTTCTATTGATAGCTAAGCATTTTGTAAAGCATTAAAAAAGCTTTTTGTATATTCCACCACTCCATTCCAGACACATAAAAAGCCTGTTAGATCCTGCTTTGAACCACGAGCAGGGATTCAGTTTCATTGCTCAAACATTTACCATTTTGTTTGCTATGTATCAGCCTGAAGTTTGACAAAGGCCGCCATTGTACCAGAGGGACATTTTTTGGCTTTTCTTTTCCTTCTCAAAGCTCCGGTGCTGCATACTGGAAGAGGGCTACACGACAGATAGGTTTCACTTCATGCCCGCAATAATCATCGCTCTATTGTTCGAACGAGGCGGTTTTGTTTGCAAGCCCTTGTCGGGGAAAAAGACGAGAAGGAGAAAACAAGTTGATGGAATGTTACTCTAAACCAACAAGACACACGCTGGTTTTTGCTGTGTTTCCTTCTGCTACTGTCTAAGTTTGATTTCAATGTCTTGGCTTGTTCAACATTTCCTCTATTTTTAGACTTTAGGGTACACTAGCCAACTCGCATATATGTGGCTTTAAATGGTAGTGAGTGAAAAGTGGAAAAATGAAACATATATACCCAGAAATATTGACAGGAAATTGTCAGTGAACTGTAGATAGCATGCGTATGTTTAACAACCAATGTGTGGTACTTTACTGTATCTGGGGACTGTAGCTCTTTTTTTGGCATACTTGAGGCTTCTGTTTAAAAAGAAAAATAGTTTGTGTCTCTATTAGTCACCTCCTGTTAGCAGAGAATGTTCACACATGCATTTTTTACTCTGGTAAACAGACTACATTTGCAGCGTCTCAGTTGGAATGACTCTTCTCTCATGTCAGTAGAATCCTGTTAGTTAGATTCGCACAAGGAATTGTCTGGTACAACTTTAAGCAGACGTTTCCATTTAAGATGTTGATCCAATACAAATCTGAATTAGATTATTTTGTGGCCCATTCATATGGTGTAAACATATACAAATATTACCCAATGTCTCCATGGAGTCCATTTGAGTTACATCTTTGCATGGTCATGTAAGCTTTATAATCTGCAGATTGGGTTGATAATGATTGAATCGTCCAGTTGTTATCAACATGCTTGTGATCTTATCACCTATCGTATGTGGAATGAACAACCTGCAGCATATCAGCGCTGCTCTATTTTGAATATCCAGTTTTATGTGCTGTTATGTTTGTTGTCCTGTGGTTCCAATCGGAGAGACAGGGACAGGCTAAATGAGAGCCAGACTGTTTTCTGTGAGCCCCGTGGGGTTAGTCGTGTTGACGAACAATATCCTGGCCCCCTTGGTCCATGGCTCTTAAGTGCCTCTCAGCTACATGACCTCCTTTTCTCTCAGCATCGCTCTGTCATCAAACTACTTATGCCGGTCCCCCACTATGACAGCTGTCCTTTCATCAAACATGGCCCTTTCAGATAGATGAAGCCTGAATAACAGTGACATGGTTTTGTTGACAGGAGTCAGGATGAATGATTTTAGCTGCCGCCTTGGAGATCTAGGTTGTGTTCGGCAGCTCCAGGGCCCTCTATTTTTTTTTTTATCAAATTCAAGTCAAAGCTCTTTCAGCCCAAGTTGAACCATCTATCCATCCACCTAGATTCAGGAAGCTGAACCTGGCTAGAAGGACAACAATGAACAGGATATGAGGTCATCTTCTTTATGAATCCGGCTGGAAAGTACCACAGTGTCAACTGTTTACCGCCTCTGCCCTCTCTTTATCACCCATTGGTTTCTTATCAGTGTAGTGGCTCCAATATTGACCTTGTGGGAGAGGCTTTCGGCCTTGCCCTCGGTACAGAGCTCATAGTCATTGTCCGCTATTGTTTGCCATTCTTTACTGATCTTAAGGAATCGATTAGGCCATTTGCTCACTTTGTGGGCAGAGGTTAAGTGTCCTAATGTCGGCTTGATTAATGCGTTCTCTCTCAATGATGGCGGTAACAGAGATGCCCTTTGAACACATAGCCGACAAGTAGGATTACGATCCAGAATTTGTCAGAAACGGGTGTGCTGCAGCTTGAAATGCCGAATAAGTTGGATAAAGAGCTCTTCTTTCCTGTCTTCCTGAGTTGTCTCCACAGAGGTGTCGGGGCACTTGTCAGGGGACGCTGTCTTTTATCGTCATCCCCCACCACTCCCCCTCTATGTTTCATCATAATCAAGACTCCATATTTTCCACACACTGACAACTCGGAGACAGAGGGATTACACAACGCACACTGCAAGACATGCCGATGTGAGGAAACAAAAGAAAATTGAGAAAGTCTGTGTATTTAATTAAATGAGTAAATCTCCCAAGGGGGAGTGCTGTAAATGGATGTGTTCGGAGAAGCACCCCATGGCTTTTTCAGTAATATTGGTTTTGGTGTGTTTCTACGCCTGTAGGTATATATACCACTATATCTTTCTTACAATAATAAGTTTGGGATGGCTGTTTGCCGTGAAAACTAAGAAAAGTTGTTGACTTACTGGGTGTATGATTGGATTCTTTGTCCTCCCAAGATTGTCTGTAATATCTGTCTCAAGATATCTTTTTTTCTGATTGTTTCTGTGATTGGAGGGCTGTGGACCATCCCTTTATGTGAAAGGGGGAAAAAAAGGAAATTTGGACCAGCTCATGCCACAGAAAGCATACACTTGGCCGGCTTATTGATTTACCCCTCCCCTACCTCCCATGACCCTCCTCTCTATCCATCCATTCCTCTTTCCCTCTCCAATAGAAAGCTGATGAGCCCTCTCCCCACAGACCCGCCGCCAGCCACAGTTAGTCAGGGTTCGCTCCGTCCATCTCTAGCCCTGCTAGGCAGAAGATTTCTCCCGAGGCCAAGGGGAACAAGGCATATTCTGTTACAGCCAGTACAGGAGAAAGAAAATGTACTGTTACTAGATATGAGTGAAATCAAATCTGTTTGACTTGCCCGGCAGCTATGACCATTTTCGAGTGAATGGAATGCAGTCACAGTGCACCTGACAGATTTATAGGGCTGTCAGTATTTAAAGTTGATCAGATAAAAATGATTATTATTTTATCTCCATCGGGAGGGGGTTAGGAAAGGTGTGGTAGAAACAGATACTACTCCAAGGTGTTCAATACACAGTAGATCATATTTTAGTGCCTATTTTTTTTTTTGGTGTTACCTGACTTTTTCGCCCAATTAGGATTCTTATCTTGCACCTAGTATTTAATTTTGAATTAGCTACCGATAGTCAAGACGGATGTTGTGTGTTTTTCTTCCGGAAAAGAGTCACCAGTCATCAGGGAAAGACAATCCGTGACTGAAGACGGGTCCGTGCCATCGTGTTTCAGCTCGTCCTGACTAAAAACTCAGAGTGTTCCGACTAAAACGGGTTCAGCATTGTTTTCAAAAGTTGGAAGTAGTGGAGATGCAAACGAAAACATTTGAGTGGGGATGTAGCCCCACTGTCCTAAATCTTGCCAAATTGGTGCAGAGCAGAGGGGAGAGCGCACTCACCCCAAAGCTGCTTTCAGTTGGCTAAACTTACATTCATCCTGCACTTCAAAGGCCTGTGGGCGTTGACACACTGCCCTCCTTTGTGTTAGCGTGTATCTGAGTAAATTGAAATTGAGGAGCGAAAGACAGGGCAGAGAAAACAATGGGCTTTAAACAAACCTTGAGTCAGGCTCCATAGCAGCTGGTGGTGTCTTGTGAGGCTAACGGTGTTTGCCCCAGCAGTGTGACAGATGTACTCTATGCCCCTTTGCTACTTTTCTCTGTGTGTGTGTGTGTGTGTGTGTGTGTGTGTGTGTGTGTGTGTGTGTGTGTGTGTGTGTGAGTGGTTGAACGGGTATGGTAAGGAGGAAGAAATGGGGAACATTCCAGAGGAAGAGCTTGGCAGATCAAGCCATTATGTGCACTTCACTGAATCAAATACAAAAAAAAAAGTATGTCTATCTCTCTCTTTATTTCTTCATGACTCTCCATTTTTCTTTTGATCTCACACACATGCACATAGCCGGCCAGTTTGCAGCAATCCAACAGAGGACCTTTTTGCTAATGAGAGCACGTACCACAATTACTGCTTCTTTGCTCAGTGGCTCAGGTTTGACGGAGTCCCACTCGGGCAGTCTTTCTTTCTTCCCGTCCACCAACACGATGCTGGATAGCTGGCAGCCCCACTAATTGGATGGTACTGTATTTGCTCTGCACTCGCTGTCCCTCCATAGCCCCTTCATCTGGGCAGATGGTGCGGATATGGTGGATGTTAATGTGAGATGCCGCAAGCTTCATCATCTGGTATCAGTCAGCCTATAATTGCAACAGCACTGGTGGTTCGTCGTAGCCTAACCAGGCCCTGTTATAACCCCACCCACGCTCTAATGGTGGATGGGGCTCTCCATTCCCAACCATGTGCGGAGGAAGATTTTTGCAGGAGCAGAAGAAGGGAAAAGGGAGGGAATGAGAAGGAGCCAGAGGAGGAGGAGTGTGATCTCTTGCTTCCTGTCCCGGTCTTGATGGTACCCGTCTGGTTGCCAGGCTTCTCGCTCCCCCGGTGCCTCCCCCAATTCACCACTGCTCCATCCCCCCTCCTTTTTTGATGCCATTAAAATGATGATGGATTGATCTCGCTCAGCGGAAATAACTTTTGAATGCCCACATTTTTTGGTTATACATAGATGGGGGCTTGGGTTTATTTATCTTTGTGTATCTGTGTTTAAAATACGCAGTGACACAATCTCACAAAAATATGTATCCACTCTAACTTCCCAAAAAAAAAAAATTAAAATAATGTGTGTTCTGATATACAGTATGTGTCCTTGCATTTGCTTGTGGGCTCATGTGCGTAACACCACATGTGTGCGGGTGCGTTTCTGTGTGTGTGTGTGTGTGTGTGTGTGTGTGTGTGTGTGTGCTCTTTATGAAAGGCTTGTGGAGCTAATTAAAAGGCCTTGTGTTGGACAGAACCATTCATCTTCGAGATGGGCCCAGGCTGTCACTTACCCCCACTGCAATTGCAGGAGTAAAGTACACAACACACACTCTCTTCCACGCCATCGCCAACATCTGTATGTTGGGGTTGAATATGCATGCAGTTTTTAATTCTTTTTTTGTATGTTAACATATTCAAATGAGTTGTATCTCTTCTGCTCATCTCTCCTTTGCCATGATGGAAAGAAATCCCCTCCTTCTATCAACCATCCCCCACTAAAGGTGACAAGAGCCGTTAATGTTGAGATGTGTTGCCTTTGATGGAGGGATTAAGATATGCAGAAGTCTCCCTCTAGATTCTCTTTGCTCAGCAGGGTTTCTGGATCACAGGGCAAATTTATTACCTGCGATGGGACCGACAAAGAATGCTGGCAATGGAATTTGTAATTGATGCCTTTTAGTATGCCATCAGTTCCTGCATATCCTTTGGCCTCTTTTGCTTGCCCCCTGGTCCACGTGCACCATGTGTGAACCCAGGCTGCCTGCCCCCTTGCCCTCTCATTACCAGCACGGGCCTGGGGGTGCTGCCAGGGCACTGAGAGGTGAAGCAGCTGGGTCAGGACACCGTGCTCTGCTCACAATCACACCCAGCTATGTGGTTGAAAAGGTCAAATCTCATTTTCATGGATGAGCAAACTTAATGCTGTCTGTTACTGACTATATGTTGATGGGAATTGATTGAGCGCCTCAGCCCTGCATAACATTATCCGTGTGTGTCGGTGTGTACATTCATGTGCAGCTGTAGCGGACTGGTTGGTCATTACCAGCTTTAGGCGGCACACATCTATCAGTCCATTAGTGGCATTCGGTTCTGTCAGGTTTTGTCGCAATGACACACATTTTTGCTGAGTTTGTTCTTTTGGAGCTCTTTATCGACTGGGACAATTTGGGGTTGAACAGCCCAGAAAAGCAGGATATATTTGCAGAGGGGATGGGTGAGAGGTAACTGGGAATACACGCTCGACTTGGTCCAGCACTGTGAAACGTCCCTCATCACATGTGTTAAGAGACAGGCGTAGCAGTGAAATGTTTGCTGATTTAAAGTCACTCTGGCATTTTGACTGATCGTTCTCTCTCTGCATCGGGGTCGTCCCAGGTCTGTCTGCCCCTTGCCCCGTAAAGCCCTCCCACCAAGCAACAATGCAAGGTTTTCTTCTGTTGTTGCACCATTCAAGATCAAATTACAATAATTACATCCTCTTAAAAGGTTTTGGTACATGGAGCACGGGCTAAATCCTCTAAATACACTACTTGTGAACAATAGGGTACCTGCCATTTGAATAAAAAGAACGGGGGCAGAGGAGGGGCCTGATTTTTCACTTAGTCTCAGCATTGGTATTGACAAATGAGGTCTCATCAACTTGAAAAACATGCATAGTAAGAGCAATGCCAGACTTGATATCTTTTAGTTCTTGAAAGGGAACAATGCCCGTACCATCACCCCACTCTGTCTGTGGTTCCTTTGTCTGTGTGTTTGGTGTGTCTGTGTGCATGTGCAGACAATGTGTATGCTTGACAGTGTGTAGCAACACCTGCGGAGCACATAAAAGCAACATGTGCGTATGTGTGTTTTGTTTGTAGGGGAAAGAGGTCGATCCCTGAGGGGGTCTGTTGCTCTGAGACATGTAGAGGGTGAGGGGTCACTGGAAAGGGGGGCGGGGGGGGGGGGGGGTAACCCTCACCTCCACATGAACCTTAAACCAGCGAGAGACGAGCGAAGACAGGGAGATAGTGGGGGTTGAGACTTGAGCTTGAACATACGTCTGCAGGGCCTGAGACAAATGATGGGGATTTCCTCTGCCTTACTGACCACGTCTGACTGTCTACGCCCTTATCTTTTATCTGTCGCTCTGCTGTCTTGAGGAAGAGAAATACCATCTACCCTGCTTGAAAACCCATAGTTTAGAAATATGGTGAACGGAGATTGAGAAACAAAGTTGAAGAGATCACCGGTTGTCAGAAGATTTTTTTTATAGCTTTCTCTCCTTTTTTTTCGAAAAAAGTCGAGCAAAAAAAAACGCTGTCAAAATGTGTTCCAGGAAATGAGGATTTACTGTTCCAACTCTGTTGACAAGCAGGTGGAACGCTATTAAATCTCAAAGTTTAAAAAACTCGGCTCTTTATTTGAACAGTTTTCTTTTTTTTTCTTCTAAAAATTAAAAAAATATCATATGAACCTGTTCAAATATGTGAGAGCTGTTAGATGTGTTGGATTGCTCATGGTGTGAACTCTGTGTGTGAGCTGAAACTGTTAATGGCGTGAAGCAGCATGAATCTCTCCACAGGGTAGGGCTAATGTCGACAATGCGGGAAGAGATATGTGCTTCAGCGGTGGGTGTGTGTGTGTGTGTGTGTGTGTGCGTGGGTGTGTGTGGGTGTGTGTGTGTGTGGGTGATGGATGGACAGAGCCGGGGTTAAAGTGGGGTCACCCTGTTTGTTTTGTTGTGTTTAGGTGGAGATGGGGCAAGGAGGGCCTCATAGCTTTCCTCTGTGTTAATAAGGTCTGTTTGCCACACTTCATCACCATACCTCAAGGTCTGATGGGATGTGTGTGCAACCTCTCCCCCTCCCTCTGTATCTCTCTCTCTCACACACACACACACACACACACACACACACACACACACACACACACACACACAAACAAACGTTGAGATCAAACAGAGGAAAGACGCTTAATCACTATCTTCAGGTAAGTGTGAATGATTGTAGTTCCTCATAACTAATTGGCCCCCCTTGGTTGCAGTTAGTTGCATATCAGCAGTGGTCCACAGTACTTGACAGTCTCTCCATCTATCAAACGAAGATCCTTGAGCTTCCCTGCCTGCCTGTTGTCGTGCCATTATTCCTCACTGTAATGTCTTAGCTTCAGTGAAATGTCCCCGGGACATGGACAAAATACACGCTGATGGCCGAATCCACCCATGGAAGTAAATACAGGCTCATGGACCCTTTTATCCCTCCGTATCATCTATTTCTTCACAAAGCTGTTTTTACTGATACATATGTAGGAGTGATGCCGGGCTTGGCCTTGTGACCTGAGCCAGCTCTACTAGAGCGGTGTATGGCCATCAGTTATCCATAATGGGTAATGATTCACTCTCGCTACAGTAGATGACCTGGCTGTACAGTTTCAGTCACATAACTTACATCGGCAGGATTCACCACCGGAGGCTAAGCGGGATTTGCTGACCCGTCATCATCAGAATAAAGATGAGTCTCTGGCTCGCTTTACCATGGTTGAGCCTCTCAATCCTTCTGCAGGAAAACAGGCCATGTTTGCCACTGTGAGGCATGCCAATTTTGATTTTGTTTCCACTACACTGACGCCTACATTCTTTTCCACAGCTGCTGTTGAGATGTGCTTAACTTTCAGCTACACTAGTGGTGCTGGTCAGTGGCCAATAGTCACAGACTGTTGAAAGACACGTGTGTGAATGTGACAGCACTGCTTAGCATGCCCAGTCAACTTCCACTCGATAAAGAAATATTCTCGGCTTGTTAGATTGTGCTCGAACACCAATTCAACACCATCACCTGTGTGAGGATGCTTTGGATCTTTGCGGTGGCTCCCTGTGCTTGGATGTCAGCTGCTGCTACTGTAATGAAACTACATGTAATAGTCAAAGCCCTCACCTGGAACAAGGAAGAGCACTGGGCCATATCCTCACTTTCACGCCAGAATGTCCTGACAAATAAACTCCATATAGGTTCGCCATGGTCCCTTGCCAACCCTGTCACATTTATCTTCCCAGCCTGACTTGGCTTATCTAAGTTCCAGCTTGTCAACCAACGGAAATTATCATATAAAGGGATTCCATGCCAGCTGTGAGTAGAGCGTATGTGCACTTGGCTATTTCTGTGTATTGCACATATTACACAGGTCCGAGTGTTTGTATGTGACGTGCATTTAGCTATCTGTCTGTATTATTCAATATAGCAAATAAGCGGACACCAAGATGAATCTGTGTGGCATTGTTTTTCTCCAGTCTGAACATACCTTTCTACCAGATAAATGGATATAGATACTGTGAATTTGTCTATGTCAACGTGGTGCACAACGGCACCCGTTATCAGCACAGTGCTGCAGCCAAGTGCTAGTGAGGCCGCTGGATTAATCCTCCCTTTATAACAAATCATCCTCCACTTAACCTTTCTGAAAATCTGGGGTGAAAGGGTGAAGGATGAGACGGCCCGAGATGATCATACAAGGGTGATAGTGCTGCTGTTAATGAGCCCTGTGCTATCAACAGAAGTAGTGCCTTTTACAGAAAATAATGTATGTCTTCCAATACTTGCGACCTATAAACAGTCACCCCTTGGGAACCAACCGATCCATTTGTTCTGAGGAGTCTGAACCCCGCCAACTGTTCAGGGGCAGTCTCTCTGCGTATCCGAAGCGGCGGTGTTATGATGAACTTCATACAGAGAGAGAGAGAGAGAGAGACAGGTTTCTGAAGGATGAAAGCATTCCCGTCATACATTTCCCTTTGGGATGTGGTTGCTCTCAAAGCAGCCCTCCTGCCGACACAGATTTGGGAGATTCCAGAATACCGTCAAATCTCAGCGAACACGAGGGAGGGCCATGGAAATACAACACGGGGAGAGCCGTCCATAAGAAGCGTAAATGTGGGCTCATCAAAGTGAATATTTCCTCTATTCCCCACTCTTTTCATCGTTTATGTGTTTCCTCTGACAAAACACTACTTTTAGGCCTTATTCTCTGACAGATATGTTGGTGATAATTAGGCTCACAATAAGAGAGCGCCAGACATTTGAAGACGTCCTCCTTTTGAACATTTCCTTTCAAGGGAAACTTTGGGTAACTTTTCCTCTTTGCAATTGACAACTTCATATCTGTCTGTGAGTTCTTCCTTCCTCCTCTCTCTCGCTCTCCTATTCAACTCACTTGTCTTTCCACATGTTTCTACCCACCTACTCATTGTGAAGCTCTGCTCTGTCATTACCTGGGACAGAGGTGGGTTCACGGCGCGTTCTGCACTCTGTAGTTTCCCTTCCTTCCCCTCCCGCATGCAAATAACTATCATGCTAGTTACACTGCCACCCTGGTCTTGGCATTCTATTTTCCCTCATGGAAATAATCTGCCAATGCTCTGCAGACTGGAAGGGCATTCTCTCGCTCGCTTTAGATATGGTCCGCATATGATACAGGAATGCGTAGCCTGCTAATTGATCAGGCAGATGTAATTACTGTGCGATTAATGGCTGCTTTAACGCAGGTCGGATTAAGTGTTCTACTTGCGTAGTTTGCTGTTAAAACAGGCTTGGAGAGTTAGCGTTTGGTTTTGGTTCAAAGTCTGACATGTCCCTGTCTAAAGGTGAGAGTTCATGACTTAAAATAGTCAGGTCAGTGGGGCTGTTCTTTTCCACATTTTGACGCTAAAGCTCCTCTTAAATAGCTGCTTCTAAAGCGCGCTTTGCCATTGAAGCTAGGTCAATGTGCATGTGTGTTAAACATGTCTACGAGCTGGATGAGGGTTTTCTATTTAAAAATCCTCCCAAGGAGGAAAGCAAGGTCAGTGGCGTTACGCCGGAGCATAAACAGCTATTTGGATGTTGCGCTGTATTTAGACAGGTGTTTAAAGGGAGGTAAGTGCGTCTAAGTAGTGTTTACACCAGTATTCCAGTGAACCCACCATATTCATGGGCTATATTCCCTTGGTAAATCATCAACAGTGTCTTTTCTATGGCAATTTCTAAACAGTTCATTATGCAAATTGCAGTGCATTCATGGTGGTGTGCATAATGTGTGCACACACGTGTTTGTGCAGTTCATGTCATGTTCTTTGTTTTGCATTGATTGCTACAAACTCAAGTGGGATGGAAACGGATAGAATAAGTTCAGCTAAGAGCAGAGGGGGCTTGGAGTGTACTGGCCTAGAAGTGAGAGCTTTGGTGGACATAATCTCTTTTATGCCTTTAATTTGGGAGGATTAGTAACCTACATTCTCTCCTCTCATCTCTTGGAGGCCAGCCTTTTATGGACGGACACGGCTCCCTTCATTGCTCCTTGACTATTTATTTGACTCCAAACAGTCATTCTGGCTTTTTCACTGCACTTGCCAAAAAAACCTTGAAATTTATGTAAATGTAGTTGTTCGAGGTTTTTTTTTTTTTTTTTTAAAGGCAAAAGCCTGAACATCTTCATGGATGATGTGATTTTATTCTCTGGAGACACACACACTACTTAAAAAATACACTAAATCAATCAAATGTGTGATCAGTATACTATATTTTGTGTTGCATATCTCTTTTTGCTCTGTTTTAAAAGGGCCTTTGTGCTCATGAATGCTCATGATCGATGATTATGGATGCAGCTCCAGGGTTGTGATTAGTGAGAGAGACGATTGCCAATCATCCTTCATTTCTTCCAGTCAGTCAGTTTAGTGGCGATGGGGCGGCTTTTTGTTCTGCCTTCATAGTGTGTAAGGATGCGTTGTGATTACGTAACACACACACACACACACACACACACACACACACACACACGCACACATGTACCCACACACCCAAAACCACTCCAGCATGATACATTCCTATCACCTACTGTTGCCCTCCATTGATCTGGCAAACAGAAGTCTTCATTGATTGCGGTCACCCGCAGATTTCAATCAGAAAGATGCACAGTGCAAGGTCTTCTTTAAGCCCGAGGACACAAAAGACAGATGCGGGGCTGTAAAAGTCCTGCATCTTAATCTGTCCAGATGCCAGCCTGCAATCTTCCCAACCCATTCCACACCCTTTGCCAATACATCTTTGTTTTATCTCTGTCAAGCTTTTATAGTGTCCTTTGAGTGCCCGGGGAAGGGGCTGGAATTGTTGGAGCTATTTGGCTCTGCATGAATCATAGTATTTGATGATGAATGCCTCCATGCAGCTTTGTAATTGCTGACAGATAAATTGTATTTATTATGTTTATTTTGCCACAGCATAGATTGATTTATTAAAAGCATAATGTCCTTTCAGACATTGCAGTAATTGTTAATGATATCTTTATTTGATACCCACATCAGCACAATGAACAAAGTGTTGCTCCTCTGATGATTTACGCTGGACCCATCTGTTTGCCTCCAATAATTCAACTCTTTATTCATGTGATCTAGAACAAATAGGGCCCATTATGTGCCCTTTCTGTAACCGTAGTCCCTTTATCAGTTATTCCCAAGGCGGGATCTTATTAGGTTTGCAAAATCATTTTGCAGAATGTTTCTTCCATGTTTCTTCCAGGGAGCCTGCATGTTCGTATTGCTCTTATAATTGTAGCTCTACGTGTAACATTGCATCTGATATAAAAGGCTGCCGTACATTCTGTTTGTTTAATTGATGAGAGTTGAAAAAAACGAGAGCCTCTTAACTTCTCCAAAATCTATGTATTTAGTTTCATTTCTAAAGTATTTAACATCAGTTTGTTTTCAATAATACTAAATTGTGATTTATCAAACGTATATGGCTGGTTGACCAAATCAAGATCAAGAGTAGAGAGGAGGAAGCAGACCGACAAAATGTGTTGAGAATTGAGAAAATCAAGGGGAAGATAAAACATCTTTGTTTGTGGTTACGGCCGATGAGTATCACCAGAAGTTAACGACCATTTTCTTCCTTCATACGGACAGACTGACAGCAGGCTGAATGTCTGCTCCTTCTCTGTAGGATTTCTATTCAGCGCAGTTATACACGAGCAGCTGTGGAAGTGGTCATGTAAAAAGGGGGAGTGGGCTTGAGGGCTAAAAGACTGATGACCCTGTCTTTTCCCCATTTACTTCTAATCTCTGTTCTGATGTGGAGTAAATTGTATTACTTCGCACGTTGCCAAGCTGCCCCCTGCCACCCCTCTCTTTGCCGGCTTGTTAATCGCTGACCACTGATCAAACGCTGAGGGCCTTCCCAGGTCAGGGCCGGAGTGCCCTCTCGACCTTTGTCTGCTTAACGCCAAATTATGATGTATTAAGGCACAAAAGACTACTAATGGCTTTGCATGTATTAAACATCTGTGTTGCTCCTTGATCAAAGGGCCATTTACAACAGGACCCTAAATATGCTCACAGGAAGTAGTGGTGAGTAAAAAAGGTCAGGGGTCAAGGCGAGCGTGTGAAGTGGACATGTGGCTAATTATTGGCTCGCAGGAGCCTTTGTACTGGGAACCAGCTTTAAGACTAGAGGACTAAGGTCTTTAATATCCTGTTTGCAGACCCTAAATGTTCTCTGTATCAGAGAGGAGCATTCCTGAAGGTCAGAAACGGAGGCTGCTGCTTTGATGATGATTGGGCATGTCCTCCAGTCTCGGAAGCAGATGATAATCTGCAGTGCACATGCCTGGAGAGAGAATGCCATGCTCTTGACTGCGGTGGAGACCATTTCCCCGTATTGTAGTGGATGATAGTGGAACGGCAGTCAGACCTCAGGGCGGCATCACTCGTCTTCTTTCAAAGTGAGTGAGCATTGTTTCAGTTTAGAGTTGTGGCTCCATTCCTGTGGTGTCAGAAATTATACACTCCGTCTTCAACGTCAAAAGCCGCTGTTTGGACTTGACTTGGCCACGGTTGAACTCAAAACCCCTCAATTTGCTTCAACTTAAATGAGACATTTAGAAGTCACCAGACATTCCTGAAGTGAGTGAGCAATCACTTTGTATTGTCAGGGCACAGGAGTGAGAGAAGAATGTAATCAAATATTTGAGGAATGGTTAAAGTAGGCCACAGGTCTATGGGTTACCACCAATATTGATAGAGCTTCCTGGAAAACAAAGTTATCCAAGAATTAAGGCAACTCTTGAGGTTTTTAGGAGATTTCAATCATGCTTGTTTTGAGCAAATGACTTACGTTAGTTGAGCAAATACATGATTCTGTTGTTCATGCCTGTGCACCAAAACGGACTCATCCTTAGAGCATATCTTTAAAATCAACCCTTTCAAAATCCAACCTATTTTCTTTCCAACAAACAAATTAAATTACCTTAAATTAGAAGCCGTTCGATGAGTTTAAGTACCATTAACCTGAACAATTAGTTATGTTCTAAAGGTCAATGAATTATTGATCTTCTTAATTAGAAAGTGAGAATGGATGATTGTTAATTGTTTCATTTATCTTCGCTCCAGATGTGCTGAAGGACTCACATTAACAACTGCATCTTCCCACTTGACAGGAAATGAAATATCTTTAAAAAAATACATTAAAAGATGGCATTTTCTGAGTAAAAAGCAGACTCTATCTCCCTCTTTGTTTACCCCTGGATTTAATCCCCAGCCACTTTGAAAGGTTTCTTTATGGAGAGGGTAATTATAGTCAACCCCACTGAAAGTTATAGTAAACCTCATGAACACTGGCAGCGGCACAGAGAGCTTTTGTAGAGGTGGATCCATGGCACCATTTATTAAGTAATAACCCTATTAAGTGTCATTCACTTTGGCTTTTGGCTCGCTACAATTTCTCTTAGGTTGTAATCATAAACTTTGTCTTGAGCCGAATGTCAACAGATAGCGTGTACTGAATGTTAATTATATCCCAGTGTCCACCATACAGTATATCCATTTTACAGCTGCACAGCAAAATCCTTAAATGTTGCCAGAAAGGTGAACTGTATGATTTTACCCAGATTCAACCAAATCATGCAAAGATAAGGCTATGTTTAGCAGAAAACATAGCATGAACCGCTCATAATACAGTACTCAGTACTATTGTATAGACTCAGCAGCACCAGGATCATGTACAACATCACTACTACTCTTTTTATCATCACCTTTCTGTCTCTTCACCTCATGAGAGAAATACATTTTATCTGTATTACTGTCTCTCTCTTTCTTGACTTGACTTTTTTTTCCACTTTATCTTCCTTGTGTCTCTATAGGCGATTCTGTGTGCTTGCCTGTCTGTCTCTCTCTGTGGGGGTTTACACTAGGTCTGCACCAAAGGTCTCTCCCCTTTCCCTCTAATTGGCCAGCTCCCCTCTCGCCATGCTTGCTTGATAATTGGACATGCAACCCCAATCCTCGCATCCCAATCCTCGCATCCCAATCATTGGCTCGCTCCAGCCCCTCTGCATTCCACACACTTCTCATCCCAGTGCGAGTCTCTCTATGGAACCCGTCTTTGACCACTACATCAAAGAGAATATACCATCCTGAACTGTCCAAACATATCGCGGCTCGGGCGGCTCTCGCCTCGCTCACAATACCAACTATAAGTATGAGATGGATTTTTGTCCATAACATTGCATCCAACATCTCCCTTCACTGCAAGAACCCCTGGAGACGAAGAGCATATATACTTCTGCAGTACATGGAGAACAAGGTAGTTCATTTTTGGGGTAGCCCTGCTGGAATTATTCATAAGGGGTTCGATATCAAAATATTCCGCTCTGCTCTGGCCCTTAATAATTCATGCTTAGCATTCGTCTTCATTGGTATAGGGAGCAGAGGAGTCATCCGTCACTATAGGGAGCCTTGGTTTATCTAGTACCCAGTCTTAGTGTTGGTTGTCAGGGTTTACAGTTAAGCCTAATTCATGCTTCTCCGTCACGTCCTGACGCCGTCGTTGAGCATTCGAAGTTCTGCGTCGAGGGTCCGTGTTGCTCTGCAATTAACCGCCATGCCGCCAGGGGGGTGTGCCTGTGTGGCTGTGTTTTGCGCGATTTCTCGCCATGAGTTTAATGTTATTTTGCAGTCTTTGTAGTCCCTCGAAGAAAAGTTATAAAGGTGGTCGTATTTCCTGACCTCCTCGATGATTCGTTCTTCTGTTTGGTCCATTGTTACTACCGGTCTACAAGAACTTTAAAAATAGCGGTGTAGGAAGACAAACCGGAAAGAGCAATCGCCGGAAATTACGTTCTGAGCGGACCAATCACAGCGTTGCGGTCCGCGTCAACGCGACGCGTAGTTAGGATTTTTTGTAGGTGCGCGTCGGGCTACGGCGTAGGGGTCTGCGTCGACGCGTAAGCTACGGCGTAGGTACGCCGTCGACCTGACGGAGAAGCATGAAACATTGCATCCAACATCTCCCTTCACTGCAAGAACCCCTGGAGACGAAGAGCATATATACTTCTGCAGTACATGGAGAACAAGGTAATTCATTTTTGGGGTAGCCCTGCTGGAATTATTCATAAGGGGTTCAATATCAAAATATTCCGCTCTGCTCTGGCCCTTAATAATTCATGCTTAGCAGTCGTCTTCATTGGTATAGGGAGCAGAGGAGTCATCCGTCACTATAGGGAGCCTTGGTTTATCTAGTACCCAGTCTTAGTGTTGGTTGTCAGGGTTTACAGTTAGGCTCAGGAGGGAGGGAACAAAAGAAGGAGGCGTGTGGCTTTGTCACACTGACGAGTGGGCCCCCCCATCTCTGGGAAGGAGGCAGCTCGAAGGAGGAGAAGGCTGAGCTCCTGACCTTTGGGAAAGGACCATTGGCTTTAGATTGAGTGATGGTGTCAGCCGCTAGTGTAAAACACCTCTATTAGGAATGCCTGGCATGCTTGGGCGCTTCTAATTATGAAGAATGCAAAACAACAGTCAGGGGAGACAGGAGAGGTTGCCTCCCAGTCAGCTGTAAGCCATGCTTATTCAGCAGCTACTGCTATGTGGGACCCACCACCGCGCGACTACTTGTCTTACCTCACCCACACAAAACCAAACCGATCTGACACGTCCCCTTGTCAAAGCTTTGTATTGGAGTCATTTATTTCCCCATTATAGTTCACGCTACCACCGCATGACATTCTGGAGAGTTTTGTTCTGTTAGTAAATGTGCTTTGTCTTCCCGTATGTAGTGTATCAGCGCATGTTGAATTCATCTAAAAAAGAAAAAGAAAAGAAGACCCTGGACGCGGAGAAAAATAACTCAACATTTGTGCATTCTTGAAAACAGCCAATGATACAAGCCATCTGTGTGCAATTTGACTCTGACTGTGCTGTCATCTAGCTTCCCGAAAACATATCCCTGTGAGGCAAAAAGCCGTGTAACATAACCAGCAGAAATGCATAGCTACCGGGCAGTCAGCGATGACGGGAGGCATGGACAGGCGGAAGGATGGAGAGATGGAGAGCGGAGGGAGTCCCCAGAGATTTCCAGCCGAGAGACGGAGGTCAACAGCAGAACACAAATAGGCTTTTTTTTTTTCAAGAGCTGTGAGGGAGGGAGACGACAGTCCCTCCTCCTCCAACCCCCTGCCCGATCATTCACCGACAACTGAGAGCTCATTATAACCGACCACAGCGAAGCACAGGAGAGGCGCTAAGACCAAAGCCAGGGGCCAGACGGTGAAAAGCTGGGACGCTGGTATACCGTCGCTGGTTTTCTGGTGGCTGCCAGTGTATTCTGTGAGGCTTTAAAGCTGAATCAATATCGTACAACTCTCGCTCTGATATTTCAACCACTCCCATCCTTTAATGACTACAAAATCAGGAAACAATCGGATATTTTGAAAAATTGATTCAGCATTGTACAACCTCTTGGTTTTCATCTCACTTCAGCAGTAACATGTTTTCCCCTTGTTTGTTTTAAGAACAACCTAACTGGCAGATTTGTCATCTCCTACAGTTTTACTGTCACCCACACCCATAAAACGTCTCTATTTATTTAGTGGCAGCCAAGCGTTCCTGTTTCTCTCAAAGGAATGCCCTTGTGCTCGCCCCAGTAACCTTGAGCTTAATGGAGGAGGTCAATCTGAAGCTGGGAGGGGTTGGGGGGCTTTTAAAGAAGGAGTACAGAATACAATGAGGGAATAAAAGAGTTGGGGTTGCTAATGATAGCAGGAAGGAGAGCAACACCGGGAGCCAAGGTGATTATTCAATATCTAGAAATTCATCTCCTGCCCTCTCTTTTTCCCCCCTCTGGCTCTCTCTATATCTCTTCCTCACCCTACCATTCTCTCTCTCTCTTTGTCTCAAATGGGTCTGGGGGGAAAAAAGCTATTGTTGGACTTTCTCACATCTCAGCAAAAATTAATTCTCTTCATTTTTTGCCTCCCAACACAATTGTTGCTTTGGTGTCTAGGATTAAATATTCCATTAGTTTATATGCATGCATCTTTAAAGCAAATGCATTTTCTGTAGGGAGAAAATGAACAGGGCCCAGCTGAGAGTAAGTGACAGGGGAGAGAGAGGGAGAGAAAAATAGAGTCACAAATGAGGTCCAGGTGTGGGGGTAATCAATTTCATGGAGTTTGGTTTTGCAAGGCTGCATGCTGAAGGAGACTGTCATAATTGGGCCACCATTTCAGACAGGTAATGGCTTTGCAGCATTCATTCTTTTTGCACACACACAAACACACACACATTCCTGCATGGACCCATGGAAATCACAGGCCGTTGAACACAATTGAGACGGATAGGTTTGTAGTATTTCCTAGTAACCCCCATGTTTCAAGGACTCTTGCAGGCTTGTTCATTTATCATAAGGCGAGGTCTGTTTGGAGGAGCCTTTCTCTGGCTGTGGTCAGATTTATCACAGAGCACAACTCCTGTTCAGCTTTTTTTTACCAGCGAGATGAGCTGTACAGAGCTGCAGGTGCTGCAAAGTTAAAAGATGTTTTTATTAACGCTAAACTGTGAAGGGATTCACATCGCTAAGCTGCTAAACACAGGTGACCGGTCTACCCATGGATCTCTTGTTTTTTCCACTCTTTTTCCTCCGCAAGCTAGCAGATAACACAAGTGTGTTACTGCATGATTGCCCTGATACAAATCCTCACTGGGTAATGGCACAGCAGCTGATCATTTAAAAACAATACAATTATAAGAGTTTAATGTTAACAATTTATAGAAATGACCTGCATTGAGAATGCATATTTTAAGTGATTTTACATAAATATCACAGCAAGTCTTCTATCTGCTAGTTCTTACCGCCAGGAACACTCGCGCGTCTTCTCCTCAGCGTTGCTCCGGCTGAGAATCGTCATTAGCACTACTTAGCACTAGTACGATGTAAGGAATACTAAATAAAATCCTGAAATTTTATCTTAATTAGTCCCAATTAACAATTGTTCTGCTATTGCAGCACTGGCATGCACTGGCATTTACACAGCTATCCCCTGACACATACCCGCACACAAACACACAGACGCAAACCGTGCAGACAAAAGAACATGCATCTTACAGTCTCTCGCATTTTTCCCTGCTTTAATGGATCCAATTACTCTTTCAAAGACTGCCAAAACTGAGCCTTATGGCGCGCCAATTGAGATGGTAATTCAGTTGTTTTTAATGGACACACTCCCGATAATAAACCTGTGGGGGGGGGAAAGATTTTCCAGACAAAGTGCGGCTCACGTGGTAAACGTACATTATGCTAATTTGAGGTTTAGAGAGGTTGTCGTGTCTCATGAGGTAGGGGGTGTCATATATTCCCCTTTCATAATGGAGGAACCCTACCTGTAATTGCCCCTAGTTTTGTTCGTTAATGGAACGTGAGCAGTTTCCTCCCAGCGCTAAAGTATGTCACCGGGTGTTGAGATGGACACATTTAGGTACACATCCTATCCCTTGCTGAGGAACAGTCCAGCATTGTTTGCTAGTCATGGTTTGGATCCTGGATATACTCCTCTGCTTTGTTTGAGGGAGTCAAACAATGACAGAAGAACAGGCGGCTCTGAGTGTTGAGGCACAGTTAACATCGACTCGCTGCAGAGCATTCCTGCTGGTCCGTTCACTGATCCAGTATCATCTCTCTGTGGTGCCCGACGGGCTCATGTTCTTGGCTTGTCTCCTGACCGGCCATCGAGTTACCTCCCCCTCCCTCTCACAGGTTCTCGATCCCTGACACTTACCAGACAGGAGCCTGGGATGGAGACCACCGGACACAGAGGAGGTCACTGTATCCCGTTTCACCAGAGAGGATGAATAGTTCTGGGACAACCAAACACACACTGCCCCCAGACTGCCTAGGGCACCACGGTCCGGTGAGAAGAGGGAGGGAGAATACGAAAGAGTGACTGAAGTGCATTCCTGAAAGGAGGAGATATGGGATTGAATGACAGGGGAGGACGGGGGGCCACTGGTGACACTGGTAGCCGCTAAGATCGGGTTTTCTCTCTGAAAAGCAGGCTCAGGAAAACAATGACTCTGGCATCTGTCTGGAAGGGAGAAACAGAGACTGGGATCCTGTGCTGTGGAGTGGTGAGGGTTCACGGGAATGCCTTTAATGTAACCCTGCCCAGGCTCTCATCGGATACTTCATGGCTCTCCTTGTAGAATGTAACATGAATCAGACTCTATCGCCGCATCAATTAATGCGACACACTCGCCGACTCTGAAGCCCCCCTCCTGCCGTTGAAAAAACGCTGTGCATGAGAAGATTACAGTGAATAACAGAGGTTTGTGTGCCAAGATGACTTGTCTTGTCCTCAGGCCATATCTTACATTGGATAAGGATCAGCATTCCTCCGCTCTACAGATGTAGGTCATGCACTGTAGCCACGGTGGTGCAAGCAGCATTTGAGTCTTGCTTCATTTGTTGTATTACCCATCACCGTGTACCGTGAATGTTCTGCCTTGGTACCTCGTAGATCAAATGGAGCATCTTGCTCCACTTTGTCTCTTCTATTTCACTGCACCCGTGGAGCTTAGATAGCATCAAATCAACTTCTCTCACTGGGCCATACACTCATTATCCAGTAAACAGTCGCACAATAGGTTTACTTTTAGGAGTGGGGGGGGCGCAAAATGAACTGAATGATTTGTTAACAAAGAAGAGAGGAAAAAAAAAGTAACACATAAAACCAAAGATTGAAACTGTATCAATCTCATTATAATGTCAGAATATTTTCCTGAAAAGATGCAAAGGAGTGGCTGTTATTGTCATCCATCTCTTCCCAAGAATAAATGCAGTCAAACACACACAGAGCCGGAAGCGTTACAACATCATGCCGGAAAGAAATCTAGAAAAAGATCCATGGGGAGCTGGGGGAAGGTCTCAGGGTAACTCTTGCGATGAAGTATGGCAGTCTGAATGATGCTTTATGGTGGGAACTGCCAGAAAAAGAGATATCCATCAGCCAGGCCTGCAGCATGAAGCCAAACAGAGGTCAGGGCGTCTGTAGCCAGTAGCTCAGCCAGGGGTTCACTACGCCCTGCAGGTGCAGATTCAGTCCAGTATTACACTTCCCATTGCTGATTAGGCTTGTTTGTTGGTGGTATTTTGTGAGTTGGGCAAACAGTCTGTACTGCTCTTGGACAGGAAGAGGCTGAATAGAAGACAATTAGCTTTTAAATTGAGGTCAATTAGCTTCTTTCTGTGTCTACATTAGAGTGTATATTATCTTTGGGGGAAAGGAAATGATGGGAGCGCTGTCAGGAACTCCTTGGTAGACTGTTGAGCTCATGTTGTCTGTCCCAAACAAGTGCTGCTCAAAGACAAACACTCTTAGAGGAGTAAATAAACGGACTTACCGCTTTGTAGAACAAAGGCAGACTGAAATACCCAAATTATTGGTTTTGTGTTTTTGAGAAAAAGCAAGGCTCATTCCCTCTATTTTGAAATGGAATTTCAGCTTTAAGATTGTTTCTTGGTACGGAGATATTTTTGGCACATTTCGCTGCGCACTAAGAGGTGGTTGACATGGGAGAAGGGAATGCTTAGGCTTTGCGGAAAAGGAAATTGAAAAGAAACAGAACACCAGGAGTCAGATTTCATGAAATAATAGCTGTGACAGAAATGGGGAAGGTAGCACAGAAACCAAGAATGCTTTTCTTCTTGGTCCAAAGAAAAGGAAATAGACAGAAGAAGACAATATATATCAGGGCTATTCCAAATGGGCCATTGTGTAGGCAATTTAACATGCACATTGTAGTTGGAAGCAAATATTGCTTCTGTGAGACCATTATTGTGAGCTGAGGTTGGCCTGTTAGAGCGGAAATCTGATTCATATGCCTTTGACTACAGTGCAGCACACAGCTGAACGGTTCCTCGGTTCCCTTTCTTGGGAAATCATTTTTTTCCCTCTTTGTAAAGTGAGAGTCCAAACCAAGCGTGGCATCCTGGACTCGATCCATGTGCCTGTGGCTTTTGTGTTTCATGGTGACCTGCCAAGGATTTTGTGCCAGAGGGAAGAACTTACTGCAAACCAGCGCTGCCTTCTTACGCTAGCCCATCAGACCACAGGTCAAAGGACTACTGGCTGGAGCTGTCAACTTTGTTCTGCTTCTTAGAACACACACACACACACACACACACACACACACACACACACACACACACACACACACATACACAGACACAGAGGCACACAACATGCATGCACGAGTGGTCAAACTCGGCACAAGCTCATCAGCACAGCGAGTGCTCTCGTGCATGCCCATGCCCTTACTGGAGTGGGGAGTTGTCCATTTTGCCTTTAATTGTGTTGTTCTATGCATTAGCCCAGGGCTCATTGTGGGCTTATACAGGGCGTGGGTGGGCGAGGATGCATGTGTGAAGCAGTGGCAGAGGGCTTTTAGTGGACAGATGTGAAGGTGGAGGGCCTCTTCAGCCTGGGCATTGCTTTTCTATCTCATGTGGAGTGGCTGTGGATTGCTCTTACTACTCCATTCAGGTTGATCACCGCCAGTCCTTTTCTTCAGCCATTCTAAACAATGGCTTTTGGTAGTGGTGGTGATGACTCATTTAAAGCACTTAATTTGGAGTACATTTGCAGTAGTAGTGTCCTGCTAGCACTTGTGTGGCGTTTGTAATTCAGTATCTGCACGCTTGACTGTGCATGTGTGAAGGTCTGGATGAAATAGAGGGGAAACCAGAGCATGTGGCCTACTTGGTGAATGGATGTCATGCTTCATCTATTCCTCGAGGTTATTTCATTTTCTTTCTCATTACTGGAGTTATTACAGAAAAGAAGGAAAAATGTGCTCTGGATCAGGAAATTAAGTTTACATGGATCGTATTCTCCTCTGTGGACGGCACCGTGTCTGTGTGTATTGGACTGGCACACCGCGATGCAACCCATTGAGGGTACAGGAGAGGGCAACCCGGGTCAACTCAAGAGTGGCAACCACCTCTGGCCCAGTATTCACTTCCACCATATGAGGGAAGACGCAGAGAAAACTTGGAAACTCAAATGCTCATATAATGCACTTTTCCTAGGCGACCCAAAACGTGTAACTGGAAGTGGGCCAAGTAAATATTCACTGATCTCAGATCATATGCCAAAAAGAACATAGTGTTTGCATCTATCTTCCTTTTAAGAAGTTTGAAGCAAAAGCCTGTTTGACATATTCAACAGTGTTCAAGCATGTAAAACGTGTATTGAGAATGGAGCACATATCCACACTTCGACCTTTTGGCCATTTGGCTCACACATATAAATATATAATAATATAATTTATATTCACGTATAAACTGACCACCACTGTCAGTCGATAGCCAGTTTAAAAAGTTATCCTTGATCCCAATCAGCCTTAAATTTAAAACTTTTTAAATGCGCAGTGTGTAGCATTCTGGGGAATCTATTAGCAGAAATGGAATACAATATTCAAAACTATATTTTCATTTGTGTATAATCACCTAAACAAATAGTTGTGTGTCAGTTAGTTTAGAGTGAGCCCTTCATGTCTACATGGGGAGCGGGTCCTCCTCACGGAGTCCGCCATGTTGCACCGCCATGTTTGTAGGGTAGCCCAGAACGGACAAACCACACATTGGCTCCAGATAGAACCTTCCACGCTTTCACGTTTAACACTTAAACTGCGGTAACGTGAGCCGCAGGGTGCGAAGTTGTGGTACACATTACGGCTCACGTTACCGCAGTGGGAGTGAGCAGAGGGGTATTGAGTTTGTTGCAATGTGCAACCACATGGCTTGATCCCACCAACTCCTACACACTGTCCCTTTAAGGTCCCGCAGTAGCCATTGAACGGAGCACTTGCAGTAGCAGTAGGCTACGCAGTTGAATCATTAACAGGAACCGTCTGCTTTTCTTTCTTTTCACATAATTGTATGGCTATAAAGCCGTATATACAGTGAAACGTATTCATGCATATATGTATGAGATGCGGCGAGGCAGAGAACCCCAGAGAGATCATTACTCGTCACTATGCAGAGACGGATTGTCTGTCACCGCTGACGGGAGATGCACTTCTTTGACTGGTTCATTCCCCAGTGACCCCTACAGTACTACGCTTAGGCTAGCAAACTAAACCACTGTAATGTACACTAAGAGAGTTATTATTCTAAGACCTTATGTTGTTTAGTTAGGGAGGGATAGTTAGGGAGGGATAGTGAAATATATGGTGACAAATAGAGGGTCAGACAACGGGACTGTAAGGACAACACAGACGCATTTTTTGCCACTTGATGACAGCCATTGGAACAGCGTCTGGCATGCTTGGGATGTCCCTGTTTACACACAAGGTTTCCACTCACTTGACTTTGTTGTAGCCCTGTCAAGAGGTGAGGTGTCCACTTTAGCGCCAGTCAATCACACCGTTACACTCCCTTGTTTTCCAGACACTGCTCTTGTTTTGTTTTTCTCCCAGATATTCCCCAAACAGTAGCACTGCTCATCCCACAGGGTGGAAATGAGAGGGATGAGGAGAAAGAAATTGATATATAGAGAAAATCAGAGAAGAAGTAATATCGAAAAAAAAAACAGAGATAACTATGAGACAGAGATGGAAGCAGGAGGATGGGGAGAAAAAATATTGCCATCAGTTGCCTCTGAATAATTCATAGATAGTTCATAATCGAAAAAGCCACTGCTTTTTATGATCTCATATTTCACAGCTGGTTTATGCTTATGAGGCCTGTTAGACAGTGGGCTGACACCACAGACTAAAGGAAGCGATATTAGATGTGTCTGTGATACCCTGGAGGGGATTGTGAAGTCTGTGTGGTGTTTTCTTTCCCCAACTCAACTGGATACACGCAGTAGCCTCGGGGTCATCTTCCATGATCTGTCGCTCCCTCACATGTGTATTTGTGATACCTGACCCCCACGCTAACTAACTGTTCTATGAAACTTTGGCAGATCAGACCGCAGTGGGAGTGTACCGCAGCATGTACACCCTTCAGACGTCCTCGTAATCTTTGCTTTGTGTACGTCTCACATGAACACCTTTTTCTGGTGTAGAACGCCTGGTCAACCAAACACTTGAACGTCCTTAAAAGCTCTGGTCGACTCGTCTCCAAGCCATCGCTCGTCACACGGGCTGCATGCTGAAACCACAGAGGGATGCGTGATAAAAGAGGGGGCCTGAGGTATTGAGCTCACATCCATCGCCACTTCAAAGACCAGCAGAATCTATGCCAGCCACTGCTATTGTCTGTTGTGCAGGTGTGCTGCCTCCCACAGGCTCTGAAGGTCTCAGAAAAGCCACAGAGCGGGCTTGCTGAGATGCTATCTCTCCCATACACAGACAACATGGTGGGGACTCAGACAATGGAGGGCATGTGGACTCTGGTACTGCGGAGGGGGTGGAGAGGTAGGGGTTTGTAATCGCTGCTCAAAATGCTTGCAGGGGAATGTCATTTGTGTGTTTTTAGTTTAGTTAAAATATGTGCAGTGTTTAGCCGAGTTTTTCATCCGGCATAATGTAGCTTGAGTGCACAAGTTTCAACCCGTATTCCAAAAAGATGCAATTCAGGTGGAATGAAAACTCCAATAGCCTGTCACAAACGTCTGGCAATCTGGGTTGTGTTGAGGATCAAACCACACAATGTGTTTCAGCATTTTGAGAGCATTACATTACATTACATGTCATTTAGCAGACGCTTTTATCCAAAGTGACTTACAATAGTGCATTCAATCATGAGTACAAACTCAGAACAACAATAATCAATAATCAATAATCACTAAAGTACAGTTTCTTCAATAGAGTTAAATTACAAAAATTACAGAAAATTACAAAAGTGCTATCAATAAGAGACATCAAAGTGCTACTAGAGTGCTAGTACAGTGCTACCTTCCTTATTCAAGGTGTAGTCGAAAGAGATGCGTTTTTAGTTTTCGACGGAAGATGTAGAGACTTTCTGCTGTCCTGATGTCAATGGGGAGCTCATTCCACCATTGAGGAGCCAGGACAGCAAACAGTCGTGACTTTGTTGAGTGTTTAGCTCGTAGTGACGGAGCTACAAGTCGATTAGCAGAAGCCGAGCGGAGTGCCCGAGCTGGGGTGTACGGTGTTACCATGTCCTGAATATAGATAGGACCCGATCTGTTCGTGGCACGGTACGCATCACTGAGTCAGACCAGCACGACCGATATCGGGCTGATATTGTGCAGTCCGAGCGCCGCATTAGACTTAGACTGCGTGCATGCTGGGATATTTTCAGTCCCTTACGACCCGGCAGCATATCACACTAAGCTCGACCGAGTGCAGGAACATTCAATGTCATCTATGTCACCCATATGGCCTGTGCTCACCCCTATGATGTGAACTTTATTTTATTTTGCTCTTCTCCACAACAAACTGAACACCCTCATGTTCTGCTCCAGAGGGCAACAAGTCCTATCACATCCTCTCCCTGATTAGCTTTTTCCCCTTTGCTGAGCACAATGTAGCGTTTTAGCTGCACGCACTCTTATCATGGCTTTGTTGGCATATTTGGGGCGGGCATAAACTAAACATGGATTTATTTGATGATTTGCTCCGAGGGGAGGCGGTGGCAGCATTTTGTGGTAAATTGTCTGCCCGTGTGAGGCATGTTAGGCATGTCTTATCTCAGGAGAGCCGGGACGTGTTTATCCGTCGGCTGCGTCCTGACCTATCTGTGCTGTTGTTCAATTTGTTGGAGAGATACTGAGGGAGAGGATGATGGTTTTGGGGGGCTTCATCCCCTGCTTGTTGATCTCATACTCTTTCAGCCGGGGGACAGTTTGTTTTGCTGGCACAGAAGAGTGTTTCATGTTTGCTCTCAGGCTTGCTTGTTGTACCGTGAACCGGTTGGGTCAGCAGGTGCTAATCAGATGTCCCACTGACCACACAACCCGGCCGCTCTTAACATACCGCTGTGTGTGTGTGTGTGTGTGTGTGTGTGTGTGTGTGTGTGTGTGCACACACGGCCACTGACCTCAAACACACACGGAACCCGTCACTCCCTCAAAACTGTGTGTGGAACTTGGAGGCGAACACACACTGCTATCTCAGCCAAGCGCCCGGCAGCCAACTTCTGCATGGCATTGTTATGTGTGTCATCATACTGATGCTTTCAATGTTTTTTGAATTTAGCAGAAGAGATATCTCATTCCTCTTTGGTCGAAAAACGCCGACATCTGCCTCTCCAATACTCACTCGACCCTACATTTCCCTTATCCTCCAAATCATCCAGCCAGTTCTTTCTCCACCATTTCTTAAATTTCCTCTCCCCCTCCCCTGCTCTGCCCCCGGATGGGTTCCTCTTTTCCTTTCAGAGTAATCTGTCTACGATGCACAGGGGCTTTTGGCTGACCACATGCCTGTGGATGTTGGGAGTGGCGTCCATGTTTGAGTATTTTTTTTTTTTTTTTATGAAGGGGTGAACTAGAGGTTGCTCCTTCTGTTGGTTGTCACTGCAGACACCTGCTCAGCAAAACAGTGCAGAAGAGGAGGAGAGATAAGATTTGAGGGTCAGGGTTCAAAGCGTGTACGTTGTAAAATAAAAAAGTACATATACTGTACATAATTGTCGGAATAAATATGAGTTTTCTACTTACAGCAGACTGGGAAACAGAGGAATGAAAAAGAGAAAATTAAATAGAAAGTAGAACCAGGAGGATAAGTTGCCCTTATTAAAATAAAATTGAAACATGCCAACGGCTGATCTTTAATAAGTTCATTATATTGTACATTTGCTAGGTTTCATACCATCCTCGCCAGAGCGCGTCTTCTTCCCAAGAGGATTAGCTGCCAGAGGAAGCGTCTTCAATGTGATTAGGTGTTCACATATTAATTTTTCAGATGTCGATGTTTTGCAGATCCATCACCGACTGTATTAAAGAGAGAGCCACCCGAGGATGGGATTGAAAAGATGTGAGACCAGTATTTAATATTCTCTTTAAATGTCTCCCAGTTAAGCCAGCAGTTGTCCACCATCTCTTAGCATTTTTTTTCTCTGATATGTTGTGTTACATTATACAGACATCGTAACACTACATTACGAATGTAAAAATGGTTTCAGCAGATGTGATATCAATGGACAGCTGTATGAGTTGGTTGCTTTTCATCTGACAGAAATGACTTGACTGGAGAATGGCATTTAAAAAAAGTAGAGCATCGCCAATGGTAAAACAATGGAGAAGATTGATTTGGAATGGCCAGGCCGAGTCAATGCTGAAACCGAAATACAGTTAAAAAAACAAAATCACCATACACAATACAGACAGAATATGGACCTTGACAAGCCAAGCTTGAACTCAGGGGGTCTAAGCAATAGGAAAGCTGTACTTCGGAGGAGGAAAAGATTTCTCTCCCACTTCTATAAATCTAGTCGATATTTTATCTCTGAGCAGAGTTGGTGGGATAGCCTTAAATTTCCCCCGTTGCTTGGCTTGGCTTTGTCCCCTGGGGAGAGGGATCATAAATCAGCTCGCCAAGATGTTTCAGCCATGTTAACAGTAGCAAAGTATACCATAAAACAAAGAAGAAGAAAAAAAATGTCTGTGCCTCATCTAATGAAAATGTAAAGATGGAAAATCCAGGGCTTAGTATCAGTCTTGAAACCTTACACAGTGTCAATTTCACAGGGATCAGGGTAATTTCTGGCACACTTACAACACTTTCTCCTTGGCATCAGCCATGCTTGATATTGCATGTTGGACTGCTTGACAAATGTGGTGAAAAGCTCGAGCACCAACGTGTTTGGCAATGGCCATGAAGGCACGTGGTGAGCAAGTGCTAAAGATGATATTTCACCGCTCTATTTCTTCCTGGCACACTATCTGTGACGGCATTCCCCTCGCACCGTATCTCTTCCCACTGTAACGGATCCCCTCTTAGATAGGGATATGGGCATCTTTTCATCTCCTCGGGTCCATCTGTGAGAGGTTAGGTTCCATGTGGAAACCATTGGAATGGGGACGGCAACTGATCAGAGAAAGATGTGCCCCTCTGGAGCTGCAGCACATGTTTGGACCCCAGTACCCTTATTTGCTTTGTCTCACCTCTCTTTAACATTCCTGTGCCCTATATTTCTGGAGGACCCCCTCCACACACACACACACACACACACACACACACTTTTAGTTAACCATTACAACCTTTTCCTCCTTCGTCCCTCTTCCTCCTTCCTTGCCTCTCTCCCTGTCTCCCCTGTGCCTGGTAAAGTGATTGGAGAGGGATCAGCGTGGTGGAAATGAAAGTGGCCATGACGGAAGACTGAGGGATCTGCTGTAACATTACATTGGATCCCCTTGTGTTTTTTTCCTTCCCCAGTTTCCTCTGTGCCCGCCTGTTTCCCTCCACACAGGCACTATCGTATTACTCTTCCTCAGTCATCTCCGCAACAGCCGCTGATGTAATCCCAGTTTACGGCCCCGTCCCGACTGAGACGCACTGTTCTCCCCAACAATCGCTCACTCCTCTATTTCCGAAACCTCTCTCAGATTTAGATTTTCATTGGAAACAACATATATTAGGCTAAGATTTCCATTACACCAATTTACAATGAAGCTCTTCTGCTTTGAATTAGTTTTATTTTTTATGATTATGTTTCGGCTTTTTTTTTGCCTGTATTATACATTCCAGTTGACGATAGACTCTAAAGGGGACAATATGCAGCAAAGGGCTGCAGGTTAGATTTAAACCCAGGCTGCTGCAAAGGACCTTACTAGTCTACATATTTTACAGAGAACATCCTTGCACCTCACAGCCACTGGATCTCATTAAGTACACATTAATAAAGTGTAACCCAAACAGACTGGCAACTAAAACACAAGCAAACACGCCTGCCTGCACATGAGGGATTGTTGTAAAGTTAGGGAGGTTGCTATATTTAAAAAAAATATATATAATTAAATTATGTTTACACTCCAACGACAATCAATAGGGTCAAATGCTGTGACATATATTTCTGTTAATAATCCATCCAATCATTTTATTCGGCGTAAATAAAAAGATCGGACGAGCAACCTGCTTGTTACCTGCCTGCCAACCTACGCGCACTCTGCCCCTTCCACAAGCTGGTGATGCTGTTTGCATGAAGATCATTTTGAGGGAGCCCTGAAGGGACAGTAATGAAGGTTTGCAGACTTTCTCCCTAGATTTAGCTTTTAGAGCTTGTGCTGCGAGCTACTTTTATTGAAAAAGAGTTGGCATCACTGAAATGTTTTATTTAAAATTGTTTAATCTATCTTACTTTTGCTGATTTTCCCCAATGTTACATACCCAACTATTACACGCTGGAAGGTCCAGCTGAGTTAAGGCAAGCAAGAGCTGTGTAATGTGTTTGATTTACATTATCTCTGACATTGTAAGAGGTCTCCTCACCAGCCCTGGTCCTGTTTGCACAGCACCGCCATAGAATAACACTGTATCAGTCTCCGCTGTTTGTCGGTAATATATCTTTGTTTTGGGAAGATGAGCGAGGGACTGGGGAGCGTCCTGTAATCTGGCCGACAGATCTCAGGCTAATAGAGAAGGGAAAAGATCGGCAGCAGATGTGTGTGTCGGAAAATGCTCGGACGGGGGTAAGAGCCAGGTCAAATGGCACTCTGCAGGAAAGTGTGCTGTGTTTATGAACGTAATTTCTCTGATGGTGTGAGTTAGCAAGCTGACAGGCTCCTCTTACAGTACTCCTTCCTGCCTGGGATCATGTGCTATCCCACCCTGTGCAAATGAACCCATACCATGGCATGTCACATCAAATTAGGACCGTTTGTGATGACCGTGCCACCCTGGCTGGTTGTAACTCATTTATCCTTCTCTTTTTCCTCTCACACACGCAGACGCCCCACACACACACACACACAAACAAACACTCATGTAAAAACAGATATCCACACAGATTTTGGTTCCTCGAGAAGAAAAACAAGTTGCTTCACATCCATCCCCCTCTCAGGCCAGTCATATCCAAGGGTCCCGTGGCCGGTCCCACACAGCCTCTTTGTCATTGCAGAGCCGAGGAGGGGTCAGACGTGGAGGAGAACCGGGGGGGGGGGGGGGGCTCCAGGGGCTTGGAATGTTAATTGGGAAGATTGTTTTAATAAGCCCTCATCTTTGCAGATGCTGGGAGAGGGTTAGCCTGCGGGGCCACACAGGCGGGAGGGCAGCTCACAGTGAGAGATTGTCAGCAAACATAACTGACACACTTTAAACTGAGCTGTGTAAAACACGGAGCAGGATTAAGGCACGAGTGGATAAAGATATTGCACGGCTCGTGGTGTTGTTTCTGCCTGCTTTTCTGGAGGTAAAGGGATTTACTGTAATGAGCATTCTATGGTGACAAATGTGTGATCTGCATATACTGCGCTGTGTGAAATCCCATTACGCTGTGAAGACTCAGACAGACTACCCCAGTCGAGTAACGCTGAGCACAGACAGTGAAGAGAGGACTGCAGTGAGAAAAGAGTGAAAGATTTAGAGGCAAAGGAAGATACAAAAATAAAATAAAAAGCCACTCACCCCAAGTCCATGCAGATAGAGTTTTGAGATATCCATCTCTGAGATTTCGACCTCCTGAATGTTGTTAATGGTGCTCCCAGCATTGAATAATTACATTTAAGGGCAAAAAAATGCAACAGTAACGTCTCTTTCCAGAATCAATGTTCCCATTACTTTGGACAATCCGCAGCTCACACTGTCAGCAGTTCTGTGGGAACACTTTTTTTCAGTAGAATGTTGTCCTTCAAGTGATAGGATGAGATGAGGAAAACACATGCACCATGCCAAGAGAAAGTTGCAACCAACATGCAGACAGACTGTATTAGACACACTTGTTTTTTTTAATATTATAGCTTGTGGGATCCTGAAAATGAAGAATGTTGCTACTCGCTGTATATTAACATTGAAATGACTCTTCTTCTGCCTTCAATGCCACAGCCACATTGCATGTTGTGTATCTACATAGGAAGCGGCTTATTCCTTTGACACGGTACTGAGGGCTAAGATCAGAGGCTCGTTGCCTCGGTCTGTGTCGTGTGTGTGAGAGGGAGAAAGAGGCAGAGAATGAGAGAGCATAGTGTACAGGTGTACATGTGTGTGTGTGTGCACTATAGTGTTACATCTGCCCTTTTGTATCTCTATGAAAAGACCTTCGGGCTAGAGACTTTGCGGTGAGTGGTGAGAGATATGTTTCTGTGCTTCTCATAGCCTCCTCATCCTCAGGGAGCTCCACCTATGAACAAGACTGACACCACCGGCAGGCTTTACTCGTACAGCTCGCATCTCTGTGCCGAGCCCAAACCAACCCGGCTTGCCAAATGAGGACATAAAGATACCCTTTTTTTATGTTCTTCAGTGTTGACTGTTGCAGTGTTGCAATACCTGAGTCATTAAGTCATCTTTTGTTGCGGTGGTGCAGCAAATAAAGGCAGCTCTGTAGTAGTAAAATGTGTTTATTTACCTGCTTCTCCCACCTCCCTCATTATGTTTACAGCATTGTGAAACTGGATGGAAACAGAGTGTATTCTATTGGCATCAGCTCTATGCTGTGTCAACGGAATATTTGCTTTAGCTTGGCCTGCCGCTAATAAGAAAAGTATATAAATGTCTGAGTGCATTTTAGTAACCAGGAAACTTGATGCCGTGTTTCCACAACAGGTAACGCACTCTCCTTCAGAACCGAAGCAGCCTTGAAATCACTTTCCCCATGCAGACGCCGCGCACGATCCGATCTGTCAGAAGCGGGCTCGTCTACGTCGTTCAGTCATTACGTTTAAATGTGATAATCCCACACAGATGTGTATTACACAGTTTGCATTGTGGTGGTGGGTGTTCCTATTAGAATTATATGGGATTCAATTATTATTATTTTTTGAACAGAGTCGTTCTCAAGCTCTGTGTTTCTTTTTTTTCTTCTTTTCTCCGACATTCCTGCCTGTGCAGTCCCAGCACTCGAAACACTCTTTATTTTAGTCAAACTCTTGCTCGCCCGGCACTCCAATCACACAGGCACTGTTTATTGAACTATGAGGTGCCAAGTCACTCACTCACTCAGTCACTCACATAAACCGGCCTCCACGCTGCCCTCTGTGCCTTTCGCCGTGTTCACCAAACGCCATCTCTCTCTCTCTCTCTCTCTCTCTCTCTCTCTCTCTCTCTCGCTCTCTCCCCAAGCCTGACGAAAAGACGTATGACCATTTAAACAAACACGGGCACTCAATGGCCTCTCTGTCTGTCTGTGCGGCTGTGGGGGGAATGGTTTCCTTTATGTGGTGTGTGTGTGTGTGTGTGTGTGTGTGTGTGCATGTGTGTGTGCATGTTTGCGTTTCTTTATGTACAGACATAATTGCTGTTGGATACTTATGCGCACGAGGTCTACATGTGTGTCTCGGAGTGTGTAACGTAGAGGCCGAAGCGCTGCGATTGAACCCCTCTCGCCCTCGGCTCTCTGCTGCCTCGCCGGGCCGCAGTGAGAGCAGATACCTCTGCTCCGCCGCGCCGGCGAAAGCGCCGCAAAGCCATCTGCGCTTGGCGCGAGTGCCAGGTATAGACCGTAATCACCTGGCACAGCTCAGTGTGAATGCCTTTACCCCCCCCCCCCCCCCCCTCCCCCCTCGCCTTACCCGCGCTTTAATCCGCACACCACCGGGGCCTGTGTGATTCATTCCCCTACATGGCGTGGTTTACATTTGTATCTGTATACATCTGCAGTCAGTAGCACACGGTGCTGTTCTGGACGCCGACCACGGTCGCGGTCTCATCTGATCAGCAACGGTGGTCAAGATATGTACGACGCGTCGAGAGCACATGTGTGTGTCTGCGTTTTGTTTATTTACTACTAGACTCCTGTGGTGTATAGAAGCTAATAGGGGCATCCTGTCTGGGTCCAGTGACATGACGTCACATCTAAATCTGGGGGATGACCTCATGGCGTTCAGGGCTCTGCAGGTGCAAACCCTAAAGGCCAGTCGGGTAATAGTCTGTCTGCGCTTGTTGACATATTTACTGGTGTCCACAAGGTGTGTTGCGGTGAACCAGGCACTTAGGCTGTCAGGCTTGTTTCACCAATGTGACTCTGCAGATGTGACCTCGTATTGAATGTCCCGGTTGTCTAGTAAGGTGCCATTGTTTTCTACATGATTTATCAATACAATGTTTGGATGTAAATTCGAAATCTATGAATTCGAAAAGATCAAAACATTTTTGGATTGGAGAGTATCTCTGTGAAGGCAACTTTACAACTTTTCCTTTGTGTCAGTTTTGTCTCTGTATTTGTGTACGTGTACATAAGCTGTGAAGTTTATATCTATAATCATCCATCCCAGGCAGTATTATGCTGCAGGATAGGATCGAGTGTCTGCAGGGTGGGCAGGAGGGCATGAGCTCAGAGCCTAGGAACGAGAGCCAGATTGAGAAAGAGAGGGGAGCCTGCCGTGTCCAATCTCATCCCCCTGGTGGTGGGGTCGGGGGGGGGGGGGGGGGAGCAAGGGAAGGAGCAAGAAGAGGAGGGAGGAGGAGGGAGGAGGAGGAGGAGGGAGGAGGGAGGAGGAGGAGGGAGGAGGAGGAGGAGGAGGAGGAGGAGGGAGGAGGAGGAGGAGGGAGGAGGAGGAGGAGGAGGAGGAGGAGGAGGGAGGAGGAGGAGGAGGGAGGAGGGAGGAGGAGGAGGGAGTCTTCTCCAAAATACAGTAAAGGTCCTGTTACGGCTTCACACCAACCAGCAAAACTACATATTTAAGCCCACACACACACACACACACACACACACACACACACACACACACACAGACTGTACGCACGCCACTGGCAAATCACCTGCAATAGAGTGGCATGGGTTAACGCACCATCTCTCTGAGCCTGTTTTTGATGTAAGCTGCTCAGCGTATGTGAGCTGACAGAGCGGTGAGATAAGGGGTCAAATGCTGAGAGCGGAGAGAGAAATGTAGACACAAAGTGGGAGATACCTGGAGGGGAGAGAATGAGAGGTGTTTGTCCCACAGGACAGAGCTGGAGGTAAGGCGAGCAGCATCAATATGGGAGGGTTTATCTGCAATGTGAATAAGGCAGAGTTTTGCTTATGGCATAAGCAACACACATGAAGGGGAAGAGGATTTGTGTTGGACAGTAAGCAGAAATGTACTGGAGGGGAGCTCAGCCAATGTAAGCCTTATTCTAATCCAGATACATGTGTCATTGGGCCATAATGGACAGATTTATAATATGTGAACATGTCTTCTTTACATAGAAATACCATTGAAACATCCATTCCCTTTTCTTAAATGTTCATTTATATTTAGCTGTTATTCAGGCGTTGACTCGTCTCCTGCGTAGAGAAGCCTTGAACGGGAGAGAGAGGCTCACGCATATCCATGCACATATGGAGCTGGTTAGCCGTTTGCTATTTCCTCAGTGTTTGTTGCACCGTCCATTCACCCCTGTCCTACGACCTCAGGTAATATCTGATGATGTTTGAGGCCTGACATTGTAGAAGCTTGTAAAGCAAATAGAGGGGAATTTGATCAGTTTAGAAGAAGCATGAACGATCTTCAGGAAACCAGGAAGAGAGACAGAAAGGAAGAGAAGATAGATTATCTTTCATTATATGCAGCAGCTTCTTTCTATTCTCTTGCTTCTAATGTTCTTCTTGCTCTCTCTGGTTCCTTTTTCCCTGCTGTTATCACTCATTCCGTGTCCCTCAAGGGGCGAGCCATGTCCATTCTGTTTTGAGGAAAAAAATCCAAAAGCCAAAGGCGAGACCCATGCTGTGTGCGTCTCTGTGCAGGATTGACTCCCGGTGCCTTCTGATAAATCTTTAATTCCCTGGTGGGTCTGTTTTTGTATCCCTCCAAAGATTTGAGGGGAAGCTTGTTGTACTTGGTTTAATTTCCTCAGAACAAAGCTCATCTGATCTTCCCACCCAGACTTGTGTGTGGCATTAAGTCTTCATTTTCATTAATGTTGGAGGGGCAGCACGGGAATCTCATTTTAATTTGACATTTAAACATCTGTTCTCAGTTTCCTGAGGAAAAGGTGTGTGTGTGTGTGTGTGTGTGTGTGTGTGTGTGTGTGTGTGTGTGTGTGTGTGTGTGTGTGTGTGTGTGTGTGTGTGTGTGTGTGTATGTCTATGTGTGAGTGTGTGGGCTGCACAGGGGATAGTTTGTGGGGGTGATGAACCTGGGAGTTTTTTTTTTTCAGAGCTGAGAGCAGCTATCTCAGCTGACCTTTAACGGAGGGTTTGGATGTAAGAAATGATGGCAGCTAATTGCGTTAGCCTCAGCACAGCTCCAATTTGCTACTGTGGACCTGATTTATTAAGCTGTACTGAGGATTGTGGTGAGACTGGACTTGGCAGGGCTCGACAGATGTATGCCAGTGCACACCAAAACTCTGCTTTTGATATATATGGTTGTTTTATTATACGCTTGTTGGCTGTTTGTCTTGCAGCGAGCCGTGTCAGCCAGATGAGATAGGATGCGTTTTGCTCTTGGCCGACTGAAAAGAGGAAATGCAATGCAGAATAGATCCCTTTACGTTGACAAAGCGTATTGATATCCATCCAGGTCCGGACATTCACTCTGTTTCATCCCATCAGCGGCATATTTGAGCAAATCCCAGGACGGACAAAGAGGCGTCTTCATGCTGGGACCTGTGACTCCGGCCCATTTCCACATATTAAGCCACAAACTGAAAATCTCTCCGTACACACACACACACACAAACGCACATCCACACACATTGAGTTTGGCCCCCCTGTTAATAGTGCAGGAAATATTATCTGCTAGGGGACAGCTGCAGGCTCACTAGAGAGACAGAGTAGGCTCATTATCCCAAACACAGACACAGACCACACCACACACACACACACACACACACACACACACATTTTTAGGACAGCACGCAGAGAGAGACTCTACCCATTTTTTCACCCAATTCTGGGTCCTAGAACAGGAATAGTTCGGGAGGCAGGCGAGTAAGGCCTTATGCAGTATGTGTATACAGGAAGGAGGAAGCCTGGATACTTTATTTAAACCAGGGGGGCCAGAGGCAACCGATTCCACCACAGCTCCGGATCTGGACTTTTGGCCAGATCCGTGTCCGTCCGACCCTCTGACAGACTATCTGGCTGCCTCGGTTTCCCCCCCATCCCAGAGGATTTTGTTTTCCAGAAGGCAGATGTTCGGGGCTGTCTGCTGCACCGCTCTCAGCTGTGTTTATAACAAAGAGGTGTTGGTGTGGAGGAAGAGAGAGGGCAGCGAGGTGAGGGAGCTAGTGCTGCTAAGGAGGGGTGGAGTTCACCCTGTTCGCTGTTGGTGTAAACACTGGGTGATGCCAGCTATCCCTCGGGCCCCCAGCCAGTCGATACAGCATCCCTTCTTCCCTCTTTTCCTCCCTGCACATCCCTTTTTATTTTTCCAGAGGGACAAATGCATCTGCATATTAGCTGAAAGGGTTCTAGTAAGGCCAGCAGGGGAGGCAGATGCCCACTGAGAGGGAGACCGTGTGCACTCAATGTCACAGTTAAAGTTACTGAACTCACTCACCCAAGCGTACATTACAAGCTCCGCATTAGCCGTGCTGGACAAATTGAATGAATGAATAAATGAAAGTGAATTATTCCATGCTGTTCACTAAAGTGTAGGTATTCTCGATTTAAGAGGATTCTGCTCAAATATTGTCAACAGACGATGTAGCACGTGTGTACTTTTCACAACCAAGAAAGAGAGACGGTTTGAACGTTTAAAAAAAAAAAAAAAAAAAGCACTTTTAAATCTGACATGATCCAGGGCTGACTGGCATCTTCGTTTTTTGGACTCACCTTGACTCTCAAGGCCAACTATTTCAATAACAGGTGGACATTGCTGATACATATAGAGACGGTGTTTCTTCAGATGGAGCCGTTGCTCTCGGGGATCGGATGTTTGGTGTTTACGTTTGCATTCCTGCGTGACTGTATCTGCTTTTAAACCATACCAAATGAGCTCACACGCCGCGCAGCTGCACTGCTGAGTTTGACTTGGATCAGAGTGAGTGTGAGAGAAGATTTAGGGGGGGGGTCACACACTAAAGTGTTATTCATCTGTGCATGTGTCTGTAGATCTGTACCGCCTCCTCATACAGGGAGGATGAGTGGCAAAATACCGGAGGAATCCTTTTGAATTGTTTCTGGTACAAACTGTTCCTGTTTTAAAGAATTGAGGCTCGGTAATGTTACAGCTGTGTGTGTGTGTGTGTGTGTGTGAGCAGTAATGGACTGAGGAAGCTATTACCACCTCATTCCTACTGTTGAACAGAATTCCCACTGTACGTTACGAGAGGCAGAGGGCAGTATCTGGACTCGACATTGTGCAATTAAGTGCTTAAGGGGTTTTAGTCAGGAATCTGTTGGCTGTCAGTAGGTAAGGGGTCCGGGGTAAACCTGACTTTGATCTGTGACTGCGGTGACTTTAGAGCCAGCTGAAGCCCGCGAGACAATAGACTGCAAAAGCTCGGCTTCATCCCCAAAACTCACATTACTCTTCTGTACGTAAAAACAGTTCACACACTGCGCTGACCTTGCAGACTTTGTGTGTGGCCTGAATTTCAGCTTGAAATTTACAAGCGCTATTTTCATACGTTTTTATTCGTATGAAAGCTGGGGAAATGATTACTGGCACACTGTCTGCAGAAGGGAGCCTGTGGCGTTTTCATTACTTGCTCCCCTCTCAATAAACCTTCAGTTTATCTGTAACACTGGAGATATGGGGGTCCCGAGATGTATTGTTGTTCTGCCCCTCCAAAAATAGATATGCATTGATCTGCTTTGATGCAACTAACTACTGGTTAGTAATGATATTGATGTGATCTTCTGAAAAAGGCCGGCAGGGAAAGATTTCTGATTGTATGTGAGGCTGGTTTTGTAATTTTGCATTAAGTCCCAAATGAAAATCTGAATTGCTCAGTTCATCTCTTTTAAACCTTCACATCTATTCACGATCACATTTGTAGCAACAAACGAGAACTAGGGATTCGTGGAATATTTTATGTAGAATAATGAAAATCTATGGCTGTGTCGTCTTTTTTTTTCTTCTCCAATGCACCTCCAAGGGAGGAAATCAATGCAAATAAGAATCACATCATACCAAAGTCCTTAGGAAGGCAGCGATGGTGGATTAGATCTAGATTTTCATCAATGTGAAGATTGAGCGTGGGGATGAATATGAACCATCAGGGAGAGATGAAGAGCTGATGATGGAGAGGTGCTCATCATTGTATACTGAAATGTGTGTGTGTGTGTGTGTGTGTGTGTGTGTGTGTGTGTGTGTGTGCGTGCGTGCGTGCGCGTGTGCGGTATTACATGAAGGTCTGTGTGGTTCGATCAACAAAGAGGAAGGTCGTTGCTATTAGAGATGTTGATGGGCACACATATTGGTTCACTATTGCTGTTGTTAAGCTTATTGACAGTGAGGATATGTAAGCAAGTAGGCCATTGAATAGCAACTGCATAAGCCCAGTGTGTACCCACGCTATACAAACCTTTTTCTTTTGGCAATGTAATATGCTGTAAACACATTTTGTAGTGGTTGCGACTGTTTTCATGGCAAATCAATAGTAATGTGTTCCTAACATTTTGTCGTCCGTGCAGAACTAATTATGTGTTACAAAACATCTGGCCTGCTGCTTTACGAGCTGCCTTTTGGTTTTCTAAATGTAGAAACAGCTTAAGGTGTTACATTTTTCTCGTTGTTTTTTTTTTGTTTCTTAAATGATCTTTTTTTTTTTTTTTTTTTTTTACTGTTAATTTGCTGTGTTTTCCCAAAAGGAGGATATACTGACATTTTAGTTAACTTGTTCTATTCCTCTTCTCTCTGTTTTCTCGCAGTACTACGTGACGACTTCAGACAAAACCCCGCAGATGTGATTGTGGCGGCAGGAGAGCCGGCGGTGCTGGAGTGTCAGCCTCCACGTGGACATCCCGAACCCACTATATCATGGAAAAAAGAAGGAATAAACATTGACGACCGAGATGAGAGAATCACTGTAAGACTTTTTTTTTTTTTTTTTTTTATGCAAAGTGCAACTCTAACATTGGAATTGCTGACACGTCGGCTACTCGATGCCTGAAGACTGATTTGTAGACAAGGATGATATGTTTAAATGTATGAGATAGTGATGCCGGTTAAATCCTTCCCACCGCTTTAGTGTTTGTTGAAAGATTGATTTGTTTGCCTCATTATTCACATATCGCAATTACCAAAACCCAGAGCTCTCCATTTCAGTGGCTACAACCTCTAATGACCGAGGTAGATAGAATCAGTCTCGCTCCCTCAGTCAGCAGCAGTGCATTGATTAGGGATGACCTGCTGATGAAATCAACCAGGAGAAGCGTAGATCAGGAAGGAGACATGAGCTGACGGAAATCAAAGAGGAGAAAGTTGCACTAAGCAGCCGCAGCAGCAGTGCCTGCACCATCCAAACAACTCTTTACTTTACATTTGATTTACAACCAAACCACCAATTATTCAGCTTTAATTAGAACAGCAGCACAGCCGGCACAGAAGCATCAATCAGCTCTACATGCTTGCTTACCAAAGGGATTGAATAGTCCTAACTCAAACTGTCTTAGACAAACACAATTCTGGGTCCATAGTTGTTTTCCTTGGTTAAGAGGAAACTAGGAGTACCAGTGTGGCTCTGGGACCCATCTTCACAATCTGACCGGTGGGGTTTTAAGGTTCCGGCTGCTCATTGTGAAGTAGTTGAGCAGTCAAATGGTTTTGGCCCCGCAAATGCTGACGATGGCGAACGTCACAGTACAGTCACGGACAAGCAGATTCTCCCCGATTTTAATAATGCAAGATACTAATAAAGACGCTCAACTCTGTATGCCTGTAGCATAATGCTGACATCCAGGTTGGACTAGTTGTGCACAATACATTTTCATTACTGGGTAAGTTGAAACAGTGATTTATCGCCGTTGGCTGCCCGCACACGACTGAACGCAGTTTTGCTCAGCGAGGGCCAGTTGAGGTTGCATGCACTAAGCCCTGATTGCGAAATCTAACTCATAAACAGCGTGAGTATTCTTCCTTTTCGAAGCTTGCACAGGGAGAAGATTTAGAGTCCGTGTCTGGCCGCTGAGCAGCATAATTGAAAGAAACGAGCGCATAATCGAGTTTAAAGGGAATCAAATCATATCTGTGCCTGAGTTAAGTCAGTAGTTACTCAATAGCACGGAACCTCGATGCTACAAAATGAACTTGTGTGGCCTTAGAATTCACAGGGTATCTTGTTTTTCTACACATTTGGATCATGCATGTATTGTATATTTACTGCGTTCACACCTGACTACTGTTGCACTTTATTTTAGGCAAAAATAAACAATGCAGCGTTGCCATTAGGTGATGAACAAAACTGAAAAGAGATCATATATTATATTTTAAAGAGGAGCAAGACCAAATGCCCAATATTAAGCGTACGTTTAGGAAAAACCTCTTTTCAGTTTTATTCATCACCTAATGGCAAACTACCTCATGCTGTTAACACAGCACAGCAGTCCTGATTCAACTCAGTATTATGCATGGCTCTCGCTCACATGGCCTTCCCCATAATTGCATTGAACACACACACACACACACACACACACACACACACACACACACACACACACACACACACACACACACACATTTCTGTTGTTTATAAATCATTTCTGCAAAAACATCCATCCTACTTTATGGTGGAAGTGATGACTTATCGTCAATGCTGCAAATGTGATTTTCTGCACTGATGGGTGAAATCCTTGGGGTAAACATTGAGAAGACTGTGTGTCATTTAGCTCGCGTTTAAGCCGCAGAGTTGTGTCCATGTAGCCTGCAGCGGTGTTGGGCTGAAAACAGGGTCTGGTAGATTTAACAGCGCTGCGTGGACCAGCTGGTGTCGCTCACTGTAAACTTCCTGTCAGCCAACGAAACCTCACTGACCGAGTCTTCCCAAAAGACCGCTTTTAAAGTAGCGCTAGACGTCATGTAATGCTATTGTGTAAGTATGTGTAATCAACTGCGGTGACAGATAGGAGTCTGGCCGGTCTCCCGTGGATACATGTCAACAGATCAAGTTGTATTAGAAATAGGACGATCGTGGGCCGATGTTTACGGTATAGTACATTTTAGTGAGGGAGGCAGAGGGAGGAATCTTTCTAATGTGATGAACAGCTGAGCTCGTCAATGGGCCCCCTCATCCAGCCGGCATTGTTGTTTGGTTCAGTTCATTCCTCCCACCGCGCAACATGCTGGAACGTGCAGTCTCCTTGGCGATCACTGGTGATCAGAGCGAGGTCCTAAACCATTTTCTCTCTGTACTGCGCTTTACTGGGATGGGTCGGCTTGGCTTTGGTGGCTGCAGCATAGAGGGGGGGAATGAACTTCAGAGAGCGGCAGACACATCAGAAGGAACCATTCGGTTTTCTTTTCATTGTAGCCAGCTGTGTGTAAAAAAAAAAAAAAAAAAAAACAGCGACATGCTGTGTGTCATCTCACATATATTTATGACTTCACGTGGGGCGGTTTTGAAAAGTTTCCCACCGCGCCATAAAGAGAGAGGCAGGGCTATTACCCTGTAATGCTGCTGTGCCACGAGCAGCAGCTGGCCTCATCCCTCTCAACTTTGGTCAAACGGTCTTTCAGGAACAATGAGTAAAGGATAAATAAACGGAAACAGGAAAAATGCCAGTATTCAAACGTAGACCATTGTCTGCCTGGAGCAAGAGTCTGTTGGCAACATCATAAACGACCTCAATGCAGCACATTGTCCTCCTCCTTTTGTGTAATTTTTGTGGCTAATTGTCAGCCTGTAAAAAAAAAAAAAACTGCTGTGTGAATACCAACAGAATGCATGTTGAATAGAGGCTTTTTTTTCTTCATTATCAGCATTGCCAAATGACAGGAGACAAAAGGCAACAGGATAGAGCCATCTCCCTGTAATGCGGGGATAATGGTCAGATTGGTGGGGCTTTCCGCCGCCTGTGTGCTTCGCCGCGTTGTGTGGAGAGAGGATATGCACGCAGAGAGAAAGTGGGCCGCTGCTGCATTCATTTACTTGCTCTCGGAGTCCCCGCTGCTCTGGCACTCCGAGTATTTCTGCAGAGAATGGGAAAACCGCCACAGACGCACAGAAGTAAGAATATAGATAGAGTAGACGAGGCCTTAAGTGGAACCTCATGTCAAAGCTCTGTGGACCCAACAGTACACCCCCCCCCCCCCCCCCCCCTCTTTCTCTGCTGCATGGTCTGCCCTGACCTTGGGCCTTTTGTGAGTGTCACAGTGTTTTAGCTGTTAAGCCTTTCCTCAAACAGACAGTAACATAATGATACTTCAAACCCCTCCAGCACCACGGGGTGCCCTAAATAAGCCAGCCTTTCCACCGTCTCGTCAAGTCCCTCTGTCCTCCTGCTTTACCATGAATATTAAACAGGGCTGAAGGGCTGAGGAATGCCTCTGAACCAGAAGAATGTCTCTGGTTGCAAAAGTTGTCCTTCAAGAATCTGGCGACCTTTTAAAAGGAACTAAACTCCGTACACACGAGCGTGTTCGTCACATGCGAGTGATGAAAACCTGGCTGCATGTGAAGAACAGCGCTGGAGATTTACAGAAACGCATCACGCCGTAGCTCTCGAGTGAACACACATGTGGGAGGGCTTGAGTTTAACATGGTTGTCACGCATTTGCAATATTGTGTGTCGAGCTCTCTGTCAGTGGCACTCTAATGAGGGTATCGATTACATGCTTGCAGGTGGTGGTCCTGGTCTCGCAGGCTGATATGTGCATTTAAAACCTTAAGCCCCCCCCCCCCCCCCATCAAGGCAAAGAGATCATTGGTGCGCCATGCTATTGTCTGTGTCTGCGCTGACTGGCATGGCTGTGAGCTGAGAGAAGGGGTTGAGGGGCCTGCGTGGGGCCGAGGCTGCCTTTCTGACTGCCTGAGAACAAAGCACCTCCTCTGGCCTGTAATCAAAGCCCTGGGAAATAACAGACATGACATTCACCTGGACAACACACACACACACACACACATTCGTGTGCTGTTCATGTGTGCTTGAATGCACGTTCACTTGCTCTCACTTGTAGTTGTACAGAAAAAAAATATATCCACAGAACCTATTCTTTAAAACATTCCCCCACGATAATAGCCCAAACTGTCCTGCAGCTCTTTGAGGCGACTGGAAAATTGCTCTCAGTCTTGCAGGGCCTCAGGTGTTCCCTCAGGGAGCGGTGGTTGTGTTGGATTGGGAAAGCGTACTTTGGCTCAGCTTACCCTGAGGAGGAACAGGCTGATAGTGATTTAGACTTCAAGTGGAAGCTGAGTGGGAACAGCAAAAAAAAACACGTCGAGAGAGATAGAGTAGTCCAGTTTATCTTTATCTCTATAAGCTCAGAGCAAAAGCCCTCTTTAGCACCAAGCCATTATGTGTTTGTGAGTACGTTTCATCATCATGCTGTAATGGCTTTTTGGAAAGTAAGTGCTCAGAGACATTCTTAAATGCAATCAGGAAATGTTTTGTGATGTTTGAGCGACGCCGTTTTTCTGTTTTCTGTTTTCTCTTGTGTCAGCCAGAGGCCCCAAGTGTCTCTCACACTCTACTGTTGTTGTTTTTCCTCTCCAGGATAAGCCTCTCTCACCTCCCTCTTTTTTTATTCCCTCAGATACGCGGAGCCAAGCTGATGATCACAAATGCTCGGAAGAGTGATGCTGGGAAGTATGTGTGCGTCGGCACAAACATGGTCGGAGAACGCGAGAGTGAAATAGCTGAACTTACAGTGCTTGGTGATTAATCTTTATTTTTTTTTCTCTCTCTGTGCTGTCTTCTTGAATCTGTCCACAAACAACCCACAAACATGCACACACACACGCACATTTGTTTCTGTCTGTCTGCAGTGAGAAACCCAATCCAGATGTTAAACTTTGATTGTCAATCTCCCAGGGATCTAAATGGTGTCAGTGACCTTTATCAGATAGAGTGTGAGATGACCTCCAATCTCACACTTAACTATGAATCCCACGCTGGCCCCAGCAGCTTCTCTTTTCTATGACCAGCTGCACTCTATTCCATCATGAATGACCTCCGACCCCGATACTCTCATGTGTCCCGAGCAGAGAGCATGTCCAGACTCCTGATTTTATCGGCATCTTTCTTTTTTTTTTTTTTACCTTCTTCACCTTGTCCTTAGTGACCTCTTATAATCTGTCAGAAGGAACAACAAAAAAGATGGCTTCATGAAGATAAATAATAATACCGAAATATTACTATCAGGGCTTAAACAAGGCCAACTGAGTGAGCACCGTTACCTAGGAACTCCGGTTAACCATAAACCACCATGGTGATTTTTTTTTTTGGGACCAAGTCTGATGGTATGTGTGAGTTAAGAGAAGGATTAGCATTTAACCTGATATAATATAGAAAATAAACATTGGTGACCCTGTACTGAGTTGCTGTCCAGAGAGGGTCAGAGCTGGACTTGAAGGTGATGGGTTAACAAGATGACACAAGAGGTTAGACTTTCTGTGTCAGGCCATGTTCAGTGTCAAGTCTTCAAATAATTTAGTGTCTGTTAAAAGCATATACTGTACCACAAATAGTAACCTGTTTCACTTCTTAATCTTATCGTGTGACTTCTGTGCACTGTGTAGTCCATGTAGTCTAGACTGTATTTTTGCCTTTTTTAACTTATGTCCTTAAACATAAATGAGCAATTACCGTGTCCTTTTTTTTTTTTTGGGCTGTGTATAAAAACTAAATGTGATTACATTATGTCATCAATTCCTTTCCAGGGCACCTCAAAGGGCCTAAAACTAAAACTTCAAGATGGCTTTATAAAATGGATTTCATTCATTTTTCAATTTAATTTCCAACTTAGCTCTACAGCTTGACAACAAAGAACAGGACCGAGCTTCATTGAGTATATCAAAGCAGCACTTTTAATGGCTTTCACTCAATCGAAACATTATTCCACTGCCACCGTTCCGTGCTCTGATTATACACGTGTGTGCTGTTTCCATCTGTGCAGAGCGTCCCAGCTTTGTGCGTCGCCCAGGCAGCCAGGTGGTGTTAGTGGACCAAAGTGTAGAGTTCAGGTGTGAGGCCCGTGGTGACCCAGTTCCCACCGTGCGCTGGAGGAAAGACGATGGCGACCTGCCCAAAGGAAGGTATGACTCATCAATCGGCGCTTTCTTTTTTTCGTCGTCAGCTGACGCATTGAGTCTGTGTAAGTACAGTGTTTGTGTATGTAACAGCATTAGATGCATTGATACCTGTTTTTAATCCAGATACGAGATCCGTGAGGACCACACCCTGAAGCTCCGGCGTCTGACCTCAGCTGATGTCGGCTCCTACACCTGCGTGGTGGAGAACATGGTGGGCAAGGCGGAGGCATCGGCCACGCTCACCGTCCACGGTAAGACAGAATACTGCTACGACGCTCAGTTTTACAGTGTTCAGTCTGCCAACACACATGTACAGCCCCTGGGACAGCTATTCTGAATTCATGTCCATTTCGGGTCACTGTGCAGCTTGATTCGAATGCAATTTAGCCCGGCCACATTGCAATAATAGCCCTCAGCTTTACTACTACACGGTCATCACTTTCAACTATTCTCTCTCAATTAGCTGATTGATTTCTAATAAAAAAGAAACGCAAAAATCCATAACGGCTGTAGAGTTGTGCACATGGGAGCTCAACAGCAATCGATTTAATTTGCTCTACACAAGTGGCGTTTCTCCGGAGGCCTGTCTTCCGTCATGTTTTAAGACAAGCAGTACTATATTTGAACCTATGGAATATCTGTGTGTCTCCTGTGGCCCTCTCCATCACATGTCTTATTAACACAGTTGGAATATAAAGCAGCCGGTCACAGTGTGTGAACATTCAGAAAGAAACCATTCAGAGGGACTGGGGCCTGGGATCACCTCTAAACCCTCCTGAGACTCAGAGGAACACAGGGGCCATTTAATGGGAATAGTAGGGAGTCAGGTGAGAGAAGAAGGGAAGGAAGGAGGAGGCTTCGTGCATTGGAGATGGGGATTGGATGGAAGGACAGTGAATATGTTGGTCTTGGTGGCGGCTTGCCACTGATGCAGAACGGGTCGGGAATTAGGGCCGGGGGCAATTGTGGTGAAGAGGATAGACGGGGAGAGAGAGAGAGAGCTTTCTGTGGGTAGGTCAGTCATATTAGTGTCACTTCCAGCAGTCAATGCTGCAGCGATTGCAAAGAGAGAAGGCAATTTTATTCCTCTGCCAACCCCCACTTGCAAAGACGCATACTTCATCATCACATGGCTACCCTTTGCAATTATTTCTTGATTTTCTCCTCAACGCAGCAATCTTTAGATTGGTTGAAGAGCAAGATTAGCCACACCTGCCGATAGACCCAACAATATATCTACTCCCCTTTTTTCACTCTTTCCCTCTCCCTGATGAAAGCGTAGTTAATGAAAGGGAACAGCATTGATGTGCTGGTTCAATAAGCGGTTCCCCTGGCTTAGAATCATCTTTGAAATGCTAAAACCTCTCTTGTCCTCAGTGGAAATGAAATGTCTTAACCTCAGGCCGATTCCCTGTTGCCTGCATGTAGAAGTATGGCAGCCCTCTTTTCATGCATTATGCCTTTGAACCCCCATGTTATACGAGTTAGAGAGGAATGGAGAACGAACGTCTGCCATGGATTTAGGGGACAAATGTCAATGCTTTCTTGGAGTGTAAAATGCAGTTAGAGGCAGAACCGAATAGGAATCCTCGTTCTACTCTCATGGTTAGATCGGACTAATGCCTGAACCTCCAAGCCTTCTAAATTCCTAGAACCATTTCCATCCATCCTTCAGATCCCTGAGCGTCATCCAGACCAGGACATGAGGAGGCCAGCGAGGCTGTGGGCACTGAGTAGTCCAGCTAATTAAAGACAAGCGGGCCACAGTTCCACGCCCGGAAATGACAAGCTTCTAATTACAGATGCGGGCACAGGAAAGGAAAGAAAGGCCGTCTAATTGTAGGTCTAAACGGGCCAAAGTAGCGAAACGATGCATAGGTAGTAAGATGACGCTGAAGTAGAGAAGACAACAGTAATGTGCGGGGCAGCAGTTTAATCTGTGGGTTAGATATATATTTCTGAGCCAGTGCACAAGAATAACTGAACAGCTGAATAATATAATTTCAGCGGTAGTGCAGGCCAGTGGAAATAATGTAAATATTCTTTGAACTCAAGTTCTCCTCTGCTAAATCTGCTGTGATGTGTAGATGGCCGATAAAACAAATATAATTAAAATTAGAATTGTTTCTCCTTCTTTAAAACACTGGTTATAAATAGTAATTCCCTGCAGTGCCATTATGCAATTTGCTTATTATTGCAATATGTGAAAATCAAAATATAGCAAGGCATGCCCATTTGGAAGATATGTTGAAAGGCACGTCCCGAATAAGAGCTGGACAGTTAATGAGAAGAATCCAGCTCCGCGTGGACACGGGGGGATGTTCAGACCTTCATGGTCACATTGTCAGTGAACAATGTCAACATTGTGGAAGTGGTGCCCTGGGCTGTTTTTCTTTCAATGTGTTCTGCTCTCATTACGACTTAATCAGTGAATTATTGTCTTGCACACGTTTTGTCAGTTCACGACACCTCCTTTTGGATTTATGAACATGTTGAGGAAAAAATTTAATTGATTGATGGAAGAAACGCATAATTGGCCAAGTCACCAGCCGCATTTATAGTTCCATCGTAAAAATCATTAATCTAAGCCACACGACAGTGTAGCAGTGAGATGGGCTGGTCTGCTGAAGTCTGCATGTGAGAGTGGGTGTTTTTTAAAGATTTAAAGAATCACTCAAAGGCATTTGGATCTGGGTCTGGTGTGTTTTAGATAATGTTTATGAAGTGATGTGTTAATTAAACTTCCACCAAAAGAAAGGCATTATATCAGACTGTATTGGAGAGAATAAAAAACAAAATCAGGGTGTTATTTTTTTCTCAGCTGGTTAAGTTTGCCGTGAGCAGTGATTTATGTGTAGAACGGTCTTGAATGGAACGGTAGTCCCCAGAGCGGCGTTGCTAATAACCCATGGAAAGGGTCTGGAAGGAGACTTGGAGCTGGTGCCAAAGAGAGAACTTTCCTTTCAACCCACCGTGTGCTGTTACAGTGACGATAAATACCAAAACACAGTTAGGCGCCACATATAGAACTGATGCGTTTTATTACTCTGTAATATAGATACTCTGCATCTCTGCATTTGATTTATCTTAACCCTCAAATACACCCTCAGTGTGTATTACTCGCTGTCTCGCAAAGTTGTGAGAATCACATTTCAGTTGATGTACAGTATAGAAAATCTCAGAGAAGGACAGATCATGTAAAGCATGCTACAGACCTCCCAATGGGAGCCACTATTAATCATGCTAAATCGTCTGCTCTTGTGTTGACGTCAGGCCCACTGAACAGCAGCACTGCTGAAATCCCCATTAATATATAGAATTATATATCTGCTGTGGTACATAGCCTGCCTCCTATTGGGTCGGAGGCCTCTGATGGGTTTCTTGATAGAGACTCCCTTCTGCGCTGTAAGCTAGCGGAAAGTCTACAACAAAGTAGCCTGGTCCGATTTAAAGCTCACCTCTCCCTCCAGGTCCACAACTGTGATCACAGCGGCATGGGAGAGGTAGGGTTACCTAATTAAAGGCTTAGACGCTCATGAATGGATGTGTGTAGGTGTTGTAGGGGGTTTGTGTGTTTGTGGGCGTGTACGGTCTCATGATTGTGTGTTTTCTAGAGCCTCTCGCACATGGATAGCAGTGAGCGTCTTCTTCTGGGAACGCTTGATGCAAGTCTTATCTGCATTTAAAAGGCCAGCAGGGGGGAGAGGAGGGAGGGGTCGGCCATTACTCTGACTGACAGCGTTTATGTTTCCGTGGGAGCCGTTGAAGCAGACAGATTAGATAAGGTGACTGATTGGTTGGGGGAGATTTATGGCCAAAGAGTGACAGTTAACATTCACCTTGTGGTTTTATGAACCAGGCTTACATTTGCAAGGCTGTGTTAGAGGGACCAAGATCCAGCTGCTCCTCAGGGTGCTCTAAACCTCATTAAGGGCAGAGGGATGCTCGCTTTCACGCAACACCTGGGAAGAGAGGAAAATAGTAACAAAATCTGTCTTGTGTGTTTCATATTGTTTGTCATTTAATTGTACATAATCCAGAATTTTTCCTGTCTTTGTGTGTGTGTGTGTGTGTGTGCGCGCATTTTTAATGACTTCCTGTTCACTCATGCTAATTGTTTTGCTCCGTGTCTCATGTGGTCCCTAGGGTTTGAGTCGAGGGTGATATATGACTTGTCTTTAACTCATAGAATATTAATAATGATTATTTGTATCCATGTACATCACATTGTTATTTTCCTTATCACTCCTCTTTGTGTCACGCTGTTTATTATTTATTTATTCATCTTTGGGTTTTTTGTTGTGTTTTTGTTTCCTTTTTAGTCATGTCTGGTAAGTTGAAATGTCACCCGTCACCTATTCACCGCCCTGACCGAGACAGGAAGCTGTCACAACCCCCCTCATCCTCCTCCCATCACTTCTCCACCTTCCAATCAGCAATCATGTTTCTGTTGTCATGGGCAACAGTGACAAAAGGACATTAATGGGTAAAAAATATGCTCAGCTTGGGCCTCCAAGGTAAAGCCGTATCATTACATTCTATTATTTCCCCATTTTATGCATTACCAAACACCCCATCTTATTCATGGCCAAATTGTTTCTGTATTTCAGATGACAGTTTTCAGACTGTCTGACTTTATGTAAAACACTGCCCTTGTATTGAACAAATTAAAATTTGAGGACCTTTCCAGAGTCAAGGTGTAAACTGGCCTGCCTGTGTGGGTCCTCACATAGATGCCCTAGTAGACCAGAAAGGCCTCGGGTCACGGCAGAGCTGCATGGATGACCTTGGGGTATGAGGCCACACTTAGTCTTAGATTACATTTGTCATTAAGATGCATGGGTACTGCATCCTGGTTGATGCCTGCACTATTGGAGGGTGTCAGCATGGACAGATGGCTCAAATTTGTTCCCCATTTCCATGTAAATTTGAACGGTCTATGCCCTTGCCCATGCAAATGAGGGGGCATTAGAGAAACCGTTGTTTTGCCTATTCATTACATCTATAATATGCCTGTGTAATCTGCTTTGAACACATGTGCAAAGTTTTGAAAGGAAGACTGAATTATTCAGTCTATATTTCAATACAGGCAGTATGTATGTATGTAGCTGCAGTCAGATTTATTTAGTCGTTCATTCAAATAACCGAGACTACTTGTAACTGTAAAATGATGATCTCTAAAATGATATGCTATGCTGTGTTTATGTATTCAATGGCTAACCGTTCTCATGGCTGTCCTCTAGTGCCCCCGGCATTTGTGGTGAGACCAAGGAACCAGGTGGTTGGGGTTGGCAGAACTGTCACCTTCCAGTGCGAGGCCACCGGAAACCCTCAGCCAGCCATTTTCTGGCAGCGGGAAGGCAGTCAGGTAAATGAGAACGCTCTTTATTCGTTTTGGAAAACACGCCAGCATACTCATGTAAAGCTCTGGGAAGAACTATTTTGTAGGCATAGTTCACTTGATGGTTGATATCCTAAAACAGATGCTTGCATGCATTATGCCATTTCGGAGTGAAATTGTTGTTAATAGAAGTCTGACTGTTTGTGATCTGTGTTTGATCCCCTATAGAACCTCCTCTTCTCCTACCAACCTCCTCAACCCTCCAGCCGGCTTTCTGTATCTCAGTCTGGGGACCTAACCATCACTGATGCTGAGCGCTCAGACATGGGATACTACAGCTGCCAGGCCATCAACACTGCTGGCAGTGTCCTCACCAAGGCTCTGCTGGAGATCACTGATGGTAAGCAACCGTCTTTTAAACACAGTTTCAGCGCACAGCAAAGTCAGAGGAATACGGAAGAAGTGGATAAATATTGGTATTACAGATAATCTTTGGCTCATGCGGATAATGCTGTTCATCTGAAACGCTGTAGTTGTACCGGAGAGCATATTAATATCCGAATTGAGGTTGGTGAGGTTCGGTCTGGCCTGTTCAATGTGTTCCTGTCAGAGGTAGAGACTCTCTGGTGCCTGTGCACCCAGACTGTGTCTCAGTATTTGGCTTTGCTGGCTTCACGCTGGCTAATGTCCTCTTCGGTATTCCATAGCTGGCTTGCTGCTGTCTACCGTTGGAAGACTGTGGCTGTGTGGTTTGGATTGGGTCCTCTAATTACTCTGCTAGCCAATCCCCGTCCGCCTGGTAGACTAACCTTGGCTTCATTTCCACCATTCCCAAAGAGATCTGGGCAGCTATTATTTTCTCTACGACACACCTAGATTCATCCCTTCATTTACCAAATATCTGTCTTCATTTCAGGCCTACAATGCTATGCTCCATCTCGCTCTCCTCTCCTCTCTCTCATTCTGTCAAGCTCTCTGGATAATAATAACAGTTATTAAAGTGAGCAGGCCACTCTGAGGCCACCACTTCTCCGCAGGCAGATCTGGTAATTACAGGTCATGCTGACAATGTTTTAGTAATTGCGCCATTCCCAGCACAAAAGCAAAGACAAAGCGGCCAATAGATTACACCGCAGCATGGCTCTGAGGATCTATGAACACATACATGCATCATGTGTTGCTGTTACACTGTGTTAGGAATTAATTAGATTGTTCCTCACTGAATATAACTCGCTACTAAATCAGTGGGGCTGACAGCAATGGCCATCAATAGTGCTATGAATGATAATAATAATCCGAGGGAGGCAGACAACCTATAGCAGGAATTTGATGAAATAGTGCATTAGAGACTAAATAAAAAAGGAAAAAGGATCAGGTGCATGCAATTAAAGTGTCTCTCACAGCTCTTCCCTGTGCCTCCTCGTCTTCTCTATTCTCAGCACATCGCAGCCCTTCTCTGTCTGTCAAAGCCTTCTCGCTATGTCTTTGTTGTTTTTGTGTACTGGTTGAACACCCAGGGTCCACAGGCTGCGAGGCAGGGAGGAGGAGTTTAAACGCCCTCATGCTAATAACATTGTCTCTTCTGGGTGGATGTTTTTTGTTAAAGCATTTTCTCCCCTGTGTTGTGTTTTATGGCTGGGGGATGGGCCAGGGGATTGTTGGCCGCGAGCGTTCATACGGGGGATTGCCAGGCGTCTGTTAGAGCTGCAGCGAGAAGAACGAAGTATCTGAGGCTGTTTTAATTGTAATTACGCTGCTTTTATTTGGCTAAGTTTGACTCCTGCTGCTGAATGATTAGAAAATTGTTTCCAGTTCCTAAAATTGGATTTAGTTCCTCTCCCACAACCCGTTCAGTTTTCACATGCCTACATTGCTACATGCAGTTTGGCAGATTCTCTGCCTTTTTTGTGTGCTTTCTCACACAAGCTGTATTTGTCTGAATCCACTGTTTGTTCTGCCCCTGTTACACGAACACCATCCCAGTCACCCCCCCCCCCCCCCCCCACTACACATAATTGCTCATTCTCCTTCCTCCTTCCACAGTTATCTCAGACCGCCCGCCCCCAGTTATCCGTCAGGGCCCAACCAATCAAACAGTAGCTGTGGACGGCACAGTGGTCCTCAACTGTGTGGCAACCGGAAACCCCACCCCCCACCATCCTGTGGAGGAAGGATGGCGTCTTGGTGTCCACACATGACTCCAGGGTCAAACAGCTGGACACGAGTGCGTTGCAGATACGCTATGCAAAGGTAAGACACCTGCTCACATGTACAAACATGCTCGGATCCCTTTTTTTTTAAAACATCAACCAAGGTACATGTACAACACAGGGCCCAGGCATGCTGGTGGCATTTGAAGTTCTTTGATGATGGACTTTCGAATAATAAAGGATTATCTTTATTTGGCTTCTTTTTAATGTCGATCTATTAAAAATAAACGTGCTCGTCAAACCCCTGCTGGTTGGTAAATACAGCATGTGTTCCCTGCCAGCAGTGGGCTGTCAGTCAGTTGTCGCAGGTTTGAAATGGAAGTCTGTGAAGTCGAACAGTCCGTAGTTCTTGTCAGTCAGCTAGCACAGTGGGTTGTGTGTGTAATTTTGAGTGTGAGCACATATGTGTGATGTGACGGCATGCTGCGCGATGCTGAACACACTCTCAGGGAGAGACACGTAGGGGGGTGCTGACGTGTCTTCCAGATGGAGGCGTCACAGGGTCAGAGGTCGCGTCAGTTTGCGGCGTTCTGATGAATGCTGGCAGTCTTGTGGTGACAAAATTGCAGTATGATTGGGCTGCCGGGAGGGGATGCGTCTGAATCCATCTCTCGCTGTAGCCGAGTAAACTCCGCAGGCACTTTGCATTAATGAACTTGTCATTTCTCCCTGACAACATTTGAATGAAGATGTTTTTGATGCGTGAGGTAATTTATTTTATTCATGTGATCGCGTGCGTTTTATCGTTATTGAGTTTCAATACATGTCCTTGCCTGCCAGGCAAAACGATACGCACCTTGAGGGTCATTGGCAGGACATGCTCACGCTCAGTTGTTTAAACAATTTATCTCAATGTTTTTTTCTCTCTTTGTTTTGTTTACACGCCAGCACAGTAGCCCTTAGCGTCGTATCCATCACCACCAAACCAAAACAGAATTAATTTTCTTACCCACAGACTTTGACTGCAGTTGACAGCGGATTTATTTATTTTTATTCAGCGCTGTGCAAATGCACCATTTTGCTAAGTTGCTTATTAGCCGGTTAGCTAGCAGACCCTCTCAAAAACATGTAAACCGATTTCAATTAAAAGACCATGAGCCAAGAAACAAGTGATTTGTTATTGGTCTGAGCCCAAAATCCAGGTTGTCGTTTCAAGAATTTTGTGAGAGAAAGGCCCTTTTTCCAGCTCTTTTTTTCTCATGTAGCTACTACTGCACAATCTGGCACATGTACCACATTATTGTCTATCTAATGCAGATTACATTCTCCATTATTAAAAATAACGAACTTCAGCCTGAGAGAGCGAGAAGTATAAGCTCTCTAAGTGCTTTTAGGTGTTGCGTAATCTCTGTACTACAATGTAACTACACTACAAATGACTACACTCTAGTTCACCACTGCACTCTAAAACGTCAATGAGCCTAACTTTTCCGAGCTTCCTTTTTATATCTAACCAAAACAGTATGAATAATCCAGGTCCTATATCTTTCGTGCAGCTTGTCACCACATATATTTCACAGAGCAGTGGCTTCCATGTTTGGTGCTCGGGGGAATGGAAGACCGAGGAAAAAGGTCTCCAATTAGTCAATGATCCTGTGAAAATCTTTTCCATTTGACTAGGAATGATCTGCCATTTGGCCTTTTCCAGCTGCTTCCCCTTAGTTTCTGCTATGAAAGAGATGATATCGAGATTATCAGGCAATGACAGCTGCCTGCTACAGACTCCACCAGAATGTCAATAAGCAGAACAGTGATGATGTGTGAGTGGGGGGGGGGGGGGATAACAAGAGGCAGAAACGGGGAAGAGACAGCCACCAGTTCACAAAACGGTGGCACATGTTTGAATCATTTCCATTTAACCAAGTATCATCCTCCTATTTTCCTCCAGCTTGTTGACACTGGTACCTACACCTGCATCGCCTCCACGCCCAGTGGAGAGGCCTCATGGAAAGCCTTCTTAGAGGTCCACGGTAAGACTTACCCAATAGTGAGGTTCAGTGTCCATCAGTTTTCTAACGACAAGGGTTTCTGGTTATGTTTAACTAGTCTTATCTTCCTTTGTGAAATTTTGAAAAATAAAAGAGGTAGTAAAGGTTGATGATGTTTTGTATGTTTCCTGGGAAATAGCAATAAACTACATTCTGAACTGTTTCTTTCCTTTTCACTGTTCCACATTAAGAGTTTGGAGTCCCAGTCCAGCCAAACAGGCCTACTGACCCAAACCTGATCCCCAGTGCCCCTTCCAAACCTGAGGTCACTGACGTTACCCGGACCTCCATCTCCCTTTCCTGGAGACCTAACCTCAATGCTGGAGCCACACCCACCTCCTATATAATAGAGGCCTTCAGGTAAAACTAATCAGCTCAACGCTCGGTAAACAAAATAACTGCGCGGCGTGTGTGCAATCTTTTAAACCTTGATTATCTCTGTTGTGTGTCCTCAGTCATGCATCAGGGAGCAGCTGGCAGACCTTGGCAGAGCATGTGAAAACTGAGTCATTTGTACTGAAGGGCTTGAAGCCCAGTGCAGTCTACCTCTTCCTAGTACGGGCAGCCAATGCCTATGGGCTGAGTGATCCCAGTCCTATCACTGAAGCTGTGAAAACACAAGGTGGGACCTGCCTTCTTACTGATATATAAGCAATAGTATGGTGTTTCTGTTGTTTAGGACGAGATGATTCATATTTGATGTCTGTGCTGCTGCATACAGATATCCCTCCCACCAGTCAGGGTGTCGACCATCGACAGATCCAAATGGAGTTGGGAGAAGTCCTCATCCACCTGCACAACCCCACCATTCTCTCCTCCTCATCTGTCAGAGTGCAGTGGACAGTGAGTATAATTCTCTCCATGAATGCACTATTGCCACTTCTTTTTTCTTCTTGACAGCTGCAGCTAGCTACAGGTTGGCCATATGGCTCACTGGTATAGCCGGTCGCTAAAGCTCCGAGGTTAGTTTAGCGATATGCCCTATGGTCAATTTGTCAGGCCACTCAGCCGAGCTAATGTTGTAACACCCTAGCACCCTTCAGAGGAAGGACGCTACAGAGCAGTTTGGAACACTGTCCAAGTGTTCTTAGGGTCCATCTGGCATGAGCCTGAACTGGTCTGCTGGCCAGAGACCCAAAACTCTCGGCTTCGCCCACAGCAGACCACTCAACTGCCCCAAAAGCCAGACTACAGAGCCCAGCCTTCTGCCGGCCATGTAGCAGTGTGTGGCGTGCCAGCCTGTGCCCGATTGCAAGATTGAAAACACTTGAAGGCTGTTAAAATAAAAGAAGTGAGAGAGAAGAGGCGGCCAACTCATGCTCTTAAGTGGAAATGGATTACAGATGTTAAAACGGATAGGTGGGAGAGGAAGAAGTTGAAGTAGAAATGGAAGCGTTTGGTGGCTTTTCTTCGCTGGTACAAGCTGAATGTAAAGTACTGATGTCCAGCTGCGATGGATCTGGTTCATGTATCTTTTTTCATGTCATGAGAAAATATAATTACATCTTTTTAAAGTAGATATTGTTCTGTGGAAGAACAGTCCCTGTTGTGCCTTTTGACATAAGGCCACCCCTACATTCCCAGGTATTAAGGGCCATAGTGAGTGATGAATGGGACTGAGGAAACGTAAAAAGGATACTGACATGTCAAGACTGATTTAAAACATTACTGCCCAGTTACCCTGTCTCCTTGGAATGTTCCAAAAAAAAAACATGACATGAGGGAGACTGACATTGCAGTTAAGTGCCACGGTTTCCTTGTTTTGTGGGGTTAAAGCTTTTCCCAATGTGGAGTTTCTTGCTTTTACATTTTCCTTTGTGTGGTGGTAAATGGTTGCACAGTTTTCGGGCTAATGAAGACCACCTGAGCCGGCAGTATGTTTTACGGGGGAGGAATAAAAATGGGATAAAATCTTTAGCTTGTACTGCTTGCCTTCCATGGGGAGTCGTACGGATGTAAGCATACGAGGTAGCCGTTACTCTTTTCTCCAACCATGCTGGATCACAAAGCAGCACTTTATTTAGCTGCCGCAGATGTTGTTAAACTTGTACTCAACTTCTGCAAAGACCTACTTTTCCCCCTCTGCCTTGACTTCAGCATCCAGTCACTACACTGGAGAGCAGGACAGGATGAGACAGGCTGTTCTGGGAGCCTGGGCCCTATTTAACCAGCTCCAGACTTAGAGGAACCTCTGGCCAATGACCTCATACTGTGGTTCGCACAAATCGCTGCTGCTCCAAATGGTGCATAGAGAGACAGTCAAAGAGAGAGATGTAGATGTGGATGGATAAACAGAGGGTTGATGTGATGAGTTAGCATTCAACCCAGTGTCTGCCGTATCAGTTGCATAAATCCGTAGCTTTCCGGTGATGCTACATTCTATTCCGTTACTGTATCAGTTTCCACTGAACTGTGAAGCAGCTAATCAAGTCAAGCTGACACTGTCTTTGTCTGTGTTCCTGTGCCATTCACAAGGTGGAGCAACAGTCACAGTACATCCAGGGCTACAAGGTGATGTACAGGCCTACGCCGGAGGGGCTGCAGAGGAGCGAATGGGCTGTGTTCGAGGTGCGGACCCCCGGAGAGGACAGCGCCGTTGTGCCACAGCTTCGGAAAGGAGTCGCATACGATTTCAAAATCCGCCCCTTCTTCAATGAATTCCAGGGAACAGACAGTGATATCAAAATTGGCAAGACGCTGGAAGAAGGTGGGGGGGGGGGGATGGGAATGTGTGCGAGTTTGCGTTAGTGCTTGCATGTGTGCATGCATGTTTTCATGTTTACACAATTTTATGTGCACAGCTTGCATGTGTGAGAGCATACAGCAGCTGTTCACAGCAGGCAAAGGCCAGGAGTATGTTATGTTCAAATGGGGTGTACTCAAGCATGCCATGGTGGATGTTTAGCTCTCTTAAAAGGCCCTATGGAAACCCGGAGACAACACTTCAGTGCAAGTGCGACACTAAAGTCTCGTAGGGTGTGGTTGTGGCAGGCTCATGAGGTTTGGTTGAAACCAACTGCAAATTTTTATCTGTAGCGACCAGTTAAGAGAAATGTGAGCGCTTGCTTGTGAGTGTGAGTGAGCAATGTTTGTGTGAGTTGAGTGTTTTTCGATTTTTTTGATTTTCTCCTTTGTTCCCAATTCTGTTGATTTAATTGTTTTCCGAGCTCTAAACATAATAATGTTTGTTCTCCCATAAGCATGTTTTTTGAGCACTCGCTCCTCGCTGTGATTACGTCTTTCATGTTGCATTCATAATTATTTCCGTTTAATTACCGTTGGACCGCAGGTTGCCGTTTACACACCACCATATGCCCCGCCATCAGAAAGCCCTGTCTGTTTTGAGTAAACAGTTATTTGCTTTAATTCCCCCCCCCCCCCCCCCCCCCCCAAAAGGCACTTGTATCGTAATTTTGATTATTCGTCCTTTGTTCTCACCGCAGCGTCAGTCCCACATAGAGATTCAGCTAAATGTGATGAGTGGAGACAGGCAGAGACTGCATGCATGTCTGATGTATGAAGGTGTGCGTTTTAGAAAAAAAATCTTTTGTCAATCCCCCTCAGCCCCCAGTGCCCCTCCTCGCGAGGTTACAGTGGCGGAGAGCGGGGACAATGGGACCGCCATCGTGGTCTCCTGGCAACCCCCCTCCAGAAGAGGAGCAGAATGGGGTGGTCCAGGAGTACAAGGTAACACACAAAAACAAAAACAGCACAGCAGCTACCTCAGGTCTTAGCTAGTGGACTCGTATTGTAGAGACGCACAAAGAAGACACAAACAGGGATGCCGACAGAGCAGATAACAGAGAAAGAGACAATGCGCAGACATGGAAAGGTAATGAATTCCTGGTTGAGCGCACCTTTGTACTCCCCAGTGCTCTTCCTCTGTGTGATGACAGAGGCTCAGTGACAAGAGAGCAAAGGAGTCAAAAACACAGAGCTGGGGGAAACTGTGGTGAAACAGTGCTATCTGGTGGAGACAGTAGACCCACACATGTTGTGGCCATCTAAAGCTGAATAGTAAATATCTGTGGTAATTATTGATAGTTTATTTGTTTCCCTCTCATGGTAGTGAGGCAGTAACTGCTAACGTCGGGTGAATTTCACCCGATATAATGTACCTGATGATAAAATATACTTCTCATCGAAATATATTCAAATACAACGATACAAGGCAAGTTGAAGTACTCTTCTTTTATTTTACCCTATAGAACTTCTCATAAAACGATAAACAGGTATCACGGGGAGACCCCTGAAAAAAAGGCTCAATTCTGTGAAAAATTTGGGAATCGTCAATAAAAAGTTATTAAAAACGTAAATAAAGGAGCTCTGAACTTGTTATTTGGTCCACATGTTCCTGGGACATGTGAGTCTTGTATGTGAAGGAAAAGTAAATTAATGTTAAAACCCATCCGGAATAAATAGTCACACTATCACTAGCGTCGGGTGAAAATCACCCGAACAGGTGCCTGTAGAAAAAAAACAGTGATCGGAGCAGGAAGACACGCCCACCTTCAATAAGACACGCCCACCTTCAATAAGACACGCCCACCTTCACTAGTCAGTGAGCAGCATGAAGCTACAGAAGGACTCGCGCACTCAGACAAAAGCGACACAATGAAAATACGTAACAACAATCGCTCGGGTGAAAATCACCTGACGTCAGTGTTCTAGGGTTAAAGGTCATTGTGTTTAGTGGAGATTAATGTGTCAGCCTCCCATGGCATGTTCCATACATATCATTTGTTTTAACTATGTATTTCCACTGATACAAATGCAAATTAAGATAACGCACTATTTTAAGTGTACCAACTACATAAAGGTGAACTTTACTGTAAGTATATGATTTCATGGAGACATCCATATAAAGGTAATAGTGTATGCAGTGAAGGGTAACAAGCTGTAATAATGACCAAGGAGAGACAGACCTCTATTATAATTCCAGTCATTTCTTTGGAATGATAATGAGTCCCCTTTTTCCTCCTCCTTAGTTGATAATGTATGCTCCCTTTGTAATGACCTCACTTTGGACAGGGCATCCACTCACACGTTATGCGGTGGCAGTCCTGTACTTTAATTGGAAAGCCTTTTTTTACGTCACAGGAAATATAGGTTAGTGGCAGAACCAGTGAAAAAGTTAAGCCGCTGTTATTTTCCCCAGGTAAATGTTTTCTGGTGATGGGCTTGAGAGTAATTTCACGGTTTTTAAGTCCAGCATCGAGAGCGTTCCCTGCTCATTACTGGTCTCTGTCCCCTAGCGGCGCTTCCACTTACCGCAATTTTTAAGATACACAGAAAATGTCAGGGCTTTGTAGTTCCATCACAGAAGTGCAAACACGTGTACATGTATAGTACAGACCCGAGGAAGTGTGTATGTTAACCTGGTTAACTGGCGGGTGGAGGTGTGGGTTAAAGAAAGCATAATATCAGGGGTTCAGGATGTGGAGGTCTGCAGGCCTCATGCTGAGGCGAATGTATGCTTCTCTTTGTGGACTAGGTTCGAGTCAGCCTGTGAGACCACTCTCCTTCCTGGGAGTGACAGCACTTAGCTTCTGCTGAAATTGGGTTATGGAGGTGATTACTGATCTCCATTTGTTTTTCATTGGCTTAGGCTACACTGAGACGTGTTATGGCTACCTCGGCTAATACTGACCCTGTGTTGAGCCCGGCCTGTAAAGCATAAAGCCATTTTGTAAAATGTTTTCCTACCTCAGAGATGTAACACAATACCCACAGTGTGCCGACATGTCGCAATAGCACCAGCAACCAATTTACGAGGACACAGATTGGTGGCAGCTAACAAACTCAATGTTGTCAAGAAACCGTCACAACATTGCCTCAATCTCCACTTTCTCTGTGTCTTTTTGTTATTGCAGATTTGGTGCTTGGGGAATGAGAGCAGGTACCATATCAACCGTACAGTCGACGGCTCGGCCTTATCCGTGCTGATTCCCAGTCTGGCCCCAGGGATCCGCTACAGCGTGGAGGTAGCAGCCAGCACGGGGGCGGGTCCAGGGGTCAAGAGCGATATCACCTTCTTCCAGCTCGGTGGGTAGAAACAACCTTTAGTTCTCTCTCACAGGAGGTCACGAGCTTATTTTCCTTTTTCTTTTCTTTCGGTGGATACATTTGCTGTGTTTCAATGCGTTTGTCCTCCGGCAATTCTTTCACACGGAATGAAACCCAATCATCTGACAAATAACCGTGGCGTTAATCCAGTCCTTCTCAAATGACGAGGCTTTTCAGGAATATGACTTTCTGCCAAGTAAACAGATAATTATGTAATGGACATGGCCAAGCCTCTGCCTGTCTCTCCCTTTCTTTATCAACAGCGATGCTTTAAAAACAGCAATTGAAGTGATGACCTGTTATTGAGACATCATCAACTTGCCACTGAAGAGTATGATGAGTTTGAATGAAAGGGAACTTTTGCAGTTTTTGAGCACACAAATGGCTTTTAGCTCCGGTAGCTTGCAGTGTGATCAACGCGGGCACATTGCATTCCTGTGTGGCAGCTGTTGAGCTCGCTGCCCCCGCCCCGCTCTGCTTTCCAGTCCAGGATGCAATATTTCCGTCCTTTAGCAGCAGCAAAAATGAATCCTTCACTCTGGACTTGACATGTTATTAATACTAAGAAACACAGGGCAGTGGCGCTTCTTGTTCTTTTCCTTCTAGGGTAGACGGACCGATATTTTGAGATGTTTTGTCAGTTTCTATTCCCCAAATCTATGAGCTGTCCTGCTCAGGAGAAAGATGTAAAACACATGAGTAGCAGGGTAAGGCAGAGAGAAAGAGAGAGAACTCCATCTGGTTTTAAATGTGTGATCGAGTGGGATGGGATGGGCACGAAGAAGCATCGGCTGTGACTGATACAAATTCCTCTCCCTTGAAGAGTTCCTGTGGTGATTGTTGCCATGTTCCAACACTGGAGTGGAACAATGTGCCTCGGGGACCAGCGCTCCGCCCAAATGCATTTGTCACACTCTGAGCTTGTACGCGTCATCCCAGCCTAGATACCTGTACAGTCCCTTGTGGGCTGCCTAGTCACATTGGCTCGCCTCCGTTCACTTGGCCAGACAGAGCCACAAATTGGGAAGACGGAGTGAGAAGAGAGGCAGCCGGAATGGAGACACGGGCCGAGTGGCTGAGACAAAGACAGACAGAGGGATGTGGAGGGGCAAAGGCAGGGAGCTGGTTTCATTGGGGAAGTTTTTGTTGCCTCTGGCTTAGAGAGTTGGAGGAGAAGAGCGGCTACAACATGAAAGGCTCGAGCAAAAGAGATGAAGACAAAGTAACACGAACATGAAGAAATCTCCGAATGGCGGGGGTTGGGGCAACCCAAAATAAGTCTTTCATGTATCGCGCATGAGGGAGAAGCACAGAGAGAATAGACAGATGAGAAAAACAGAGCGAGTTGTTGTGAGCAGCCGTACAGACCGGTGCCTTAACACTGTGCATTTCACAGCAGAAACAGCTTCAAGGCATTCGCACCTCGGCTACGCACAGATGTGCCCAAGTTAGCTAATTACTGTATTTGAGGATGATCTCATTGGATTTATTTATGTGATTATGAATCCACCATTGCTCGCTGTAAGCGGTGCCTCTCGGCTTGTGGCGCGCAGGCTCTGTTTGAATGTCTTTGGTTGCTTTCGTCTGCTCACCTGCCATTGTTGACTGGGATTTGAGATGAAAGCCTTTTGAATAATAGAGAGAGACGACTCCATTTCCACAACCCAGCCTCATAGACACCCGCTGAGATGAAGAATCTTTTTGTGGAATGTTCATATTTATGTACTGTGCTGACTCCATTTATTTCAAATACATTTTCTCTATTTCAGGCTTTTCCACTTTGTTTGAAGTTTGAGGTTTTAAACAACATTTCTTTCCCTCTTGTTTCCACATTCCTAAATCTCCCCATTTCACTCACACTATCCAATTTTGTACCAACAAATGTACCTTTTTTTTCTTCTTCTCCTATCCTTTCTAATCATGCTTTCGCATCTCCTCCATTCCCCACGGTCAGATGCGTCTGGGCGAATGACAGAGACCGTGAACCAGGAGAACCCCCTGTCCCAGCAGATCTCAGATGTGGTCAAGCAGCCGGCCTTTATAGCCGGCATCGGAGCCGCTTGCTGGATCATCCTCATGGTCTTCAGCATCTGGTTGTACAGACACAGGAAGAAGAGAAATGGCCTCTCCAGCAGCTATGCAGGCATACGCAAGGGTCAGTACATGAGTGCAACAGTACATGTTTTACACTGTCAGGAGTATCTACTTCAATTTCTGATTTGCAGTGCTGGTTTGGGCTGAGATGATGTTTTCTTACTTGCAACTATGTATTGGTGTGGTACTGTGTTCATTTCTATTTAAAAACAATCTTCTCTATCTTCTGCATCCCGAATGCTGCCAACCCTACCTCACGTCCTGCCTGTCACACAGAGATGTCTTTGTAGAGTGGCCGAGGTGAAGTCTAACTGAAAGTACAACAGGGCGCTTTAGGATGTGATGTGAGCTCCCGCTGAGAGTGCTGCATGAAGACGCCTTTTATTTCTTTTTCATACTTCTGTCACACTGATTCTGCAAGGGTGTGTGTGAAGAGTGTTTTCGGTAAAGTACATTTTCAGGTCCAACAACTCCGCTTTTAGCAACTCCCCTCTGACTGTGCTGGGAAGGAGAGAATGTCTTACCATAATACCTCTTTATCAAGGACAAGCTGACATTTGCACATGCTTGAAGTGCTCTCGCTGTCCTTTTTTTGAGAGGGACTTTTAGACATGAAGGAGTTGAGCAATTTAGCAACCCGGTGTCAACTTATTATGTTTAGGAAAAATCAAGGAATCCATACCCACGCTGCATTTCAATCTGTAGAGTAGCCCAGTCGGGTTTATACCTGACTTGAGTCAAAGTGACAGGGCTCATGACATGACCAACCTTTGCCCACAATAGTTTGAGTATTTAGCCTTCGAGAGCTCTTAGCCTTTCTTTCTGAGTCTCATTTATGTGTGAGCTGGCTTAATGTGTGGCCTTGGGCTGTGCAGCTGCTGCCTGTGAGCGCTACCTGCGCCGTCTTTACTCCCGGGCTCAGCTTTACTGCTGACTGCCAGGGTTAGAGGAGATCCGCCCTTCAACCTTTTCGACGCACGCGGACAATGGACTGACGTAGCTGTTGTAATCTGCTGCTGTTATACAGATAACAGTCTATACATGTTCTGAGTCCACTGCTAAAAGTGGGGGTTGTGACTCACGTGAAAGCGAGAGACACTTCCTTAAGCTCTGTGGTCTTTCAGAATGTTTACACTTCTATTTGGTCTCAACTGTAGCTTTCCATATTTTGGTATGATAAATATATTGTTTTGAACATCCTATTTAAGACCAATATGACATTTCAAATGATGTCTTGATTTTATCGTATTTTCTGATAACACACTGATGCTTGTATGTTGTCGGATGTTGTTGTTTGGTTCCAGAGTTAGTGTAGCTATGGGAAGAAATGTTGTGCAATCTGAGATTTCATCATCCAAGCCAATAGCCTCAGAGACAATACTAGTACTCTTTTTAACCAAAGTAAATAAAAAAAATGGGTTATTCAGAGGCAACGCGCTGATATAGAATAGTACCTTTTTGAAGATGTTACGAGTGACATTTTGAATCTGTGGCCAGGTGGCAGAGAAGACTAGAGGCTGATATTACCCTCTGACTTTCTGTGATTCTTTATGTTGATGTTAACTCGCATAAACTCACAAAGCTCTTCAGGGGCACAGTAGGCAGACATGCCCCCCCCCCCCCCCCCCCCCCCCCCCCCCCCCCCGCTTCTTATCCTCCTCCTGCACCCAGACCACAAGAGGCCACGGTCTTTGTTGGAACTGGTTACTAAGAATGTTTTGAAAGGAATATAATTGCAACCACATGAAGCAACAATCTGCACTCGGGGTGAAATTGGCTGGATTGAGACTCGTGTGTGTGTTCATCTGCTACAGTGTATGTTCGTGTTGCCTCTATCAATATTTAAATTTGCGAACTTTAAAAAGAGGATTTATTCTTATTTCCTTTCCAATAATTATCGTGTAAACTTTATGGTGCTGACATAGTACGTTACATGTTGTATTATGCAATGCTGCAGAAATCCTGAAGAACAATCTGCATCAGCTAAAAAATGTATAGTAAACACATTATTACTTAACAAAGAGTCATAGCTCAATTTGCAGCTCTGTCTAGTCTGGGATTAAGCCTCTGACATTCTCAGAATATAACCCAGTTTGTATATTTCAATCACGGTTGCATTTCTCACCGATGTTTTGAAGTGTTAGTTTGTCCCTTCTTCAAAGGCATTCATCAAACAGAGAAAAGCCATCCAACTGCTCATATCTTTAGACTTATTTGAGCACCAAGAGGAGAGATTCAAACATGATAGGAAGCTTGTGGCATTTAGAGGACATTTTTGTTGGCACAGGTACTGTATGAATGAATTGTTTGAGGAAATGAAAATGTGACAACAGCCGTGTCTCTCATCTCCGTTGTCTCATCCTGTAGGTTGAAGACAGACAGCGACATTTCTAAAATGCACATATTTAAAGGCAGCATACTGGATGGTGCAATGTTGCATCAACTGCAATGCATACTTTAGCTTCCTTCACTTCTTCAAAGAGGGCGGCAACAAACAAAGTGCATTTTATAGCAGATACCCACAGCCCGAACTCGCCGTGATACAGAATCTAAATCTGCCTACTGTACGTCACTCTTTTGCACATGGGCCCCCTTCCATGCCAAAGTGTGAGTAATTGAGCTGTATGTGGTGATGATGTGAGCGTTAGAGATAGCAACAGATACCTCCCCAGTGTGTGACCCCTGCCCAGCAGGCCTCTGACAGTCTGAGCCGGGATTTGAACCAACAGCTGGTTCAACACTCACTTTCCCCCAGTTGGGGTCCAGGGATGTCTGCAGGGATCAAAGACTTGGGGCCAGCGAGTAGCGTGTGAACACAGGCTAAAATACTTTTTGTGGATTTGTGTACTTTCAAAGAAAATATTTGGTGATGAAAGCTTATAATTGAAGTCCCAGGAACGTATTCCGGACACTGCTGATGCACAATCAATCAATGATTTTCTTTTCTTTCTTTGTCCCTACAGTACCATCCTTTACGTTCACACCAACAGGTAAGCGCTTTCTTACTTGATTTACTTCGTATGCAATATGGGACGTCTACTACAATTCATTCACTGCACACTACATATGTGAATCTCTGCTCGTAATGACCCGGAGCAGCCACAGTCCTCCATAGATGAGAGCCGTTAACTGTAGAAAAGAAAGCGAGGGACACTCGGTGTGCACCAAAAAAAAAAAAAAAGTCAAACATCGGCACAGTTTAGAGATCTAGCTGCTAGAAATAAATGTCTCACCAAATGTTTGGGTCGTGTCAGAGCGTAATGCTTCAAGAGAAGCAGGCCACACTACTGAGAGGCTGTTAAAACTAGTGGTAACTTGATCAAAGGGCTGCTGGCAACTTCAGATGGGATTTAAGAGAATGACACACCACCAGCACTCCAACATACCAATTAGATAGGCAAGCGGTAGCGGAGCTAAGGAGGTTATCGTTGAATTGAAGTGACACAGTGTAAAAGAGATAAAAGAAAAGCTCTATCTGTCTTATTTAACGTCCACCTTTTTCCTTCCGCTCGTGGACTTTCCTCCGTCTGAAGTTCTTGTTCCCTAGAGGTGTGTCAGGGGTGTTTGCAGTGCTTAGGGAAATGGTGATTGTGAAACAGTGAAAGGGTGAGGAGGAAGTAAAGGTGAGGGCAGGAGAGTGAGAAAGAGAAAATATTGTACAGTTTGTGGTTACACTGGCTGATCCTGTCTGTGCAGAGGTCATGTTTATACGGTAGCAGTGTTGTTTCCGACTGCCTCGAGGCTTGAAGAATAATTGTAGTTGCAAGTTTTTTTTTTTTTTTAATCTGCTGGAAATCTTTCAGGTGAAACAAGAAACGCCCTGTGCTGGTAGCCAGTGTAAAACCAGGGCCTCACAGTGCCTTGTGCTCTGATTGTAATCTAGAATTAGATTGTGATGCTTTGGTTTGCATCAAAGAGCTAATCTAAGAAGTTCTCTGTCTGCATGCGGAGGCCAAAGCCACACTTCCTGTTTTGGAAATTAGACAGGGAATCGACACTGAGGCCCGGCATCCTCCTCTTCCACCTCCTCTCCTCTCAGGGAAGAGATTGTAATTAAAGTTGGAAGTTTATCTCTCCTTCACACACCGGCAGCTTAGAGCTCCTTGAAAGAGTCCAACTTTCAGCTTCAAACACACTGAACCCCGAGCCAGACAACCAAAGAGCTCTGCATCTCTGTTCTTCATAAGCCTCTTACATATCCTTCTCCTGTTGGTGTGTGTGTGTGTGTGTGTGTGTGTGTGTGTGTGTGTGTGTGTGTGTGTGTGTGTGTGTGTGTGACTCAGCCAAAAATGATGCCACACACACATTCATTTACATGCTCACTTGAACTGATACAATAACTCACACTTGAAGTAGCATTCCCATCATCCCCCACAAAACGGACTATTCAAAATCAATTGAATAATTGGACCTTTTTTGATAAAGGAAAAGATGATGATGATGATGATGATGTGATGACAGTGGCAATTGTGGTGAAATCATGTCGGAAACTTATTTTCTCTCCTTTCAGTGGCATATCAGAGAGGAGGAGAAGGTGTCAGCAGCGCTGGAAGGTATGTGCTTATTTATTGTTTAATAATATTTTAAATGTGAACCACATTTTGGGAAATTGAATGATGATTACTGGCAAACGCATAACGGATGTTAAACCTGCTGAACAGGCGAGTAGGGTTGGGCGAGTGTACTTTCTTTCAACGGCCACTAGGGGGAGTCCCGTGACTTTCTTAAGCAGCAGAGAGCTGAGGAGGGGTAAGGAGGTGCATTAAATATGTTATGATAACGGGAACAAAGCCCCATGTAGTCTGCCAGGAGCCCATCCTCATCCTCATCCTCCTTCGCTATGGTGGAGAGCCACATCCAACCACAAGGCTGTGCCAAAGCGTCACCCTAGAACATGAACGGATACATAGCAGTAACGGCACACCTCTTCATGTTATGGAATGGTGCATTGTGCACAAATGCTTAAACTGTGCACATGGCGAACACTAACACTGCATCATCTCGCTACCACTCATTTGTGTAACCACTCTATGGCATTGGGCATGTTTGCATACAGTGGGGGAAATAGTGAAAATTGAGTCTGCAGACAAAAAGAGGAAATATGTATTCAGTTGTTGCCCTGTTTTTGACTGAGAGTACAGAATATTGACTGTAAGTGTACATGAGTGTGCGGCGTTGTTCATGTGTGAATAAATAGTTAGCTTGGAGCCATCAGCAGTAAATCCATATTCATTATATTACCCCCGTTTTTATGATTAAATCCCATATGCAGCGTGGCTGTGTCAGCTCTGCACAAAGACAATGGCCATTCAATATCAACATACAACTGCCGAAGTGATTGAGGAGCTATTGTGAGATTGCATTTGGCTGTGCAAGACAAATGTGTTCATTACCACAAATGAATCCAAGAAATGAGTCATTTGAGAGGGATCGAGGAAGCGTAGCGTAATTCAATGCTAATTCCGTGTTGGAATATGCAAACTGGAAGTAATACTGTGGACATTTGAATACTGAAACATGATATGGCCCTGGTGGAGTAGACTGCATTCTCTTTGTGTGCTAGATTGATTCATTTCATGAGCAATAGAAGGCTATTTATTCTCAGCCCTTTTAACACTCAGTGGTTGGCCTGAGGTCATGTTGTACAGTAGAATCCAGTTGAACAAGTGATCTTGTATTGCGTTGGGAATAAAGCCGATGAAATGAGAGCAATAGAAATACTATAATAGAGACGGACTGGTCCGCATGAGTTTCTCTTTTGGTGCTCAGGTTTCCTCCTGATTAGCTAAACAAAGTTTTTTTTTTTTTTTTTAAATGATAGAGATGTTGTGTGACATCATATAATCTACTCGGGGAACATTTGTGGTTCACTGGCTGTTCAAGATGCACATTTCGCAACATTGGGAGTGAATTTTATCTGACTGTCTAATCCATGCAGTTCGCTAATGCCCGTGAGGGCTTAGAGAAAGTGTCATCGGCTATGAGCAAGTCAAGCACACACAATCTATTTAGCTGGGCTTGTTTCGTGTGTGTGTGTGTGTGTGTGTGTGTGTGTGTGTGTGTGTGTGTGTGTGTGTGTGTGTGTGTGTGTGTGTGTGTCCAAAAGTACTAAAGCTGGATGTTTTCTATTCTCAGCTGCTGGATAAATAAATTCCACATAATCTTCTCTTTCAAATCTTGTGCGACTGTGGGTGTTTCAGTTCATTCACATGGATGTTATTGTGGTGTTGGCTTAGTGTCTTACTGTTGTTCACCATTTGGTCCCATTTATTTGACAGGCCTGGATTGCTAAACATTGGGGAATCTGCCACTCAGCCCTGGCTGGCAGACACATGGCCCAACTCCTGCTCCAACCACAATGACTGCAGCATCAACTGCTGCACTGCCGGCAACGGCAACAGCGACAGCAACTTGGCAACGTACAGCCGCCCAGGTATGCAGTGCCGACACTTACGTGGGAGACCACCAAAATAAACACTCCCTCAAACGCAATGATGCAGTCCTTGACAAAATAACTGTAGAGATAAGAAATGGAGGCGCTGGGGGAATCCACGGTGCAAAAAGAAGCAAAGTCTGATATCTGGGTTACCTCCCTGGAGAGCCGTTCTGTGTATCGCTCCTTTCTATAGGTTTCCACAAGAAAAAGACCTGAAGAAATATTAGGATTAAGAGAGGCTGTGTGCTTGTGTGTTTGATTTATCTGAGGTTAAAGTAGAGCTGTTTTAGGCAGGAAATAAAAGGAGCACACTGAGAGGGGCTTATGGCTCTACTCTGTTGCTAATCGAATTGCTCTGCTGATTTCCATACTGTTGTTATAGCCGGTAATGTAATTTCCCCTAAGTGCTCAGTTATTTAAGAAATGTGCAGCGGGCGAAGAGGTCAAGGCTGGACTGCAGACGGTGGCCAGAAGCAGAGGAAGAGAGAATGATAGAGGGAGAAATGTGCACCTGGAAGACCAGATGGAATGGGGGAGAAAGGAGTGATGACGAATACCTATATGCTAAAACATACCCTGAAATGTGTGAGTGGAGAGCGAGGATGTAGGATAGATGGAGAGGAAATAAGGGAAAGTGACTTATGGAACACCACCAGGTGGCCTTTTAATGTATTCAGCACTAGTGTAGTTGTCAACAAAAGGGAGCAAATGTGGCCTTGAAATTGTATGCACATTACTGTATACAATATTGTATGCGCACTCTCTCACACTCTCTCACACACACACACACACACACACACAAACATAGAGTGACCTATCACATCAAAGAAGCAGAGTAAAACTTGCTGCCTGACACAGGACTTAGTTATTCATTTTCAGCTGTGACCCAAGTCTTTAACAACCCTTTCCTTGGAAACTTGGACTGCAATGAAATGCTTTATGTTCTAAATTATGCACTTTGGGACTATGCCTTTAAGGGCAGCCCATAATTCCTGTCCAGCTGTTCTGCCTAATATCCATCCAGCCGTCCAATAGTTTCTCCCCACTTCAAACCTTTCCCAATGAGGATTAATAATTCATTTTGTCGACTTTATAGCCATCAAGTTTAGTTTTTTCTTTGGTCTAATCAGCCGTCTGAGGTTGAAGTGTTCCACCCTCCCTTAACATGGTGTAAGATGTTTAACTGGGAATAACAGGCTAAAGGCAGCCCTCACTCTTCGCATGACACCCCGCTGTATGACACTAAGGAGCTTGCCAGACGCATGCTTTGTGTGTGTGCCAAACTAAACTCTGTGAACATTAAGAGGATCACTGACTAGGTGACAGTGCAAAGAAATAGGAGTTAATGTCCCTTTATCTCAGCCATAGGGGCGCCTTGACACATCAACCTTTTGAAGTGTCGAACTGTTCCGTGCTGCTGAAATGTGAGGCGCGTGGCACAAGCGGCGCGCACCTATGGCCGTCCTTGGTATTTACCGCAAGGCTGGCTCTTAGATCTGCCGGAGGATTTGAATATTTTATGAGCTAGGGAAAATTGGATCTGTCAGTGGAGCTGTGCTTTTACTGCGCGCCTCATTCCAGGTCTTTGATACAGACATGTCTTTCTGTCCCTCTCAATGAGCAAAGATGCTCCCACCGTCAGATGGAAAATGATGACACCCACATTGAGTCATGGATGAGACTATGAGGAGGTGTAATACCACCTGTGTCAGTCACCTAAAGTAGATAACATTTGGCCCAAAAAAAACTGAGACTTTAAAAAGAAATAAAAATGTCTCTCTAGTGTCCCTCTTTCAAAAGCTTGAAATGATTATGTAAATGTATTTAGCTTTCCTTTAGATAAATGCTTTGATCTCCACAGTAGATCAGAAGATGCCCTATTGTTTCAAACCTTTTACCAAACTGGCATACTGCTCCTAAATTCATCAGCTTTAGACGAGATTGACTAAATAACCTCCCCCATGTTCTCTAGCCGACTGCATCGCCAATTATAACAACCAGATGGAAAACAAGCAGACCAACCTCATGGTGCCAGAGTCAGGCGTCTATGGAGACGTTGACTTGTCCAACAAGATCAATGAGATGAAGACCTTCAACAGTCCAAACCTGAAAGATGGCCGCTTTGTAGGTCCAGGGGGCCAGCCGACACCGTACGCCACCACCCAGCTCATCCAGTCCTCCATCATGGGAAACAACGTTAACTCAGAGAGAGGAACCGGAGGGAGTGGAGGAGGACTCCTGGGTGGAGGAGAGATGAATGAAAAACACAGCTGGAAGCCCACCTCAGTTCAGCAGCAGAAACAGGAAATGGCCTCCCAGCTACAGTACAACATCATGGAGCAAAACAAGCTGAACAAGGGTGAGTGTGTGGACTACTCAGCAGTCATGGTTAAAGAGCTCATCTCCAAGCCATGATCTTCCGCCACTTGATTTTCCCCTCTCTCTCTTCTCCTCTCTCTTCCGGCTCTTCCAGCCTCACTGTGGAAGCCTGGAGAAGAGTTCCATGCTCAACTTTTCCTCGGTTCTGTCTCTTGCTCCTTTTTCAGTCAACATCAGCGTCATCCCTCTTTCTTTCTGGCTGTCTGTATGGCATTCATGTAACCCCCTCATCATCATCCGCCATGCAATCATGTTGCAATCTTTTCCACTAAATGTGGGCCAGGCTTGAATTGCTGTCGTCGTATGGTATCCGGGTTGTCTTTTTGTGATGAAGGCAGGTGTGAGTGTCTATCTTTGAGTGTCGGATTTCTAAAGGAAAGACAAAGATAGCTCTCGGATATTTAACCCGCTTTGAACGAAGCTATCATCGCCTTGTTGTACCTGCAGAAGGGAAACCACATCTGGTGTGATAGCTTTGAGATTTTTGTGCAGATGCTGCATGTGTTCACATCCTCACCTGCAAATGACAAACCTCCAACTGCATGCTTCTTGTCATGTGTAACATTGTACACCGTGTGATGTATTTTCATGGTGTACTGCATTTAACTTTTCCATTGTGCAATGGTTTTGTTCTACCGATGAAATAGCATCCTTCATTTCCTTGTTCATTAACATTGGACGCTTTGCTTGAACGTTTTTTCAGTTGGCAATGTGTCTACCTGGGGCCGTACTAACTATACACTCCATTCTTCCCACCTTCAGACCGCTACAGAGGAGGTGACGTCCCAATGCCAGCCACCATCCCCTACAACCAGACCCACGACAGCCACACTGGAGGCTCCTACAACAGCTCCGACCGAGGCAGCAGTAGTACCTCCGGTAAGAAAGTTATGGCATCAATGGAAAAAGCAGAACAACTTTTGAATTAAATAATATTACTTTGAATTACGTTTTTTTTAATAACAAACCATGCCATGACATAATCATGTCTATAGTTTTCCATGACAACTATTACTATTGTATGCTATTTATTTTCATTTTTTTCTCTATATGTTTTTGATCAACATGTGACTCTTTCTCTCAATTAGTTTGCTTGGAGTTTTGTGGTTAATATTGTTCTCTTTTTGAATTTAATCGCCACATTTTCCCAGTTTATTGTTATTCTGAACCATATAATCACACACAGCCCCCAGCTCCATGTGAAACTCCCACTATTGCTCAAAAGCAATAAATCACTTGGAGATGCTAATAACGCATGCTTTAAAATGGTAATTTGATTAATTTCCATGTGAGTTTACATTAAAGAGAAATTGAAAGGGAGAGGCCTTCAGAAAGTGGAAAATTGCAGAACAAAAAGAGAGGAGGAAGCTGATAACAAAGACTCCAAACAAAGGCATGAGCACCACGCCAGGCATTTGCTTGTTGTACCTTTTTGTTTTCTGGGTGCAACTTCCTCCAAGGGATGTTTAAAGCAAATTTGATAAAAGAACCCTTTTTATGTATTTATTCGGTTTGGTTTTTTCGGTTTCTCTTTTTAATTGGCTCTACTTTAATTCCAGTATGGAGCAGCCTAATTTCATCAGGGCCTCAGTGTCTGTCTGCGGACAAGGACAAACGATAACACATTGCAGACGGCATGCAACACTGCCACCTTAATGCCATGTATCCATTCTGATATTGCATTTGAAGTTCAAGCCATTAAGGAGAAGCCTTTAGTGCTCGCTGCACCTCACAGCTCATTGGTTCACAATTCTAATAGTTTGGTATTAATTGGGCCCCTTCTTCCTACCTTTCCTCTTGGTACTCGCTAATACTGCTGCTGGGAAATGGCTGTGTTTTATAGTATTTCCCATCATTTAATAGCTGAGAGGTATGTGTGCACACTTGCATAAAAGTGGAGGGTTGCATTAGCCTTTGCACTCTTGCGTGTAAAATGATCTTTTCTTTGTTAGCCAGTCTTGTTAATGTATTTTATCTGCTGTCAATTCCTTGCTCATTACCTTGCGATTTCTTCAACATTAATAATGTATGTGCTTTTTCAGAGACAGAGTGAATATAAGTATGTGTGTCTGCAGGTGTCTTGCAACTGACAGTGCTTTAATTTTCATTCTTGAGCAGGGAGTCAGGGTCAGAAGAAAGGAGTGCGCACCCCCAAACTACCCAAACAGAGCACAATGAATTGGGCTGACCTTTTGCCCCCTCCCCCTGCAAACCCACCTCCAAGTCGGAGCACAGAGGAATACTCCCTGTCGATGGAAGAAAGGTGGGACATGTCTGCACAGACACAAAGACACAGACAAGCTGACAGGCATGCACACACTGTATTTAAATACGAGTTCATTCTTCTTGCCTTTTCTGCTATTTCTCGCCTTTATTGGAAGCATTTGCCCCAAGGCTTTCCTATCTATTAGTGCTAGGCTCATGTCAAACCTTGATAGAAGGGTGCCATGAATATTCAGTTTATGTTTTCCCGGCTTCAGTATATGAACACATTCTTCTTCTTTTTGTGAGTGATTTGACGATAACGAGGCTTGTTTCCCTCCGTTGGCAGCTGTGAACCAGACATGCAGTGCCCCATGCCCCACGCTCACATGTACCTGCAGCCTGATGAGCTGGAGGAGGAAGAGGAGATGGAGAGGGGCCCCACCCCTCCTATCCGAGGGGCAGCCTCTTCCCCTGCAGCTGTATCGTACAGTCACCAGTCTACAGCCACACTCACCCCCTCGCCCCTGGAGGAGATGCAGCCAATGCTCCAGGACACACTTGACAGCCATGAACGCAGGTACAGCTGCATGTCTACTAGCGATAAGTAGCAAAAGGAGAGCGGCCAGCCTGTGTAAAGGTGTTCAGGGAATAAATCACTTCCTTGAAGCCTCATAGGGAATCACAATGTCCCAAGTATTTTAAATTCACAACTGTTTTCCATGTTTTAGCCCATTAATTCCAAAGCCTGTGTTGCACAAAGCTCTTGGCAATTTTTCAAAAGCATATCTTAGGTTTTAGATTGATTTCCTACCTTCTTGGGAGCCATTTGTTTCAGCTCATTTCAGTACAGTATATGAATCTACTTGCAGTGATTTGAAAGTCTTTTTTGTTGTAGTAAACCAGCTGTGAGCAGGAATTCATCCTTGTTAGGGCTCAAAGAAATGAAGACATCATAAATTCAGGATTAAACGGCCAAACAGAAACCATTTTAATATAAGAATTTACATAATCCTCGGCATATATGTTTTTTTTTATGTGCTTATTATCTGGTTCTGAAAAAGGAAAATGTTGCCCCAAACTCTCAAATAGTGTTTATTGGGCTTAGGTGTACCTCAGAAAATCCTTAAAATGAATTTAAATGACATGTGATTTGAAGTTTGTCCCATGATAATTGGCAGGTAAATTTTACTTTTCATACATAATTTGTTCAAAACATGATGGGTTTCTGATACTGTGTATTTCTTACCTGTTGCAGGCGCCACACTGTGAGCCCTCCAGCCCCTACAAGGCCCCTCTCTCCTTCACACACATATGGGTACATCACCAGCCCATTGGCCTTGGACACTGATGGTATGGAGGAGGAGGAGGAGGATATATTAGAGGAAGAGGAGGAGGAGGGCGATGAGACAGATGCAGAGGTGGCCAAGATGCACTACCACCACACCCACCCCCACACACACCCCCACCATCCCCAGATGCACCCTCGAAGGTTGCTGCTACGAGGGCTTGAACAGACGCCTGCGTCCAGCATGGGCGACCTGGAAAGCTCGGTGACCGGCTCCATGATCAACGGATGGGGTTCCGCTTCTGAAGAGGATAATGTCTCTTCAGGGAGGTCCAGTGCCGTCAGCTCATCAGACGGATCGTTCTTCACTGACGCTGACTTTGCTCAAGCGGTTGCTGCAGCTGCAGAGTATTCAGGCGTCAGGGTGGCCAAATATCCCAACACACTGGGCCACGAAGTGGGAGGAGCTTCCGGTATGTTTTGATATAGTCGCCACAGCCGCAAGTAACGTCACTGCGAAAAATGGAAAGAATGGTAAAGCAAACTAAACTATTCCTTTTGTTGCTTTCCTCAGCACGAAAATGCCAAATAAACCCGTCAGGCCACCGTCCTGGAAGCCCGGTGTCCTCAGACAGTAACATGAGTATGGCAGCTGTACACAGGAGGCCTCCTAAGAAGCAGAAACAGCATCCTGCAGTTCTTCCAGGGAACCAGCGACGTGAAGCCTATAATGAAGGTACACATGAATAAATTGCAGTATTAACAAAAAATACAGAGATTAAGTTTAAAAAAAATATTTTAAAAAAAGGAAGGTATACTGTAAACTCATGCAAGTGATGTACTGCATGTTGTTATAGATTCTGATCCCGATCTGTAATGATTCATTATTATTATTCTATAAATGCCAGAGTTTCTCTTATGTGTTTATGCACATGCAAACACGGCATTAGTCGTAATCTGTGCAGCGCTGAACAGATCGGGTGAGTAGCGGGCTGGAGGCCAGGGCCATGGTGGGGCGGAGTGGAGGGGGGTTGTCTCAGGGGAGCTCTGCCCAGCTTGGCTCTGCTGACACTGTGATGTCTCTCCACTCGAGCCGCTAATGAAATTGATCCAGGTGCTGTGGCTCATACCGAAGTGCCACCTTTCCCTCGGTCCGAGTCGAACATAAACTAAACAGGGGCTAAATACCGGAGCAGCTGTACACCGAAGGAAAAGCTTTAACCTTGTTAAGCAAAAGAGCAATTGACTTTTTACAGCACACATCCTACCAGTGGAAAAACACCTTTTCTGCCTGTTTCCTCTCGGCTTTGATGGTGTGGAAATAAATATATATATATATATATATATATATAGATGTATGTATTTATTTATTTACCTGCACACACTCACTCTGCTACGTACACTATGTGCTGTCCCAGAGCTGGCTCTCCTCTTACACCGCGTTCCACATTATTAGGCAAATTGTATTTAAGGGTCATAAACATTCATTTTTTGGTTTTTCAATGAAACTCATGGATGGTATTGTGTCTCAGGGCTATTTGGATGATTGAAATCATCCAAATAGTAATAATAATTAAAGCTACTCGTAGCTGTGAGCGGGTCCTCGCTTCCGGCACGTTTGGGGTAGCCGGCGGGTCGCCGACTTGCCCCGGAAGGAAACCGGCCAAACCCATGCATTGTCTCAACAAGTGCAGGGAACAGCAATTAATTTTTTATAGTTATTTCCTGGCAGCGCAGTAGAGCTACTTACCTTTCAGCGTCACTGGCTTCCCTCAGGGTGCCAAGTTACACGGGCGAAATGCATGCTGGGAAAGACTGTCTCAGCGTTGGGCGGCGAACAGCTGTTTGTGTGGCGTGTCTTTCGGTCTGTCTCTTCCTGTTTTGTTTTGTTCGCGAGCGCTACCCAGAATGCAATTGGGCGCTGTCATTTTTATTTAAATCCGATGCTGTTTGGCTGATTTCCAGTAGGTGGCGCTACGACAATGTGAACATGTACTGTGCATCATGTTTCTGTACGTGAAGAGTACACCAGGTGATTTAACTTGCATGTCAATCGGATGCAGTTTGGTAGATTTAGTTTGGCCAGTAGGTGGCGCTAGTAGGTTACTATGAATATATAAGTATCTTATATTTAAGCAATAAGGTACCATGTGATTTACTGTTCAGGCTGGTTGAAAGCAGGCTGGAGGATGACACACTCTCACACACACACACACACACACACACACACACACACACACACACACCCACACACATGCTGTCTCTATGTGAAGTATAGAGCAGATCATGTAAATTACATTTAAATCAGATGCTGTTCGGTAGATTTAGTTTGGCCAGTAGGTGGCGCTAGTAGGTTACTATGAATATATAAGTATCTTATATTTAAGCAATAAGGTACCATGTGATTTACTGTTCAGGCTGTTTGAAAGTAGGCTGGAGGATGACACACTCACACACACACACACACACACACACACACACACACACATGCTGTCTCTATGTGAAGTATAGAGCAGATCATGTAAATTACACGTAAATCAGATGCTGTTCGGTAGATTTAGTTTGGCCAGTAGGTGGCGCTATGACAATGTGAACATAGGCCATGTACATGTCCTCAGGCACGGACCAGCATCATGTATGAGGAGATTTGGGCTAATGGCATCATGTACATGTACTCACACCAAGACCAGCAGCCTGTATATAGGAGTTACAACAGGGTTCTCTCATATAGCGATTAGCACAAAGTAGTCGCGTCTTTGGGTCCCCGTCACTTCGCGGCCGAAGGATGAAAACGTTGCGAGCGCACAAGCCATACTCCTGAGAGTCTTTCTATCACTTTAGAATAGAACTGAAGTGGATGACTTAAAAATTCTAGGAGGAGTAGTATTTGGCGTAAATGCAAATATCGGCTAAAAATTAGCATAAACAGTCCGAAAATGGCAAATTGGCCGAATTACTGTAGCGCCCCCTAGTGGTTAAATGGGACGACTGATTTATTGCAAGTTCGGGGATGTGATGTGCACATATAGCCCAAGTTTGGAGTCTTTTCTCCCAATAGTTTTAATGTTATGAGTGTTTAAAAACAAGACACGCCCCTAAGAGGTTAATTGGTCGATATCTCCTCAACGCAATGAGATATCAAAGAAATTCCAATGCAGTATTGATGATCCAGCTCTAATGATGATAACTACCAAGGTTGATCTGAAAATAATTAAGCGTTTAGGAATTATTAAGAAAAATGTGTTTTTCACTAAATTCAAAATGGCGGAAAATTTTCATAGGCGGACTTTATGGGTCTGAGAGGCTTTTTTGTAGGGCAGGTGAAGACGGACATGTGTGAATTTTTTCAAGTAAAAAAAAAATTCTGGGCGAGGGGCGTCGCCGGTGCAACTTGAAGGGGGCGCTAGAGAGTCATTTTTTGGAACTTTTCTCCCCGGCTTTGATACATCTCTATTTTCACCAGGCCTGACAAGAGTTCCAAATTTGGTGAGTTTTTGAATATGATAAGTCCCCCAAAAAGCAGTCCAATGTACAAAAATAAGAATCATAGGGTATAATTAAAGCTACTCGTAGCTGTGAGCGGGTCCTCGCTTCCGGCACGTTTGGGGTAGCCGGCGGGTCGCCGACTTGCCCCGGAAGGAAACCGGCCAAACCCATGCATTGTCTCAACAAGTGCAGGGAACAGCAATTAATTTTTTACAGTTATTTCCTGGCTGCGCAGTAGAGCTACTTACCTTTCAGCGTCACTGGCTTCCGTCAGGGTGCCAAGTTACACGGGCGAAATGCATGCTGGGAAAGACTGTCTCAGCGTTGGGCGGCGAACAGCTGTTTGTGTGGCGTGTCTTTCGGTCTGTCTCTTCCTGTTTTGTTTTGTTCGCGAGCGCTACCCAGAATGCAATTGGGCGCTGTCATTTTTATTTAAATCCGATGCTGTTTGGCTGATTTCCAGTAGGTGGCGCTACGACAATGTGAACATATACTGTGCATCATGTTTCTGTACGTGAAGAGTACACCAGGTGATTTGTACGTAAATCGGATGCAGTTTGGTAGATTTAGTTTGGCCAGTAGGTGGCGCTAGTAGATTTAGTTTGGCCAGTAGGTGGCGCTAGTAGGTTACTATGAATATATAAGTATCTTATATTTAAGCAATAAGGTACCATGTGATTTAGTGTTCAGGCTGGTTGAAAGCAGGCTGGAGGATGACACACTCAGACACACACACACACACACACACACACACACATGCTGTCTCTATGTGAAGTATAGAGCAGATCATGTAAATTACATGTAAATCAGATGCTGTTCGGTAGATTTAGTTTGGCCAGTAGGTGGCGCTATGACAATGTGAACATTGGCCATGTACATGTCCTCAGGCACGGACCAGCATCATGTATGAGGAGAATTGGGCTAATGGCATCATGTACATGTACTCACACCAAGACCAGCAGCCTGTATATAGGAGTATCAACAGGGTTCTCTCATATAGCGATTAGCACAAAGTAGTCGCGTCTTTGGGTCCCCTTAACGTCGCGGCCGATGGATGAAAACGTTGCGAGCGCACAAGCCATACTCCTGAGGGTCTTTCGATCACTTTAGAATAGACGTGAAGTGGAGTACTTAAAAATTGTAGGAGGAGTAGTATTTGGCGTAAATGCAAATATCGGCTAATAATTAGCATAAACTGGCCGAAACTGCCAAATTGGCCGAATTACTGTAGCGCCCCCTAGTGTTTAAATCGGACGACTGATTTATTGCAAGTTAGGGGATGCGATGTGCACATATACCCCAAGTTTGGAGTCTTTTCTCCAAATAGTTTTAATGTTATGAGTGTTTAAATACAAGACACGCCCCTAAGAGGTTAATTGGTCGATATCTCCTCAACGCAATGAGATATCAAAGAAATTCCAATGCAGTATTGATGATCTAGCTACAATGATGATAACTACCAAGGTTGGTTTGAAAATAATTAAGAGTTTAGGAATTATTAACAAAAATGTGTTTTTCACTAAATTCAAAATGGCGGAAAATATTCATAGGCGGACTTTATGGGTCTGAGAGGCTTTTTTGTAGAGCAGGTGAAGACGGACATGTGTGAATTTTTTCAAGTAAAAAAAAATTTCTGGGCAAGGGGCGTCGCCGGTGCAACTTGAAGGGGGCGCTAGAGAGTCATTTTTTGGAAGTTTTGTTTCCGGCTTTAATACATTGGGTATTACACCAGGCCTGACAAGATTTCCAAATTTGGTGAGTTTTTGGATATGTCAAGGTCCCCAAAGAGGCGCCCAATGTACAAAAATAAGAATCAGAATTAAAGCTACTCGTAGCTGTGAGCGGGTCCTCGCTTCCGGCACGTTTGGGGTAGCCGGCGGGTCGCCGACTTGCCCCGGAAGGAAACCGGCCAAACCCATGCATTGTCTCAACAAGTGCAGGGAACAGCAATTAATTTTTTACAGTTATTTCCTGGCTGCGCAGTAGAGCTACTTACCTTTCAGCGTCACTGGCTTCCGTCAGGGTGCCAAGTTACACGGGCGACATGCATGCTGGGAAAGACTGTCTCAGCGTTGGGCGGCGAACAGCTGTTTGTGTGGCGTGTCTTTCGGTCTGTCTCTTCCTGTTTTGTTTTGTTCGCGAGCGCTACCCAGAATGCAATTGGGCGCTGTCATTTTTATTTAAATCCGATGCTGTTTGGCTGATTTCCTTTGGCCAGTAGGTGGCGCTACGACAATGTGAACATGTACTGTGCATCATGTTTCTGTGTACACCAGGTGATTTCAATTGCACGTAAATCGGATGCAGTTTGGTAGATTTAGTTTGGCCAGTAGGTGGCGCTAGTAGGTTACTATGAATATATAAGTATCTTATATTTAAGCAATAAGGTACCATGTGATTTAGTGTTCAGGCTGGTTGAAAGTAGGGTGGAGGATGAGACACACACACACACACACACACGCTGTCTCTATGTGAAGTATAGAGCAGATCATGTAAATCAGATGCTGTTTGGTAGATTTAGTTTGGCCAGTAGGTGGCACTATGACAATGTGAACATTGGCCATGTACACGTCCTCAGGCATGGACCAGCATCATGTATGAGGAGAATTGGGCTAATGGCATCATGTACATGTACTCAAGCCAAGACCAGCAGCCTGTATATAGGAGTTACAACAGGGTTCTCTCATATAGCGATTAGCACAAAGTAGTCGCGTCTTTGGGTCCCCTTAACGTCGCGGCCGATGGATGAAAACGTGTTGAGCGCACAAGCCATACTCCTGAGGGTCTTTCTGTCACTTTAGAATAGACTAGAAGTGGATGACTTAAAAATTGTAGGAGGAGTAGTATTTGGCGTAAATGCAAATATCGGCTAAAAATTAGCATAAACAGTCCGAAAATGGCAAATTGGCCGAATTACTGTAGCGCCCCCTAGTGGTTAAATGGGACGACTGATTTATTGCAAGTTCGGGGATGTGATGTGCACATATAGCCCAAGTTTGGAGTCTTTTCTCCCAATAGTTTTAATGTTATGAGTGTTTAAAAACAAGACACGCCCCTAAGAGGTTAATTGGTCGATATCTCCTCAACGCAATGAGATATCAAAGAAATTCCAATGCAGTATTGATGATCCAGCTCTAATGATGATAACTACCAAGGTTGATCTGAAAATAATTAAGCGTTTAGGAATTATTAAGAAAAATGTGTTTTTCACTAAATTCAAAATGGCGGAAAATTTTCATAGGCGGACTTTATGGGTCTGAGAGGCTTTTTTGTAGGGCAGGTGAAGACGGACATGTGTGAATTTTTTCAAGTAAAAAAAAAATTCTGGGCGAGGGGCGTCGCCGGTGCAACTTGAAGGGGGCGCTAGAGAGTCATTTTTTGGAACTTTTCTCCCCGGCTTTGATACATCTCTATTTTCACCAGGCCTGACAAGAGTTCCAAATTTGGTGAGTTTTTGAATATGATAAGTCCCCCAAAAAGCAGTCCAATGTACAAAAATAAGAATCATAGGGTATAATAAGAATCCCAGCAATTACAATAGGGTCCTACTCGGACTGACTACGTCAGTCGCTCGGACCCTAATTAAAGCTACTCGTAGCTGTGAGCGGGTCCTCGCTTCCGGCACGTTTGGGGTAGCCGGCGGGTCGCCGACTTGCCCCGGAAGGAAACCGGCCAAACCCATGCATTGTCTCAACAAGTGCAGGGAACAGCAATTAATTTTTTACAGTTATTTCCTGGCTGCGCAGTAGAGCTACTTACCTTTCAGCGTCACTGGCTTCCGTCAGGGTGCCAAGTTACACGGGCGAAATGCATGCTGGGAAAGACTGTCTCAGCGTTGGGCGGCGAACAGCTGTTTGTGTGGCGTGTCTTTCGGTCTGTCTCTTCCTGTTTTGTTTTGTTCGCGAGCGCTACCCAGAATGCAATTGGGCGCTGTCATTTTTATTTAAATCCGATGCTGTTTGGCTGATTTCCAGTAGGTGGCGCTACGACAATGTGAACATATACTGTGCATCATGTTTCTGTACGTGAAGAGTACACCAGGTGATTTGCACGTAAATCGGATGCAGTTTGGTAGATTTAGTTTGGCCAGTAGGTGGCGCTACGACAATGTGAACATATACTGTGCATCATTTTTCTGTACGTGAAGAGTACACCAGGTGATTTAACTTGCATGTCAATCGGATGCAGTTTGGTAGATTTAGTTTGGCCAGTAGGTGGCGCTAGTAGGTTACTATGAATATATAAGTATCTTATATTTAAGCAATAAGGTACCATGTGATTTACTGTTCAGGCTGTTTGAAAGCAGGCTGGAGGATGACACACACACACACACACACACACACACACACACACACACACACACACATTGTGTTTCTCTATGTGAAGTGAAGAGCAGGTCCTGTAAATCCTATGGCATTTGGCTGATTTCCTTTGGCCAGTAGGTGGCGCTATGACAATCTGAACACTGGTCATGTACATGTCCTCAGGCATGGACCAGCATCATGCAGGAGGAGTAGCAGCTATTTTGCTTCATGTATCTAGGAGTTACAACAGGGTTCTCTCATATAGCGGTTAGCACAAAGTAGTCGCGTCTTTGGGTCCCCTTAACGTCGCGGCCGATGGATGAAAACGTGTTGAGCGCACAAGCCATACTCCTGAGGGTCTTTCTGTCACTTTAGAATAGACTAGAAGTGGATGACTTAAAAATTGTAGGAGGAGTAGTATTTGGCGTAAATGCAAATATCGGCTAATAATTAGCATAAACTGGGCGAAAATGCAAAATGTGCCGAATTACTGTAGCGCCCCCTGGTGGTTAAATGGGACGACTGATTTATTGCAAGTTAGGGGACACGATGTGCACATATACCCCAAGTTTCGAGTCTTTTATCCAAATAGTTTTAATGTTATGAGTGTTTAAAAACAAGACACGCCCCTAAGAGGTTAATTGGTCGATATCTCCTCAACGCAATGAGATATCAAAGAAATTCCAATGCAGTATTGATGATCCAGCTCTAATGATGATAACTACCAAGGTTGGTTTGAAAATAATTAAGTGTTTAGGAATTATTAACAAAAATGTGTTTTTCACTAAATTCAAAATGGCGGAAAATATTCATAGGCGGACTTTATGGGTCTGAGAGGCTTTTTTGTAGAGCAGGTGAAGACGGACATGTGTGAATTTTTTCAAGTAAAAAAAAAATTCTGGGCGAGGGGCGTCGCCGGTGCAACTTGAAGGGGGCGCTAGAGAGTCATTTTTTGGAACTTTTCTCCCCGGCTCTGATACATTGCGTTTTTCACCAGGCCTGACAAGATTTCCAAATTTGGTGAGTTTTTGGATATGGCAAGGTCCCCAAAAAGGCGCCCAAGTGAGAAAAATAAGAATCAGAATAATAATAATAAGAATCCCGGCAATTTCAATAGGGTCCTCTCGGGACTGACTACGTCAGTCGCTCGGACCCTAATAATAATTAAAGCTACTCGTAGCTGTGAGCGGGTCCTCGCTTCCGGCACGTTTGGGGTAGCCGGCGGGTCGCCGACTTGCACCGGAAGGAAACCGGCCAAACCCATGCATTGTCTCAACAAGTGCAGGGAACAGCAATTAATTTTTTACAGTTATTTCCTGGCTGCGCAGTAGAGCTACTTACCTTTCAGCGTCACTGGCTTCCGTCAGGGTGCCAAGTTACACGGGCGAAATGCATGCTGGGAAAGACTGTCTCAGCGTTGGGCGGCGAACAGCTGTTTGTGTGGCGTGTCTTTCGGTCTGTCTCTTCCTGTTTTGTTTTGTTCGCGAGCGCTACCCAGAATGCAATTGGGCGCTGTCATTTTTATTTAAATCCGATGCTGTTTGGCTGATTTCCTTTGGCCAGTAGGTGGCGCTACGACAATGTGAACATATACTGTGCACCAGGTGATTTGCACGTAAATCGTATGCAGTTTGGCTGATTTCCAGTAGGTGGCGCTACGACAATGTGAACATATACTGTGCATCATGTTTCTGCACGTGAACAGTACACAAGGTGATTTGCACGTAAATCGGATGCAGTTTGGTAGATTTAGTTTGGCCAGTAGGTGGCGCTAGTAGGTTACTATGAATATATAAGTATCTTATATTTAAGCAATAAGGTACCATGTGATTTAGTGTTCAGGCTGGTTGAAAGTAGGGTGGAGGATGACACACACACACACACACACACACACACACACACACACACATGCTGTCTCTATGTGAAGTATAGAGCAGATCATGTAAATGACATGTAAATCAGATGCTGTTTGGTAGATTTAGTTTGGCCAGTAGGTGGCGCTATGACAATCTGAACATTGGGCATGTACACGTCCTCAGGCATGGACCAGCATCATGTATGAGGAGAATTGGGCTAATGGCATCATGTACATGTACTCAAGCCAAGACCAGCAGCCTGTATATAGGAGTTACAACAGGGTTCTCTCATATAGCGATTAGCACAAAGTAGTCGCGTCTTTGGGTCCCCCTGACGTCGCGGGCGTTAGATGAAAACGTGTTGAGCACACAAGCCATACTCCTGAGGGTCTTTCTATCACTTTAGAATAGACTAGAAGTGGAGTACTTAAAAATTCTAGGAGGAGTAGTATTTTGCGTAAATGCAAATATCGGCTAAAAATTAGCATAAACTGCCCGAAAATGGCAAATTGGCGGAATTACTGTAGCGCCCCCTAGTGGTTAAATGGGACGACTGATTTATTGCAAGTTCGGGGATGCGATGTGCACATATACCCCAAGTTTGGAGTGTTTTCTCCAAATAGTTTTAATGTTATGAGTGTTTAAAAACAAGACACGCCCCTAAGAGGTTAAGTGGTCGATATCTCCTCAACGCAATGAGATATCAAAGAAATTCCAATGCAGTATTGATGATCCAGTTCTAATGATGATAACTACCAAGGTTGGTTTGAAAATAATTAAGCGTTTAGGAATTATTAACAAAAATGTGTTTTTCACTAAATTCAAAATGGCGGAAAATATTCATAGGCGGACTTTATGGGTCTGAGAGGCTTTTTTGTAGAGCAGGTGAAGACGGACATGTGTGAATTTTTTCAAGTAAAAAAAAAATTCTGGGCGAGGGGCGTCGCCGGTGCAACTTGAAGGGGGCGCTAGAGAGTCATTTTTTGGAACTTTTCTCCCCGGCTCTGATACATTGCGTTTTTCACCAGGCCTGACAAGATTTCCAAATTTGGTGAGTTTTTGGATATGGCAAGGTCCCCAAAAAGGCGCCCAAGTGAGAAAAATAAGAATCAGAATAATAATAATAAGAATCCCGGCAATTTCAATAGGGTCCTCTCGGGACTGACTACGTCAGTCGCTCGGACCCTAATTAAAGCTACTCGTAGCTGTGAGCGGGTCCTCGCTTCCGGCACGTTTGGGGTAGCCGGCGGGTCGCCGACTTGCCCCGGAAGGAAACCGGCCAAACCCATGCATTGTCTCAACAAGTGCAGGGAACAGCAATTAATTTTTTACAGTTATTTCCTGGCTGCGCAGTAGAGCTACTTACCTTTCAGCGTCACTGGCTTCCGTCAGGGTGCCAAGTTACACGGGCGAAATGCATGCTGGGAAAGACTGTCTCAGCGTTGGGCGGCGAACAGCTGTTTGTGTGGCGTGTCTTTCGGTCTGTCTCTTCCTGTTTTGTTTTGTTCGCGAGCGCTACCCAGAATGCAATTGGGCGCTGTCATTTTTATTTAAATCCGATGCTGTTTGGCTGATTTCCTTTGGCCAGTAGGTGGCGCTACGACAATGTGAACATGTACTGTGCATCATGTTTCTGTGTACACCAGGTGATTTCAATTGCACGTAAATCGGATGCAGTTTGGTAGATTTAGTTTGGCCAGTAGGTGGCGCTAGTAGGTTACTATGAATATATAAGTATCTTATATTTAAGCAATAAGGTACCATGTGATTTAGTGTTCAGGCTGGTTGAAAGTAGGGTGGAGGATGAGACACACACACACACACACACACGCTGTCTCTATGTGAAGTATAGAGCAGATCATGTAAATCAGATGCTGTTTGGTAGATTTAGTTTGGCCAGTAGGTGGCACTATGACAATGTGAACATTGGCCATGTACACGTCCTCAGGCATGGACCAGCATCATGTATGAGGAGAATTGGGCTAATGGCATCATGTACATGTACTCAAGCCAAGACCAGCAGCCTGTATATAGGAGTATCAACAGGGTTCTCTCATATAGCGCTTAGCACAAAGTAGTCGCGTCTTTGGGTCCCCTTAACGTCGCGGCCGATGGATGAAAACGTGTTGAGCGCACAAGCCATACTCCTGAGGGTCTTTCTGTCACTTTAGAATAGACTAGAAGTGGATGACTTAAAAATTGTAGGAGGAGTAGTATTTGGCGTAAATGCAAATATCGGCTAAAAATTAGCATAAACTGGGCGAAAATGCAAAATGTGCCGAATTACTGTAGCGCCCCCTAGTGTTTAAATCGGACGACTGATTTATTGCAAGTTAGGGGATGCGATGTGCACATATACCCCAAGTTTGGAGTCTTTTCTCCCAATAGTTTTAATGTTATGAGTGTTTAAAAACAAGACACGCCCCTAAGAGGTTAAGTGGTCGATATCTCCTCAACGCAATGAGATATCAAAGAAATTCCAATGCAGTATTGATGATCCAGCTCTAATGAAGATAACTACCAAGGTTGGTCTGAAAATAATTAAGCGTTTAGGAATTATTAACAATAATGTGTTTTTCACTAAATTCAAAATGGCGGAAAATATTTGTAGGCGGACTTTATGGGTCTGAGAGGCTTTTTTGTAGAGCAGGTGAAGACTGACATGTGTGAATTTTTTCAAGTAAAAAAAAAATTCTGGGCGAGGGGCGTCGCCGGTGCAACTTGAAGGGGGCGCTAGAGAGTCATTTTTTGGAACTGTTTTTCCCATCTTTGATACATTGCTATTTTCACCAGTCCTAACAGGCAGTCCAAATTTGGTGAGTTTTTGGATATGGCAAGGTCCCCAAAAAGGCGCCCAATGTACAAAAATAAAAAAACGGAATAATAATAATAAGAATCCCGGCAATTTCAATAGGGTCCTCTCGGGACTGACTACGTCAGTCGCTCGGACCCTAATTAAAGCTACTCGTAGCTGTGAGCGGGTCCTCGCTTCCGGCACGTTTGGGGTAGCCGGCGGGTCGCCGACTTGCCCCGGAAGGAAACCGGCCAAACCCATGCATTGTCTCAACAAGTGCAGGGAACAGCAATTAATTTTTTACAGTTACTTCCTGGCTGCGCAGTAGAGCTACTTACCTTTCAGCGTCACTGGCTTCCGTCAGGGTGCCAAGTTACACGGGCGAAATGCATGCTGGGAAAGACTGTCTCAGCGTTGGGCGGCGAACAGCTGTTTGTGTGGCGTGTCTTTCGGTCTGTCTCTTCCTGTTTTGTTTTGTTCGCGAGCGCTACCCAGAATGCAATTGGGCGCTGTCATTTTTATTTAAATCCGATGCTGTTTGGCTGATTTCCAGTAGGTGGCGCTACGACAATGTGAACATATACTGTGCATCATGTTTCTGTACGTGAACAGTACACCAGGTGATTTAACTTGCATGTCAATCGGATGCAGTTTGGTAGATTTAGTTTGGCCAGTAGGTGGCGCTAGTAGGTTACTATGAATATATAAGTATCTTATATTTAAGCAATAAGGTACCATGTGATTTACTGTTCAGGCTGTTTGAAAGCAGGCTGGAGGATGACACACTCACACACACACACACACACACACACACACATGCATTGTGTTTCTCTATGTGAAGTGAAGAGCAGGTCATGTGATTTCCTTTGGCCAGTAGATGGCGCTATGACAATCTGAACACTGGTCATGTACATGTCCTCAGGCATGGACCAGCATCATGCATGAGGAGTAGCAGCTATTTTGCTTCATGTATCTAGGAGTTACAACAGGGTTTTCTCATATAGCGGTTAGCACAAAGTAGTCGCGTCTTTGGGTCCCCCTGACGTCGCGGGCGTTCGATGAAAACGTGTTGAGCACACAAGCCATACTCCTGAGGGTGTTTCTATCACTTTAGAATAGACGTGAAGTGGAGTACTTAAAAATAGTAGGAGGAGTAGTATTTGGCGTAAATGCAAATATCGGCTAATAATTAGCATAAACTGGCCGAAACTGCCAAATTGGCCGAATAACTGTAGCGCCCCCTAGTGTTTAAATCGGACGACTGATTTATTGCAAGTTAGGGGATGCGATGTGCACATATACCCCAAGTTTGGAGTCTTTTCTCCCAATAGTTTTAATGTTATGAGTGTTTAAAAACAAGACACGCCCCTAAGAGGTTAATTGGTCGATATCTCCTCAACGCAATGAGGTATCAAAGAAATTCCAATGCAGTATTGATGATCCAGCTCTAATGATGATAACTACCAAGTTTGGTATGAAAATAATCAAGCGTTTAGGAATTAATAACAAAAATGTGTTTTTCACTAAATTCAAAATGGCGGAAAATATTCATAGGCGGACTTTATGGGTCTGAGAGGCTTTTTTGTAGAGCAGGTGAAGACGGACATGTGTGAATTTTTTCAAGTAAAAAAAAATTTCTGGGCGAGGGGCGTCACCGGTCCAACTTGTAGGGGGCGCTAGAGAGTCATTTTTTGGAACTTTTTCCCCCGGCTTTGATACATCCCTATTTTCACCAGGCCTGACAAGATTTCCAAATTTGGTGAGTTTTTGAATATGATAAGTCCCCCAAAAAGCAGTCCAATGTACAAAAATAAGGATCAGAATAATGAAGAAGAATCCCAGCAATTTCAATAGGGTCCTCTCGGGACTGACGTTGTCAGTCGCTCGGACCCTAATAATAAAAATAATAATAAGAATCCCGGCAATTTCAATAGGGTCCTCTCGGGACTGACGTTGTCAGTCGCTCGGACCCTAATAAGAATCCCAGCAATTACAATAGGGTCCTACTCGGACTGACTACGTCAGTCGCTCGGACCCTAATAATTAGTTTGCCAGGTGAGCCCAATCAAAGGAAAACTACTTAAGAAGGATGTTCCACATTATTAAGCAAGCTACATGTTTCAGGCAAAATGGGGAAGAAAAAGGATCTCTCTGCTGCTGAAAAGCGGCAAATAGTGCAATACCTTGGTCAAGGTATCACAACATTGGATATTTCCAAAAGAATTGCGCGTGATCATCGGACGGTGAGGAAATTTGTCACCGATTCACAGCACAAGCGGGTTCGTTCAGACAAAGGCAAAATAAGGAAGATTTCTGCCAAACAAATGCGTAGGGTTAAGAGAGCAGCCACTAAAATGCCATTGAATAGCAGCAAACAGGTGTTTGAAGCCGCTGGTGCCTCTGGAGTCTCGCGAACTTCAAGATGTAGGATGCTCAAGAGGTTTGCAAGTGTCCTTAAACCTGTTATTCGGCCACCCCTAAACCAAGCTCACAAGCAAAAAAGGTTGCAGTGGGCTCAGGACTACATGAAGACTAACTTTCAAACTGTTTTGTTTACGGATGAGTGCCGTGCAACCCTTGATGGTCCTGATGGATGGAGTAGTGGATGGTTGGTGAATGGCCACCATGTCCCAACAAGGCTGAGACGTCAACAAGGAGGTGGCGGAGTCATGTTTTGGGCCGGAATCATGGGGAGAGAGCTGGTAGGCCCCTTCAGGGTCCCCGACGGTGTGAAAATGACCTCGGCAAAGTATGTAGAGTTTCTGACTGACCACTTTCTTCTGTGGTACAAAAAGAAGAACCGTGCCTTCCGTAGCAAAATCATATTCATGCATGACAATGCACCATGTCATGCTGCAAAGAATACCTCTGGGGCATTGGCTGCTATGGGCATAAAAGGAGAGAAACTCATGGTGTGGCCCCCATCTTCCCCTGACCTTAACCCTATTGAGAACCTTTGGAGCATCATCAAGCAAAAGATCTATGTGGGTGGAAGGCAGTTCACATCCAAGCAGGTGCTCTGGGAGGCTATTATGGCATCCTGCAAAGACATTAAAGCAGAAACTATCAAAGAACTCACAAGTTCAATGGATGCAAGAATTGTGAAGTTGATATCAAAGAAGGGGTCCTATGTTAACATGTAACTTGACTTGTTAAGATGTTTTTGATTCAAACCTTTCTTGATTTCAGTAAATATGACCTCCTAATGCTGCAAATTTAACAAATGTCAATTTTTTGTTCTTTACAACCTATAAAATATCTTGAAATTCTGCATAATAATTTGGAACACTGTATTTTGAGTTTTTTATTTTTGAAAAAAATACTGTTATCATTAGGAGGTTTGTTCAATAGAATTTGACTGTGCATTACTATTTAGGAAAATCTGAGCAAAGTGTAATTTGCATAATAATGTGGAACGCGGTGTAGTGTCAGGTGTCCTTGAGTGTTGGAAGCACTTGACAGGGAGATTTAATATCCAACTCCGTGTGAGCCAGACCAGCTATATCACTGCAGAAAATGCAACCCCCCACCCTGAACCTCCGCCTCCTGCCATCATCCTTATATCCTGGCTTCTTCCCCATTCCCTGCCCCTCCCTTTGGAGTGATCTCTCCATCCCTTTCCGCTCTCTCCTCCTCTCCCAAGCTCCTCCGTCTTTGTTTGAGCAGTAAGGGGGCGGACTGACAGCTCTGCAGCTCTGTCTGTCCATCAGTTCTCCTGCTGATTGCATTTGATCTGAATGGATTGTTTTTCATTTGGAGGTTATCCCCCCCCACCCCAACATTCTGTGGTCTGGAAGACTGGTGCTGTGGTGAAGGAGTGGGATTTCATTTAGTTGAAAGGAGGACAGTAGAGAAATATAACCCTGACATTGTTTGTAATACACACACTATGTGTGCTTCTATAATTTGTTTTCAGCAGTCTCCCTTACCCCATACCCCTCTCTTACCTACTCGTTTCACTTTCGTTCGCACCGTGGATGCGGATGCTCTCGAGTTAAATTCCCCTCATGATTCATATTGAATTTGACTCTAATGCCTTTGTCTACCTCCTCCCTGTACTTAACCCTTTCCTGTCTCTTTTGATCTGTCTCCTTCTTGTCTGCTTAATTAACCACCAGGCGCTCCAATACACCCTCCTTGGCAAGCCCAGAGACACTTTTCAGACCCGAGTCCTGTCCTCGCAGATATTCACTCATAAATCGAACAGGCGCTCTGCTCCTCCCTAGCAGTGAGGCATAGCTCACAGACTGTGGTATTGATCGGACTGAGGCATGACTCGGGAGGAAAGAGAGATATTAAAAATCTGCAGACGCCTCTCTGCTGTATGATATTAACTGCCCCCCCTTTTGTATTCAAGAGGAGTGGATGGAGGTGTAGGATAATCAGAAGAGTGTATTGAAGCTGCCTGATTGTACTAACAAGACACAGCAAAGACATCACCTGCTCCATGAGCCTTTCTTGGTTAAAAAAAAAAAAAAAAAAAAAAGCTTCTCCACAAAGTCCAGTGTTGCGCAATCGTAAAAAAAAGTCTACGGCTGCTGTCGAAATGCAAGCAAGGTGTAAAGTTGTCACCGGATACGTTTATTAGCGTTCTAATCCCGTGTGGATTATGAGTGCGGGTTGCCGACAAAACCACCCTTCAGGTCGGAAGCTGATGAGAAGATGAAAAGCCAATCGATTGCAGGCAGCCGAGGCTTTTCTGTCTGCGTTTCGTTTAGCCGGCTGTGTGATGTGCGAGAGGCCGGGCAGCGGGCAGTTCGTATGAATAATGGCTCAAGGACAAGCAGCATTGATTCATTGACAGGGGGAGTTGGAGCAGGTCAGAGAGCCGGCCGCTGACCGTCACGCTCACCTCTTCCTCCTCTTTTGCCTCTATCCAGATTGGGCCTCTCTTAATGTCAGCTGTTCTGTTTACTGTCTGTACAGAGGAGTTTCTGGTTCGGCATAGCTCTGTGTACAGCTCTGAGTGCACTGTATGTACACACACGGCAGCTGTGTTTGTGTATCACTTTGCAGGTCTGCGACATCTGAGTGAAAGATGATACACACTAAAGTTTAAAAACTCAGTTGTGTCTAGCTAAATCCTTTTTTTTTATGTTTATGTTTGTGGTTAATGTTCTTTCTTCCTGTGTTTATCCTTCAGATCTCCCACCTCCGCCCATCCCACCTCCAGCAGGGCTTAAGTCGCCTACACACCCCTCCAAGGCAGTCCTGGAGGGCCGGGGAGTGATTTCCCCCAAAGCAGGAGAGGGTCGAGACAAGAGAGGAGGAACGGGGGGATATCGGCCCAGAGAGGGCTCGGACCCCAGAAACAGCTCATCTGAACGCAAAGACGCTCAAGAGAGACAAAAGACTGCTCATGGAGGGAAAGGGAATAAACATGAGGGTAGCACCGCCAACAAGGCACGGCAACACCCAGGTACAACAACAATGTGAGGGTTTCCCTCAATGTGATGTGCAGTGGTTTGAAAAAAAAAGTCCTCCTACAACTGTTCTTTGTCCCTAGGTTCAGAGGACATTCTGCCCTATAGCCGACCACAGTTCCCCACAGTCAACAGCCCCCGGGACCCCAGCTCTTCCAGCTCCATGTCCTCGAGGGGCTCAGGGGGTCGGCGAAGAGGAGAAGGAGGCCGCAGGAACCCTGCAGACATGGGCCTCAGCACCACGGGGGCCTTCCAACCAGGAGATGAAGAGCTTGAGGTAAACATGTCAAAGTATCTTAGGTGATTCAAATGTAATTAAAAGGCATTGTATTTGTTTGTGATAGAAATATAATTCAAAGTCACAGTATATTCAGTGATACAAACTGTCATGACAGAGCATGTCTTAAAGATGTCATAGTATCGTAGGTGATGAAAATGTAATGTCATGAGAACATCATAGTGTAGTTTGTCATGAAAAAGCCTGAATATAGCCAGAACATTATATTATAGTATGTAAAAAAAAAAAAATATCACAGTATTGTATGTCATAAAAAGTTTTAGTATAGATTGGCATAAAAATGTAAAACTAATCATGGAAAAGTCATGGTATTGTAAATTAGACATACATGTCACAAAATAAGTTATAGTATGTTCATAGAAATGTAAAAAAAATGTCCTAGTATTGGCTGTCCGCAAAAAATCTGCGTATATGTCATAAAAAAAAGTTATATTAGAGCATGCCATAAAGATGTATTGAAAAAAGTCCCAGTATAATATGTCGGAAAAAAAGTATAATAGAATGTCATAAAAACGTATTAAAATGTCATCGAAAAGTTAAGTATCGATGAAATGGTTCTTTAATCGATACTTAAAGTACAAGCATGATATTTGATATTGTAAAAAATTCTGTTGTCCAACCATGTGATCCAATACTTAATGTCTCTAAATTACCTCAAAACCAGTCTCACATTTCTATACTGCAATTTCTTGTTACGTACTGATTCACATGTACAGATATAGAGATATATTTGTCAGACAATATCTATAACAAAAATGTTTTCTTTTTCACATAGATGGTAGAAAGCTGAAGAACAGAGGAGGAAAAGAGGAACTGTCCTGAATTTTCCAAGAGTGGAGCACCATTGTTTCTCTTACAATTTTAAATATCTCAGTATTTCACCATCATGTTGGCTGCCATTATGCTGTACATCAGTAGTGTTTCTTTCTTTTCTCTGGAAAACAGACCAATGGGTTTTTTTTTTCTACCGTATCATTTTCTATGTCCATTTAAAAAAAGGAAAGAGTGTCTGAAGATAAAGAGTGCATTCAAAACAAAATACGCAGTGGTATATTTACATTTAATTCCAATGCAATATGGAGTCGAATCTTACTCCAGACATTGACATGACTCTGCTTGCCTCAACAAGAACTCTGGAGAGCCCATACAGTCAGTTGTTGCTGTAGTGAAATAGCTGCAAGCAGAGAGGGGTGGACTGTCTGTAAATATACGTGTATACATGATGTCCTCTTGTTTTACCCACTGTGGTACCTCAAATTTGTCTTCCTTTTTTTTGATTTTGTGAATTCTAATTTTATTATGCCAGTAAATATAATTATTATTTTATCATTTCCATCCATGTTGTAAATTGCTATATTATTTAGCTGCCCCAAGAAAGTGCCACTTTGGGATTTTTTCTTTTCTTTTCTTTTGTATTTTGTAATGCACTGTTATGTTTCGTGTTGATGTCAATGTTTGTTATTTGTTTTACTTTGGTTTTAAAAGCACAATCACTAAACTTTATTTTAAACCATTCTATCTATTAACCTTTTTGTCTTACTGGAGGAAAACAGGTATGACAAAAGAGTCTAGTTAATCCTGATGACGATGATGATGATGATGATGATGATGATGTAGGTAAAGGTTGCTGTTTACGAAGGCCGAGCTTGAAAGGAGACTCCTTGCGTTGTGATTGTCTCCCTCTCCAGTTCTGACGCTAGCTCAAGTGTTGAAAGACAGTTAATGTGAGTCATAGCTGCAATGTATATATCTTTTCGCATTGACCATAAACTCAGCTATTGCACATTAATCCAAATGGTTATGTTGTCTACTAATGCACTTAAACAAATGTCAAATACAGGAAATAAGAGTCACTTTGGGAATCTGGAGAGGTTGTAATTGGACAAGAAGAGTCTCTTTTCTTGACAAGGCAGTGGTGAGGGACCCCTGTTTTTAAGGAGGGAAGGGTGCTGTTGTTTATTCATAGGACATCTGCAAGCATTTGTTTCGTAAAGCAAAACAAGTAAAAAGAAGTAATAAAAAAAGATGAATAAAAAATTCAAAGTTCCTTTGGTGTTGTGTCAACCTTCTCTGAGAGGAACAGGATTATCTTGTTTTCTTACAAAAGCCTGTCATCAAAAAAAGAACAACAAAGAAGTTTTGCAAATTCATAGGTTGTCGTGCATTGTCGAGGCTCTACGGCAGTGTTGGCGCAACTGTAATGTTCGACCAATACATAGATATGTGGCTTTTTATAGAGTGTTTATCATTCATTTATCACGTGCTCCTGACCACACCAGGGATATCCCAGTCACCCCTGATGCTTGTTCCTAATGAATCAAGGATAATATCGAAACAGTCTTCCCAAAAAAAGGAAATACCAAGTTGTGTATGGAAAAGAACATTTATCTGGCCCTTCGACATTAAATTGCATGCAATTACGAATTCCAATATTTCATTTCCATGGCCGAGGAAAAGTCTATCAATATTTGTGAACAGAGTAACTTTCTCTTAAAGCCAGGAGCCCAAAAAAAGTAAGTATCAAGTTCGGAGCTGCTCCCTAAACAATGAACGGAAGACGGATTTTGTGGTGTTTTATGTTTCAAACCCAAATGAGCTTTATTCTATTATAGTGTTGTCAGTTCGGAAACATAAAATATACCCACATGCTCAGAACATTCCCCTGGGTGCTCCCAGTGCAAGATATAACGTCTCTTATGACTAGTTTTGGGATTTGAAAGAGAGTTGTTCATGTTTACTGATAGTTGGACTTTCTTAGTTTGGAACTTTTCTTCCTATCTTTTATTCAAGAGCGGGTTTTTTCAATTTGAGACCACGACTTCATGTTCAGACGAATTTCATGTTCAGACTTTGTAATACCTTCCCTCAAAACCCTTTCCTGATACTCAAATAGCCGCTGCTTGGGCTTGGATTTGTTCTGTTTCTACTTAATTCTATGGTTGCTCGCAACAGATTTCCTGTGCGCCAGCTTCAGCCCCTTTCCACACATTCAGGCTGCTTCTGTGTGCTTGTGAAACGTCTGCTCTCAGATTTCTTCTCTGCTCTTGGATTATTTTCAAGCAATAACTGTCAAAACTCCTCAAGCAATAGAATGTTAGGTGTAGTGTTGAGCATTTAAATGATCCCCACCTCTTTGCGGGTGCGTTTGCTTTACTAGGGTGTCCGTCCCTGACGGGTGGTTACTCGTTAATCTCATTTCATTCACTTCAGCCCGCCATGGCTTTATTGTATTGCTTTCCTTGCCACTTCTGGAATAAAAGGACAGGTAATATATATGCCAGCGTTCCGCCCGTACTTTTTTTCTGTATTATAATGGCTACACACTCGTAGCCACGATGCAATTTCAACATAGCAGTCTTCTTCAGGGTATTCAATTATTAATGATCTTTTTCATCCTATGTGACTATTTTTCCTTTACACTTGTTTTCACCGTGGTCAGTAATTTGAAAAGAAGAGTCTCTTCTCTTGATAAGGCAATGTTAACAGACCCCTGTTTTTAAGGAGAAAGGGTGTTGTTCATTCATAGAAACTCTGCTAACATTTGTGTCTGTGGTGGCACTTTAAAAATGAACAAAGACCAAGGCTGTCCTTTTGCACTTTATTGCATGAATATATAACACATTTGCAAATCCAGATCTCCCAGCTGGCTGCCAAGAGAGCGATAATGAAGTTTAGATACGGATATTCATACATATTTTTAACCTTGGCAGGTGTCCTTAAACACACGTATTTTGTCTGTAAATTCATGACCTCGTGTCTAGAGTGTCTCTTTCTGCCTCTGTCTGTTGGGAATCAACCGACACTGGAAGCCGAAGGATGAATGTCACAGCTTGCATGACTTTACTTCTGACAGAATGACAGGGAAGCCAAAGGCTGGATTTCGCTGGAGGCAGAAAGATGGATAGGCCGAGTATAAGACAGTATGATATATTCATAAGTAAAAATGTTTAAACCTGCAAACACACTCCCCCCCCCCCCCCCCCCCAGAAAAAAGGCCGGTTTTAAGGATCATTGAAAGAAGTGGAGTCGCTAAAAAAAATTCTGAGCGATCACAGGTACAGTCACAGGTAAGCGGGACAAACTTACTCCTATCGCTATGGACACTCTTGTGAGTCTGAGATAAAGTTTTAACTAAATTGAAAACTAGGAGGCCATGAATAAACATAAAACAAGTGAACTTGCCAGGTCAATGTTAAGAACATCCTCCATAATTATCTCCCATGTCTCCTATGTCAGATTCACTTTTACCATGTCTTTGAAATGGTTGCATCTTTTGGTTTGTAACATTCAAGTCTCTTACAAAAAGTAGTCTTCTCAAGTTAAGACTATTTAAAAAAAAAAGTGTTAAATCCTTTCTAAGAGGTCTGAGGCTCCACAGCTTCTGCCACTGCACAACCTTTCTTAGGGAGCATTATTTTGGCTCCTTGTTGTTATGATCATATTCCACTGGTGCAAAAATAGTTGATCTGGAGATCCCTTTTCTCAAGATGGGCTAGTTTGTGCCCGTGCTGCTCTGGCCTTCCTCAGCATCCTTTTACTGGTCCTCCTCTGTCCTTGGATCTTTTTGGCCTCTGGCTCGTCCTGCAGGCTGTATTGTTGAAGTGTTGATGTGAAAGGCATCCACTTGTTTTGGGATCCGTCTGCAGTGGCTGGCGTGCACCAATGTGGCCCTCTGCAATCTTCACCGCTGAGTCCATGGTGAGGAGAACCTAGTTTGGTCGTATCCACCTGGGTTTGTTCCAGCTTTTCCTACTGAAGTCTTCACCAGCTAACTTTCCTGTTTCTTAAGGTAGGGCCGCTTTCACCTGTAAGTGGATGACACTAAGAACAAAGGACAAGTTTGCACAATATTCCAATATTGTGACAGTTTTTCTCACAATATCTGGTAACACTTTTGGTGTCAGTGTGTTACTGCTCGATAACCTAAGCAAGGGGCTCTCCATCTTAAACAAAGAGAAGAGTTTCAGGGTGAGGTACAGTTCATCATTACGTTGTAATGTTTGACATTTCCAACAGCACGGCATGATATCTCAACTATCCCATAATGCAGAGGAATAGAAAGTTTTCTGTTCTAACAGAATGATTGACAGAGTGTGGTAAAAGCAATATGAGGTTCTGAGCGCCTACCAAGTCTCTAGATGCCATAGTGGCCTTTTCTGCCACTGCAATAGCAGATAAGCAGCTCTGTTGCAAGTTGTGACAAGAAATATGCTATTGGTCTGAGTTTGGTACCATGCCACCACACTTGTGGCATTTCATTATTTATTTATTGATTTCATCACAGTCTGTGTAAATAGGTTGGTCGTGTCAGGTCTGTGTGTTTCGTAGGGAGTGTTTTAAGTCTTTTAATGCTCCGTTCGTTTCGTACATTTCTTTTCATGTCTTTGTTAGTTTATTTGTGACATTCTATCTTAAAAATAAAATTGCGACAACAGATCCCGTCTCTGGATTCCTTTTTTTCATTTAATAATGTGCTATAGATGGATTTTCAAGTTGTTGGATGCAAATACATTTAATGGATGGTGATTTATGTACTTTTTAACTTCACAACGCTTTGGAGTGGTTGGAATAGTTTAGATCACACAAATCTGTCACGGTTCAGCTTCCCTTCTCTCATGCCAGTCTACCTCTCGCTCACCTAATCAATTCATTCAGTGCACCTGTTTGTCACACCCATCTCATCATCTTATTCTGTACACCTGTTGGTCACACCTCGTCAGCTCAATCACTCTCACCTTCCCACCCACCTGCACTCACTCCCTTCTATATTACCTCGTCAGCTCATGCTGTGCACCTGTTAGTCACACCCACCTCGTTAGCTCTATCACACTCACCTGTCCACTCGGCTGCACCTACTTTTTCCTTGGACTGGTTTCCCCTGGCCTCTTCCCCCGGTATGACCCTGCCTTTTTGAACTTCCCCACCTTCCCTCTTCCCCCGGTATGACCCTGCCTGTTTGGACTTCTCCACCTTGCCTTTTCCTTGATAACCACCATAGTCTTCTGTCCCCGCCCATGAGATTCCTGCCATCTTCCCAATCTCCATTGTATTGCGTCTGGGTCCTTACCACCAGAATCGGAAACAATTCTACACACAATGGCGCCCTCATTCACAGACTTGCAGTGAACATTTTGTTTTTGAAAGGCTTAACGACAACAAAGATTCAGGCAGATTATTTTGTTAGATACAAACATGTTGTGAATAATCTATATATTTCAATGAATTATAACTTTTATACTTTACAACGCTCTGTAGTTTTGGGAAGTATTTGAATCCCACAAGAAAACAATCCTAAGCGGTCACAACTGGATTCTAATTCTGCTAATAATACTATAAGTGTATCTTATTCTTTATCTCCAACTGTGCATGAATACCAGGTTCAAACAAAACCTGTGCTGCATGAACAATTTGATTTAGAATTCACCATTAAGAATGAACCCCTATTCAGTTTACTGATAAAATGGGCATTTTGTGCTATGATCTATATGAATGTATGCTGCATTAACAAAGTTGCACTCCATGCATGACCCAATATTACACACATTTATCAGTTACCAGTTTCACAACAGGTGATAATAATAAACTTGAATAAAATGTACTGGCGCCATCAGTGACTTCTGGCAGCCAGGGGGCGTGGCCCAGTGGCAGCGGGCTATAACGTCATTATTTAGTGCTCTGAATGGAATGTTCTATAGAACGTGCATGTTCTTATAAGAGAAAAGTCTTACTCTTTTCTCCTCATTGCGCTTGAAGACCCCACCGAGAGAACAGCTTTCCTAACTTTCTCCTGAAGAAAACCACTTCAACAACTAAGCTAGCAAGCTAACCTAACTCAAGTGTCAGTGCACAACAAGGTAAGGACTCAACCAGCTTATTAGCCATGTAGGGATGTGTTAAAGTTAAACCCTCATGAAGTTGATTTTATTATCTCTCTAAACTTTACTGACAAATATTTCCCTTGGTCTGTGAATTGTCAAATTGTTCAACTTAAAGATTTTCTTTAAGTAAAGAAACTCAGTTTCAGAAGTATTATCAGTACAATAACTGTCAATTGAATACTTATCATACAGATTGGCTCATTTCAAAGTTCTATATCATATTTTATAATATTGGATTATTAATACTGGCCGGGCCGGAGATAAATGATCATCATCTGATCTGCGGCCGTATGTCTTGGACACTGGTGAAGAGAGGAGCAGAGCTGTCAACTGATCACCATCTGGTGATGAGTTGGAGCAGATGGCGGTGGAGCCGGCTAAAAAGACCTGGCAAGCCCAAACGTGTAGTGAGGGTGAACTGGGAATGTCTGGCGGAGGATCCTGTCCAGGAGGTCCTCAACTTCCACATCCAGGAAGGACTTCTCACAGATCCTGAGGGAGCTTGGGGACATGGAATCTGAGTGGACCATGTTCAAAGCCTCTATTATGGACGCGGCCATTAGGAGCTGTGGTCGTAAGGTCATCGGTGCCTGTCGTGGCAGCAATCCGATAACCCGTTGGTGGACACCGGAGGGTGAGGGAAGCCGTCAAGCTGAAGAAGGAGGCCTTTCGGGCCTGGCTGGCCCAAGGGTCTTCTGAAGCAGCTGACAGGTACCGGCAGGCCAGAAGGGCTGCAGCTGCGGTGGCCACGGATGCTAAAGCTCGGGCATGGGAGGAGTTCGGGGAGGCCATGGAGAAGGACTTTCGGTTGGCCTCATAGAGGTTCTGGCAAACCATCCGACGGCTCAGGAAGGGAAAGCAGGGATTTCATCCTGGTCATGGAACAGTGGACCAGCTCTTTACCTTTGCAAGACTACTGGAGGGCTTTTGACCGGGTCCCTCTGGGTTTTTTGTGGGGGGTGCAGCGGGAGTATGGGGTGCCGGACCTGTTGCAACGGGCCATCCAGTCTCTGTACGCCTGCAATAGGAGCTGTGTGCGTGCGTATCCTCGGTAATAAATCAGTCACGTTCCCGGTGGGTGTTGGCCAGGGCTGCCCTTTATCACCAGTCCTCTTTGTGACTTTCACGGACAAGATATCTAGGCACAGATCTCGGGATCGCCGCTCTGCTGTTCGCAGACGATGTGGTCCTGTTTGCCTCCTCTGACCGTGGCCTCCAGCATTCACTGGGGCGTTTTGCACCCGAGTGTGAAGCAGCGGGAATGAGAGTCAGCGCCTCCAAATCTGAGGCCATGGTGCTCTGCCGGAAACCGGTGGATTGCCTACCCCAAGCGAAGGAGTTCAAGTATCTCAGGGTCTTGTTCACGAGTGAGGGTAAGATGGAGCGGGAGATTGACAGGCAGATCAGTGCGGCTGCAGCAGTAAAACAGGCGCTGCACCGTGCCGTCTTGATGAAGAGGGCTTAGCTCAATTTACTGGTCGGTCTACGTCCCAACCCTCACCTATGGTCACAAACTCTGGGTTGTGACCGAAAGAACGAGGTCTCGGATACAAACGGACGAAATGAGTTTCCTCCTCTTCGAGATAGGGTAAGCTTGGACATCAGGAGGGAACTTGGAGTTGAGCCGCTACTTCTTCGTGCCGAAAGGAGTCAGCTGAGGTGGTTCGGGCATCTAATTTGGATGTCTCCTGGACGCCTCCCATTAGAGGTTTTCCAGGCACTTCCAACTGGTAGGAGACCCCGGGGAAGACCCAGGACACACTGGAGGGATTATATCTCTCAGCTGGCCGGGGAACGCCTCGGGATCCCCCAGAATGAGTAAATGTTGCGGGTGAGAGGGAAGCCTGGGTCAGCCTGCTGGACCTGCCGCCACCGCGACCCAACCCCGGATTAAGCGTATGGAGATGGATGGATGATGGAATACTGATTCATCAACATGTAAACTGTATTTAAATGTAGCATGCTGTGCAGGTGAAAGAAATTATAAACTATGTATTGTTGGGTAACTTTGTTCACTCTTTAAAAATGCTTCATGTTTAGTAAAAGTAACGCGTTAAATAAGTTGTGTAAAATGTTTATCTGCAAAGTAAGTAGGTACTGTATCCGTCAAATAAGTGTAGTGAAGTAAAGTGAACAGTATTCTCTTTCGAACTGTAGTACAGTAGAAGTAGAAAAAAAACAGTTTACTTCAGAAAAAAAGTGAGAGACAACATGGATCAGACTTCATGGTCATCTTCAGACGTGTGTTAGCTTTGAGGCACTGCTGGCCTTTCAATGTCATTTATTAATGCGTTGTAAAGCATAGTCCTCACTTTAGATAAGGTCACACAAAATACTTAACTAACAACTAGTAACTACCTGAATTAATCATGAATTGCAGTATTAAAACAAGTGTATAAAGCACATGTTAACCATTTATATTATGGTTAACCATATATATTACTTAATTTACAAATGGGGAATCCATCATTTATAAAGTATGAAAAGCAACATGAAACGCATAATAGTCAAGCTTATTAATCAAGAGTAAAACATGTATAACTGTGTTTATGAATTGCATACTAATGAGTAACTAATGAGTGTTCATGTTGGAAAAATGCTTTATAAATTATGAATTAAGTGTTTACTCATGCTTTACTAATGCTAAATAGTGTGTAGTTATTATAAAGCGTTACAAAAATGTATTATTATTATTAATATTGGCATATATATATATATATATATATATATATATATATATATATATATTGAAACATCTTACAGCAGTAGCAGCCACACCATCAAAAATGCGTGCGGAATTTTCTAGTTGTAACCTATTATTTAGCTGGCTGCTGTTGTATTTTAGCGATCTTGGGTGGTCTTTGAAATGTTTGCGGTAATCAATTTATTTTAGTGTTGTATTGGTAACATGAGTGCAAAAAAACATAAATCAATCTTCTCTTTTGCTCGCTCCCCAGATAGAAAGCATTTGTGCACAAGTGGGAACCTCCACCTCGACATAAGTTACTGTAGCCCATAAGCAAGCAGTTCTTGTGCATACTATGGAATAGAATACTGCCGGTGCCACTGTCTCCAGTCCATGTCACTTTATGATGTGCAGTCAGTCTTTTACCATAAATCATGTCGCTAACTGGCATCATACGAGGTCTTATGTGTCTTGATTTGTGGTTGTGGAATATTTTGGATGGCTGGTACAAGCTCTGGGGTTATGGACTAACCTTGTTATGCAGTAACACTCCAGAAAGGACACCAGGCATTGCTCCAATTGTAATTTGCTTCAGCTACTTTGCTGACTATCATATTATACATATCTTGTATGTTGCAACAATCTTTTTTTTAGTGGGGCCTCAGCTGGTGAGCAACAACGTTGTTAAACCATCTGAGACCTTTTTAACATTGAATATTTGTTTACTGGTTGAGGTTTCACATTTGACAAAAGCTTTCAGAAGTGAGTCAAAAGACTGGTATTATACCTTCTATATAGCCTCTGGTTTTAGTGATTGTTACATGGCCTGTAATCAGATGTAGGTACTATTTATATTGGGTGATGGTTGCCAATACTATTTTTCAATTGTGTTTTATTATACTTGGTGCTCAATCAGACCAACATTCTAATTGTTTTCAGGTGTAGATCTTTTCCCAACAAAAATCACATCAGGTGTTCTTTATGATTTCTGATAGACCCTTTTGATAATGAGATAGAGGTGGAGCTGAGCTGAGGTCATCTGGTGTTTTCACTCATGCTACACACTTGTCTTCTTTACAATACAACCACCTAATACTCAATCTATCCTGTTCGTATGAGATGTCTGTGCTGCAGTGCAAATTATTTTTGCTTCATATGTTGTACTTCCTGTTTCTGCATGCCTGTTTGTGCTTGTTGTAGGTGGAGCATTGTTTTTTAGGGAGTCTGTGTATATGTTCTCACAATTTCTCTGGTTTCCTGGGTCACTATCTGCCCGACCTGGCACACCGTCTAATCTCCACATTTTCATTGTTTTCTGAGTTGTGTCTGGTACCCAGTTATGGAACACGGTCAAATGTGCCATCTGGAGCTGTATCTTCATTCTTGATCTTTTTTTTTTCATTCTCTCTGAATCTTCTTTCAGAATTTGTATACTATATCTGTCAACAAGTGCCCCTCTTCTTTTGTCACAATCAATGCAAAGTCTCTTTAGTTCAGTCTGCATCTCTGGAGGCAGTGGCTTGGAGAAAGTAGGCAACATCCTGTTTCTTATCTTGATCTTCCTCTTTATCTTTTAGATAAGGAGCAATTGGTGTATTGCTTCTAGTGTTCTCAGCTTGGAGTCCTTGGCTGGCCACAGCTGGAAAGTATGATGCCATTGTGCACCGAGATCTCGCCATCAGTCTTGTTTAGTGGTGTTGACTCAAGTACCTGGGGGTATTCAGCGAAGGCGGTGAGGTCAGGATTTGTGCCAGGACCATTTTCGGGGTACGTGAAGGGTTGTGGTCTTCTTCCTCTTGGGGGTTGTTTTGTGGCTTAACATCTACCTATTTTGAGATCCAGCACAGCCTGGTTCGAAGCCCCTCCCTGTCCAATTAAAGCTTTTGCTGCTTGCTTGGTTGCTTCCATAGTCTTTATGTACTCCTTCTTGCCACAACATAAATAATTTAAAATCCCCAGTAAATGGAGAGAGCCTATTTCTTTACTTGATATTTCTTCAGCTTTCTATTTATCTTCTCTTCTCTTTACCACATCCTTTAAAAAAAAATTTTTATAGCTTTCTTAGGCTGAAACTTCCTTCTGGAGTGAAACAAAACATGTATTCACCATCCCTCAAATTCAATGCAGCTTTGTTGGCCACATATAACCAGCACATGGTTAACTATGGGTGAAACATTGTTTTCACTTTTTACTTTTGTTACACTTAATAACCATTTTAGGGCATTTTGATTTGAAATTCCTCAGTAATTTACAAATACCTGTAAGTTGTCACTTCAGGCAGACCCCGTTCCGGTTCTGTGTCTAAAATAAGAGATAAAATAAGATAATCCTTTATTAGTCCCTCAGTGGGGAAATTACAGGATTACAGCAGCCTTGCTCACAAGTGAATAAAAAGAATAAAAAGAAGAATAATACAGTAGAAACAAGTAATATAAATAAATATAAATGAGCAGTAAAACAATCTAGCAGTCTACTGTACTTGCTATTGGATTGTTTCATTCCATTTAGAAAATTAGCCTAACCTCAACCCTTGTGCTGTGTTCACACCAAAAGGGAAGCAACGTTTTGCGTCATGTTACATGCAAGTGATTGACAGCGGGAACACAAAGAGTTCATTGGCATCACTCACACTAGACGTGCTAGAGAGGAGACGGTGCTTATAGCAGCAGCTAGGTGACTTTCAATCACTTAATCAGACATTTATGTAGGTACCAGATGGGCTTGCATTGCCAGATTGGCAGAGAGCCTGCATTTACATATGGAATCACACATTATTATTGGATGTATAGAGAGACTAAACTGACTACTGGGTGCGCTTACGACCTTCCCCTACTCTCTAGAGGCCTTACCTGGGTTGGAGAGGCAGTCATAGCAGGTGAGAGGAAAGCCAGGGCCTGCAGAGCATGTCAGGCTATACATCCAAGGGTGTGGAGGACAGCCAATAGTGGCACCGTAGACATGGACCAGTAGATCATTAAAATTCAGCGAGGTCCAGTTAGAGAGAATTTCCTTATGCAAAGGTCCGGAACATCAAAGTAATGTCTAACTTGGGCTATGATTTAGTCCAATGTATATTAAAGTAGCCTAGCAGTTGTATCAACGTCTGTATGCTATGTTTTTTGTCAAATCAAATGAAGAAAGTTCAATTGAATATTATCTCAACCATATTTATTGTCAGATTTCAAATTGAACTGGATGAATTATAGAACAATTTGTGTGCAGGGACTTTATCTGTGGTTACTGAAAGCACTTGTTTCAGCTCTATTCCTCTCTGTTAACATCATTGTTGGGCAGTAAATTAATGTGTTGGGATTCTGATCATTTTGGGCTCTTAGGTTTACTTTCTGTGATTTGCGTGGGTATGTTTGCTCAAAAGAGTTGTGCTTCACCTCATAGTGGCGCTTCACATTGCCGCTTTTACACACGTTACCAAATGCAACTGCGTGGCAAATCGATGTGTTTTTTTGACAACAATGGAGGTGTATGACACAGAGACACACAATAAGCTGTATTAGCCTTTGGTCACACATGCAATATCTGGATCCTTTAATGTGATTGGTAAACAATATAAAATATAGCAGGATGGTCATTCTTAACCATTAGAACAAAAATACATGACACTAACATTTGTGGAGCTATGACAAACTATTCATACAAGTAATACATGTACTGTACAAATACATTTGGGATAGCTTTAACTGAAAAGCATCACAATAAAGCTCAATGTCATGCATCTACTGCATTCTGATTTGAAATCATCCTAGCTGGCCTCACCCGAGAGGACACAATGTACTTCAATAACAACAGTCAAGGAGGTAACTATCAATATCCTTGGCTCAGAGGCTAAACAGCCATTTCTGTTCGGTACAGTATAGCTATTCAAATGCATTATCTAATGCCAATTCCATTAGTGTTAGCCATTACTCACAATATCAGTATCCCATGTCATTCAGTAAAGGCATTTGGAGCCATAGAGGGGAGCTAAAACTAATGGTGAAGGGATTATTCAATTTGACAGGCCTAGATTGCTGCCAATTAGGCGTAAGGAGGCTTCAATGAGGTTACATAAGAGAGCAAACACAGTACTCATTTTATTTAATATCAGTCAGTAATACTACTGACACAGCAAAACAAAATATCCCTAAAATCAGAAAATGACACACAGGGAATTCGAGACAGAAAGTTATCCTAATTAGTGACCAAAAGAAATGTGTTCCAGTTTATTACATCTATCCTGCCTACTGCGTGTTCTCACAGAAGCAATAACCTGGCCTATGGGAGTCTTTAATGTGAACCGCTGTCTGTCTGGCTTATTGAAACCCCAGTGATGAAGAAAGAGAGACAGTTCCTCCCCTTCATACTTCCTCCTGAGCCTCAAAGAACTGGAATCGAAGTTCTGTTTCTACAAGCTAATGACTTTGGCTCCACAACTGAACATCCTGGAGCCACATGAGACCCACGGCTCCGACTCCTTTGCTCATAGCCATCAGTGCGATGAGAGATTCTATGTCCACTGAATTAATGTATTGCAATAATGGTGGATATTCTTGTCCATTCTAAAATACATTTAATTTGTGTCAGGCTCCCACACTATCATCCTTCAAGCAAGCCCTCAAAACACACCTCTTCAAACTCGCCTTCACCTGCTAACCCCTGCTCCCTACCCTTCACCTGCTAACCCCTGCTCCCTACCCTTCACCTGCTAACCCCTGCTCCCTATACCTCCACCTGCTAACCCCTGCTCCCTATACCTTCACCTGCTAACCCCTGCTCCCTACCCTTCACCTGCTAACCCCTGCTCCCTACCCTTCACCTGCTAACCCCTGCTCCCTATACCTCCACCTGCTAACCCCTGCTCCCTATACCTTCACCTGCTAACCCCTGCTCCCTATACCTTCACCTGCTAACCCCTGCACCCTATACCTCCACCTGCTAACCCCTGCTCCCTATACCTTCACCTGATAACCCCTGCTCCCTACCCTTCACCTGCTAACCCCTGCTCCCTACCCTTCACCTGCTAACCCCTGCTCCCTACCCTTCACCTGCTAACCCCTGCTCCCTACCCTTCACCTGCTAACCCCTGCTCCCTATACCTTCACCTGATAACCCCTGCTCCCTATACCTCCACCTGCTAACCCCTGCTCCCTATACCTTCACCTGATAACCCCTGCTCCCTACCCTTCACCTGCTAACCCCTGCTCCCTACCCTTCACCTGCTAACCCCTGCCCCCTATACCTTCACCTGATAACCCCTGCTCCCTATACCTTCACCTGCTAACCCCTGCTCCCTACCCTTCACCTGCTAACCCCTGCTCCCTATACCTCCACCTGCTAACCCCTGCTCCCTACCCTTCACCTGCTAACCCCTGCTCCCTATACCTCCACCTGCTAACCCCTGCTCCCTATACCTCCACCTGCTAACCCCTGCTCCCTATACCTTCACCTGCTAACCCCTGCTCCCTATACCTCCACCTGCTAACCCCTGCTCCCTATACCTTCACCTGCTAACCCCTGCTCCCTACCCTTCACCTGCTAACCCCTGCTCCCTACCCTTCACCTGCTAACCCCTGCTCCCTATACCTTCACCTGATAACCCCTGCTCCCTATACCTTCACCTGATAACCCCTGCTCCCTACCCTTCACCTGATAACCCCTGCTCCCTACCCTTCACCTGATAACCCCTGCTCCCTATACCTCCACCTGCTAACCCCTGTTCCCTGCCCTTCACCTGATAACCCCTGCTCCCTACCCTCCACCTGCTAACCCTTGCTCCCTATACCTTCACCTGATAACCCCTGCTTCCTATACCTTCACCTGATAACCCCTGCTCCCTACCCTTCACCTGATAACCCCTGCTTCCTACCCTTCAGCTGATAACCCCTGCTCCCTACCCTTCACCTGATAACCCCTGCTCCCTACCCTTCACCTGATAACCCCTGCTCCCTACCCTTCACCTGATAACCCCTGCTCCCTACCCTTCACCTGATAACCCCTGCTCCCTACCCTTCACCTGATAACCCCTGCTCCCTACCCTCCACTACAGGACTCATTCCGGTGCAGCTTCTCCAGTTTTCTTTTTTATCAAAATTTTTCTGTTTGTTTGTTTTGTTTGCTCCATTGTCTTTCTATTTTTTGTTCTGTTCTGTTTGTCTCTGTCCTATGTAAAGCTTGTTTTTAGCATTTTGAAAAGCGTTATATAAAATTAAAGTATTATTATTATTGATGTCAATTTTTAAATGGAAAAATTTAGAAGGAATATACAAATGTAATCTAATAAGAAGCGTAACAACCTATTTTACAGCATTTTTACATCTGATATGCATTGCTATCTTTAGAAATTAAATTATGTAATTAGTGCTGACATTGGATGTTTGAGAAAAAATGTAATTAAAAACATATCAGGATAATTCAGTCATGTTTATATGGTTTAGCTGAGACACTGGTCTCAGAATTCCCACCCCCCTCCTCCTCTGCTCTCGCCCAGCTTTTGGAGCTCCCTTCCCCCTTCATTCCCCCAGGTGTTCACTAATAAGCACCTTTCTAAACAAGAACACATTTGGAACAGGGGAGAGCATCCCCCTATGCTTCCATCCATCATTTTAATGAGTGTGGGTGTGTCCAGGCCCCACAATGAGATGCAGGTGATTAAAGATATTAAGCGGATACACTGGCTGCCAGGGTTATTCACCCCATAATGGCATGAATATGCACAATGAGGCTGGATGGTCTTTGGTCTGGTCTTACAGTTACACTACCTGTGTGCTCTGGGGAAGGCTCACAAGTGTAGTGCCATGTCTACAGCAGTAAAACTGGATGAAGGAAATGGAATGGAATGGAAAAAGAGGGTGGTGTTTGTGTGCATTTAGTATAATGATTGGTAATAAAGCTAAAACCATTAGTTGATTAATCAATTCACTAAAACCAATGAGTGCCTATCTAAATAACTAATTACTTGTTTGAGTTGTTTCCCAGTTTCCAAGTTTTGGACTTCGTTGGATGAAAAAAAGACATCACCTTGGGCTCTGGGAAATAGAGAGGGACATATTTAACTACTGTGACATTATATAAAACCAAACAATTACACGATTGATTAAGAAGATAATTTGCATATTAGTCAATCGTTTAAATGAAGTTACAGCACCAACTGGTTGCAATCATGTTTTTAAAGACTGCTTCAGTAAAGTTTGTAAGTTTTTTTGGCAAATTTTATGAGGATGCATACATATTGCTCTACGAAACTATAATAATAAATGTATATTAAAATAAAAATAAAAATGTATTATGGTCTCGGTTAATACCTATATAATAATCTTAACAAACCTCAAAAGAACTAACGATCCTCAGTGGACCACTGATTGCACTAAGGAGGCTAAAAAATAACAAGCCTTTTCCTTAAGAACATTTTACAGGTTCTGAGCACTGAAAATACCACCTGCACACAATTTCACCGACTTCCCACGAATAGTGAATGAATGAATGAATGAGTCTAATTTCTCAGAAGGAAGAACATTTGAAGAATTCACTCAGGGTTGAATATACCAATGTCAGTACGAGGCCTAATTACTCTGAATAGAAATAAACATGTACACATCTGTAATCCACAGTAACCCCGACTCCTCTTCAAGCATCCTCTTTCTTTATCCCATCAATGTTTCAGTTTATCCAAATCAATCATTTGAACTGCTGTTGCTTTCCAACCCGTTTCCAGCAGCCAGAAGCTAATTTCTTTTGTGCACATTCAGGCTGTCTCTCATTTCTGAACACCAAACTGCTTCATTAACCTCCTTCCCAAACTAGGAGGTAATTAAGTGTACAGCTGTGCACTGTCTGACAACTCCTCTTACAGTCGCCATACTCCGCGAGAGCGCCAGCAAGGAACCCGCCGCCATCACAGGTGCACAGCGGGTAGACGGCTTACCAGCACCTCTCCACAGCCATTTACACTACAGCTGCAGGTCAAACGCCACCTCTTCAGACATTCAATCAAAACTCATTTACGTTTAATGATCTCACCAACCAACTCATCACAATTTCACATCATTACAAAAAGTTGTTTTTAATCAATGTTAAACGCTCTGGCTTGTTTCAACTTGTGAAAATTGAGCGGAGAGGACTTATTGTAAAAGATAGCCGTCAGTGTGTACTGCCAGACACAAAAGAGAGAGGGAGTGTGGACACCAGCCAAAACCAAGTTTTTTTTGTTGTAATAACTGGGAAGTAATCTGGGTGATTTGTACATCCATTTGTCACTTAGCCAGTCGTTCTAACCATCCTTATTTAGTGCCGATGGGGTCCGCACAATTAACCCAGAGGAATATGGCCTCCTCGTGCCGTCTCCTGGAATCGTCCCTCCCTCAGCTTTTTTCGTTGCTGTCCTCTTTGCATCTGTAAGCTGATCTCACCATCTAACATTTAATACCACCAATGAGTTATCGTCTTCATAAAAGTGCTTATGATAATTATTAACACTGTTATAAGCCCTTTGATTAGCGGGATACATTTACCAGATTCACTGCTGTAGTTCTTATATTCAGTCAGCACTCTCATAAGCTAAAGAAGCAATACCAGACACCAAAAAGAAATCCAAAGTGGCCGATCAGCTGTGGCTAAATTGCAGGTGCAGCGCTCAGAAAAGAATGCAAAAATGATTATGATGATTAAAAGAGTACATAACTCCAGCACTAACAAACAAGACCAGCTGACGACTAACACACACTGCAACACTTTTCAAAACTCCAACCAACTCGGGCATGAAAATAACTTGTTCCACAGTACAGCAGCACAGCGCTCATACAGCCGATGGATAACAATGCAATGGACAAATGCTGTAACTCGGTATTGGACCCGCACTCCATATCAGAACTAAATACGTTGAATTGGTGCATCCCTACTCGTTCATGGACTCAGTGCTCAGTGCTTCTCTGCAGTTCACATCAGTGCGCAGCTGCAGATTGAATATAGAGGAAACACTGGGGTAAATATTTGGTGTTAATTTTGACATAAAAAAGTGTTCTTGGCCTGGCAAGCGTTCCCGCATGATTGTAACACTACACTGATACAGAATAAAGAAAACCGGCAAGTCTGCACATGTCAGGATCTTCCGCCACAAACTAAAAACACATCTTTTCCGACTATACCTTGAATAAAGAAAGTAGCACTTTAGTAGCACTTACTTCGAGCACTTTGTAGTTTTGCTTTCTTGAAGAAATTGTACTTTCTTGACTTGTTGTTCTGAGTTTGTACTCATGGTTGAATGCACTTATTGTAAGTCGCTTGGGATAAAAGCGTCAGCTAAATGAAATGTAATCTAATTGAGCTGCATTTTGCCTAATTTTCCTACATAACGTAAGCCATTAATTATCAAAATTGTAAGTAATTATTTGTCTGTCAAACTAATCAAATAATATTTGATACCTTACGGATGTATGTACATTTTCAAAAACTTTTATTGAGAAACAATTGAAAGAAATAACAGGACGGCAATGTCTGCTTTTGCATAAAAGCAGTACATTAAATATTAGATAAGAAACTTCATCACATTGATGCAAAACTTCTGCAATGACAGAAAATAAGCAGCGATAAACAAGGATAGATATAGAATGTGCAGCAATATCTACATCTTCGAAGCCCTACTGCGTTTATACTTTAGTCTACCCACTGTGGATTGTTGATGGCTCCTGTCCAGAACCATATTTCTTCCATTACTGCTAAATTACAAAATACAACACACACAAAAAAGCCTTCCACATGTAGATAAATACAATGCAGGTGTGTAAAACCACCACCCACACAGTTCCCTGTTAATTCAAAGAAACGCATTAGTAGGCCCTTGTCTTCGACAAGGTGTTTGGTATACCTATAATGACAGTATTGAAATAACCCTTGAACCCATGCCACTCCTCCCCAAGGTTAGGAATGCCCAATGCAAACATAAAATCACACCACTCAAAAGCGACATGTTTTCCTTGCTCAACAGCATCACTGAACACGCTCAACAAAACACTGACACGACCAATCATAGAGGCTAAATGTAAATGATGATAGACAAAAGGCCTGGCGGTGCTTGATGTTCAGCGAGGGCGCATAATGGGGATAAATTAGGGTGTTTTCTTAGTCAAATGACCTGGGGAGTGCTGGTGATTTGAATGGCTGGCGCTCTTTAGGCATTGATAGACAGAACGTGAGGACAAGGGTGAGCCGGCTGTAGAGGTATCACAAGGAGGGAAGGGTGGTGGCGGTGTAGTTTAAAAGGATGTGGGCACCTTTCGGATTCATCTTGCCTCCATACAAACCGCTCGTTGTTCTATTTTTCTGTTGCTGACAGCCTGCTGACTGACTGAGTGGCGAAGATGTTCATCACGCTTTGTGTGGCCTTGGGGCTTTTTTCTCTTCATATAAGATGGCTGATGAGCTTGTGTTGCCATCTTAAGCTGTTACAGCCCCGGCATTTTTCTCTTTTTTGACTGTGACCTACTTGAGAGCAACAGCTGCACCCTTTCAGCCCCATTTATCTTTTGATTTGATATGTTTGTATGCTAACCAATTAGTTTAAAGTAGATAATGGGGGTGATTGCTGAAGACAGGGCAGAATCATATGACTGGCTTGAGGTTGTATGTTATTTGACTGCAGTATATTTCTAGATCGTGTCCAGAGCTTGTTCTATTGATTATTATTTTTCTCCCTATCAAAAAAGACTAATGAGCCCAGAGAATTCCACTAGAAAGGTTAATACAATATTGAAATGTCAGGAGATTAATGATATTGTTCTTTCTTCCTATGGTCCTGTATGAAAGGGTGACAAATGTCTTGACCTTTTCATTCTGTTCCTCCCTATCTGTGATCTTTTTTCTCTTTCCCCCCTCATACTCTTTGACTCTACGTCTGTTTCTCTTTTATTCTCCACCTCCCATTTTTTTTTTATCCCTCCCTTTGTCTCTTCCTCGTTCTCCTCCACTGACCACGGTCTCCAGATGCCAAGGACTTATCCTCGCCACTGCTTGTAAATGCTGTAGCTATATGCAGTGACACAACACAGGAGATGGGCTGTGCTGTACACCCAGTGCGTTTGCCAGTGAATGAATAGCACTGATCCATCTTCATTAGGAGGTGGTGAGCTTTCAACATGAGGAGACTCCTTATGCACCACACCATCGAACTGAATATTCTTACATTTCAGCTTGGTCGTAGGCAGTGAAACCCTTCTCTCTTGCAAGAGATACAAAAATACTCGTATGTGTTTTGGTCCTCGCGATGCAGATGTTCAGTGGTCGTATGTGTCCCGTGCTTCTATGGTGCACATATCGACTCCCCCCCCATGCTCCTGCAGCACCCTGGCATGGGGTCCAAGTTTTAATCAACTCTGCATAATTGGAGTGATTCCCTGTCTTGCTGTATATTTCAATCCATCTGTATAATTACGGTGAATTAAAGTCTTTGTCAGAAGGAACGGGGAGGGAAAAGCCTCACACATATACCCCCCCCCCCCCCCTCTCACTGTAGCTCACACAATTACACACCATCTTGAGAAAAAGAGGAAATTACCTCTTTTGTCATCTCATTTTTCACTGGTGGGGGCTAAACGTGCATGAGCGTCAACAATAATTAATGCATAACGCCAACCTGTGCACAGAATATCTCACATATCCATTTCAATATTACAGGTCTATCAATTAGCGTCACACTTGCAACACAATGCAGTGTTGTTCTTTTGGTATTTTCTACTTTAGGAGTGGTGGTAAGAGGAACAGCGGGGAACTGTGATCTTCCTCCTTGCTATGGGGGATTTGGGCCAGCCCAGGCCTCAGTGAGGTAATTGCATCGATGAGAAGAAAAGCAGTGGCTTGCAGGCGAGCATGGGTCATCATTACTCTGTGTGAAGCTACCAGCCCTAAGGTAGGCCATTACTGCAGTGTGTCAATAGCTGATGCTGTTCTATGATAGAGGCCAAACGTTAGACCTCCCAGGGAAAAGTGATCACTTCCTGCCTCCAGGTTAAAGGTTCAGGCAATTACAGGGATGCCAATTTATCTTCTGTCTATACAAGGTGATCCTCTAAATTGGTCAAATAAGATCCTGCACTGGCAGTGCACCTGGAACAGAAATGGAGATTAAAACATAGCGTCTTTCCTCTACTCACCATTCTTGTCATTGCACCTCTGATACCGTCATTGGCATCCTAGTCATAGGCTGATCCCTGCTCGATGTCGCTCTCATTTCCTCATCTCATCCATCCTGCAGCAGACAGCTACTATCTCTTCCTCTATATGGCAGACATCTGTGGAGTACAGCCAAATCACTTTACTATCCCGCAGGGGGAACAGTCCTCCCATAACCTCCACCTCCATCCAGGAAGTCCTGCATTAACCATGAAGCTAGTTTGCCAAGTCATAAGGTTTCATTCATTTTATCAAACCTGCCAGATCTTTGAATAATTGCTATTCTACAGTGTGGCTCTTTCCTCTCTTGTTCTGATTTCATGCCAGTCATTGGTCAGCCTTGAGGTTGTGGTAATGTTTATGATGTAGTTCACAGGAAATATGCTGTACAACTGAAGCATATAAGAAAAAACATTATGAAAATGATATGATCTCAGTTACAGCTTTATTATTCATTTGTTGTTGACTGTACAGTAGAATATTTCCATTATACAAATGTGATAACCATGCTACATGTGGCTTTCTTTGGCCACAATTGCATCTAAGCCTTCTTAATCCTCATTTATTGTCCTGTCTCAGAAGGTGTTTTGCTCTAAAACAGTCTCCTCCCAATCTTCAGCCCTTTATGAAACATGTAACGCTGACCTCGGCCTTCTCTCCATTTTCACCTCACTACCTCTTCCCTTTTGACCCTCGCCCCATCTTTTCCTCCTTTTCATCTCTCCATCATTGTCACTCTGCCTGTAACTTCCCAGAATTTGCCGCTTTCCCTCGCACAATGTTTCCGACAGCCAATTTATACAGTGGCAGGACGCATCTATCTCCTGGATGGCTGAGGAGTGCGGCTCTGCCTCGCTCACAGTCTTACCTGCAGCCCTGGGCTCTCTGTGGCTCCATCTGAACATGTTTGCCTCATGAGAGTTTGCTTTGAATTTGGCATGTGTGAACTCAGTTATGTGGAATGAGAAGCACAGAGCTAACTCCTCAGACTTCTATCAAAACTGGCTAAATAATCCATTCAAGTAATTCATCAACCAATGAATTCATCATTTTAGACACCTGTCAAGCAAAAAGTACCCACCGTGATCTGGTTCCATCTTTTTAAATGTGAGGGTTTGCTGCTTTTCACTGTTTAAAATAATTACAAACTCAATATTTGGGGATTTCTTTAAAGAGTTCTCCTTGGCTCTGGCAATTGCAATGGATAGTGTCACTCTCTTCTGACACTTCAATGATCAAATGGGTAATGGGATAAATAAATGATCGACAGAATTAGCTGAAGCTAGCTGAAGATTTAAAAATTAGAAAAAAAATGGCATATCCTCTTGAAATCTTTGAATGCACTCATCATACTGTTGAATCGGACATTCACTAAACAACCCAACAAGTCCCCTGTGTCACAGATGCATCTTCTGTAGGTTGGACCTGTCCCTCAGCTGGACGCAGCATTAAGAACAAAGCATCCATTGGATGCGACTCAAAGTTCACATGTTGTACTCAGTGCTACTAGTTCACTGTTCAGTTACACCACAACTGGCCATGACCTCCTCGCTACCCCCGTCCTCTGTGAATCCAGCCACGAGATGTGTGCAGCCAGCAGAAACGGCGAAGCTCGAATGAGAATGTGCAGCAGCAGTAAAGAGCAAAACAAGCTGTGAGTGGAACACTGCGTTACGGTGCCTTTAAAGTCTGCACAAACTACTTCTAAGTCCTTGTAGATTCACACAGCTCTTCAAAGCACCGCACTATATTTGATAAACTAATGTCCTGTCTGTTCCTCTGTATATCCTCCTAATCAGTCATGTAATGAACTACGCTGGTTTTACTGAGATTAATTATACATCAACCCAATTAGACACAGCACATCCATGCTACAGCTTTATCTTATTACAAGACCAATAGAAGAATCAACACTCTTCACAATATACATAAGTAGGACTTTTCGTTCAGAAAACCAGTTATCTCCTTGAGGACACAGAGTCGAAGTAAATTAGTGCAAATATTTTTCTTGGAAAGAGGACACATCGCATGTTACATTTTTTTTTTGTCACAAGTTGCGTTTTTCCAATTTGTGTTTGTAATTAGGGTGTGCAGCACCCAGACATCCAACGGATAATCTGGCCTTTCTGTATCAGACTGGAAGTGGACCGTGAAAGTAATTGGTGAGCGTAGCACAAATTGGATCTAAGCGTGATGCGATTTTTATTCCTCCGAGGCAATATTTGCAAAGCGATTAGAACAATGCTGCTGAGGCACAATTTCAAAAGCTTTATGACATACGTGTAACGTTTATGATCGAATGTTAACAGGTCCAGTAATCAACCCCAAGGTGGGAGGTAGTACGTGAAGCTTGCAGTCAAGTGGGAGGAAGGCAAAAACCTTTTAGTTTACAACCGTGGCTTTAGGAAATAAAGAAATAATGAAAATAAAACCACATGGTTTTCATCACTCAACTGTTTCCAAACTGAACCAATTAAGATTCCTATTAGATGCCTCTGAAATAAACTGCCAAATCAACCACAAAAAAATATGGATTGCATAGTTGTTTTCTGAAAAGAAATGAAGAAAAAAAATCCCACAGAGACATTTTCCGTTCCTGTTGGGAGGACCGTCTCACCCAAAATAGTGTGAGACACTTACAAATAACACGATTAGAGAAAAATTAATTAGTAAGTAACACCGTTTGGTAATGAGATCTTGAGCTTGAGCGGGTAACCACTGGGGGTTCAGTAAGCCAGCCAGAGTCATACTGGTGTGACCCTGGCATCAAAAGTGTAGAGATTGGATATATCTGGAGTCTGCGGACGCTTCCAGCTGATAAGTGGGTTTTTTATCACTTTGGCAGAATCCTGGCCAGTATGCCTGTTGGAATGCTGAACAGGACTATTGTGTTTCTGGGGAGTGAGGACGGATGGAAAGAGTTTTTACTCTGAAGACAAGGAGGTGTGGGAGAACTGATGTCATCAGCAGCAGACACTGTAGGTGTTGTGCCAACATAAAGATGGATATGAGCTCTTTCGGAGATATATAGAGGCACAAAGGCTTCAGCAGTATGCTGAAGGTCCAGGATCAACAAGTTCCAGGTAGCAGGGGGCACGACATCACCTGCTACTAACTGACGATTATTAAGATTTATTTTCATGACATATAACATGTATATCGAATCACATTTTCTTACAGCCCGCTGTGACATCTTCAAATGTTTCTTTAGTCCCCACAGTCCAAAAAACAACAACAAACATTACATTTACAACAATATGAAACAGGAAAAGGCAGCACACCTTCACACTAGAACCGGCAGATGTTTGGAACGTTTGCATTATAATTCACTTAAACAATTAATCAAACATTCAAATTGTTGTCAAAGGACTAATTGTTATATTGAATAATAATCTCAGCCCTACTTGACATTAGAGCATGGCCAATACTGGATGTCTAAGGTCAGTAGACATAAAACAAATGTATTCCAGTTTGTTTAATTATATATATATATATGTATTAAGTAGTTAGTTTATGAGGCACCTATTCCATTTTTGTAAAAAAAAAAAAAAGGTTTTAGAGAAGTGTTGATTGAAGTTAATGAGCAAGATGAAAAGTGTGCTATTCACCATCTCTCACTCCCCTTACCTCCTGTCATCTCTCCACTGTAACCTGTCTAATAAACGCATGCAAAAATAAGTAATGTGTTTACCTTGGTAACGGTAGTCACAAAGTCAACAATTCAATTAGTATACAAACATGAACAAGAATCCCCTAAATTCTCTGAAAAATGGAAATTATAATAGTACAGAAAGGATGTTGTGGTCATTGTGCACTTAATGTTAATTTAGGTGGATCTCAATTTTGCTGATGTGAGAACTGCATTGCGTTAGTGTTTCTGATATTGCTACTCTCACTAATATGAAACATAAACTGAGTCACCCCACTGTTTACAACCTTTTGCTAATCCAATATGTGGGGTAAAAAACGGGTTTGTGCGGCGTGCCTGTGGCAGTAAACCCCCATCAATTACCTGCTACAGTCACTTTTAATGCTGGACACGGAGGAACGTGTCAACACCCCAAGATACCGCTCTACACGGACATGAAAGCACGGCCATCCCAACGCAGGAAAACCCCTGACAGCATAAATTACTGGGCGGAAAAAAGGTGAAGGCACTGTACATGTATCGAGCCTTGTTTGCTGTCAGAGGCGGGAGACGGGGAAACAAAGGAATGCACGGGCGCTGAGCAAAGCGCGGGAAGGAAAAAGCAGGAAGGAAAATCAGGAGCACTGACGAGTTACTGACTCGGGAGTCACCGTTCCTCATCTCGAATAACTTGTTCACCGACTCGCCTCTTCTACCTGCTGCTGCTACAAATACTATCACGTTGGCACTTGTTTCACCTCAGTACTCTCTTTCCCTGCCTTGAGCTAAAGGTCTGACTTGGGTTGCCCACTCCACCCACAAGTTAGCACAGACATAAATAATACATGCATTTTATGTTATCGCTTTTTAGTAGTTTACTACTGGTCAATTATGAAATGCAACACTCTGTAACTAGTATTTAAGGTATTTTATTGACCTCAGAGTTACCCTTTAAGCAAGGTAGAACCAATTTCGGCTCTAGGCTTTTTTTCTTCTTTTCCCCTGTGTTTGAGTCGTCGTAGGAACCCCAAATTAATTCCAATACTTGTGTTTATTGTATGTATTTGTTCAGCAAAGTCTTGGGAAAAAAATGTATATCTGCAAAAAAATCACTTTTAAAAGATATTTTGATCAAAACTATGAACATCCAGCACGATATGAGCAAGATTTCCCCAAAATGCCTCCTTGAGCGGTCACCGAGTTTTTCAAACTGTATTATGGTGCCCTAACAACAGCCCACATACTAATAAGACACTTTTTTGGAAAGATTAGGACCTAACGAATCGGAAGCTGCAACACAATTCATACTAGAACACAGCATTTGGGTGTTAAAAGGAGTTTCAATCAAAAAACTGTGTCATTCGGTTCAAAAATTGAGTTTACGTAAATACTTAAACTTAACGGTTACTTGAATTATGTTTCACACCAGATGTCTCTTCTCACAAGGGTTGCGGTATTGTAGCAATTTAAATGAAGTTAAACAACGATGTGGTTCCGGAGATAAGATGTTGTTGTTTTTTGTCTGATAATAGGAGCAGGGGGATTTTCACACCCTGTTTTTAAAGGGTTAAGTTAATGCTGGTCAGCCTGTAGCTTCGGCACTCCACTACTCCTGTCAGTAAAAAGAGTCAAGCCTCCCAACTCAAGCAGAGAGGAGGAAAGAGAACAGGACATTTAGTTATAGATGAGTTATGGACCAGAAGAGTCGTCCAGTAGTGTCTTCCAGGGGACAAAAAGAGTAACATGAAGCCAAAAAAATCCGTCAGTCTTGTGGGGTGGTGAAAGCGCTGGTAGAAGCCAGTGTGCTTCCTGTGTAGTTGTGGAAAAGGAGCTGTGGAAGTATTTGATGAGGGATGTGTCTGGCTGCCTCTGCCATTGTTCGGCACAGTTGAGAATCATTTATCACAATAGGAGCACCTGGCGTTCAGAAAAACAGAGCAGGAGCTGGAACCCCACAACCGCTAACAAAGAGAGTGAAAAATAGCAACATCTTTCTCCGCATCTATCCCCTGTTCCCCCCCTCGCATGTCTCCCTCTTCCCTCCATCTCAGCCCCCGCCCTTCTCCGCTGCTTTTAACATGCCTCCATCTCCTCATGTTAATTTGCTGCTTCAGTGACACGCATCATTGGGGGAGTCATTTCTAATAACCCCTGCCAGTCCCCATACAAGTGCCTTTGAGTCATGCACTGAGATGTCGTTCAAATTATTAAGCATAATGGTAACAACGATGCATTTCTAAAGCCTTACTTCCTTCCTGACACGGATGCTGTGCACTCAACACGGCCAACCAACGCTCCGACGTTCTCCCTCCCCCCGTCTTCTTCACAGATGAACCCCGTGTCCCCGTCTCATCTTTTTTTTGTGGGAGAGCACGTACAGAGCTGCTGGGGTGAATCATTTCATTTCCCTGAGCGTTTTGCCCGCGAGAAAAATCGTTTTATTTCTGAAGGATCTCGGCAGTGTCACATCCTCCTCAGTGTCACCGTCTTATCACGTCACGACGCAGGGCCTCCCATTTGAAAGGGTTTCAAGGTAAGAGGGTTAGAGGTTTATTTAGCTTCTTTTCCCTGAACTGAGTCAAAGTAGAGTAATTATTCATTCATGCGAGGCCGTCAGCGACGATGCACGGATGACATTTCCCCCCCTCAGCCGCTTTGTTGTTGCAGATCCAAGGTAGAAAGGATTGTCAGAGCCTAACATCTGCCGTTCTCTCCCTTAGCCTCAGCTCGGTACAACACACCTCCGGAGCTGAGAAAATAACTGAACAGAGCCACTGGGATTCTCATTCTCTCATTTAAGAGACTCACAGGTGTAAGTAATACATGCGAGTCTGACAATACGCCCACGCAGCAATGTTTAATATCATTTTAACTTATGTTTTTTCTTTTTTGTGCAACAGAAGGCGAGGTGCAATCTACAGCCTTCTAAAAATCTTCTGGCCTAAAAACACACGACTCCGTGTAATTTGCTGAGAGCTACAAGAGAGCCGCCGTTACTCCACACTGATAGAGAAACAGTTTTTTATGTTCGTTCATGTTTACTTTCCAATTTCCTAAACATGGCATCGACTGCCCGCTCGATGCCGAGGTGTTCTGGATTAAAAAAGCAGAAAGCAGATGCCTCTGTAATAAAGACAATTAAACCGGCAGCTGCGCCATCTGCTATTGTCCGTGACCGAAGTAATGAGAGGCAACAAAAAGTCAAAGAGGAATTTTGAGAAGGTAGGGAGGGGTGTGTGTGTGTGCAGGTACATCAAAAAGCACCAAGGACGTGCTCAAGTTTTGCAACCGATATAAAATGTATGATACAGGCTATAGATTAGGCAAAGTTGACATTTAACTGGAGGGAACAAAAACAGATTATAGATGCAGGATAACATGAAATGTCCCTTTAAAATAATTGCCTACATTATCCCTTCCCCCTCCACCTCTCCAGCCCCTCTCCCGCCTCCTGTGTGGCCTGAGCTGGAGGAGATAAGTGGCAGGGCAGCGTGTGTCGACAGTGACCTTGCCCATCGTGGGGTGATTAACCGATTATGCCTCAAAGAGTGGTGACATTCATGCTTGTAGTCCCCATTGGCAGAAGGTGAAGAAGAGAGAGTGTTATCAGCAAGAAAAGACCACGGTCTCATCTGCCATTTGCCAGTGTGCTCCGTTTCAAATGTTGCAGCAATTCAAGGTTAGAAAATGTGTGCAGCACACTGTACGAGCTTTGGTTGGATTATTATTATTATTTAAGAAAAATTCAGAGTTCATTGTTCGACAGTGCCATTGAAAACAGCCTTGTAACGTTTAAAAGGTGAGGGCATGTTTCTCTGCAAGTCCTTGGCAAATACTTCTATCTTCAAAGCTCGACTGTGAGAAGAGCCATGAGCATGCATAAATACAATAATACAAATATATTAATTGTATAACTATATAATACAAATGATCACTTCATGTATCCAGAGACGAAACGCTGCTTATTTTTCCTTCGGTGTGGTTTTCAAGCCGAAGGCTTTAGAAATGCTTCTTTTGTTGGAGACAATATTTGAAGGACATGCAGGGGAAAGCGTGTAGTTTTTGATTCTGAATCTATTTTTCTTATAAAATCTCTTGCTTTCTGGGGATTTACAGAACGTCCAAAAAACCTCACCAAAAATCCAGCGGAGATAATGTAATGTTAAAAGTATAATACAGCAGCACACTGGGACGCAGCTAGCAGACAAACATTAGTTGACGTGAGGCTTTCTGTTTATATTTCCATCACATTATACCGCATTATCCAGTCACAGATACTGCTGGACCCAGCCTTTAATTAACAAGAGTCAGACACGGTTTTGGGGTGTCTCCCACTGTGTTCGTTAACACACATCATTAATCAAGGAGGGGGTTCCCATTAAGCAGGTCACTCAGGATCACGCTAAACAATTAAGCTTTGATTAAGAGATTGTTCATCAAGGAGCCCCACAGGAAGAGAATACCTCGCAACAAAAGCTCTGTGCTCAAAAACACTTGTACACTCCGTCGGTATATGACAATTGTACTTTGATGAAAACATCTCGTGGCAATTTGTGGCGCTAACATACACACACACGCACACAATTCAAGTCAGTAAAAGTAAAATCACCCATACAGTAGTTTCTTTTCAGCAGCCTTCGCCATTACAATACATGACAGTCAATTACTGTTTATTTCTGCCAACAGAGTTTTCTTTTCTCTTGAATAAAATAGCTCTGCTTTCATGAACATCTCTGCTCTCAGCTTGTATGAATAGTCCCTTTTTGAAAAGACTGCAAGGTGAAGTGTAACGCCCGCTCCCGCCCCCTCTCCATCCATCCACCCTGACAGGCAGAAAATTAAAAAAAGGCAAAATTACTTTAACTAAAATCACTTGCAAAGAAAATAAAAAAAGTACAAAACTTAGTTTCCGGATGTTGGGTTGTGAACTCAAGGTACAAATTATGTCTTTGCATCTACATTTGTTTGTATTGTTATTTGATGGTTAACATGAACTCACTCCACTCCACTTGTTACTTTTTATTAAAGCGCATAATCAAGGACCAGCAGCTTCATCCATGCCATGCAGCTAGTTTGTGTTTTGGGCCCAATAAGCTGGGTATTTGGGTAAGAGTAGAGCTGAAACGATTAATACATTAATTGATCAACAGAAAAGGAACTATTTTAATAGGTTATATAATAGATAATCGATCAATAGTACTAGATTGTTTTCTTCAGTTTTTCAAACATTCGCAGCTTCCAGTTTCTCCAAAGAGACACTTTACTGCTTTTATCTGTTTTTTAAAGATGTCATCTTGGGCTCTGGCTGTAATAGAAACGATTAATCCAATATTCAAGAATAGTTGTCAGATTAACCAGCAAGGAAAATAATCAATTCAAGCCGAAATGAAGACAGAGATTTTCCACCTTGGCAGTCAATATGATTCCACCACACTGCCATTATGGACTCAGATAGTAGTCGTATTAAAGTGGAACAGGACACAGACTAGTCTGTTTTGTTGCACAAAGCTGAATATATGGAAAGTGTTGGTCATCAACGTCATGTTTTCATCCAAACAGGTGGAACATTATGTGGCTTATGGAGTCATTTATCAAGTGTGGAGCTATGAAGGGAATATATAAAGAGATAATGGCAGAGAGAGAGAGAGAGAGAGAGAGAGAGAGAGAGAGAGAGAGAGAGAGGGAATGCTAATTTTTGCCGCTTGTTCCCAGCTGGTCTAGCTGTTTGACATGTGTGATGAATGGTGTTGCATTGGTAGTGCTGCCCTCTCACCTCCGCTCATTGTCACCAGTCCAAAGACAAAGGGGAGGAGAAGCATGAAGGGAGAAAAAAATCCTGCAACACACAATAGATGCTTCCTTTCATCAAGACACACACACACACACACACACACACACTCACACAGATATGCAAGCACATACACAGCAGCCCCCTTTCTCCCAGCACAAACACACTGGTACAGACATCCAAGCGCTCACACCCTGATAACGTGCTTCTCACTGCAGTGTGTATTTGCTGAGCAAAGCGTGTTTCCTCCTGCCTGGCTAACCCGTTTCTGCTCTCTCCACGGACCATCTCCGCCAACTGTCTGATGCAACAATTACACAGCCGGATGAAAGCAGCAGGCTTCTGGGAGTATGTCGAGACACAGGTACATCTTCGCCAACTGCATATTTGCTGCACATTTTGTCGGCGGTGAGGAACGAGAAAGAGGAGTGCACACTGGTAAACAGTTGGAAATAAAAGATGAGAGTGGAGAGGGGAAAGTTGCTTTGTTGGCACGGAGCGGAGCAGTCATTACTCGTCCCCCCCCCCCCCCCCCCCCCCCCCCCGAGGCACAGACAGAGGAAGAGGTGTGAAATGGGAGCAGTTCCTGCCTCGTCTGCACCGGTGGGTTTGTTTAAAGGGTCAGGGTGGTTCCGATAAATATGAATACAAAATAAAAACCTCCCAACCATTCCAAAGAAATATAATGAAAATGAGTTCTGCACAAAACGTTATTCTTTGGCCCTGTGTGGGGTCGTTATCTCCGTCATGCGATAGGTGTGTGTGTGTGTGTGCACCATGGCTAATCTTGCATTGTGGGTGCCCAGTTACCGTGCGGCTGCATTGCTCAAGGACCTCTCTTGGTTGTGGGACCTCACACTTTCTCAAAACATCTTTTATTGCCTGTTTTATACCGACGTTAACTGCCTGACGGCTCCTCACTCACTACTGTTAACCGGCACCGACCCGCATTTCCGAGGGACCTAACTCCAAAGTCGTAATATCTCATGTCATCTCGTCAGAAAGTCTTTTGTCATTGGGGTCGTAATGGGATTATAAAACAGCTCTTAACAGCTACATTTCTGCCAAATCATTTCTTGGCCCTGTCAAAGATGTGAAATGGTTTCAAACGGGCCTTTCACATGAGCACATATGCTTGAAAAACACTTCAGGAGAAGTGAGTAAGTCAGGCAAAGCGGTGCTCTCCCACCATCAGATCAAATGCTCCGAGAGATAAACAAGTACATAAATAAACTACTTTATACAAATACACCCCATAACACCAGCCTTGATTCAAAAGTAAGGATAAGGCTTGGGGAGAACTTTGTGCTTTTATTTTTACACGAACATGTTTTCCAAATGGAGGAGAGCCAAGAATAACACAGCCAAAGGGAGAAATGAAACGCTTATCAGATGAGCGCCCAAACACAGAAAACTAAAAAGAGTAATTGCTGACATTTATGAGGAACTGAAAGTCTGTTCAATTTGTCGTATTTACATGTTATATTCTTCATTAATGACAACTTATTCTCTTGTTTGATACATTTGAAAACAATGGGTAACCTGTATATATTAATCAATCATCAACAACAAACAACAAAACTAGCTTTCCCATTTGAAACATCCAAAGACATGTGTGCATGCAAGGCAGAACACACATTCCCATCCTCTGTACTGATCACCTGTTTGACATTATTACATTTTAAATTATTACACTAGCCATATGTAGCCAGATGTCTCGAACAGTCAGAATAATACATAGCTGAATGAAGTGCAGGTATTGTAGGCAGGGCCTGTGAGATACTTCAGTATTTGCAGCCACGTTTAGACTGTAAATGGCCCAACAAACACTAAATAATCATAGAGATAATCATTGGCTGATTGATTTCATTTTCCACAAGGTATTGGTGTCCACACATTTTGTATTCGGTGCCCTACACTTTCGCCCGGAATAATACACTCTTGATTTTGCACAGTACTTCTTGTATTTTTGCATCAAGATGAGGCGTGGCAAATGCGGCGTACTTTTGTAATACCGCTCTTGATTGACAGTGTGGCTTCTGTGGTGATGGAATAGTCCACTAATCTGTTGAGGGCGGGGGAGGTGATAAGAAAATCACCTTCATGGTATTTGCTGAATGATTGCAGGATGCAAATTACCCATTACTTTATTATTGTCATACTAATATATATATATATATATATATATATATATATATATATATATATATATGTATGGTATTGGTTAAGGATAATAACATTGTGTCTATAACTAGTATGGGCCCTCTAAGCTAGATACCCCAGCAGATGCCTACCTTTCCTAATGGTAAAGTCTGCTCCTGGGGGCTCTGACTCTGGGGAAACAGTGAAACTATGGTCACATTAGTCTTCTGATCATTAAACTTCCCCAAACTCAGCCCTAAAAAAATAACATGGTTCCAATTAACATGTTGAGCAGAGCGATCGTAACCTGTAAACATTGACGGTGACTTTTGATTCACAGGGAGAAGTTAAACGAAAAGTGAACTCTGACCAGCAACTCTGCTGCAGCCGGCCAGAAGATCGGACCAAAAGACTTGTCAGTGGTGCAAGGTTGTAGCTTCATGCTAAATTCTACCAAACATCTTGCCACAGACAAAGCACATGGAGGGTTGTTGCACTGACAAGAGGACACCTGGCCACAAAGCCAATCTGCAGACCACCTACTGGGACCGGGCTTCATCACTTGACATGAAGGGGCAACACTTTGTATGCAGGTGGTATGTAGTTCTCCCACTTGTTTGGCCAATACGAACACAACCTTGTGAGACATTGTAGCTAAAACAATTCAAGGGGCTTAAGGCTTGTGCTGCATCACCAGGTCATAATACCACGAGCAGCTGGCCCTCTCTAATCCTTTTTTTTGTAAAGATGACTTTTTCAGCATTTTTCTTTTTGCCTTTATTGGACAGTCGATGGAGAAGAGACCCAAGGAAACAAGGAGGAGGGGGGCATAGTATGCAAGAAAGGTCCCCAACTAGAATTGAGTCAGATGCGTTGCAGTTATATGGTTTGCATCGTGCTCACCATAAATGAGATGCTACTTATGCTAGCTTTTTGAGCAAGGGGCTAAAGAATGCTCCAAAGTTAGCTACATTTTGATATGGGCATTTTAAAAGTCCCTTGACCTCTCACTTTAAGATATCTGAATGAAAACGGGTTTAATGGGTACCCATGAGTCTGCCCACTTTATACTAATCCCATGCAGTTTTGGGCAAAGACTGTGCCGTTTTTTTGCATGAAGCATAAATGTGTTATGTCTTATACAATGGTGTATTTTAATATTTCAGAATTCCCATTGTGGAACTGCATGAATTGGGTATGACTGGAAAGCTGAGACTCTTATAGATTTAATGATCCCAATTGGTATGTACTGTATGTGTTATGTTATTCCCCATACTAGCCATTTAATTGTAGTGAGACCATTATTTGATGGACTGAAGTTGATGCCACTGTCTTACATGACCTATTGTGACCTCTAGGATAATCACGGCCTCATTAAACTTTACAACCACAAACTAGAGACCAAGAGGGTATTCAGAGGAGGAATTGAATTCCTTGATAAATTGACAATAAAGGGGTTTCTGAGTTATTTCCAGAACAGAAGTGCTCACCATCCAATAGCTAAAAAGAAACCTGGAAGAGTGGTCTAAAATGGTTACATTGTGCACAAACTCGTGTGCACAAACACGGTGTCAACAATGTATGAGACACAAGTCAGCACAGGAATGGAAATATACGTAGTTCCATCATAATGTTCTACGCCAGTGGTTCTCAAACTGTGGGGCGCGACCCTCTAGTGGGGTGCGGGCAGGGGGATGCAGATTTTAAAAAAGACAAAGAAAATTGTTCTCTGCATTTTACCCATCCTTAGTAATGAAGGAGCAGTGTGCTGCTGTGAAGCACTGGGGCTTCAGTGTCTTGCTCAAGGACACTTCAACATGCAAACTATGGGGAGACCAGGGATCGAACCGACTACCTTGTGCTTTCATGACGAACACTCTCCCTATGAGCTATACGAGAACTTTACATAGTACCAATAGTACCAAACTACAAAGTACACGGACATAAAACGTCATTAATAAATAAATGGCAAAATGCCTGTACTTTCGTGGAAATGTTTACGTTACGCTGTTAACAGGTTACGCTGGCGCATGCGCGACACGCAGATTCTTGGCGTTTTGCTGAAAGCCTACCTACCAAATACTAGTTGTTTTTTGCACAGAGAGAACTGTATTTGCATTGTTCTAACAAAGTGATTGCACATGTCATTAGTTTGTGTCTGGTTTACTTGAAAGGGATTTCAATTTTCTTTATATTATTTGAAAAAGTTGGACCATTTTGTTACTATAGTGTTGGGGCGGTGGGGCCCGAACATGTTTCTTCCTCCAAAGTGGGGCGTGACAGAAAAAGTTTGAGAACCACTGTTCTCTACGCCCTTATACACTATAATGTTTCCACATTTGAATAGGAATATGGAAAATGTTTGATGAAGAAACAGAAGATAAAGAACTAGTTTTTTTTTGTTTATTTATAATTGCACACAACGCTGACACAAAAGCTGTTCTGAATTTATATTATATATATATATATATATATATATATATATATATATATATATATTTAGCATTTCTTTCACAAGTTATTTTACTGGCAGCTCCATGGAGGGGAGCTTGAAAGAAAGCTGCCTGTCTCAGTGATACAGGAGATCTGGATTTGTGTTTGAAGCCGCTCCTCTAGAAGGATCAAGGTCGGGATTGGTTTGACATAAAAAGCACAGCTGAGTCAGGAGCTCGTCCACAATCACAGGCTACACATCTCTAGTGCACATGTACACATACACAGCACAAAATGACTACACACATACGTTGTTGCTGGGTCAAATACTATCAAGATATCAGAGGAAGCATGCTTTTGGACAAGCAGAGACACTTTCCATGTTTCAGTATATGGAAGCGGTCTACAAAAACTCAAATATTACAGCTAATAGACATTTTTACTTCCCCATGAAAACAGTCTTTCTATCTAGCTATAAAACAAACATATTTTTAGGCAATATCATTTTTCAAAAATATTTTATTTGATATTGATCCAGGTACAAGGAAATAAAAGAACATGGATTTATCTTACAGGACATGGGAATGAGACTGTAAAAGTGTATTTTCTTGACCCACTCTCTTCTTGGACAAGGACATGCAAGTGAACACAGAAGGTGGTTTACAGAAAAAAAGCAGATGTACTGTAACTGTAGAAATGCCATTGGACCGGAGTGTCACCTCACCCCATACTGTACAGAAAGACTTCACCCAACAACTTTCTCTTTTTGTCATAATTTTTAATCTTTTATAGCAAAAAGGGCAACACACAGATAGGCTACAAATAATCAACAATATTGAGAAAATGAACAAAAGAGAGGGAAAGATAAAGTACTTTCATCCTTCCAAAAAGACATTTTCTCTATTGTCTTGACAAGCAAATTGTGAGCGTTTTTGCTCCTTGTGTTCGATAAAGTTTGAAGTCGCTTTCGTTTTGACATGAGAGGAGCGGTGCGGTGAACATGCAGGACGAAGAGTGACTCGGACGACTACTGACCCGGCATCTCACCGCTCATCGCTGTGAGCGCAGTGTGCCTAGCGTCTCCTTATGGCCTCGCTGCTCGGCTCTGACAGCAAACTTTACAAGGAACGAAAAACACATATTATATTCCACCAATCTTTATGCATATTTCACAATATACTTTTATTATCATTTTTAATAAATACAAAACGACACTGTGATTCAAAAGAAGACAATGAGTATTAAAGAGACACTAAAACGCATTAGACATTAGAAATATCAATCTTAATTTGGTATGTTCTTTTACTGACATCTTGTCTTAAGGTGGATGAACCAGCACATTATACTCAGAATCAAAATCCACAGCAGAAAAAGAAAAGAGGGGACGACATAATCGGACATGAGAGAGGGATATTCTTGTCAATGCAAATGGAATGGCATAATCAAGTGGAGATGCGTATGGATATATACACATATATACACATACATAAACACCACCAGAATGTAAAATAACCTGAGATACTCTTTGCACCTCATTTCCAGAACACTGGCCACTGGGTGGATGATAGAAAATGACGATGGCATGACGACAACAGTACAACAGCATCTGACGGCCTTTAGTTTCCACCCCCCTTTTATCAACATTAGCAGTACAAAAAAGACAAAACAAACAGTCAGTTTAACCACAAAAATCCTGAACAATAATATTGAAGACATTGTTGTAAGCAGCGTTTTGGAGTCCATAAAAGGCATACAAAGAAACAAGCTTTTCATAAAAAAAAAAAAAGGACAACCAATAAAAACATTGTCTGAAAAGACAAACAAATTGAGATTCAGAGGCTGAGAAGTCGGAAGCGGCAGATGATAAGTGTGTGTTTTGTGGCGGTAAAGAAAGTGCTCTGCTCCACACTGTGGCTGTAGACATGGAGGCAGTGAGGCCTGCTCTTTAATATACAAGGCTTTTCTCCATTGTCACCTTTTGGGATCAAACAGTGACTCTAAGCTACATTGTAAATCATACACACCATTTCTTCTCAGAGTTATTCACACCATGCCGTGCTGACCGTAGTGTGACACCAACCTTTACAGCAACAACTACTTTTAATAGGTTACCTCATTTTAACAGCACACGCTGGACCCAACAGGTAAATGTGTTGTTTTCTTGGATGATACTGTACCACAGATAACATGACGAACGTAAAACAGTAAGTGCTTTAAGAAGCAAACAATATTAAAATGTTGGAACATAAAATTCAAAACATAAAAGATGTAAACAAATTATACTCCACTGATATTTTAGGCAGGTTTGGGAGTATCATTGCTACTCATCCCAAGAAATACTCCTTTGTGATGTCTGCTTACCTATTAAGGCGACAGAAGAGTTATACATCTGCCTCTGTAAGTGCTATGAAGTCCAGCATGAGGACAGATTTCACTGATTCGTCCTCCCTTCTGGCTGCTTTCTGGTTTGTGTGCTGTTATACTCAACGAGGAGCGTAAACTCAGTGTAATCAAATTAATTAGGCAGTAAATCATGAAAACCAAACTTGAAATACTTGGTAGACCCTCGTATGAAAGATTAAAAATAAACTCCCTCAGCTTGTTTCTGGAGACAGGGAGTTGCCCGAAGCGTCGACCACTAAATGTTTCTTAAATCAAACTTGATTTAGGACAGTTAATTAGAAATTAAATAATCTACTCAGCCACCTACAGTAATACAGTATCCTCTGTGTACAATTCTCCCAGCCTCATATCTGCCTTTCAGACCCTCGGGAACCTTGTCTGCTTGCCACCCAATTAGTCTCAACCATGGAAATGGGTGCCTTTTTTGTTGCTGTCTGTGAGCAAAGCCTACTCTTTAATATCTCTCTGTACATTAGTATATAATTTTCTTCTCTTTACTTTACAGTACAGAAACTCCTCTTCACATATTATTCCGGTTCTTCATGTCAGCAGGAGCTATGTTTTTGTGCTTATCACCAAAAATTGCAGTGCAAAAACAATAATTAATAATAATAATAATAATAATGATAATAATTAATGGTAAGTATTAACAAACAATGGATTATAAAACAATTATTTTATGGCACAATAGCCACTCAATTCACATATAATACAAATAACCAGATAAAACCAACTGTTCCTGTATATGGAAATAAAAAGCTCAAACTGAATTAGGCTTGCATAGCAATGCAACAGCAAGTTAAAGGATATATTTACAGGAAACAAAGGTCCCTTTTTATTCCCAAGGGCATTTACCAGAACATTTGTTCTCGTATAGATGTTTTGTTTTTTTGTTTTTTTTGTTTACTTGCCTTTTTCTAACAAAAAGAAAATTACAGTAAGGTAGGAGGTGGAAAATATTTTCTCGAGGACGAAAAACATAGTGAGATGTACAGTATGTCTGTGTCTATACATCACATTTACAGTTCTGTGACACTGCGTTTCTCTGTAGTGCTTCTCTACTGCAATCCTTCCCTCTGAGAACACACAGATAAGGACAAAGTTCATTGCCCCCGACAAAGAGGGCCTCATTCTTTTGAGGAAAGACCAGGGTTTCCAGTTCACATCCCAGGCAGATCACTCTGTGGTAGAGAAGGAAAATAAAAGGTTTCTTTAGAAAATGGAAAAACTAATTTTTGGTAATTGCTTAGCTTAGCATAAATCAGAATCAACTCTATTGGGGAAAGTTTGCTGACGCATGCAAGGAATTTACCTCCAGTTCAAATGAACTGATTGTATACTGAACAACATTTACTGGATAGTAATACTTTATCAAGCTAAACAAATATTAGCTCAAGACTAAATGACTGGAAAACATATATGGCTATCAACACCTCTAAACCTCACTTAAAGTAGCAGAAACTAGTTACAGTTGAATGGCCGGTTGTCTGCCTTCACTACTCAGCGAACCACAGCCAGTTGTAGCGACCTCACAGAGTCTTGTTGTCACAGATGGAGTTGTGACTTTTTTTTTCACGATATTGTCAGACACTGGCGTAAAATGCGTAGGTACTCACATAACTCTCCCGAGTACTGTCCCTGTCCATTGGTCCCCAGGAATTCAGCGTGCTCTGTGGCGGTCCACTGCTGTGGCTGTCGTGGACCCTCGGCCTTGCGTGGCCCTGTCGAGCCCTTGGAGGAGGCTGTTCCAGAGGAGCTGTGGCCACCAGGGGAGGGAAAGGATGGCTTGTTATATGGCAGACACCCGTCCTCTGAAAACATAGGGATACTATATGTTTGAAAAGTAGACACAGTTTATGACTTTTATTGTTGCAGTGAAACACATCTAACATCTGATGCATGGAGGACAAAGAGCACTTTGAACCCCTCCCACCACCCCTACCCTCCTGACATCTGCAGAGTGGTGGTGCCAACAGGCGATGCCAGGGCGTGCCACAGAGAAGACTCTCAGCCTCACACATGGCCTTGCAGCTACCAGCCTTACAACAGGGTAAACACAATAAGAGAAGGACCGCTGGCTGCTGTGCCACCCCCTGCTGCAGGGCAGCACAACATTGACCCTCAGCAGTCTCCGTCTTTGCGTGAAATCTCATCAAACTGCTCCCCACTGCTCCGCTAATGACTGTAATGGAGTCTGCCCCGACCTCTGCGGATTCTACTGTGAATCAGTCAGCACTATGACACATATGGGAATTCACCTATGGTTTTTTGTAAAGATGCTGATTGTGGCACCTGTCTTTGTCTCACAGTCTCAGATTTACTGTCTGGGAGAGGCCTGGCACAAAGAGGGCAGGGCACACAGCATGGAGAGCTCTAATGGTCGTGAATAGCATGCACGCACGCACGCACGCACTCACACACATGACCGCAGACACACACAGATGGGGTGTAGAGTGGCTGCTGTTTGTGTGAGAAACAGAAAGCCGAGGCGATTAGAGAGCATTTCAGTTGCTGGGGCCTCCTGCCTTACTTGGAGCGGAGCAGGATGATATTGGCAACAGTTACAGGGGCATTGGGGAGGCTGAGGGAGGCATTCTGGAAACCAGAGCAAGTGGCAGACAGCGCAATCTGTTCATGGGAGCACAGTCTCATCGCAGCATGCAAGCTAACTTCAACACAATAACTCAGAGAAAAAGCCACAGCAGCAGAGCTCTTGTGTCCTTGTTGTTTTCTTGCTACAGTGCAATGATAAGAGCTCACTTGGGAACAGGAAAAAGTCGTGAAGCCGAGATGTTTTATTAGCAATGAATGGAATGTGGTGCAGAACTGGTATATATTATATATAATTTTGTTAGGCCTTCATTTTTAGAAATACACATGGTAAGAGCTTATGTAAAGCCTAGAGAGCACTATCATAAAATATATGTGATCGGCCTCAATTAACTTGTGACCACGCTAGCAGCTAGCAGCGTGGCATGCGACCATGCTAGCAAGCGGACCATGCTAGCAGCGTGGTCCGCCTAATGGTAAAATGGTGCATAGTATAAATAACACATAACATGCCAGAACTGACATGATGATGACAAGACCGCAATTGCAAGCATTTTAAATATCACGCTAACGTTAGCTGCTAATGAGCATGAGGTGTGACTTGACAGTGCCGTTGGCTGAAGACTTCAGTCTTGTTTCAACTGTACCTGTTTTGTGTCCACTGCGGCCATCGTCAGTTCGGTCCATGGAGCCCAGTCTGTCCTGAACCTGGCGATGATGTTCCAGAGAAGTGCGTGTCTGTCTGTCAATGGAGCTCTTTATGTCCTCCGGACCAGACGGGGGCCCTGACAAAGGCGGGCGCTCCAGAGAGGAAGCCTTCATATCTGTAGGGGGTGCCATGCTAGTTACACTGCGGTTCCCCTGGATACGGCCCTGGCCCTGAGAGGGGGGAGGCTCAGGGGGTGGAGGTAGGTCTGTGCCAACGGGGAAACCCACGGAATTAATAAAATGACTTATTAGATGTAGTTTACTAGTACAAAACTGGCACATTTCCATCCAATATCATATTATTATAACTCCCTATAGTTTTTAAAACAACAGCAGATGTTTTAGAGCACCTTCTGCATAAACTATTTAAAATGTGTTTTCAGTCGCTGCCTCACCGTCTGCACCAGCATCTCTCCGGTGGGGTGCTGTGCCCTGGCTTCGGGGTTTGCGTGTGGGCCTGGTGGCCCTCTGGTGGCCCAAGCTGTGTGTGCCGACTGTGCTGCCATCTGTTGAGAATGGACTGCTGGGCCGGGGCCTGTGGGACAAGCCTTTACCTGCAGGAGGGATACAGGACCACAAGCCAGCTGGTTAATAAAGACAAGAATGAGCCAACACCTAGACAGTGGAGCTGAGGCTGCCATCAAGGAAGGTAGAGGTTAGGATTCAAGATTCAAAAACCTATTAGAAAACAAAGGTAAAGATTTTCGTTAGAGGAGAAAGAACTCTGGTGAAGCTTGCAAAAGGTTGCAAGTGTAGCATATCACCCTGTTAATGCTCATTTAACCCAAGAAACCCAGAGTGAAAAGCCAAATGAGTCACAGAGGAACTGCGTTAGTTGAGGATAGGGAGGTATCTGCAGTCCAGCCACGTACAATAGGTGCCATGCACAACCTGGGCACAGTGTCCCCAAGCAGGAGAGAGGAAATCCAACATTAATGGATGACAGAAGGAAAAATCGGAGCAGAAGAGAGCAAATCATCTGCCACTGGTAGAAGCTCCAGTCGGGCAGCGTGTAGCTGGTCTCCACACACCAACCTCTCTTGCTGAGGCTAGTGCCCTCCAGGTGGTAGCCTGCCTTGTCTGCAGCGGCCACCAGGGCCTGGGCAAAGCTGCAGTGGGTATAGATGGAGCCATCCGACGAACTGCCCAAACTGGACCTATGGCTTGAGAAATTACGGTCATCTTCCGAGGCTGAGCCCCACCCATTCACCATGGACCCTATGGAACACCACAGGTTTCAGCAAATGTGTACGTGTGTGTGTGTGTGTGTGTGTGTGTGTGTGTGTGTGTGTGTGTGTGTGTGTGTGTGTGTGTGTGTGTGTGTGTGTGTGTGAGTGAGAGAGAGAGAATGCATTTTCTTTCGATTTCAGAACACTAAAATTCTACTGTATCACGTTCATACTTTTCAGCTCAGCGGCCATAACCTTTATGGACATATGATTGGGTGTTTTGAACACCTGTGCTGTGATTCCTCATTAAGATGGATGAACCCATTCCAGTGATCTTATTAAAATGGAGGTAATATTAACCTCCTATGCTTAAATGATTCTGTATTTGCTGCAGGGTATTTCTGCTCATTCTGTTCTGACCTGTCCTCTTTCATCTACAAACACATGCAGAACACAAATTGCACGCACACACTCAAAATGTACACACAAACACACACCAGAATGTACACAGTGGAACAGCAGGACAGGCATCAACTCATTTTGCTCTTCTTTTGATGAAGAACAATGAGCGCACCTGTGCAATACTGCCTCAGGTGACACAGATGAAGCATCCTGCAAACCAGTGCATTGAATCAAACAGCTGGTGGTTTGCACATCCAGTTTGCTTTATTCCTATTTTAAAATGCACAGCCACCACCGTGTACATTTTCTCGAAAAGCAAGGTTTTAGACAAAATCAAGGTATTTCACTTACAGCTACTGTGTTTTTAGACACCTCTACTCATGAGTGTTGCTTTGAAGATGATAAAAAGATGGGAGATAAAATCAATACCCTACTTAATAAACACAATTGAGTATTTGACAGGATTGAGGAAGACGTGTAGCTTATACCTCTATGCTACTGTAAGTATTTCTTCATGCTTTGATGTAAAAAGAAATGCCAGCACCTTAAATATAAAAATATCAGCCTGCCAATAAAAAATATGCCACTTTGGCAAGCAAAAACACAGAACAGTAGGCTAATGTGACAGCTTTCAGTGGGACTGGCTTGGCAGACTTTGCTCATGTGGCACAAACCCAAATGCTCTGCTCCCACACTTTATCTGTCCCTCACACAGAACACAAGAGGGATGTGATGGAGCAGACTGATGTAACACAGAACCGGGGAGGTGTGTGGGTAAAGGTTGTAGAGAGAGCGATAGGGACAAAATGTTAGCAGCAGAATTTATTAAAAGGTCAGTGTGATACACAAAATATGGCATTAATCTGGCACAGTTCATATATATATATATATATATATATATATATATATATATATACAGTATATGCATATGTATACTAAACTATTTGTCTCATACAGGTGGTTACTCAGTCACTGCATATAACTTTAGGAAATTGCACCTTCAACAGCTGAAGTTGCAACAGTTTTCACTCCTATTGCATTGCAGTTAAATAAATGTTCACAGATTAATGGTAACTTCTATAAAATGGAAGCTTGCATAAGGCCTTACACAACCCATTTTTACAGCGCTAACTGAAATCCAAGGCAGTAACTACTTCGAGCCCTCCATCTTGCCTATCTATTTTCTTTGAAATTCTTTTCTAAGAGTCCTTTTTTTTCCCGAGAAAAAAAAGACAGCAATTCCACTGGGTTCAATCCTCCCACAAAGAATAGAGCAGATATTGAAGTACAGGCAGAGCCAGCCAATTCACTGAAGCTTCCAACTCCTCCGGCTCAGCGAAGGAACACTGCCTCAGCAAATCACATCACAGAAAGACTTTTCAGTTGCACTAACTGACACTTTCTACTGCCGCACCTCCGGGGAAGTCCTATTCTCAGAAATAGCGGTCCAATCAAACTATGATCAGTGTCACATAATTTGATAAAAAAAAATTAAATCAAGTTTTCTTTTTCCTGTAGCTCCAGACAAAGGTTTGGACTGCGGATCTGTCATTTTATCATGTCTTGAACCAGAGCAATGGGCCAAGCCGAGCACTCTAAAAACCACTGGCTGCCACCTCTCATGCTCCAAGTACTGCTAGAGAAAGGCCAGTAAATGGGAGAAGGTTTGGGGGAGGGGGGCAGTAAAACCCAGTCCAGGTCCCTCCTGCCAATAAACCTGATTTATACTGACGGCAACCCTAATCTGCATGTCGTTAAGCAAGAAAACCATTCCCCCTGACGAGCAGGCATCTCTACCTGCCGTAAGGAGATGTGACCCCGCTCCTCACAAACCTGGCAAGGCTTTATGGGAGGGTAATCGACCAGAACAGTAGGCGTAACAGACTAACCGCGACCACCACATCTAGGCTTTACACAACCTATAACACCTACACACAAAGCCAGGTAATACCCATGTGTTCACTTCATCTCTGAGGCTCAAGCAATACATATATATCTGCAATATCCACCACAACATCAGGATTTACATTTACCTGTTGTATTATTGCAGAGAATAGAATAACACATTGGAAAGCCCGTGCAGACAATCTGCTGGAGACAAATGGCCCCAGAGGAGAAGACTGGCTTTCTCTCTGGTGCATCTGTGAAAATGTGTGATTTACTGGCCTTTGGTATTATGAACATTATGAAAACAGACCTATTTCCATGTTATTAAAACAATGAGAAATCTATCGAGCAGGGCTAGACGGGCATCTCACTCCTACCCTCCCCTATTTGTATAGCCTCAAAATGGTGGCCACAATAAATCTCAGCAGTTTCCCCCTATCCGCCTGCTAACCCCGGAGCTGGAACCGTGTCTGTGTTGTAAAGCGATCGGGTGCGAGGCAGACTTGCAGAGAGATAAGAAGAAATAGTGCTGTCTTCAGAGGAATACAGTGGAGGAGAGATGCAGTAGATTAGGGCCCAGTTGCTGCTTTATATTCCTCTAAATACATCAGCAAGTAGCATGTGTCAGCGTAACCAAAACCACTGTTCCATCACCCCATGGAAAACTACTCTTTAGGGCTGCTACTGACAGGGCAGCGCTGTCAACCCTCTTATTCTCATGCTTTCTCTCTCAACTGGCTCAGCTCTTCTTTAAGATACAGAATAGTTATTGCTTTCTCCCCATTTCTCTCTACCCATGAATATCCCAATATGGATCACATTTTTAGTAATCACTGTTTTCATTTGGAGGCCTGATACACACAAAGTTCCATGACACCAGCTTTTTGTATCACAACTTGTCCTTGTAGCGCATGATAGCCAAAGGCCACCGATATTTCAGGAATATCCCCCCCCAGTTTTCCCCTCCAGTTTACAGATGGATAGCGTTGCCTGGTCAGTAGGACAGCAGCAGTCCACTAGCAGCTCTGCTGCTGCAATGTCACGCCCTTCACACGTCCCCCTGACAGACGGCTGTAAAAGTTTTCAGGGAGTTGTAAAAAAAGGAAACGGTGTCTCTAGTCTGCAATGGAATAGGCCGCACGTGAAATTTATTTCAAATCTCCTCGGGAAGATATGGGTGGCGCTGGCTCCGGTGCTGTGTGCGTGGTGAATCACAGTCGCTCTCCCCCGCTCGCCTCTCCCTCCCTCTCTATTTCCCTCTCACTATCCTGTTTAATATTCAGGGACTTTCTTATCTCTTTTTTTTTGGAAATGATAATTATAATTCCCCAGAGTCTGCCAAAAGTGCTTAAAAAACTTGATTGAGGGACACTCAGTAAGCATGTTCACATAAAGATGATCGCATAGCGGACTGATGAAGACGATGTCGGGGACAACAATCCATTCACTGTGAGACCAGATGGAGCGACAATGGGAATTCAATGTTTTCCCATTCAAAGTAATTCGATCGTAGTTATTTTGGTTTTTAACTATTTACTATAACTATATTAAACTATTTAACTGGGCAATATTAAATATAGCAAAACATTTTAATACAAAATATACTGTGTTAAAATACATTACAATGTGGTCAACAAATATGTACATCAACAAAGAAGTGCCCCAAAAGCCCCAATTCAGAATCAACCTCACCTGTTAAAGAGCTGTCCAGGTTGTCCATGCTTGACCCTGGTGTGTGCTCAATGCCGCGGGGATGCCTGGCTCCATAGCCTTCATCCTCCTCCTCCTCTTCCTCCTCCTCCTCCTCTTCCTCATCCGGCAGGTCGGTCTCCAGGTCAGAAACCATTGTGCTCGACACGTAGCCCACTGGAGGAGCTGGGGCCTGGGGAGGAAGAGAGCCTACCTGCATGTGCCTGTGAAGAGCAAGAGACAGCAGATTACTCTTCTGGAATCCACAAACAGCACCTATTAAGGAATGTGGAGGAATGATGAATGTAACGAGAATAAAAGGGAATATGCAGTAGTTTCTATGCCACAAGGAAGGCAGAAAAATAAGGATGTAGAATGGCAGAGCTAAGTTTAGAGACCGCTTTCATATGTGAAGCGAACGAATAAATTTGGACGATTCCACTAATTCTACAGTGCAGCTCGCATGCTAGCACAATGACCCGCTAATTGCTGCTGTGGATGGTACAAAGGCATGCTCTCCAGGCCCGTCGACACATGGCTGTCACCTCAGTGGCAACCCCGCTCTGCTGACAGGCGCATTTGTTTGAGGAGTGCAATGTCTTTGACGCGGTTTGCAGTGGGAATTGGTTGTAATTACTGGCCCTCTGGTGTTGTCAGAGATGCTCTCTAACCAACATAGTCATTACTGGGTAACATGACATCTCCTTCCTGACAAGGCTTCCCTGTCACCCCCGCCCCCCACTCCACGATTATGAATGAATGCCAGTCTCTCTGCGTTGCCGACAGAATGAGGCATATCCTTCATCCGACTTACATGAGCACAACAACAATGGAATGTGCTGCATGGGCGGGGGGGGGAGTAAACAACCGTGGGGGGAAAATGGTGTCTCTTAGAGTGAGTAAAATACAGTAGTCGCCTAAGTGGTAGCATGGGCCTATTAAAATGAAATGATTAATGGGTTTATCTCCACTGCACATACTGTTGACATGAAGAATACTGCAGGACCTAAATAAATCCTGGCAGCAATACATGCAGAACAGAATGTACAGTAAGACATGACGAGAAATGAGAACAACACATATATTAGCATCTATAACGGTTTATCTTTTTATATAGATATATCATTTATACGGCTGTGGCTACACTGCAACATTTACCATGTCTGTTTCGCCATGTCCATTTGGTAAGCTCTGGTCAGCTCATCCAAATGGGCCTGCAGCATGGGCTGCATCTCGTCCCGAGGAGAAGGGGTAAGGGTGGCTGTGGACTGCTGTCCAAAGGACACAGCAGCTGGGGAGGAGGCGACCCCTCGGATGGGCGGGGTGGGAACCCTCTCCTCCTCCTCCTCCAGCTCATCCTCCATGCCCTGGTGAAGATAGGTCTGCACGGGCATGGGCGGGCCCCAACCATCACTCTCATACCTGATGTAAGAAGAAGAGATGTTTATTGAACACCTTGTGTATCCAATATTTTCTATGATTTCAGGTGCAACTAACATTTTTACTATCATTATTTAATCCTTTTTAGAATATTTTCTCCATTGTTTTTATCTACAGAATGCCAGAAAACATTGACATATGACAAAGAAAAGTAGTAAATCCTCACAATTAAGAAAGTGAAATCAGAGAATGATTAGTATAGTTTTGCTTTAAAAAAATGACTCAAATTATATCAAATATTTGTAGATGTATTTTCTGTTAATCAACCAATTGTTTCAGCTCTATTGAAAGAATATAAGTCACCACAACAAACACATGATAATGCATCAAACACATATGCTGTGCTACGCTGAATGAGAAAATAAATTAGAAAATTCACAGAATGGACAGAAACAGAACTACATTAAGGTTTGTGATATTGTCACTATCTCCAAATGTGTTAAAGAGGGAACAGCAGACATCACAAATATGACAATACTTTAAGAGAAATTCTTCTCCACTAAACATAAAGCTTTGTGACCTTGTGCAACTTTCCAAAACGATGCGTTATACGACAGTCCAGAGTGGAATTATGGAGGCAGTCAGGCTTCACTTCCTCATAGCTCTGCTTATACATGCTGAAATAATACTAGCCATAAAGAAAATGTTCATTAAAGAAATTTGTCAGTGCACACTCCATAGGACATAACTGTTTTAATCTGCAGGCATTAAGATCAGGGACAGATTTACAGTGCACAGGACTCTTAATTTGCCAGATAGCCTATTAAAGCCGATGACTCTCCCACTCTGGGAATGGGAGTAAGAGGACAGAGCACCTTCTGGAACAAAGAGAGACACACACAGCCTCACCTAAATAAGCCTCTGTTACTTTATATACAGTAGAGTATGTCTGAGCTTCTGTTGGATTCATTAAACTAAATAAAATGTTAAAACATGTCAGCTGATTTAAAAATAAAAATAATAATAATGTAATTAGTGTATTGATAAACTAAAGAAGTCAAACATCTAGAAGAACTCAGCAGATTTGTACATCTACTTCAGACTGTGTGGGTATAAATCCCACACTCTGTCCATCTGTCTCTCACTTTTCACTTATGAAACAATGCAATTATCATTTTCCCCCCACTATGGAATTCAGCAAATAGATTAATCTGAAACCATCTGTGTGTCTACACACTAGAAGCAGCAGGAGACTGCTCTATTTTTTTTATCATCTTCCATTTATTTCCCAGTGATGAAGTCTTGCCTTAGATTGAAGACAGGATCAGCAAATAGTTTGATGTGCAGCCATCTGTATATGAGTTTTTGAGTGAAAGCCTGTGTAAGTGAGTGTGTGTGTGTATCTGGCTGCCTACCGAGACATTGATCCTTCACTTTTCTCCAGATGTACAGTAGTACAGTAATTAGCTGCAGAGAAAACAGAGCTGAACCCTGTTATTGCACACAGCAATATGTGGAGCTGCTTGTGTTGGCAAACATTGTCTTTTTTGTTCCAGCAAGCGAGACACTTTTAACTCAATTATCTACACTGCCGTGATAATTGAGTTCAATTGTTTTATACGGCCATCTTTACCACTCTACTGTATAGATTAAGCTGGCTACAAAATATCCAAAATTGCATCATATTTAATTTACCAAAATGTACTTATATCATACATTCATATATACAGTATATACCAACACTGATAAATACAAGCTGTGTAACGGTTAACTTCTTTGTGGAAAAGTATCAATAATAGAAATATACACATTTGAATTGCTTTGGGCGGTATTTCATGATGTTCCTTTAAAACTGCAGGTTGTGTATGTGAGATGAAAATGTTATTGTCTTGAAATGTCTTAAAATAAAACACAAATCTGAAAAGCTCTCTTGGCCATATTGCATTCACTTTTGGTTGGTGGTCCTTAACTTCACCTCGTCAGTTTCCTGTCCACTCTCAAGTCGTGCAATGTGCCAGGCTTTAATATCTGATCATGAGGTAAAAATTAAAAAAAACTGTGCAACATCTGTCATGTTTCATCCTGCACTGAACACTGTTCACATCCAAATAATGTATTAATATCGGTTTAAAGCCCTAGTGGACATACCCTCCTCCGTCATGATGCTCATTGGGATAATGGTCCATCTCAGTGCCAGGGAGCGGGTGAACAGGGGGAGGGGGGAGGGGAACATTGGCCCAGTTGGATCCATTGGCTTTAGTGGGTTTGGAGCTAGCCTTGGTCTTCTTCTTCTTTCCTCCCTTTCCACCTACACAAGGGAAGATTGCATTCAGAGACACAGTCATTGAAAATGTGATTGTAAAAGAAAATCAATTAAAAACTAATAAACGAGTGGGATAGCATTGCAAATTACAGTAGCCGCTCTTGCCGTGTGACAAATGTGTATCCAGATGAAACTCAATTTAGTCCAAACATGCTACTTAGATTACAGATCAATTAGGACTCAGTTTCAACATAGCCTTAGAAAACAGTACACAATTTCAAACACAAGATTTCAATGGGCTCCTGCCCGTCAGTGCTTACATAGAAAAGCTCAAGGTTGCAGGATGAAAAGCGTGCATCCATTGATTAATTGACTGAAAAGCCTCAAATCTCCATAGAAACAGGAAAGAACGGCAGTAAACGAGGTTGAGGCAGACCTTTGTGCTTCGCCCATCCCTCAGTGTCCCCTTTCACGCCAGGCTTTGGGTTCCACAATGAAATATCTCACTTCACAGCATCATCATAATGAATGGCTTGTGTAGTGTCAGTGTGTCCCTAATGGAATTCACTGAGAGTCTATTACTACTTTCATTTCTTTTATTACACCGGAGAGCCGCTAACCCCATCCATTTCCACTCATATCCCTCCAACACCAACTTCTCCTCTGTCCCATCCATCTTTATAAATCTGCCAGCCAGGTCAATACTGGGTTTTTACAATTTGGTCACAGTGGAAGAAACCAATTTTTCCTTTAAAACACATTTGACTTGAATTCCAAATCCGTTTTTTTAAGTTGGGTATATACAGTATGCACATATTCCTGACAACATGCACAAATCCAACTCCATTTTGTTCGAAAAAAAAAAACACATGAAGAATACAACTGCATTTCGGAGCTGTCGAAACAATATTAAAGAAAAAAAAGGCTGTACAGTATTAGCATCTATAAATGCATTTGTGGCAGTGCCTCCCGACTAGTGAACACTTAACATCTAAATCCAGGAAATACCTCAAATTGACGTCACCAGCCACACAGATTAGTCAGAGCCATCTTTGGAAACTGTTGAACCCATTTGTATCCGTCAACTGCTAAAGGCCTGTAATCACTTTTCCAAGTGCCACAAAAAGAAAATGCCAATACTGCAACTTGTGCAATGTAACAATAATGCACTCCAATATAATCTAATAAACTGACTTGATTTGCACACAGGAAAAAGTAGATTTCTGTTATCAAAAGGAAGGCTGAGATGGCAGAGAAATAAACTCTGAGTCCAGAAAATTCAGATTATGACACATATTATAAGGATTTTACCAGGAAGAAGAACCAACGCACTTCAAAGAGAATCATGGTAACAATGCTAGGGCACCAAGAGATGGCAGGGGTGTCAGAATAAGATTAATAAAGAATGGAAGTAATAAAAGAAACAACTGTAAGCCCAAGGCAGGCATCGCCACTGTGTAAGTATAGTCTGAAAGTAATTGCATTTCCTAATCGTACCTCTGGGCGACGCATGACTTTTACCAATAAATGGTGAGCTGATTGTTCTATCATCCTAAGTCTCTCCTCACACGACCAGCCATCAATATTGTAAATGAGCCTCTTCCAGGGAAATATGGTCTGGCACTGGGATTACAACAGCTCACCCCAAATATGAAAAATACAGAGAGCGAGGCTGTGGCTAGGAGCTATACAGGAATTACACAGTGAACCCATCTCCTCTGGCAAAACTGGGCTTGTCTTCAAAGGGGAACTCATACTAAATATAGATTCAGCGTTGGGTATTTATACCCACGGTTTGGGGCGCTCCCAGCCTATAACTGCAGGGCTGCATAGCCTTGAGCTTGCTCTGTTTTCATTGGGTGCGTCAGAGCTAAGGGGGAAAGCCACAGAGCAAAGACACAAGAAAGACTGTGCAGCCAGATATAACTTATGAGTGGGAGAATCATTTCAAGAAGGACATCACAATAACTCAAAGTCATGTATCATCACATTTAACAACATATTATATAATGAGGTGAGATGCAACATATATGGAGAGTGCAGGAGCACAACAGGACACACACAACATTGGACTTCACATACTCGGGGACGGCGTGGCTTCAGAGAGTGTGAGGGAAGTGTGGAGTCGTCAGGGTTCAGATAAAACACAGAAAACACCAGCTACCTCTTTCCCCTACACTAAGAAAGGTTTTAATGAGCAGCTTCATGTCCCCAGTGGAGATCCATGCTGCCATGAAAGCTGCTCTATTTCTGTTCCTTTTCATCCTACTCTCCTCCTTCAGACCTGACATTCATTATTCCTTCCATCTCCTCAGAGGGAGAGCAAGGCACTGTAACTTCAACTTTTCCACCCTTTCACATTTTAGTGCTTATTTCCTGTTCAATATAGCAACGGGTCTAATGAATATCACATCTTATGTTAATTCATTCCATTTCATAGCATCATAAATACAGATGCCCGCTTATTATCTTTTCAGTCTTATTTATATATTAATTGTTCAATTAAATGTACAAAGCTGTTCACCAAACTCCCTAAAATAGATACTAACAAACCAATAGTTATACCGAAAACATTCCTCTTATTGTATATTTTGATATGATATGATAAGGGTATTGGTGGAAGGGTATTGACCGAGGTGAATTCTTATAACAATACATTTGTTCTTATATATTAAATGACATCCATCCGTCTCCCTTACGATATTCCCACACGGTAAGCACTTATATTCATTATTTTCACTTAACTCATGATAAAAATCCAACATTTTGGGGAATATGCGTAATCACTTTCTCGCCCAGATTTAGAGCTAGCTCTTGCCCCCTACTCCCAGTCGTTATGCTAAGCTAAGAGGTTACTGGCTAGCGCACAGAGGCGAGAGCGGAGTCGATCTCCTTATCTAATTCTCGGCAAGAAAGTGAATCAATGTATTTTCCGTAATGTCGAGCCATTCTTTCAAGTATAACTTCTGACATATTTTACATGGCAGGGATGTTGATTATGTTTCTCTTCCTCTTATGAAACTATAATAGAACATGTGCCAAGCCCAGTCAAAGCCCTCAGTAACCGATGACAAGAATCTTCCTGTGAGGCCTGGCCACTTCAAATCCCTCTCTAGAGCATTGCATTTCAGACCAGTTAAGGCACTGGTTTGTAACTAGATACAGGAGGAGAGTGTAGGGGAGGCAGGCAGAGGGCTGCCTTGGTGTCCTATAAATGACATTGTAATTCTGTGAACATGGGTTTTAGTGTAGTCAGCCGCCATTAGGGGAAGAGGGAAAAAGGGAGGTATTTTTGCCACTTTACCCAGCCAAGCATCTCTAATGGTGTGTGTGTGTGTGTACACATAGTCCACTCTGTCTGAAAGACTCCCTCTGCCCCTATTCCTGTCTGCTCACTCACACAGTGAGAGACAAAGCCTTTACAAGGACCGCCACTGATGACAAAGACCCAGCATTAGCACTTGCACCGATATAGAGTTTCTTTACGCTTTAATAAGCTACTATTCAGTAGCACAACATGGTTATGAACCAAAGCAGCTATCACACTCAGAACCCCAGATAACCAGAAAAAAACACTTTAAAATAATGTATCCATCCAGCATTAAGAATGCACATGTAAGCAGCGGGAGCTGAGTGAGCAAAGCATCTCTGGTGATGAAGAGGGAACTGTGTAATTTTTCTTGGATGTCAGGTTAGTACATGCAAATAACCGATCAATAAAGCAATTAAGACATCAGTCAATCATTAAGTCAAGCGGCAGAGCCCCCGACAGCGTCCCAGTTTGCTTCAAGAAATTCTCCGCTGCGTAAACCAACCTGAGAGACTGCCGCTTCGCTCTGAGCTGTTGTGAGAGCTGGTGGTGCTGAAATCTTGTGATTGGTTGTGTGGTATTCTATTAGACAATCCTTCGGCCAATCGGTAGTCAGGAATGAAAAGGAGGGCTACAGTGGGGGTTAAAGGGCAAAAATCACAGTGGCATCAGGTGATTGGCAGTTAGCACAAGCACATGCATGCATGCAGTTAGAGCATTGAGCAAGCAGGACAAATTTGGGAGTCACACATTCAACAAGGTGCACATATTCAACCTTTCATCCACCTTCTGATTGGTATGCAACAGACACATTGGATTTGTTGTTGATTTGAAAAACATAGCGCCGATCTTTAAATCATTTAGATTACCGAGTGAATAGTGAAGATTTTAGTTCCATATTTGCGGCCCTTCAGAGAGATATAATCATACAAAATCGTATATGATCATACTTCTTAAAATAATGACAAGGAGAATTAGAAATGTAGTTTTAAAAGATTCATTGCATTTTAAAAGGACTATGCAAAAACTAAAATTAATCTGTTTTAGACTGTTGGAGAAAGAGATCATAAATATGTATTAGAATAGAGCAGAGGACTGCTCATTTACACCTGTAGCGTGAAACTCCACGCGGCTTTCAAAAAATCCTGCATCAAATCCACGGTAATTAATTTGGATTATTTTCTTAAACATTAGTCAAGCTAAAATGGATTGGCAATTACTCTGAAACTGAAGGAGGAGTGGTACTATCATGAAAACCCAGCAAGAAAATGGATGGATGACTTAACTAGACTACTCCTTCATGAGATGTTTATTCAACCTTGGAGAGTGACCAAGAGGATGTCTGCCGGGAGAAAATTACTCATTTTAAGACAACCTCCCTCAAGCCACAGTGGCTTTAAGAAGGCTTCAGAGACTTTTGGTGGAAAAGTCTACTCCAAATGGCCGTCTTCTTCCAAGTGCAATTGTGTGGCTTGTGATCTGGCTTAATTCCCTGTTACAGGATAAGAATAATACGAACAATCTCCAGGGAACGCTATTGTACATATTCTATTTCCACTTCCTCACACAGGAGGGTAACAGCATCCCCACACACCTCTATGAGCAAACCATCTCAGAGAGAAGCTTACTGTTGTTGCAGGAGTTCTTGTCAGGCAAGGAGTACCCCAGATTTGCCATCTCCTGCTTGGCCTGGAGTGAGGCCTTCCACTGGGCCTCAGGCAAGTCCACGGCCAGCTCGTGGATGCTGCTGGAGTGGAGAATCTGGCTGGTGGCATAGGGAGTGGCCTGGGAAGTTTGGCCAGGGCTGTTGTAGTTGGCTTTGGTGGTAAAGTCTATACTGCTGTAGATGGCACCATCAGAGAGCATGGTGCCAGTTTTATCCCCTTGCCCAGTGGGGAGATCTGGAAAAGAAGAAGGGAGGGAGTTAATAGGATCGCTGTCCTCTAAACAAATGTTAAGCCCAGCTGTACCCCTGGCGTATTTAGGTCAACACGTTTGTTTTTGTGGCTGATAAAGAGAAAAGGACTATCCCTGTACATCAGGCCTTGAGTGACATGGGATTCAAGTGCATGTGGTCTTGGAGTGTGCTGGGAATGCAGTCTGGGTCCATGTGCTTTTCAGGTCAGCTTATATCTTCAGAAACATGACTGAACAGGTTATTCTCATAAAAAAAGAAAACTCATCCCAGTCTGGTGTCCCGTTTTCCCCTCCATATGTGTGGATATCTCACTCCCCTCCTTTCTCTGTTCATATACATGAGGGACAATGCTGCTGCTCTGCATGTGTGTTTGTGTGATGACTGAGGAAGGGAGAGAGAGAGAGAGAGAGAGAGAGAGAGAGCTAGGGGAAGAGCAAGCAGACACTCTCCATGGCGCATGGTTTGCATGCCCAGTGAAGGGGAGATGATGTAGAGCCATGGCGGAAGTGTCCGCATCTGCGCCAGTCAAGCTGCGCATGTCCTTCACGACTGGCTGCTCGAGACCATCCTTTCAAACACCCACCCACCCCCTGCTCCTCTGCCCGTCTCTCCCCTCACATTCTCTTGCTCTGAGATATGGGCTATGACACCAGGCTGGACTATTTGCCATTACTCAGCCTGGTGACAGCGGAGGCCCCACTGTTAATGCTGTGGCTGTCCTCTGATGTGATGTATAAATATATACGCAAAACACACATGCAATATGCATATATGTATATATCGAATGCATGTATGTGCATGAAGAACAGGAGCTCCGGTAGAGCAGAGAGGAGGCCATCATCTTTCATCTCTCATGGTCTCTTTCGCAACATCTGGGACACCACAAAGGCACTCACCTCCTCGACCAAAGTTACTCAGGTCATTGGGCCCCCCGGAGCCGCTGTTAACAGGCAGGCTGGTGGCTGGCCAAGAGTCCGCTAACCAGGGGTAACCTGGGTCACTGGCATTCAGCAGGCCTGGCCGGCTACACGGAAAAACACAGGATGAAACACTACATTACTCACAGGCTGTGAAACTGCATTAATAACAGAGCTTTCTGTGCAAAAAAAACAACATCCCCAATTACTTATTAGACATGGTTTATGTAAATGGATTCTGAAATAAACAATAAAAAAAACATGACAGCAATCAGTAGCGAGTCAATGTGAAGACAAAACATAATAAAATAATCAAACATATATTTAAATGTTAGTCTGTGCCCATTAATGTGTGTTTGTGTGAGATAAGCTTGCCATAAGCCACTGACGCTAATGAAACACTTCTGAGATAGCGGGAAATACTGATACATTTTGTCTCTCACAAAGTTGGGATTCCTTCAGGCAAACGCAGCCCTTTATCTCTCGGTTTCTCCTGCTGTGTCTTTGTCACATTCCCTGAGTTATGAATGCAAAAGCACACTGTGGAGACACTAATGCATGCATTTGCTCTTTGCACACATGTGCACACTGACACCCATATGTATATACATGTCCTTATTCATTAATATCTTGCACATTCTGCAGTGTTTTCCCATCAACCCCTTGTGGTGATGTCCAGACAGTCTACATCTTATTTGATGAGACTTCAAACCTCGGCCCATGATGCCCCCGAACCCACTTGTGGGACGCCTGCGTACGGGAAGAGGCCAGCTCCATTTAACAGGTGTTGTGTCCCTCCTGAGGGGGCCGAGAACCATAAAAAGCAGCCATTAAGCCTTTAACCTGTCACGGGTGACTGCTGGGAGGCCATTAGGATCACTTTACTGTACAATCACGTCTGAGGCTCGTTACCATGGATAACACAGATGGAGTTAAATGAGAATTAGAGATTGAGTCAAATGTCTAGGTATTTCATTGACACGTCATTACCTGCTTTATTCCATTGCAATTGTATTGGAATACATGCAAATGTAACAAGAAATTAGTCAGGAATAATTACGAGTGTATTATATCAAAAGTATTTTACTGTTTAATTTTGTATTATACCCTGAGCATTCACACCCTGCGATGGTCAGAGGAGCACCGCATGTGATGAAGCGGACGGCACGGCCTTCTCAGAAACACAGCACACCCCGCTGTCAGTGCCCGGCAGTGCTGTGTGTAGCAGACTACAGGTACACATGTGCGCCCAGAGAAGCTGGTAGTTAGCAGCCTGGCTGCCTGGTGGGGCTTTTTGTCTGAGCTCCAGCGGGATGACGTGTTGGCTCTGAGGGACTGAGAGCGAGTCAAGCCCCGAGGACGAGGGCAGGTAATGGGCGTGCGGCAGTCAGTCTTTCCCCTCAGCCACAAGTTCTAATGAGAGGAGCTGTTCCACAAAGGGGGAGGGGGTCCAAATGAACTGCAGCCCTGGCAAGCTAAGAGTCCTCGCTGTGGTTCCTGAATGCCAAAACAGGCCCTCGGGGGAGACAAGTCATTCAAATTGATGGCTGTGCATCAGACACATGCACTTTTATAGGGTAATACATCTCTCCCCGTCCTTCTACCTCTGTTTCTGGCTGCCATGTTCCCCCACTGCCATCATTCTCTCTCACCATACCGTCTTTCCCTAACCCTACTTACATTTATTTCCCCCATATACACCTCCACCTCCTATTTCCCTGCACCGCCTCTTGATCGCTTAGCATCCGTCAGACGAAAAAAGCGGCTAAAAAAGAAAAACAAAAGAGAACATTGTTCTCTTTTGTTGCCTCCAATAAGACTGCACCACAAATACACACCGTCTTTAAGTAAAAGACCATGCCTTTGTCTCGTTACTTGTCTCATTTGCCCTGCGTGCTACAGCGAATCCTCACCCAGCCCGCTAGAGAAAGACCGAAAGACAAGGAGCTGACAGTGGAAATGGCTACATCGTCCTTGTATTTATCACACAGCAGGATGATTAGAATAAGACTGATTTCTTTTGGGGATACATATATGTCTGTGTGTGTGAGAGAGAGAGGGGGGACACCGGGACATACATCTAATGAAAAGTCGACATTTACCTTTTAATCCCTGCCCAACCTAGGATGGATGGCAACCTTGGCAGATAAAATTTGATTTGGAGCGTTTCCTGTTCCTGTTAGATATTACAGTTACTTGTAATGGCTAGGAAACCATAAATACTGCCTTGGATGCCTGACACTGAGCTTCCCATAAATAAACCGAGTGAGAGATATTAATTCCAAAGCTACTCCATAAATCAGGTGTTTATGGTCCCGCAGACTAGTGAATGGAATTTGGATTAAAACTCTAGACATTAGCTAACACTTAAAGCAATGGGAAACACAGATTACTTTCTAGATTAACTCTCAGGGAACATGCCGTCATTAAGCATTCAGATCCTGGGATGTAAAGGAATCTCCATAGCAACAGTGTCACTGAAACCTGTTCACTGCGAAGCTCACCCCATTCTCCCTGCCGAAAAGGAGTGAATCTGCTTTGCAAAAATATTGATCAGTGCCGGGATAGGAAGTTATTACTACCTTCTAATTAACATATCCCTATTGGCAGGGGGATAAGAAATGGGCCCTTATTGGCTTTTATCAATTTCAATTGAGCAAGCCAAAGTCAAATCGTCCAGGTCTACCAATCTGCAGCCTATTCATCTTCCATGAATCATTTATTTTGTGATCGATTAAGCGTAATTGTTCAGTCAGGGCAATTTGGCAGGAGCCAATGAGAAACTGAAAACAGACGCGGCTTCATTTGCTATTGTCTAATTAATGCAATAAACAGCTCATGTAACAAATGAACACATTCTCCTCTGATACTCTGCTACACATTCTCACTCTCAGGGCAGATGGGCAAGTTGCAACATCTGGGATTTGATGGCACCAGAGTGACTAACGGATCAGGGGCGTGTATTAAGAGTTCCAGACTGCATCCTATTCCAGCCCTGTGAAAACGGTGGCAGTCGCTGCCGACTAAAGATATGACAAATATGGAGCGGCGCAAATACAGACATTCCAAGTCCCGTTCGCTGGAGTGAGAATCAGAACCACTTATGTGGAAACTTGAAGGAAAAACACTACAGCAGAAAGTAGATGAGAAAAAGCACGGCAAGTGGCGTGGCTAATTCATTGAGAGCATGCTGGCAGCTCACAGAACAATATCAGCAAAATTGTCCATTGTGGCCCCCCCGAGTCATACGCACACCGTAACTGAAAAAGGCATAAATATCAAGATTCTGCAACCAGACTGCAGACAAGACACATTCCCAAAAGCCCAGAGACACACAGGGTCAGATTTAGTTGGCAATCTCCCCGTGAGTGTTTGAGATCTGGAGGCTTTACCTAGTCAGGTGTGATAAGCAGTAGATAGACAGAAGCCCAGGATTCTCAAGGGAGTCTCTTGAATACCCACAAAGGCTCAGTAACCGGTGTCATTGAGATGTGCCCTGTTCTCTGTAGCCCTTCTCTCTTTCACTAACACACGCTGAAATGGAGCAGGCGGTATGGGGGTGCGCGCAGGGTACCTCCGCACACCTCTCCCTTGGGTAATTATTTTTACATTATTACATGTGCTCAGATCCCAGCCGCCCACGCAAGGTGACAGGCAAATTTATCACTCCAGAGGGCTTCTGGGTTGCCAGTAGCCAGCAGCGGAAGATAGATGACAAAATAAAAGCACTCTCTGCTTAAATTGTTTCTGTTAATTCTGTTGAGGAGATTTATGAGTTCATCTATCGATGCATGAACGGAGATGTGGTGGAAATGTATATTTGCACGCCGGTTTGCATGGCAGGCACACAAACAGGTATTGGCTATCTATCAATCCATCAGTCATTTATCAGTGTTAAAAATCAAAAGCTTTGCTGTAGACTTAAGGCATGACCGTGGAGGAGAGTTTGTGTTAAGAGATGTAAAGCTTCAGACAGATCGAATAAAACGACAATGATGGAAGATTGATGTTGCATTTGTTTGTGATATTGCACATGAATACTGATTGCCGCCGTTTGGTTTCTGGCGGGACACTCACCTTCCATTGCTCATCAGACCACCGTCCACTCTCTGGAATGTCACTAAAATTAGAGAAGAAAGAGAGAGGAAGAAGAGGGAGGGAAGAAAAAGACAAAGACAAATATTAAGTGTTTCTAGTATAACACATAGCAATCAACCAGGATGTATTTCCATCATCAAGATAAGACACACTGTCGGTTCAGTGTTGTCCAGTTTGCCCTTGTGCTTCAACAGCAATGTATTCATCCAGTCTTTTTATTTTTTTTTATTTTTTTACACAGCTAGATAGTTGATGAATTCCCGAAGAGATCCCTCTGCGTCCAATGCCTTTCATGAAAATTAAAAAAAGTGCAATGATGGGAATTGCATATTGCTTTGCATAAATGGAGACGTCATGTGCTCCTCAAGGACAAGATGCCTGATGAGAGGCAAAACTCATTTCATCTTTCTTATTTTGCTGCTGAGTTATTATCAGATTTGTGATTAAATCTCAGCCAAAAAATGATTAGAAAAGGCAGAGGTCTCATTAATCACATTGAGTTTTCTATCTACAGGCGTGGAGACTGAGTTACTGATCCTTCAGCTGGCAGGGCTCCCCAGAAGCCATGCATGTGGCCTGTTCCATTACAGTGATCTATAGATAACAAGGGCCGCTCTTTGTCGACGGCTAGTAAAAACTCCGTGGCTCAAAGTGAGAACCGGCTGTGAAGGATCCATTTCATCTCCGTTCAACGACCATGATGACAAAGCAGCATCGAGAGTTCTAAGCATGTAAAAACTTCAAGGGATCACAGGAAGCACGAAAAAGCAGCAAACATTTGGGAAATCACCTCATACTGATGTGGGGGGGGGGAGAGGATGGAAAAAAAGAGAGCTGGTTTACTCAACAGAAGGAAGGAGAGCTGTTAGTAATTTAGCTCATTTGTTCCACAGATGGAGATTAAAGAGAGGAGGCTGAACATTCCTCCTCTCTTTTCTGTTTCATTCAGGTTGATTCCACAACAAGCCCTGGCATGGGCGAGAGAGGGGGCTTTTCTGTGGGTGACGTAGTAACAGATGACAGGGTAGAGGAAACTAGCATAATAGATTACAGTGGCTGCTAACATGACATTTGAATGTGCCGTCAACATTAGCTGAGTTTACTTAATCCAATTTCCTGTGACATGTTTAGGATTTTTGTGAAGAGAAACACAATCTAAAACCCGTCTGGTATGAATATCGACACAGTTCATAGTGTATTTATTGCATTTAGGTTCAAGCAACTGACCGGTGGCAAGTGGAATTAAAATATTTCCTGCTAACAAAAGGTTTTTACCAGATAGAACCACCATTGCAGGTCTGCCTGAATAAAATATAGCTTTGACAGCTCGAGACAGAGTCCCTTATTCCGTCATAGCTAAAGCCATTTATCTTTGTTCCACCACCAACAAACTTGCAGTAGAGCATTCTCTGTCGTTTGAGAGAGCACTGACAGGCGGAGGAGGGTGGAGGCGAGGGGAGGCTGTGCGGCGGGAAGGCCTCTGAAGTCCCTATCTGTGCTCAGGCACATTTCTGGGCTGCTGTGGAAGACTTTTATGTTAGCCAGAGTGACACGGTGGCATAGCTGTGCCTCTCGCCTCCGTCTTCCAGATAAGCACTTTCTCCAATATGAATACAGATTAATCCCCTTTAATAAGCATTAAGGGGGGGGAGGACATAATCAGTGTATAAAAATTCCATCAAATCTCCTTCCCGCTGGACGTGTGCCTCAACAGTGCAGTGATTTACCTCGTGTTCTGACAGCTTTAGGAGGCTGAGACAGGACACTCTCGATACATCAACTAATTGTCAATACAGAGAAGCACTGTACGGCTCTTCAGCGGCACTCTGGCTCATGTTCGAAAAATCACCTCACTCTAACTCTATAATCTCTGCAAAATTTGACCTTGTTTTGCGCTCGCCACTCTGAACTCTTTTAGCAAAATAACCTGCTTCCACCGCGGCTTTTCTGAGGTGCGCCTCCAATTTAAAAGAGATAACTTTTCACGAACATATTAATGCGTTCCATAATCTGTTGTTACAGCTGCTGTGGAACGACCAGAGTAAAATGGGTTTTTGGCTGTAGGCTCCACATGGACCACATACCGTACTTTTCGGGTTATAAACCGCTACTGCCTTCGGTCAGTGTCCCCGACAGCTCCCCGCTGTAGCCAGCTGGGGCTCCTGCTAGCGCTCCGTCACTTCCCCGCTAACTTCCGCTAGCTCCCTGAAAACCACCGAAGGTAGCGGGACCAGGCTCGACACCCGACTTGGGCAGAGGGGACGCGGGCAGTAGCAGCAGCAGCGGGCAGTAGCAGAAGAAGCGCTAGCTAGCAGCGCTACTAGCAGCGCTAGCTAGCAGCGCTACTAGCTTGCTACAGCGGGGACACTGATCAGCCGTAGGAGCGGCTTATAACCCGAAAAGTACGGTAGCTACAGAATTATTTTACAAAATAGATCATTTTCATATTAATCTTCTCAGTTTCTCTGATAGGCCGCTCTTCTGTCAGTCCACTCCATCTACAGACAATACAGTGACAATACAACACTGTTGCAGCCACCAAAATGGCTCGATTTTTAGCAATGAACAAAATGTAGCCAAGGCAGCCAAATATGTGTCACAGAAGGGGGGTAGAAGTAAAGAACACAAACACTACACAGAAAGAAAAGGGGGGGAAACAATCCAATACACCACCCAGCTTCCTAACTGACACCTATAGAGAACAGATGTATAAATTACAACACGATCCGAGTCTTAAAAAGAAAACAAAGATGAATAAGATTATTAGAGGAGAAGGAAAATGGGCACCCTGCACCACAAGAAAAATAAAAGATACACAAGACAGGATGAAATTTCATTCAAAAACAGCAACACACATACACACAATTACAACACAATAGTGAAATAGGGCTGTAGGTTTGGCAGGAACAACGGCTCAAGTTTGCAGGGCTGGGATCATGGCCAATAGCAAAATCCAGATTTCTTTGACTGGCAAATTTGTTTCTCTGTTTGTATTGGCAGTTTGTATTTGCTTTGGCCATGACAATCCAAGCACAAATACTATAAAGCAGGCAGGAGATGAATCTGCGTAAAAGGTGGGGTGAGGAGACGGGACAAATGAACAGTACCTGCAGGGGTGAAGGTGAAGGACTGGACTGTAAAACAAGAAGACAGAGAAGTTGTGCGTTAATAGCCTGCAGAGATTAAGTGGCGCTTTAGGGGTATCTGCACACTGGGGGTCGGGGTCAGGCCAGGAGGTTGCTGAGGGTCAGAGAACGTAAGACCAGAGTGCAGAGCGACAGCCAGGAAAGCAGCCGGCTAGGAAGCCACAGAGGTGTAGAGACGGTGGCACGAGCCAAAGGGAACACACAAACACGTAAATGAAACAAAACTCAAATGAAGAGCAAATTAACCAGACCAGCTTGTAGTAGCTGCCAATGCACTTATTATTGTTGACTTGTTGTATTTCTCTTGGATTTCTGCTTGCTAATAAGACAAGAACTAATGTTAGTATATAGTGTTGCACTGACTGCAACGCTAACGTGTCAGTTCATTTCCGTTTTCTGCTCTCTAATTAAATCTTGTACCCTTCCTTGGCAGTGCATGTGGACTTGGCGGTTGCTGCTGGTATTGACTGGGGGGGTCATTCAGTAAGATGTCAGGGTCAGTGTGTGGGAGGAGAGCTGGACCAACTCCAACTCCAGTGACCAGCGGAGAGTTCGGTCTGCCCACTCAGCTCGACCACCCTGGGCTATTAACCAACACCGTGGGTGGATTTGTCCAAAAAAAAAACTGTAGCCCTCTGAAAATGATTCACGCTGACATCTGTCTCCCTCTTGAGCTTTAACACCGTAGCAATGTCAACCTCGATCTCGCAACTTCTGCAATGTTTTAATCAAAACTGTACTGATTAAGACTGAAAGATGGCGGCGTGTCGAATATTCTTTGACAGAGGAGAAGGATTATTTGTTGAACGGTAGATGAACGCTACATTGTTTGCTAAGGCACAAGAGCAGCATGTCATTGTGAATGTGCATAGGTGGACAAGACTATGATCAGTCTAACCTGCGTAGTTGCTCAGGCCCTTTCGCTTCTTTCTCCTCCAGTAGAGCCAGATGCTGAAGCCCATGAGGATGACCCAGCAAGCGCCTCCAATACCGGCGATAAAGGCAGGCTGTTTCACCACATCAGTGATCTGCTCTGTGATGCTGTTGTTCCGGTTCCCATGTATGATCACGTCCCGGAATTCCTTACCTGAGGTCACGGGGGATAAACAAGCAACATTAGTGTGATGCTACTGGAGAGAAACAGGAAATAACAAAGCTGTTGTGCATGTTTTGCTGCTTTCAAGGTGAGTCCATAATATCCCAACCGCTGTTCCCAACTGTTACACTTTTTCACTGAGCAGATATGACACCTACAGATAAATCAAGACAGGGTTATGGCTGGATTAAGCTCAAATAAAGTAGGTCTGATGAATTTCAGCTAAGATATTGACCAAGGGAGCAGGACAAGGATCTAAAGGATGTGCAGTGAAACGTAATGTACAGACTGAAAAAGACAAAGCCTGAAAGCTTATAGCAAACCCCCAGGTGAGCAGGTTGTTTGCTAAGCTCGGCCCCTAATTCACTCCGTGGCCGGTAAAACACACCATGTGAAATGAGAGGAGAGGAGAGGATCCTGGTCTGTATTGATCTCCAATCGCAGCTCACCCTGACTAGAGAGCCTGCCACTATTTCTTGGGAGCATGATAAGACTCAAACTCAAACAAATGTTTCCACACATTGACAAGGACAAATATACACACTCATGCAAAGCTGCACAAATGCTCTTCATCTTTTATATTACTGTGTAACCACGTGAAAACACACACACACCCATCCACACACGATATTATATCTGCAAGCTTGGGGCTCTGCTCTCGGAGATGGATTATGTGAGTGACACTGGGGAAATAAGAACATGCTACAGGCCAAGCCATCAGTTATGGGTCAAATCAGGCACAATCTGCCTCAGCTCCACATAAATCATTCGTGGTCAGGTCACATATAAAAATGGTAGTATTTTAACAATATTATCCATTTGGGCATTCCTAGTATTTAACATAAACATTTCACACTATTTTTTTACTGAAAATCTTCTTTGTGACATAGGGAAACATTTTAATTTGCTTTTTGTCCATCCAGCTTACCGATGATAATAGAATGAGGCTCGCTCTTGATTCCAACCCCTGCACTTGTGCTGGCAGCCACCTCCACCCGGTACACCACTCCCACCTGCAGCCCGCCCACCACCACTGAGCGTATGGCTGCATCCACCGTCTTATTCACATGGAAACGCGTCTCATTGCCTAGACACCAGATCTAAAGCAGAAAGGGGAAGAAGAAAAAAAAATAGAGTGGCACTTGATTCCATTTGGCTTCGATAACTTCAATGCAAATCCACGTCCACTCGCTGAGACAAACCTTGTACTCTTGGATGATGCCGTTCTGGTGGTCTGGTGGAGGGGGATCCCAGGAGATGCTAATGGAAGTGCTGTTTTGGTTTCCCACAGTCAGCACTGTTACCTGCTGAGGAGGTGCACTGGGAGCTGAAAGAGGAGGCACAAAATAACCAGGTCAACAATCAAATGCATTATTCTGCAGCTCAGCAGAAGAGTATGTCGCCCCTTAGAAAGACTGGGATGTGCATCTGCATGTGTTTTAACAGGAGCTTACAGACACACACTCTATCTCTCTCTCTCTCACACACACGCGCCTACACACAAATCCCAATTTTCTTTCCGAGGAATGTTATTCTTCGGGGGTGGCACAGGTGGCTGAAGGCTGTCAAGATGTCTCATTAGAGGAGGATTTACATGAAGACACCGGCAGGTCTGACAAGGCTATAGCCTTTCTTTAAGGTTTCACTATGATTTAATATCTCATCCTCGGCTCCAGCCTGCTGGATTTGCGCAGACAATACTCATATTGATTTGTGGAATGACGGTCTGGCACAGTCAGGCAAGCGCTCTTCTCAGTCAAGCTAAGACTCTGGCACCGAGCGAGCCGTGGGCGGCACGCGGGTCAACGAGCTTAGAGGATGAAGCGCAGACGAGAAGGAAATGTGAAGAAAAAAAACGAAACATTTTAGGGGAAGGAAACAAGGTCTCAGTAAACATATTGAATGATTTCATCGACCAGCCAGATGAAACTAAAGCCAGTAGGTGAGGATCAGAGGGAAGCTTCAGAGCGAGGCACATCTAAATGGACCGGCTCTAGAGAGTGGATAGAAAGACAAGTCCAAGCTTTCCTGAGCCTCACTCTATTATTCTTATGGCGACAATTGTCTGACCCCACAAGGGGGTAAAAGAGGAAAAATAAATAATAGTTGGCCGAACTGGAAATAACGTTTTAAAAATAATGTTTTCTCATTTCCGCAGTGGCTTGCAGGAGAGCGGCACCACAGCAGAATACTGACAGGTCAATTACTCCTGGGCTGCCTCTCTCTCACCTCGCCTCCATCCAAAATGGCACGTGTCACCCTGTAAATCTGTGCTCATCCCTCAGCGCGATTGGCCACACCGGCCCCCAGAGAGCCAGAAGGCCCTGGCATGGTGGAAGACGAATGGGTCCAATGATGAACCCAACACCTTGGCCCGATTAGAAACAATCTAGCGAGGGACCATCTGATCAGCCATCATGCTCAGGCCTCTCCAACGCCGCATCACATCCAGGTGACAAAGTGCTGGATTGGTGCGTGGCAGCAATCAGAGACAATGTCGTTCAAAGTTAATGCTGTGAATGATTTAGCAGCTTATTATCATGCATATTTGTGCTAAACAATACACATTTTTCAATAGAGGCCCCCTGGAGGCTGTCCTAATAGAGCCATTAGCGGAGTGATGTATTGGAGGCAGGAATGTGACCCCCTGTCTCTCTCACGCACACAGAGTGCCGTGCTGCATGATGAAGGAAAACAAACACATCATATCTAGCTAATGCAAGGCAGTGGGTGGTGTGAGGAGACCTGTGGCCCTTCCCCAGAGATATCCATCAATATGGATGTAGATCTGTCCACTAGAAATACACTGACACAAACATTTCTGATTTCCTTCCCCCCCTAAATAACCATGCATTTGCATAAAATGTATGCATCCTTAGTGACTTCTTAGACAAGCATTCAGTGGGAATCAGATGGCAACCAAGAGTTAATTCGTCAGCTATGACATGACTGTCCAGATGGAGAGTGAGAGAATGTGTGAAAGAGGAGGAGGGAGACTACAAAGATGGACACGCCATCGGAGAGCTGAGCCTACTGTAACCCCGCATCCATCTGGACCTGCTCAGGGGATTCTCTAATTGTGTTAGCTAATGGACAACCCAGGTTTTAATCACCCTCTGGATCAAGACTTTTCTATCCATCCAGTGACCCTTCTTAGTAGTCCCAGGGTCTCTGAGGAGCCTCGAGCTGTGTGTTTGACGGCGTATCAGCTATGGCCAGGCAGAGCAGCGGGGCTTGTGACAGAAATAGAAAGTGGTTCGAGCTCTCGGAGGGACTGGGATGCAGATAGAGCAGAAAGCGGGGAGTGTTTTCAACACTGGTAATAGCTGGGACACGCAGGTTCCGGAGGCCGTCGGGAAAGGTGGTGCGCTGGCATGTATGTGTTTTCTGCATGTGTGTGTTAGTGTTGGGGGACAGCTGCAATGCGATGGCAGCTCCACTACAGCAGTGCGTGCACTGGCTGGCTACGGGAGATAGGATCCCTCTGAGAAAGGGAAAATAAATGGGCCTGTCACACGGACAGGATGTGAACTGTCTCCCGTACACGCAGGCCTAAATCTGCTGTGGCACGATGAGCGTTGTCTCCAGTATATGGAGTCTGTATTTGTCTCTTTGTGGTAGTGTAACCACATGTACGGAGGTGTCTTTCCTTCAGATCACATCAAAATTAAATTTCCCGTCACGAGACTCGAAGGTTGAAGCAGTGCTTTTGGACGCATTTCTGTTGAGGCATGAGTCAAACTAGTATTATTCATCCAAACACAGACCTTTGTGTGTGTTTGTTTGTGTGTGATATTGTGCCACACCGCTCTGTGGCCTTGTCAGAGCCTGTATGAATCAAGCTCTGGGCGACAGATCATCTTCGCAGGAGGAAGTGTGTGCTGCGCCCAATCACAGCTCAGGCCTGTGGCGGCTGGGTGATGGATTAGAAGAAGTTTGGCACTAACACCACCAATCATAAAAAAAAAAAAGCACAGCAGGGAAGGTCAGACAGACAGGCACAAACATGCAGGCACGCACACATCCATTCGCACATATACCCTCGACTCTCAGTGTGATATTATGACAAAAAAAACAACAACGTGAAAGCAGCCTACGGGGTCATGTGTCACCCGCCAACCCACATTTGTAGGGGACTCACAACTGTTTGAATCCCTATGTTGTTTTGCTCCTGACATAATCTCTAAAATACTCAGCGCAATCTTCTTCTTCATACCTTCTTCTGTCGTCCGTGATGTTCTGGATTCACTGTCCATGCCTTGAAACTCGTTGAAATAAGGACGGACCTTGATCTCATACACGATGCCCTTCTTGAGCGCGGAGAGGATGACGCTGCGCTCGGAAGGGACCTTCGCATCCTGGGTCTGCCAGGGTCCTGGTGAAGGCAGTCCTGAAGTCTGCCTGTACAGAACTCTGTAACCCTGGATGAACTGGGACTGCCGATCCACCTGAGGAACGGGAAGGAAGACGAGATTACCGTTTGCGTTTCAGTGCAACAAGAACTGCGCAGAGGAGATTGGTAGACGCTTATTTGGGCCAGCAAACTAGAAAAAAAAATAAAAGGATGCTGTTTGGCAATATATTCCTTCCTCACAGGATTGCATTCATGACACTTTAGAGGCTGTTGCTGGTTTAATGGGCCTTTTATCACAAGCTATGACACACTTAGCTCAATTAACGCCCTGACATTACCTCATTCACACAGCGACCAGCCCAAAGTGTTCCCTACTCGATTAAAAAGACTTTCCGTAATGCCACCTTAAAGGACACGTGCATGTCTCCTATCTATTATAAATCCTAACTAGTGACACCGGAAAGCAGGCCCCCCCGCATCTAGGATGGGCTGGGGGTATGAGAATGTCATGCAGCAACTCATACAGACACCCTGGGGACATGAGGAGAATACACCGCAGAGGCGATAACAGCAGATCTGTCCCATAGAAAAGACGGAGAGACTGGAAGTCAGATAGCCCCCCTGCAACCCACAGAGGACCCCTCCCTTAAAACTTGGACCCATTTAGCTGGACAGAAAATGCTGAATTTATGCAGAGGAGGAGCGGACACATAACTCATTGTAATGGCTTGTTAACAGTAGAAGAAGTGAGCAGGGCTTTGAAGTGGGATATTAAGCAGCTGTTTTCCGCAAGTGTAGCCAGAGTAAATCAGCAAAATGGATCCCCTGCTTGGTGCATGACTTTTATTAATGGAATGATTTGGGAATATAAAAGCTCTCTGAGAATGGCCCCTCTGTTTACTGAAACAGATTGATTGGGTCGAAATGTTTCGTGTTGACTGTACGTTACAATCATAAAGCACTGCTTTAGAATAAAATAAGCGACCATGTCTTGGGGTGAGACTTATTACAGGGGTCAATAAACATGTCACCAGGAAAACTGCTAATGTGGTCAATTTGCAAATGGTAACAGGCCACTGCGTGATGGGTGTATACTGTAAATACCAGCAGCTGATTGATGTAAAGCACCACAATCAAAATAAACATCCACATAGCTATATAGTATAACCCCCTCAGCTTTGAATATTATATAAAACCATTGTTGTCCTCAATAGCATGCAAGTAAATATAAAAACATGATTCCACAGCTGTTTTTACATTTTTCACATGTAATAAAGAGGCCTAATTTTGGGACATAATGTGATTCTTGTTGTGAGGCAAGAACCGCGATACGCACATGCACATGGTGGAAGAGCAGGTGTGTGTTTGTGTTGCTTGTATGTATGAGTGTTAAGGAAGATTAATGCGTCATCTCTTGACGGTAGGAAAATAGGAAAACTCGTATTCACAAAATCCAGTTCAACCACAAACATTCATTTCAATCTAATTCCATCTGTGCAAAGTCTTTGTTTCAAGAGGGAAGCAGCTGAAGATGTATGGAAGATTGATGAACAACCAGATGTCTCTGACATCTCTTTTGATGGTTAAGAGAAACATTTTTTCAGCTATTTGATGTTCTGTTACTTTTAAGTCATCAATTACAGTATTTCAAAGCAGCATTCTCAAGGAACAACCGGACTAAAATCCCCTGACATAAAATGAATGGTAGCCTCGAGGTGCACCTTTTTGGCTTCAAAGAGGGATCTTAGAATACAACATATCTTGACTTAAACACTCAATTTTACAAAATCAAATATGTTAACCGAATGCAAGGAGATGAGAAAACCACGTATAAAAGTGTATGTATCGTAGTTGAAAATGAAGCACCTACTGAAAGTCTAGGGTTAGTTAAATATATTAAAATTCTGGGTGCAAAAAGACAAGCTGCACTTACCGTCCATGTGACCTGAATTGTTGTGGGACTCAGGACAACTGGGTTGTGCAACCGAACTATGACCTCACCCAGCTCCTTCTGTACGTGCCTGTGGTCGACACCCTGGGCCGGAGGACTTATATCTATGAGAGAGCAAGAAGAAGAACAAATTTGAAAAAATTGAGAGAGATGCCAAAAAAAAAAGAAGAGTGTTGCCCACTCCCCTCCACTTGATTTTCACAAGAGTTCACTCAGTTTCACACAATACACCATCAGAAGTGGAATGGTAGAAGAGTGACTGAATAGACCAATCGGCTTCAACAAAGAAGAGTACAATGGGTGATCACGGCTTCATTTGAAGAGCAGCAACTTCATCTGCATTAAAATGACCTCATTCCATGTTGTGTTCAGGCTCCCGTCTAGTCTGAAGAAAAGAAAGCAGACTTGGACTGGCAAAGTGATTTAGATGTGTGACTTGTCTCACTGCGAGGCCTGCCTGAACAACCACAACGACAAAATGAACTCTGAATGTGTGACCCGAGACATATAAGATGGGCGATGGACATTATGGCACTTTTTTCAAGCTCGTTTCCCATTTTGGGTACTTAAAAAAACTCCAGTGTATGAGATACTGTGTGTAGTTAAAGCAAATCCCAGTTATACTGGAGGGAGGCAAAAAACAAGAGAGGAAATTATATATTTTTTTTTAAAGAAGCTTCATTCAGACAACCCAACACGGTCATGAATCACAGGCCACATTACTAGGGCAAGCTAAACAGTAAAACAATATCAATGTGTCATCAATGCATGTCATTGTCAATAAATGCATCGCTAGATCATCTCAAGACCTTCACCTCAGCATGAGAAATATACGCTGCAATTCAAATTGATTACTTTTTTTTTTCAAACACGTTCTTGGCTTACATTTGACAGAGCTTGGCCAAAGGTTGCTTTTTCTTCTTCTTTTTGACCAGGGACTTATCATATCAGTGTAATCTGGAGACTGTGGTCTGTCCAGTACCATAATCAAATCTTCTTTGGGTTTGGAGGCAGTCATTTTCTCCTGCGATGATCATTAACAGAGCAAGGATAGCACTAACTCAGTTAGGCCCTCCAAAAGTAGCTTATTTTACATAATTGCTAAAGTGTAGCCTTAATGAGCTGGGCTGAGATGGAGGATTTGACCTCTGGAAAGTTCTGTAGTGTTTGAGAATAGCTATTCACTGCAGATCGCTGAGCTGATAAGTATCACACTTGGAACGGGAGGGGAGCACAGTGACCTTTCCCTATCAGTGGAAACATACATTATAATGAAAAAAGAAAACCACACCAGTGAAAGTGATGACAGGTTTAGATATAACTACACGTGTATCCAATACATACTGTCAATATCATAGATTCCTTTCATAGCAACGTCATGTTCAGTACCTTGTGTTCTGACAGGATCAGACATGGGGCTTGGATCACTCAGGCCTTGGCTGTTGACTGCTCGCACCATGAACAAGTAGATGGTATTGGGACGGAGACCTTTGACGGTAAACTGGGTGGTTTTGACATGATCTGCTACTGTTTGCCAGCTGTTGCTCACTGATTGACTGCAATGGAAGAGAAAAAGGTGGTTTCGAATTTTTATTTTATCGTGATACAATACATTATTTTGTACCTGCAATGCATATCATATACCATGAGAGTTGGTAAGTTACTGGTACAACAAACCTGAATGCTTCAATGACAAATGAGGAGACGGGTGATGCTCCAGCCATCCCAGGCTGCCAGGACAAGGACACGCTGTTCTTGGTGACATCTGTGACCTGAGGTTTAGATGGCGGGCCTGGAAGCTCATTCTCGTCGTGGCTTTTCATGACCATCACTCCACCTGATTCTGAATGGAGAGAAGGAAAGAACGCTTTTTTTTTTTTCATGAAAACTGCTGACAAGTGGCTTTTTTTTGGGGGGGGGGGGGGTGTAAATAAAACACATGAAATCATTACACCATCTTGTACCTTTGACTTCTAAGAAAGCGCTCCATGACGTTTCACCGCTGGAGCTGGTAGCCACACATGTGTAGACCCCCGAGTCTGAAAGCTGGTATAAAGTAAACACACATACATGCATATATGAATAAAAACAAACACACGCTAACAGCGTCCACACACACACACACACACAGAGCTGACACATAACATTTTTAGTGCCATTCTTTTCTACACATTCCGAGAGCAGAAGCAATGACTGAATATATGTTATCTTGCCATCGACGAAACAATGAAAAGCGATGGGGCGACTTCATGAGCAAGCCTTGTGCCGGCCAAATTGTGTGTCATTTGCGAGTGCCTCAAAGTGCTGACGCTAATTTCCTAATGAATTCCATTTTCTACTCGCCACCCTTCCATCACTTTCCCACTCCCCCTCCTTATTACCCCACTGTCCTGCCGACCACAACAAAGTCAGGCTAATCAATTTAGGGTGGGCTGCTGGAACCCCCTGGACCGATGACAGCTGGCTTGTCTCTCCATCCCTCTTAGGAACTTTGGTTGTTTGTTGGTTTTTGTCCCTGTGCCTTCCTTCCATTTATTAAATAACATGTCAGCGGTCGGCAGCTTTGTCAAGCGTAATAGATATTCCACTGAGGCCTCTGAGTGGGGAAAGGAAGATGTGAGCTTTTTAAATTTAATCTACTCTAAACGTGTACGTGTGTACACGTGTGTGTATATATATATATCGGTAAGTGCATATATGCTACAGCTGGAGTTCATCCAACCCTGCACAGCTGAGCCCAGTTGGAGCTGTCATGTCACTAAGTGATACTATCAAACAATAAAAAAAATCAAAAAAATCAATGCTGCCTATTCATCGCTTTAAGGCATTATGGTACCTTAAGTTATGCTTAAGCGACGTCCAACTGAATTTTACAAAAGCTTGTATCCTGCAGTGCTGCAGGAATTCCCATACAAATGCATATCATTGTATAAACATCTTAAATTAAGATACTTAACCAACAACCAAAAAGAGTAGTGACCAAGTGTGAAGCTGAAAGGGAGCTGGCAATAAACAATTCCAGCTAAACTCTAGATATAACATTGGAACAGAGGCACACATTGATAGGTAGTCATTCTTTACACCAATAGGACCAATGACATCGTTTACCTTGACGTTTTTTATCTGCAGGCTACCCAGCTCCTGCAGGGACATGCGGGCGTCCTTTTCCAGCAGACTGATCCCATCTTTCAGCCAGCTGACGGAGGGGATGGGGTCTCCCGATGCCTGGCACTTCAACAGTGCCACACTTTCCACCCCAAGCGTCTGATTGGATGGGCCTTGGCGAATGATGGGCGGCGGCCTGTCTGTGAGCACTGTGACACAAAGACAGAAATATCATCCATACCATCCTCAGGTTCAGATGGAAATATGTGTTCACATAAACTCAGTGACAGCATTGATCGTAAAATCCAGTGGTGGTGGATGTGGGTATCTATCATAAAGTAGACTTTTTTTTCTCTGCAGGTCTTCTAATTGCACTACAGAACAATGACCATATCCTGTCTTTCCAGGAAGCAGGGGAAGAACAGCTGACTAGCGTTTTCTAGTTCCATTGATGTGGCAGAGTCATGTTAAGCGGTTTCCAGTTACTGCCTGGGTAGCCTTATTTTTATACTCTGCTCTAGACTCTGTGGTACAGTTTAGTGGTGAGACTCTTGCCTATTGACTCACTGTGGTTCAGATAAATACTTCATTATGTGGACTGGGGGCACAATGGAAGGTGAATTTTAAATACGATATGTTACTGATGAGGTGTAAACAAAGTGAGGGATAGTATCTAAACAACTTCAATTTTCTTCTAATTTCACTTCAGATAAATGCTAATGCTGGGATGAATACCATTCACATGCGCAAATCATTTGTTATAATGTGCCAAAAAAAGCCTGTGGGTTCCTTCAATGAAATAGTGCGCATGTCAGAGGTGATCCCAGAGAGAGTTAGCGCTCTCGCACACAGGCAGTTTATATATTTAGAGTTGAATAATGTGGAGTCCCCCTGGCATCACAGAACGCACATTAATTAGAAGGTATGGATTAATGATGTCAGACCTGCAGGGGCTAATTACCAAGTCTACCTCAGTAACCTTTCAACACATTATCACACCCTCGTTTCCACCCCTATTTCCACTCTAGCAAATACATCTGACAAAAGGAAGTGCTTCCAAGTAATACACTTCTGCTGTGTTAAAGTCACCCCTTGCTTTCAGTCACGTAAGACGCAAAGAGAAAAACCGAGCCGAACCAGACAATTATCGACGATGAGCTTAATCAATTTCAGTAATTATATGTCACTTATTGTTTTAGTCCTCTGGATTCTTTTTATTAGGACGAAATGCTGTAATATTAATTTAAAATGATGATAAAAAAGCACATAGTAGTGATTTTTAATGATGATTAAAAGCACTACTATGCTGTAGTGTAGTGTACTTCACCTAAAGAGTTCTACCAACATTATGAACTAGATTAAAGCCTTTTGTTTCACTACAATATATTGCATTCATCTTTGTAAATAGATGTTTTAGGTGAAGTTGATGTCTATTAAGAGAAGACAGTCAGCTATCCAGGGTTTTAATGCTCCTCTATGTTTTGATGTGCGGTAGGAGTGACGGAGGGAGGAGGCAAGGCTCAACGAAGGCCTTGGTTCTCTGGATCAGGAATTTCTCATTACAGATCTCCTTGAACGCCACAGACTGTTGTCTGAGCTCGGGGCAGTAAATCACAAGAAGACTGCGGCAGGTGTGGCCATGACCTGACCATGACCTGGGCCCTTTGCGCTCTTTCCTCCTATCCTTCATTTTCTTTTAGATCGGCCCAACACCATTCTTGTTTAACATGTAAAAAAAAAAAAAGGTTTACTGTTGATAAGTATTTGGCTGCTGTTATTCCAGGCAACTGAAGGACATACTGTACCAATTTTGTTCAGGCAATAGAACCATTCCTATTTCAGACCAAATATTGAAAACAGTGTTCCTTTAGTTCATTTAATCTTTCTGCTAGCAGGTACTTCAACAGACGTATGGGTGGCCGTCGATCTTGCCATCACAACAGCTGAGCAGATTAGATGCTCCCACATAATTCATTCCACAGAAAACCATTGTCAATCACTGACTTAATCATGTTCCCTCTCTTTCTTTGTGTCTCTTTCTCTGGCTCCCTCCCTCACACACACACATACATGGACATACTTGCACCTCACCCAACACGCTGATCATTACACTTGAAGGAACTCAAGGGCAATGCTTTATTTTCTTTCCAAAAGGAAAAGTAGAACATATTAATTAAATTGTGACCAGGAAAGAATAAACGAAACAAGGATCGTACTGCAAAAACACAGTAACTGAAGGTCATGGGCAAACTATTTTTTTTTTAAACCAAAGCCGAATGTATTCCTGCACAACGGCAACACAAATGTACTTGCGTGCCTATTATAGACTTTCATAGGTTTTAAAGGCCAACTTTCCACATAAAATGTGTCACTGTTAAACCTTGACGTACTAAAATCAAATCCCTGTTGCCGGTATAAATCATTTGTTTAATGGGGAAATGTCGAGACAATCAAACAAGCCTATTGAAAGTAAATCTGTGTTGAAATGCACCAACTTCTCCACATTTGCAGTGGTGCCGAGGTGTGTGTTAGTGTGCTGGCATGGAGGAAATTGCGCGTCGGTTTTTCCCTCACCATCTGTGACCTCCAGTTGAGCCTTGGCGAGGATACTGCCTGCAACGGTCAGGGCCTGGCAGATATAGTAACCAGCATCTGCCCGCTGCACAGAGGAGATGGTGAGGTCTCCGCTGGGTGACACCGAGAAGCGACTGCTGGGCTGCTGGGGTTGGTTGGGAAAGAGCAAATTCTGCAGGAAGATGTACAAGCAGGCAATTAGTGAGAACATGGAACCAGTACAGCCTGGAAACACACACACACACACACACACACACACACACACACACACACACGCACACACACTACCCAACATGTCTACAGTTTGATGACTTGGTTTCATACTTATTCTTCTGCCAAGCCAGAGGCTCCACTGTGTTATGAAGGCTTTTTTTATGAAGAAAAACTTTTGCTCTTGTTGGCTTCACGACTGCTTTCCTTTCACAGCAGTTTTGAGCTGCTCATTTTACCCACAGACACCACCACATACCAGCTTATGCTGACAATGTATCCTTCCAACAGCTAAAGAGGAAGGGGTTATCAATCCCACATATCTCAAAGTAAATAACCAAGATCAGAGGACCGATGACACGGATACATTATCACCTCTATTTCATTCTTTATTAGCTATGCAGCCACTTTATCCCAGCTCTTTCTTTTGTACTTATGATCCGTAAATACATTAACTGGATTTAATTACACCTAATCACTTTAATGCAACACATTACGTTGTTTTTTTAATTAGGCTCTACGCATCTCTAGCACATGAGAGCTGTACACTGCATTATCCTCAAGCGTGAGGAATAAGGCCTCTTTGCTATTTAATTACTGAACTGAATTAGCTTTAATTTGTTCTCTAAACAAATACCTTCTAACCTTTTATACGTCAGTGTTGGTGGGGTGCAGAATGCCTCCATGAACACAAAGACAGAGACAAGCGCAGAGATGGCGGGGACGTGCAACTACTTGTAAAGAAGTGTTTGTAGTACATTCATTTCAAAAGGCTCATTTATAATGACAACGTGAGACACACACCGGACATACATCTGATCTATCTGAACAAGTTCACAACATGACGCAGCGTTACTGAGTCATAAGCTTTAGGTCACACATTGGTAAGGGGTTAAGTGGGTGAGCATCCCACCAAATGTTTGTGAGGACATGTAAGCATGTGTCTCACTTCTGTTCACTCTTTTAAGACAACTTTGCTATAATTGTTGGCCTGCAGGCTATGTGTGTGTGTTTGAACCTTAGCCAGAGCTGAATCATATCTCTGGCTCATCTACAAGCCCCAACAGGCTCCTAATTGGCACTGTTGTTGAGCGTTGTGAGGAAACCCAGGAATTTGAATGGGTTATCTGCTTGAATGAGGGATAGGATCGTTCTTATCAGCGCAGGGTCACGGAAAACCGATTAGCACTTTGCCAGGCACGCTGTCGTTTGCTGGCTCCTGAGAACAAAGGTGTATCTGTGTCTGTCGTAAAGATACTGATGTCAGATAGTTTAGTTTGCAAGAGTGTGTCTGTGTGCGTGTGTGTGTGTGTGTGTGTGTGTGTGTGTGTGTGTGTGTGTGTGTGTTCAGGCCAGGATACTCAGGTACTAGGGGTGGGAATCACCAGAGGTCCCGACGATACGATATTATCACGATACTTAATTCCCGATACGATATTATTACGATACTGCGATATTATCACGATACTGCGATACATTGAGTATTGTGGTATATTCAGTTTTGCGATATATTGTGATTTATTACCTTTTTTTCAACCGCAAATTGTCCCCAAAGGAAAACTTTGTCAACATATTTTATCTAATAAAATAAAGTCGTGGGGAAGTCTGTTCATCGCACTTCAATCATTTTAATTTACTTTATTATTCTAGGACCAAAAAGTTTATAATTGATTAAATGAAAAAAGATCGATACTTGGCTTACGTGTATCGATACAATATCGCCTTGCAAAATATCGCGATACTATGCTGTATCGATTTTCCCCCCCACCCCTATCAGGTACTCATACTCAGTACTCCGATATCCACAAGACGCTCAGTAGATAACAAATGCTGCCGACTAAGTGCAAATATGAAAAATGTAATAAAAAAAGAAAAAGAAAATTCAACAAGAAATTCAACAATTTATTTTTCAACAAACTGGATTGTTTGAGATTCTTACCTGACTTCCCTCCCTTTGCCAGAAGACAGCAGGCTGAGGGTTTCCTTTGGTTTCACACGGGAAGGTGGCAGTGCGGCCTTGAGCCACAATCTGGTCCCTTGGGCGGATGACAAACTGGGGAGCAGCTGAAGTCAAAGGGCAGAGACGCCAGTGTTAGTAGAGCGGCGGCTCACGGGGCGGCCAAACATAAGGGCAGGAGATTATCAGGGCGTGGGGATTTCAAGCAAGAAAACAAGCAATATACCACACGGTCAAATCAAAATGGGAGTGCCGTACAGAGCTTCCATGCAGCGTTTGTCAATCTTTCGCTCTCTAATGGCTCTGAACAGAGGAAGGACAACATTGACTATCATGACTAGTATTGCCATGGTAACCAGGTTGGCCATTCATCCAGGTAAGGCTGAGGCTGAATGAATGACAGTCACATTGGCATTCACACAGGGAGGCGCCTCGGTCACGTTGGCGTTTAGATCTGAGACAACACAAAGGCACACCAAACATCCAACACTGTGAACAGCTATAGACATTTATGGGTTAATCACGTCTGACTTTACATATGTGAGATTTATTCCGCATCAGTATGCATCTCAGAGAAAAGTCAAGATCTGAAGTGGCTCAGTACTTCTGATCAAAGTTGTATCAACAGGGAGTGAGAGACAGACAACACTATTTTCCTTGTTTACCTCTCCATCAAACGGAGAAGAGTTATCACTGTGAATTGGTAGTGTGAAGCTTTCTCAGTCAATATTCATGACTCCATCAGGAGCCAGACCGGTTGTCACACACTTTGCAGTCTGGACAGAGTGAGACATTTCTGACTGACAACTTGGCAGATGCAGTTCAATAATTAAGAGAGAGGAGTTTCGGGATTAGATTAGAAGAAGTTCTGTTGGTGTGCAGTGTCGCCGCTCTGCGCTCCCTGACCATTCCTTGCATGGTCGGTTTGGGAGGCTGGCGTTTACGTCACCCCTCGCTCATATTTACACATGTTCGAGACATGATTCGTCACAGGAGTGCGTAGCTGGGGTAATACCAGAATATCATTATTTATTTCGTACTTTATTACTTAATTACAACAGAAATGTTGATATTGATAATATTAGAATTTACTTAATTTCTTCTGTAAAATAATCAACAACCTCAGTATCCTACATATGGATGACAGCAGAGAAGCAGAGAATACTTTTTATCTTTAGTCCTTCGTCCATAGTCTATAATTATTAACTACCAGTTAACTGGACTCCCATTTCTCAGACAATGTCTACATGCTAAATCTAAGTACAACTGCAGAATACTACCGCAATTATCTCAACTGCAAAACCAGATCTCCTTTAATGTCTGAACTTGACCTGAGGTAATTTACTGTGTGACCCGAGACCTCTACTTGTTTATTCACTGGGGGTCTTAGTCCCATGTTTGCCAAGATAAAACATCAACGACACGTGCCTTGCAGGAGGAATCATGGTTCCTGCAGAGATACTGAAAGTCAACAGATTACAGACTCAGTGCAGACAAAGGATAGTAGAGGCCATTTTTACAGATTGTTGTAAAATTATATTAAAAAAAATAAAATAATTCTGAATTGTTGCAATGTAACATCTTGCACCCTTTCTGTTTCTTTTGATTTCTTTGTAAGTCTTTACACTGACAAGCCAGCTGGTTCCAGTAAGGCCAAACTCTTCCCATTTGGCTGGTTTCTCCATGTAATCCCGTTTTGGGGGTGTGTATTTGTCAAAGATACACACTGTTGGGAATGGTACAGATGGCTACAGATTTACTGCCTTCCCGTTTGGCCTTCTGCAGCTTGGATATCTTGTGGCTCTCACAATGCTGGGCCTGATACAGAGCTCCTAAATCATGCTCTGGCAAGGACTCAGTTCCCTCCCTCCACTTCCTCTCTGTTCCATCCCACACACACTGCATTACTAACTACTCGCTAAAAATATGGTTTAACACCTTACAGACTGGTCCCTATCAACTGCTGCGCCCAACCTTGTCCTCTCTCACACCCTCTCCGTCGTTACCTCCTTTGTTTTCCCGATTCTCATAGACTGTTGATGCACACACAACCAACTTCATTTGTACTAAAGAGGTTACCAAACTAATGTCCATATCAAATATCAAATTAAGTTTTGTGAATGTTTTTGCAGTTAATACTTGGCTTTTGCTTGTGAAGATGATTTTTTTTGCAGCTAGATATAAAAAAAAAAAAAAAACACAACAAATTGTTAGATACAACTAGATTTCACCAAACTGTGCCAGGTCAGAATATTCACAATATCTATCAAAGCTGTAGTTTGGGCTTGTGAGCTTTTCCTTGTGGTGTAAGATTAACCTTGGGAGTCATTCGTTAACTGCGTCACTACTTTATCCCAAGAACACTAACGTCGGGTGATTTTCCCCCGTGCGATTATCATTTTCATTGTGTCGCCTTTGTCTGAGTTGCGTGGGTCCTTGTGTAGCTTCATGCTGCGCACTGACGTTATTGAAAGTGGGCGTGTCTTCCTGCTCCAATCCCTGTTTTTTTCAACAGGCACGTCCGGGTGATTTTCACCCGACGTTAGTGATAGAGGGTAACATATTTCCGGGTGATTATTACCATTGCGGGGAGACTGTGCCTTCACAGGCTCACATGTCCCAGGAACGGGTGGACCAAAGAACAAGTTCATAGCTCCGTTATTTATATTTTTAATCATGTTTTATTGACGACTCCCTAATTTTTCACCCGATTCTGAGACTTTTCTTAGGGTGCCCCTATGATACCTGTTTTTCGTTTTATGAGCAGTTCTATAGGGTAACATAAAAGATGAGTACTTCAATTTGCCTTGAATTGTTGTATTTTAATATATTTTGATGAGAAGTATTTTTGATCAGGTACATTATATCGGGTAAAATATACCCAACGTTAGTGATGGTGTTACTATTTGTAACGTTAGTGTTCGAGGGTTAAATCTCCCTTTCTATATTTAAAATGACCTTGGCAAGGAATTAAATATGTGTGTGAAATGCAAGGGGGATGGACCTTAAAAAGGAAAAGGAGGCCCGCAGAGAAGAACGGATTAAAAACTCAAATCAAGAGAAAGTAACAGTTTCACAGCTCAGGGCCAACTCACACTGGCCCTGTTTTTGATTCACAGACCCTTAATGACACGTGAGAGGCTCCTTCCTGTCCCCTCCTGAGGAAACACATGATCACACGCCCATATTTAATTCATGACAAGCCACATCTGCCTGGTCTGGAGAGCAAGACATCCATTCAGTATAACCAGGCACACAAACTAAGAAGCATTTCTTCCTCCTTTAAAATCCCACGTTCAATCATATTTTATTCAGAAGTCAACGGCAATTACCGTCTCTTCCCACAGGCAGAATGTGTAATTTCCACCATCTTCTTGAAAGCTGACAGTTTGACAATCACAGAACAGCAACCAGTCCTGCCGGCAGTGTCTGGATTTTTCCTGCCAGTCAAGCCTGTCTCGACAAACACTTCTGCCGTTCTTTTCCTCGCCCTTCTTTGTCCCGACGCATGTTTCTTGTTCCTGCATTCCTCCTGTTTCTACTCTCAGAAAGCACACCTTTCTCTGCAGATTGCCCATTTACACTCACTTCCTCCAACAATTCAACATATTCCGTGTATCATCTTTGGTTCTGCCTTGACCATCCCCCCCAATCCATAGGGGAAATACAATGAGATCCCCGGCGTCGGTGTCATGGGGCTCAGAAGGAGAGAAGCTCGTCCAAAACAAACAGATCTCAGCTTTGTGTTCCAAAAATCCACAGATGGCTTCAAGAATTGCAAGTTAAACACGTGCTGGACCATATGAGATGACAATGTCTGAGACGTCACACTGCCAGCCCACTCAGTCATTGTAAAGATCACCATCAGGAATCCATAGAGCCTGCAGTTTAGTGCTACACTGGGAACGGGTTGAGTTCATGTACTTGATAACGCTGTGCTGTAGGATGATGTCGTTTAAAGCCAGCTGCCGGTTGAAATCAAGTCATTTATAAAAATACAAACCGGCAAAAAAAAAATGCTTTCTTTATTAAAAAATGTTGCTTCATCATGTTGATGTTATATATAATATAGATTGAGATAGATTCTATATACTTAGTTCAAAACATATGGATAACTCAGAAAACATAGAATCCATATTAAAATAAAGTGTTCTCTTGGAGCTTTGACTCTATTTTCTGTCAGAAATAAGTGCAGCTGGCTACATTGATGAGGCTGGGGACGCGTCACATCGAATTACCAAACAGACCTGCTGTAATAGGCCATTAGTGTTTTAGTAATCCAGCTGTAAAATCTCCACAGACTACACAACTATTTGCAAACAATAATTTGAAGGGTACACAATGTGATGTGACACCTGTGTTAGTTAAATGCAGTCATGGTAAAGCGAGGGTAATTGATTGCCAAGCAGTCAAATACGATAATGTGTATGGAGAGGGCATGCAGGATGGAATCAAATCAGAAGGATGGGTACTTACCGACGGGGCGAGCTGGAGACACAACAATGGAGGAGTGGATACACAAAAAGGAACAAATCGAGACACAGACGCACAAACACATACAAAAAAAAAAAAGACAAACAGATAATAAAATAAGACAAAAATAAATCAAAGTCAGAATGAATGACATGTTGTGTTGGGGCCAACACATTTCTGGCACAGGGTAAGCGTGGCAGCGAGGATCCTGTAGCTTTTGTCCGCCGTCAACTGGACAGTTGTAGTGAGAAGCTCAAAGCCTCGGTTTCTCTGACACAGAATGCTGAAGGCAGTCTGGTATGAGCGCCCCCTGGTGCTCAAACATCCTTTATTGCATTTAAATACATGCGGGGGGCAGCCAATTCCACTCATCCGAGACAAACAAGCTACTGGACCTTCGCTGTCTGCATTAATGGAATCTACAATTCTACGGATGGTGTGTGTTTGTAATAGCAAGGCGAGGGTGTGTTTATCACTAGTGCTGATGGACACAGCAGAAATAAGACAGCAAGAGGAAGAGAGAGATCAAGACATTTAATAGTGAAGAAAGCAAGTGGGTTTCATTCGGAAACTGGGGCATCTGGAACCCCGTTCTCTATCCAGAAGAGTTGGTGCAGTTCCCAGTGATTGCTCTGTGTTACTGTCGGCGGCAAGTAAAACACTAAGATGCTACTTTCACAAATCCAGCTTCCAACCCAGACCTTGTTCTATCTCCCTCTGGCCCCCTGTGTCGCCTTAAAACGCTCCACGGAGACCTTAAACACTTGGGTTTAATGGGAAGAAGAGTGGTGAAAATAGGAGAATTATGGTTAGAATGTTTCTATTAACCTCGCAAACCCCAGGTGTGGGACTGGCGGTGTGCACCAGTAATCTGTGAAATGGCTTTGCTGACTGGCTTTTTGCAGCATGGAGGATGGCGTGGCTAGCAGACCATTGCGACGGGGGTGGGAGGGTGACCGAGTGTGTCAACGCTGCACTTGGAAATGTTAATAATTAAACACATTCATAGACATGTCTACATCTTTCTCGACTGGGAGAGTCAGCATTCTGGATCTTCCACCTGTGTGAAGGGGACCCTGTGGAGTGGACTGCAAATCTAAAGCTCACATTGGTGCGCAAGCGCAATGACCTCAGCGGCCCGTGAGTTCGCTAAAGTGTCGCCACGTGCCAGCCAATCGTGAAATAAAATCGCAAAGAACAAAAAGGTGTTTCGTACCTCTGACGGTGAGAGTGGCGGAGGCCTCCAGCTTGCCCACGCGGTTTTCTGCCACACAGGTGAACGCGCCCTCGTCGTTGACGGAAGCCTTCTTCACTCTCAGCACGTAGTCGTCCTTGTCGTACTTGATCTCGTACCTGTCGACAAAGACGTAACATCACAACACTGCAGTTGCCCCGTTCAGCATTGAATGCAAATACCGTACTTTTCGGGTTCTAAGCCGCTCCTACGGCTGATCAGTGTCCCCGCTGTAGCAAGCTAGTAGCGCTGCTAGCTAGCGCTGCTAGTAGCGCTGCTAGTAGCGCTGCTAACTAGCGCTTCTGCTGCTACCGGCCACTGCTGCTGCTACTGTCCGCTGCTGCTGCTACTGCCCGCGTCCCCTCTGCCCAAGTCGGGTGTCGAGCCTGGTCCCGCTACCTTCGGTGGTTTTCAGGGAGCTAGCGGAAGTTAGCGGGGAAGTGACGGAGCGCTAGCAGGAGCCCCAGCTGGCTACAGCGGGGAGCTGTCAGGGACACTGACCGAAGGCAGTAGCGGCTTATAACCCGAAAAGTACGGTACTGTCAATTTAGACAAAACATTGATGCCGTGACAAATAAGACGTGCTTCAAGTTTTCCACCGATGCCTGTTGAGCTGGAGCTGTGGAAAAAAAAAAGTGTATTTCCTCTTGGAGAGGAAATACAGACCGCGCAACGGTTCATTCTGACGAACGGAGATTGCGAGGGGTGGAGGAGGTGGGGGTGATGTCAATTATTCAACAATGACACACAGTACACAGAGAGATGTGCGTTCAGTTGGAACCCTCAAAACTCTTTCAATATTCATGGGAGCTATCTCTCTCTCTCTGTGTGTATATATATATATATATATGTTTAAACCATATCCAGAGCTGTGTGTGTGTGTGTGTGTGTGTGAGTGCATATGTGCTGTTCGGCCTCCCCGTCTTCTCATTGTAAAGCAACTGACAGAATCAATACAGCAACTATAGTTGGCCACAATTTCAATTCCACCGCAGCAATCTAATGTTTTGTGTTTAGGCTTGTTTGCAGATGCTTATATGTGTGCCGTGACCTGTATGCATCGCATGGCCGTTGACACGGGGATGATGCTGGTCTGGTTTGTTGTCTGAGTCTGTAATTGAAGAGGGTGCTGGCCTGGCAAGTGTGTGAGTAGTGTGCTGACGGGGGCGGTGTGGCGGTGCTCTGTCAGCCTGACAAGCTTCTGCTGTCCACCGTCTGTCACTCACAGACACTGAGAACAGGGTTGAGATGAACAGATAAAGGGCCACTCTATGAGAGCTCCACACTATGTTTGCCAATTTAAAAGCCCGGCGTAGAATTTCAATATGATTATAGATTATTTCAGATGATTAGTTTCTGTAACATTTCAACAATGAGGGTTGAATTGGGTCAGTCTGCGTTACTTGCAGCCTTTAAATCCACGATTTGGAGTCTGCTGCCGTATTTTCTTTTAATATATTACCGCTCAGAGTCCCAAAAGTCTGAATGTTTCAAATCCACATAGGGTCTTTAAAGGATAAGCCTGATATTATATTATCCTTTTATCATAGCTTGTGCCTCTGTGCCATGAAACTCTAAACTTGTAGTCCAACAACTATTAAAAACACATAAAAGAACCAACATGGAGCTAACCCTTCATAGATTGAAAATGTAGTCACAGTCACAAACTGCCACAGCCATGTTCATGGTAATGAAGACATTTTCCACCCGGTGCAACAGTATGACTCTTTTATGTGTTTTTAATAGCTTTTAGATGACAATAGAGCTCCATGGCAAGAATATGTTATATTAGGCTTTGGCTACACAGATGATACCTGTTAGAGGGATACATTCATTTGGGGTTTTGGTCTCTTCTGAGGAACAGTTAAAAAAAGATTTGACTTCAACTTAAACGGTGATGTGTTTGTACACATGAAGGTGTCTAACTGACCATTAGATATGGCAACATACTTTCTAAGATGACTTTAGAGTAACAGTAAGCTGTGGTCCATTCCCCTCAGAGTGGGAAAGACCCCTCTGCTCGACCATCAGGTGTACTGATGGCTGCTTGCCATTGGCAGCTGCAGGACTAATCTGTCCTGTCTTTTCATTTTTTTCACCTGCTGTTATGACATTTCCTGAGCAAGCATTCAAAGGCAGCTTTATTGAAGCACATTCCTCAACTCTGACTGCCAGTTCCTCCTATCCACACAGGTACTTAAGGAGCCATAATGATTATTTGACTGAGTCATGACTGAATGCTTTGTTCTAGAGAGAGGGTATGTACAGTTCAGGTAATGTCGGGGGACATGAATAAAGCATTTATTGTTGAAACCGAGTGACTGGCATCCAAAGGCACCTTTTTGGGACATGCCTGTTGTCAGATGAAAAACAAACAAGGGAAAGAGGGTCCCCTCCCAAACCCTGCCTCCGGGTTAGAACGGGAAGCTCAACATGAACTATTGACTTGAAAGGAGGAGGTGGAAACATGCAAAAGACGGTGGCAGGGACAAGTCAGGGCTCAGGGAAAACACCATGACTCCCTAACAAACCGTGATGATAGCAAGTGAGCGGGCTCATTTTATTTTCCCAGCGCTCGCAAAACAACCAAACCTCACCAGCTCGGTGCCAACAAACAACAGCAGGCTCACAATGTCAACGCTGACATGCTGATGTTATAAGGGGGTACACGGTTTGCCAATGTTCACCGTGTTAGTTTAGCGTGTTAGCGTGTTTACATTTGCTCATTAGCAATTGATTAAAGTACAGCTGAGGCTGATGGGAGTTTTGGAGGTATTTGGTCATGAAGCAAATGATTGGATACAACATTTAGAACATTTGCACTTGATGAAAAGTTGAGGGGTGTATTCCTCTCAGTACCATGAACGTCTGTATAATGTCTGAGATATTTCAGTGTGGACTGACAATGACAAAGTGACATCCGACACCCTAAGACGCCACGCAACTACCACATGCTAAAATGAATGCCAGCTTGTGAGATTACAGAGCTTTTGTGCTAGATTTCTTTTTCAAACTATGTAGCACAGAGCTACAGGTGCTACAGCTGGCGAGCTAGCAGCAAACATACTTAAAAGTGGCTGAATGGGTCATCACAAATCATTACAACAACTCACAGGAGAGAACATGCCTGACATCTGCCGTGTGGATAACCCACATATGCGCACAAACTGGACAACATGCTTATTGTTCCTGGTCCCGTCTCCATCAATCTCTCAAAAACAGAACCCCAGGCTGGCCCATGACTTATTAGAGGGAAACATGAGCCCAATCAATCTGTAATCAACTTCCTATATGGAATCAGCCGAGATGACAAGATGAGTGGGAATACTCGAAGAGGTAGTTGTGGCCACACACACACACACACACATATGTAAGTACACACAGAAAGGGAACAGTAGCTCTTTATTGAGACTGAATTGGGGCAGAGCTCTGTTCTCTATTAGAAAAGGAATGTAATTGCACATGTAGAAGGGCTGTGGAAAGGATAGGAGAGCCAAGTTCACTCTCCCTCCTTTTCAACTAGAAAAAAAAGGCACGCTGTACACACACACACACACACACACACACACACACACACACACACACACACACACACACACACACACACACACACACACACACACACAAAGAACAAGGTATACAATCACCCAACACATATCCACACATGTGCAGAGTCATTCACTCGTGCAGGGAGATGAGTGATGGGAATGTAAGCGAATGCCGAGACAAAGCAGTATTTTTCTGGGTTGTCAGCGCGATGTGTTTTGCTGCACGCAGAATCCTGTTCAAAGATGACAACTTTATTGGCCAAACTTTAAATGCATTACATCTCAAAAAATCCCTTCAGGTCCTCTTTAGAGGATTTGCCTTGAAAGTGCCTGTCAGGAACACACTCACCCGTGTTCCACCTTCCGACTCGTTGCCAATTCACCCACATTAAGATAATCGTATCTCTCGGTTGCGTGGACGACTGAACGCGCACGTAACAGTCAGCCGCAAAATGACTCGACTTGAGCGGATCTTATCTGCCTCGCCTCTGTGTGTACACAAATGGGGCAGGCGGTAGGCAGAAGGGTTGTGTGCCGACTCCGAGCACATGAGTCAGACTCAGGATACAGCAGGGGGACCGATTCCAGCCAAGTCTCTGGCCCTGGCTGCTCCGACACAAAGTCCCCTCTCTGCTCCATTTCCTTCTGACAGTCTGATCCACTTTCACACCATCTTACTGCTACTTTAACACATCCTGATCAAAAGAGCTGGAGTCTACCTGTCCAGGCCTCGTCACCCATGAGAGGGAATCAATTAACCGCTATCGCTTCTCATCTTCCTTCTGTAAGGCCATTAGCCAGAGCTCCACTCCTTTTTTTTTGTGTGGCATCTCTCACATCTTAGCAGGGTCAGGGGCTTCCAATCAGTGCGACTAACATTCATCACTTTATCCGACATTAATCAAAGATCAGATACTCCTTGTGGTTAGGCAGGAGGGATTTTGTGGGAAGAAAAAGGATCCTCCTAAATTTGCATTTAAAACTGTGACTTCTCTCCAGTGCCACGGAAAAAAGTTCCAGCAGTGGTTTGGAGCAGACACATTGGTTTGTACTGGATAATGTTGCAGATCGACAAAGAAACAGAAAAAGTGCAGCTCATTGGCCGATGCCTGGAAGCCACTCTCACTCTCTCTCTCTCTCTTTTTGAGCATGTGTGAGGAACAAAGGATGCACAAGAACCAAAAGCACGGAGGAAGATAGACGCATATGCTGAAGTAGTCATTTGTACTTTCTTAGCAGTGAAGAGGTGTTTTTTTTTTTCTGCTGTTCCACAAAGATGAAATACACTGATATGAATGATCGGCAGTGCATCTTCCTAATGAATGCAAAATCGGGGCACATGTGGCTCAGTGGTTAGCATGCCCGTCTTTCAATCAGAGGTTTTGTGGTTTGAGCCCCAGCTCCGCTAGTCCACGTCAATGTGTCCCTGAGCAAGACACTTAACCCCTAATTGCTCCCCGTTGCTGTGTCTACGGTGTGTAGAGCAAAAACGTAAGTCGCTTTGGATAAAAGCGTCAGCTAAATGAAATGTAAAAAAACCTAAATGTCTTCATTCTGTATTATACCGTACTTTTCGGGTTACAAGCCGCTCCTACGGCTGATCAGTGTCCCCGCTGTAGCAAGCTAGTAGCGCTGCTAGCTAGCGCTGCTAGTAGCTCTGCTAGATAGCGCTTCTGCTGCTACCGGCCACTGCTGCTGCTACTGCCCGCTGCTGCTGCTACTGCCCGCGTCCCCTCTGCCCAAGTCGGGTGTCGAGCCTGGTCCCGCTACCTTCGGTGGTTTTCGGGGAGCTAGCGGAAGTTAGCGGGGAAGTGACGGAGCGCTAGCAGGAGCCCCAGCTGGCTACAGCGGGGAGCTGTCGGGGACACTGACCGAAGGTAGTAGCGGCTTGTAACCCGAAAAGTACGGTAAATGTTATATTATTACATTATTTTGTTGTTGACACGATCAGTGTCAATAGAGCATAAAAGATAAGATATACTGCCGATCATCCTACTGCCATGCCACTCGCCAACCCCTTTCACACGCGCTCTCATAAATACCAGATGTATCCACTTATATACATCAGGGGAAGTAATGGAGACAGGAACCATAGCCTGCCGTCTTTTCATTCTGCTGAGTGGCGGAGGTGAGAAATCACTGAAACTGGATGGTCAGCATAACACAGGCGCTCCTGTCACACCAGCTTTAACAGCTCTTTCAAATAGAATGACCCACACACACCTCTATCGTACACAAACCCACACCCTCACACACACACACAAAGGGATTGAGTCAGAAAGAAAGGCTTTTCTGCTGAATGTTGCAGGGGGCTGTGCTGTGGAGGTCAACGGGGACAGGGGGGCCTGAATACAGATGGACTGCGAGACCGAAGGGGCTCTGATAAGGCGCAGGAGAGGGCACAGGGGTCCAGAGCAAATGAGGAGGGAGAGGGAAACCAGAGGGGGTGGAAGATGTGGGCCACACACTGAGCCGGTAGCCAGTGGGAGATAACACACGCTGCCCGAGTCTTTTCACTGGGATGTCAAAAACTTTTTGCTCTCGAGTACTCCTCCCCTGGCTCTCTGATGTGGGAGCAGCTATGGTTCCCCCAAGATTCGACAGAGAAGCTTGACGGATTCGTATTGATATGATTCTGAAGTTTTGAGAATCTTACAAATAATAAATTAGCCCGTTTACGCACAACCAAATGTGGTGGATGTACATTTAGCCACGTCACGGTGTGACATTGTAGTCCCCAACGTTTGCTTGTTCTACCCTTGTAAAACTCAAATCCCCAATTAACTATTGTTTTTCAGCAGTTATTGGTCCTCTAATAATTTAAGTCCCCTCCTCAGAGTATTTTAGAGATCCATTAGCTCAGCACACAGCTCTGTGTGACAATGGAAAAGTAGGAATGGGTTTCTTTCCCCCCCCCCTGATCTGAGCCACAATATAGTCCTATTTGGATAATGAGAAGAAAAATAAGAAAAGCCATTATCAGAGTACGATACTGCAATCTCAACAAATGGGCTGATCTAATTTCAGCTACAGGTAATTATTCTGTCTTGGCTAGTCGGCCTTCCTATATCTAATTCTTTGTGTGGTGGACTTCATGTATTTAACACCATCACCTCTCAGACTCCAGTCCTCTCTTACTCCGGCTTAATGAAAATGTATAGTGGGAATTCAGAAATAACCATTTTATGACACTTATATTAACAACAATGTACAAAAGAAAAGATAATTAGAATTTGGGACCTTTGTCTCATAGAACCAGATCCTGTAATTTGGCATTGGGTGAAATACAGTCAAATAAGAGTCAAGGTCAAGCACTCATTAATTGTGCTGTGCTACAATTAAGCGTGCAAAGAGAAACATGAATGGCACACTGCTTTAGGCAACTCACGTAAACAACTTCACCTAAATATTTTCGCATTTAGATGAAGGTGAAGAGTTGATGCAAATGTCTATATTCCCATTCATAATTAATGCACCTGTAGTAATAATGCACCTGTTGTTCCTTGACAATTCTAGCTATTTACTCTGTGAATGAAATGGTTTCACAGGGATATTTCTCTGAATGTTGCATTATAACGTACACTAAAAACTATTTAATTGACCTTTTCATTACATTGCAGTACTAATGACCCAGAGGAGATAAGCGTGTTAGGTGATTGAAATCTGGTGCTTACAAACACAGTAAAAACACCCACACAGAGGAAAAAACAACAGCATTGTCTTTGTCCTCTAATTGAAACTCTTCTCTTGCTGTCTCTATCTCATCCTCTACCCCACAGAGACTGAAGCCAGTGCCATCCTGGTGCGCTTTATGTCCATGTGCCAATGTGTGCATGTGTTTGCCTGGGAGGCTGCTGGAGCCACTGAGCATATTAAAGACATGTTTACTCAGCTGAGGCTCCATTTGCCTTCTTCCTAGTACACAACCTGTGTAAAGGGACCAGCAAAGACCAGTTAAAACAGTTTGATGGTAAAGAGGGAGCGGTCTGACTAAGTGTCTCTTTCTACAGCTTACCATAATAATAAGGACAGTGCGACCTTTTCGGATGAAGAGCAAACAGAGACCGCTCTTCCCTTTGCACATCGGAGAGCTTGATCTTTAGTCGTCTTTTATCCCTACGCCGAGGACCACTACTGATACGGCGACAGACGTCCCCGCGGTGTAACGACAAAGTGGCTGTGGGCTGCAGTAGCTGTTTTATTTCTTCCTCTTCCGAGCACTTATCAAACTGGAAACTATTCTTGCGTGGGACTTCAAACAATTCCTCTGTCAGTCAGAGAGAAGCCCTGTTTGATGTTTATTAAGTGAGGATAAGCAGGAACAGTTCCTCACTTAACAATACGAGTCTTCTTTTTGGCACGCCACAAAAGGCAGCAGAAAAAATGCCAGAATTAGAATATCGCAGTCTTCATGCTTGCTTTCCGCTTCAAAGCAAAACTGGAGAATTAAGCGTAGCGGAAAAAAAACAAAAGACCTCGCTATTGTATTTAGAAACAATTCAATATTTAATCGCTTATTCATTTCGGCAGCATAACTTTTTCACGTTTTCCAGTTCATTTTTCCCGTATCCAAATAAGGACGAACTTCAAAAGGGGGGGCGAGACCGTTAGGCACGTGACACTCGTCCTACTCCGTTACAGATCTGTTAATTAGTGAACAAAATGAACTTGCTTCCAGAGCCAACTCCCTTCTCAAAGACACGAGTGAAATGCGTCTGTGTGTCTGCCTTGGCACGGCGCTCGCGTCGAACTGCCCAGTGAACCAAATCCTTATCAGACACAAACAACCCGCCCACGCTCAGCTCTGCAGCTAGCCTTGAGTGATGTCAGGTCCACTGAGTGTATGTTTTATGAGGTGATTCCAAGCGGTGCGTGACTGGCTCGTTGGCTGGGGACCGAGCGCCGGTCTCTTTGAAGTCCGCCCCTGACAACGACGCTGCTATTGACTTTGAGTCCGGTGACTCGCGGTGACGCAACGGGGCAACACACGGGACACCGAAGAGAACAGTATCACTACAGTGTATCATCAGTGGCTTTTTTTTTTACAGGGAAGTGAGACTAGACTGGAGCTGGCAACTGTGCTCTTGGTAAATTACACACTTGTATTCCTCTTTCTTTCGTCAGTCTCTGTTTTTGCAACAGTGAGCGCATGTGTCCTGTCAGCGAGGGTGTCGAGACTGAACGGGGTTAAATGTGTACGAGAGGGAGCGATGATCTCCTCCGGTGCCAAGATTTCACCTGAACGGCTGCACCTGTACGCGTACACTTGAGGGCCACGTCAACTCTTTGTATCTCCTGTCATTCTAGCTGTCTCTGTCTGCTTTGCAATGAGCCATATTTTTCCTGCTCCTCTAGATGTCTACCTTTCAGCCTACCTGCCCACTTTCCTGTCACTCAGTTTTAATTGTCTAGCTCAGTATCTGTTTGTCTTCGTGCAGACCCCTTGCCTTGACACGAGACACTGTCCTCCCCCCGTCATGGCTGTGTTCTGGGGCACAGTCATTTTACTCTCAATGTGCATTGTGTGCAGCTTTACAGAGCTATTAAATGCCCCCTGGCAGGGTGACTCATCATTAGTTTGTCAGTCAGACTGACATCAATGCCTCCACAGCTCCTTTGCATTAAGTGCAGCCTGTCACATCAGTGCCACACACACAAACACAGTTTTAAGAAATCCTTCTCTCTTGAAATAACGCATCATTTTCTTGAGAACATTCTTGTCGATGTACATACCTCCCACGAGGAACATCGATGTCGTCTTTCCTCCAGCGTACATTTGGCTGAGGGTCTCCTTGTACTTGGCAGCGGAACTCCACCGTCTCCTCCTCCAGGACAACCTGATTGATGGGCCTCCGGAGGAAGGTTGGTCGCTCTGCAGGATGGGCACAGAAATAGATCACTTTTGTAATGTAATACCGTGGGTTTATGTCAGTGTGTGAATATAAAGTGAACGCATCGGACAACTCACTTAGTTTTCACTCATAAGAATTCTGTTTACATCCGTCAGTCTGAACATTACCTCTCTGTGATTGTCTGTGATCTCTTCTACGATCAATATATGGACAAATAAATGCGGTAATGCCCTTAAAAAGCATGATCGTCAGAAATTAAATTCAACTGGAAAAAACGCAGGGCCTACTTTTCAGCTCTACGTACACGAGAGACATATCTCAGGTTGAGAACTATAGAGGAACTGAGAATATGCAGAGGCATTATGTGAACGTTGCATCACTGAGGAGAAACGAACGTTTCAGGAGAACTGGAGGAGTAAAGCTCACCAAACACTGTGACTTGTGCCGTCTCGCTGTCCCTCTCTCCGACCATGTTGGTCCCCACACAGATGTACATGGCAGCGTCGCTCTTTCTTGTGTTGGAGATCATTAGCTTCCCTCCTCGAATCTAAAAGGAAAACAAGTTTAACCTTAAATACACAGATAAAACATTAAAAATCCCCTATGCACTGAAGCAACAAAGAAATGATCCCTCACTTGCTTCCAATACATTAAAACACTGTCAAATGGGTTCAATCGCAGACCATTCCAGAAGCAAGAGCATTTTTTTCTTATCCTAAGTGCTCAGGGACTAAAATTAAAGTAAAAGAACATATAGAGTCCAGGTATTCAAACGGATGGTAAAAGTACTCACGGTGATCCTGTCATCCTTGTCGTCAATTCGCACTTTGTCTTTCTTCCAGTAGATGGTGGGTTCAGGATGGCCTCTGGGAGGAACACACTCAAGGATGGCTGGCTCTCCTGCTGCCACCACCACGTCTGCCGGGTTCTGTCTGAAGTCATCTCGCAGCACTGAGGAGAAGAACAAAAGAAATGGTTCAGGATGAGGGCGGTTGTGAAGCATTACACGGAATTGAAATGCTGAAATGTTAAAGTCCACCATTTTGAAAAATGTCTACATATGTATTGAGTTGTGTGCTTAACACAGCGTGAATGCTGCTTTCGTTGTGGTTATTTGAATGGGACGTGCAGCTTCATCTGACAAGGCAAGCGCGTGAAGGCTAATTGGAGCTAATGGAGGTCCCTGTGGAGGTAGCAGAACAAACAGAGACAGAATGCCCTGAAGCCTGGTGTCACTCACATGTGAGAGCTTACAGGGGTGCAACACGGCGTCACTTTGCTAGCATGAACACACACACACACACACACACACCTATACACAAATCAGATACGTGCTAATGCAACAAAAAAAAATGGGTGGTCTGATGAATAAGTGTGGCATTGTAGCTTAATCACCCTCAGGTAGGCCTTGTCATCACAGAGATAGCCTCTCACTCAGCAGGGTGTTCAGCATAACACACAACACCCGCTATTTATCAAACAACAAGAGCTGCTGTCACACACAAAACACACAAACTACCAGGATACAACGTCCATACCAATGAGTGAACGTGCATAATACCTAATGTGGTAAAAAGGGACAAACTGGGGGTCGCTCTGGCTCTCCTGCTGTGTGTACTCAAACAGATCGCTCTCCATTTGATCTCCAATAAATCTAATCTGTGGAGTAGCACTTTAGGAATTTTAGCTACAGCGGTGTCCACCCGTGCACCAGCGAGGGACACATGATTCCTCTGAAGGATAAAAGGACTAAGCTTATTGGGGGGGATGTTTGAAGATGCTTGAGGAGGGCTAAATTAAGGGCAGCGCCACAGGTCCTTATGTAAATTCCACGTTGCACTGGGGACAATGGTGGGGAGGGCCAGGATTATAAGAGCGGATAACTGGTCCCTGCGCTCCCGGCTTCTCTCATCCTTTCATTCAATCGCCTTACCCCTCTCTGCAGAAAGCCGCACAGCCATTGTCTTCTTATTTATTTATTTACACCAAGGGGAAGCAGGGCGGAGGAAGAGAGGATGCTTTCAACCCAATTATCCTGGGGATGCACTGGGGTACCGAGTGGGACTTTTGTGTGACATGAATTCAAATGAAACCTTTACACAGGAGTAATAGGGGAGAATACAGACGAGGCAGAGGTTTTCTCTCAGTAATGCAGGGCTGTCCTATAAGAGCGAAGGTAATTAGCCAGATCCAGCATGGCGGACCCCCCTGGCCAGGGTGGGCACAACAGCCACCACCGCTGGGCTCTGTATTTTGCATTACAAACAGGCGTCCTGCAGTTTAAAATCATAGCCAGGTTTGGACCATACACAGCCTGTTGTTTTCAAGATGGAGTTGGATTTAATTGCTCCTTTCCATTCATTGCTGATAGCACCCATGGGATTTTGTCAGAATCAATTTCCTTTGAAACGGAACAGTGACAAAAGAAACACACGTTAGGTGCATCATTAAGGCGCGTGTGCCATGCAGTCTAATCTGATCTAAAACTGCACGGTACGTCACAGTAAATGCATCCCTACCCCGGCAATCTAAATAAATACACAAAATGTGGAAACAGAAAAAGAAAAAAAAAGAGAGCCAGCCACACGATCCAGCAAATAAAATACAACACACACACACAACCTTGTTGCGGATGGGATTGCAAACTGTGTTGCAAACAGCTACAAGCAAGCAAACAGACACCACTGGTATAGGGGTTATGCCCTGCGTGTTGGCTAGGGACAACACTCTGAACAGATATATTTACTGAGGAAATGAGGGAAAGGCCAACCCAAACACACTTTAGTCCACTATCTCATCCTAACCACAAGGTCATCAAAGGCAACTTCCTACGGTTAACGCACACACATAAAATATTCCCAAAATCCCCCTAGCTTCATTACAGTATGAGCATGTATCTCTTGTTGCCTGCAGGCACCTCTGTGGGCTCAAATACCCTTTTGTCAGGGATCATAAGGCAAGTGAATGCTTTCATATTAGAATCACAACATGGCTGTTTTCTCTGTTAATCTATGTGCTGTGCATTTGATATGTGTGTATCATTAAGTGGGTCTGGCGTATTTGCTGTCAAAAACTGAACTCCGGCTCCAACTCTGAGGCCCTGTAGGCATTCAGACCCGAATCATCCGACAGACGTAAGGTAATTGCCTTTCTATCCCCCTGAAACACGCCGCTCTTCTTCCGCTGACAACATCTCACCTCCCATGGAGTTTCAACGGGCCCCAAACTCTGCCGTCTTGCTTACTCGCTTATTAATATGTATATATTTCTACATTTACACCCCTCTGTTGGCAATTGCTACAGCTGTCAATCCGGCTGCGGGCTAAAAAGAGCCCATATCTGAATAATATTAATCTGCCTTTGCCTCTCGTATTTTATTTATTTCCCAAATTATCAGAGGAGTGGGCTGACTTGAATGAAGGAGCATCAGGCAGGGGGGGGGGGGCAAAGCATTGTAAATGTGCAGCTCTTTCAGCTGGCACTGTTTCAACACCTTGAACTTATGGGGAAGGCAGTCAGCTTGCAATGTGCAACTGTGAAACAGCCAAGGGGTTGAGAGTGGAGGTCTTTGCCAAAATAGAAACACAAAGGGAGACACCCACACAGTTACTTTGTAAAGCAGGTTGTCCTACATTGGCAGGGGAGGCCTATGCCAGCAGCCATTAGGGAGGTCCGCCTGTGTGTGTGTGTGTGTGTGTGTGTGTGTGTGTGTGTGTGTGTGTGTGTGTGTGTGTGTGTGTGTGTGTGTGTGTGTGTGTGTGTGTGTGTTCTGACCTAAGATGGACTCTGCATACAAAAAAAGTCTTCCCGATGCAGGTTGCAGGTACATGACAGCACAGACACCCGGCATCATAGCATAGAGGTGGCAGGGCAAGGACAGGTGAGGAGAGATATTTTGTACAGTGCACCCTTTTCTCCCACCCAAGATATTACTCACTGGAGGGTGACACCGCTTGTCGGTAAGATTAGTGGGGAGCCTTGACTGAAGCGTCCAGCCTGCATACTGAGATAAGTGCTGACAAATGCCTTCACCTACAGGAGGGTACCTAGCTTTGGCTCACAAAAGGTTGCGCGCACGCCACAACGCCACAGACTGATGTCCTCCGTTTTGACATTCACATCACTTTGATGGACATTCACCACACGCTCCAAAAAAACGGATATATATACAAACCTGTCAAACTGTGAAATGTTTCTTAAAAAGCTGCAGGGCGTGGTATCTTTTTTTGTGACACTGCAAATGCAGATGTTTGTGTATGTTTGCGTGGTTGTTATTACATTTCCCTTCCCTATTTGCTGCCATGAAAGACCCTCCGCGCTTTCACAGATACACTCCTGGGTCAGGGGCTAAGAAACACAGAGAGAGATTACAACGGCTAGAAGCCCGAGGCCATTCCCCGGCACCCAGGCCCACCACCTTCTACCCACACTCTGATTAGAAAATACATAAACCATGCACACACACACACACACACACACACACACACACACACACACACACACACACACACACACACACACACACACACACACACACACACACAACCTCGGAGAGCTGTAGAGAGGTAGCTCCAAGCTATAATATCATTTCGTTCGAGTGCTTTTTTTGCGCTTCATCCGGCAGAGTGCTATTACAATACCGCCATTTTCAATTCCACCCTTAGAGAAAAGAGACAATATATATGTCACTTGACAAAACATACCAAATCCACTCTATGTGCTGTCATTGGTGTTTTGTATTACTGTTGACGCTGAAGGCAGGAGAAGGATAATGCCACACTATATATTACTAAACTGTGAAAGGAGATGTGCCCCATTTGTCTGGATGCAAGCTGTTTCTCCGGGTCGGACTCGCTCATTTGCCCTCCCACCGGCCAGAGCTAACCTTTGCCCCCCCATCCAGATGCAGAAATTACCCCCTCAGCAGGCAGGCAAGCAGCAGGTTCGCACATATCCCCGACATTGCTCCACAGAGGGGTTGCAGGGTCAGACCAGAGAAACAGCTGCGCAAATATGGCTGGCTGGCTGGCGGTGCCCAAGGCTGTACCTCCTCTGAGAACTGAGACTCTCATCATTAGCAAAAACTCATCACCATCTCTCTCTGCCGGTCTTATCCTCTCATATCACCATCAGAGGTCATTCTCTGTCTTTCTTTTCCTTCCATCTTCTCGATCCCACAGCGTTGTCCAATGTGTTGCTGCCTGCCACCCCTCCGCTCGCTTTCACGTGCTTGTCAGGGCTTTCTATGCACAGACTGCAGATGAGGTTTTTGCAGATGAAGCCATATACATGCACACCCAATCATTCCCCACAGACCATGGCCAAGCCCGATATGATCTCCTCCACCATTCCCCCTATCTGCAAATCCTGGGCCGAGGGATTGTAAATAACACTGTCACTTTCGCAGATAAGATGCAGGAAATATGGAAAAGAGTGAAGGTAAAGAGAATCATATGGTCGGCGGTGATACCATAGTGGGGGAAAAAAAAATCACAGGTGGCGATATCATTTGAAATGTGCATCTTTAATAGAGCCTTGGGTGGAAGAAAAGAGACATATTAGTGTGTGTGTGTGTGCTCTGGCAAGAACGTGGAGAGAAAAGAGGCGAGGCATAACACAACACAACAGGGGATGAGGAGAGGATGCCTGATCAAGGTCAGACTGAAGAGGTGGTGAGGAGCACAAAGGTGCTGAATAAATTGGGCTGACTGTAAACAAATGGAGTGCATTCCATCAAACGCATAGCACAATGTCGTGCCTCCACTTCTGATTCAATAGACAAGCCTAAACAAACATCCTTATTCAAACAGCAGCCCCGGTCAAAGCTCATTTTTTTTTCAAAGCAGCACCTCTAATTTGGCCTAACAAGCCCCTGGGCAGCACCATGATGACAGTGGGACCACAGTGGGCGATTCTACTGGTCGATCCAGGAAAAATGTGTGGCGTCGCTCCTGAGAAACAATATAATTAACTCTTAATGAACCTCTTTCCTTAAGCAATACCAACACACACACATACATACATACATACATACACATTCTCTCTCTTTCTCCCTCTCTCTCTGTCACACACACACACACACACACACAATTCAATTTAGCCTAATCCATGCTTTATGGTAATGTATAGCTCATTAAAATGTTAGTTAAAAACTCATTAAAATTCACTTGAAGAAGTAATGGCTTCATTACAGTAATATGCTGAAAAGCAAAGAAAAAGACAAGGACAAGGAGAAGAAAGAGAGCAGAGAGCGACAGCTTTCTAATCACTTAATTGTCTCTAAAATGGAATACATTTGCATAATAAATAACGATGTGCTGTATCCTCCATTCTATCTCTGTTTTTTTTTTCCCCATTCTCGTAGCACTCTGTAATTAAACGCGACAATTAAAAGATGCATTTTGCCCCCCAAAATGATTTCGGTGGCCACTCCAGATTTCATTCTGTTGTCTTGTTTATGGTCATGAATGTGTTCGCGAGGCTTGGCAGATGCAGACAGTGCACGCGAAACTGGAGCTGGCTGATACCGGCGAACAATGTGCCCATGGGTCTTTGTGCCTGCTCCGATAAGGCATGATGTTGTGCTGATGCTTGTGCTCGGTCCAGAATGGACACTTTACAGCCGGAAGGGGGAGTAAGACGTGAAGGGAGGAGAAGAAGGGGAGAGGGGGGGGGGGGGGGGTGGTTGTAGATGAGAGTGGGATTGATTTCCTGCCAATTCCAGCACAGACAGGGGTAGTGAGGCATCATGATGGAGCAGGTGGGTCTGCTTCCTGCGTCGGGTAAAGGAGGAGCGGGGAGGAAGTAAAGTGAGAAGAAGAAGAAGAAGAAGAAGAGAGGAAGTCGTGCACTCAAACGTCTCCTGTTAATGTCTTCTCCCTTGGTCTCCTATTGCATCAGTCCCATCTAAACATGACGGATCATACGGTATGCGAGCTGCTGGGAGCTTTGTGAGGAGGAGCGTAATAGGGGCTGAGTAGGCATATTGAGAGTTGAATAGTGAATCAGATTTTGGAACATCTGAAAGCAGCTGGAAAAGCTGACCATACGTCTTGTTCAACTTTGGGTTTAGATTCTGATCAAGAACAAAGTTCTGTAAAAGTCGTGGTAAATTGAAGTAGCCTCTGGGTCTCCTACTCTGGGGGGAGATGGCTTAAAGAAAACTAAACTTGAAATAGTGAGCAATCCTACCTCCTCATCTCTCTCATGAGAGTTCTCTCATTGTTCCCAGCTGCGGCAGCGACACTGGTATCGAGTCTGTGTGTGAGTCATCGTGGCAAAATGAGGTACTGGAGACACCTGCTGTAGCAGAAACTGCCACAGAGGCCGTTTTGAGTATTTGAACAGCTGTTTATTTTCTGTCTGTCTGCATCTTGCGATAGTGTCGCAAGATGCAAGTGTCACAAAACTTTACAGGTGTGTACTTGAGATCAAAATGATATCCCCATATGTGTTATGTCCAGGGGAACCCACGGGTTCATGAAAGTGACGATGTCTTCAACTTTTTCCCTATTCTGAACATACAGAACAAATACCAACCTTCCATCTGCCATCTTAATCACCTTCTCCACCACCTCAAATAATGTCTCAATATGTCATTACGTGCCAACCCAGTCATGTAGTCTGAGTTCTTGGCAGCAGCCTGGTTTTCGATTCCGACCCCCCAGTCCCTCGTCCCCCTCTTTCTCGCCCACTTTTCCCTGTCATTCTCCAGCAATAAAGCCAATAAAAAAAAATCTCATTATTTTCCGTCCTCACCTTCAGTGTTATAGTGAACATGTATAACGCCCCCCACAGTTTCCTCATGAAGCTATTCAAGTGAAACAGATGTCACGAGTCCAGCTGTTACACACTGTCGCACTAGAGGAGTTACAGGAAATTACCTGGATCTAAAAAAAAAAGTCTAAAATGCGTTTTTTTATTTTTTTTTATTTTACTATGTTTGTGTCTTCAGCATATTGATGTGAGCTGAGGCCTAATGACATTGAGGTAGCGACCTTCCTCGGGGAAAGATAATCCCCAGGATGCTGCTGAACTGTGTCCAGGCTCGTGGAGCAGGGCTGGAATCCCTCAGAGACAGCACAAAACACACACACACACACACACACACACACACACACACACACACACACACACGCTAAGTCGGCAATTTGGTGTGGCACACTTACACAGGCTTCTTTGCGGGAAATTAAACCCTTGCAGTCAAGTTTTGCAGTCCACTGTGCGAATCTTCATATAATCTTTAATAGCTTCCCCATCTTTTTTTCTTGATGCCAGCCTATTTGCTGCAGCTCCCTCTGTGTGTCTATTTTATTGTTTTGGTCTATAATTGGATTGGCAGTAACGGTGAGCAGAGAGACGTTAAGATCTTGTAAAAGGTGTCACTCTGCTATGGCGGCCCTGTTTTAATTAAGCTCTCGGCTGGAGTTGATCAGCTTTTTATCTCGCTTGCTGTGATGAGCCCCCCCATGTGCAGCGTTGTGCGGAACAGAAAAGGAGCGGAAAGTGCTCACAACAGCTGTACTCGGCCCATTTTACTGGACGCAGCCTCCCCTCCCCAGACGCCAATACACATCATAAAATGTCAGTGTGTTTGTGTGCACGTATGCCATTACGGTGTCTCCCCTGTGCTCATTGTGACAGAGCCCCACCCATCAGCGGTGTGCAGTCATGTGTGTACTGGTGCAGATGCAGAGCCAGCCCCACAACATGGAGGCAGAAAATGGTGCTGCAAACATCTGAAACCAACACAACACTGCTGTAAATTCAAAACTAATCCTACTTTACTTTACAGCTGCTTGCGCATGTGTGCATGTGAATGTCAGGCTGATGCTGTAGGCAGTGCTGTACATGGCATAATGATTAGAGAGCTGTTCATCACAGTCCTTGCCTGTTCCCCCCCCTCCTCAATCCTCCTAATGGCCTCCTCAGATCACCTTTCCTTCAATCAATACCGCCTGAAAGGAAGAATCCCACACCTAAGGACACTTTGTTCGCCACTGTAGATCACAGGTGACACATTTTCCATACCAGGAATCGTCCGCTGCCGGTTCTGGATCAGAACCTTACAGAAGACTTTGAACCAGCGCTGACATCCATCAAATGTAAAGGTCTGGCCGTGGTCGAGGTGGGTGGTTCGGGAAGGGGGGGGGTTGATACAGCGAAGATTTGTGAGCAGAGGAAGGCCGAGGGTCTGTCAGTGTGGCGAATAGGAAGCAGGCAGCAGGTGAGGCGGGGCGGTAAATCACGTGCAGCCCAGATGCAGAGACATTCAAAAAAGATTTATTGATCATTTTATAGATCTCAACTCTTGAGGAGGAGCAAAAAATGTAACCGGTTACGGAGATGACCTTTTACAACAGCCTCGACCATGGCTAGGGATTCTTTTCCTCCCCGTCTCCATGACCCCGGTGTGCACGTGTGAGCTGTTTATGATCGAGGAGATCGAAGCAATTCACCATTTAGTCAGAGTCTGAACAACCCGCCCCACGACCACCCCGAAGATGTGCAATACACTTTACTTTTGTCTGCTGGAGCTTGATGGAGTGCTGCACATAACATCTAAATACTTGGAATAAATCGCAGCGGTGCTGCTGCCTGCTCAGCAAATCACTGCTACATTAGGCTCACATCAGTAGCACGCGCACACACACACACACACACACACACACACACACACACACACACACACACACACACACACACACACACACAGTTTGTGCTGTAGAGTATGTCAGTTTGCATGTAAAGCCATGCAATAACACACTGATCGATCAATCAATGCACTGGAATATTTAGGATCAATTAAATAAAATCCTACGAGACAGCAAGCATGCATGCACAGACATGTACATCTGATTCACATGTCTGTGTTTTGACATGCCATGCGGAACACTTCAGCACGGTTAAGTGCTCTGACATTAGCTATCTGAGCAGAGCGTTTAAATGATTCATGGAAGCTACGCATGCTCTGGCGTCATTCTGTGCGCACGACAGTCGGGTTGCTTCTTTTCACAATCCAATTCGTGTTAACTGCATTACAGAGGAGTAATTGGGTTAGTTCCATCTGTAATCAGCTTACTGCCTCAGTGCAGCTAGATATACCTGCACACCCGGCTTATGTAACCTGCGTGCTAATGAGGGGAATTTCATTCATTTCAGGGCACTAGAAACCCAGGATGCTCGCTCAGGTAATCTGGGCCGCTGGAGCCGTCAGTCTGCATGTAACAACCCCGGTGTGTGTGCGCGCATGCGTGTGAGCGTGCGAGTCAATCCATGCTCATATTATCATGCAAATGGAAAACAATCTGAAACACACCACTGGCTGCCATGCTCAGGATCTGTGCAGAGTGCTGTGTCTAAACCATTGCCCGCCCCCGAGCCTTTTTTTTTTTTTTTTCTCCTGGTTTATCCCATTCCCTCTCAAATCGTATAAGGCAGCACATCACGTATGCAGATTAAACGGTATTGTTTTCATCCTGTGTTGTGACTACAAACTTGTCCAATACATCTCTGTCGGCCGAGGTTAATCATTTAGGCAAAGGAACCAAGTTAATGAGCCAACTTCTAATCCGAGGCTATTTGGAGTTCTGTCAACAGTATTGACTGCACTGCAGATGGGATAAGATATCGTTGGAGGGCACCGATGACCTACATAGCAAGGACAAGACAGTGGCTCAACAGCAGCACAGCGATCCCACAGCTCTCCAGGGCACAGATTCTGCAGCAAAGACCCAACGCTAAAAAGACACTGTGTGTGTGTGTGTGTGTGTGCGCGAGTGTGAGTGCGTGTGTGCAAGCATTTCCACTTCCACCCACGCAGTGTCCTTTATCTTTACAGTCCCCATCTTTGATATCACCCAGTATAAGAATCCAGTGAGACTAGCTATATACTGCTATTGCCACTAGCTGCTGTACAACACACAATCAATACTGATTTCACCTCGCAATTAGCTAATAATTCAAGGAGCCAGAACTCCTGAAGGGGGTGGAGTGGGTATAGCTGTGGTCTGACACGTGTCTGCTGTGAATGATGCTCGTGTGAGAAGATAAAATCAAGTGTGTTTCAACCACAGAGAGCATTAAGAGCATTACGGCTGATAACAGGCTTTTATTATTCTATGAATAGGATGCAGACACTGCATCCTATTCATAGCGGATGTAGACCTGAAGTGGCCCTTATTTTAAGAATTCACTATATTAGTATTAGTTCAATAGAGTACTTATTCCTAAATCCTGTTAATTTCCCATAAGTAATTCGGTACATATTACAAAGAAAATAGAGACACTGTAATTGATTCAATTGCTTACAAGTATTCAACATACGGACAATTAATAAACAATAACAATAATAAATGAACAATTAACTCATATACTTGTATTTAAAGTTGTGATTTTCCTGTAGTTACATATTTCTTCCGAAGAAATTATTAAGAAATTACACCGACATAAGATAGATCGTCACCAGAATGTCCTATTTATTTGATCTTAAAATACATAATACACTATTTGAATGAGAAACTATGTCTAGTACTCCTGAGGATAATCCATTTTACAGTAAATGTAGCCTTTGAACCATCCTGAAATCACTTCAATTCTGAAGACAACTCCATCTAACGCTTGGATCAAAGGTGACTTTCTTGCCATTTAAGACACAAGGCACTTTTTCTTTCTCTTTGATTAATTCCAGGTCCTTGAAAGGTCACTGTGATACAATGACATTTGAAATCGCCACGTCTAACCCCAGAAAGCCGTGCGTTGGGGAGCCATTAGGAGGGACCGTAGTTGGGGTGGACATTTAGTGCGGCTGCATACCCCACTTGAGCTGTCTTTCTCGCCTCTGCTGGAATCCCTGATTGCACACAGTCACTGCACTCTCAGATCAGTGGGGGTGGTTGACACACATCCATGATACAGGCACACGCACACAGACCCTAACTCTCTCGCTCTCTCACACACGCACTGATGCTATAAACCTCCTGTATGTCTGAACACAGAAACAACCAGACGCACTCTCCCCCGGGCATTGTGAGACTATGGTTGTTGTAAAACCCAATTAGTGTGTGTGGTTTTATCAGTTCTCTCAGTTAGAGCCACACATACAGATAACAGCTTCCACAAGATTGTGTTTCGCAAGCCTGGAGATCTGCCCCCTGCTGGACACACACAGCCAAACATGTATATGTTGAGAGTGAATTACCGTGATCATGCATTCTGTGTTAATGTGTTCTCCATAGGAGCCTTAATCAAGATAAATGAGTGTAACATCTTAGTGTGTCTGTTTCGATAAAAGGCTAATTTATTATACAGAGGCAACGCCTTCCCTAATAAATCGACAACCCCACTACACACCACGAACCACATGTTGTATGCGTGTGTATTTCAACATGCATGCATCAAGCATTTAGATCTCTGGTGATGCAAGAAAGCCGCCTCCCTCAGTCTCCATTGCAAGTTGTGAAACAAAGATTAGGTCTGCTTCCGGTTTCCTGCTCTGCACGTCTCAAGAGCTGGATTTCTGGCTTTGAAATGACTGTAGCAGAAGAATGCAGCGGCAGCGGCGGCGGTGGCGGCTGACAGCGTCACAACACCAACCGTACGCCTGTTTTCAAAACACCTCCATCTCCCACAGCCGCATTAAAAGAGCAGAGCAGAGTGGTGGCAATCGCAGCCGCTGTGCGAGCCTCCTACTTCTGCATTCACGTGCCGCACCACTCTGGGGCCTTTGATGGCACAGATCACTGTCAAGATGCCGAGGATCTCACCAAACATTACTGTATGGCTGGAAGATATTGTAATAGCATTTAGGATTCTGCATTGTGTGGGAGGGCACATAGAGAACGCTTGTCCTGCACGTGTATGTGTGTTTTTTGTGCGGACCCGATTTAGTCAATTTGATTAGTATAGATTAGCTCATTATTTTCAAACGGCATTAGCATTATTGAATATCAAATGGCATTTTAGTGACTTTTCTCCCAATATCATTGACTTCACTGACGCTGGAGATGGCCCTGCTCAATAGGAGTCAAGAGCTAAGTAGCAATCCAGCCAAGAGACAGAGGAAGAGACAAAGAGGGGCAGACAGAGAAACAGAGTGAAGTGTGTTTTCACCATCTTTCATTATTCAGCCTCAAGCCATGAATAACTGAATAACTGAATCCATGATAGCAGCGACGGAGGGTTGTATTTTCATAAAGCATGTCTGAATGTGGGGGAAGCATAACAAGCCACAGGAAAGAATCCTCCTCCAGCAAAAGAGGTCTTTAAATGAAGAGCTAGGAGCTCCACTCATGCATGACTACCTCCTCTACGTCCATTTAGCACGGACCTTCGCGCCCGCACCCTTTTAACTGGATTTGCTCAGAAATAAATAAACAATGATGCTTAAAACAATCAACAATCAACAATCAACAATCGTTGATTGTCGTTTGTCTCGTCTAACGTCCCATGTCCAATGTATGCACCTTCCGCCTCGAAAAATTCCTCGTTTGTGAAAACATTCCTGGCAATAAACAGTTTCTGATTCTGATCTGATTCTAAAATGTCTACTACTTCTTCGAAGTGAATTGGATGGTTTGGCCAATGGGAGAACCATTGTTATTATAGCTACTATTAAGAGCAGAAAGGTAACAAGTGAGCATTCTGCCAAAGAAGGGGACCCCTGAACTCACCACGCCTCAGTTACAACCAGCACTTAGCACTCTCCACGGGAGATCTTACCAGGTAATTGTTGCATGTTTTACATCAACATGACCCCCGCAGCGCTGCGCTACTGACGACACAAACAAGGCACGCGCGCTTGCTTTGTCACATTATAGCACAAACACCCTTGCCCAGCTAAAAACCTATCATTAACACAGATAATCCATTGCCGCTCTTCAATAGAGCACTCGCATGATTGAAGTCGGTAAACTCATTTGTGAGAAAAGAAGAAAAAGAAAAAAAATAGCAGTTTAAAATGGCCTTTTTTTTCCAATTCATCTGCTGATTACCATAATCACTTCATGGCTGACAATACTTTGTAAATGTGTGTGCTATTAATTCCAGCAATTATGGGAGCTAAATGCAAATGGCCTGCGTGTGTGGACGGACCCATCGATGGAGCTGATAAAGCACAAACAAACCCAATCTTACGCCTGCCACTGTCGAGTGACCCTCTCCCGCTCCGCTTCATCATTATCCTCGACGAGTTTTGTCCGAGCAATTGAGGAGGAAAACTTGCGTTCCTACTCTACATGCCGAAAGTGGGTCCTAGACCAATTTATAGAGGTCATTTTACTGTGAAAATGGATTCATTCTGAGTTCACAGTGAATGCTTCTTGAAATGTAATGTCTGCTCTACTCTACACCACTCCAGCGTATGCCTCTAGACAGTGCCTCAAGCTGTAGATCACTCTCCTGTGAGCCCTCAATGCACTGTCAGACCAGCAAATTCCGCCTTCATTAATAGCAGCCACTCATGTCTGACTTAAATTAACGTGCAGGCTATCAATTAGCTTGGGTAAGGCCAGGCATAGTGTACTCAAGGGGAAAGGAGAGATGCATCCTGAATAGACTCTGGACAGTAGAGACGGATGATACTGCATCTTACTACCATCATTAGGCCTTTTTCTTTTTTGCTTTATTTTCCCCTTATTATCTCAAATATTCACCTGTTCGATAGAAAGTTTTCTTTACCCTTGACTTTCATTTTGACAAAATGCATTCCTCAGCCTTACTTTAAATCGTTGAAAACAGAGTGAAGACACAGGCACATGCGTACCGTAAACGTTGGGTTACAAGCCGCTCCTACGGCTGATCAGTGTCCCCGCTGTATCAAGCTAGTAGCAATGTTAGCTAGCGCTTCTGCTGCTACCGGCCACTGCTGCTGCTACTGCCCGCGTCCCCTCTGCCCAAGTCGGGTGTCGAGCCTGGTCCCGCTACCTTTGGTGGTTTTCGGGGAGCTAGCGGAAGTTAGCGGGGAAGTGACGGAGCGCTAGCAGGAGCCCCAGCTGGCTACAGCGGGGAGCTGTCGGGGACACTGACCGAAGGCAGTAGGCTTGTAACCGACGTTTACCACCATCTAACCTCATGATACCTCGATCAAATATGTTCTCCATAACCCCTTGCAGTTTCCTCTTGATTATGCATGTACCATCCATCTTTCCATCTACGCCTTTTCCTTGATGGGTTAATTTCTCTCCCATTGCCTGTTGTGCGAGTGACCCTGACGACCCAGGAGAATTCCCTAACAGGCTCCCATTGCCCATCAGAATTGATCGGTCCACAGCACCCTGTCAGACGCGATCAATACATCATTCCTTCAGTAACAAGCCCTGCTCGCTTGCCGCCTCTTCCTTCCCTGCATCGCTTTACTTCCATTTTATTATTATTTCTCGCAGCCGATCGATGCAGGCAAACAGACTCACTGTAAACCACACCACAATTAGAGCAGTGTCTAATCTTCTTGTTGACTCCATCTCCTTCACAACAGCCAGCGCATAAAACACAAATGATAATGAAATCTAATGGGATTCTGTGGAATTAAATCACTTAAACAATGAAGAGGGCCCAGCAACAGCTCTGAACAAATAAAGATCCCGATCGAGGTATATACACTGGTCAATATCGTATATGCACATCGGCTTAACAAGGCAGAAGAGCAGCTTCTCTTCACGGTGGTGCAGCATTTGGCCCCCCGATGCTTTCCACAGGAAAAGGTGAAAAGTTGGCAAAAGTGTTTGCGAAAATAAGCAAAAAAACTATGTATTCAAAAGAAAAACTCTCTATATACTAACACACACACACACACACACACACTGTACATGTACTTGTGTGCCAACCCACATTAGAGAAATGACACACTAGTGAACACAGTTGGAAGTGTAGATCTATTTTCATCCGATTAAGTGAATCTCTGCAGAATAAAATTACATTTCTAATATTGAGCACAGGAAATTACATGCTTTGTAGTGATAATCTAATTATAAAGTCAAGCCTTAATTAGGTTCATTTTATTAGGGGAAGCACTAATGACATGGGATGTCAGCATTTTTTCCCCCCCAAGAACTTTAATAATATCCTATTTCTTTGTCTCTCTCTTTAACATGAAGGGGTTTCCAAAATTGAGGTTAAAACTGTCAGCGGCTATGAGAGAGCTGACTTCTGCAGTGTCATCGAATTATCCGCTGGTTCATGAAGAGACCAAAATAGAAGTACAGTAGAGCTCATTTCATTATTGAATTATATATTTAACACGGCTGTGTAGTTTAGCCTGGGTTTGAGGGTCGGCCTGTCTGAGAGCAGCACTGGCGATGTGAGAAAAGCTGCCTGCTCGGTGCAGGCGCTGTACGGGGCAGCCGTGTGGAACTGCAGGAGTAATTAGCGAATCGGCCCCCAAGCACCCTGTGAAGTCCAGCCTTTGAAGGAGGGAGCTCAGACCGATCAGTGGCCCCTCTGATGTATGTTTGTGCATCTTTCAAGGGAGTGAGAGCTGCTAACGAGGCCTCATCTATTACCATTTGAGATGTAATTAGCGTTGTTGGAGGAATGGAGCAGGGCCAAGCCAGAGTGGCTCAATCTGGGCTCTGGTTGCCTCGTGTCCCACAAGGATGCAACAGCAGGAGGATGAAGTGAGCGAGTGGAAGGAGACTCCCTGGAGAGGAGACAGGGCCTCAGCAGCCCTGACACACAGGCCAAGCAGACACATAGCCACCATACTGAAGCACAGGGGTGCATCAGGGCTGGCACCACCCGGCTCTTTGTTGAAGAAAGGGGGCCTCTAAAACAAACATATGCACATGTTGCACAGCCCCAATTAATCAGTTGAAGTATCTGTCGTTGTGAATACTGGTCAAAGTTTTTGCTTTTTACAAGGCAAACCAACAATATCATCCAAAAATATATATTGTTGACCTCTTCTGGGTGTCTTTACAGTTGTGTAAAGTTAGTATGGCACATCCAATGTGTGATAATGTCGCTTCCACAGCGATGAAAGAGTCTGATAACCTCCACACCTCAAAAGGGACACTGAGATGTCTTTTTCTCCCTCTCCATCCTTGTCAGAACACACCCATCTCGTGGTATTCGCAGTAGCGCTTCACTATTAGCCTTCTCCTCTCTTCATGTCCTTCTATATGTGTGTGTGTGTGATTCTAAGTGAGGGCCAATCTTTGGGGTTACAGTGGGGTGAGGTCAGGTGTGACTCGTGCTCTGTTGGCTGCTTTAGTCAACCTTTAATTCGCTTGCCAGCCCCAGGGTGTCTGGGAGGCCATAAGGGTCGTGACCTGTTTTCACCGGACATCAGCACTGATTTAGTGGACGCTAATGAGCCAATAGTCTTCATCAGGTCTTCCTCTACACACTTACCACCAACATATTACACAATGGAGGTATTACATGCTACATGGTGGAGACACCGGCGAAACACATCTATTTGTTCTCAAGCCCTCCGTCTAAACATGTAACTCTGAGATGACTAAGACTCACTGACAGCTGGTGAAAACTTAAGAGACCGAAGCATGGGCCGTGCACGGTGCAGTCACCTCTCTGGAGAGAAGCGGTGTAACTGGAGTGGGAAGTGGGAAGGCTATTCAGCAGAGACCGTAATCTGTGTCAGGCCAAGACTTTTTTTCTTTCTTCTTTCTCCCCCTCCCTCCCTCTACCCACTACGGTTGTTGAACTAGGACATGAGGCAGGGCTGCTAGCATCAGTATGCAGCATGGAGACGAATCAATGGGGCCTCGAAGACTCTCCACTATCTCTCTCTGTCGCAGCCCCACTATTAATGAGCGGGAACCAGGGCCCGTCCACTCCCCTCGTGGCCAAGCGCTAAATTACCAGCCGTGAATCAACACAGCATTTATGGGCAACCGCAAATTAAAGTGGCTAAATCTGCAAGGACAACCAGACCTTGTACAAACAAGAGGATGGGTCCCAAGGAATCCAATAAGTATATACATGAATAGAGAGAAAAATATATAGTGCATAAGGCAAAAGGGCTTCCCTCTGTTCTCAGTGGACACATTTGGTCCGGTGTGATTGAGCGGATCAATGGTAGACTCGTATAAATGCCAGGACAAGCACCTGGCTAGGCACTTATTTTCAGTAGAGCACAAAAACACAGTAAAAAAACAAAACTGATATAGACCATATAAATAAGGAGCATGGTAACATAATAAATCGGTAAACAAACAGTAAAGCTGAAGGGGGAAAGGCTTTTAAACATTTAAGCGCAGCGGTGGGAGATGCTGCAGGATGACCTGTAATGGGAGAGGGGGAGGGAGCGGAGCAGTGGTAAAAGCCTGATAAAATAAAAGACTGTACCCTCACTCCACTTAGACGTCGGACAAAGAGATGCTTTAGGGAGTGCGTGAGCAATATCACCATAAAGTCACAACATGCTGTGTGTCTGCAGCTGTTTCAACGCCCCCTGTCTGCATCTCTAAACACTGAAATGAATGAGTAAAAAAAAAAAAAATCCATCAAGAATGTTTACAGAACTAAAGGTTGGCTTGGAAGAAAAAAAAGTTTAAAAAAAACAAGTTGTAATGTATATTAGATGTCTAGAACATAAAACAAATTGCGGGGAATGCCAACAGTGAGATAAACAGTAAAGTATGAAGATTATCTGAATAGTAATTACCAAACCTTCTAATCACAACCTTGAGAAGAGAGAGAGGGCGGCTTTGCGATTCAACTTTGGGCAAACACATGCACATGCATGCATAACCCCCTTCATCACATCTCTGAAACCTGAGGATGTCGCAATATAAAGCCTTGTTGGCAGAAATAGATGTTTATCTAAAATGATAGCAAAAGCAAAACCAGGCAGTTTCTATTTTGTTAATACTGTACATACTTTGAGTGGATGTATTCTGCCCCTGGCTCAAGAATACGACTATAGCCTCGCTCCAAAAATCATTGAATCTGAGTAACAAAGGGTATTGTCCTCACCGTGTCAGGCAATCAAATGGATTGGCTTACTGGAATTTGAGCAGCTAGTCTTTGAGTTGGTGCCAAATAGAGGCGTTTAGATAAAATAGAGAGCCACTGCTTGCTTGATTTAATGGTTGTATGACTTTGAGTACGTGGTCCTATGCTGTGGCTTTACCTTTTCGGATGGAGAGCATGGCCGTTTGTAGGTCATTGTGCTTTTGACAGTATGTCAGTAGGTGTCAAACTTTAAACGCTTCAAAATGGGCCTCCACTAAAAGTGCCTTGGGAGCAGAGTGCTCTCCCCCTCCTTCCATCTCAGTGGTGACAGTCCGCCACTGAGGGAGAAACAGTCTAATTTCACTGCTGGCTGACATCCATTCAACGTGAGTGATGAGGGAGCAAGCCCCCACGCACTTGTGTGCACACACACACATGTATACTTGCATGGCCAGAAATACACACACACCCCCACACACACACACACACACAGACAGAAAATGATACTAAAACAGTAAACTCAAAGCAAGGTTGGCCGTCTTGACAGGCCCATTAACTGGCCACTGCCTGCCATTTCAGTAGTGTTTCACAGCCTCCAATTCCAGAGAAATATACTGGCCTGCAAAGCCTTACTGTACGCTCCAGTGCACCACGGCCCCTCAGAAACCATCGCTATCCATTGGTCTGTCCTCTGCTTGCACCCCATTCCCCCTCTTCATTATCATGCTGAAAACAAAACTGCTTCAACGTAATAGGCTGCCATTGCACCTGCCATCAGGTGCTTCTGAAGGTGAGGGTTGATGAGAATACGCACAGACCACTCAGAGAAAGTTAGAGGCAGTGAGTGAGACATGACCAGAGATGGGGGGCCCTCTGGGGTTAGGGAGGCCTCCACCGTGATAGACCCTGATGAAGATAAATGGACTGGACCAATATGGCCTCCCGTGTGGCGGGGTATCATCTACAGGAAAAGGGGGGTTTTGGGTGGCTGGTTGGATGACGGACACACAGCCTAATTGGTGACCTGCGGGGTTAGAGGTGGGGTGGGGAGGCCTCTCCACTGACTGAGTGGCACGAGTGTCAATCCATCCTGAGCAGCGGTCAGAGATCAAGTGATCTGCAGAGGGAGAGTTAAAGGGATAGGGACGCATGTCTGAGACACGGCCCGTTTGCGGCCCTCAGAAAGAAGGAACATTAATCCCAGATTCTCCGATTAAAACCCAACATTACAGAATCCCTCCGATGAGCGAAAAACACAACGAATCATGACGTGCAAGTACAGTTTTGTCGCACTTTCGGCAGCAAATGTTTGAGTTTAGCATGCTTGTGTTTAGCGAGGGAGTATAAAGTGATGATGACACAAGAGAGGACATTTCTTTGTTTGCGTGTGGTCCGTCGATATTGTACATTGCGCTCAGAGTAAAACAGAAAAAAAAGAGATCTCTTGTTGAACACTAATCCGAGTCAGGGTTTGAACATTGCCCTCTGTGTTCAGTTCTTTTGCAGCAGCTGGAGGGAAATCGATCACGCGCCTGAATTAATACTTAATCATAGCGCCCCAGATGCTCTTAGCTGAGGCCCGTGTCCGCTGCTGAGCAAACATGGGCTGCACAAGGAAAGAGGTTAGGGTACGGGAAAAAGGCTAAAACAAAGTGCATGACAGAGTGGACTTTGAGCTTCTGTACCGTCAACATGAACAAATACATAGACACATATTAACATGCATGAATGGACGTATGCATGCATACTCAGACAACCGTCACTAGTTGTCAACATTACATGCATGTACAGTAGCTGGCTGAACATAAATGGTCCAAACTAACTGCATTCACCAGAAGAGCTGACCAGACTGTCGGACATTTCATCTCCTTGTTAGTTAAAGCCCATTTCCATCCAAGATAATCATGTAGCAAGCCTTTGTCTAGTATTATTATTTGCGGAGAATGTGTGCCAATGTGCTGCTCGGCCTTCATGGACAGAACAAAGAGTGACAATAATCCAGTGGAGAGGAATGTCAACATGTTTCTCCTTGGTACAATATTGAAGTGACACCACAAAAAAAGGATGTGAATATGAAAGGCTCCAGTGTGCAGGCGGCCATTGGAGAGACCCCTCCCCACGCCCGGCCCAAGTCTATTCAGACAGAAGACTGCAGTGCCACTGTGTATGAGGGGCTTTCACCAGTGACTGACATGGCTAATCACACTGGCATCTGATTGGAGAAGAATGAGACAGAAATAGCCATTAAGGTAATCCATGTGAGAAATGGTTTTAAACCCTGTTATTTGCTACCAAGGCAACAGATGGAAACACATATATTGTCGCGTCTCACCATAGATGAAACATAATAATGGTTGGCCAAGGACTGTCTATGTCAACGAATGAATATTTTTCCTTTTTGGAAAAGAACTGTGCTTTTAGAAAGCCACTAAAAAACAACCAAAAAAAGTTATATTTTTGTTTGATAAATGGCACATCTCTATAATCAAATATGACCATTTTTCAAACTCACCATTGGTTCATTCTCTGTTGAGCAACTAATTGATAAATCATTTCCGTGCAGCAACTTGGACTGTAAACGGCTATTGTTTCATTCATTGCTATTTCAACTGACTGCGTACTAAAAATGATGAATGCGGAAGTAACAAATAGGGCTGTGACAGGCCTCACCATGCAGGAGGTATAAAATAGTACCGCGCTTGCTGAGAAAACAAAGAAACAAAGGAAAAATGAGACGGACAACAAACCCGCGTGAATCAAAAAGGCTTTGTGGGCTTTATCTGGCGGCACCATGTGGGAATAATAATGACCATCTTGGATCCAAAAGGACAACCATTCATCTTAACCCTGGTCCGCCTGGCAAAACTCATAATCCCCCCTAACACCCACGACCCACCACTAGACAGACAGCAGGAGAAAAAATGGCACTTTGGATAAAGGCACGGGATAAGACAAAGCAAAACCCATTTCCCCCCGCTCTCTTTCGACTCAGCATGATTATTTAACATTCCCTGGAAAACGCTCCATCTGCTAGCTGGCATTAATTCCTTCTTTTACCAAATCTTCACCTTTACACCTCCAAGATTATGTCACTCCCTAATGCCCCCCCTCTCATTTACTCTCTTTACTGCTCCTTCAATCAGACTAATACCTTTTCCCTAGTGATGATTCATTTTATTCAGTCTTCCTTTTTTTATTCCTTTGCTCTGCAGCCACACTAGCATCAACGGCTCTTTTCTCTTGAAACATCCTCTATCCATCATAGCAGGAAGCCCGGTCTGAGCCCCCACCCCACCATGCACCAACTGTCCTCCTCTCCAATCCAGCTTTTTTCCCCTCCTTCCTCCCTTAAACCAGCCATCAGGATGAACGATGGTGAAGGTTAGATAACTCCATTTTCACCCCTCTGGCTCCTGACCCCGTCCCCGCTTGCCCCTGGTGACATTACTAAATACTGCTGTCTCAGGGGGAGTGAATGGTCTCTCCATTTATTTCGAGAAAGACTTAGCCTCCCTTGTTTGCCTGTTTCAGTGTGAAAGATCCCCATGTGTCAAGGTTTGTGTCTTTTTCTGCACTTGCAACACAAAACACAAACGGGATTTGTTTTAATCCTAAAGGGTTTGAGGCCTTTTATTTGGTATGCGTCATAACCCTGAAGCCTGTGAAATACATCCAACGCCACCGCATCATTTCCAAAGTACACTGTAGTTCTTCTCATTTTAATCCCCAAAAAGTAATGTGATAACATTGGCAGAGTTGTATAAATATCTGCTACTAATATGTGTGAGCCCGTGCCAGTCAGAAACAGGATTTCAGTCTCTGTGTTTTTCTGAGAGGACCGTCAGCCCCCAGGGTCACTGTTCGTCATCCTCAAAGAATACAGCAAATTCGCCAATATGATCCTCAAGTAACGGATCAAAGAACTCTGCAGTCATGACCCAAATTACACCACTGTCGTCAGAGCGTCACAAAGAGGAAAATTGTAAAAGAACGTACGGCCACAAGAAAGGAGGAAGAAAAGAAGCAAGCCAGGAATGATCGACAGTTCTAAATAAAAAAAAGCTGTAAAGCCACAGAGAACAGAATGAAGACCGAGACAGTCCAAACCGCGTGGTAAATCTGATTAAGCGTCAGCGCGACGATGGCAAGCGAGTCTAAGTGACTGAGTAAGTGAATAAACAAAAGGAGAGAAGATTGTGGTGGCCGCCTGCCACACCACCACGTTATTTGAGCAGCCCCGTGTGTACACAAGCCAGGTTGCTACAGGCTGAGTTTTCGTACACGGCACAATTACTGCGGCTGCGTTCTGTGTCGGTGAGCTAATTAGACCTTGGCGCGCTCGGGAGCGGTAGACTAGCATAGGAGATGAGTCGCTTGGGATGGAGATGGAGGTGATATAGCCTTTGTTTTTCACCTGAAGCTCCTTCGCACTGAGGGAAGTATAGCGTTCCCTGTTTACACCACAGACTATAAACGAGGAATGGCCCCCAAAAGGAGAGGGAGTAAATGTGGCGGAGAAAACGGTTGAGCCGCGGCTGTTAAAGCAGCTGTGCACGCTCCCCGTTTCTCTTTCTTTCTCTCTCTTCTTCTCTGCCTCCCTCTCAGGCAGACACATAAACGCATGCCTAGCCCCATCCTGTGCCACCCAGCTGTCCGCTCTCTGCCCCTTTGCTAATTCGGGCCCAACGACCCGACTCCCCACCCCCCCCCTCCACTGGAGTAACCCAATAACACTGTGTGTACTTAAACAGCAGTGTTGGCAGGCCCCCTCCCGTGCCAATGTCCTCTCCTTGCCAACAAACACACAGAGCTCTGTTATAACAGTCCTCGGCCGAACTCGACTCCTTCTGAGAGTTGTTGTTAAAACAAACACTCCCCACAATGCAGCTGATGTTTCTTTAAAGGAAGAAGAAGACACACAAAAAAAGGAAATAAGAACTGATGATTGCCCTTCTCTCTCTCAAGGCATTATTAGGCAATATGTTATAATTAATTGAATTGTGGTCTTGTTGGTACATGAGGGTTCTTGGCTGCTGAGCTTTCTCATTAGCTACGCAGATTCTGGCCCTAACCTAATGAACAATAATAATACTTGCCGGCTGAAATGTGTTATGGAGATGAAACCTGATGGCCTCTGCTGGTAATTGGGCTCCCTTCCACTCATTAAGGGAGGAAAGCAATAAAAAGCAATAACACTCTCAAAGTGCCATTAGAGGAGGAATGTCGCACTTTCTTTTTGACAATTCATCAAGAGTGAAGCCCTGACTATTAGCTGGATGGGAGCCCAGGGCCAAATAAACATCTCCCACTCTGCACAGACTGTTTGATGGGTAAACAGTCTTTGATGTGTCCGCTGCCGCACACTGACATTCTATGTGGACATGACCATCAGGGCAAAGACAAGACCATGGGAGAACTTCGATTGTAGTTAACTATTACATAACTATGGCAATTCAAGGTCTGCTGTGTTTATTCGGACGACTTTGCTGATTCCACTGTGTGTGCTCTGCTTACCTGCAGGTTAAACTTGGTAAACAGAACGTGGAAGTGTGTAAAGTCGGTAAGAAGATCAGGTTTAAATACAGAGGTCGGGGGCGTGATGGCTTTTCCCTATAGAGAGAGAAAAGCCCAGTCTGTGTGTATACACGTGGGTTCTATGAACTGCAGGATTCTCTGCCAAGTTCTGCGCATGAAGACTGTCCGCATCATTCATCTCACAATTTCTCTCAACAAGGTTGCTCGTCGTAATTTACTTTCCGAGCAATCGCCATGGGGGGAAGCTGTCTTGCTCCGGAATATTCAAAGAAACAATTACCTCTGACTGGCTCAGGCAACAATGTCAGGAATGTAACTCCCTGCATTGTAGGTTTCAGCTTGCCGCCTCACTAAGCCAGTGGCTTTCAAGCAGTGAAGGGAGAGGATATAAGCCAAGAGTGGCACAGAAGTCATCCTCAGGTCTTCTGTCTGCTCTTGACAGAGTAGCAAGCAGGCAGTTCACAGTTCCACTGCAGCTTGGCTGGGGAGATAAACTTGTCCAAATCCTATACTCGGTCCTGGCCTCAACATCCGTCGAGTCAGAGTGGGATGAGGAATCAAAGCTAGAGAAACACAGACGATGTGAGCATGGGAATCCAAAACTACTTTTTGGAAAGTTTGCAGGTTTTATTCCAACGGTAAAATGGCGTGGGACGGCAGAGATGAAACAAGTATACGGTTGAGCTGCAGAGAAAACCTTTCGAGCATTACGGAGCAATGAAATATTGAGTGGAAAGGCCACTGCAAAGCCTGATACTCTATCTCTCTATGAACTACTTCTGTGTGCTGCGAAAACACAATTAATGATAATTAACACACAGATAGACATATGCACATCAACCGTAGACTGGTTTATTGGTTAGGTTGGGCCACTCTTCTCCTAATGCACTGTATCACAAACATGCAAATCCAGTCCGGGTCCCATTTTCCAATTAGGACACCTGCAGTGTAATTTAAGTGTGCATGTCTACCAGTCAAAACACGCTGCATGAAAAACTGTTGAGATTGTGATAGCACACTGTAGCTGTCGGTTGGTACAGCATTGGTACAGCATGGCTCCTGATCGTCCGAGGCTCCAATGAAAGATTTGTGGGCAAATAACCAATCGTGGCGAAGAATGGCGCTCAATTCTTCAAGCAAAGTGCAAACGCAAAATGCCACAAAGCCACCCACATTCACACATCCACAGACACACACACACACAGGCTGGGAGAATCCCTGCTGGCAGACTTGGACAGCTTCACTGAGATATGGCGTGTCAGCCTGTCCAGAAAGTCACAGAAAAATAGGAGATGGCCATTAAAGATGTTCCAAAGACCACCTGCTATGACTAATAATCACAACAGAGCAGATGAAACATGCCGTGTTTATGTATGGTCATGTCCTTTCTCTTTTTCTATGGTTATGTTATCAAGTGCCCTTGGGAGAAATAAAAGACCAGGCTATGCAATTCCCCTTTAACAATGTGCAACAGGCAAACACAATTGTTTGACTTGTATTTGATGTTGTCTTTTCGCCATACCTTGCTGAGTGAGTGCATTTTGTGGATACTCTCCGATGTGTAGTCAATGTTTAAGTTAAACCAGCATTCTTGGAACTGACAGTGATTTAGTGACTTATTCAAATACACCTGAGGTGAGTTCTCGCTGTGGTTTAAATTGAAATTTGCTCAAGAAGAAATGTTTCCTGATTCATAAACTCCACTGCCATGCTGCTGCTTTCTTATCAGTAAACTGAACCACCTGCTCAGATTTTTGTACAATAGGCATATGGAGCCGCATGTCTTAATGTCTCTACTCCTGTTCGAGTCCATAGAGATACACATTATACAACACTATTCTCTGTCATATTTTTTTTGTCTGAAGCTCTGTCTGCTCTCTGTGTCTCTCACTCTCTGATACAGAAGGCCACTGGAACAAAGAAGGCCCTCTAAAGCTGCTATCTGACCATGGTCCAACAAGATGGAGTCTGTCTGGATCGCCTCCCTTTCTCCCTGACAGTAACCCTGGGGAGATAACACCAAACTAGGAGGAACGTTGTTTTCTGGTAAGACATGAAGACACAGCGGCAACGAGGACCAGACGGACCAGAACATGGGAGTGAAATGTAGGTGAAAGGAAGCCAAACGAGGAGCAGTGCATTAAGGGGGACACACCTTTTTGGGAGATTTTCCAAAATATTTGGGTGAAGAAAGACGATCTTGTGTCAAGAATAATGGCAGATGAGAAAGGAGTGGAGGAACTTCCTCCTCTGTGGGAGTGATGCATGCTTTATGGCTAGATAGGGGTTGGTGGCCCTGCCCTTGGCCTATTTTGGACCACAGATATGGACTGAGCCAGCTGTGGAGGGTGGGAGGACGACTGTAGATGGAAGTTTAACAGCCCTCCCAAGGCCTGTATACCTCCAACCCCCTGATGGAGCTTCAAGGAGGGCGGGGCCTCGCACAGGGTCTCGCTGGGGCTCAAACTCCCTTTGCTGCTCCTTACTCAGGGAGCCCATCTGGTGCCAACCAAACCGCAGGAAGGAACTAAGGCAACACTTGCAACTTGCTGCGGTGCCCTCCCACATATAATGTGCTTATTTGTACAAGTGCACCGTTGCAGATAAGCTCACTCCACATCCGCTACAATTTTTCCAGTGCTGTTTTAATTTAAGCCAATTAAGCTGATTTTCTAGATTTTATTTTCTCTTCCCGCTCTCACTCCCTCTGCACTCACCAGGATCCCAGCTGGGCTTAAACACACACAGACGGGTCCTCAGAACAAATATTAACTGCTCAGCCTGAGAGGATTGGGTCGGATCCTTGTTTAAGAGTGTAATTTGGGGGGCATGTGAACATGTGTTAAAATCCTGTTAAAGGCATTAGTTCTAAACCTACTTAGCTTTTTGCTAGCTGTCATGATCTCTGTATCTCTATCAAAAAGGTGCTGTCTGTGTTGCACGGCATGCATGCATACTATGAACTATGTTAATCTCTATAGTTTTGGTGTTTCACTTACCTATGGAAGGCCGGGTCGTTGTTAAGAAGGATACAGCAGAAGACAAAAGGATTGTCATGGGCAGACATGGGAAAAAAGGAAACACCTGATTAGTTTGGAGCAAACAGAAAGCAACAGCAATATTCAGTCGGAAGGAAAACAACAAAAACCTTGCATTTCATGTAGGTCTGAGAGGAACTAACCGTGACCTGGGGTTACTGTTACCCAGTCTAAGACCACTATCATATTCCCTACCCCACGTCTACATGCCCTGTAACTCTCCCCCACCCCTGCATCACCCCATCCTCCCAGCTTTCCTTCTGACATCTGCTAATCCCTAGACCTCTGACCTCAGGAAATTTACTCTCTCAACCTTGACCATTTTCTTTCTCTTTTCCCTCTTTATGCCTGGCGGATCACCATTATCCATTATCATTCCATTGTCTGAGGCCAAGAAAAACAATTTAAATTCCCGTGAACTGACATCCACTTGCAGGCTAAAGGCAATGTGGGTATCTAACAGGATGTGGGGCTAAGCGGTAGTATGCGTCTGCGGTGTGATAATCTGGCTGTGGGACTATTACCAAACAAATGATAAGCTATGTAAAGTGCCTGTGGCCTACAAGCATATTTTATTGTAGTCAGATACATCTTCTACACTTCCAGCATACATGTGTGGCAATTACATTTAACTTGATAGGAATTTTCATATAAATACTGCATGTTAGTTTTGGACAGGCTGGGTGCTAGTAGTGTGTCAAATTTGGTCAGACAAATGCCAAATGTAAAGTTTCATCAACCAAACAATCAACATGTGGATTCTTTACCACATAATCATCTACATTTCCAACAGAGGGTTTTCTCTTTAATTGGGTGGGAAGTTGAACAGAAATAGAAACGCCACATACAGTATAAAGAAAGGGCAATTCAATGTAAAAATGAGACAGTCGGTGGCCAACAAAGATCCCAGGCAATGAGCTACTTCTCAAGTGAAGGCATTACACCTGCCCCCCTAAGGCACAATTTGCAGCTGAAGATACAATTACCTATGATACTCAATTCTTCCCTGTTGCATTGAAATCTTGATCAATACTAACACTGACACTGATTGCGACATAAAAGCTGGGCTTGTAAAATGTTAAGAACACAATCAGAAGTAGTTCTCCATGTCAAAAGATATGAATGCAAGGACAAACACCAAATCATACATGCAAAAATCACTGGACTGTGTCAAGAACAGATAGCTTAAACATTAAATTGCACACCCCGATGCACTATGGGGTAGGCATTTGCAATTGTTTTGGCACAAAACATGATTTGAAATAGCAGTTTGTGTCCACAATGGCTGGACATTAATGGGAAAAAAAGACAACTTATTGAACATGTAAATACAATGTTCACACACGTGTGTGTTTCGTTGACCAGATGTCAAATCAATAAGTCTAAGTGAAGCCCACAGGAGACATTTTAATTTGGATTGGCCAATATCACTAAAAACAACAACTATCCATCAACCAGAATGAGATTAGCATTGTCTCATAGCCAGACCTACTGTATCTCCACAACGCTGTGTGAGCGCTAAAGAAAGGTCCGGCGACACCCATTATCATTCTGGTTAACGGAGAAAAAAAACACTCTGGCTTGTTTTTTATTTCTAACAAAACAATCGCAATCATCTTGGACGCCTGTAAGCACAGGAGGCAGCAACGGTGGCCTTGGAAAATGGATAGTGGCGATAGCGGAAGGGGAGGAACGCATGCGCATGAGACGAAGCATCGCGTGGATCCCCATTAAGGCCTAATCAGCGCAGATCATCAGGATACTCCTGTTGTTGATCTGGCAGCATTGGCACCCATCCCACAGTGTGGACTTTGACCCCGGGGGACGGAGAGGCCCATATGCATCCCACTGTTCCCGACCGCCCCAGGATCCTGGCACAACATGGCACACTCCCACATTTATTATTCATCTACTTCATTACCCTCAACAGCTATTTACCTTCACACTGCGGACCTTATGCTGTAAGCCTGGGGTGGGCATTATGCTGCTCTTCAACAGAAACAAGGGTATGAAAGACGGAGCGGGAGATGCACCAACCCAATCTCATTTCAGTCACCTCCTCTATCTTGAAGCACAGAGAAGCTGCAGACTGAAGTGGAGTGCTGCAGAGAAGTGGATTTGTGTGGAAATTGCCAAGAGGACACTGGCCTCATCTTTCTTAGGTCAGCATGCTAAGCGCTCAGAGAAGCTCTGTCATTCCTAAGTAAGGATAGCCAATCAATTCCAATAGCCCCCAGGGCAGCCACCATCCCAGGACCCCATGCAAGTGCTGTCTTTCTGCCTCCAAGCGCCTGGGAGCAGGCGGCTTATGTGCTGGGCTGAGCTCAGTTAATTGCTTGAGATATGACCCTGTGTGGTTTGTGGGAGAGTTTTTAAGGGTTACTTGTTGTGGTTGGGGAAATATTCTCTGGCCCATAAACTAGAGATTAGCCTCACAATGGGAAGGTATACAGCACAACTTTCCTGTGGGACTAAGAAGATACGTGCCCTCCATTAACACAGTAGGGGAAGCTGCGGATTTAGAGTCTCTGTTAGTGTGTGTGTGTGTGTGTGTGTGTCTCTGACTGGAGTTCAGAATATTAAGAGGTAGAGCTGGACTATGTGTTACTGGACAACTGGACAATACTTTGCCGACCTGTGCATACATTCCTTCACTGATGTCCTCGGAAAACCATTCAGTAGAGTCCTTAAATAGAACTATTCCACACGTCTCTTGTCTATATTCAACATAGTAATTTAGGGACCTATTGCCAACTCTCTTGGCTGAAGGAGCAGAATTAGAACAAAATTAGAAAATTACAGACTTCAAAGGAAATACGATGCCACTTTTCATAATTACATTTATTTTTCTGTCTTGATTATTTTCCCCCATTTCTCAAAAACCAACGAACTGTGGTGAGCATGTTTATTTTGGACACCGTGATAATAATTCAATGCGAGCACTAACCCAGCCCCATAATGATTTCCCTTTTCTTTGCTGTTATTTCTGTGCTGCTGGCCTGTGCCAGGACACTACAAGGCTGCGGTGACCGCAGAGCAGTAACTCTGGTCTGATTGTGGTTCTTGGACCGAGCCCTGGGTCCCAGGCTGGGACTCCATTTCAAACCCAGCCTTTCTTCCCTCCTTTCCACCCTTCATTTCACTTGGGCAACAAAACTGCACCACTGTGGGGTGGAGAAAGACATTCTCTCCCATTGCCTTCGCTCTGGGATTGTGGAGACTATAGGCCACATTGTACTCCAAACTAACGGCATCATTTTCACAACGAAGAAACATGCCAACAAGCAGACAAATGTATACACACACTTTGTATAATTCATTGTGCTGTCTTCTTCCCTCGTCTTTGTAGTGTATACACAGTATGCTGGTGCTGATCATTAGCACACACTTGAAATACATGTCCTAAAATAAGCAAAGTCCATCTCTAAATGATCAAAGCCTCTCTGCTGTGGTTAAAACAAAGCAAACATCCAAGTGGAGCCCACAGAAAGACACAAACGGAATTTATATCCTTAAGTGAAAGACACACAGAGAGAGAGAGAGAGAGAGAGAGAGAGAGAGAGAGAGAGAGAGAGAGAGAGAGAGAGGCAGGCAGACAGACGGAGAGGAAAAAGCAGCTAAGAGTGGAACAAAATACTCTTGATTGCTAATAAAACCCGAAAAAGCAAAGAATATCTTTCCTGAGTAGTGCCTTAAGGAGTAACAATATGAGAGTGTTTATTACTAATTTGTCATTTGCATTTGAAATGCATAAGGAGAGAGAGTCAGCCACCAATAACTGCTGGAATATACATGGCTGCATAGTCAATATGTACACAATGTTAGTAGATAGATCTACGCTAGGACCAATTTAAGAGTGGGGACATAAAAATGTCCCATAGTTGCATCCATCTCTCCATGACAATCAAGCTGTAACGTCGTCTCACCTTCACATCTTTAACTGTCTCACTGGAATATAGCTTAATAGGCCATAAAGGGAGAGATGTCATCTAACACACATTATTTAACGTGACACAAAATAGAAACAATATGTTGTGTCATAATCCTCCTTCCAATGGTTACTCCCAAAAAAGAGCTTATGTATTGTGCTCCTGCCGTGATAAACCTGAACTTGCTCTGTGGTACAATGGCAGTCCTTACTAAAACCCTTCAATTACCTCCCCAGCCCCCAACGGGGCGTACGGCTTTCGCAGACCATCTCGTAGAGAAGGGTCGATTGACACCCTCAACGTGCAGTCACACTGGGTACAATTACAGACCACCGCCCTCTCGTCCCAACCCACACATGCACAGGGGTCATTTCCTCCACCCTCACCATCAGGCTGCTGGCATCCAGCTGGCCATGCAGCGCAAGCTGCGGCGCCTACATGTGGTGCAACTGAAGGAGAAGCCATGTGGACTTTGTGAAAGCAAAGCGGCTCCATGTACCGTCGCTGCAAAATGTTCCAGCGGAGAGCCAATTAGATCAGAGGAGGACTGAACCGTGGTTACATGATGGGATGCCCCAATTCACTCAACAACTGCAGAAAGAATATGAAGCTGTGCTTGGCGAATGTGAACCGCAACTGATGCATTCATACCTATAACAATGCCACTGAAGTCAAACTATAAATAGTTGATCAACTGAATGGGAATGAACCCTCCTAGGAACACAACCTAAAATTAACCATCTTGAAACAGTGAGAAAACAGGAAGCAACACCCCGCCATTCACCATATTTGGCTTTTCCACAGCTGAAGCCTTTCCCTTGGCTCCAGAAAGAACCTCCAGCTGCGTCTTGTGCCACCATATTCATGAAAAAGGGCCATCAAAGAACATATTTCTTTCATTCCAGGCAATTTCCCTAATCCCTGATGAGCTGCAGGGGAGATGAAAACATTATGGATGTGGGTTAGCAGGTGGTGGAGAAGGGATTTTGTGGGTAGTGCATGTTTCAGTGTGTGCATGTGTGTGAACACAAGTTTATCTGAATACATTTGCATTATTGCAAAGCCTTGTGTAATGACTGAACTTTTTTATTTCGTATTTCTGTTTATACGAGTCTGTTTGTGTGTATGTGTGTATATCCGGATATCAGCGTGACACACATAGGCCTCTGTCCCCAGGAGAAGGGACTGAGGAGCCTTGAAGTAGCTCCCACGGATTAGTTTATCCAATCTTCTACTAATCGCTGATAAATTCTTTCCACTGGTGAGTCCTGCTCAAGATCCCCCTCTCTTAAGACTCCTCTCACTTCAGCTTCAACTGAAAGAGAAGAGGGCCGAGGATAGAAATCTAAGACACATGCTTTCTTTCTTAAACAAACTTTGAAATCCAAATACTGGCTACTGGTGCCTCTAGTTATGGTACTATTGTCATCATTTCTCCAAAAGCAGGTGATGGTCCAGTGACTAGTAGCCTTTCTCTCATATTTCAGGTCAGAGCACAGCGGGGGAGGGGGATGCCCTCCAGAAAGCAGTCAGTCCAATTTCTCCACAGCGCTACCAGCTAGCTCCTGACAGCTCTGAGATGCGGGCTGCAATAACGAGGAACAGCAGCAGTCCACAATGTCAGCATTTTCTTTTTGGTGCTCTGATAAAAACCTCTGGGCTCTGGAGGGATGCGGGGGCAAAGATGGGGTGCCAAGGGCGGGCTTGTTACAATTTAATAAGCGTCATTGTGGGGCATTATGTCAACTGCACAAGCAGGCTGCAATTTCTGCTCCATGCATCTCCTGTCCTCTCAAGGTTGATGTGCCCCCCCCACCCCATCCTTTATATATGCAGGGGAGTTCAACTGAGTATGCTGTTTTTCAGCACCTCATATTCACACATGGAAGCTGCCCAGTCTACCACTGTTTTCCACCAAGAGTTAAAGTCTCCATCTCAATGCTTTTGGCTGAATACCGCTCACTTTTTTTTCTTTTCTTTCTCCACTCATGTTCCAAGCAATACATGGGAGTCAAATTGGGGACCTACCATTTCCAAGCGGACTTCCCTAGGGTACTGGTTTCTTTTAATGAATGACAAAGTAAACATGTCTGGAATTCCACTGGGTCAAATCAAGGAGTGTTGGGTTGAGAAGTGATGGTAGGTTGTACAGTAGACAGGTAAAGTGCCGCATTGAACACAAAATGGTGTTGTCAAAGGGTATCAGATACAGGGACGGATTCTATTGACTATCGCAGCAAACCATACATACATACTGTACGCTCAGCAATGAAAAGTGGCCTTTCAACAAACCCACTCGTCTACTCTACTACAGGAACGCTTGCTACAAGGGAGTTTCCATTACTTTCTGGCAAAAGATCTTGGCACTGACAATAAAAGGAGGGGAGGAGAAACGGAAGTAAAAAAAAAGTGTGAAATCTGACTGGCTGACTTCCAAGTCTCCTGTTCTTCTTTTTATCTGAACCATGCCCTCACACTTTACCTGGCTGCTTGCCAGAGAGACTGTTTTATTATTCCTGCACTTTTTTCCTCCACTCTGCATACTCTTTTTCTCGTGCATCCTCTTTGTTTCTTGTCTAACCCTCTTTGCTCCTCAATTTGCTCCCTGCAGCACACTTCCATTCCCTTCAACACACCTCCCACAACAAACGATACTCCATTAGTCACTCAGTCTGCGCTTATACACAACATGTGTCTTCCTCCCTGTACTCATATCTATAACTATTAAACTAGTTTGAACAGTATATGTGGCATTTCCCTGCATGTAATAACAGAGCCATTACATATCTGACAGGGGAAGGTTAAACAAATTGTACCCCATTTGATGGATTGGTTCAATTTGCTCTCCCTCAGTCTTCACTTGTGTATGAGGAGGATCCCAAGTGTAGGACAGCTGAGCAGCTGGGGGTGCTTAAAGAGCGCTTTTTCACTCCCTGCCAGTTTCCTCTCTCAGATTACTACAAAGAAAGCCAATGATTTATGAAGCAAACAAATTTGAAAACGAGCATGCACAACTTCAACATGCCACACACCAAACCTGCTGAATGTGCAGTGCACTGCCTGCTGGCCAAACTCATACACACATACACTTCTGTCTCCGGGAGTCCAACGCTTCTACGACCCATCTAATCATCGATTAAGGAGATGCAGTTCATTCAAGCTTGAGACAAAGAATCAGTCTGGCACAAGTACCAGGACGCGACCAATGCAGGTGTTTAAAAAATAGAGAATTTAATCCCAGAAAGAAATAGGTAATTAACTGAACGTTTATTTGTCTGCTGCATATATCATTGCAGTGCAACATTTTGGATCAGCATCCATCTTTCTTTCTTTTTTTTTCTATTTCTTTGTATTGTGTCAAACACATCATATCATGCTGGCATTCCAGCAGGAGTTGAATGAGTGAGGAGCACGAGATTGACAAGTGGGTGGTAGGGATGGGTGGGAGGGTGGTTGATAGAGGGAGGTGGGGTGGCAAGAATCTCAGTGCTCTTCTTCCCCTGAGGGGCCTTGATATGTGGAAGCAGCGGGGAGGAGAGAGCAGGTGCATGGGAATTCAGAAATCACTGCATATTCATGCTACTCAGACTTCTACAGCGAGCTTTGGCTGGAGGAAAAATAATGCTCAAGTGGGATGGCAAGCGGTGGATATGAAGAATCTGAGTGGAGGCAAATTGCAGCCTTTTTGACCCCAACATCGGGCTTTGCAAATCCAGCCTGTCTCACTCTCTTGCCTCACCAAGGTTTCCCCGAGACCAACATCAAGGTACAGGCCAGCCCAGTCCTCCCGAGTCATCCCCAGTCAACACTGGAACTAATGTGCTTGAATAAGACATCTAATGGTTCCTGCGAGTATCAAAGGCCTGCCCCTGGAAAGGCCTGTTCCAACAGGGCCCCCCGGCAACAACATGGGGGAGACAACAGGATTGGGGGCTCCCTGTGTGTTTAGATCATAACACAAATCACTCAGGGAACACAATAGGCTCCGATCATGACAAGAGCCAAAACGAGGCAACACAGACCCCACATTGAGATCAATGCAGGGTATTGTAGAGTGTAGTTTTCCCGAGACTTCCAATTGAAAGACTTGTTTTTGGAGCGCAACAGCTGACTGATTTCTATGAGATGAGCGTAATATGTTTCTGGTATTTTTCCTCACAGAAACTTTACTGTTGGTACACTTGTCAGATTCTAGACAGGATGGCTGGAGCCGAGAGATTTATTATAAAAAATCAAACAGCTGAAAAAAGCCGACTGGAAAAGAGAAAGAGAGAAATGCCTCTTCTTCCTCGCGAGGCAGTTTAATAACCTTTTAAATCATGTTTGACATTTTTAAGTTGGCGCTGCGGATATTCTGGCAATAACCGAGCTGTGATATTAAAACCGGGTACTGGCAGTAATCTTTGTTTGATGATTTTCAATGCGACACCCATCCCCCTCGTCCTCAACCACCATACAGCCTCCTGCTCTCCCCCCCGGAGACCATCCATTCCCGCCCAGGTTTGCCCTTGCCCTGACACCGGTTGCTAATGGCGCCACTGTCAAGGCAAGGCCAGTGGCAACAACTAAACATGGAGAGCCTTCTGTTGAGCTTCTCTTGGATATCCACATGCTTTATGGACCAAATGAGGCCTCGTTTTCTGTACATAACCGTGCAGTGATTAGAGGGCTGTCCCTTCCCAACAGCTGCTAGACCTGACTGTTGGAGTGAGTGAGTGGCTGTCTAGTCAAACCGTGCATGCATCCTGATTGGTCACAGTGCCATACGAACCGCCACAGTCTGGGATGAAAGCCCACAGATGAATATCTGATCAAAACGGTGTCAAGCATCCATGCAGCCATGTTTGACACACTGCCAGTCTGCACTGATTGAGTGTCACAGCTTTTTCTGATTTATTGTTGCTCTTGATGAAGGTGAAGTCAAATCAACTGTCAACACTTGGTTGGGGGAGTGTCGCCACAGTGTGAAGTCTACAATCTGGTTGCTGCTACAGTGCAAGGGCAAACGTCAGGCTTGCGGAGCAGGTGAGACGCCACAGCCTGGACTTGAAGCGGGGGGACGCGAGCGGGCCGCAGAGAAGAGGTTGAGAGGCAACAAGAGGCTGGTTAATTAGTGTACCACAAGTGTCTCCGTAATGAGGCCTAATCACCTGAGCGTGGCAGCGACCATACGGCAACGGCCGTGGAGCCATACTGCCTGGCTGGCCCACGGTGGAGCCGGTTCCACAGGGGACGGACGCCGAGGCGGAGGGGTGGTTGATGAGGAGGATGCAAAAATGGAAAAGCAGGAGAGGTTTCTGTGACTGAAATGTGTAAAGCAGCGGCCGGTCTGTGTTGCGCATGCGTCTACTCTCTAGTGGCGTAGTTAGGTGTTGTACCTTGTATTAGAAGCTGGTCTAATTGGCCTACTGGGCGCCAGGGAAAGCGCTGAGAGAAGGGATGCTGTGACAGCGATTTCCTCTGCAAATAAATCATCCGGTCTCTCCCGTAAGCAAACGGTTGCATCTCAACACTTCTGTCGTTAATGCCATGCCCGCTCAGCTCAAGAGACATATTTACTGGCATTGATTTGATTATGGTTGTTATAGATGGAACCACTCTGCAGCATCACCTCACACGTACACAAATCTCCCAAGGTAGATGTTACCGCATTCAGAGCACTATGTGGTTTGGTTGGCGTTTATTAGTGACAAGAGCGGCGAATAAATTAGGCTGTATAAATAATGTGTTTGCATTTACATCTGACTATCTGCTATGAAATGGCGTCGACTTGGAAATAAGTAGCTTGTCTTGCTTTCTGGTAAACACAATGAGCAGTCACACAGGCAGTTGCCACTTCTCCCACAGGTGCGTGTGTTGCCATAGAGAGTCATTTGTGGCGTACTGCTGTGAAACAGGGACATGAGGAGGCTTGTCCTCCTCTGCCGGCATCGATCCTGTCTGTCCCTGAAAAGTGGCTGTGGCAAGAGGAAGACCACAGGGGTGTGCTGAGCTTCTCTCATCCCCGACTGAACCCTCTCATCACTGCTAGGCAGATAGCTAAGCTTTAAAGAGAACATCCCCACTCCCTGCCACTTACTCATTTCCGGATTATGCGACTGTACCACCAGCAGCCCGGCGCACTGAGCACAAGAAGGAGGGTCAACGCATTATGTCATCAGAGAGGAGCTGCCACGCACAGACGGAAACTGCAGTCCGCAACCTACCATTTAGCGAAGAGGCACGCTGAGATTTAGATTGGATGGGTTCAAATTATACCCAAGAGCTGGCAGTTTAGTTAGAGGGAGGATTAACATCTACTACACGTCAAGAGCTTTCTGGTTGTAACATCCACAGGAACATACAAACATGCACACACGCAATTCCTTTAGTTATCCTCAACAGAATCAGTGCGAGACCAATGGCTCGCTTCCAACCATATTAAGACTAAAACCCATTTCGAAACCCACTAAAAACATTTGTAATCCGGGCCAAAACATCCCGGGATTCCTTAGGAGGGCAGATTCAATAGTTATCAAATGAATAATTGCAACAATAGGCCAATAATAAAGTTAGATTATTTCCTAACAGGTCAGGAATCAGTGAAGGTGATGAAAGCTGAGCTACGATAAGCTGCATATGATCTGGTGGAGTCTAAATGAAAGCCTAATCACCATGGAGTGGCCGATGCGGGTTAAAAACAGTGAGCGGTAAAGCCGGGTAAACATCTTTGGCTTCTTCGCTAATCAGCCCCTCCCTCTCTCTCAGAGGAGCTGCCACTGCCTGGGCCACCATATTGTCATTAAAGACCATGGCATAGCAGGGGAGTACAGGAAACCCCAGAGTCACCTCCCAGGAGGCCCGACTGCTCCGCTGAGGACGGCACTCAGTCCCAGCCACAGCACTGCTCACACAAAGGCACAAACAAACAAGCAGAAGCACAGACTGCCAAGCAGACAGACATATGTGTGCACATTCATTACATAAATCTTCAAAAGTAAAAGGGGGAAAAAAAGGTTTTCTTTTTATCTCTCTAGACAAGTGATTCTCAAATGTCGGGTTCTCAACGGGTGGGTCGCGGACCCGTTTTCAGTGGGTCGCGGGCCTGGGCAAACAAAAACATATATATATATATATATACACACACGCTGTATATATATATATATATATATATGTATATATATATATATATATATATATATATTTTTTTTTTTGTAAAAAATGTTTTATCCTGTGGTTTTATTTTGAAGGGACTTTTTTATGCAGCGGAGTGTGCAGCGTGTGCCAGGTTGGGTCAAACCATCCTGATATGAGGGAGACTCTGGGTTTTTAGGATAATTAAATTAAACAGCCTACTGAATATAAAATTCACAACTGATGGCGCTGCCTGCATGACAGGAACAAACTCTGGGGTCGTGAGGAGAATTGAGTGCTGCTTAATTTTTCAGTATTACCTACTGATGAGGTAATCACAAGAAAGGTTAATTTTGTATATATGAATCCTTTTGAATTGCACTTTCTGAGTGTTTGTCATAGATTCAGTGAGTGTGTATTCTCAGTTAAAGTTAGGTCATTTGAGTCTTCTTGAAACTACTTTTTGTTTGTGCATGAAAGCTGTTGAGTCTGTTTAAAAATGGCTGAAGATTCTGAATTGTTATGTTGTAATATCACGTGTCCTGAAGATGCACTTTTAGTTTTTTCATTAAAATGCAGATGGTGGGTCCCGGAGCCAGACCAGTTGAGAACCACTGCTGCAGACAGACCATGGAATGGATCAGTATTCTATTTAGCTCTTCACAACACATAAAACTCAATTCTCAGCTGCACGTTTTCTTGGAAAAAAAACCAAATGCTGTTTTTAACTAAAAATCCCACCTGCAGGCTTTTTACCAGGCAGGCTCGAGATTAATTGATTCCAAGCTGAATAGTCGGCTGAAGAGAAGGCTTTAAGCAGCAGCCTTGTAGGCCTTGAACTATCAGTCGGATCCGTCTCCAGTGGATACTAAAAAAACTGGAGGCAGGGCCGTAAGATAGGGAGGACTATAATCATCTCCTGCATATGTGTGATGTGTGAGAGTGGGGAGATGGGGCGGCGGCAGTGTCTGGGTGGTCGAAAGGGAGGAGAGGGAAAGATACTGGGAGGCTGAATCCAAGCGAGGGGGCTTTTCTTCAGACTGAAAGCGCCTGTGTGTCTCCAGCAGATGGACTATTGTCTGCTGAGTCCTGGGGAGTGGGTGCTGAGAGCTCTCCTTGTGCCCAGGGTGGCCCATTCTTTATCCCATACTTCACCTCTCTGTCTCTGCTCAGCCTTTGGGCTTTGTTACACGTTGTTTTGTTTGCTGTTGTTTTGTGCCTCAACATGTATCTCACTTTTGTTAACCTTTTCAAAAAAAGAGATCGATATTCTTTATTTTATTTTACTTTTTTTGGAGGGGGTGGGGGGGGCGATTTTTCAATGTTCGGGTTTGTTTTGTGTTGTCTGAGGAACAAGTTGGAAAGCCGGTTGTGACAGGAGAAGAATGCTGAGTCGAGCTGTTCCAGCCTGTTCGGTGGCTGTCCCTCCCTAAGGACTGGATGTAAAGACCACGACATAAATCACCAGCCACCCAAACAGGCGGGGAGGAAAAAACCCGTCAGACAATGCAGCTGATTACAGCAGGAACCATCATCCATATGCCATCGTCTCCCTTGCATATTTGACTATCTCAACTACATTGAAAAAAAAAAAAAAAAAAAACTACTACTGCGTGGGTAAAATATCTTCAAAAAAAAAAAAAGGTGGGGAGAAGCAGCTGCGATTTTTTGCACACAGACCAGAACATTACTGCAGCTACATCAAATATAGCCTCCTCTTAACTGTTAATCTGAAAACTGTGCGAGTATGTGTGTGTGTGTGTGTGTGTGTGTGTGTGTCGTCACTGTGTCCTATATTTTTCTCAGGGCATTATAGAGAAATCTGTCTTTACTTCAGTCATATGGTAACATTTTCCTGGCCTTCTGTGGTTTCTTGTCTTCTGTTAGAGTCATTAATTACATCACTATTCTAAAGACAAGTAGATCAGGATCATTCTCTTACCGCACTTAGAAACATTTCCACGAACACCAAAGACATATTAAGCCAGCGTCCTTCAACCCTCCCACCCCCGCCTTACCCCTGAGTCAAACATCCCAAAACTGGCAGGACTTGACAAGATGTTCTGATGTAATGTTGTTGGGTAACCCCACAAAATACCCTATACCAGTCAGAAAAAACTCAAAAGCTCTTTGAACTTGTCCGCGTGAGCGGGATGTTATGGGGTTGGATGAGGTGGGTGGCTTGAATAATAATCCCAGGTCTCCCCCTGTTACCTCGAAACCAACCCAGAGCAGGCCAGGAAAGAGCAGAGCAGAGAAGTTCGCTGTATAAAAAGGGCCTGGCATTATTTATGACTGCCTATAAAAGCTGTAGTTAATTACAGTGTTTTAGACTTATAAATTACAGATTGTGGAGCTCCTGTTATAATTAGAGCGGAGGAGGCAGGGCCCGTGCTCGCTCTCTGGGTTAGGAGGTGGAGAGGAGGCAGGAGGCAGGGCTGCTGGATGAGGCCTCCTCTACACTGATGTGGTGAAGCCCAGAACGAGTCCCCCAACAGGGCCCTGCCTGCTGCATGTGGCAGCACTGGGCTGCTCTCTGCAAAAGGCTCTCTAATGTTGATCCTTTCCACCACGGGGGCCACTATATGCAGCCTGACACTGACACAGCACAAATAGTTCAGATTTGTTTGTGTTAGCAAAACAAATGCTTTCTTGTGGTGGACCAAAATCTGTAGCTCAGTGTGACATATGCCGGGCTATTGATTGTCTTTTAGCAGCGGCTCAGTGAGGCAGAGCCAGACCGGCAGATAGACAGTGGGATGCTAAAGAGGGTTAATCCTGGTCATCCCCTTACACTCATTAGCTGAATTATCAATGGCCTTTAGCAAAGCCAAGCTGCAACATGTGTGGACAGAGTAAAATCTGTGGATCCCTGAGGGTGTTTCTGATGTCAGAGGTCAAGTCAATGGTCTGCCGTAATAATGCACTACCTATTGTCAACTATATCATTACGTATGAGGGAGATGTCGATGACCCTGCAGCGCTTACCCCCGACAGCATAAAAGTAACAAAATGCAGAAGGTATTAGTCGGATAATTGGATGTAAATATCTGTGAGTTGCGTGTATTGTGCACTGTGCATGGAGGCGAGCAGAGTGAGCATGTGTGCACTATGTTAGTGGCTAGTGGAGTCCAAGTGAGACCATCTGGGGCACAGGAGGCAGCGCGGAGGTCAGCCTTGCCATTTCTGGTTTGCACACATTTTGTTTGAGTGCCTGGGGTAGAGAAATAGGTGTGATGTTACACCAGCGGCTCACGCTAATGCAGAGCTGAGAAGGAAGTCCCTCAGGTGGAGGTGAGTGTAGAGAAACTACTGAGGTCTACAGGGCATCTTCAGAGGCTTAGTATAAGACTCAACTAATCCCTGGGATTCTGCGTTGTTCAGAGCAAACGTAAAAAAACAACAACCTTTGCATAAAACAGTTTGCATCTGTTTGGAATCAATAAACAACTGCTGGTAAGTGGCAATACATTACAAACATTAGAAGTCACTCCAGAAGGCTTGATTGTATTCATTTATATATTTTAGAACCCAAACCCAGTTATCCAGCATGGGGTTGTTACAGCTGAATTCTGAATCAAGAAGCAGCATGAATCCAGCAGAGCAGAGAGCGGGCTGACATTGTGCGCGCGAGTGAAAAGGCTTCAACCCTCCCAGTGTCTGTCGAACGCAGCCCTTATCGGTGCTCCTCTTCCGCGCCTCTTTCGTGCGTGCACATCTTTTCTGTACAGAAGAATTATGGAATGGGTGCTGGGAATTAACGATGAGAGCGGTGTCACCAAAGACAGATGCCAGCCTCTGTCGCCTAGGACCCCCACTACTGCTTCGTGCGACCCCCCAGCCCCCATCCATTTTCCTCTCCAATTCTTTACCCTGGCCGCGGGCTACAGGCCCTCTCTCATTAGGGGCGCTGACAGGCCCTGTCCTCACCCTGATCCCTCATCATTAGAGCATGTAAATCTCCCTGTCACACATGCAGGTACGCACGCACACACACACATCTGACAGGGGGGGGGGTCAATCAAGTTCACCTGAGAAATAGGGGCCACTCACCCCAGGAACCGGCAGACAGGTTGGGTTCATGCATATGATCAAACGTGAGGGAAGTACTGTGACAGGAAATACAATCATATGCAAGCTTGACTCAGTTCAGTGTTGATTGCAATGCAAACAAAAGCGTGTTTTCTAAATCAGGGTCGAGAAACGCTGTAACCGTTCTCGAATAATCAAAAGGGGGGGGGGCCACACAGAAGACGAACACGCACAGAAAAAAGGAAGAGACACGGATACAACAAGTGCACGTTAAGAGAGGCAAGAGACACACGCGGTGAATCTGGAGGGCAAGCATCTGGCGGGTCCTGACTGGGTTGGTGCACTGCTGCTGCTGCTGCATGTATAATGCAGACTAGCCCTCTCCTTTCCTCCAGCCATGTAAACGAGCCCAGACACAGCATATGGAGACAAGGATTGAGGGGAGGAGGGGAGGAGGGGAGGAGGGGAGGAGGGGAGGAGGAGAAGAGAAAGTGGGAGCAAGGGAGTCGTGTGAGGGGGGAAATATAGAAACAAGGGACGGAGGAGGAATGGGATGCTAAAGGCAGGAGGAAAGAGGTACCAGAGGTAGAGATGAGCAAAGTTGGTAAAACAAGAAAGTGTGTGTGTGTGTGTGTGTGTGTGTGTGTGTGTGTGTGTTTGTGTGTGTGTGTTCCCCCCCAAAAAAGCTAGTCTGAATCCCATTTTGTCCATTTCACTGCACGACAATTTCACAGCACAAAATGCAGGCTTCATGCTGAAAATGTTCATTACTTTGCGCTCTAAAATGGCCTTCAAAGGAATATCACAGTTATTTCAGCCAGATCCCTTGGGACAATTCTAGTACGCATCAGCTTATTCAGAGATGAGTGCCGGTGTGATTGAGGTGTGCATGTCTGCATGTTCACATGCTGTATGTGTTTACAGGCGTGTGTGTTAATGTGTCTCTTTCTGAGTGTGTTGCAATACAAGTGGGTGGTGAAAACTGAGGAAGTGCATTTAGAGCGGCTTAGTGCGATTCATAATGAGCACAGAAGAAAGCAATCCGTAATCAACAGTGTGTCATCGCGTTATAGAGAAATTATAGAAGGAGCAAACTTTCAACACAATCAGCTGGAAGAGCTTTTTTCTTCTCGAATAAAGATTGAATAGGACTGAAAAAAAAAATGACTCACCTGAATGATGGGATTTGAAAAAGGACGGTGTCACCAGGCGAGAGTGGCATGATGGAGAGAGAGAGAGAGGAGACAAGAGGGAAACATTAGGCAGAGTACTAGGGTTCATAAATATGAAACAACAGTGTGTGAGTAAGCATTTTATGTTCACTCTAAAATGTATGCCGTCTCTTAACCACTGCGGCGGAACAGACTGGATTTACACGTCATCTAAAGCACATAATATTGTTTACTACTGGACTTTCCTGGCACAAAATAGAGATGGGGAAAAATAAAGACAGTCTTCCTGATAAGACCTTTCATCGGTGCAGTTTGTAGCGACGTTACAGCCATCGATCTCAAGCCATAATTGTCGGGATGAAACATTTAAAAGAGGACATACTGTATAGACTGGCCAAGATACAGAGTGCATGTGAAAAAAAAAGAGACACACAGAGAAGAGCAGAGGGACAAAGAGACAGAGAGAGGGCTGAGAAAGAGAGAGAGACAGTGAGAATGAGGAGGGCAGAGAAATCATTAATGCAAATGCAGCCCAGAAGCCAGATAGACTGGAGATATCGGAGGTTACTGCTGTTTTTGGAGGCTGTTAATTGTTATTCATCACGATGTTGGCGTGAGCGGGGAGCTGCATGTTTTTGAAGTGCTGGATCAGGCAGGGATTTATTGACCATCGCTGCTGGGGGGTACAGGCCCATAGAGGGATGTCAGTCGGGATGAAGGAGGACTTGAGGGGAAGGGAGGTGGAGCTGGCGGTGGCTGAGGTCAAACCTCCAACCTCACATCTACTGTGCATTCCTGTATGCCTTGTAGCTGTGCAGGAGAACCACAGCAGACAAAAGGGCTCTGCATGTATCACCTCCTCGACTCAAGCACTCGACTGGTACTCTTGTAACCACATAGAGGGGGGAAACAACAAAATAACAATATCTAGGAAGGAATTTTGTTTGGTGAAAATAAACCACTTAACTGTGGCACCTTAAAAAGAGACAGACTGCTGATATCTAAAAAGAATTCAACAACCGCTGTCTGACCAAAGAGAGCATGAGCGTTTCTTATTCTTGAATGTAATTTATTAAAAGGCACAGCCGCTTTTGAGCAACAAGCAACAGCCTCGTCTGCTATTTAGGCGCCACGTTTGCGTATGCATGTCTGATTTATGTACACAAAGGCATGTGCAAGTAGTCTGCATGTCTGGAGAAATATGTGTGTGCGTGTGTGAAAATGAAAATACTTTTGTGTGTGTCTGTATGCTGCTAATTGCAAGAATGCGGCCTTGTGTCCAATCTATAATGCCGGGTACTGAGAGAGTGAGAGAACTGAGCACCCCCCCCCTCAAAACAAACACACACACACACACACACACACACACACACACACACACACACACACACACACACACACACACACACACGTGGACAGAGTCTGTCAACAGGCCTGTCAGAGCAGAGGACTCCTGACAGCCACTCATTCACCACCAGTGCCACTGCACAGCGGTAACAGCATTATCTGCATATTAGCATTGCTTTCCAATAATATTTCCTGTCGACGTCTCCCCCGCCGTCACTGACTCCAAGCAGTTGTTTTACTACAGTTAAGAGAGAGGGAGCAAGAGATAGATAGATAGATAGATAGATAGATAGATAGATAGATAGATAGATAGATAGATAGATAGATAGATAGATAGATAGATAGATAGATAGATAGATAGATAGATAGATAGATAGATAGATAGATAGATAGATAGATAGATAGATAGATAGATAGATAGATAGAGATATGAGAGCAGGGTCATTGGAGAGATAGAGTGAGACACTGCACAAGGGAGTAAGAGAGAATGACCTTTCCCTGTCTATAAAATGACCTACTTCAAAGGAAACAGAGTCTGGGACGGAGGGAAGACATGAGCAGAATCAGAAAGGATAGATGGGTAAATAAATAGAAAGCCTTGCTGGATGATAACATGACAGTGGCCTCAGTGTCTTTTTAACCACTAAGCAAATACACACAAGGACAGGCGCTGTGGGCTGGCAGGTGAGGCCGGGATAGGTCCAGATAAGAAAGCTATTGCCTTGGCCTCTTACTTGTATTATCTCTGCTAATCTCTGTGATCCACTAGTCTTGACGGGGAATTTTGACTAGTAAATATCTTTTTTTTTTTTTGTGTATGTATAATGTTTTGGTGAAGAAAAAAAAAACAGACAATCTGTGTCCCTGTACAACAAAACCAAATGATTGCTTTTTGTGACTATTTCACAAACTGTGGTGCGACCATGACGTTGTAGAATCACACGTGAACTTCCTGTGGTTTCTTCATTTTCAGTTTTTTATGGCCAGCCTCTGTCTGTCTCTTCCTCCTCCGTCCTCGTCTCCTACCCTCTCCCCACATGACCTTGCTTAACCCACCATTTCGCTTCCCTCTGACGGAGAGGCAGCGAGGCAGAATTTATCCGTCTAACATCAAAGAAGGGGGAAAGGGAAGAAAAGCCAATGGGGGGGCGAGTTGAGGAAAGATTGCATATCCAGGCGTGAACCCCGGGACAGGCGCACAGGTCAACAGACTCCCAGCACTGACACTAGACAACTTCCACTCTCGCACACCAACATCACAGACAGAGAGGTTAGTCGTTTCCTTTTTAGGAGTCAATAATAATAAAAGATAAATCACTGCTGAGTAACAAGGAAAATATCTACATATCATCTACATGTTGGGTCTGTTTCTAGCCACATGTATCTGCATCCCATCCTCTTGTCACTTTTGACACACAAACAGTGCAGAGACTCATGCGCACACACACACACACACACACACACACACACACACACACACACACACACACACACACACACACACACACTCACACACTCACACACTCCTATCTGTATGACACTGGTCTCAGGGGAATGCCAGTGAGGTGTGAAGAGTGTGATGGGATCATAGGGAGCCGTGGCCTCTCTCCACCAATTACTCAACAATCTGGCCTTGTCCTAATCTTCCTCTGAAAACATCCGGGCTGGAAATGATGCAGAAAACAGCAGATTGCCCACCAGGCTACATAAACTAATCCTGGTGCACTGGAGTGTGCTCCCTCGCTTGCTTTTATAAATACTAATACACTTCCACGTCTCGCGGGTTCATGTGCACATCGGAAGACATCTCTGGTCTTCTCAAAGGAGGTGTAGATTCCATCAGCAGCTTTGTCCACAGCCATGTAGTCGGTCCCAAGCTAGAGTGCTGCATCCTCAGGCGACCTCTTAATAGGTCAGACACAGCTTTTGACCTTTTAAAAGAATACCGAGAACATTATGTTTGAAATAAGTTTTTATGTATGAGAGAGAGTGCCACTACTGGAGATCTCTTATGAGTCACTGAGCAACTACTAAGAAGGCCTTTTTCTCACTGGTGCCCGCAGGACTAAACATAAAACCACATGGACCTACAATATCTAAAGTTTACCTAGTTGTAGAGCTTTAATGACTGTAAAAAAAAAAGTATTTAATAAATCACAGCATGAAGTATATATGAAAAAAATAAAATCAATAGAGGGTCCAATTGAATTTCAGTCAACATCCCCATGCTTATGCATCAGTCATCGTCTGCCCATCAGTAATCTAATGTGAATTAACACCTCAAAAATAGCGTGTGATTTCCATAAATTAATCAGGATTGAAAATGACTGATGGCTTTAAAGGCAGCACTAAAAATACTGAGCAGCCCAGAGGCCTGCCTTTGATCCCAAAGCTCAAATTAAATTGATTCTAACTGTTTCAGACAGCTTCCTCTGTGTCCTTCAGATTCAAACAATGATTTCATCAGGCTCTCATCACACGGCGTTGCCTAAAGCTATCTGGATGGAACCCCTGTTCCTTGATCCTTCGCCTGCTCCGAGGAGAGGAACGTCTCTGTCTCTCTGTATAAATAAGTGAAGAGTGAGGTTAGTCCATCTAAGTAAGAGGAGAGCAAATATATGAATAATACAAGCAAAAGTGAATGTCAGTCGGCGTAAGTGTGTTGTATTTCCCCCCTTGCTTGTTTGTGTGTGTCCTGTACATCCCGGATAAAAGTCAAACTCAGCCCAGATTGCAGTCCGCCCCGCCCGAGCCCAGCCGGCCGCTGCGTGCTATCGCCATGGCCACTGAACTTTACAGGCAAACATGCAGCATATTTTTACCCAGGCCATAATACCATTCCAACCCCACAGCAGCTGTTCTTCATCCTGTGGCTGACACTCACATCTGGTGTCAAGGCCCTGAACCGGCCGACAACAAAGGCCGTTCCCTTTTGAGCCGACACTACACAGAGAGGCGTACAGTCATTTCAATATAGCCCCGGGCTGCAGTGACCTCCATCACTCTCTCAGCTGAGCACCTGTCCGCAATGCATCGGAGGTACTCCCCCACACTAAAGTGAAACGGTATATCTCTTCTTTTTTTTTTTTTTATGGCGAGGATTAAGAACCCACCTCCCTCCCCGCCCGCCCGCCTTTCTCTCAACCACCACGCCTTCTGCACTAAATTACTCCACACAGCATCACCCCAGCTCCCATTAGCCTTTTCAATCTGCCTGCCTTCAGCATGACGAGCCCTGGAGCTATCTGGGATGGTGATGATCTGTGTACGCTCCATATTGTACACGCCCCCACCCCTCGCATTCTCCATCAACCCTCACGAGATTTGCCCCCCACCTCAGAACCGTAGCGCTGCATTTAAGATATGTCTCGGTATCTTTGGTAACCCGTTGCGTGGACGAGACGGACACCAAATTGAAGTGGGCTTTCTTTATCTGAGGTGGTGGTGGAAGGGGGTCTTCAAGAGGCAGTCTTCCAGCCTATCTCAAAGTCCCCCGACCCCCCCCGCCCCTCAGTCTCCAAGCAGACACCCCTATCCATTAGTGACGGAGAGGGGTGGAGACGCTGTAAATTATAGACGAGTTCCACACAGTGAACAATGGTGCATCCACTCTGCATTCCCCGCCACATCTGCATTCCTCTACAGACACAAACCCAACCTATATATGAGAACCCAGCAGGGGATATAAATAAAAGATGCATGGTTAAGATTGTGTTTTCATGACTATTGATTGACAACCAGACATAAAAAGCTATATTTAAGTTTGTCCTGCACTAAAAATAGGAGTTGGATACATCAATGAGGATTGTTGTCAGTGACATTAACATGTAACAAGACATATCAGCTGTGTGGGCACAGAGGAAAACAAAGTCTGAATCATCTTTGTTCCGGTGGAATCATCCTCGTCTTTTTGCCGGGTGCAAAATGAACGGCGATAATTAACATTCCTCTAAGCATCCTTTCCATTAAACTTGCATTAATGAAAGCTCAAGATAAAGACTTGAAATATGCTCTGTCATCCTCATTCTCATTTCCAGAAAGAGGCCACTCTAAAAAGCCACCATTAGCAATTATTCGTTGTGTCTTCAACATAGTATTGTATCTTGTATAATCCTCAAAATGATTTAAATCTGCCGAATGACAGCGTTGCTCTTTGGTACCGACTTAGAATGAGAATGTGTCCAGCGGTACCTGTTCGGGATGAAGCTCGTCCTCTGGGGTCTAAGCTGAGCTGCTTTACTCCCAGACTGTGACCAATAGATTGTCTCCCAGAGAAAAGTGAATTTGGGATGAGAGAAAGTGAGAGGGATTCAAAAGGTAAACACAGCATGAAGCCACTGCTACAGAGGGCTGCAACATCCCTCCACTGCGGCTTGGTTCCACACTTCACTCTTTGTCCATATGATTTAACACAGACATGGCACTTTAATCAGCCCCCATTCTCTTTGAGCTTTTTCCATAAATAAAACTCTTTTATTTTTTTTCTCAATGCATCACACGAGTCTTGATTATGCATTGTGAACTCTACGACTACCAGGTAAAGATAGAAATGAGATTCCTTTACTCTCGACAACCCCCCTCTGCTATCCTGGGCCATATTCCCCAAAGATGGGCTTCCGTCTAATCCTCAAACACTGTGTACGTGTGTATCCATTAGCAGTGTGGCCTGGAGGCCTTATACCGCCCCCCCAACCCGGGAGGTAACCCCCACGCTCCATGGGGGGAGATCGGGTTAATATTATATTGGTGAAGGAGACAACATTTCTTATTTATTGAAAAGCAGTCTAGCATGAAAGAGAGTTTGCAGGCAGGCCAGTGGATTACCTGACCCCATCTCCCCTTCTATCAGATCACAGTGGACCCCAATAACTTCACGTACTATTGCTGGGTGAGGAGGACAAAGGAGAGGATGGACGGCAGCTTTCTTAACCCCTCATCCGCTTCATTGACCCCTTCAAAACATGGCTGTATTTGTGACCAAGAAACAGTTCAGCTAAGGTGATTATTTGCAGGTTTGAAACATTTGAAATGACCACTGGGTAAATACTCAGATATTTGAATATAAACCACTGAGACACTTCCAGTGGTTTACACATCTTAATATGTTTATCATTATTCTACCTCTTCTCATTTTTTTCCACTTATATGCCGCTACTTCTCTTTTGACCTTGAAAGAGAGAGAGAGGGGGCAGTGGCCTCTCTGTCCATGATGCAGCTTTTAAGAGTTGAGCAAACATTTAATCTCTTTCTTCTTGGCAGTTTCAAGGGCCATTGTGGATGACATACTGGAGATGTGCAAAGACAAGAACTACTTAGTCTGACTATCCACTCATGATGGAGAGGAGTGAAGTGATGAAGTGAATGAGGAAGGACACAGGGGGCATAAAGAGAGATAAAGACGGGGGGGGGTTGAGAAGGAAAAAAGGGAGAACGAGAAGGTGGAAAAAGTAATCAGGAAGTCTGATGACCTTGATAAATGAGAAAAATCTGTACGGAACTAAACAGACTGAACAGGATAAGGAGTGTGTGTGTGTGTGTGTGTGGATCAGGGTCATCGCCGAGTTGAATTTATGATGGTGTAAAACAAGACATAAAGTCCTTGGAAAGTGCAGCATGGAAAACCCATAGAAGCCTCTTCCCTGGGAGGAATACACCACTCCAGAGAGCAGACACTTTATTTTATTAAAAGAGCTCATCAGAGCCAGATTAACTTTAACAAACCACCGAATGAGTCTATGTTGATGTAGTGCTGCTTTAAATACTAGAGTATAAAAAAGGTCTCCATCCATCACAGCCCATGTGAATGTGAACAGTCAAGTGGTGGCAACACAAGGACTCTCTGAATGAGTGTGTTGTGGTGCTCCTGGCACTATAGATGACCCACAGTGTTTAAAACGCCACAAATGAGAGATCCCAATGACATTACAGTGGGCATTGAAACAAAAAGGGGTGGAGGGCTCTGCGGGCTCTCGTGTAACTATGTATTATGTAAAGCACTCTATCCTTTCCACTTATTTCCCAAGCACTGCTGGTTCCCCTCCCCTCCTCGAGAGTCCCCAGCTTCACAGAGCGGTCCTGACTTCTGTTTGACCCGTTTCTGCTCGACACGACTCTTTACCCGTACTGTAGATCCATGCTCAGAGTGTCTTTGTTCAACAGAGCCACTCAGTGGTGAATCAATGCTGAGCAGAGAGAGCCGGAAAAAGAAATGGCTCCAGGAACATTTTTCTATTAAACACCCCCTGCCAATTAGGTACTGTTTTGAATTAGCATTTGGAATTTCAATGTGGAGAGCAGGACCGTAGGATACCAAGCTATCAAAGTGAAAAGACTGTAATGCTGACGACCGCAGTGCTACATGCCCTGGCTATATTTCAGCTGTTTGCAAGAATTCAATTTTGATGTTGATAGGAGCAAGGGCATTATCCACTTAGAGTTATTAATTTGGCGGTTCTCAGGAGGGGCTGGGGGATGTTGGTGCTTTCACACTGCAGATCCATAGATATTCACAGGCTCTAATTGATTTGGCCAGTGTGGATTCTCAGCTGATAAGATATTGTGTTGCAAACGGGGCTTGCATGGGTAAGCAGCTGTGTGGTGTTTGTTCTATGGCTGAGAGAGCAAACACTTCTCACTCCTGACCCATATATTTGCACCCCTTTTGACACCGCCTTGGGCCAAATTCAATAACATGCAACTAGAATATTCAGATTGAAGAAATTGGAGCACTATTCGATGGAACATTATTTGGAAAGATAAAACGTATTGGTAAAAAATAAAATAGGATTAGGAACAAGTATGAATATATCATATAAATGATGCCTGTTAAATTGGACGCTCAAAAATATAATACAAAAACACATGATCCTAAATAAACAATTTACTATAAAAAACAACTTACTATGTTGAATGAAGAGTCATTTTTGACTCTGTAGCAAAGCAAAAGTCAAACCAAGCGTCTTAGGGTGAAGGTAAAAACAAAGGCATAATGAACTGACTGCCAGGAAAAATAAGCAAGGGGCCCTCTCTCCAATTAGGCTTTAGTGTGCACTGTGGCGGGATGATTATCATGTATTTTTCATGTGCCCCCTCAGTCTTTACGCTTGGCCTGCAGGTCTGACATACAACAACACAACATCAGCATCCACAGGGCCTCACTATACAGTAGCATGTGCACACACACACACACACACATGCAGGTACACAAAACCACACCTACACACTGAGGGGCACAACAATCATGGAGTTAAGTCTCAGGTTATCACTTGATTTTGATTAAGACGTCATAGGCCAGTGCACATATAGTGTGTACACACACATCCTAAAACTAAATGAATTAGGCTGACTTTATTTTGACAGGGCTCCTACTTCCCCACCGGGTAGTAGGAGCAAAGAAGCAAGAGGTACTCCTGAATATTTTAACAGAAAACAAAAAGGAGGAGATGGAAACGTGCTGACAAAAAGCATGCCAGATGTCTGAGGATTTAATGGGGGGTAAATGTCAATCAATCCCTTTCACCGCTCAAGACGCCCAATCATAACACATTGTTTTAATGGTCCCACTGGATGACATCCGCATTATATGTGGAGGGAAGACGGCTCCACTGCTGACTATTAATATACCCAGTGGTTACAAGCAGAGACAGACAGACAAATGAGAAACGCTAAGGAACACACTTAGTGTATGACAAGAAGACAGACTATGGAAAGGTTTGATGCAGGTCCCTTATTTATTATTATTTAAAAAGAGGTCTATCGTGTATACTTCTGAGGAGACTTCTGTATTTTACAATTTTGTGTTGTTCGTATTTTATCTCGTCTTTGTAATCATGAAGTCGAACCAATTTACTCTGAGAGGAACAAAGGAAAACTGCAAGGCATGTTAAACACTTGACAACAGACGACAACTCCCTTCCATCTAATCGAATTCCACGTCGCTTCGGATAAGATCTGAACACGATGTGAAGTTGATACTTTTATTGATGTGCAGAGTTGCCAACACCAACATGTGGAGTAAGAGCGAACAAGCTCGTGATGCCATTGAGCCTACCTGTGTTCTTTACTCCCTGTGTCTGAATAAAGTGAATAAAGGAGTCAGATCAGAGCCTTTAATGGGAGCCGACACTATAGGGAACTTCATGCCACCAGAGACAACACAGCAAATTAGCTGATAATTAAATTTTTCTCCATTAGGGAAAGAGCAGAGTAATAACTCACACAGTAGGACTGCCAGCTCCATTAATGTCTCTATTCTCCTCATGTGGGAGGACGAAGGAGCGAGACAGGGACGTCAACGGCTCAGAAACACACAGGAAGACGAGAGGAGATGGAGGAGGTAACGTTCTCACAAAACCTCAATGACTGTATGAACAGCGTGACAGAGACAGGCTGTTATATGTCCGCTGTATTCACCGAATACACAGCACCGTAAAGAAAAAGAAGTTAAGTAGTTGGCTGGCCGCGCCATTGATAATCACAGCAGTGGCGACTTGTCCCTTTTCAGTACAGGTGAAGATAATTCTTGTGGACTGTGTCCATGAGTGTGTGTGCGTGTGTGTGCACGCTCATGTGTGTATGTGTGTGAGTCTGTGTGTGTGTGTAATCAGCCAGCTGTTGAAGGGGCTTTAGCCTCCAGCTGTTAGCCCGGTGATGACAGCGGTCCATGGCCCCACCTTCATGCTCACTGATCCGGGTAATTACCTCGTCCATCTGACCCCCTCCCCTCCAGTAGCAACTCCACCACCACCACCACCACCACCACCACCACTCTGACCGGGCTGGCTGTCACAACCCCAATGAGGATTGGTCGGAGACAGAGCTATATGGATGATGTGGTTACACATGAAACAGCTCTATTACACAACCGACCTTAAGGTCATCACCTCTACATGTTTAAGTTTGCTATGTAAAAAAGGCAAAGACTTTTGGATAACAAACAATAATGTCGGCGGTCATAAAGCCATCTGTGTAACAAACTGGAAAAGAGACATTTAAAGTCGAGCGACCCTCAGCCGTCCCCGCTGTTAGCCTGGAGGTAAAGTTGACTTCTTCCATGTGGTCCAATGACAATCTCTGCGCCTGCCTTCATCAAAGGAGGTGGACAAAGAAAGACCGTCTTTAACAACTGATGACCGGGAAGAGGATGATGCGAGACAGGGAACACATGCTGAGCCAAATGCCTTCCCATCCTCTTCTCCTCTATTGCTTCTCTCAAACAGTCTCTATGGCTCTCTCTCTCTGTCAGTGAGCAGAAACAAGAAAGACCCGGATGATCAGTAATTTCACAGCTGACCGACCTTCCTTTCTCTGATTTCATATCATTTGTAAAAAGAAGGTAAATCTCCCTGCTCTACGTCTCTCCCCAGTGGGATATAATGCATTCTGTTCATCTCATTTTCTGGAATACTGGGAGTGCGCAACAGCAGGCCAATCTCAATTGGGCCAGCCAGGAGGGGTAAAGGAGAGCATATCGAGGAAAAGTGGGGAATGAAATTAAGACAATAGCTGTGCATTTGGCCCCCTGGGCTCACTGGTGTGTGCATGTAAAATATAGAATGTGTGTTTGTATGAAACGTAATGGAAGGCAACTGTCTCGCAACTGCCCATGTGAATATAATTAAGGCTTTACTATCAGCAAACACCTGGACATCTGGCCCTGATTCTTAACATCCTATTCCTCACAGAATCCGGCTTCATCCAATACAGCCTCTTGTGTTTACATTTCTATGTGTATGATTGTGTTTTTAGCTGTGTTTATACATGTGTATGTTTAAAACATGCAGTAATGGGTGATTAGTAGGCACAGGCTCCTTCACATCAGCCTGGACTTGACTGGGGAGCCTGGCTGTGTACCAGTTCCTCCAGTGACCGCCCCCACCTCGCTCCCTTCAGTCCACCCTTGAGGGGCTGCGTCAGCTGGACTGGTCTGGGGATCAATGCCGGGGAAACAGCCTCATAATGGCCTGGATTAATGATGAAAAATGTGGTGTCATCCAGTGAGATCCTGGATATTTATCACAGGGGAAGGGTGGGTTGCCAATAGGAGGCTCTTAGCACCCTCCTGACCTGGGAGGCTCGTGGCAGAACAAGAGTGCAACTGCGGTTGCTACTGTCTCCAGCTGGAGCCCTAATGGAGGTGCTCTCTGGGGCATATTCTCAGAGGAGGATGGATACTCTTAAATTGATACTAGAGCTGTTGCTGCTGCTTTTTATAGGCCGGAGCTGCAGCCGCTGCAGCCACTGTTTCTATTTAAAAATGCAGCTTGCTTGAACGAACTGTTTGCAATCAATCTCACCCACAGGGACGCTTTGCATGTCTCAGGTTTGCTCCACCTTCCCTGTGAAATTACCCTGAGAGGACAGAATAAGAGAAATGCTCAGAGAGCACACTAATATTAATTTCTCTCAACCGTGACATTGGCAGCTAAAGAGAGAAAAGACAATCTGAAGGAGAATAAATGCATTCAAGTGAATTTATCAGGAAAGACAAATGCCCATCCAAGTCTATAACGTCGTTGTAGTTCCACATTATTTGAAAGACAGACGATACACACAGACACATTCTCTTAAGGTACACTCATGGTCTTTTGCAAGTCCTTGAGGATGGATTGGGCCAAGTCTACCGGTCTCCTGGTGACTGAGAGACAAGGCTATTACAGGCCTGTCAACGGACGAGTGAGTCTGAGGAAACTACAACCACAGGACTTTAAGTTGTTCTCCAATTGCCTTTCAACAACCAAACACAATGTTGACTTGGAAGTAGAGATCTCAACAAAAGCCGACATGAAGCTCCTGGTTGTTGGTATTGTAACTTCCACATAAAGAAACACACAAAAGCTGCTGTGGTCTCTGTTGTCTAGCCAATGACTGTCCTTTGCAAATGGAACAACACACATGTCTGGTGCACCTAAAGCCATGTTTCTACCCAGCATTCAAGTTCAGTTCGTTGCACATTGGATTGGTTATTTTCGAGTTTCCATGTGCTAAATAAAGTAGTGGATGGCACCATAAACACCACTCCACTCTTGGTAGCACACCGATCAGCTAAGATTCTGCCTTCACTGATCTGCGGTGTTGGAAATACGGCAATAAGGACTGCAAGTTTCCATAAAAATATTAGCATCTGGACATCGTGACCATCTCAAAACAAGATACAAAATGAAAACTGAGAGACAAGGTTCAAGGTTTGATCATTCCACTTTATACTCGACTCACTGACAGCATTTTGTACAAGAACAAGGAAACTTGTTTAAACATAGCATCATATGCTGCGACTGGGTACCCGAGACAAGCATACGAAGATTTGAATATTTATCAGGCTGTATACAATTGATAATCATCTATATAAAAAAATCCTGGATGATTTCCCAGCTTGATTCTGGATTGTCTCTCCGAAGGTAGAAAAGGTGTTCTTTCAAATCTTACCAAAGTCCATAAAGTTTAGATGATTAAAATAGGTCTGTCTGCTTGGGGCGGTTCTATTTGCGTCCACCTTGTTGTGCCCCTCTGGGACTATCTGTCTGGTTCTATGTGGACATCTCATCAATGCTCCACAAGGCCTCCTGTTATTTGTTTCATGCTTTCCCTGCCTCGTTGTTTTCCTCAGTGGTATGCCAGCCTTGACCCTGAGGACTGAGGATCTGTCAGTCCTTAAAAGCAGAAGCAAATGCCACCACTGCAAAAGGAGGATAACACTGTCCCAGGTTAAGAAAACAAGACCCTCCTCACCAGTTTACCAAGACGACAGCATCCCTTGCCCCACCAAGCCAGAAATGTTGATTCTTAGTTTTCTAGCCATCGCAAAGCTATAAATCCCATGCAACCAAAGCATTAATGGACATAAGGCCTCTTTCCAGGAATGTGGAGCATAAGCAGATATCAGGGCCTGACACAGTGGTGGGGGTGCGGGGGGCAATTAAGTGTGTGGCGCAGGGAGGAGTGCAGGTGTGTGGACTGGTGATAAGGACAGTGGTGCTGCCATTACTCATCCCCCACCAACAACAGCAAATAGACTGCCAGCAGATGATGGGTCTGCTCTGGCAGCCTCCGAAAGCTTTTCCTCAGCCGGAGAGAAGAGTGTGTGGCGGAACAGAGTGGATAAGGAATAGATAGCAACGGAAAGCGCATTTCATCACGCCAGGAAAGACAGGGGGAAAAATGGTTGTATGCAATATTGTTGAGGGAAGAGTCGTTTAGAAAAACGAGGCTATTCTGCAGGCTGGCTTGTTTCGAAGCAATTAAGATTAATTAAGTGTTGCTGGTGGCACTTCATATGTGAGATACCGGGTTTTATTATCACTAAAGTGCAGCATTAAAGAACCACACAGAAACATAATTCACAAATAATGTATTTATAAAATTTTAGAATAGAAAACAGATTACACCATTTGTCAATAAATCTACCTTTTCAAGATAGTACCTTTAGAAAAGACACCAGTCCAAGCTGTGACAGATGATTCTGGATGTAATTAAACTGAGGCAAAACGGTGTAAGGCATATTATCCGTGGAATTGAAAATGGAAAGCAACATAATTGCAAAGTAAGAACAAAAACAAGCCCATCACGTTCTGATGATTATTACAAATACAAAAGGGATAGATTGCAAGAGGTTATTGCGAAACGTCTTACTGACACGGAACCTGAATACATGCTTAATTAAGCAGGTACAGTTGAATCTACCTTCAGCGGTTATGAATGATCTGTTTGACTAACTATAATGAGCGCATTAAGACCTCCTCTCTGCCTTCGAAAAGAATATAATTAGGAAATAGGTAGGATGCCTTTCAGCATGCTCACCTTAAAAACAAACAATACTTACCCCCCTCCACATATACATTCTCATAAGAGAGAATGTGAATGATTTGCCAAAAGAGGTCAGTCAGTGTGAATATGGTTCTGCTGAAACGCTGACAGTCTACTTTGTCGAGTACATGCAGTAGTTCATCCGCAGTCACAGCAGTGCATAAGTCTGCCCTGAGGATCTCGGTGGCCCCTTTCTCCCGGTCAGCAGATACTGTGTTGTCTCACTGGCCTTGGGGCTAAGGACATCCTGTCTGCCTGTCTTCTAGAGCCGCCGCGGAGCACGACAAGCAGATGCACGCCGTTTCATGTGTAGCAGCATGCATATGGATGTGCAGGTTCAACCACTTGACAAGGGATTGAGACCTGTGAAGAGAGCATCTCTGCTGAGGGACTGGGGAAAAGGGCACCTCTCTTGGCTGTGACAAACTCATTGTCATCTGTGACATTTACCGGTGTCCCCTTCATATCTGTGTGCCATAATGCCACTCCTCTGTTTAAGCAACCTCGTGGGTGGGCAAGCCGTCACACCAAAAGAAAGATTTGTACCCGCTGCTCAAAATTCACGAGGGACACTGAACTTTGTGATGGAGAAAATGGAGAAAAGATTGTAGCCAATTTCAGCTTTTACAGAAATAAATCTATAAGCAGTTTTTTTTTTTTTTCACTGCGCTCCTTTCCTTCTCACTAATATGGCTTTTGGATGCTGATGTCAGCAGTTCCTTATTCCCAGCCGCAGAGCCTTGAAGCCCAGCACTCCTCCCTCTTGCTGGCCTCCGGCAGTGCAGGGTGAAGCAAAATAAAAAAAACTAGGTCTATTTAACCAAGAAGAAAAACAACTTCACTTGGTAGACAAATCTGAACATATACTGTACTTCATTGTGCAAACTCAAATTCATACGTGTACAGCTATAATCAGCGAATAAAGCATACTCGGACTACTTGTGCAGACTGTGGCTCTGGCTTCCACACAGGGACCGCTGCCACCTCACTCTTCCACCCCTCTGTCACCTGCTTGGCATCCTCTCTGTTTAATTAGCTGGTAGTAATCAAATGGTAGGAGATTAAGACCCCTAAAATACTGTAGGCAGATGATAAACAAAGGCCTTGCGGAGGAAAACAAAACACTGAAACTGTTTATTATGTGTTGAGTTAGAGGGAAGATTGGGTGAGACAGAGGGCACAAGAGAGAGAGACAGAGAGAGAGAGAGAGAGAGAGAGAGATAGTGCTTATCTCAAATTTACCAAAAAACCCAGTGGAGAAAAACAATGTGTAAATCACCCCGCCAAGCAGAGGGCTGCAGTAATTAGACTAAACACACACTGCACAAACACACAAAACAAAAAGACACACACACACACACACAATACATTCATTACCATTACTCCTTTAACTATAGACAACATTCAACTTATAGTGCAATATTTTGTACTCTGCCAGATGTCAAGTTTTACGATGTTGAATCCCGGTGGTTAAAACCACGCGCTAAATGTATCTAAAGTGTGTCTACTGGTTGCTTTTGCTCCGTGCTTGTCAGAAGTGTGACTTGATCCGAACGGGTGTAACAGCGGTATGCCCACAGTTTGTTTAGCCACATCTGTCCTTCTTGTGAGCTGGTCTGTACTGGGGGTGGTAGTCATTATCATGATAAGTTGCTAATGTGCGCGTCAATGACACCAATTGTGCAAAAGACACCTCCATTAATACAGAACATTTATGCCTTTAATACAAATAATTGTCGGACTAAATGAATATCATTAGAAAACTGCACACAAAAAAAGTGTCCGTGCATGTGTGAGTGTTAACCGCACACTTGTGTATGTGTGCGTGTGTGTGTGTGTGTGTGTGTGTCTGTCTGTGTGAATTAATTCGGACCCAGCAGTGTCTCATCTCTGTATCACAGTCTCAGTGCTGGCCGGTGCATTGCGCTCTCTCGTCCCCAGAGCTCGAAACAGGTGTAGCTGCGTGCGTTTCTCTCTGTATGCTAACCACACACACACACACACACACACACACACACTCCTTGTGTGCCTAGACACACAACCAAGTGCTTACGCACAACCTTGACCTTTTCCCACAGATATTGGAGGTGAAGGGGGGAGGGATGAAGGGGAGACAAGAGAGGTGGACAGCGATGGCAAGGGGAACGTGGGGTTGAATTTGAGAACAGAGTCAAAAGAGTGATATCGGGAGCCAGGTATGTTACATAGAGCCGAAAATGTGAACTTTGATCACGTAATAGAGGGGAGGGGGGGGGGGGGGGGGGGGGGGGGGGGCAGATGGATGAAGACTTTTAGGAAAGACTTTCTGTACTATTTCCATCGGTTAAACTGAACTCTACAGTATTTACGCCCTTTGACCAAAAACCTTTCAGTCAGTCGTTTCAACACAGAAAAAGTCTGCTCTCTGGCTAAAGACAGAAAAAGACAGAAAAATAATATTGTGGTTTGTAGTGGCAACTGTGGTATGGTAATACATGAAGAGAATCAATGTTTTTGCTCGGCCTATGTTTTAGCTAAGAGTCAGCGGGCGAGACAGGCCTTCCTGGCTTTGATGAGTGTAATTACGCTTTAAAGAGTGCCGCAGGAGTAAATTCATTACCCAGCCAGCAAGCTCTGGTTGCCCGCTCTCTTCGTCTCGGTCTCCCCCCAGCTCGATGCACACAGACAGGGCCTGCAGACACGCACACACAGTAAGCTCCCCGCAGACCAGCCACCGCTATAGGGCTGCAGCTCTGCAGCCACAGCCCCCCCTTCTCATCAGGGCTCTGGAACTCTCTATGCAACCCCAATATATTGGATGAATATGTGGAAAGAAAAGACGAGCGCTCACACACACACACACACACACACACACAAACGAAATTCGAGTAAACACACGCACACCTTCCGAAAAACATCCACCCATGCTGCTTCGGGCTGGAATCTCTGCATCTTCCTGGAGGATCGCTGTAAAAACAGTGGAATAACAATGCATTCCTCCCACACACATCAACACACACACACAGTGCACAGTGGTGATGCTCATGACCTCAGCAAAGGAAAAGCTCCATGACATACATAAACTACTGGCGTGTAAATATCTAACTAAGCCCTAGCATTTACAATCTAAGCCTATGTGCTCAAGTCTTAACAGACTGGGCAGCTGTGGTCAATCCCAGCATTGATGGGATTGATTCTGTGGACCAAATGGTCGACCACAGTCGGAAAGTTAGATGTGGAATCGAGTGGAGGGTCTTAGCAGATGAGTTGATGGCCCGGAGGTAATTGACCATTACGGTCTTGGATTTAGTGTGAAGCATCCTCTGCAATGACATGGCAATGCATGGCATCGGTAGAGGATTTGGGAACTCTTAATTGCATTTGGGTGTGCGCGCGCATGTTTGTTTATGCTTGAACTGTAAACCATGTCTTATCACTGTGACCCCTCCTCTTCCTGTCACTGTTTTTCCACTCCAAGGAGCCTTCCAATTTAAGTCCTCACAGCGGGGGCATTTTGAGTATTAACAGTCCATCTATACAGGGCACTAGCTGCTTCCATATTCATTGTGTGTGTGTGTGTGTAAGAGGGGAAGAGAGGGAGGGAGACATGTTTTCGAACAAATCTGCCATTAACGATGCTTCCTGCAGTCATGCAAATCTTGCACTTTGCAATTATTCTGTTTCAACCTCTGATCCATTTTATCAGTGTGTCAGATTCTGTGTCTCCATGAGATGCCGCAGCCATTTTATGAGACCTCGATTACGTCTGTCAGTCAGTCTGTCTGTCTGTCTGTCTGTCTGTCTGTCTTTGGGAGAAATGTCTGCAGCCTCTCATCTCCTCCCCTTTCACAGCATGTCAGCCCGTGTGTCTGTGAGGATTCATCATGCATCCTTAGGAGTCGATCAAGGGGAAAACACCTCCCTCTTTCTACCCGCTCTCCCTCCTCCAGCTCCTCTTGCCCTCATCTAACATTAATGGCTGTTGGTTTTTTAATGAGGAAGTGGGTGTCCCTGTGCAGCCTGCCCGTAGAGGGCTTGCAGGGGTTGGGGGGGAGAAGAGATGTACTGGTGCAAAACACATCCCCCGGCTGTGAAGCTCAAACGCCAGCCTAGCAGGGTTGGACCGAAGGGGGTGGGGGGGCCAGTCTCTTAGTAAATATTGCCATGGCCTCCTTCAGCCTTCAAAGAGCAAAACAAGCCAACCGCAGCATTCTGCCTCTCCTGCTCCCCTCTGCACACTGTGAGCAGGCAGTGTGCATTATGATAATAGACATCCCTGTGTAAAGCTGCTAGCAAGTCGTCTGTGAATCAAAAAGGCTTTTGTAAGAAGGACATAATTGCGTACTCTCTCTTTTTGCTTCCCTTATTGTTGCAATGTGAGAGCTGTCTTGTCTAATTAGGAGCAGCACAAAAGACTGCGTAGAGGGTATATTTTGGGAAAATAGCATAAACAACAACAAAAAAAACATCATAAAGAACCTTTCGACTCTGCATTTTGCTCTACGAACAGCCTGATCTGTCACTCGTCTTTTGAAGCAGTGTGATCCGTGACAGCCGCTGTGGCATTTCTTGTTCATCATGTCTTGACTTTCTGCTCGTCCCTGAATTTCTGACTAAATAATTGTGGCCTAAAAATAAAACTTTCCCCGACGCCGTTTGCGTTCAATATGCTGGATGTGAAGAGGAGAAAAAAGGTTGAAACAATTTGCAGATTAATAATTTACCACTCTTTCAGATTTGCCGTCATCTGCTACTGAGGGCAAATCAGCGTATGCTATAATGCCAACACAGTTTTCAGGCAGGCAATTCTGACTGTATGGCGATATGTTTTCTGACGGGCTGTACGTGTACTGCCAACGCCAACTGCACGACCAGCAGGCACATGCTTTTACTGCGCAAGTTCTGCCTCTGCGTTGATGTGAGAGTGGGCGTTTTAACGGGGCGGGGTCTTTACCCCTCAGTAACCCATTCCACTGCCTATTTGTGAACTCAGCTAAGCGTTCACTGCTACACGTTTCTTAATAACACTTACATATTCATAGTCTAATAGGAACCCAGCCAGCTGTGGACACACAATGGAGCCTTTTGCTATTTGCCCAACTACCCTTTTGTTATAGATGAATATAAAAACAACTGCGAGAACTGCAGTGAAATTAAAGAATAGGATGAGGAGAAAAAGCAACTGGATATATGTCTACTTGCTAATTAAACGTTTATTATTCCAGCATTTTAACAACAGTAAATAGTAATTTTGTATTAATTAAGAGAAACATGAATGTACGATTAGGAGTCTGAACGCTCATGAAACTGCTTGAAATTCAGGTTTGTTTTACTGATATTGTTTGGTCTTTTAGCAATATGCTACCAACAGATACAAAAGACACTTGTTTGATGTGTCTCTAGAGCTCTCAGCCGTGCCCTCGTACTGCACTCTGCTCGCTAAAAGAGTGGAGCGCACACACGCATATTGCCGGGGAGAGTCTGAAATGACATGCAACAAAGACACTGAGATACTGGCAGCCAATTAAATAAAGGAAATGGCCTTCATCATTGTATGATTAATGGAACACACCATTAGTGCATCTCTACCTGTGTGAGTGGAGTGTGTGGTACATTCGGAGAAGAGAAAGCACCAGGGAGGGGTGGGGGGTACCAGTGTCCCCAGGGAGCAGTAGCTGGAGGTATTCATCGCTCCCTCTGAGTGATAATTCTGGTGTTATTCAGGCAGAAGTGGGACGGGCATTGCTGGACCCGTGATGAAGCACCATGGCCTTTAGAAATTCATTTCCACCCAGCATTCATCTCATTCCCATTCAGCGCTGGTCTACACCCTGCACTCACATCCATGTGCACAGTAGGGCTGTCAACGAATAATCGAAATTCGAATATATATTCGAATAGTTGTTAAAAACAGAATTTCGAATGTGAAAATTAATATTCGAATGTAAAAAAAAAAGTATTTCGGAGGATAATTATCGTGAATCTGGCAACCCCCGGCACGGCCGCGATGAAGTGTCCTCTTTTTGTGTGTGTGTGTGTGTGTGTGTGTGTGTGTGTGTGTGTGTGTGTGTGTGTGTGTGTGTGTCGAGCCGTTCGGGGCAGAGTCTCTGACCCGGAGCAGACGTGAAGCTGGTTGAGGCTTTCACGGGGTTTTGCTGTTGTGTTGGCGTAGGCTACGGCCCACAGTAGCCTGTTCTATGTTCCCTTAATAAACACACTGTAAGCCAGCTAACGTCTCGTAGCTGTCCTGACCAAGGGTCGCTACACGCTAGAGTTAGCTTACCATTCAACGACAAGCAACTTGAGGCCACATCTCCAGAATGTGCACCCAAGAGAATATGGCATAAAATGTGGACCTTCAGAGAAACAGCCCCGTCTGGATACGTATTTTGCGCCGTCCGCCACAAGTTCGTTGTCTGCGGCACGACAGGAGGCCTGCACGTAAAAATTGATTTCGTTCGTATGCAAGGACATGAGGGCTTCAGGGAGTTCTGTGAATCACTGGAACCGAGGTACCTTATCCCTGATCAGCACTCAGCATGTGTTTATTGTTGCCGTTCATTTAAACCGCTATGCGCGACCGACGGTGCGGGGGGGGAATTTTGTATTTACACATATATTCGAATATGTTCGAATATATGTGTTTTTTTAAAGGGAATATTCGAACGTCATTTTTTAGCAATTTTGACAGCCCTAGTGCACAGAGAGAATCATTACACAGCCATGATCCACACTCAAAGACCCGTCTCTATCCACCAATTATTATTTAAAAAAAGCTGCACCAAATATGAAAAACAGCTCTCAGCAAGCACAAGCCCACCTCTACTCAACTGCAGGTGAAGTGTGAACGCAAACCAACATATAGTGCCATGGTGATGAAAAAAAGAAAAGAGTGATAGAGATGATAGGGAGATATTTTCAAGGCTTGGTCTTGGTGTGTATGTTTCCAGTGTATCAGAGCATATGTCCAGATCATAAGGTGTCAAGAATCTGACAGTTTTTCAGCCCTAATAAAAACTCCAATCTGCTTTTTCTGTGTACCACAGAATAGGACACCACAGCGGGCAGATGGTTGGGGTGAGGAGTAGGGGAGCGCTATGATGTATGTACCTAATCAATGCCTCTCGCCACCAGGCACAAGTAGTTCAAACAAATATACGGTGCCTATAGAGTCAACAGCCACATTAACATAGTCCTAAAACTGTGTTAACGAGGCACATGTTTCAAGTCCCATGATAAGAGGGAACTTTAACAAAGGGAAGTTGCTCTCAGACCCCGGCCACTGATAGAGGGCATCGCTCAACCCCACACATCAAGTCTCCACCCTCACTTTCATGAGTAGCAGCAGGCTCAACAACTAATGTCCTCCCTATAGTCCCCTGACTGCCCTTCACTGACCATGTCACACCCCCAAGACAAACATACACCCCTAAAACATCTGCTCAGCAAGCCAGCGTTACATCCCCCCATCTGTACAGACTGCACCCTAAACCACTCTCACTTAGCCGCCACACCCCTACACCATCCTCTCAACTTCCACTTAGCAGTCCATCCGCATCGAACCCCCCCCCCCAAACAGACAGAACGCGAGCCCGGCCCAGCTTGGCCACTAGCCCCGCCTGTCCGTCTGTGTGCTCACCCCCGGAGCCAGCGCATCAGGATAGCCTTCCCCGTTGGGTGGGAGGAGGGGCTGCTGTTTTGGCTCTACCGCAGTACCACAGAAGTTCCATAGTGCCGCCATTGGCAGGCAGGCTGATGGATCCCCAACCGCTGGCGCCTGCCAATTGGTGTGCCCCACTCCTGCAGTGACTGGGGCCCACGACCACCACTCTGCAAACTCTGGGAGACGTCATTAATATGTAAGTGTTAATAGGTGGAGCCGCGCGCTAATTGCACACTGGAACGGGATCATGTTTAATATTAGAATCCATTACGCACCGGCTGTTGCAAGCGGAGGCAAATGAATTAAGACAACACATTATTTACCCGTGCACAGGGCAAATGGAGACTGACAGCACCGAGAAGGTTGACACTCAACATGGCAGCTGTTACTCACATCTGTTGGCTCCCGTATCTGCAGCGCTCAGCGGCCCTTTGATACGAGCTGCTCCCGTAATTAGTTGACTTTCCTCGGTTTATCTGCTCAGCCAAATCTAGCTGCAGTGGGCAACACAAAGACGCGACTGCACTGTAGGGTCCAAGGTTGATAGCGGCTTCTTTTCAGTCGGAGAGAGAATTAAGCTCTTAGCTGTGGCCTTTAAACAAGGTCAGCAATATGGTGCACATAAAGGGAAGATATGAAGAGTGGAAATATGCAAACGCATTAAAATTGTCAAACACTTAGTGGCCTATTGTGAGTACAAATATGAGCAGGTTCAATATACAGTACATACATACTAAATGTTTGGTACGCGCAAAAATAAAACTGTCACTGCTAAGGAATGACATCTACATTCCCCTAAAGGCTGGAAATTCAAATTAGAAAGAGTAAAAAGAGGAAATATAAGGCCAAAATTAATAAGATATAGTAGTGACACATTTCTTTCTTCCCCATTGCCCTCCTTTCACCAAGTCCCTAATGAGCATGTCGCTGGCAGAATTCATTTCTTATTGTTTAATTGATCCCCAAACAGCTCTCATCCATCATAGGGTCATTCAATATCTTACTCTGTTAATCTCTGCTTGCCCCTCATCATAATTCTTTAGCACAGGCCATTACACACGGAGAGAGGGCTCACACTGTGCCGTGGGCATCTTTAACACTGCCCACACACAAACGCTGACACGCCAACACACACACACACACACACACACACACACATATATATATATATATATATATATATATATATATATATATATATATTAGAAACAATTCTGTTTCTATTAAATATGCATCCAAGCAGGCAGAGCAGTTGATACTGCAGTGGTACAGACTCCAGCGATGAGAGCTGGTGCACGAGGGAATGCGCCTAACATCTGTCTTACATTAATGATTCCTGGTGCAGCTCACAAGCTACTGTAATATTCACAAGGGCTGTGAGGAACTCAGAGTAATTGGGAAATGTCTAGATGTGGTTCAAGCTAAAAGCCAACAGCAGGGCTGCTCGCACTTTCAAATCCCCAAATATGTACTGCGGGCGTTCACCTCTCAAAGAAACAGCCATGTTGAGAAGATCTTGCTTTTCTATTCCAAAAATAAATCAGCTCAAATGGTTGTTTTTTTGTGTGTGTGTGTGTGTAATGAATATTTAGTGGTGTCGGAGCAGTACATATATATTTACTTAGCTGTGCAACTTAAATGAATAATGGTCACTTGGCTGGCAGTGTAACAACACCGTAATGTTGATTTGGCCACACAGAGTAAAGCTGGCTTGGCTGTGCAACAGAGTAATGGCTGTGTCCTCTTTAGATGCAAGAGCGATTGCGAGAGCCTCGTCATGTATCAGCACCCACTGACGCGCCCATCCCAGGGGCGACCACTGCACCATGTCCCGTCCCTGACACGCCAGCGTAATGAATGGCCCAGCTAATGAAGGCTTACTAATTGATTATGGAGAAAACAGAGTATTACTCACCCAACGATGGCAGTTTCAAGGGGCGCCGAGACACTTTGTCAATGCTCGGTTTTTCCAGCCTGTCCAGTCCAGAGGGTCTTTAAATCGACCTTCTGACCGGCATGGACACCTCGCGTGGGATGAAGTGTATTACTTTTGTAATATTTCATTATCCTCTTCCATGTTTTTTTTTTTTGTCCATGCATCCATTAACAGCAGTTCAGCAAATTAATGTGTTGTACATCTTGCTGCGGGCATACACCGTACCCAACCAGGTGTGTCCGCCAGTGATGACAGTGAATGGGGATTTTCGAGGCTTTACACTCTAAAGCTGTTGCTCAATGAAGCAGACAAAAGCTGCTAAGGTGGGAGGTGTATGTAGTGGACCATTGTCTTTGATTAACTAATTAGTAGACATTATCACGACTAAACAGAAGTCATTACCAGTGGGCTTTGGCGAGGAGGCAATCATTTCCCCACGGACCTCCAACCACTGTGTCCCGAGCTCTGCCCAGTGCCCCACAGCCCGAGCTCAATTATTAAATCTATAAGGACTAATTTTGCTTTTTAAATGAAGCTCTAATTGACTTTCGTGTGAAGAAAGCAATGTGGCTGATCCAACTTGTATTATCTGAATCACTGATTGAATCGCTGATTGAATGTGAATCGGTGGTCTGCTATTGGGTTTCCAGACAATGGAAGCCAAGATACGGAGATCGCTGACCCGACCGCTGATGCTTCTCTCTCTCTCCCGCATACACTCGCGCATTATCATGCACACATTAATGCGTGCATCCGTAATATCAGCCGAGCCTTTTTCTTCGTCCCGCTTCTCATCTTCCAGCGACCTCCTTCAACGTCACGCTTTGTAGACTTACACAAGTCTGAGGATGAGCAGCGGATGAAGAGTTAAATATTTGAAGACAAACACGCAGCACCAAGTGCAGCTCGTGTTTATGGACGGCACCTCAAAAGGAAGTGTTTGACACTGTAGATCCAGTGGGCTGCACACGCTCCCCCATTGCCATCTTCTGTCGAGCTCAGGCAAGAAGTGTGTCCTCAGGCTCACAGGCAGGGGCCGAACCATAATCAAGAAATTATCATAATTCACTCTAATCATAAGTGAAGGAGGACAAAATGACTGAAATTAAATTCTGGATTACTGCCTCCCACTGCAGAGATGTTTCAGTAACTGCTATTTTATGCCAGTGTTTTAAATATATGTTTACTGTACTTGTGCCGCCAATTAAAAACACTAAGTCAACGGGAGTGCCACAGGTTTACTGGGCAGCAACACGCATGCAAACACACATCCTAGGGTGGGGATATGCTGTTGGTGTGTAATAATAAGAGGGGCAGAGGCTGAGCGAAGTGATTGCTCAGAGTGCTGTGTGGCTGGGCTTCTAGTCTGGGGCATTAGACAGCTCCACTGCAGTGGTAGACACATGCTGGGAGACAGAAGGAGGCAAAATAAAGGCCTGGTCAGGAAAGGCCGTTCTGGTCTAATTGAGTCCTTTGGGCCGAGGCTCAACTGATCAGAGACTTGTTACAGGAATCCGGTTTCATGGTTTCCAAACAAAGAAGGGATTTGTAGTCCTTTGGGATTCCATCCTAACCTTTCTGTGATTTTTGTGGTTTTCTCTTGGTTGTCTGCCCGTGTGTTATAAATCCGACTACTATAACAATATGGAAACACTGCGGTCGAGCCCAGCAAGTGGTATTCACATATCAAACATTGCAGCGAGTCCTACGGTGTGGACCCTTTGTTCCAGCTGGTGTCTGCTTCCACATGACTGGAGCGTGTCCGGCTCCAATACGGACATTCAGCTGATAATGCTGACTCACCAGAGCAACCGGCTTCTCTGGCCATTAGAGGAGACTGTAACACAAGCTGAGGGATCAAAGCTTGTAGTCTTTGTTATGAGGAACAATCCATTCTACAACTTTACTCAGATCTGCTGTACAAATCATTAAATCATGGTGGAGATTGACGAGGCTGTACTTACACATTGTATGGTGCTGGAAAAGTTTGATTTACTACACTAAATTAAATGCATTCATTCTGAAGGTGTTTACATTTTGTATTGAACTGCGAGGATGAAATAAGGCACAGCTGTTGTTTGAGAGAAACAGAGTGAAGAGGAAACTTTCTACAGATGGAAAAGAGCAAAAAACAGCTTTCAGTACAATGGCCCAGATGAGAAACATTCACACCATCTAGAGAAGAGATTCTAGAGAAGAAAAAAAACATGTCTTCTAGCTTGCACTTGCTCCCTTTCAGTCTTTATCTCTCTAAACAATCCCTGGGAGACAGAAAACAACAAAGACAAATGACTTTGGCCTTTTAAAAGAAGCGTCAAACCTCTCCCTCCAGTGAGCAGGGGATCCACAGAGGTGTCCGTGTTCCTTGCTCACCCCCTGCAGTGGCATTAACTAGTGGGGGCTCTAGATGAGCTTCCTGTGGAGCAGGAAAGGCCAGGACAAACACAGGCGCTGTGCTGCTTTTAATAGGCGTGATGCCCACTCAAGTGTAGCAGTTCATAAATTAGAGAGGAGAGCAAAGAGAGTACGATGGGGGACTGAGCAAATACAAGCAGCAAACAGACGACAGAGAACTGACCGCCCTGCGGATCATCACTCACTTCGGCCTAATGTGACGGGAAAGGAAAGAAAGGCAGGATGGAACAAGAAAAGAGGATGGGGAATCTAATAAAATGATAGTTATCCAGCGAACATAGCACAGGAGCCTACCAACTGCATGGGACGCACATTCAAAGCCATCCGAGGCTCAAGTGTGTGTCGTGTTTTGTGGTCTAGAGAGGAGCCGGAGGAGGGAGGAGGGAACTGGGGGGGACAGGCCCAGCGCCTCGTCCACCTGATGCCACAATGTCGACTCGCACAGCTTCCTTTTGTTGCCCAAAGTGCTGGGCAGAGGAGAAAGGCAGACACAAAGAACAGACAGGACTCTCTGCAGGACACTATTTGTGCCATCGTCTCTCACAGGCGGCCAGACAAAGCCGTCAGCTGCCCGGACACCTCGTTAGCTTCGCTCCCTGCAGCTCTCACATGGCACGGGGTTGACCGCGGCGCCTCCCGCTGGGACCGGCACACCGCTACAGTGGCGCTTCAGCCGCTTAGAAATACACACATGCACGCACACAATGTGGAAAAACCGTGGAGCGTTAAAGACCAAAAGGAGAAATACGGTGCTATAAAACACACCTGTTCTGCAGGGGGGTTCACGGCCCTCCCTTCACAAGCCGTTTCACGGATATTTGCTTAGGTTGTTAAAGCTGATCTTTGCAGATGCAGTCCACAACAAAAGCGCCTCAAGCCTGGTTGAGATGGATGGCTGGGGGAAAGGGATGAGGCCTCTCTTTCCTCCTCATGCGCTTTTATCTTTGTACCCTTTAGAATATAGATTAAGGGCTTTAACTGAGGTTAGGTGTGTCTCACTATATCAATGAGAGCTACATGAAGACCGGTGTTTATAGAGTCAATCTGACCAGAGCAGAGATCTATCGTGTGTCAAGTGCACACTGTAGCACAAAGGCTGTATGTATTGCACATACACTGACCCACTCAGACCCAACAATATTGAGCAATAAAAAGGAATTCAGGCACAGTTTTGACAAGAATGAGCAAAAGCTTATGAATCCAGTTAAGGGCCGCTACAGTACTGTGGCAGTAGCTGTTATTGAGGTGGATTATTGCCTCTCGGCATTTTAGTACGGCTTCCAGATATTAGCGGGGGACTAAATGACATAAAATAAAGAAAGGCCTAGCACCTTCAATTGACGCAGGCATCCACGCTCATTTGAAAGGAAATAAATTATTTTGACATTTTGAAGCTCCCGAATATTTCCACGCACAATCTTCCAAAGGCCGCTGTTTTGCCATTACCAATAGGCTGTTCCTGTTAGCATGCCCTGGAATACTAAGTAGGGTTAATGCTTAGCTTGCTTAGACCAAGCCGAATAAATATGCAGGAATTAGTTCCAGCTTCACACACCGTCAAAATAGGATCCACCAGTCAATGCACCAAAACAAGCCCATTCACCACACTTCAACTCATTCAGGCTACAAAGAAAAGCAAAGCAAATTCATATTGACACAAATAAATAAATGTATGCAGGGAGCTTTGTGAGCACAGTCACACTGCTATACATGAATGCCAAGCTAAATAACAGCCAAAATCAGGGATAAACATACAGTAGATTGCAGAAACACTCACATACTGTATTTATACCACAAACAACTATATTCACAGCGCATTTATATACATAATATAAATTATGATTACACTATGCGTGCATGATGATGAAATATATAAAAAATAAGAATGGACCTCATATAATGCATGTGTGTGTGTTTTCTTTACTGTCCCGTTCACGTCTACTTGTCTCAACTTGTAAAAAGTATTATTTTTTTGTCAATATTGCGAAATGCTTCTCTGATTAATTTCGAGAAAGCAAACGTGCAATTCAATCAAGAAATCATTGATCTCAATTCAGACTGCTCCTGGGACACCACTGGGACAGCTATCATAATCAATTTAATTATCAGATGATACCATGTATGGCCTTTGTTGTCTCTCTCTCTGATGTTTAACGTTTTAAACCACAGTAGCTGCTTCCTTTTTGGGAAGTTCTTCAGCCGGCAGCTCCATTACTTTGCTGTCAGAGTTGCTGCTGAACATAGTCAATGGTGTAAATATGTAATATAACACGCAGCAATATCCTGATGTGACTTTTTTTCATCACAATAAAAGTTATACTGGTAAAACCAGGCAATCAACCTCCCCACCACTCAATCATAGCACAAAGGATAATGTACCAGAAGGTAGCAATCAGTCAGGCCTGGCTGTTGCCACCTCCCATGCATCAGTCTGTACATCCTTTCCCCTTCAACATCTGTGGACTCATATGCTACTGTCCCTCCACCTGTCACTGTCCATCCACAACCACACATCAATCAGCCCAACCCTGCTGCTTTTTAATCTGTTCCCACCCCAAAGGACCAGGCACGCTTCAAAATTACAGTGAAGAAAGGTCACCGCATCCAATTAGAACATCATCAGAGATGCATCACGAGAGGGTCGTTCCCTGAACCCTTGTAGCACATCGTAAATCCTGCTCTGCCCAAGAAGGAACACCCACTCTGGCAGGATTCAGAATGGCTGACTGATGGGGTGCTAGGATGCATCTTTAAATGTAATCGTGGAGACGACTGATGTCATTTTTTTGGTCGGATTGATATGAGGTGCAATGGCATGTGAAAGTACCGCGATAGGTTTATTCCCTGAGGATGATCCATGGTATTATCAGTCCATGTACCTGACCCTGTGACGACCCCGGGGGCCTAGATCAATCAGGTCTCCAATCAGGATTAGATCAAGCTGCCCTCTGCATCCTTCCTCATCATTCTAGTAACCTGCTATTTGCAAGGATGTAGCCCCATTACAGGATACACATGCAGGCAGAGAAAGGGACAGGCCTGCTGGAACGTGAGAGAGACTTTTGGATCAAACGGTCCAATGGAAAGGACCCTGTGGAGGCCATTGTTTTAGCTTGGCAAAAGAAAAGAAGCTTAATGAGAGAGGGGTCGAGGGAGAGAGGCAGGGAGGGAGCGAGAGAGGGTGGGTCAGTGAGCTTTGAGCCTCTTGTGGGCTGATCTAAGCCAATTAGAGACAAGTGACAGCTCCGCTACATGCTCATGACACAACTAGACCACGGCATCGCTCTGAGCACCAGCACCCCACTGTACAGTAGCCTGACTTGGACCCCAACAAGCCCTTAACACCCCCCCACCCCCCCACCCCCACCCCCCCCCCCCCACCCACAACCCCCATCGCTCCAGACACAAGCCAAGGCAGAGAGCAACGCGTAACAAAAAGACTGTCCTCTCCCCTTCTGCCCTGCATCCGCTGCTCTCCGGAGGGAAGCGGCCAGCCAAGCAGAGCTCTCTGCTCCGTTATGGTCGGCCAGCTCTCTTGACATCTGATGTTGTTGAGAGTTGCCGTGACGACCTGGCAAATCCACTGACCTTTGCTCCAAACGGTTCAAAACTTGTGAACCCGAGGCGAGGGAAAGCCAAAAAGCTTGATGGGGGGGGGGGATATGTGAAGTGAGGACTTTCAATAGAAAAAGGGGGGGGTTTGTTCAAATGACCGCTGACAGCTGTCATTGCTGTGTTGCCTTCTTCCTGTGAGCAGATAATGGGGCAGAGCCTTCCCAGTACGCACCAGGGGAGGAGCTAGGCCACCAGGTTGTGGGTTGTCAGGGCTCCGGCACAGGGCTGGTAATTAATGAGACAGGGCGTCGCACCACAAGGAGCTCAGCAGCACGTGGCACACCGGTGGCAACAACAAAAACTGACAATGTGTGGTAGTGGGGCCAGATTCATAACCATAACTATATAAATGTAGACAAATCTACCCCCAGCACCACATCAACACGACCATATAGAATACATATGCATGCATACCAATTATTTGGCACACCCGTGACGCTGAAATCCTTAAGACGTGTCCTTAAATGCATCCTCGCGTTCACCCTTGACTGAGCATCAAGTGTATGAAATCTGTGAATGGATGTTTGGGGGAGAAAAAGCCAGAAACGTGGAGATGGAGGATGACAGGAAGGAGTGATGGGGGTTGAGGGACACCCAGCAGGGGGTGGGACAGGACAGCCCTCTGCACGTCTAACGTCTGCCACTCAAGAAAGTTAATGATGCCATGTTCTTGGGCCAACCATCCCCCTGCTGCATGTGAGAAAAGAGACAGAGGGAGAGAGAGGACTGAGGGCGGTGTTGCTGGCACATGGACTCGGATGAGGTGAGATGCTCTTGAAGGGTGAGGTGGGGGTGGGTGAAAATTCAGGTCCAAGAATATTTAGGACAATCAACACCCCAGTTGGCACCGGTGAATGATGTAGATGAATGATGAGCCCCCTTCTTCTTTTCTTCTAATCAAACTGCGGTCCCCTGCCCTCATCAGTATCCTTTATCGAGTCAACTTACGTATTAAGGCTTATGAGCAATGTGGCTAATTTTATCAGCACTTTGATTTTTCATTGTGAAAGGGGGGATGGGCATTTTGGCTGCTGGGCTGAAATGTTATCATCTACAGCCAGTTAGGGAACAGCAATGTAGGGGATGAGGGAGAAATGGAGGAGGGATGGGGGTTGAAGATTGGCAAGATGCTGAGGAGAGATAACCGAACCTGGTCTAGCAGGATTGTGCAAGATCTATAAAACAAAAAGGCCATTTGTCGGGTAAAATAAAATTAAAAACACACACATGGGTAAAGGTTCATAGATGTCGGAATACCAATTTGTCATAAAGCAGGAAAAGAGTTAAATCCGGTTGCGATCTATGTTTGAGGTTACTGGCGTAACAACAGAACTTGAGTACTATAAGAATGAATAAGCTGACAGATGCTCATATCCCTTGGCCTGTAATTGAATTATTTGTGCTTTTCCTCCTCTGACACAGGAATAACCCTGCCTTTCAAAGCTATTTCTCCTTTCATCCATCCCCCAATAACACTAGGGTAACTGTATTAGGAGCGTTTGCTCAAGATGCTCTCCAGACTGCCAAATGGACCCGTATCCAGCTGTTTCCAAGCCACGGGGTCAGATGATGGTCAATCGACGGTCAGTCAGAGGTCACGTCCAGAGCTGTCCAAAGGTCAGCCTATCTGGACCCTGAGGTATGACTGGACTATCAACCCCCCTGAACTGATGAATGGAGCTAAATCACGAAGGCGAGCACCTTCTGTTTGAAATCTTAGAATGTGATAAGAAGAGCAATTTACCTTCTTCTCAAAATTACTGTTTTGAATTAGATTAGTCATGCAGGGATCATGAAAACAATTAACAATGTGTCTGCTATATTTCTAAATTACGGTTTATTTTTAATGCTCTGGGTGTTTTTCACAGAACGGGGTTGTGTGTGAGCATAAGTGAATTACCCCAAAACAGGCAATTAAGCTAATACCACATTAGTTGCACAAACAACGGACTAATTGCTGATGGATCCCACTCAACATGTTTTGAATAATAGCATTTTCCATAACCTCCTGCACAGCAACAGCAGCCAAATCGATATTCATGAAGTGTCAGAGTTGTAATTCATGTGTCTGTTCCACATGAGCACCACAGGGACCTTTAAAAGAAAGAGACTGGGGAAAGAGCTCCCATGTAAATTTCACAGTTAATGCCTGGGCATGGCTTATGTTGGCCAATTAAGCTGTTCTTTTCAGCTCCATTACAACGTGGCGTCTGGGGGTTCATTTTCCCCTTACTGTGCCATTTAAGCTTCAAATGGGCAAATGTTTACTGTGCAAGTTGGACGACTAAAGTCTGTTAGATGTTGTGTGTGTGTGTGTGTGTGTGTCTGTGTGGGCACGTGCATATGTGCCTTTGCAAACCCCGTCTTGTGTACGAGTTCCAAACATCTATGTGCTGCTGCGCCTGTGTGCCTTTGTGTGCGGAGGCCTAATTTGTGCATGAAACAGGAGAGCGTTAATGGCTTTTAAAGATCGGTGGAGTCAAATGAGCGTGCTCATCAGTTAGCCGCACACCCCTCGGTGATCACTCAGTGTCGTTAGATTTAATTTCCTGCGGAATAAGGAGATCTCGGGTGGATCCAAGACAAATCCCTGCAATTACAGACGCGCTTAAGATGATTCACTGCCATCATTTCTGTCTCAGGGTGGTGGCTGCTGTAGTGTATGGCAATATTATCAACAGCAATCATTGGAAATACACTAACAACAACATAGATTATTTAGAACTTCACTCAAGCTATTTCTTCACCATCACTATACCTTTTGAATTCCTCATCAGCACAGCAAGCAAAGAGAAAAATGCAAACCTGCCCATGCACTTATCTAAACACACACACACACACACACACACAATGAAACACAGGCAAACAGGGGAGGCACCTGCATGTTGGTTAATAGCTTTGCCCTGGACAGTGTAGAGCAGGAGGGCCAGCAGCAAGCGGCACTGAGATAACGTTCTGCTTAGCATTTGAATAGGGTGTTCGGATTTCCATTCAGTTGGCCTTTGGCCATGCTCGTGCTTAAGTGGTCCGGGCGAGTCTGTATGTTCTCTACTGTGCCAACCAATGTCTCATATCTGGCAATGTGCAATGTCTGTCGGTGTCTCGGTCTGTCTGTCCGTTTGGCTGGATGAGTGTCTGGCTGGTTAATAATCAGCCTGGCTAGCTGCTAATCATCCTCCCAGCTGCAGAAGCAGGTGGCCACACATACCACAGCTCCCAATCTCATTCACCATGTGATGTCATCTCACCGCACCTGGTCACCCTGCTTTACGCATAACTGAGGTCGTTTGGCTGTATGAGATCACTCGTCTTTGCTGGTCCTGAAGCTGGGAGCCTTTATTTCTCAACGGAATGGATGCTGTCCATGTAGGGGACCGGTGGCTGCTGAATGAACAACATTAAACCCGTGTGTCCCTTCCTTCACCTCGGCCAAGCCCGGGACTGATCCCAGAGCAGTCTAACAGGCAGAGGCAGCAGTTAGGACACACTCCACAATCGAAAGGGGAAGCCATTAACTCTGCAACACACAAGGTCACCTTCAACTAGACACAGCCGCCACCCCAACTTCCTCTGCTGATATGGCCAGTGGATGCAGCGGTGCAGTCATGAAAAGGTCAGGCTGTGAAACAGAATGGAACCACAGCTGTCTCAGGAAACACACTCCGAAACATTTGATCTTGTCTCCCTTCACTTTTGAAAGCGATCAAAATGCTTTGAGTATCACTTTCAAAAAGCAGGAAAGGAAATGAGAGAGGAAGGGAGTGGGAAGGGGTGGGGGGGGGAAGAGGAACGAGAGTGATGGAGGTAGGGAGAGGGAGAGACGGCAGATACTGGATGATCGGGTTTCAACTCTGGTCTGCAGCTGTTAAGGACTCTGGTGGCTGCTAGGTGCCCCTTACAGCAAAAGTAATCCAAGCCAAACACAATATCTGTCTACGCCATTGAGAGATCACTAGTCATAACACATTCAGACCCACGATAACTCTGCCGTGGCTCAGGGCCCGGCAAAGCCTGGTAAAGGTTTAAAGGGGCTGCAGAAAAAAGAATGAAACGCAATTCCTATTTATTTAATCAACACAAACCAAGTTTGGTTGTGAGAATGGAGGATACTGCTGTTCCCCCCCCCCCCCCCCCCCCCCTCAAAACCAGAAGGCAGGCAAGGTTGTACACACTCAACTTCCTTGGGCCAGTTAGGAGTTTGTTCCATGTAATCCCCTCCTCCCCTCCCGCAGTCTCCTACTACCTCTCCATCCACACAGTTCAGTTGAGAATCAAATGAAGCTGAAATGCTGTGCCTCCTCTGTTCCCAAAGGGCTACACTTTGAGGAGGGACTGTTCTTAAAAAAGATATTTACCGTAAGCATGTTCTGTGCATGTGTAGTAGTGTGTACGTGTGCAGTGTGACAGTTGTAACCTAAAATGAATAGGCTGAACCGTGGTTCTGGTTGAGTCCTGACCCTCCCACTATAGAGATCAATCCCCAGCAGTACTGTGCACCCACTATGTTGTGCAAACGCACGCATGCGTGTGAATGAATGTGTGTTTCAGGGAGTGCGTGAAAGTAACCGAGGAAATAATGGGCATTTGAACGAGGAACATCAGTGCAGAAATAACACAACACGCCACACGCCAGAGGGTGAATCAATTCCAGCGACATTCGATTCAAACCCCTATCAGCTAGCGCCTGAACTTCAGCCCTCCACCCTGTCACCTCCTCCCCAGCTCCATATGATGAATTACCATTTCTCGCAGTCTCAGAGGGTCTGAGAGAGAGAGAGAGAGAGCGAGAGAGAGCGAGAGAGGAAGGTGGGTGGGGGAGGTCAGCCACTACAGGGATACATTCATCGGATGGGGAGCGCTGGGTTAAGGAATTATGGTTTGACAGAGATCTGCGGAGGATAGGAGAGGGCAAAGGGTTCTCCAGGGGTCAGATCCTGGCTGGACTCAATGGCTGGCCACCCTCGCAATGCGCAGACTCTACAGGGATTTCATTCAGGGTCACACGTTCAATTAATATTATTATCAGTCGCTTGTCCCTTTCGCCGCACAGCTAATAGAGTGATATCAGACATAGTCATCTACATGCTGGTAAATAGCACACCTGCAGCAATGTAAAGTAGACCTGCAGTTGGAAACCCCATGTGTTAGGTTATCTAGCTAGGGGGGCAAGGAGAACGAGGAGAGAGAGGAGAGAGAGGAGGCAAAACGCGAGGCAGGAGAGACAAAGCAATAGCCCTGCATTGTCAGAGTGGAGAGGCCATCAATAACAGTGTCACTGTGAAGAGAGAAAGAGGGAGAGTGTGAAGGAGCGAGAGTAGGGTTTATAAAGGAAACACAACAAAACCCGGTGCGACGGGTGCTTCATCTTGCCGGGCACTAATGGGCGTGAGAAGCGCCCGGCTCAGCATTCTCCGCTTGACGGCTCACTCCTCCGCTGACGGGCCATGGCATCCATGACGGAGCGCCACACAATTCTTTAATCCAGTTTATACGCGCCAAAAAGGTGACACAATGGTGGAAGGAAGAGAGGTGAGGAAAAAAAAAAAAGGGAGAGAAAGAGACGGATAAAAAAGGGGCTGAGAAAGATGGTCAAAGGTCATCCCAAACTTGGATTTCATTGAGTGCTTCATCTCTTTGCCACCTTCTCACCACACTTTTCCATCTTTGTCGCCAGCTCTTGCTGCACTACTCCATTGTTGCTGTCATCATTGCTTTATTTCCCGTCTTCAGCACTACACTTGTTTCCGCTGAAGGTAAGAAGGTAACGCAGACTGGCTAGCTCCCTTGGTGGAGATGGGGAGGTCAGAGCAGGGACACGAGGTCCGCTGTGGATAGTAAAAGTGCAGTCTCAGGACTTATTGTGTGTGTTTTAGTGTGTGTGTGTGTGTGTGTGTGTGTGAGACAGTGAAAGGTCAGAGTGCTGATAATGACTACAGTGTATTCCTATGATTTATTTCCCTGTGAGAGTTTTCCAAATATCTGCTCCATTTCTATCGGCCTGTCTCTTTCCCGATTGTGGCGGGAAACTCCTCATTCTCTGTGGACATCTGTAGCTAATGAATGAGAGAGCAATCTGCATGCTCCGTCTGTGTGTGTGTGTGTGTGTGTGTGTGTGTGTGTGTGTGTGTGTGTGTGTGTGTGGACACTGTGTGAGTAAATCCCAATAGATAACAACACCTTTTTCCAGAGGTCAACAAACTCCAGCTGCACAGACACAGAGCTGACACATTTAATCAGGGATTTCTCCTCTCACACAGTTTATCAGTGGGAAGCTATTTCTCACACCCGCGCCTGCTCTCGCCACCTCTTTTATCGCAGTACCGCATTCTCACCTTTTTCTGCATACTTTTTCCTTCGCCTTCCTTCGACACTAGACTTGGCCACCTTCATCAAGAAATAAAGACCATCCTGTGTGTTTTTTTGTTTTGTACCCCTCCACTTTGCTGATCTATAAAGTGAGTCAAAACCGAGTCATTCAAAAAGGTGCAGAAAAATCTACGGGCGCAAAGATTGCCCGATCCTCACCTCTTGGCGTTCCACACATCGCACCGCGCAAACAAACCGCACATTGAGAGTATTACATATTTAAATACGAATTAAGACGGCGCTCGTGCTCGAGACTGCGTTTCATTTCCTAAGTGTAGCATGTGCCATTAGTGTGCTGTAATGGTTGCATTGTTGCTGCTTCCTTCATTACCCTTCATTATTTCTCAAGGACTTCGGCGCAGATTAGACCTCAGCCTACCGGGGTTTATACGAGCGCGAGGGCAGGTGTTTGTGTACACTTCTGTGTGAGAGTCTGTCACTCCATTTTCTCTTCTCTGAAATGGAATAATGAGTCCAGATGAGCTGGCGAAAGGCTCCGGCAGCGCGGCTCGGCCCGACTCCCCACCTGGCCTGCTCCTCCTGGCCTGTCCCTTTATTATCTTCCCCTCATGCTGGACACAACAGGAACAGCTTGGAACCCTCCCCTCCTCTCTTCACCACGCACACCTCTCCCAACTCTATTTTCCCGCTAATTACCTTGTTGTACGAGCACCAAATGCTACCTAACGATTGACTTAATTGCAGAAGTGGTACATTAGATGATATCAAAGGACCTTTTTAAAAGTCATCCAATCCCATTCCGAGCGGCATTCAGAACCAACCCAAGACATCTGTTTCATTCCCGTGTCATTTGCATTTTGAAAGGTTACAAACTGAGTGAAGTCGCAAAGGATACAGATCTACACCTCAAGATAATGCCTCTCTCCCCAGACAATTACATACATGTAATACACACATACCCACTGTCCACGTCAGAGGGCCAGAGTCACATTTCACACTAAATTAAAAGTGCAACTGTTCCCCCTCATGCTTGTACTTGGAGCGCTGCGTACGCGCGCTACCCATCCACCTGCAAAGATGGGGCTAATTAACATTTCCCTCAGAATCCTATCGCCCCAGGTGTGCCTTGTCACACTTACATATACACAGATATCCGCAGTGCTAGCAATTTATTCAGCAGCGGTTGCTGAAGCTAGCATTTCTGACACGGGCTTCACAATGATTTATGAACCTGTTCATTGACCTAGTTTGTTCTGAAAAGAGAAAAGGGGGCACATCCCCGAGTTTATGCGGCATATCCATCCAATGGAGCTGGCCGGCAGTCAGTTTTGAAGACCTTGTGAGGTAGAGTAAGATTACAAAGCAGACTGCTCCGATACCCTCGAGACAACACGTTTACAGGTTCTCTATCTCCTGAAGTGCAGGACGGTGAACGACACCTATGATGAAATATGTTTCCAAATGCAGCAACGTGAGGTCCCAGCATTACTCACACTTTGCCCGACTTAGAGAACATCGGGCAGTTCATGCTCCTGTCCACTCATTTGTGAACAATGTATGCTCAACATCCGACACTTAAAGGACACATGTTGGAAAGATTTGGCCTAGTAGCAGCACAAGTCCCCTCAATCTGGCCTGCATTAATAATGCAGAGGCACCTCTCAGAGGCCTCTTCCCCCTCTTCCTCTCCACTCCACCTTCCCTGCTCCAACGGAGAGAGTGGTGAGTGCTGCCCAGCTTGATGTCCAGCATGCAGCAGTGCCGCTTTGCTCGGTGGACACCGAGTTCAATCTGTTTCAGAGCTGCAATTAAATTATCTCACCGGGCTCCTGCTCAACCACTCGTGAATGGAAGGGAGGCAAAGGTGTGTTCAATACGACAGAGGGAGGGAGGGATGGAGGGGGAGAGGGAGGTAGAAGACGAGCGGGGGGGCAAAACATATCATACACACAAGCCCAGTTCAACATGGATATAGATTGAAATGCTGCTTTTTCTTGTGCGATTAGCGGTGGCTTTACAATCACTAGACGGATGTCAGGACCTGATAACGCTAATCACTGCAGTAAGCCAATGCTGGGGGATTTAGCACCCCACCCCCTTCTGCTGCTGCCCAAGCCCCCCTGAAGACCTGGCGGAAAGAGAAAGCCCAGAAAGCCCTGGGCACCAGAACAAACCGGGCCCTCCCTCCTTTTTGGGGATCTGTGATAGCCTTATTTCTCGGAAAACCAAAATACACAAAGAAAATTCGCTGCAGATGGTCATATCTTTGGTGTCATTGAAATACATGTATAAATAATTGATCAAGTCATTGCTGTGGTCGCTGAACACTTACTGTTATATATATACTACAAAGAAGTGGAACAGGTTTATATGAACTCCATGTAGAAGACGACTACTGGATATTAAAGAGAGGAGGGAGAAGGAGCGAGAGAGAAGCTGCGCTCAAACAATGAAAATAGCACTATGGACCAACAACAATGGCGATGAGCTGATTCGGTCCATCGTGGTGCCTCAGGCCTCACACTTGATAGGTTCAGACACCAATCCTGCAGATCAGCTTTAGGACATTCCTACTCAATATCCCTTAAGTGACTTTTCATTAAAGTTACAACAAGTCATTAATGTCCTATCATACCCTACCTGTATTTCAAGAAAAGGTGCCTCTAAGGGATATGAACACTATTCTACTTTTATACAGCTCCAATGCATTGTCCCTGTTGAACTGCACTTGACCCGCCAGCAAAACCTTTCCCTACACCCGCACTGCATCACAGTCAGGCTGCTGTCGTTCTGACTGAGTGTTTCAGGTCGGGTCAGGTCAGGTCAATAGAGGCGAAATTGTGTGAGGTAATGTAGAGTCAATAACGGTTTGTCTTGAAATGGAATTTGGGGTATATGTACTGTATATGGTGCATGGCGATGAGCCAGAATCAAAGCTTTTGCTTTAGTGGGGGCGTTTTTTTTTGGCACTCTACAGCTACTGTAGGCACAAGGTACAGTTCTGTGTCCTTGTTTACTCAGTGTGTGGCCGCAGGCTTTGTCCGAACTTCCCTCTCTAAAAACCAATACCAAATACCAATCATACGTGTGCTCTTATTTCTTCACCTTGCTTTCTCGTCCACACCCCCTCACCCCTCACCTTTAAGCCATTCATGGAGTCAGTGCCTCCATTCAACCCCCCCTGCTGCTCAACCCACATTACACAAGGGAGGGAGAGATAGAGAGAGTACTGAAGAGAAAGGCTAAGAAACAGTACGAGAGGGGGGGAAATAAAATAATCTGGAGACATCATCAATTTTTCATGAATTTTCATTTAGACTGGGAGAAACCCTCTTACAGCAATCGATAGATCAAGCTGCTGTCACGCAGTTAGCACCTGGGGGCTGCTGGGAGGCCCTCAGGAAGGCAGGGGACTGGATCAGAGGCGGAGACCAGCCCCCTCCTCTCTAACACACAAAGTCCATTTCCCAAGGATCACAAACCAACCACCCATCCTAATACCACTGATCATTGTAATCACCTTTGAAATATGGTTACAGGTCCTTTAAATGACATGAAAGATAGCATTTCAGCTGTTTCTTCCATTCAAAACATCTTCAAACATTAGCATTCGTTTTATGTTTACTATGGCGGATGAGAGCTTGACATTTAAACACATAGAGCAAGATTATGTCTGCACATGACACTTCTTTGAAACACAGGACTATACGAAAAGAACCACCACTTGAAACAACATAAGGACATTTGGACTTTCCTCCCCACCTTATGGGAAGTGGAGATGTCTAGAATCCGCTCTATAGGAAGTCCAGCCTGAGCCCTGCTGGGGCGGGGGTGCTCATCTTCAAAGGTAATTTGATCCACAGCTCAGGTTCTGCCTGTCAGTGTTCACAAACACAGTGTAGGCAGCATGTGTCAAATGTCCTTCAGGACTTTGATCTGTGGCTGTCGTTCTACCCCCACACACCTGTGAGACTCCACAACCACCATGTCCCTCTCATATGGTCAGACTGAAGCTTTATGTCCAACTCAAAGGTCTGCAGACAACTACAATGAAACTCCCTCGAGTTAAAAATATATCAAATGTATCTCAAGTGATTGTCTGAAGAACTCACTCGGTTCCAAACAATGGCACACATACTGTGACCGGTAGTGAGTTTGACTGTTCCATTCGGACCTACAGGAAGTCATTACAGCCTTTGCAAAATGGAAAGCAAGTTGATGTCAATTATTAAAATAGTGTAATTTCAGTTGGCTCAAATAAAACACTGATTTGTTCCCTACAGTACACAGCTGTGTGATTTCCCCATTGTGTATAAATGAAGGAGAAAGAAAAAAAATGGGATAATGCTGACAGGAAATGTTGAAATAAGGTCTCTCAATTCTCTCGTGCTGAATGTAAATCCAGTCTTTCCATCATCTGGAAGCAGCAGGATCAAGACTTCATCCAGCCAATGAATGAACTAAAGTAAATGAGCAATGCAGCAAAGAGGAGAAATGAAGAAGAAAGAGGGCACAAGAGTCCTGACTCACATGCTACTTCCAGCGATGCGTTGCGGCTGACTGCCTCTCCCAGGTAGTTCCGGGCCACGCAGACGTAGGCTCCCTCGTCCGGTTTGCTCCGTCGTCCGTGAACGATGCGAAGGAAGAAGAGCGAGCCGCTCGGCAGCAGCATGCGGTGAGATCGCGGGTCATCTTTGTCCGTTTCCACCCGCTCTCCGTCCTTGTACCACTCCACCGTCGGGGTCGGCCGCCCTTCCGCTTTACAGTTGAGAGTGGCGGGCTCCCCCTTGGAGACAATCAGGTCAGAGGGGTGCTCCACAATCCGGGGTGAGGAGTCCTCCTGGCGCAGACGGGATCCTGGAGGAAAGAAGAAGAAGAGATGCAATTAATCATTGTTTCAGATGGACATTATAATATAAAAAGGCCTCTCTTATTAACATAATAGCAAGCAGGTACACTGTTGGGAAAATAGGGAAAATGTGGGGATTGAATTAATTAACACAACTAAAAGTAGCTGACATCATCTAGCGGGGCTCAAGATACCAGAGAAAGAGATAAAGGACGTGGCTCCGGTGCAGTGTTTATTTTTATCAATGCAAGCGAAGATGAAAAATGTTTGTTGCAGACATATTTTCCATAAAAAAAAATACTAATGATCTGCATTCATCACAGAACGCCGCTTCCCAAAATGTCTCATTTTAAGAAGTTTATTACAATCCCACTGACAATGAGACGAGAGGAAGAAACAAAACAGCTGGGAAAACGTTTGTATAGATTTTCAGCAGACACTTAATATTAATTCAAAATCAGTTGCCAAAATCAACATTGCTTGTGAGAAGGCAGCAAGCTTTTCTTAGCTTGCTGCCACCGCCACCCAGACCTGGCACAGCAGTGGAACATGGATGGATGACTCCAACTAATAGTTAGCAAAGCCGGTCTTGGGTTAGAAGCATGTACAAAATATTGGACCCTTTAATCTCCATTTCAAGCAGATCAAAAAGCAACAATCTGCTCTTCTCAACCCTATATTGCAAGGGCTTGCCTTGTGGGTAATTGGACCCATGGGTGAGCAGGGAATGGATGCATACAGTCAGCTTACATCTGAGCAACACACACACATTATTTATTTGGCTTTCAGTATGGCAAAAATAAGTAAAACTGTTGAGTTCACTGTTGTAGAAGTGTACATGTGATGTGAATATGAATGCCGGGGTCCAGACTAATGTCAAATGCTAATCCCCGCGGCTGAAAACCTTGGCCCACTCTTTTTTATTAGGGCTTGCAGTGGGTGAGCTCTGAAAGTCTGGCGGCCAAGATAATGGTCCCCAAGTCAGAGTGCTCTGTGTGTCTGTGACGAGGTCTTAACCACAGAGATAAAATGCTGTAGGCCACACAAATTACCATCACAGAGGCCCTGGGAACCATGCAACAATCAAAGAGTTTGATCCAGCATCAAACAATCAAAGATACGGGAAAAGGGAATGGGAAATGAGGCAAACTTTTCCAACAGCCCGTCCTTTATCCCCTCCTATTGAACCAGATTCAATACCCCATCAATAACTCTGATTCAGTTGCCAGCCAAATGCTAACCAGTCAGTGTTGTATTAAGTAGAGTGCTGGGCCCTTTGTCTTTAAATTAGTTGTTGCAGGTGTGCGAGTGATTGAGCCGAGTTGATGACTGTGCCCTTCCCCGGGGCAGTGCAGCGGGGTAACAGAACGATGCCTGCTGCACAGAAGAGCAGTGTACCACATAAGCCTTTGTGCTTATGTAAGGGATAATTTCAACATGGCATGAAGGCAAAAAAAAAAAGTGGAGGCTCCAGCTCTTTGTTTGCCTGGGTTTGCACATGTTCCACTACGCCTTATACTTGAATCTCCCTGGGGAGAGCGACACACGCTGCACCCCTTCCTTTTCTGCCTGAGAGTCTGCGAGTAAAAGGACAAGCGCAGTTAGAAATCTACTGATCAGCACAAAATACACTTCAAAGACTCTGAGCGTACTATGTAAATGTGCTCTCGTCCACCATTTGTCTTAACAGGGATCAGGCTTCACACAGTGCCATATTGACCCCTGAACAGGAGGTAGTCTGTGCTCTCTTCTTCCTAATTTGGGCTAATTCCCTCCATTTCCCTGTCATTGATTAGTGATCAGGCCTGGTGTCTTCCTCTAAGTGGGGCCAGAGACAGGGGTTTCTGGTGGGGGGGGCGTGGTGATCCCCAAGTGCATGATCTAATCTCATTGGTATTATGGGAAAAACTGAAGCCGTACTATTGGTGGTGGAAGTAAAACCTACAGTATGCTTCAGGCGGTTTTTGACACAATCGCATTCACCAGTGGTAGGTAACAGCAACCGAGCCAGCAGTCAGTTACCCTGTCAGCACAGGGCCAACTTTGTATTCTGGCAGTAAGTGACCCAATAAGTGAAGCAGTAATTAACACCGTGACATTGATAAATGGAGGGCAAGATAAAGGACAGACATGGAGACCCCCATCTCCCTCAGATGGAGTGTCAAACGCACATTTATTCTTATCTCATTGGAGCATCTGCTTCCTGCATAATCCTCAGGCCCCGCGGTGGCTTTCCACTGAGGCCAATGCGCATGCACAGCACTAAACTGCGGCGACTCCATTCGATTTATATCAGTCTAATTTCTTTAAATCCAATTTGTATTCCAATCTACTGCCTTCTAATCACTTAAACCTTGGGTCTCCATCTGCTCTCCTCTTTCCGGTGGAAATGAAAACAGCAGATGCCTCTACAATTGTCCTTTCACTGCCAGAAAAAGCTGAGCCGGGGAGCACAGAGGGCCAGACTGGTGGTCAGTGTCCTTCCCGAAGTGGAGGTAGTCCGGCGTAGAGGTAGAAAAGGTTAAAAGCACATCCATATGCCATGGAATATGTTTTAAAAGAGGCCCTCAACATGTGAACCTCGCCTGCTGTTGAGCAAGCTTCACTTTCAAAAGCGCGTGTATACGTGGTGTTTTATCAGGACCTTGTGAGATGCTGTCTAAGGAGATAAAAAAACATGCATCTAACGCTCCATCCGTAGCTCCTAACAGAAGTAAAGTCAATTTTCAGCTTCCTATTGGGCCCCCTTTCTCACTCTCTTTACGGTAAATGGGGTTTCTGTTGCCCTTTTAATGCGATCATTGGTGCTGTGCAATCAAGTGCTCTCTGAGCTGAGGCGAGTGCACTTCACTGGGTCTCAGGGCGCACGCTCCAATCAAAATGCTGTGTTTCCCCCTGTCTGCAATAACAGCGCCATTACTTTTCACCACTGCTGTGCAGTCATCCTCACCTGGAGGAAAGCAGCAACCAGAGAACAAACAAACAAGCACACAGACAGAGAAGGAAATCAGAGAGGGATTACTGGACCCAAAAGCTGATTCCTTTCTGCCTTTTCTTTCATTATAATTATGTCAGCATCACTGCAATCCGGTGCAATTTTGCAATGCAGCTATCCAAGACGTTTTTTCCAGCATTATTTCTCACTCGTGTTTTTTTTGTGTTCACACTTCAAATGTATCATTGAGACATAACTAAAGACATAGAAAAGTTCAACACAGTTAAATAGGTTGTTGGTCAAATTTGGGATAAAAGGCACCACTTTAACTGTCATAACAGCTTGTTTCCCCTCATATCCCACTGACCACACACATAGAAGGGCTCTTTTCTATTATCTATACATATTTATTCATGTGTGCAACAGAAGGTCAGGCCTTCCCTGATCTTTTTGTAATTATTTTTATTGGCTCCCAGGAGAAATTCCAGCCCACCAACCAAATCAATACCCACACCAGTCTCAGCCAGAGCATAAAAGGAAGAGCTCCCCAAAGAGATATTAGTTATTCTGCCAACAGACGTGTGCGCTGATCACAGGTAACCAACGGCAACCTCAGACCAAGGCAAAAAAGTTCCAGCCACTGAGGCTCCAAGAAAAATCAAACATGAAAACTAAGGTCCAGGCCAAGATGCACCAACCCTGTAATGTGGATACTGAAATGGCGGAGCCTTTACTGGCAGAAAGTGTTGAAACCCAGCAAACTGAGTGAATATAACATTTTAAACAAACAAAAAAAACTCAAAGAACTTAAAAAAAATAAAATAATGAATTATGCATTACATCCATGTTGTCCAATCTCCTTCTGCCTCTCTCAACTTCTCCGCAACCTCCCACTCCATCTCCTTATATATCTGTGCTTCTCCCTCCCAATACCCCGTCTCCCCCGCTTGCTCCTTGTCCCCCCGTCCTGCCCTCACTGTGAGGGTGACGGAGTCATATCCATCATGTCATCAGAAGGGAAATGCGAGCGGGCGGCAAGGGGGAAACTGGGGGAGGCAATAGAATGACGTTACTGTCCGTCCTCGCCTCTTCTCTGGCCTGCCCTGACACTTGCAAGCAGCCCGTTCTGCACCCCAGATTCATCTTCTTTACGGCGCGCTGTCAGCGGCCTCACAGCACACACGCTCCAGCGTGGCCGCAATACCAGAGATACAGTGAGGTGTCACGAAAGACAACCTGCTGGAGCTACTGGAGCCCCATCCAAGCCCACTGCATGCAGACAGCCACTGAATACAACCGGGAATATACAGCCAAATCCTCACAGTGAGGACGTGAAGTAAAAAGGCGCTCACGGGTGCTGAGGAAGTAGATTCATCTTCTATTGCAAGAGAGTGAGTGATTTTGAGCCAGCTAGCTCACATGATGGGCTCTGTTCCACCTCAGTGCTCTGCATATTGCCCCCCTCCGTTTTCCTGCTAAGATCTATACTCTGAAAGCATACACAAGGGTAATTCTAGGAGCTGCTCTCAACCTCTCACTGCATCCATGCTCGCCTCTGAGAAATATCAGATAGAATTCCACTCTGAGTGTATTTCGGGCAGTGATGTGGTGGGGTCGTATTGACACTGCATCTATGTATTTGCCCTCTCTACCCCATGCAGATGGAATATATAAATAGATTACTGTGGGAAACAGCATATCTGATCTTTCCTGCAAAGAGCTGATTCACGTATATTTTCCGTTTCAAGCAGTTTCCGCCTAGTTTTTTTCCACCCAAACTACTCTCATTCTGACACTTCATTCGACTATCAGTTGCAATGAACTGAAAGGGCGATGCTATCATTTTTTCAGCAAATGGCCTTTCTCTGAAGCGCTGAAATTGCCGACAGGAGACGAAAGGGGGGGAAAAGGAGGCCGACACAATAACAGTTTAGACCTGTTTATGTGTTCATAAGGGCACCGCTTTCTTTCTTTACATAGGCTATATACATAGTGGAAGGAGTACAGCACCAGCTCTGTGGCACTGTCAGGTCGCTGGTACGGACACTAAACTGTGTGATGCAGATTAAATGATTTCCGATGCCATGGCCACTGGAGCATGAGGCTCTCTGCACCAGCCCACCTACTTCAGCCCTCTCTCTGCACATCCTTCTGAGCAGCCATTTTCTTGCCTGCCTCTTCTTTGTCCGTGGCAGTAGCCATTATATTGAAGATGTGCGTTTGCGGTTGGTGAATTCAATAATTAACAGCCGCCCCATCCTCGTCAACTACTGCAGGGGAGCCCAGAAGTTAAGTGAATGCCCGCATGCTCGGGTCAAGTACTGGTTAAGCAGCAGAAATCTATAGAAGTAAAGCAGAGTTTTCTTTGGTCATTGTACTCTTTGTAAATGTCCTGTAAAAGCAGATAAGTAAGTAGTGTTCTTAATGTGTGTGTGTGTGTGTGTGTGTGTGTGCGCAAATGTAGACACAGCTGGGTGCAAAATTTCCGATCGGCAATTCCCCCCTTTCAAGCGTGGGCTATTCCAAACAGTTCCTACTCAGGGAAGTGCAATGAAATGAATGGCATCAATTGATTCTCCCTCAAGCTTTGTAATCTCTTTACCTGCATTGCTGAGCTGCCCCAGCAGATTGAACAGGGCAAAATAAATAAGTGCTTTATTGCTTTAGAAATGAGGTCGAAGGGGAGGGGGTGGGGGGGAGGAGGCCTTCAGGTGTCCATGATACAGTGTTGAGAGATGAGTGGATAATTGGAGGTGTGCCACGGGTGCTGACTTGTAGTGAACACACTGCAGTGTCCCTGCATGTCAATGAGGGCAGTCACCACCTCCAGCCACTCCAGTAGTCCTTCGACACACACACACACACACACACACTCGGACATGAGGAATAAGAGGCCGCAACCGCACACACCATCCGAGTGATGGACTCAGAGAGCAGAGCGAGGTAATGAAATGGCCCTTATAGCCCACTGTTTGTGTTTCTTTAAAGGTGCGGCATACCAAGTCGAGATGAGATTTATTAAATTTCTATTCCATGGGACACTTCATCTGGTCTGGCTTAGGGTGACAGGGTCAAGAGTGCTAGCAGTAAGTGGATGAAGGAGTCATTCAATTTACTCGTGCTCATAAATCCACGCTAACACAAAACTATAGGCTTTGATGTGTATTAATGGTGCTCACAAACACATTCACCCACTACATTTCATAATTCCACCGCTGGCTGGGTGTTACAGAGCCTCCAAATGACAAATGCCTGGGAGCAGCCCTCCAGAAAGAAATCATCACCGTCCTAGAAGTGGAACTGGAGAGTTCAAACGTTCAAGGATGCGATTAAGGCTTTCTTCCTTCCCGCCGCAATGGTTGTGACACTTGGCTCGTGCCACGTTCCACACTGAGACTTCCACCACAAAGCCAGTCTCACCATGGAGCCATTATATACAGTAAATCAACTCACCCCCGGTCATGGTGGCTCACTTTCACAAAGCAGTGTGGTGCCATGTTTCTGCAGCACGGGACGCAATGCAGGCCTTATTATTACTCATCAAATTAGTATGTATGTATTCATGTGAACGTCTTCCAAATAAAAACGCTGTTGAATCAGGCTGCTCGGTCTGACAATGTTTTTTTTTTTTTTCTCGCAAATGAACTGTAAACATAATTTAGCATATTACAATTTATATTAGCACACTGATTGCACAACAAGGTTATTAAGAGCAGGGAACACTATGTCTTTTTAACAAATAAGGGCTAAGAAACGCCAAGATTAGTGACAGCACATAATTCACAGTGTCCTATGTCCATGAGTGTCTGTTGTGTCTATTGTGTCCTTATGTGACACATAATACACAGTGGTCTAAATTCACCAAGGTTGAAATAATAGAATAGTACAGTATTTGCAATTCCTAAAATGCCTCAACAATATCAACATGCCATAGCTAACGTGATAGACAGTAATGTAGACCTGCATTAGACATCAGTCTGTTCACTAGAGGTCAGGCCCCTCACTGGACTCAAGGTTACTATAGTTTCCACACTAAAACACTAGTTTGGCAAGATATATATATATATATATATATATATATATATATATATATATATATATATATATATATACATAGTTTGGAGTCCATGCACTTCTATGGGGTTAGATTCCCCAGTTAGTTGCAGGGAAGAAAGGGTACCAAGCTGTCACGGCTGGGTGATCCATGGACCGAGCCGAGGATGGAGATGGTGAAACGAGACACTTATTCTCTGGCTCCACCACTCGGAGCGCCATTACAGCTGCGCCGGACAACTGCTGCGTGTGACGGATGTGTGCTGGAGTGCCATGCTCTGGCTGTCCATCTTCACACGTCTCACGCCGAGAGACAGCTCATGCATTTTTATCAGCAGGCCTGACCTCGTCTTCAAGACACTCAGCTCAGGTACACCTGTCACACAGACGCTCGAGAATGAAGAACAAGAAGGCATGTTACCGACTGAAAACAAAGAGAAGAACGTGACTAGAAATATACCATACACAGGTATGTCCAATAAATGGGGATGCAAATTCATACGGTACGATAAAATGTTTTATGTGCATTTATTTACTCGGCCCAGAATGCATTTGTGAGCTTCTCTGTGTGTTTGCATTGTGTGTATAGTTATAAAGTTGGATGTGGTTCTGTGTCACTCAACCTTGACATCCCTCCCCTTCTAGGTGAAGGTTGCTGAGAGCGAGCCAACCAGAGGGCAGCGTGAGGGCAACGGGACAGAGTAATTAGACGCTTCCCCAAACGCGACGTTTCGGTGCAGCGTGCAACATGAAAACACTGATAAGGCAAACATGCCGTCCTCTTCCAGGGAGTTTAAGGCATTGCAGGCTTGTGTCGTACTCAATCCTGACTCCCCTGTCTGCATTTTGGCATGCTCTTAAGATAATCAACTTGTGTGGAGATAAGAATGCTCGTCACATCCACACTGCAACTGAGTAATCTGTCCCACACAGAGGCCGTTTGTATTGTAACTGCTGGCTCGGTATTTGCCATTGATCAATAAGGGTTTATTCACTATCATCTAATCATCAGGGATTATATAACGGTAATTAGATCCACGCTTGTTGTCTGTTGGCCTGCCTTACTTTCAAACCATTAATCGGCTGTTTGGGACACAGAGTCAGTGAGAGAATAGAGCAAGGATTATATCTGAGTCTTGGGGCCCAGAGAAGGGTAAAGCACAGGTGTGTATTCTGTAAGTACAGGTGTGTGAGACAGGTGAGGGCCCTGACTGCTTGCTTTACTTCAGTCAGCATGCTCAATTCATCATATCACTCCTCCCCCATCCCCACCTCCACACACACTCCTACTATACTGCCATCGCAGGTGTACAACAACCCCCTCAGTGTTTGAATTCCACCCTCATGGACAATGCCAACGACGGATAGTGTGTGTGTGTGTGTGTGTGTGTGTGTGTGTGTGTGTGTGTGTGTGTGTGTGTGTGTGTGTGTGTGTGTGTGTGTGTGTGTGTGTGTGTGTGTGAAAAAGTGTGAAAAAGTGGGTCTGGGGAAGTTCTGAAATATAAATAATTTGAGGAAAGATACTTATCCTTTACTGCCGCCTACCTGTTAGCATGAAACCTCCACCTCTCCCCATTGTAACCACTCACCCTCTCTGTCTTTGTTTCTCTCTAGGCAAAAGCATCAAGGCATTGGACCTTTTTCTGCTCTGTAAATGTCAGGGGTATGCTTGGCTGAGGGTTAATAAAGCGGCGGTAAAAAAAAAAGAAAAAAGAAGGGGAAAGTGGTATTACCTCCGCTGCATTCTGCTGGTCTTACTGCAAAAATCAGCCATGTGCATTGTCTGCCACTGACATTTTCTCTCCAGCTTATTGCACTACGGAAATGCAAAGGCATTAACCAGCGTGATCCCCGAATTTAGAAACAGCTGTGAATCATTTTATTTTTGAGTGATCGCAGAGCAGTACTTTGGACTTAAAGGAAGTATGCAGAGCTCAAAGTATATTCTCTTCCATCCTGAACATGTGGAGAGATGGCTGCCGAAACGTGATCCACTGAGCAGCAGCCACACTTGGCTGTTGCAATATCATAGTAGTTGACAGGCCCTCGTCACTGGCCAAGTAACAACGTATGCGCCACCCACCGAGACAAAATTCCTTGTATGGAAACGTACCTGGCAATAAATGGTTCTGATTCTGATTTCCATCGGAGGAGCGCTCGCCTCATTCTTTGTTCCCTGTTCATTCACTTCCTCTGATCATCCCCAGCTTTGTCTTTATTCTGCACTCATTTTTGACGCTAATCAGAGAATAAACAGCAGCACTTCGGTGCAGAGGAAAGTGGCTTCCTTGACAGTGATGAGAGCGTGGGAGACAGTCGAGGAGGGGAGCTTCCTGTAGATCTAAGATGAAGGTTCATCATTAGAGCAGGCCTATTCCAGCAAATGAACCGCAATTACAATAACGCTGCCTAAACGCTGCCAACTCAAGCAGAACAATCACATTTGGGGCGAGACTTCGCAATGGCTCTTACACAATGACCTCAGCCTGCCTCATCATTCACCTAGACTACTTTAATCTGGGCTTACTTTCCATTATAGGGCGGTACTTTAAACCTCTCTCATTTAATCATGACCATCAACAGAGCTGTTAGTCTCCGAGGCTGCTTTGGTAATGAAGCCTCATCTTCGCCATTTCCCTTTAAAAGAGTGTGTTGTTAAACAACTCGTCTCTCAATTTTTTGGTGTTTGATTGCAATCACACTGCCTCTCCCTCCCCTCCTCCTTCCCCTGACACATACACAACTATTCTCCGGGTGTGAGTTTCTCTTGACTCAGCACCACTGAAACCAGTGAGCTGCACACCGTCTGGGCCACCGAAGACTCCCCCACAGCCTCTTAGAGGGATTTAAGTTGGACCGTAATTCAGCGCCTCTCGGCGCGTCGGCCCCCACGATGGACGTGACGTCACCAGGCTCCTACATCCGGCACAAGCATGCAGGAGGTCTGAGAATAGCGAAAGGTCAGGAGTGCATGTCCACTATGCAAAGCATGTTCTAATCCAGCTACAAAAGCAGCACGGTGGAGTTTAAGAGATAACCAGGCAGCTGCTGACGGTGCATTCCAGGAAATATCCTCTACTGCAATCAATCGGATTCTTAAAAGTGTGGCAACAGTGTTTTCAGATGCTCAATACCTTCCAGCCCTGTCAACAACACCCAACACACACACACTCAGTTTCTCCCTCTATTCTCTCTCCATCTCACCTTTTCTCTCCTCTCACTAGCAGCATTAATCACAGCGCACTAAACAGTGACTGACGCCATTCACAAGGCTTGGCTTTGTTGGCTATGCTGCCCAGTGAATACAACTCCAGACCTTTTTGTCTGCCTAAGTGGACTCTTAGAGGAAGCTCCTCCCTCTCCAAGGACCCTCAGATTACCTCTGAAAGGGGCTGGGTGACGGGTGAGTTCTGCGGGGATGGAGGTAGGGGGCAGCGAGAGGGAGGAGGGTGACAGGCAAATGATTGGGAAGATCCACTGCTCCCAGGGAGATGTGCACCCTCTCCCTCTGGACAGCTAGCAATGCCATCCGCCATTGCTTAGCAACCAGTGGGTTTGGCTGAACAGAGTGAAAGACACCACACAAAAAAAAAGGTAAAAGAAAGAAAAAAGATGTAAATCCCAGCAGGAAAAAAAGGAGGCTTGATTTGCTAACTACAGAAGGAAGGAGAGGCACAACTTGCAGCTGTGAAGAACAAAAGTGGGAGCTGACAGGTGAAAGAAAAGAAAAATGGGCCTTGCATTCACTGCTTTACATAGTGCTAACGTGTACAAACAATACAAAGCAAACATGAATCATCACTCACAATGTATAGTGCTGGTATAATATACCAGTATGCCACTATTCAGGAGTATGATTGTCTCCTTCTATGATCAGCCCTTTGTTTGTGTAGGTTGTGAGACAACTGTAAAAAAAAAAGGTGTGTCCAATTCAAAAGGAGGACTAAAATTCAATCAGACTTCAGGTTTATGCTTTCTAAAAGTAATACATCTTAATCCCTCCGATCATTCCACCAGTCACAGGTTGGACCAATACCAATCGCCATTTCCGTCACCTCAGCCCTCCCATTTTGATGATTGATGCGAGTCATCACATTAACTCTGCAGTCCAAGCCGTTTTAATTCATCCATTAAACCAGTGCTCTTGTAGGCCAGTGAATCCTGGAGAAACCTTGTAAAATCATTAAAAATAATAATAATACAGCTTTTGGCTGTGGAAATTAAACAGTATCAATCTCATTTGCACCATTAATAAAGTTTAATCAGACAAATGAGAAAAAAATAAACTGGGGCACTGTCCCAGCTTGGATTAAAGGCGGCTTAGACAATGGTGCACAAACGCAGCGTTGCAATCCTGAAGTGAAATGACCACAGCATCCACGAGGTGACCACAGCCTGTTGGCCGAACACTTCCAAGACAGGTCTGGATACTTCATGTTCCGTTAGACCACTCGGTTGTATATTTGTACCCTCTGGATACACAAGCATATTTGGGATTTGTTTGCCAGTATTAATAAATTAAAAATCTCCTCTCCACTTCTGCATTTGAGTGATAACCTGTAGCCACTGTAATAGAACCTGAAAGTCATACATAGATGTCTTTGCTTTACACTGACCCACAGGGAGGGAGAGAAAAACAACTAACTGGTCCTTTATGTACATATAAATATTACTGAATGGTATGTATATCATTCAGTAATATTTACTTCTTAGAATGTGTTCTATCTGTTGCACAGAAAGAAACATTCTGCCCTAATTTCCACCTCCTGAGAGGCGACCATCATCTGCATTGAGTGGAAGAGTTATCTGCTTGTTCGTGTATTTTTTTGTTTTGTTTTATGAATTAAAAAAAAAAAAGAAATCATGTAAGATATTTGCTGCAATGATAGAATAAAATAAATTGAAATCACAACTCCATGAAGTCAGCCTATAGTTATCAACAAAATGACTGTATCTTGGCTAAACATCTTGACATACCGTAATAATAATATATAATTAAAAAAAAGAGAGTCCAACAACATACAATATTGCTTACAAATGATAACTGGTTTAAAAGTGGCGGGTGGAGTACCACAGGCAGTGTCCGCGCTAAACAGAACTGGATATTAATATATCCATAAGAAGAAGTTTCACACAACACGTTAGGAAACTTACCATCAACTTGAAAATATAGTAATCCGCCAACAAGGATGAACGCTAGCGGACCCATACTAGCATATTAAACATCCACGGCGGGCGCGCGAGTCTCGAATTCACTGCAGAAAAAAAAATATGTCCAAAGACAAGTGTGCTTCGGGTTTGTGATAGTTATGGAAAAGGTCCTAGTTACTGACAAAAGCCAGTTTCAATGTCCAAAAAACGAGAGGATCCATTTCACAGCAGGTCACCCGGAGCTGCTCCGGGTGTTCATATCCAGCAAACCCTGAAACCAAACTCTCGGTCTGTGCGTATTATCCCGGCTTGCCCCGTGAGTTCATCCGCAATATCTGCTCTCTCTCTCTCTCTCTCTCTCTCTCTCTCTCCCAGATGACCCGCTGGAGCCCGAGAGGAGAAAGGAGCAGCAAGTCCTCCACTGGGGGAAGCCAACGCAGGCTGGGGACTCCTCCGCAGGTCCTCCGCTCCTCGGGACGCGTCTGTCACCTTTTCGAATCTTCAGCAATGTCTCCGCAGTTCAACACATGGCTCGGCTGAGACTGCAGACTTGGAAATCAGCCTTCAACTCCCGCGCATTCCTCCCAAAAAGTTGTTTTATTACAACGGGAACCAGCTCCCGAAAGACCCATGTGGTTAGCCTGGGATAAAGCGCTGGAAGTGTACAGTCGTACTACAAGTCACTTCAACATCCTCCTTTCCTGTCTCTGCATTTTCTGTGTGTGTGTGTGTGTGTGTGTGTGTGTGTGTGTGTGTGTGTGGGATGTGTTTCCACCGCGCGGCCGCTAGGAGCGCACGTCTATGCGCACCCGGCACAGCCCCGCAGCCCAAAAACACGGATCGGTCAGTGAAGACAGCCGCCTGAAGGTAGGAGAGTTGTAGACTGGGGTGGAAAGAAAAGTGGAGGGGAGCTCTGATCTCATAGTTCTGAAGGAATGAAGACGCACTGCTAGATAATCATGTAAGACAGAGATGTGTTGAAGTGGAGGACAAACCCAAATTTAAAGTGTGCTTCAGACATATTGCATGCATGCGTTATGTACCCACACCATGTGAGAACTACACTCATGAATGTTCTTATGTAAAAAATATCCACATATAGTTTAACCACCTTACTTGGTAGTGAACACACAGCCAACAGGTCGCATTATCTGATAACACAAGACTGGGTTTTATGAGGGAAAATCGTTGGGAAAAGAATTATAATGCAGACCGGCAGTATATGATAAAAAATAAATAAATAATTGAATTCAGTTTCAGAATATGGTGAAATGAATCAATAGACTCCGTATGTGTGGGCATATTATTAAAGATGTGAGAAAGGAGACGCTGAATACGTGGATGATCATTCATTGAGATATTGAAGCGGAATTGTAAATATGATCTCTGCCAGAAATCAATGGCTGATTGACCGAGCCCCTGCACCAAGATGAGGAGAGAGGCGGCCTCTCTGCATACATATAGTGTCTCTTATGCAAGAGTAAAGTATGCACACAAAGACAGAAAACAGCAAGCAAACAAGAAAATCACTACAGTCCATACAATGTGTTTGTATGGACACATTAAGGTAATATGGTTCAGCTCAGCAGTCAGGACCCAAGATCTGTTGAGGTTCAAAGATATGGGGGTGGGGGGTCTTGTATGTGGTCCACATTACTGCCCAGCAACCCTCTTTCACGTTGTCTCACTGGTTTGCTATACAGTGAGCTATGAGATGTGAGCTCCCCCTACTGGTGTCAGTTATAGCCATAAGATGAGACATCTCCTGGATTTGAATACTGCCCTATCAAGTTGCACAAAGCGAGGAGACGGCACATGTAGCTCCACGAGCAAGATGTTCTGAAGCAGCATGATTGATACAACATGATTGCTCCGTCACATGCATTTTGAATTAAGCAGATTCAATAAATGTCACGCCAGAGGAGCTCAAACTACATCACTGATACCCGCTGAGATATATATATATATATATATATATATATATATATATATATATATATATATGTGTGTATATGTATATGTGTGTGTGTGTGTGTGTTGTAACTATGCAAAAATGATAATTTACAGCAGCACTTCAAGGGTATGTACAATAATAGAACTAGTTGGGCCACTATTCTTCTTTCCTGGGGATAGCCAATGCAAATTGGTTTATTTGTTTATGCAACATTACATTCACATTTAAAGAGATGTAAGATCCATGTTACAAGTTGGCCCCTTTGTTTTCTTCTTCTCATGGACAGACACGACACTAGCAGGAGCACCAGCTAAAAGGCTAGAATTTCCCATTTTATGGTTTACATCAAAGTCAGCCATAGAACAAAGCCCTCAAAACTCACAGTATGTTCCCTGAAGGTGTGTGTGTGAAAACCATACTCTCCCAGAGAAAAACACAGAGACTAACACCGCGACAGGACGGCTTTGGCAAAGGGAACCACTTCTATTGCCTTTAATAATAGCTTTGACTGCTCCTTCCGTTTGTTTGTCGAGCTGCATGTTGGAGCTTGCCCGATAAAGGACTTACTGGGAACTGCAACATGTCCTAAGTTTGTTGTAAGTTTACTAGCCTGCTCCCATTGCAGGCGGCGCTGTCAGCCGGCCAGACACAGTGATTTGTCTTCATATTTTAATGTTTGTGAGCTGCATGCAAATGTTGTCTTCTCAGTGCCTCCATGGTGTCCTAGATTCTAACAGATGTGCGCACACACACACACACACACACACACAGAGCAAAACAGAAATGTATTGTGTCATCAGTGTTGCTGACGGTTCAAGGCAAATAAAAGAGAGAAAATAGGGAATTGGAAAAAGGTAATTTACTAAGAAGAAAAGCATGCTTCAAACATAAACAATAGTGTGTGTGTGGCTCCATTGATGGAAAAGTAAATAGAGTGTAATTCTGCCCTGCCTTTTATTCCCCACTTTCAATCACCGTATCTGTAGCGGAGGGAGGGATATCTGGCAGTTTTTTTTAAAATATCAGTTGAAAGTGGATTCATTTTAATTAAACTGGAGGCTGTGTTTACTCAGGGCAAGGCACATTACATAAAACTGAGATGGCGGGGCTAAGCCACAGACTGATAACTCATGGACACGATCATGGGAGCTTACGCTTCATCCCACAGTTGGAAGAATGTCACAGATTTGTTATAAGGGTGACATTCACAATATTACTGACAAACATGGGTTTTCTAGGTTGATTACATTTTTCATTTCAAAAGCCGAGAGAGCATGCAGATGAGGCGTAACCACACACAAACGCGCATGACGTCACCGAGGGGGAAAGCAAAGCAAGACCGTTGTTTTGAAACGGCAGCATTAACAACGAAACCCCAAGATATTAAAAACATGGAGAAAAACACAGTCTTGCCTGCAGTTATGCCGCCTTTTTCCATCCCTGCTAAAGACAATTAGACTTTCCCACCAGATGCTGAAATGGACCATTTGTTTTAACCTAAACTAATCATGCCACAATTATTGTCACATTCTGGTGCGATTACGTGTTTTTAACTGAATCAAAACTAATAATCAATCAGATAATTTCCCATTATTGTCCTCAAAACATCTGCTCATTGATGGATTCTGCATGAAGCCACTCATTAGGGAGGCTGTTTGCCGCGACCCCCATTAACCATCCTCGTCCACTGAAACGACTTCAAGTCAGTCAAGTTAACTCTCAAGGACCCTTTGTGGCAAATTGAAGTTGACCAATTTATTCTATGAATATAAATATTGTCTATGAAAAGACAGGAGGTAGCGGCACGCTTTAAGAGAAAGATAAACGCTCAGCAGTTTGTTCAGGATTGATGTGATCACTTTAAAATCTGAAGTGCCACACCCTTTGATCGCACCATCCTCTAATGTTTCCTGTAAATGATTAAGGCGCTTTTATCCGGCGGCTCAGGTTTATAGGGATCCAACATTCACATACAGCGTTGTTGTTGTTGTTGTTGTTGTTTTTTCTGGAGATAAAAGCACAGCTGAGGATCAATAGGGGGTCCCCAAATGGAGAGTGTGATATCTGCGAGACAATCAAGAGTGTGTACAATCGCAGCGCCCACTCTGGGGGTTTGCAGACGCATTCCAGCAGAGACATTTTAATAGCTTGTAACTAAGGTGCAATTCATATGCAAACTATGGATCAAACGCGGACAGTGACAGAATGTGCGGTTTCGGCGACGCTGCATCTGTCTGTATGTACGTGTCTGAGGGAGGAGGAGGAAAGTGTTTTTAATTGTGTGCCAGGTCAGAGGTTCAGGTAGCGACATCACTCTTGATCAGATCAGAGTGGTATTTGGGGAGCTCTTAGCTGGATATCTTTCATGGCTGAGTATCCCCTTACTGGGTTTGGGTCTCTGTGTGGGGATGATTAGGAGCTGGAGGTTGGGGGAGGCGGTGTGAGGAGGGGGGGGGGGGGGGGGGGGGGAGTTGATGTGCGGAGGGGTGATTAATGTAGATGTCAGTAGCGGTCCTCCCTCTTCTGCTGCCTCCCCAGCATCCGTAATGACACCTGGGGAAGGCAGAATGGGTCTACCTGCAGCCCAGGCTCCCTCAGCAGGGCATGATTCTTCCCCATGATCCTCCTCTGTCAGCAGTCCTGTCACTGGGCTCGGATCAGGCCCTTATTAATGGGCCTCCATGTCAAACATAGATATTAAGCTGTGCTCTGCTCCGCACTATCCTCGGCAATAACACCCACATAGGCACACACACTGACACGATCACTTCTATACAATACAGTGACAACACACGCGCACACACACACACACACACACACACACACACACACATTGCAGCGCACTCATAACTCACAAACACACACCTGCATGCGCATTAACATTCGCTGAAATATTACTTTCTTATTTTGCAAGTTTTCCAGATTCAATTCCGGAATGACAAAGAGTCCATAGATCTATAAGATTTCTCCGTTTCCCTCCTCTACTTCCACTCTTTTAATACACACAACCCAATTTCACATTATGCTGAAAAAAGTGACAAACCTCTCGCCGTGATGCATTGTCCGGCAATGCAAATGAGAAATAAAAAGGTTCTATGGTTAGTGAGTAAGGATTAAAGTCTGTGGCTGAACACGAATAGACTCAACGTGTTGGCAGAGCCTCAGCAGCTCGGACTGCTTTTGCTATTTAGGCTTGAATATGATACATAGAACAGGGAGACATTCATAAGAACCCACGCTCTTGGAGACGAAACAATGCAGAACCGGGTTCATGCTGGGCAATAAAACATTGAATGGAAGTCAGTGCGACACGTGTTCAATCCTTCACTCTCTGATACTCCCAGAGAGGGGCCGAAGGAGGAGAATGGACAGATGGAGGAAGTGCGGAGGACACGACACCTGAGCTCCATGTGGAGAGAGGCTTCTATCAGCGGGACATAAACTCTGTCTGGAATGCTGCGCCCCGTCTTCCTTTACGTTCACTGAAAGGCACAGGAAGTGAGATAGGAGCACCGGATCAAATGTTGCAAAACGGGGGATTACTGTATAGGAATTCTTGCTCTTCACTTCGAGTCCAGCTCTGTCGTTTCCCCCTTCTTCTCTCTCACTTTCATTTCAAGCAAAGCGCTAAATGAACTAGCTATCAATATGTGATTTTGTTTGCTATTTTAAGAGAACCTGCAGCAACTATGAGGCAATTATATGGGACACAGTAGAGCACATTCATGTGTTTACTTTCTCGAGGAATGAACCTTAAAGCCACGGGAAAATTGGTATTGCTCTATTAAATATTCATGACTAAATAAGCCGCAATCAAAGTTGAATTTCGGAAAGGAAAAACATGCTTAGGTATTTTTTTTTTTTTGTTTGGTTTAAAACTTAGCTCGTCTGTTTAATAAGCAAATTTACCCCACGGCTCATTAAACTCAACTGGTGTGCAGAAATACATGACATCAGCTTTGTTTACAACGGAGCTATGCCCACGTGTAAAATAAACCAAACAAACTTTGGCAGCACATTTTATGGTGAATGATGCCATCATTATATGAGGCACCTTAAGACATAAGATCCCATCAGGTTTTCAGGGATTTTACTCGTAAATATTCTTGTTTGCTCAGCCAAGCATATGTCAGCAAAATGAACCAATCAACAAAAATATGACAATGCTGCAGGAAAAGAAAAATGCTGTGAAGCAACATCGGTGCAGCTCTGACGACTGACCAAAAAGACTCCAAAGACTTCATATAGAAGATGAACTTTTACATTTAGTCCTGTACACAGGTGGTATGATTACCATGTTCCACGTGAAACAAACCCACACATGTCAAGAGACGATCCATAAAGTTCACTTTGTGAAAGTCAAACGTACAGGTTGACCCGTCTCTTTCCTCAATTTCTTTTTTATATTCACGTCAACCTCTCTTTACCTCCCGCTCTAATTAGTTATTCCAGACCCTCTTCTTCAACTACATTCCTGTCATTTCTGGAATCTCCCAGTCTAGGTGAATAACAGCACACTCCCAAGGCCCTGAGAGCTGCGGCTAATTAGCTGGCCTACTTTTTCCTGAACGCAGTCGCTTAATCTGCCTCTGTGGAAACTCATCGCAACTGTCCTCCCCACCGCGGGCAGAGCTCGATAACCGGGTGCTCGTCACCGTCATGACACAACACGGTAAACAGCTTGGTCCGGTGAGCCGATGACCAGCGACCGCTGATGAGTGAGAAGTGAATACTTGAGCTTTGACGAGTCAGAAGGGAGGGAACGAGAGGAAGGGAGGACAAGAGCTTCTCAAGTATCTCTCCAGCCTCCTTATCAGCGAGGACACCGTCCTTCTTCTCTCCAGTCCTCCTCCTCCTCCTCCTCCTCCTCCTCCTCCTCCTCCTCCTCCTCCTCCCCCTCCATCATTAGCCGGGCTCTGAGCAGGCTCTGTTTCTTCTGGTTTATAAATATCTCCGTCCTGCACAACTGACCGACCGGTCTATAAAAACTGATAAGACTGACTTCATATTTGGCATGAGGAAACCCACGGTGTCAATCTCCTGTAACAACAGTCTCTATTAAAATGGGAAGTTGTTTATTTTAACTACCCCTGCAGGAAATTCTGAAAAAGTCACAGATGGTCTCATAAACACCCGAGTAACCCAAACAAATGGTTTTATTTAAGCTAGCAACATCATGTATTCATAGTAATTTCCCTTTCCTTCATTAAAAACATTATTGCAAAGAATTGCTTAGTCTCCCGGAGACTTGGCACGGGCATCCTTAATCCAGAAAACCAACTTTATAAGTCCTGTTGGGGGAATACACTTTACAAGACACATTTAAATGTCTGTGCAACACATTGTGGAATAATAAATACCACTACAACCCAGTTGAGTTTCCCAAATGATTTAATCCATGTAAAAGATTATTATTATTACAATTTAAAACAACAAATATGTATTCAATGAGAGAAGATAATATTGCAAAAAGGGTCCTTCTTTGAGGAAGCAGAGTGGGTGTGAGCATGAACTGAGAGTTTAATTAATAAACCTCCTTTTGTAGTGGTGGCATGTGATCGATAAACGGTATTTAAGGATTGCTTCATTATCCAATTGCTGGAAGTCATGCAATTTATTTTCCGAGCTACCAGGTAGCAAATGTACAGCAGCAGAAATGACATTATGCTGCAAGCTCCACAAAGGTAGCATCTATCTATACTGTAAGTGATCATTTATTGCATTTGTTCTATATTGGATGGCATCATATTGGAGAGATGCTCAGTTTTTTTCTGCCCGCAATCTATATATAAGGAATGAAAACTAAGTTGCGCTTTGAATTCTTATGTCCTTATAAGGACATAAGAATTCAAAGCGCCTCTTAGTTCTCAGCTAGTAAAGTATACTTTACTAGCTGAGAACTAAGAGGCCTGTGATGGAGAATTGGGATGATAGTAAGGTTTTTGGTGAAATCTTAAATTAATCAGCAGAAAAAAATATATATTTGCCAACTCTCCTCCTGTCACACTCCTATGCTGCAGAGTGTAAACTTTACCACTCAACATTATAATGTATTCGCTGCAACTAAAAGCCATTTTCAGGGAATCTGAACGTGTATCAACAGTTTTGAATAAAACTCAGCTTTTCTTCCACTAAAAGGCGGTTTCTATTTTGCACACAGTCAGGATAACACTCAAACTATGTAACCCATTACACTCTCAACTATATGCACTCACTTTTGGAACAGAGCCCGACATTAAAACTGCTCCCCTCACCGCTTCTCTCGTCTCTATGAAACTTGTTCAATCTCCCCGTCCTCTCTGCACACTGCAAACGGGCTGTAATCACGGCTAGAAAAACTATACTACCCCCTTATGTCCTTTAAATTGTCTGCTTTGCTCCTCACCTTCAGTCATGTGTTTAGAGGGGGAAACCATTAATCTCAATATTTGGATTTGGTAACCCTGTTCCCTGGGACAATGTGAACATCTGTTGTCCCCCATTGCCAGAAGTGAAAATGTGTTGCGCGCTTTGTTCCACGATGTTGTCGTGTGCAGCTCCAACACGCCTACCCAGGATGACTTGCTATGGTTGTGAATGAAGAATTAATACTCGCATCCTATTAGCAAGTTCATTTGATCACATCTAATCTTCTACAGAAGTTTACCAAAGCAGCTTGACTACATGTTGAAATGACATTGGAATTCGAGATGTTTACTCTCTAAAACCAGTGGCTCTCGTTTATCAATACCTTTTGGACCGATCGTAATCACGGGCACTGAATAAAACACATGGACTCTAAAAGTATTCCACTTAAACAGACGCCCCGGCCCTGTATGCTGAGTGCTATTGACAGAATCAATTGAAGGCAACGCTCATCAGAGGTTCAAACTCAATTGCCCCCCAAAATGGAAAGTGATTTAGAGCCTTAGGTCAGAGTCGATCCCAAATGACACATTAGGGCTCGCCTTCCCCATGCTTGACCAGGGACACCATGACCCTGTTGGGGGGAGAAAAACATCCAGACACTGGGGGAGCTCCCCCGGGCACCCCAACCGCCATAACTGCCTCAATGTCACCAATCTGAGCGGAGTGATGGTTAGATGACGCTGGCTGGACACGACACCATACTGGTCGATAATCATATTTCGGCTTAAACTTTGACACACTTACAGGGACAAAATCCCGCAGTCCCGATGTCGGTTCCTTTTTACACATTTTAGTTAAACTGTGTAAAACATTACAATAATCATGAACACATATATTGATGTTACACATCAAATTAAACAAGAGAACCTGGGCTACAATAATTAGTCAGCCATTTCAACACAACTCAAAACACCAACTAAAATAATTATTAAAATATCATAGTCATAATTTTGTCATGAGTCAGCCCACTCGGCATGTTTCCGGAACTAGCAACCTGTAGCTCGGTGCTATCAGAAAAAAACAGATGGCAAAAAGCAAGACAATTCCACACAGTATTTGTCAGCAAATACTGCCTACCTTTGTTTATTAGAAGAAAAAATGCATTTTCCCCAGTAAATCTACACTGATATAAGTGTATTGAACACCATAAGTAATATATGTTCTGCTTCACTTTTTCAAAGTCAAACTTTGCAGAGAGACACATATTGCGCTATGATTTGGGAGATTTTAGACCTTAGCATCATTTCAAAGAGATAATCATCCTGAAAGTGCTTCTTTTTTTTTTTTATAGGCGGACCTGACACTTCTATTTTTGCTGTGTTTGAATCTTTATTTACTCTTAACCAGTAACATACTGTATATACTAATATTTACACATCGGAACAAAAGCTCACATGGGTTGCCTTTATTATAACACCAAAATTATCCTAAAAAATGCCATGGGGCTTAAAAGGTTAACAGCAGCAGGTGATGACGTAAGGACAGGATAGGATAGGATATATACTTTATTCATCCCCAAGGGGAAATTTAAGGAAGAAGATACTCTACTAAATGTTAGAATATACCTGTGTGCTGAATGAGAGATTGAGTTGTTGCATGACAAGAGGCTGCAGCTCAGCTGTATCATTCAGGCTAAGCTCCCCTCAAACCACTGAATTGGTGCTAAAACAATGGAGGACGTGGACTTGTGTGAGCAAGTATCCACCACTCACTCCTAACCTGTGACCTCTTTCCGTGTTTGCAGACTCTCTCCCACAAATAACTCTAACCCTGCTCAGCTGAATGAATTACACAGACAGTATGGATCCTCATAGTCTCTTCAGGCTCTAATGAAACTGGGCTGGTGCGTCTGACATTTCCATCCCCCAGGGCCGAGCCTCGAGCGGTCGCAGCCTCGTACCCTGGCCTTGCCACTTCACACTAATTGCTGCCTCATAAGCAAGCGCCACGGCAACAAATCCAGTTAACGACAGTGGCATATTGATCGCTGGCAGGCAGGCAGGCAGCACCCCTGTCCCCAGGTATGGGAGGAGGGGCACAGTGGCTTTTACAACCTGGGGGATGGCCTGCACCCAATAAAGAGCAGGTCCCTGTGACAAAATAAAAACCAAAAGAGGGTCAGAGTGATACAATTACCTCTCGGCAGCTCTGACCCTAACTGTAGGCGAACAATAGACTGCAGGATGATGGTGGGAGTGGGGGGCAGAGAAGAGGGGGCCTTCATTATAGAGGTAGGCCAGGAGACCTGTTCAATTTGCTCCATTAATGAGCGCTGAAGAAGCACTTTCACGCTGTCCCAACAGAGCCATTACAGGCCTAGTCTGAGCACCGAAGGAGACTTCGCACCATGCCACAAATGCTGCCAGCAACACTGGGACATTAAGCTAAACAGATCTGAAAGCTATGAATACGCAAAGGCTGCAGCCTATAAATCCATGATGCTATCAATACAAAAACGCTGCATTGGTACTTAAGATGCTTTATGGTTACATGGTGTGTTCATCATCATTTCACTTTATTTATGGGGGTTTATTGTATTTTAAATATTGTAAACAACTCAACATGTTATGCAATGTGTGCTGACTGGTGTTTGGGTGTTTTATGCAGCAAACAAGGTGCCTAATTGGAAAAGAAAACAAAGCATATTACTCAAACTACTCATTTGCATACTAAAATGGCACAGAGAAAAGGCAATGCTGCGTTTTCCTCCAATTTATTTGTGCGGCAGAGCACAGTAAAAGGTGATAGAATGAGGCCAAACAATGGGAAGTTTAGTGAGACTGCTTTCCAGCTTAAATCTAACATCCATCAAATATGTCATTTTTCCACAGATACATATCGTACATTAACTGAAGCAGGTAAACATCAAAGTTGTAGGCAATCATCAAAGAGTATTTTGGTACATTCCATAATCTGTTTTAATGCAGCACTAAATTACTGTTTTCTGTTGCCTTTGTTGTCTAATCTGGCTTACTTTCAACTCACACCGATTCATACGGCCTCGTCCTCCAAGAATATCTCTTTCTTCAGTTCTAAGCTGTTACAACAGACAGGAGATGTTCGCGCTCTCTTTTATCCCAGCCGTATTACAAATTCTGCCTCAAACATTTGTTCTACTTACTATAGTGACTGAATCCACATTTTACTTGCAATGCGCACAGTATATTCAGATTTCCATCAGCTGTTGATTTATCATGTCAGACTGCAGTAGTAGCTGTTCAGTGAAGACAGAGCAGTGTATACACCATTGTTTCTGGATCCTTCTGCTCAGGTTAAATTGCCCAACAAGTGTAAATTGAATCTTCTCATAATGTGACCAATTCATATCTGATAAATGTATTATGTTCTTTATCAATAGCTCACTTATTGTAGATTGTGTGAGTAGTGCAAAGCAAATTACTGCTAAAGAAAATGTGGAAAACAGACATCTGGTTTTAACACAAAACTACAAGATGGCCACATCTGGACTAATACAATGAGATGCTGATTCCTCTGGATAACTCTCTGTTGTTGCAACACAAACCAGACTCGGCACCAATTGGTTTCTGGCACCATCTCTCCGTGTCTCTCTGTGTAACAACTTGCCCCTCCCTTCACAGTGTTGACCCCACAACAAGTCTCGACTGCTATGGCACGAGCGCCTCTGAGCTGCACGCTGATTTTTCTTGGCCATAAAAGTTGAGTGATTAAAAATGTGCGTTAGGCGAGTGGTTGGTTACTGATTTGGCAGCAACATCAAAGACACTTCTCTTTCACCATCATGACCACCCCCCTGCACACACACACACACACACACACACACACACACACACACACACACACACACACACACACACACACGCAAATGTCCTTTCCATTTCCAGAGATAAATGGCATGTGCGAACATGATTGAAAGCTAAAACTTTTCTCTTGATAAAAACATAGTCTGTTCCATGTTTTGTCTTTTCAACGGGTTGGTGTTCATTGACGTTGTACATACTGTATCAACGCTGACTTAAAAGAGCAGACAGTATCAGCTAAATGTCATAAGGTTGGAACATCAATAAAGACATGATGCCATAAAGGCTGATTAATAAATAAACAGTGACGATAGGAGACGTGCTTGTGCCTCTCTTTCATCTTTTAATCATTATAAGATATATAAAAGATAGGAGGCATGATGTATCAGAGCACTGCTAATTATGTAATAGTATGACACACAGTAACAGAACACTTATCTACATTTTCCTTTGTTGACTTAATGGAAATGGGCTTAAATATTTGTGCAACATTTGGAAGGAAACACACCTTTCATCAACTGCTCAGGTACGTTTGTATGGTTTGTCAGGCGCCTTCAGCAGCAACAATTTGTGTAAGCATTAAAAATGGCAAATTTAGCCGAAAGGGGACAAGTTTGCAGCTATGGTATGTGTATTTATGTGTCTTCATACACACGTGTTATTAAATATATCTATGTTTGTGTTTGGGTTAATGTAATGCACTAGTTGGCACTTTGATGCATCTCTTCCCTCGTTTTGATTTACAGTGAACACAAAACGGAAACCGAAACACGGACATGTGACAATGTTACAATACACAGCCGTAAATTATAAATGCATTCCCTGCAGTGTGACTCATAAATTCAGAATGGAAAAAAATGCAGAAAATCACAATGCAGTAATATGGGAGAGAGTAATTTCTGCAGTGAGACTGTGACTCAATTAACCTACTTTTAAAAATGATCAAGAAGGAAATTAGCTGCTCAAGACTCAAGACTCATACGGGTGTTGCCAGCGTTGCTGTGGCCGGTGTTACAGCCTTCTCGGAGCTGAACATAATGAGTGTGTTGGCATGCGGCCTTGGGTCAACAACATCATTCGGATTTTACAACACTGCTGTGCGGTGCTGCTGGCCTTGAAACTTTACTGTGTGCCATTAAGGTGTAACACATTAAATCGAAAAGGTCATCTCTGCTCTAAAAGCGAGAGGTTACCTTTACAACAGGAAGAGAGACAAAGACAGAAGAGAGAGCGCGGCGGTGATAGCAAACATCTTCGTTTGCTAGCTTTAAATACAAATAACTGTAAGACAAGAAGCATCTTCACAGCATACAGATATTGGAATCAATCTATTCCTGTTGTTGGGGTTTTTCTGCCTCTTGGAAGTATTTTTTATTGATATTTATTGTGGCTATATTTGGAGGAGAGGCTATAGAATTGGTGTTATGTTCCTTATTGTGTTCTAACTAAAAACTAACATCTATGTCCACAGAGTCGCTGGTATCCTTCAATCCCAGCAGATCGTAATTGTACTTCCACTATCTTCAGGATCAAGAAGAGGATATCAGAGAAAGCAAAAGGCGGATGTGTGGGTCAAAAGGGATGGCAACAATTTAAACATGGCCGGCAGTTTGAGCTGAGCCTAATGATTTCTGTGAGACAGTGTCATCCAAACAGCTCACAGAAAAAGGACCAGTTTTAATAAGGCCCCTTCTTCTGAAACTACCTATTGATTTTCCCTGGCAGGTTGTGGGGCAGTGACCTGCTCTGGTTCCTGGCTCCCACAAAAGCTAAATTGAGCCATTTAGAACACGGGTCTGTCTTTAGAGACTCCGGCTCAGCACAGACTCCCCCAGCCAATTTATTTCCATCAGGTGGAACTTTTTTTTTTCCTGGAGCTGCTAAATTTCACCACAATGGACCTGCTGCTGAAGATCTTGGCACACAATTTCCTTCTTCCTTCAATCAGCCTCTACTGAGTTTGGGTCTCACCTGAAGGTCAACATTAGACTTATAACTCTGACCCTAACTGCGCTGCAATGTGCACCCCATTGCAATAGCGCTTAGTTTTCTTTTTTTTCCCTTTAAATCACAATGGAGTATTGTGGCCATCGAAAAGTTGGAAGAAGACCGTTTCGCCGCTCCAGCTCCACTCACAGCAAACTGTCAAATCATTCGGCCCTCTGTATGCTGACTGGTTGACAGACAATGCAGACGGAGCAAAACAGCCATCGGCACGGAGATAACTATGTGACACGGACATGATGAAGGAATGCACACGCCACTCATACACAAGGCTGCACGCACACACACATACCTAGCATGACACAAATCAGTGTTAATTAGAGATGGGTGCTGAAGACCAGTCTTTAATTAGTTCTGGATCCTGATTGGTCAGAATGTTTGCCTGCTGTTTAGTTTACTTTCCCCCAACATGTCTCTGTTCGCTGATGGCGATGCATTTTTGAGCATTGCAAAACTATGTCATGTGTATGTTTTCATTCTGTGGACTCTAGCTACAGGTGGCAGGTTTAAAATGCTCTGCAGCTTGGGCTCACTGGTGTATGTTTATTAAAGACTTTGGTATGTAATGGGGCGAATTCTGACAACCTATATGCTCTTAAATGTACTGCATGCTGTGCATTTTCAAATGCTTCCATACATCTACCTGTGCGTTTATATAGAGTCACTGCTCTTTACACACGAGCCTCCAACTGAAGCAGAGGGCTGGCGGGTTTTTTTCTGTACCAACCATGTGTAAGCTAGATAGAGAGTCAGAGTCCAGATCTCACACACTAATTATTTCCCCCTCCTGATGAACAACACTTAACAGGATGCCATGGACCACTCTGCTGACAAAAAGGACAAATAAAGGATCCATAGAGCATTTGTGCATCTAGTTATACATTTTAATCCTGTTCAAATAAGGATGAGCATCAATACGAGTTCTGATAAGTATGCCAATAAGCAGTACAAATGTCACAATACTCCTGATGATTCCCATCCCTTGTGCTAAGAGCTGCAAACCACAGCTGTGGCCATTATAAAGTGCATGGACCTCTGTAAAACAGCCAGCTGTAGCAATGATCTTTCAATTGTCTGTACTCATGAAGATAAGAGGTGCATAAAGTGCAGCTGAAGCTAAAACTACTGTTGCGTAATTGCAAAAGGCAACAACTTGTTCACATGTAACCAGGAAGTGTGCCAGGAAGGTTAAGACATTAAACGGGGTTATTTCATCACGAGAGGCTCATATTCAGCTGTCTCCGCATGCTACATTCCATATCACCGGACCGTAGTGTAACAGTGTGTGTGCTGCGAGAGAAATAAAGCAGCAGTCTATTGAAAACCTGGTCAGGGATCACATACAAGCACATAACGTGCTTTCCATCCGAGTGAACTTTTGCTGAAAGAGCAGAAAAAGATGAAAGGAAGCGGAGAAACTGTCATATAAATGATCTGAACCGGAGATCAAACAAGAACTGCATGTCATTTCCCCCCCGATCACAGTTAGGAACAAATCCAAATATTTTTTTTCCCTTTTTTGAGAAGCCATGAATGGAGAGTGTAATTCGGGTCAAAAGAATGTTAATCCAATGCCATAGGTCACTTAAGTTACAGCGCACAAGAGGATACCAGAAGAAAAAAAACATGAAACCGTGCTCAAAGGCAGAATGAGAAAAACTGATATGGAAGTAAGAGAGGGGAAACACATTCAAGGTCACTCTCGCTGTTTCCCCCCGCGGCTGCAAAACATTTCAGTGTACAGCGCGGCAGCACATTCATAGCTCAAACCAATTTGACCAGAGGAATCAATATGGCTGAAATATTGGGCTTTTATGAGTTGCTACATTCTGCTGGGGGCCGTGTGAGTGTCGTAATGTGTTCAGCTAGATTAGATTTAAAGAGCCCGGCTAGTGAGAAGGGGTGAAACTAACTTACAAGGGAAGAACAAAGAGGAGCACATTATTATTATTATTATCTGCATAACATTCAACGCTGGCAAAATGCACAATAGTAATTGAACCTATTTGATTTCAGTGTGGGAGGATTGTGAAACGAGTGTCCATGTTACAGTGGTGGTGTTTAACGCCTATAGGCAAAACATAAATTATTGTTATTCATATTTGATGTTGTTTAATTAGTTAAACACGAGGCCGATATTTCCTTCTGCTAGTCATTATTTATTGAACTCTCGTTTCACACGTGTCAGCATATCGCTGCAAGCCGTGGGCTTAATGATTTGTTGGCTGCATTCCTTTAGGTGGACCAAATGATCTCTATTAAAGAGAAATAAATAAGCCATGCAACATTGTTTCTCATAAATTAAAGCATTTGTATTGAATATTTTAATAGTGCATCCCAGGTAAAATATACCTGTAATAAATCCAGTCTCTTTGGGCCGTCGAGTCGCACACAATGTGGTGCAGGTGGTTTTTGTGGTTTCTGACAGCAGCCTCTTTGAGACCTTGTAAAGTCTCAGAGGTGTGAAAAAGAACATCACGTCGGCCACGCTGCCACAGAGCCACCGCTCAAGCAAATGTCTGAAAAGAGCAGCTGAGGAAGCCATTACACAGCCATAGTGCCAGGGAAAAGGGTCGGCCACCGGGGCCCCCTGGCAGGGCTACAGTCATTAATGCCCTCAATTTGCCTTAATGGCTTTCTCAATCCCAGCCCTCAATTCCATTCGTCCCCACGCCAGACTGTATTTCGCCTCCTCTCACTGCCGGTAATTAATCCATTCATCTCTAAAAGATCCGATCAATGCTGTCTGGAATGAGAGCTGCCACGCCGTTGGGAATAGTACAGGAAAAAACATGGAGAAAGTGTTTTGGTCAAACAATGTTTGTAACTGGACTGAAAATGAAACTATTGATGAAATACCACTGTAAGTATTGGAGATATGTAACTGCATATAGTAACAGGTTTACTATGCAACATCAATAAACGTGGACAAAAACCCTTCAGCACTTCAAAACATGTCTTAACTCCCACAGTGAGCCATTACCAAACTCAATAGGATCTACAGTGAACATTCCCACTGGAGATGATTTTTCAATTCCAGTCCCATCACATTATTTTTCCAAGCTAAATGTCATGCACAGTGTACATATACAAAAATCCATTTCCAATTTGTGTATTCTAAGGGGAAGAGACATTGTGCTGGGGGAGCGTTCCACATGGAGCCAGATCCAGTTCCCATCATATCTATCACAATGTGTTTGTGAAAGGAGAGCATGTTAGAAGTACATGTTTGGGTTGATTCATTTTGGGTAAAAGATGGAAAGGCACAACATGATCATGGATGTGTTTGTGTGTGTGTGTGTGTCCCTGTGTACGCGCGTGTTGTCATGATTCAGAAAAGCTGCCTGACAATCAGGCACCACGGGCCCTCCCACTGACCCCACTACAAAATCCCCCTCCTTAATCTGGCCGGGGATCAATAAGTAATTTTTTGGAGCTGATTAGTTTGCAGCAGGAAGGTGGTCACTGTCTGATCTGGCCTAAGGATATAATCAAGCACTAAAAAGTGGCAGAACTGCAGCTGTAATGTGAACAGGGATGGGCGTCGTATAGTATGATGTGGTACATGTTTAATTGTATATGGTGATTACGGACCTTAATGCAGAAAAGAGCAGTTGAACTGACACTTTTCAACCTGGGAAAAAGATCAATAAATGTCTCTTGAAATTGAAATAAATCTCTCGGCTTGTGATCAGTTCTTGAAATTCCGCCATGTTGTTACTTTGTTTGGTAAAGGGTGTTACCAGTGAAAAGGAGAACAAAAGGAAAGGAAATACGTGGACGGAGGGGATGGCTTGCAGAGAAGCCTGTAAGACGTTTTTATCCCTAAGAGACTGACCGTGACACCTAAGAAATGAGCATAGAAGGCACAAAAGAAATCTGTGGCTCGGATGAATTCTCACTTCTCTTTGGAGGGAGCATGCCGAACATGTTTTGTATAGACTCTTTCAGTAAAACTGCTATATCACTCTTCAGAATGATAGGTACAGCTAAAAAAAGAGAAACACTTGACCAAGGAGCATCAGAGGTCTCTGTAGTAGAGCATATAGAAATACATAAAATATTGTAATATAAGAATATATACTACTGTTATTTTTACAAAACTACATTTACTTTTTACTCAAAGAAAAGAAAGCAACCATTTATAAAATGCCGAGTAACATCCGCTGTGGTCTGATATTCCTCATTTGCTGTAAAAGGTATACAGCAAAAGAGTGCTCAACCAATTCATACATTCATGTTAAAAACCAAGCTATCTGTACAAACATGCACTTAATTCATCTGTCCTTGCAAGCTGCTGCAACCCACCAAAAAATATCTCTTTAAAAAGGCCAGTGAATCTTCTCTAATGGGTGCCATGAACTCTGTGCAAAGCAACATAGTGATTCTAAAAGAAACCAGACGCACTGGCTTATTCGAAAGGCTTAAAACACATTCATTCTGAGGGTTTTAAAGTTCAGATCTCAAAATCTAAGTATTGAACTTCTTGGACCTTGGGCCGGGGATTGCTGCACATGTTGCCTCCACTGTGGAGCCACAATGTTGATCTGTTCTCCCTGGAGTCCCATGCTGGTGGTCATAAATCGGGTGTGTGTTTAACGGAGAGGTGACCAAGGCGGTCGCTATGCTTCTCATATTCTATCTAAAATGCAGGTATACACCCCAAATGATTTACAATGTGACCATTAAAATGAGGTCTGGGGAAAAGCTTGGAGAACATGGTGCAAGTCAACCTGTTAGGGCAACCGTGTACTTTTCCTTCTTCTTTTTCCTCACTTTACACACATACCAAGTGGCTCATTCTTTCAGCTCAAATCACAGGCTTGTCTAACAAAAAGTATTGTGCAGCATGTGAAAAAAAGAGAAAACGGTTCAATGTTTGAGAGGAAGGTTGACATGTTTGAAAGTTATGTTACCTAGTCATGTCTGATATGCAAGTTCAATATCCAATATTTTCATTTATTTTTTTATCTCATATTCAGTCACAACAGAGTGAGAGAGAAAAGGGTATGTGATACATTTAAATATACAGTGATTACAAAGAGAAAAGCAACTAGCAAAATGTGCCCTCTACTGGATTCTGAAAGTAATGTTAACAAAGGAGGCCACAGAGTAGACCTCATTTTACTATAACAGATGGTAAGATATTACTACGCTTTATTCTATCTGTATGCATATATAATGAGGTATTTAGGGTTAAGACTGTACAAAATATGTCCCTGAAAGTGACCACATCTGAGAAAAATGAATATGATTGAGGAAAACAACAGAGACAGGAAGTCCCTGGTTGCACTGCAAGACAAATCTAATTCAGGGAGGAGGAAAGGCTGATATCTGTGTATGCTGAGGCCAGGCTCCAAATAGTCCCATTACATCACTTCCAAATCAATACAAAATTAAAATCAGTAAACGAGTGAATGTGCTGATCATATTGCCACACATTACGTTGGGTCACATACCTAAACGGAGAAAACTGCTGCAGTTTCAACTGCTTGTTATTGTCAATAGTAATTAATCCCTGTGAAGCACCTGTACCCATAAATGAACGTATAATTTTACAGATTTCACTTTGGGTTTGCCTCCTTTTAGGTCCATCACAGAGCCACACTTTATAAAAAGTCTTTAACAGCTAAAAGAGACATAATGGTGAATTGACTAAATGAGTACATTATGAAAATGAGTTTAATCTCTCTGTCCAAACATGACTCTCTGCTGCTGCAGTCATACAAAATGACTTCCAGACAGCCTGAACTGAATTTAAAGACAATCTTTCCTGACTTATATTCCGTGTTACACGTTCTCCACAAACAGAACTGAAAAATGCACAGTAAGGGAAAAACATGCCCCAAAACCTTCCTCATTATATTTGATGATTTACAAACTGAAATATGTGGTATACTAAGTCATGTAGTATGTTAGTCACTGGCATGCAGTTGTCTGATTCTCATAGATGTTGGCAGCTATTGCACGTACACGACACCTGCATAAGAAGAGACAATAATGATAGCTTTCTACTTCTGAAAATACATTAATGACTACAAGCAAGCAGAGTATTTCACCTCTTCTCCTTTAACACTCGGCTAGTATTGTGTGAATTGTCCAACGCTGAACTGTAACACAAGCTACAAGGCTTGCGGCAAATTACAAGGCCACATCTATGCAACCAGTCAGAGCTTCAGTGTAGCTGTTGGCCATATACTCAAGGCTGCATACAGAGGTGTGGTGGGAATGCATTACACCAGCGTTACCTGGCTGTTGCACTATTTGCCCAATTGCCTAGTGCAGCACACAAAGCCATCTCCTCCAGTTTTTAATCTATTCTGTGTCAAAGGATCAGCCCCCAAGAGACCCAGAATACAAGTTATTTTATGTGGTGAAATCACAAGACCACCACAGCGTGCACACACACACACACACACACACACACACACACACACACACACACACACACACACACACACACACAGGCACATTGAGTTTAGTGAGGAAGGGACTACTTTTCTGACCCGTCCATCGTGAATAATTGCAATCTAGCGCCTACATCAGTGACGATCGGTCTGAAGGGAAGCAGTTCTTCCTGCTCACCTAGCCAAGACAGTAAATGACTGGGGTTGGGAGGGATGGCTGTTTTCTTTGAAGTGAGGGGATGGTCTAAAGAGTTTGGTTTTTACAAGCAGTGTCCAAATTAAAGCAATTAGGCCATAATGTGCTCCACAGACCTGAGGAAGAGGGGCAGTGGGGGGGTTCAAGCTAGCTACATTAAAGAGAATGATCAGGCATTAGCTCAGACACGACACATTAAACGCAATGCGTATAGTGCAGTAGTGCGCTACATGTACACACACACACACACATACTTACTCACACCATGCACCACTCCTTATGTGAAACCACAGGGGGGCTAAATGTGACCAAAAGGATTCCAAACAATCCAGACCTCCATTTAAGGAGGTTAATTGGTTGGTCTGGTGCCAAACAGATCCAACAAAAGCTGAATCTGCGGCTGGTCTACACACTTACTGCTGGTTTCTAGGAAATGGCAAAAACACTGCCGCTTAGCAGTCAGACACTGGCAAATCCCAACAACCCTGATCAAGATGTGAACTTCTTAACTGGAAAATGATACAGGAGGAAGTTCACTAATCTGAAGTTGTGCAATGATGTCCAACAACAGCTGAGATATGTTTCTGATAACTCAGTTGCTGATACCAGAGCACTACTGTGCTGTATGGACACTGGACTTCAGTGCTGAAGCAAAGCTGTATTTTTAACAAGCACTGAGTGATGGTCCAAAATACATTGTTTCCTTTCTGTGACCCCACCTAGTCCACTGGCTAAATGCAGCCATAAACAAGACCGAGCTAATAATAATGACAGGGCCAGCCAAAGACAAGTCAGGCGTATCGCTGCAAAGCCAGACTCCCGTGAGACTGTAAAATCCAAAATAGCTACAATAAAATATATAAAAGCAAGTACTGTGTTCCAAAGACACGGTTTATGCTGCGCACGATATGCAGTTTTGCTTAATATATTGCGATGACGATCAGACAGTAAAACTGCAACTCTACGACTCCGGCGACCGTCGACACATATGCAGTGTGTCCTCAGCCCTGTCCAACCTCACCCCAAGTTACTACAGTAGGTAGATACGGAAGAACTCCTTCACAGAGGTATTACATTCCCCCTAACTTAATCGTCCGCCCACACAATAAGAACCATAACAGATAGGAGCCACATCTCATCCATGGCCCCATTCTGAACTGACCTTATCTCTAGTGAAACACATTTCAGCCGGGGCTTGTCCTGATGCAGAGGACTGGCCTGCTGACGGTGGGCTCTCAGGGCTTAACCTGGGCTTAATGCACCCTCGTCTCCCCCACCAGATACTACCCGCCTGTCCCAGCCCCCTACTCAGTACGAGATGTGCACCGGTCCCCACACAAGGCGAGACACTGGCTCTGCACAAAGGGGTATTTACAGAGCCCGTCAAGTTATTAAACTTTAATCCCACTAAGAAGAGCATATTCTGACAATGAATTATAGATGACACAGGTTAGAGTCTCCTATATGACCTCCATTCCACCAAACCCACCATGGTGGGTTTTAATAAACTGCATTATCAACTGAGTGAGGATGCTGGCCGCACCTAGATGGAGTTCCATATATATAACGGAAAAAATATGGAAGAAGCATGAGGGGAAATCTAATCCTGATGTGAATTACAGCGGTGGGGGGGTCAGGGTCTCGCTAAATCGATGTGCGCAAGACGGCAGGGTGTATCATGCCGACACCTACAGCACATATTCTAGAGCAATTATGAAAAGGGTTGCATTAATTCAGTCACAGGAGCTCGTCAGTGACCCTGCAGTTCATTTGTTTAGTCTTTGGGGAGCTAAGTAGAATTGCTACTTCTCCATCTGTCAGAAATTGGCAAAAGACAGTACATTTGTTTTCAAATTCAGTAGAGACCAATTGTCTCCAAACAATTTCCCCCTGAGATGAGCAATACATGCTGCTGACGTCATACACAGTGAATCACTTTTAAAAAGGTTACTTTGAAAAACAACATTTGCTACAGGCGGTCTATTAATAATTGTAATCATATTCACTGGTTCAGTTAGTTGTGGATTATTTTCCCAATAAATGCATACAAAGCTGTTGATATCTGCCTTCAAAGCTTCTAGGAAGCTTCATCTTGGACTACGAACAGGTTCTTGTTTGAATTAGATTGTTTTAAAGCTGATTATAGGGCTGAATGCCAAATTAAACTATTACACTATTGTTAACATAAATATAGATTCTCAATGTTAAATCAGTAATAGGTCAAACAAACCTTAAAAGGCCACAGTAGAACACACGCAGGGCCATTAGCTAGCCAGTGGGACACAACAATGAGACTCACGTGCACTAAAAGCTCACGCAGTAGCCACCGATGTACACGAGCACAGAGAAGCTTGGATGACGACATGCACAGGCTTCTCTGCTCAGGTAGACACTACTCCACGATATCTTCACATTGCAAATAGCTATTTGCTGCTATATTAAAGCTCCAGTTTTCTAATTTAGCACCCTTAATAAATTAAGTAAATTGTACACATTTTAAAATTCACTGTTTGATAATTGATAAAGACTTTTTTTCCCTCCATCAGCAGGTCTCAAGAAAAATAAACCAAACCATATAATAATTACACCGTGTATTCAATGTATACATCATGCAATTATCTTAAAATATTACGAGTGACCCATCATGTGTCATGAATGATCTTGCAACCTTAAATATTTGATTTGGCTATACATTGAAGTATATCACTGAAACCTATGTCTAAGTCTGCCACCATACACTTAATAGAAGGGGAGTATGTAGCTGTCCTTCTGAGGTCAGCATGTTTGTTGTGTGACCCGGAGCCGAGAGGACTTCCTGTATCATGTGGCTATCCAATGCAGTCCAGACCAGGGGCCTCTCATTACAGCCTGGAATCCTGCTACTTAATTGTAGGGCATGGATGTTGACTCCCTGATTCTGAAGTAATGGGATCCAGGGTCATCATTATCAAGTGCAAAGGACCTACATCATGGAAGCATTTACGGTCTTCAAACAGCTGCTTTTGAACCCCAAAAACCACATTCCACTCTCATCCCCTTTCGTAGAGCCTCCCTTCCCCACAGTGCTAATCCCGGCCCGTTAAGAAGCCCTGTATTTATGGAAAGGCCTGAAGTAAACCTCTTGCAGCTGTAGCCATGCTGGAAAAAGAAGACCGGCGACTGTACCATCTACCTGGGGAGTCAAGTGGCTTCCTGTGTTTTCACTCATTGTGTTTCACGACACCTCAATTTACGGAAAGAAAGAAAAAAAAGAAGTAGGGAAGTACGGGTTGTACACGAGCGTGAAAACAAGATGTGACACATGTTTGTCTCTTCGGGGCGCATTGGAGTCAACAAAACGATAAACAATGTTGGAGAGGCGCATACGGCTTCTAGCTGTAGAGCCTTTGGAGAACCAGCAGTAGCTGTCATCTTTAGACATGACTATCAGCATGGTGGAGACGCAGCAATGTGGAAGCAAACACAGTAATTACCTAGTCAGAGAATAGGATTGTGTTTGCGGGTAAATGGCAGGTGGTTATGATAAGTGGTGAGGCTATTGTGCCAGCAGGCCTTGCCTAGCCCAGTTAAAGGTGGGAGTCATGCAGGAAAGAAGATTACTACTGCAACTGTCTTATAGGCTCCCTGTGTGGGGGGCCTTGTTGGGGAAAAAAAAAAAAAGAAGCTTGATAGCTTGATGTCTGCCATTATCTTTACTATAGTGCATTTAGAGGCAAAACCCACCTTAAGCATACCCTCCTCCCGACAAAAAAAAAGAGAGAAGAAACTCAGCATCAGTAATTTCATTACCAAAAATGCATGTTTGACATAAAAAAGTCTCAATTCTCTCATCACAGTGGTAGTTTCACCGGGGTGATAATTGTACAATTTCCATTTAAATGAGGTTCACAGAACACTGTTGGGGGCGAGAGTGGCTCGCGCTTTGGCAGTGTAGTGCATATTAAATAAAGCAGGGGAAAAAAATTACCCTTTGAAACATTACAGTAAAGTGAAAATAAGGTAGAGTCTAACGACAAATACAAAGGGCAGTTTTTAACACCAATATCGCCTGGGGCACTGTAAGGAGGATCTCATTCTTCCTTAAGGCCATATCCCTAGACCCTCTGAAAAGGTAGTGGCAGGCTTGCAGCGGGGTTGTGAACGGCCCTACTCAGAACATGCTGTGTGTGTGTGAGACTCGGTGCAATGGGGCTGCTACAACTGGTTGTGATCTAAACCCCCAGGGGCCAAACCAGAGCGTGATCCTCGGGTCAGATGAGCTCCGCTTTCTGGTGTCTACTCTCAGCTGTGCTCCTTTCATCCAGCTCGCTCAGCTAGTCATGACAGGGGTTCCTCCTCCCCCTTAGGTGGAGGTAGCCTTCACTTGGCCCTGTGCTGTGTACATGTCCAGTGTCACTGCCACTGCTGCGGCAAACTAGGAAAGCAGGCCAGCACACAGTGGATTAGGTGGGCTTGACTCGGGCAGCGCAGGAAAGTGGCTTACATCTCAGTGAAAGATTGTGGAGGAAATTGTCGCTATATTGGCTTGGCTTCCACACAAACAGCTGCTCATCCTCACACAGCGAAAGTGCACCACTGCAAACAACAAATTGAAAATGACAACGTGGCAACATATTCATTTCATGTGACATTCGAGGGCTGACGGATTGTTTATCGAAACGGTGTTTAGTAAACAAGCGAACGCGCAATCGTTTCAGGTTTGACGCAAACGGCGGCACCGTTAAATTGTGCCGAGGATGGACCGTGCGGGGGGGTTACGCGTTCACATTTTATAGTCAATCAATCATGAAAACAGTGAGGTCAATGCAAATGCATTTACATAGTGACATTTCTTTTCAAATGCATGGCTGCTTCAGGGTGCGCGGTACACAGGAGCGTCGGCAATCCCCACGTGAACACAGCAACTCTTTCCCCCCCGATCATTTATCACAGATCTTCACCACACGGCGTAATTGATGGTTAAATTTACAAAGAGTCACAAAGGAATTCACAAGGTTGAGCATACTAACACAATAAAGGAGCTTTCCGGATTCATGACGCTGTCACTCTGTTACAAATCTAATGACCATTAAACTTGAAAACGAGCGCTCCCGTTTCGCTGCTTTCAGCAGACCGGTCTGATGGAGAGATTGGAATGTAAAGGGGGGGTGATGGAGAGGGGAGATAGCAGAGGCCATATTGTTAAATTAGATAAAAAGTATTGTAGAGACATTAGATCGGTAATGATTAATTATTAATGAGATAAATAACCTATGTGAAACCTAGATGAGATGTGGAAAACGTCTGCCATGTCTGTCAATATTCTTCTATCAGAAGGCAATAAGGCTGTATTAGCCCGACTCCCCAATGCCGGCCTCTGCTCTGATATTAAACCTGTGGGGGTTTCATCAGAGCCCAGGGCCCAACAAGGAAGTGAGCATGTGAGCATACGCCCGGACCCCTGGTGCATTGCTTAGCCACATTACCCAGCACCCACCAAACCAAATTTCATTACTTACTCATTACTGAATCGAGCTCAGCCGTGAGAGAGCAGCGCTGAATCATAAAGCACTCATTTAGCACCAGATCCAGCCACAGATTATCCTTATTATTGGCCTGGGCTGCACTGTAAAAAAATAAAAGGGCCTTTGCTTCCACTGATAATCTTTGAAAGTCCTAAACATCTATTCTGTGACTCTGGTGTCTTATATAATGGCAATATTTGTGTAATACTTGGGGTAAACAAGCAATGTACTTTGTAATTACAATGTAATTGGTAAATGTGTAAAAAGAGTATCAAGTAGAGAAAACAGTGTTATGCCCATCATAACCAATTAAAGGATATGTGCGCAAAATGCAATTAAAAAAATTAGTAATAACTATGCCAATCTTTCTTCTGTATATACAATTTATTTCAACATTACTATGGAGCTATTTACTCTGCTCAATGAGCCTCATGCTAAGAACATTTTCCTTTCTTATCTTAACTTTCTCTTTTACTTTTATTGTAAGGTGGGATTGTACGAGTGTGCCGCGTCAGTTTCTACAAACTCATTAACTTCAGATAACTGTAAAAATCAGTGTAAACATGACCACCTGCTTAAATGAGCCTGCATTCATGACAGTTGTAAACTAGCATAGTTAAAGCCCCAATAATACCCTATAAGGCTAAAGGTCCTATAAAAAAAACAGTATGTCCTATGTTGAAGACCTGCTTTCAGCGATCCATATAACAAAGTCTAAAATGTTTAACAGCGTCAGCCACTGAATTAAGGGACCTGGAATTTGGAAAAATAACGAGTGCTGTCAATGTCGTGTCACCCGAGGGTTGTAAAGAAGGAATGGTTCAATATTAAAAGCAATCGATGCCTGCCACCGGAGGGTTTTCCAATATTGACAATGTAGAGTTATACAATAGCGTCAACAGCCGATCGCATTAACGTTGATATTGCTAGACAACATGAATATTTTTGTAATTATATTAGACTATAATTTGAGTCAAACAGGATAGCGTCAGCATAATTAAGTGTAATTTAAATTGGGTTTTCTAACTCAAAATTGCTTCAAAGTAAGGAAATATGCAGTCCACTGGGGAAGCGTTGGTGATAACAGCAGACTAACTGCACCTGACTCCTACAACAGGTCTGACCACTCGCAAATTGTGACTACATAACAGAAAATGCAAAACACAAGAAAATCTGTTAAACGGCCAGTTCCCCTAAATCACTCAGATAAGCCATTTACAAACAAATATGTTCCTGCAAGTGGTTCTCGCATGAGGCTCAATGTGTTCGCCGATGTTCTGACAATGATGATATCCAACACAAAAAGACATGAATGAACCATTCAACATAAGGTTGTTGATTTTATTCTATTTTTTTTTTTTTACAGTGACAAGAGTGTTAACCTATGGTGGCAGCCAGTGAGCAGCGACTCATTAGAGAAAGAAAGAAGTCCTCACAACCAGAGGTCCTGCCCTCGTTCCACTGTGATATTTGATCAATTGACAGCATGCTTCCAATGTTCCCTTTGGCCTATTACACATATCAATATTTATCCCAGGAACCGCATATGATGTAGTAAATATATGTGTGCACTTACCTAGTCCGCCAAAGGAGTCATCCAGAGGCAAAAAAAATGAAAGAAAAGAAAAGGAGAATTTAAATGTTAGTGATTATGCTTGTATTATTATTACCCTAAAACAACTGAATAACCAGTATAAACGTATGCAGGTATGATAGGGTTGAAAAAAAGAATTGGACAATAACATGAACAAATCTTTTTTGTTTGCTACTACTTCTCTGGCTGACCCACATGCAAAAATAACAGCAATCCTCAGCCTCACACATGAAGATGAATTGGCACCTGGTTTGGTATGTTGGCCTGGAGGTAGATCCCGATGCCGTTAGCTACAATAACTAATCTAGGAGGATACTTTCTGTGAGTAATTTTGGGTCAGGCCAAGAGACCAGGATTGCCAAAATGTTTTATGTAAAATGGAGGTGTATTTGTAAAGCTCTAGGAGGCTCTCACTGCTTGCCCCAATATCCATTCCCAGATTCACGCTTCCTGAATCTCTGCAACAGAGTGAATCAGGACTTTCACTTAGTATACATTGAAATACATTTAGCAAACTAAACTGAACGATAGGAAAAAAATGACCACAATTTTGAGAATAACACTCGTGATACGATTTCAAATCAGGACTTTCACTCCGTATACATTGAAATACATTTAGCGAACTAAACTGTTGGGGAATCAAGACGTGTGCAATCTACATGGATGTGTTTAAATGTAGATTTGAAAGTGGTATGTTGGTTCTTTGTACGTCTCCGCATTTCAGACAGCAACCCTCCAGAAATTGTCACGTAAATCAGCATCTGGAGTTTACACAGAAAGGTGCAATAAATTCAACAAAAAGAAAAAAATGCAGTGGCTGCTGTGGGAGAAAAAAAAAAAAAAAACTTGTCAATGTGAGACCTCAGAGGAGAATGGCCAAATGTGTTCATTTTTACATATTGTCACAGGATAATGACAGCAATTTGGTTTAACTACAACGCCAGCCTAACAAGAATGTTTAAGATGAGAAGTGCATGGCCAAACAATGTGCACAAAAAAGCAGAATTTTCTCCTCAGCACGGGCCAAACAATGTCAGCAGCCTCCAACGAGTCAGTCTGAATGCAAAACAAGGCAGGTATCCCTCATAAAAGGTGCCAGAATAATTGTGGTCAGGTAAATTGATAACAACGAAATGAACAAGACACCTTTTGTCAACCTCAGAGGGGACATATTGACTTATTCATCGAATGACATATCAGCAAAGCATGAAGAAACAACCATATTTTATGTTCGTGGCCAATCCCCATTTCCATTTTTATAGCCGGAAAAGATCTGTTTAAGAGCCACTGTCTGTTCTAATGAGATGTCACTTGATTTAGGGTCAGGCCGCTTGAAGACTACAGTGTTTCGCACAGGCCGCTCGGACGGTCAATAGAAATCAATAGAGCCAATGCAATTATTAATACAGTCCTAGGCAGTTAGATGTGAATGAGACAGATGACATTAGGCCAGATTGATCTAGAGGGAAATGGATTCCACGAAGCACTCAATGCCTTCATTATATTTCACACAATGGAGAGTCTGGGGAAGCTCAAAAAGCACGGGCGCTGCTTCCCAGAGCACGAACAGGAGGGGAAATGACTCTGTTAAATCTAAATATTGTACTGGAGCACATTGTTACTATACATTGTTACTTTGTCTTGTAAATCGTGTTTACATGACCTCCACCGTGTTGCTGCATATACATACTGAATCACAGTTGCATGCTGTATACCTGGCGACGCCATGCCACTTTTACAAAACAACAATACTTCCTCGTTATCAAACACTTTTCCGCAGCGCACTACAGACAAATGATGTGGAATAAACACAGAAGTGAATAATGAATGCGTTGACCGCGGTGGATATTTCACAGAAACAATGCAGTCAAAACTCTGCATCCATCACATCTCTAATGAAGAATGAAGATGCGCTGGGTGAGAGACGTGCGAGTCTCAGGTGTCAGTCCCAAATGAATATTCACCCCGTAGACGAGGCCCGCTCCCTCTGGGCCCGTGGCACTAAATAACAGAGCATTAACGCTGGTAAACAGAAACAGAGCTCTGTGTTTGGTTTCAGGGGGTTTGTTTGAATAACCTCGAGCACCCCAGCTCAAGACATAGTATACCAATAAGGCCTGCTTATTGTCACCAAATCCCAGCAGCTGTATTCACAATAAGAAAGAAGCATATGTCTATATTGTCTTTTCTGTCCGTGTCTTTGTGGGAAGAAAATTAGCCCAAATGTATTCGATTTTTAGCATCCTCAAGTCTTGTTGGTGGCAATTGTGAAACACAGCTTGCTTCTATATACAATTACTATCCTTAAATGTATAGCACAACGACTATGAACTTGGAAATTAATATTATTGTTGTTATTAAACCCCTTTAGTTCTGAACATTACAAACTGTAGTTAACTGTTGAGAGAGAATTAAACCCTGGTATACTGTTCCCTCTTATGTCTTCAGATGCAGTGACGTCAGCTTGGTAACCCATGAGGGAGGTGAAAAGCCTGAGGAGGCGTATGGGCAGTGAAGGGTATAAACTGAATGAGTCAGAGTGTGTCCTGAAATGTGACAGCAGCTGGTGTGCGAGACCAAGCAGCGACTGCTACTCTGTCACGTTTCCAAATGATTTTTTTTTTCTTTTTCAAATGTTTGCATTCCTTGAAATTCCTGCAAGGTTGCAGCATTTCTTTCCTGCACTAATCCTGTGATGTTAAAAGCACTGAAAATGCTCGATGGTCTAATTTCTGCGAAGTCGATTTCCCTAATCCCGGTTTTGAAAAAGGATCCTAAAATGTGGACCATCGCCACCCAGTCAGCAATTACAGAATCCAAAACCTAAACAGGGTTTTCTGTCACTGGAAACCAGTACACATCCAGACACCAGTTACCGAGACACCGACCACACTTTGAATCTAAAGCTCAATCTGTCTGTCTTTCATCTATTTTCGCACACAAAACATCCTGATTAGTTTTAAAACAACTGGCTGTTGATGGGAAAAATAAACAGGAACAAAAATGTGCTCACTATCAGAATGAAATTAGAATCAATGCATCTAATAGATACCTTATTACATTGCTTTCTTACCTGATGGACATATACACATACACAGAGGAAGAAGGATCTATAAAACGCTTCCCTTCAAGTTTGGTTATTTATAACTATGAATTATTAGGTCAGCTAATATAATAGTTCAGCTCAAACAAAGACAGTTACTAAACTCACTTGGTTCTGACAGTGGCAATATTTAAATGAGATGTTTTATGTCAGAAGAATTCTAATTTAAATGATACCGCAGCTGTGATTACATATCAGAGGCTCGGCTTCATAGATTAGAACAAAAAAAGGCTGAACATGGTTTCTCATTTTAATCACCAGCTTCTCACTACATGTGGAACAAAGCTAATAATGTTTTAATTAACATGTTGACTGGGAATAGCAGAGGGCACCATTACTCCCCTCCCCCTGTTAAGGCTGACGCTCGCTCTCCCTCACGTGCACGTGCACGTGCACACACTAACACAAAATTGCAGTTACGTTATTATATACTTTACTCAAAGAACAAGAGTCAAGTTTTTTATTTAAACTCAATACTGCAGCTGCTCAATTTCATTACAGAAACATGCACTTTAATCAGTGCCATTACCACGTGTGTGTCCTGTAGGAGCACTATGCATTATGGGTAAGGCGGTGTCGTGGAGGAACCTGTGACACAGAGGTTATCCTGCAGTGCACTGCGGGGCGCGCAGCAAAGGTAAGCCATAATTATTGGTTTGTAGTAAACATGCCCCCCTCACCCACCCCCCCTGGTTTCCATTGCTGTGGGACTTACTGTCACTGTGACTCATTTGAAGGCCTTTCTTTTTTTCAGGGTTAGTGCTGCGACAGCGCCGTTGCACTGCATTTCAATCTCCTCCCCTGCTCCCTCTATAGATGGGAGCAGAGAGCAGCTGCTGAAAAGAGATAAAGTCATGTTCTGAGTGCTTCACCCTTCCCGTCTGCGTTTGCACTGCTCACCCGAGTGCTGGGAGGACAATGATAGAAGCGTGAGAGGCAGAAAGTAGATTAAAGAAGGCAGAGGCTCCCACTCCTATTACTGCCCACATGGACACCTTGAACCAGTGAGGGTCCTGGCTTCTGTGATTTCAGCGGTTGAATCATATTTGATTTCACTCAGCCGGGTTCCCCGGTTGGGCACGAGCGCCTGCAGAACTATGTATTGATCACCCTGTTCCTCTCTGTGAAACACTGATGAAGTCTATAATGATATAATGTGAGGCTCAACTCAAGAGGCGAACACAACCCATCCCCCATGTCTTAATGAAATTAGCTTTTGCCTCACTAGAAACATCGCCGGTGGCAAAGAGAGGTGACAAAGAAGATCATCTTCAAAGGTTACTCCCCACTTCTTTGTTCTTATTGCCTTTTCTCTCGCAATCAGCACTAGTTCATCTATGTCCCGAAGCCATGATCAAAACATTTGAGGGGCCCTTAAATGACATCAATAAAACATTTTATAGAATTCCAGCGCATGAGGTGAATATTGAGAATGGTGTAATTTCTCAATAATCACTTTGCTGTTTTTAATATTTCATGATGAGAAGCCATAAGATATTTGTCATGCCGTCTATTAGTTATGGCATTAGCCATTGAAGTCTAGCGAGACACAAAGAAGTGGCTGTGTTCTGAATTAAAAAAAAGGTGCATGATGCTGAATATGTGTGGGTTAGAATTCAAAATGAAAGCATTGTTAATCATGTTCAGCGCTTCCTGCCCATTTCATCAGTCAAAGCAGCTTCTCTGAGATGGCATCTGTTCCACATCCATCTAAATACAACCATCCTCCTTTTCCAGAGCTTCCAGAAAGAAAGAAGAAAAACATCTACTCTTGTAGAGGCACAGACTCAAATATTTGTAGTTTCGGGTATTTGAAGATCTATAATGCTGTTGCAAAAAATGTACATTTCAATCATAATTAAACCAAACGATCCTAATGTTTGAGGTTAGCTCACAAGATAAACTCTAACTGGAAAGATTACATTTAGTACATAGAATCATGGTGTCAAACTTGAAGATAGTGATCAGCTGGACTTCTGCACGGTCTTGTGAGGTCATTGAATTAATCAGACAGCAGCAAAATATCAAACAGCAGAAACAACATTGAACTTGACAATGTCTCAGCTGGAATATGTCTGTGAACGTCCATTCAATCATCCAATCAACTGACCAACCAATCAATCAAAATGAAATACAAATCTTGGGTGATAAACATATTAGGGTGACTGAGCTGCAACCTGAAATTCACCCTCTCGTATGTTTCTGCGTAAACATGTGTGAACACGCACTGCAGCTTCGTATATATGCGTTACATCCTGCAGAAGGAACATTTCTAACATGACTGAGCTAATCTAAAAGAACAGCGCCAATGGCAGCAGTAAATGAAACACAGAAGAGGCATTTCCACAAATTGGGACAATTAGGGTCAGATGTATGAAACAAAGTTATGTTTTCTATTTCTAACAACATATTTTCTCTTTTGATTGCTTGTGTTTCTTGCTCAGCTGAACTCTCTGAAGGAGCTGCTACATCATCAGGTCCCAGTAACGATACTGATGAGCCCATGTTATCACAACTGATAGAACGATGGACCAAACACCAGGTTGTCAAAAATGTTTACCTAGATACAGGTACAAAACCCCTGAAGAAATGAATGAGAAAAAAAAAAAAAATATATATATATATATATATATATATATATATATATATATATATATATAACAGGTCTGAATAATAGAAATGCCATAATAACTAATTCATATTTTGACTCAATGTGTATATTAAGCCATACATTTAAGGCTACTGAAGTTCGGAAACTTGGCGGTAAAAGTTAGTCTGTATCAAACATCTGGTCATAAAGCTGCCACGCGGGACCCAGTGGACTCTAAATGACCCAGTGGGAGATGCGCTCCCAAATATAGCCTGCTGTTTATTAGGGGCATCCAATCAGGATAGCAATCATCTCACACATTTGGATTGAGGTGTTATTGAAGCGATCAATCTTGTCCCGGGTCCAGTGGTTTATGCGGTCACCTGCCGGCCAGTTGGCAGCTGTCCTGGATTGGGGGACAAGCGCTTGGTAGTCTTTTGGGCTAACTCCTCTGCAGCCAAGGCAGGAGGCAAATTAAGCAGATGTTGGTAAACAAGCAGGTCATCGGTGAGAGGAATCTGCCCCTCGGTATGAAGAAACATCTTAACTGCTGCTCATACGAGCGCATAACTCTGGTGTCAGAAATGAGCACATATGGCAAAAGAGCCAACATGTGGCAAATGGGCAATTTATCTTTGATAGCCTTAGCTGGACTGCCAGGATGAAGCGTTACCATGGCAACAAAGTCTGTATAAGGGGAAAGAGTTCAATTCCTCAATCATTCGAACAACCAAACACTCTGTCCAGATGCCTTTCTGTTTTTGATCAAAATGTTCGATGGAATATAACGGCCTCGCTCATTTTAGAAAACAAATATATATTTAAAAGATCCGCTAATACAACTGCAAATCAACTGTAGGAGCTGAAATGACTCTTTAAGACGGCATGAATACTGGGATGGGGATGAGACAAAGGTATTGTACACCTTAAACAAACTGCATTTATTATGTTTGTGTTAACTGTACAGTCGTAAGCATCACCTACTTCAGGTGTTTGCAGGTTTTCTGCTACAGTCCAAACATATGCAAGTTAACTTGTTCAATGTTCATTCCAAATACCTATACAAGGATGTTCATATCCAACAATAACATGATTTGTTTTCTCCAATATACTTCGTCCAAATACTGAAAATATAAAAATGCATATTTCACCGTTACAACTCGTATCCTTTGCCCCAAGATGAAGAAGCATTTGCACCGACAGTGTTTGTCTTTCGTCCCTCATGGATGACACGGCCCTGTCTCTTTCTCCAACCAGCTGTTTGTGTTAATTGCCTCTCCACTTGCTACTGTCAATCTAACATGGCACCCTTCTAACTGCTTATGAATTGAAGACAATAATGGAAATCAGCAGAGACAATGGAGTGAGATTACACGCTGAAAAGGACAATTCCTCCTCTATGACAGGAGCATACAGAGGGCTCAGAAAGGAGTGTGTCTCCTAACATAGACACAGCCTTTTTTATTGTATGCTAGACAAACGCAACAGCTGTAGAATTAACCCTAAATGGGGAATATAGCATGCACTTAGACCATCTGGCAGTGTTGGGACTGAAGAGCGAGGACAATGCGCCTCACTTTGTCAGGACTGCTGTTTGGGGAGATGGAGATCGTGGGCAGAACTCGAATGCTGACTAATGGCAGCTTTCACTGAGGCCATTCGGAGAGAGGTAACAGCAGCGCCCTCTGTCCAGCCCACCCACCCTACACCTTGCCTCTGCAACAACTGCTGCAAAACCAACAGCACATCAACTACAAATAGAAACGGATGCACACATGTCCTCTGAGCTGAGGAAATTAACAAAGCAGTGACTCGAAGAAAAGCCTGAGGCCACTGTAGGCCTGTGATTCTGGTTCAGTAATCTTCTAAAGTGCCACTCTTCGGACTGATGTCCGACCTCTATTGTGTCTCAGGAACCCAGATGCCAGTATAAGAAACAGAATAATATTGAATTGAAGTTACCCTACAGCCAGGATTCTAAGTCTGCTCTGTGAAAAATGAATATTGCATACAATGTGCTTCCTCACACAGTGTTCCGCCCCGTCCTCCACTCTGCCAGGCAGACACAAAGAAGCAGAAGATTGGGTTTGGCCCGTCAAGGACATAATGGTGCTGGTGAAGGAATATTAGATCTTAGCTACAGCTGGGGTACAACGAGCATGTGGCTCCTCCACAGGGACTAACTCCTAGCACCTAATGCAATCAGCCCCACAAATCACACACTTGTATGTGTGTGTGTCTGTGTGCACACGTGCGTGCACAGGACACAAAGACTTCTCACCGTAAGTCAAATCATCATCACTCAAATCTGATTTGGGTCCAGAGTGTTCTGACTGCAATTCCCTTTATTAAAACCGTCAGATCCAACATTCAGCCGGGTGCCTGCTTCGGGGTTCTTCAGCATTTACCGACCGAAGGGCAATCTGAAGGGGGGCTGCTGGGACTGATGGAGGTGAAATGCAAGATATGTGTAATTGGCAATCTGTTTAATGACAGTTTTAATGGTGACACGTGTAGCTCTGCAAGGCCACAAGTGCACACAGTCACTCTTTCTATTGGTTAAAAAGGAAGATAAATGCGTGAGTGCATCTGTCAGTTTGGAATTGTTGTCAGAGTTACACATGGTCTAACAACAAGATAGACGGCACCACACTCACTCTACTACTTTAAATCATTAACGCTCTTGGCGAGTGTGCTCTTCATCAATTACATGAGTAAACAGTCTCTGCTTGTATGAGATCCATAAAAAAAAGAAGCTGAGGAAAGTTGGACAAATAGCTGGAAACCAGACAAGAAAATCTCAGTTCCTTTGACGGCTGTTTAAACGCAACCATCGTGTGTGTGTATTCACTTTAGAATGTCTTAAGTGACCTAAAAGAGGAAATATCACACTTAAAAATAGCTCCTGTTTTACTGAGGACACTATATACAGGGTTAGCGAAACAAAATGACCTCATCACTTTATAATCATACAAAGCACACAACAGTCCCTTAAAAGAGATAGCATTTCACATGCATCCAATCCCATGTGCCAGAATGCCCATCTGTTGTTGTAAATTATAAATGAGCCATTCAAATTGTATCCAAATTTTAATATTTATTTTTTATTATGAGACATCGGGGTATCTCAAACCTCAGAAATTAGATTGTTATTTTCTAATATAAAATGTGCAAATTTCTACATCATGTCTCTGCCAAGCTATTATGGGTCTATAGAGCTGAGTGCAGGAATTCAGATCCACTGCAGCTTCTGTTTATACTGTACATAAATGCTGCCACCTGGTGATATATCACAGGCAGCCCATGTGCGAGCCGTAAAAAAAAAAACGCTCTGCAAATCTGTCGAGGCATCGTACAAAGATCTGATCGGAGCTGCAACACCATTATCATAGCATGCAACATTTCCACTTTTAATTGGAATGCTGACCAGCTGCACACAGACAAGAAAGGTCACAGCAATAAAGACCACTGTGGGTCTAAACACACACACACACACACACACACACACACACACACACACACACACACACACACACAAACAAACAAGCATACGCCCCATTCGCTTTTGCTTGCACATCAATCAAAATGGCTGCTTTGGGAGGTAGGGTTAATGGTATTATGTGTCATGCCAACCGAGGACGTGAGCATCATGCCCATTGGATGTGATGTCTTTATTAGCAGACATGACAGCAGCCAACTCACCAGCCGCTCCGCCGTGTGGAGCCTTGCCAACCAGTTAGACCCTCAGGGTTGTTTAACCAACATGCAGACAATCCAAACAGTAACTGAGACGATGCGCTCATTCAAAGGGAAGTCAACATTAGTAAAAACATCCTCAATGCAGACTACTTCACACTTTGAAAATGATCATGACATTGAGTTTTGTGATAGTGAAGCATTACGAATTAACATTTCTTTGTCATCTCAGTACACATAACTTTTATATTGTGCAATCGAGTTTGTTTGTGATTTAAACCGCCCATTACTACTGTTGTCCAAATCATTATGGATATAAATCACAGATCAGACAGAAAAGCTTTTATTATTCTGGATCCGCTTCATGCTAGATTATATTAACCATTATGCAAAACATATTTGCATTTTATTTGACTCAGTACAGAATGAAGACGAGACACGGTGGCCTCCGATGGCATCTATTGGCGCAACGCCGATGGGGACATCAATTCTGTTTCGCACGAATCGTGTTTTTGCACCAACACCTGTTGTGTAACGTCATGACTTCAAAGGAAACTGCTTGCACGAAGCTGGATGGAGCAGCACAGCTGAGGTTATGTTCATGCAGCATGCAGCAGCAGCATGCTATTTTATCATTTGTTTTGAGATGGTATTCATATCTGCCCCTGCACAGACCACCAATTATAACACATACAATGTCGGTTGCTTTACGAGGTGAAGACACGAAAAAAGATCTCTCTCAGGAACAGTATGCTGCCTCTTTTCCTTTTATTCATATTTATAAATTCAATGGCCATCAAAATCAAACCTTGAATCGAGCCGTGTGAGCAGTTTAAAAAAATAAAACCTTCATCTCTCGGTGCTGGTGTCTCAGAGAATAACTGAACAACCTTTTGAGATTTTTCGAGACAAAAGACTGGCAAAATAGTCCACATAGATTAACTATATTCTGTGAAATCATTTGAAAGGAAGCGTGTGTCAGAACCGTCCTCAGGTCTATCAAAGAAGTTGAGATATTTTTAAAACAGGGTTTTAAGTCAACATGATCTTTGTAGAAAATGAATAAGATTACTGAGCTCCTTACTTCTTGAGAAACACTTTGCAAGTCAAGAGTCACCAGGTGTATAGCTAGTTAATACTAGCATCACTGTATGGATCAGCCCTTGATATGCACACTTACCTGACAGTTGGAGGTATAGACGTGTGAGGAAAAACAACAAAACACAAGACAATACAATAGACTTGGCTTTAATATGTTGTTTGGACACAAACATATGACCACTATTATTGCCCCAGCTTATCAATGCACACGGGGGTTTCGCATTGTTCTGTTTTCACAAGTATATGACATGTTCATTATGTTAATGGATCTTATTTTAGATTTTCAAGCATGAATATAATGAATAGGACCGTTAGAAATGTGCTGGGGAAACCACTTACAAAGATAATGTTTCAAAAATAAACAGGAAGGAAGAATAATGTCTTGTGTTCGAAATATAAATGAGTACAAAGATATTGTATTAAAAAAAAAGAAATTGGGAAAGCTTACACAAGGAGTTTGATTGCACAACAGCTATTTACTATCCTCGGGTCTCTTTTATCAAGAGTGTGGACATCAATTTGTTTTCCATTGGAAACCAAAATCAGAAACAAAGTTGATAAGAATCTGGTAAAGCAGAAAAACACACAATTTGTCACTCGCTTTTATGGCTGAAATGCAATTTTTTATTTTTTTTTGCCATTCATGTAAACAGAGCATTACCATAGAAATGGCCTCTTATATGTATATGTGCGGGCCAAAGTGGGTGAGTGGGGGATGGCGTTGTTAATCCTGTTAGTTTCCCTTTACCTCTGAGCAGCTCCTGCTGCCACCAGCTCCATCCTGGGAGGACGAGCACAATAAAAACCCAGAGACTCTCATTCCCAGGAACGCTCACTGCTGCAGGCGTAAAGTCAGGCTGTGAAACGTACATCTCATTCCTTCTTGTTAATGTGCAACACGGAATTTTTACCTTCCGCTTTTAATAGCGGTCTAGCTGCAGTACAACAGATACTGCTGATTGCTGGAACCTTGAGTGCGAGAAACCCAGAATGCATTTTGCTGAATTTTATATTGCTGCCGGGGGAAAAAAAATATATATATATATATATATATATATATATATATACTGTGAAACAACTTTTTTAAAATGGTACAATATGGTCCTCTGGCTGTTTTGTCAACTTTATATGTCGGTGCAATTTTTAAACGAAGGTAGCAAGCAGAATTTGATCCCCCAATAATTTGTAAAGCAGCACAATTATACAAAACATATGATGATTCCTGACATAAGAAGTCAAATCTAAAAAGTATTACTAAGATATGAATGCCGTTATCGGTCCCATGTCAATCATTGATCTCACCAGACACCAGTTAGACCGTCGTATTAGACGATCCTTTGGGGAAAGAAAGTTGAAGAACCAATAACACGTGTCACTCAGGAAACCTCCAGGGACTTATGTTTTTGATTGATACATATGAGCGCTGTCGAGACTCAGACAGCAAACAAACCTTATCAGGCTGCTCTTGTTTCGATGTCAGCTGTCCATGTCATGTCACACACCTGGCAACTGCTTTTGAGCAAGTCTGAGCTTAAACGCACACTGTGCATCTACACTTTACCTGCCTCTGTCCAATTTACCAAAATCCTAAACTATTTCATTACATATTAAAGCTGTTCTTTGCATATGCTGTTTAACGGCCATTTCTTTGCAGAGGATACATTTCCCAGCAAGGTTGGTAATGTTATTTATATCAGCATGCACATTTGCTGTTAGATGGATTGCAAAAGCAGAGCCATTAGTTGATAATATGCTGTCTGTTTCTCGCTGTTACTCATCTCTAAATTGCATTAATGTGGCACGCTGATCGGGGAAACTGTTTGTCTTCCTGTCTCATGCCTGTGTGTGTGTGTGTGTGTGTGTGTGTGTGTGTGTGTGTGTGTGTGTGTGTGTGTGTGTTGCGCCGCCCTTTTTGTTTTACCCTCAGGAGTGGCTGTGTTAATATGTCTCTCTTGTCAATTTTATGAAAGTTTATGTCAAAGTGAAACTCCAGTTGAATATTAAAGGTCTCGGCATGAGCCCGTGCTTGATCTGCTTCCCAACTGTTTACTTTGGCGCTGCCATTACTCGCCTACAAAACAGCCTCAGGGCACAGTATAGCGCCCACATGATGGGAAACGCTGCTTCAACAAAAGCAATGCATACGGCTATCAAAAGCTATTACGTTCTAATGCACGTCTTTTGGGTTTTATAATAACTGTCATTCATTTTCTCTGTCTTAATGTCTCTTCTAGGAAAATATTAAACAAAGGACTGTAGAGCTGAACATTTATCCATAAAAAAAAAATTAAAAATCCTCCAATAAAGACTGCATAATTTGTCATATCATTGACTCTTAATTATGGTTGATATGAAGTATGCAATACTTCCTTGAAGACAAAAGGTTAACAAATGAGATATGCGTGCTCATTTGAACAGGCAGTATTCCCATCTCCCCCCCTGGCTGCTGTGCTGCAGAGTGAAGACATATGGCTGGTTATGTGTCCTCCTACCCCACCCTGTGGTCTGTCTTTGACATGCTCATACTGTCAGGAAGGAAGCCAGACAGAGAGGGCAGAGAGAAAGGAGAAAACGGGCCGACCCCGATGACACACGTGCAACATTCACCGTAATCTCTGTCCACGTTGTGATTTATAAGGCACAAGAAGGTGCATATTTTATTGCAATACATCTCGCTTAATGTTCCATCTTGGGGTCTGGAGCATTAAGGCAGGCATGAATCCAGTGAGTTTGTTTCGCCCGGCCCTAATCAATCAGGGCATTCGGTGGGTGGAATAGCTTAGAAAAGAGCTCTGTTCTCATTACCCAGACAAATCATACCCTGCATATTATGAATTACACACCATCCCAGGGCTCCATTCTCCCCGCCATCATTCGCTGAGAAGAGATGGGGTCGGTAGTAAATATTTGGTTTTATGTTAAAATGTGGGCAATAGGAATAGCTTAACAGGCAAATTGCTGGTGGAAGGCAATATGAAAATACTTTTATACCATTATAAGGTCTTTATTATGAAAACAGAAGGCTTTGAGACGACAGAGCCTCCAGAGGAAAACAAGCCTGGCACATAATATAAATGTTACAATATTGAAGGAATATAGAATGTCATGAATAGAATTACGTTTTCACTTTCAAAATGTATTGCTTTGCACTGACTCTGAAATCAGTCTGACAGGCAAACGCAATTTTGCGAGAAAATTTCTTCGAGCAATAATAATGATACCTTTGTTTTGTTATAACCAATAAGAGCCCATCTTATGTGCCTCTGTTTTGGTAAGAGGCTTATGCGTGTTAAATTTAGACACTGACAGGAGAAGAGACAAAAGGCTGGACCTGTCATAAGCTGAGGCTCATCCCATGTTCACATTATGTTTCAGAAGAGAGGAATCTCTCACAAAAAAATTGTGCTTTCACACAAAAAAAACTCCCCACGGGGTCTGAACACTACATAGCAGAAAAAATACCCGACAGCATTCCAATTAATAACTTTCACATAGTTTGAACTACATCTAATTCAATGCTGTTTCAGTATTGCCCCACACAATTGGTATGTGCTATATGTGCACTCAGTAAAATAAAGTTTAATTTCTTTGCACTCCACAGTCTCAGCTGTCACACTCTTGGAGATAATGAGTTGCTGTAACTCATTCTTTTACATTAACGGCTGCTATCGGTGTTTTACCACATCTGGTAGACAGTAAAAAATAAATAGGCACCACTATGTGTTTATTTAGTTGTTACATTGCCCCACAGCCACAAGTGTATATAAAACTGTGATAACAGCGAGCTAAAACTTGCGTGTAACAACACACAGGCAAAGATATCAGCCAACAGAGTGACTGTTAACCAAACTTAACAAGCCTACTCATTATAGTCATAGGGCAGCTGGTCTCATCATATAAGATGATGTAATTCAAACTACTTACATGACATGTCATTAATTAATCGCCTGATTCATTAAACAGTGTTGTGTTCGTATGTTTGCTTAGCCGTGACTTTATAAGCCCTACTCTCCACATCCCTACGTTTCTTTTCCATTGGCACAGGATTTCAAACTCAGCGGTGAGGAAACAGGGCATGCAGCCAGAGACACCAGGGCAGGCGAATGGCGTTGATCAGCTGGTAGCTTGACATTAAGCTTTGTCAGTCATCGAATCTGCATACCGGCGTAGCTGCATGTATTTCAATCGTTTTGGCAAACATTAGGTCTGGTACAAGTGCTGTTGGATATCAAAATGCAAAGCTTTAATGTAAAGTATCCTACCTGAAACCACGTCTGTCTGTGTGTCTCTGTGTGTGTGTGTGTGTGTGTGTGTCAGAAGGCCTGTGTTCATGTGTATTCATGTGATTGTGTGTGTCAGTTAATAAGACTTTTTTTTTTTTTTCTCCACAGTGCCAGTCAGGCAGTGGGAGCAGGAGGAAACTGTGGAGGAAGGGAGCTTGTCAGAGCTGTCTCACTGGGTGATGTTAATATGGCAATGCTAAGCTGGCACAGGACTTAAGCAGCTTACAAAGTACAGGGAAATAAACTTGATGATTCCACAGCAGTTTGCAAGACTTTTTTAAATCCTAAAGAGTTTAAATACACATCCCACCTCATGCTGGCCACATGACAACTTGGCCGATCAAAAACTTGCACACTTCAGTGCGAATGTACAGTTTGCCTCTCATATTACTGAAGACATTTAACCGTTGTGGATGTTGCAATATGCGTCAACGCTCTTCTCACCGACTGCTTCAATGGCCTGCTAAAACGACCTTCCAATTGAAGTCTGGTTTCCATTAGGAATCAATATTCATCTGGGTCATGGTAAATCCCTCAATTAACTCAGGGCGCAAGGGGAAAAACTCCATATCAGTCTTCCTGTGTAGTCCCTTTTATCTTATCTCCTGATGGAGGATAAAAAAAAAAGAGGTTTGCCTTGGAATACGAGCTCAAGGACCAAAGACCTGATCAATAAGAATTGGCAAACACATCTAAACAACCAGCTCTGCTTCTCCCCAACCAGTAAATCACCACAGACCCAGTCGTGCCAGGCCATACGTTTTGTTCAGCACATAGTAGATCGGCTGGCATGCCATGGATTCATACAGATTGCTATTAAAAGCTATCAGTCACTCAAATGGCCCCCATAGTTCTGGTGAGGTGTAATTTCAAATGTTAGATACTATATGGAGAACACTATCTGTCCATCATTGTTCAGTGATCTGATGTCATATTGGGCTGTAGGAGCTGATGTTTTATTGTTTAAGCGTTATGGTATTATGGATTTTCTGTCAGCTTGTTGGATATCAGCAGTGACCTGGAGATCGACCTTGTCAGAACAGGGGTCCAGCGGCGGCAGCCACCGCGGCCGACCCCGCCTCTGCTTACTCAAATCCCTCCCATTCCCCCTACACCCCATATTCCCCAACCATCTGCCTCGCATCCGAGTGGCAGCAGATTCCATTTTGCCCACACTTTCACCAACATTTCTCCTGCAATGAGAGTACCCCCCAATAACAGTCCTAATCCCAGCACGCCGCGCTGCTCAATTACAGTCTTTAGGAGGACGGGATTAGGAAAAGAGATGGTGGGGAGGAGTGGGGGGGGGGGGGGGGGGACAGTGGAGTGGGAGGATGGTGGAATGAGTTGAGCTGAAGGGTGAGAGGGGGGGGGGGAGGATAAGGGGGAGGAGGGACTGCTTTTTACTGCCATGAAAGGCTGCAGATGAAGAGACAGGCACAGCAGCAGTGGGTAAATCCCAAATAGCCTGTCACCAGCCGACAGCGCACTGGAGCGTGTAGAGCACAGAACAGCAGAGCAGACTGGCAGCCTGGGTTGAGCCCGGCTAGGAGGAGAGGGAGGAGGTTGTCTGGTGGGGCTGTAGGAGATGTTAAGGGTGGGCCAAGTTGACTCTGGCACCGAGACAGGAGGTTGGAGAAAAGTACATCAGGTGACGGAGACGTGGGGACAGGGTGGCTCGGGTCACAATTTCAAGCTTGGCTCATAAACATTTCTCTGTGATTGTGGCAGAGGGACCGAGGAAGGGGGGAGTGGGGTAGAAAGCTGACAGGGGGAGACTGAGAAGGAGCATGAAAGAGGCAGTCGGAGAGAGAGAAAGCAGTGAAAATTGAGCTTAGAAATAAGGCAAAGGGCTTATGTCTCCACAGTGGCGTTTACAGAATCCAGGCCCAAATAAACATCCCTCTCGCTCATCCCGTTAGTTGTGGCTGTTGATTGAGGGTGCTGGCAGCCAGATGAGCCATAATCAACTACCCATCACAACAGCAGCCATCTCACACAGTGACACTGCCAGCCATGCAAGGGATCCAGCAGCCAAGTGACAAATCTGGGTTTGCAGAGCAGATTATATTTACACACACGTCAATGTTCACAGAGTTTCTGTAGTCGGAGCACGTCAGTAAACTTTCAAAACATACCCACCATTTAAGTCTGAAACTAGTGCTGACTCTGTTTTACTCGACAGAGGTCAAGATATATAAGACAAAGATGGTCATGGTATCATGCATAGTATAATGCAAAAATATCCCAGATTTAGGAGTGACCGGTACTCTATATTGCTATATCAGTATCAAGACTAGTATCAACATCTTGCCCCCTATAATATGCCAAGTGTGTTTATTCATTTTGTTTAATAGGAAATATCTGTTGAAATGTAACTATAACTACTTTCTCTGAATGTCTGGAAAAAAAATACAGGAGATGATTTTTTTTACTCTCTTACTTGCAGAAGCTTGTTTTCACCTAACAGTAGGAGCTTTGTGTCATGGTAAAAGAAGTGTTCTGCTCTTTGTCTGCCTTTGTTTCGACTTCAAATCCAGTTTGTGGCTCGTCTTCTCTCAGCAAGCTGTGTGTTGCTCAGCTGTACAACGCTTCTTCTTCATTCTCTTCATGTTCTGTTCATGAGATGCTATGGAGAACAATGGCCGAACAAATTAAACCACTACCGCTGGCAGATCTCTGGCAGCTAATACAATGTGTTTTCTTTGTGGCCAAAGCTTCAGAAGTATAGTTGTTGAGGGTCCCTCTCTCAACTTAGTCTTGCAATTCAATAAAGTTGGAGGACAAGAGACATGTTGTCTTGACTGTCAAAACCAAATGCAATGTTTAGTCTGTGCTATGTTGCAAGCTCCAATAACCCTAGGTTGTACTTTTCCCATCATGCATCATACCATCACTGCCTGTTTAACAACCCTGATTTCACAGCCTCAGTTTCACTGCAATAATAAATCACCTCTGGCCAAATCAATCAGTCAACCATAACACCGTAACACTGTTTGTTTGTTTGTTTGGTTACATCTTGCACTATTGTTTTGTTAGTTAATTTAAATGCTGCTGTAGCAAAACAATTTCCTCTTGCAGGATTTTTAAAGTATCTACCCATCCATCCATCCATCCATCTTTTCAGACTTGAATGAAACGCACAGATGAAATCATACAACTGCTTTCACAGTCCATAGTACTGTACTATGAGTGGTAATTGACTTTGACATGTAAAATAGGTGTAATTCCCCTTTAAATAAGAGGTTACACACAAGTCATGTTTACATATTTACTGAGGAGCACAGAGTTGTCCATCATGGTGACAACCAGAGTGGTATCACATCTTGTTCTCCTTGCTTTGTTAACATGGGAGGAAAATACTTCAGTAACCCACTACTATATGAGAGACTTTCGAGAGGCCATCGGCAGTCATGCATCAGGACTCGACCATTGTAAAACATGAGAAGATCAAACAAATGCGGAATTACATTTTTCCCCCACGGAGAAAAAGTCTTTTTTTTTGGTCTAACCTCCTCCAGAGGGAACCTTCATGTTCTCGTGTCAAGTTCTGTTCCACTGATTCTCCCTCTCATCCTGCACTGTCCTCATGTCAAGCCCAAAGTACACATACAGACAGACCCTGGTCAACAAAGCCGTGGCTAGCAAAGCATGAAGTGAAAAAAGAAAACAACCCCTCCTCCCTCCCGCTGCCCTACCCGACCCTGTGAAACAGCAGCTGATAAAGCTGATAAAGGGGCTTGATCAGGTACCAGTGATGGTCAGTGGTCCGGAGTAGCTCCAGTGCTGCGGAGAGGGAATGTAGACTTACTGAAGTAAATCCACACAACACTCCGACTGGCAAAACAAATTATACAACTACTGGTGACATGAATTTACACAGGGGATAAAGAGAAGGGCAGTGCGTGTTGTGTACTGAGCAGTGGTTCATTTACAGAGTAAACCTTCTGAGCTACGGTCTGACAGTGTGTATACTTTACAGGAAGCACATAATCATGCTTGTGCATTCAAAAGGAGCAATTGTCAACCACACAAATGAGCTCTTAGACCGTTTGTATATTTCAATGTCTATATTGTTTTGGATTTATTTTGCATTTGCAAGAGTTTTTTTGTTGTTGTAATTTTGACTAGGTCTCCAAAGATCAATGTATTTTAGCTATGATGACAGAACAAATGGACACACACTGTTGGAGTCCCTTCCAATTATTTATAATATAAATACTTAATATAATATATACTTGTTTTAAAGTTTTTGTTTATCATATTTATCTTAAAAGTATGTCTTGATTATTGCACATTTTTGCATGTTTATTGTTATGCATCTTTCACCTTGTCAAATTTCTTGTATGTGCAACGTACTTGGCCAATAAGCAATTTTGATTCTGATTCTGAAACACAATATATTGTTGTTGATACTTTCCAACTCTTTTCATAAAAATACATAAATACAAAGTGGCTTGTCTTTTTCCAGGAGGTAAAAGCGTAGTGCTGCATATTGATGGGTTCAAATATTACTGGCACATGTAGGAAACCGGAAATTAACATGATACCATCAGGCATTATATCTGAATTCAAGCAGCATAGCTGCCATTGGCCGCAGCGGAAGGCTTTTACTTTGAAGTGGCTGCCGGCATGTAAAGCACACATAATGTCTACTCGCCCCTGTGGGGTAGTTTGTAGCTCAAAATAAGATTTATAAATACAGATTTAGGAACAGTTTGAAACATTGAAAGGAATAACGTATCTTCCTTACTATACTTTGATAACAGTCATTAAATTTGACTCCTCTCAAAATTAATTATTATCTATAATGGGTTTGAAAATAATTTATGATTGACTTGTACAATAATGGAGGTGTAACATGTTCAATTTGGGAACACTAGAAATAATTATAGCGTACAGTTAGATTACATTGAGAAAGACATCTCAAAGTAAAAGGTTCCCAACATAATTATGAGAAACCTGTGAAGTAATGATCATTTAAGTATTTTTTTGAATTATAGGCTCATAAAATAATGATGGGGCACACTAACATATTTATGAAGCGATGACATCAATTGCAAGGAATAAACCGCTTTTTAAGAATGAGTGGCTCAGAAGACACGGATCCCAAAAGCAGAACTTTACGTTTCGGTCCGTACCCTGAACTGAGATGAGACTCTTTCAGGCTTGTCAAAGGTTAGCGAGTCCATTCTGGATAACTTCCCCTTCAGGATCATAGGCCCTCTCAGACCTGTACAGAAACCACCCAGCCTACAGATGTGGTATGAACATTTTAATCAATTATTTTGGTAAATTGAACTCATTCACTTTAGAGTGTTGTTCAAATAAACAACTTGTAAATTGCCCTACCACTGCAGGGGGAAGGAGGGGGGGACCGATCCAATCAATGGGTCACTGTATAACCAGTGGGCAGAGTGGAGCCCACTGATGGAGGGTGATGGGAGAGGGAGGATTCCTAGCAGTCAGCCTAATTAACCTACAGATAGCCCTGATCCGACGCAGTGGGAGGTCATGGGAAGTTACCATAGTGATGTCCAGGCCAGGCGGCCATGATTATTATCCAGCAGATTGCTCTCTTTTCCAGCACAACAGCAAAGCCTCAACAGAGTTCAGAGTGTGAGGAGCAACCGGCGCGGCATCTGGCTCCCCACGTTTACATGCAAGGGGACAAGATTAATGGAGTGGATTAGCATATCTATGTAAGGACCGAAGAAGTGTGCATTTTAATTACTTCCAAAAAACCGACACTGCCAATACCAGCAAACTCCCTTCGTCTGCTGCCTAACAGAGAGTGAAAGGGAGGATTGTGTCATCCTGACAGCGGACGAGAGAAAGGGGAGCTGGTCGATGATTTCAGCTGTCCGCCGTAGTTTGAGACTGAGAACATCATGACAATTAACCGAGAGACCAACAGGAACCTGAACACAGGCCCAGAGACACAACCCAGTGATGACAATACTATTCTCAATATGCGTAACTCACCAGCGTAGCAGGAGGGACACACACACACACACACACAGAGAGAGACATCAGTACAGGTTTGTAAACACATCAATCTCACGATACTGTCTGAGCAACAAGCTTTGCAACAAGGACAAGAGGTGTCACAGGTTGACTGACAGTCGCATTATGACGGACAGACGGATGGATGTGTTGTCAGCGAGGTCAAGGGTACATTTTGCAGCTTGTATAGTTCAATAATTACCTGTGTGGGTGTGCATGCAAAAAAACAAAAACAAGATGATGATAAGCAATCTTAAAGCTGATGAACAGATTGTGAAAGATACAGTTGTTCCACATGAGATAGTGCACCTGTTGTTGACACACGAGAGGGAAGAGCAATTCTCAATCATGGTGAAAGAGCCGTGTGTATGTGTGTAATTGTGTGTGTGTGTGTGTGTGTGTGTGTGTGTGTGTGTGTGTGTATGTGTGTAATTGTGTGTGTGTGTGTGTGTGTGTTTCAATGTAGCATAATGTCTGTATTGAGAACAGACAGCAACTTCTTACTAGGAGATCCAATCGTCTATGATGGGTAAAAAAAAATTTTCGGGCACTTGACAGGATAAAGCTGCCACAACTACATTAAGAAGGTCAAGAACACCACTCATCCAGCTCCAGATGAAGATAACAATCAGACTACATGTAAAGACAGGCCAATAAGACACAAATCATAGGATTTATTTTGCATCAATATATGTAATAGGGCAAATGTAAGAAGAAAAAAAAAATAGTGATATTATTTCAAATTGATCTGCTATGTATTCCACTACTATTTCTATACAATTTGGGTCGAAATAATAATCTGTACGAATTACGAATATATTATGTCAACAGCAGTCGGTTTCATTTGATCATTGTGTTGCCAGTAGCAACCATTACTGGCACATTCAAGAGCAGCATAACTGACGTCTTTACATCCAACATTTTGTCAGATTTGTTTCTTGGCAAATACTGACGAGCATCTTGTATCTACCACACTGAATGCCTTTGTTGTCGGTAATCCTTGTATTATCTCCGCCAGGAAGATTTGTCACGTGTGTGCTGGTGTCTGTGTTTGCGTCTGTGAGTGAGTGAGTGTGCACCTCTGTGTCTGTCCTCGGCTAATCTCACATTATGGCCGCATGCTCAGTGAGCTCTTGTGGTTGTGCTGACTCACTTCCTCAAAACACCTTTTATTACCGTTGTACTACCATTGACTGCCCGCTGACTCCACCCTCACGAACCGGCCGACCGACCAATAGGGGCCCTTGCAGCTTAGTTTTATTTTTTGGGACGGTATGTATGGCTAACAGCTAACCGCTAACAGCTAACCAGTACAGACACTGCTGCACTTTGCTGCAACTCAGCCGCTGCTAAGCAGACAGACAGCTTGGTGAGTTTGAGTTTGATTTTGCCGAATTATACAAACCGTATTACGGAAAGATTGTATGACATGTATTATTTGAGTGCCTACATGAGGGCTTGTTTTTGAGTTTGAATAAAGTGTGTTTAAGAAACACTTTGCAGCCCATCGGTTGCTTACATCACTGGCTGCTATTTGGCTCCGATCTAGATTTCTAGATACAGCTGTTTTGTGATTGTTGACTTGTCAAGTTAAGCCAAGTCAAGTGAATATATTCATAGAGCACTCTGAAAAATAAATGTTGACCAGAGTGCTTTGCACGTGAAGGAGTTGTAATCAAATGAAAATACAGACATAATTATGAGGATATCAGTAAATAAAGCGGGTAGTATAAATCATTCTGGATAATATAAAACGTAATGTTGATCCTTCACTGTTGATACTTGTTTCTTCTCAAGAAGCACAGTGAGGTACTACTTTGACAGCAAGTCTATACTTTTGTGAATCCATTTCAGCAGTTAGTGTACATTTTCTCTATATATTTGCCTCAAAGGCAATCCGCTAAGCACACTGCATGAGAGCAGAAGACAATACAATAATATTGTCACCATATAATTCGAGCTATAGGATCAAACCAACCAAAAGTTGATATCACAAACATATTCAGTTTATTGTGGAGAAGAATAAGAAAACCAGCAAACACTAACATTGCAAAAGCTGGACCCAGAGAACAATTGGTATTTTTGGAGAACAAATTAATACAATTGATTCTCAGAATTGTCATAAATAAGTTTTAATCAACTGGTCAGTTCATTGTTTCAGCTTTTATTCCATTAATTTCGCTCCAACATTGTAGACACCACATTGTTATGTGTATAATTCATGTAATTCAGATGTTGGTACACTCACCAACTGGTGAGATTTACATCTTTTGTTATAAACTTCCAGTGGGGGAGGCAATATGAGTTGTTGGATTTTACATTTTTGCACAGTTACAACAGGCAGCTCAGTTGTCACAGTAGCAAGTAATAGCCAATATGACTTAAAACATAAAACATCAGGCCTCACAAACGTCATTCACAGAAAAAAAGAACGATTGTGTGCAACTGTACGATGGTGGCCACGCTGTTCAATTGCCAAATGCAATTCCAAGTCATCACAAGAATGACATCTAGTACGACAACCTCAAGAAAAATAAACAAACTACACAGTAAATCAAACATGATGTTATAAACATGACAATAAAACGTATAGGGTACAGTGAACAGCCCGAACATTGATTGTGACTCCATCCGAGGGGGATATATGACAACACATGACTTCTGGGAAACAAAACAGCACAAGGTGGATGACTCTCAATGCTGGGATTGTTATATTTCAGCCGTTTAATGGTACATTTTGAAGTTATAAAACCAATCATGGCAGGTAACGCAACATAATTGCACATTATTGTTTCATGTCACGTCACTATTTCCTCCAACAGCATAACATGAACATGTTCTTACACCCACAAATACCTACCACACAGGTTTCCAACCATTACAAACACAGCTCGGCACACGCTGTGCCTTTAACTTTCTCGACATTGTTGACAACGTCTGTGCTTGAATACCCGACTGAGCTTTCAAAGGGCTCTCTGCATTATTGAATACCTTGGATTTTAAATAAAATCGCTAAAACATTCCTCGTGGTTTTATTTTCTCCTGGTTATCTAACCACTTTCTCTACACGGTGCAGGTCTTCAATTATCCATCAATCATGAGCTCACTGGTATTACAACCTTGTAGCTACCCTACAGCATCTATAGAATATATACAGGTGGGAATATGTGTTGTGTAGTGCAAGTAATGCATAGATTGAGTCATCTAGGATGAGAATCCCATGAAAAGCTCAAGACTTGGCTACGCTGCACAGTAGGTAGTGCATAAGTAGTTGCATTCATGTGTGTCTACGCGTGCATGTGTGGCCATGTACACCTCTATGTGTGTATCCATACTTTGTAATGTTGAGCTAAATTCAAATAAATAATTTCTACGCTGCTGCCCCACCCTGTCCGCATATCTAACGCTGTGAGACTCCAGTAACTGGGTCAGCAACATAAACATGCTTAAACACGAGCCGGATCCTCCATGTAGCTTCCACAGACAAGATGTAGAGTGACACCAGAGATACAACTCTGAAATATGGATGCATTGGGACACAGTCCATAATCCCAGTGTGTGTGTGTGTGTGTGTGGGTGGGGTTGGGGGTATGTGTGGGCTTTTTATAGCTATAGCAGGGTTGATGGACAACGGAGAAAGTACAAAAAGTAGAGGAATGAGAAAGTGGATCAGGTGACTCACTTGGAGATAAAAGCATAGAAACAAGGCTGTTCCCAAAAGGTCATTAGCTTTTACCGTATGATTCAGCTTGCATTTTTTATTTTTTATAATGTTCTCAAACATAACATTTTTAAAGTCACAATTTTGTTAAATATACAAAATTGAAATGTCACATTGGACTTCAACAGTTTATATATATATATATATAAAGAGTATATTATATATATAAATAATAAAGAGTTATTTAACCTCGACCACCATAATATACTGTAGATTCAAGCTTAGCTCTCTGTATACATATAATATTGTGTCCTGTGGGTAAAATAATACAAACATGAGTTTGATATTTAATAAATGTGTACAGTCATAAAATATAAACAGACAATTTAATTGTATGCCACTGCATTTTGATGAATAGTGCTGGAGTCCATGCATTCAATCTCACATTTAACAAATAAATCAATACTTGCATTAATCAAGTTAGAGCTAGTCATTACTACACAGTGTGAGCTACAAATGATGAAAAAATACAAATGCCAGCATGCAGGCGGGGTGTGATTTAGGAAAATGGCCAACAGAGTGACAAGTTCAGTGTAACTTTGAATCAAGGCTTTAATTTGGCAAAAGGGCGAGAGAGTAAATGAAATGAACTTGTTTGTAATTGGACTTAGTTTAACTGCCGCTCTTCAGCTAATTTAATTTGTTCGGTCTCCTTTGGAGCAGAACACACACAAGACAAACAGTCTGGGCAGAAGAGACGGGATCTAAACAAAACAGCAGGTCAAAAAACAGTAAAAAAGTCCTCAGAAATATGTAGAATTCGAGGAACTCCACTGAGCATACATCATATTTAAATATTCTGCATGGGTATTGCCGAGGTTAAAATAGCTTTTTAGCCTCTAAACAGTGCGAGTAAACTCGTTAACACCACTTCTCTACAACTCTATACTAATTATCCTCCCACTGCTATGGGAATGCTGATGTAGGAGAGGAAATAATAACTCTATCTTCAAATATCTGCCTAAATAGTCTGAAATGTAGGCAATGTCAGATTAGCTCCAATTCTCAGCCACCAGCCTTCAAAGGGAGAAATAAATGCATGAGAAATGCACAGTTTGTGTAAGGTATGTATGAATCATTTCCTACGCTCACTCCGCCCCTGTATTGCAGATTTACATTTTTATGAGCTTTAAACTAATCTGGAATAGCATATGTTCAAATGTTCAAACCACAGATGGAGGCCAGTTGTCCACATTTCCAATAATATGTGATATCAATGCAGACAGGGCTTTTACCTTCACTGTCAGCAGGCAGGTGAGGTGTGTATGGGTATGTGAATCTCACAGTGCATGCCTTCTAAATTTAGCACAAACATGGTGCAATATAACACTGAAACATTGAATGAGGGCAAATCCTTGGTTTCTGAATGGTGAAAGAAATGTAAATAAATATATATATATATATATATATATATATATATATATATATATATATATATATATATATATATACACACACACACACACACACACACACACACACACACACACACACACACACACACAGTACATATTGACAGTGGCACAATAATGCCAGTGAAAATGTGTCTATTTTCCAGCGTGGGAACATTGACAATAGAATATTGAATTTGGGCTTAGTAAAAGAATAAGACAACTTCTCCTACCCCATAACAAACCACATGTGGTGTAGGGCAAAGGGAATGTGCAAAAGGTGCTTTCCAATTAGCCATTAATTCGTCACACAACCTCGCACTTTAATTAAATGTAGCACATCAAATGGAGATGTGAAATATGGGGTTATTCATGTGATGACCGATAATGGGTGTTACCAAGCAAGCGCCTTCGTATTCAGTATAAGCCTGAACTCTCTGAAGACTTGTGGCATCACAGTTTAGCATTAATCCCTCTGCCCGTCAAAAAGACACATTTTCCTAATTGCCTTTTAAGTTATATGAAATTAGCACCTACGTAAGTCAAATTATCATTGCATGATGTGGATAATGGAGATTGGGGAGGGAGGTTTCTGCAGTGATAGGCTGGTTGAGCTCATTAATTATTGTGTTGCTCGGGACAGCACCAGGGAGGGGAGAGCGCTCTGCAGAAGGGACGCGAGGATGGCGCCTCATGGGGGCGATCTGCGGGCATTAGCCCTCTCCTCTAAGGATTATCCATGCAGTGTTCAGGGCACTGCCAAAGGAAAAGTATGCTGAAGCGGATTTTGGATCAACTCCATCGAAGGAGTGGATGGCATAAGAATGCCTACTTAACCTACTTGACATTGTATGAGTGGTCAAGTGAAAAATAATTGAAGTTGTGTCATAAAACTATCCATTAAAACTATTTCAATGAATTAAGATGACCCAGTTGATGGTAACAGAATGAGATTAGGGTTTTTACATAATTTGGCATAAAGATTTAAAGGGGGTTTACTATAAAGACCCAATAGTAGTCACTAAATGGAGTTAAATAGCAGTGTTTTCATCCATCTAGATTCCTAGACTTAGACAACTGTAGGTTGTTGTTTAGCCTTGAGGCGTGCATCTGGAAAAACTCTGCGGCCGCTCGAGGAGGCATTTTTGGGGAATCTTGCCTAAATCATGCTCAGATCATGCTAGATGTTCATAGTTAAGGTTCAAAATATGGTATTAAAAGGTTTCATTTTTGGAAATATACATTTTATTCAAAATAAAATTCTGAAAAAAATCTATATAAATTAACACAAGTATTAGAACTCATTTGGGGTTCATACGACTACTTGAAGAATGGGTACAGAATACCCAAAGCAATAGATCAGTCGGCCAACCATAAGTCATTCATGAATGGGAAGTACTAAGAGCTTTGATTGGTTTAGAACGATCTGTCGGGCTGCTGAATATTTTGCACCCCAAGCCCATTATCGAACAAAAAAAAAAGAGACAAATAAGTCAAGTGACGTTTCCTAAAGGATCTCCGGAACCACAAAGTTGATTAACTTCATTTAAGTTGCTGAAATACAGTAAAGCCTTGTGGGAAGAGTTATATCCGAACAGAATAAATTAAACTTACCGTTAAGTTTATGTAATTACATAAACCCCGTAGCCTCAATGTCACTTCCGGGCGGCGGGCGTAACGTTTCACTAGATCGTTAATAAGTAAACTTTACAAAGTCGGATTTCAATAAAATACACCTCTTCGTAACCCTACGAGCTTGTATGAGTCTATTAAAGCATAACAAATCATTTGTTGTAGTATATTAGTACCTTCAAAATAGATGCCTGTAGATGACTATAAATGGGACTAATGCACTGGAAAACACAATGCGACAATAGCCTGAAGCCTTATCTAGTCTAAGTAAAAAGCAGATAACAATATCACAGAAAATGAATATTTTACACACGTTTTTCTAATGAAATGTCTAGGCGTTTTTCCATTTTGAGACTGAAAATATTCATGATATTATATATATATATACACTCACCTAAAGGATTATTAGGAACACCATACTAATACTGTGTTTGACCCCCTTTCGCCTTCAGAACTGCCTTAATTCTACGTGGCATTGATTCAACAAGGTGCTGAAAGCATTCTTTAGAAATGTTGGCCCATATTGATAGGATAGCATCTTGCAGTTGATGGAGATTTGTGGGATGCACATCCAGGGCACGAAGCTCCTGTTCCACCACATCCCAAAGATGCTCTATTGCAGCGATTGTCAACCACTGTGCCGCGGTACACCAGTGTGCCGTGAGAGATCATCAGGTGTGCCGTGGGAAAATGTCCAATTTCACTTAATTGGTCCAAAAAAATATTATTTAGTTGCCGCAAATGATTTTCCATTGTTAAGCGTCTGAGCTGCAATATAGTGGCTGGCAAAGTAATATAGAACAGGTCTACACCTTGTTCTGCTATTAAACAAACTAAACGGCCATATGTTATTGATCTTATCTACACAGCATGTCATTTCTGGGTCGCGTCTACAACTCTGCTCTGCTCTGTGTCGCGCACGCGGAGTTCCGCCCGATGCACTGCACAGGTGAGACACAGCGGAGAGAGAGAGAGAGAGAGAGAGAGAGCGGCGAAAAATATGTCGCGTGCTTTTCACAATGGGATTTGCTGCTGAAGCTATCAGTATTTTAAGATATGAGCTCTCACTTTTAAAGCAGGTCAAGACAAACAGCCTGGAGCTCCATAAATGACGTTTCTGACTCAGAGAGGCTCTGGAAATATTCTTCCAAAAGCCCTAAAAACACCCTGCAGTAATAAAGCCTGCTCACTTTGTGGTTGTCATTAAAATAAATGAACACCATGTTTCCTTTAAGTCAGTATTTATCAAACTGGGGCGGTATTTATTACAGGTGTAATATCTTTATTACAGGTATTTATTACAGGTGTAATATCTTTATTACAGGTATTTATTACAGGTGGGGCGCAAGAGGAAATGCTGGTTTTAAATGTTCACCGTCCGCTATTAACAGGTTACGCTTGCGCGTGCGGCGATTCTTGGCATTTCGCCAAAAGCCGATCTTTATGAGATCTCTGTGAGGCTCAGGTAGGCCGTGGCATTTAAACGATGCCCAATTGGCACTAAGGGGCCTAAAGTGTGCCAAGAAAACATCCCCCACACCATTACACCACCACCACCAGCCTGCACAGTGGTAACAAGGCATGATGGATCCATGTTCTCATTCTGTTTACGCCAAATTCTGACTCTACCATCTGAATGTCTCAACAGAAATCGAGACTCATCAGACCAGGCAACATTTTTCCAGTCTTCAACTGTCCAATTTTGGTGAGCTCTTGCAAATTGTAGCCTCTTTTTCCTATTTGTAGTGGAGATGAGTGGTACCCGGTGGGGTCTTCTGCTGTTGTAGCCCATCCGCCTCAAGGTTGTGCGTGTTGTGGCTTCACAAATGCTTTGCTGCATACCTCGGTTGTAACGAGTGGTTATTTCAGTCAAAGTTGTTCTTCTATCAGCTTGAATCAGTCGGCCCATTCTCCTCTGACCTCTAGCATCAACAAGGCATTTCCGCCCACAGGACTGCCGCATACTGGATGTTTTTCCCTTTTCACACCATTCTTTGTAAACCCTAGAAATGGTTGTGCGTGAAAATCCCAGTAACTGAGCAGATTGTGAAATACTCAGACCGGCCCGTCTGGCACCAACAACCATGCCACGCTCAAAATTGCTTAAATCACCTTTCTTTCCCATTCTGACATTCAGTTTGGAGTTCAGGAGATTGTCTTGACCAGGACCACACCCCTAAATGCATTGAAGCAACTGCCATGTGATTGGTTGATTAGATAATTGCATTAATGAGAAATTGAGCAGGTGTTCCTAATAATCCTTTAGGTGAGTGTATATATACACTATATACCTCTTGCAAACTTATAGAGGTACTATTCATATTTACTACTAGTATTGCTGACACAAAGAAAATGAAGTATAAATGCATTTTCGTGCTAATTCAATGCCAAACTGAGGCTCTGTCAGCAGAAGTCCCTTCTCATCAAACTGAAGGCTGTTGGGATTATCTCCACCCCCTCTTGTTTAGACCCGTTTTTTAGGCAATTTCATTGGCTGTACGAAACGCCTGTCATCCGAGCCGTATGATGTGACAGGCTTGATCCACGTAAGGAGAGAGAGGCTGACTCTGTTTTTCAACGTAGCTTCTAGTTGGGTAATGTAGCCTGTCAGTCAGGACATGAAGCTCCTATTGGTTCAAGTGACGTTCCATTAGAAAGGGGAGATTTCGGCGCACATTTTGGTGCCCCGTTTACCTCTGTGCTCTCATGCAAACTTGCTCTGCTTCTAAAAACAAAAAGATATTGTTTCATATCTTCCAGCTGATATGAAATGATGCAATACCAGTTCGTGGATAACGCTCTCTTTTGTAGGGTGACCAGATTTGAGTTTGTGAAAAAGAGGACACTTCGTTCCGGGGGTGGAGGAGAGAGAGAGAGGAGGAGGACACTTCGTCGCGTGGGGGGTAGCAGGAGTGTGTAGCATGCCTTGAACTTACATTTACGTTGAGATCGGTCGACCAATGACAGTTCTCTCTACAGTCAGAGCTTGCGCAAGAAGGTGGAACGTGAGGGAGATACCATTTCCAAAACTTGTAAGGGGGTAATAACTATTTTCCCGGACGTAGCAAAATCCCAGACGTTTTTGGAATCCCTGCCGGACGCTTTTTTTAGGTCTCGAAAAGAGGACATGTCCGGGAAAAGGGGACGTCTGGTCACCCTATCTTTTGTCTACTAATAATGTGCTTCTGCATGTCATTTTAACGCCATTGTTGTTGGAATGTTATCGATTTATGGATCAATATGAGCCGCTTTTGCTATCCTTTGTTTGTTGTTGTCTGACAAAAGTGTTGTTTGTAGTTGCTGTGGTGGTCTGATCTTGAAACGGAGTGCATAGCTGGAATCACAAGAATCGTAGGTATGGCACTCGTACCGAACTCGTACCGAACTATACTAGAGGCACACTGTACAATATAATTTACAGTAAAAGACGCCCGCGGGACGGCAGAGCGTTAAGAGGTATGATTGCAATATTACTATTAGTGCTATGTATTTATTAATAATAAGCACTGGTACAGCATCTGTGCCTTGAGCATTATCGGGATCTATTTGTTTACGTTATCACATCATAACTAATGATGGCAAAAAAAACTTTATGAAGGAAATAATAAATTCTAACAGTATTTAGATTAGCTTTGTTGTATATAGCGCAACAGAAACATCTGATTTTGTCACGCCGGGCTTATCGTCCTCCCCACTGCCGTTTCCTTCATCCCTATGGCAACTCATCTCCTTATCCTAATCACTACAAGTTAACCTTGATATGAAACAGTGCCAAAGGGACAACTCACACTTTTGTGCCAGCTTCTGAAGACAGAGACCATTTCTACTAATAGCCATAAAAGACATCACTGTCTGAATATTATGGGAGTCAAGTTAAATGCTGAGCTTAGTAAGAAAAGTTAAAATGACATGCAGAAGCACATTATTAGTAGACAAAAGAGAGCTGAGGATGCACTTGAGGTCAAAATCAACTATGGTTTTATCAAATATGTGTAGTTTTGAGAATCAAAGCCATTATGTTTTTTGAGGATTGCCCCCCTGGCAGTCGGGTAAATTGCCGATGTCACCACAGACATGCACTGCGGACACGCCCAGGGAGCAAGGAGCTCTGTCCCTCCGAGCAGGGAGAGAGGAAACAGTGAGCAGTAAGTCCACGGCCCTCGGAATGGAGAGGCTTGGTTGAGCAGTGCTGTAAAGCTCACCGCTGGAGCCCTGGGACACCTTCACTCTTGGCCTTTCTGCACTTACCTAGAGCAAGGCCACGGAGGAAATGCGCCAGGTGAGGGCCAGCCAGCACTGGGGAGAGGTCCCACAACGAGAGGCCGTCCCTGACCCACCGAGTTGACCGCAGGGACTCCATCCGTTGAGAAATGTGAAAATATGTTCAGTTCATTATGGAACTGTGGAGGGCATCACCTGAATATGTTAATGTAGTCAAAATATTTTCTGAAACTCATGCCAATTCTGATTTGGTCACAGCCCTATTTTAGTCATTACTATTGCTTTGTAAGGATGTTTATCCAAAGGTTAAACAGCTAGCCATACTGCTGAGACCTGATCCAATTTTTAGACATGTATTTGCTCCTTTGCCAGTCTGCGATGTCAAGGGTCAGCACGCCGAGGTCCCTGCCTTTGCCTGCCATCCAGCTCACAATGCACCCGTCGCAGTGCCTATTCCTGCATGTGGAGGGCCTACAGGACTATGTTGTTCTTTTAGACTGTGCACTGCCGAGCTCCATGAGTCCAATCCCCATAGTTTCACTTTTCCGGACAAGGTACCTATTGATATAGGGTTTGTGATTGGCACTGGCCCATCCCTTAGGACCACTTTGCCTAGGCAAACCCTACCAGGACTAGCCTGTCTACATTTGTTTTGAGGACTGTGGGGGGTGCTGAGGAAAAATGGGCGACAGGGATCGCTGGTAAGTTCTGGTCTTTGTAGAACCAAAGTGAGTGTCCAGTTGGAGGACCTTAGAATTGTGTTTCTGCTATTTGCAGATGATGTCGTTCTGATGGCTTCATCAGACCATGACCTCCAGCACATTGGGAAGCAATCGAGACAGAGTCAGTTAGCCTCCAAGTCCATGCCTTAAAATGGCGGGTTGCTCCATCTGAGTTGGGAATGAGTTACTGCCCCGAGCTTAGGAATTCAAGTATTTTGTGGCCTTGTTCATGATTGAGGGTAAAATAGAGCGTGAGATAGACAGGCAGTCTTGTGCGGCATCAGAAATGATGCCTTCTTTGTACCGAACCATTAGTGCTGAGCCGGAAGGCAAAGCTCTCTATTTACCAGTCTATCTGCATTCCAACCATCACCTACGATCATGAGCTTTGTGTAGTGACCGAAATAATGAGATTGCGTATACAAGTGGCCAAATTTAGTTTGCTCTGTAGGGTAGCTGGGCTCAGCCTTATAGGGGAACAGTGGCCGGCTAAGGTGGTTCTGGTATCTGATCATGATGCATCTTGGATGCCTCCCAATGGAGGTTTTCCAGGTATGTCCAACTGGTAAGAGACCCTTAGGAAAACGCTGAAGAGGTCATATAAATCTCGTCTGGCCTGGGCACACCTCACAGTTCCCTGGGAAGAGCGGGATGTCTGGAACACCTTGCTTAGCCTGCTGCTTCAAGACCCAGCTCCGGATAAGCAGAAGAAAATGCCTGAGGGGATATATTTTCCTCTTTGCTGCCATTTGTCAAGTCTATTTATTGTGCAGAACACCTAATCATTCATTTTGACTCCTGTAAATTAGTACTATGCTGCAATTAATATAAACCCCAGCTTTTGTACAGAGCTCATCATAGCCTTAATGACAAATGCAAAACAGGACATCTCCCCAGCACCTAACCCAATGCAAGCTAAACTCATGGAAGGTGTCAGATCCCATGCTTTTGTTATAAAACACTAATTTATATTCCTCTGACAGAAGCCTCTTTTGGCATTATTAATTATTATGAGTTAGGTAGAAGATTTCTAGTGAAGATAAAGTGCAGTGCAATGCGGGGGAAATTAAAAAGAGAACAGGGCAGACACAATATTACATTGATACCTTCATGCAGCTTCATGCATCTGTAGTTTTGGAAATATTCATGGAGGAAAAAAAAACAAAAACATAATGAACTCTTGAATGCCCAGGGACACTGCATGGGGTTTTATGGAAGCACTTCATTGGAGGTCCTTGAACACATTTAAAACTAGCACAGGAAAAAGCTTGGTCAAGATGACCGGAGATTGAGATGACCTATCTAATTTCTTTATGGAGCCCCAAGGCTGCAGGCCAGCTAATTATGACTGACTCAAGGAACGTGTGGCTGCTGGTCACCTCTAGCCTTATAAGTCCTCTCGTGGCCGTGCCTCTTGCCAGAATGGAACAGTTTATGGGACAGCGCACGGACACATACAGTGTGAAATAAATCAAAGAGGTTGGCCACAGGATGAACATGGACAGTCTGTGTAATTTGGCCAGTGGCAAACAGCATCATTCTAGATACAGATACATACAAATCAATTAATAAAGCAATTTCTCCAACTCTCAACTCCATACTTGCACTAATACATGACTCAGAGCCAAAAACACTTCACAATATAGCAAATACTATATCATTTACATTCTTTAATTTGATAAAACAAATAAAGCTGATTGACTTTGAATATATAATTGGAGTTTGTCTGATCAGTATTTACTTGAGTGTCGCAACTATAAAGCTGAGCTGATAGTTGTGCTGTAGCTACAGAGCCTATGCTTGTAGCCCATAACGGCTTTGTTGTTGCTGACATGCACTTCTTCAAAAATAAACTACACATCTATGCAGATACCCTGGGCTGCTTGTGTTTTCTTTACAAGATTCTGATGCTGGTTGAGACTGTTGATAGTTAAGATAGTTGGAGAATTTCACAGTAATCGTCTGCTTTTCATTCATACACTTCTAGCAAAGCTGTTCCTCTTTCAAACCCTCTGCTCGTAGCTCTCTTTCACAGAGAGTAACAGAACGATTACTTCGGCTATTGATTGCACAGCAATAGTCTCATTTTCAGTGTCTATTCAAGGAAAACGTTTCCATGGCCGATCTATAACACAAAGTGAATCAAAGACTGTAAACACTACAGTGTAACTGTGGGGGATATACTTAAAGCACAATGCGGCCTAATCATGTACAATACATCCATTTGGGTGGTGTCAATGGGTGTAATCTGTCATTCAATTGTAAATCAAAACCTACACTGTCAGTAACTACAGCAGGACTGCCATAATCCCCGTTACCCCATGCATACATATAATGATTTAGATATACACTAATGTTGAGAAGATAACTGAGACTTTTGTTAGCTTTGAGGGACTGCTTATAAATGTGTTGTAAGGCATAGATAGTCCTCACCTTAGAGGGGTCACACAAAATACTTAACTAACGAAGAGTAACTACCTGAAATAATTATGAATTGCAGTATTAAAACACATTTATAAAGCACATGTGAACCATTAGTGCATCATCTTTAAGTCCTTAATAATTGGTTTGCAATATATATTACTTAATTAATTGGTGTGCAATATATATTACTTAATTGGTGTGCAATATATATTACTTAATTTACAAATGGGGAATCCATCATGTATAAAGTATTAAAATCCAAACATGGAACGCATAATAGTCAAGCTTATTAATCAAGAAAAAAACATGTATAACTGCTTATGAATTGCATACAAATGAGTTACTAATAAGTGTTCATGTTGGAACAATGCTTTATAAATGATGAATTAAGTGTTTACTCATGCTTTATAAATGCTAAATAGTGTGTAGTTATTAAGTGCTACCAATGCAGAGTACCAACCAACATGCATGACAATATCAGGTTGTCATGCATTGTTGGAACGGTTTAGTTAAGTAAGCTGCATTAACACTGTTTGAATAGGTAACATTTCAGTGCAATATTAATCTCCATGATCACTAAGTGTGATAATACAATGGGCTGACCTACTGCTAAAACTGGGAAACACAATTATCTTGAAACAGTAATGGCTCATACAGGACATGATGGTATCATTTAGCCCCATTACATTTACAATTCAAAAGGCACATAAAAAGAGTAAAATCTTTTCTAGTTGAAAAATACCAGACAATGAACAGTCCACGACTGCCTTCTCCGAAACGGATACATGACAGGGATGGAAATGCTCTGCCTCAATGTTTACAAACGGTGAATATTCTCCTCAACCCACAAATTATAATTAACTCTCCCTTAATGTGTGGGTGTTACATGTACTATAATGTAATTCCAGCAACACAAGTTAATGTACCCCTCTAAAACATAAAAAGCACACAGGGGGTCAATGTGATATAGCTGATGTGCTTACTATGTATTTGACCTCAAAACATAATTTGCAGCAACAACGTCCTGTCCGTCCTAATTGCACCCGCAGCACAGACCCATGTGTAAAACCAGGCTGTTAAACAGAAAATAATCATCCACGAGGCAAGAATATTACCCCGGAGTAAAACACTGAATAAACGTTTGTAGCAAAACATGCTTTTTCTGATTCAGCAAATTATACCTTGAAGCAACTTAACAGACGTGAATAGAAGTGGTGGTGTGTTTCTGAAGCAAATCGTTATTGCTGTTCTTCAAAGATGAGAAAAATAACTCTCGAGAAGGGAGGATTGAAAAAAAGATGGGGTGGGGTGTGGTGTAAAGATTGAGAGAACAGAAACAGTAAGGTATGGACAGAGTGTGAGTGCATGTGTGAAATAGAGTATGTATAAATGGCTCTCCATAAGGCCATAAGGTAAACTCTATGGGAACTGTGACTCCCAGCCAGAGGTATTGAAAAAGGTAGGCGATAGCAGTAATGAAAGAAATGCAATAATAATGCAATAATGCTGGTTGGGTGAGTCAGCTGGGCCTCCGGCATTGTGCAGTAGATGACCTGGTTTCTCTCCTGTGTCGTTGCTCCACTGCAAACACAGGGCCAAGGTGCTAGCCATCAATAATAAATACACAGTTACTGTTGCCACAAGCCCCTGAGCTGCACCGGGCTGAGATGGAGGCTTATTAAAGTCCCTCCCTTCTGTTATTGTTTAGCCCTGGAAGAAAGTGTTATTATGAAAAATAGGACAACAAAGAAGAGCATGGTTTGGCACAGTGTCAGGAACAGGCACTACTAAATTGCCACTGTCCTTGGGAAGAAAATAAGGCTGGGCTGTGCATTCAGGCTGCATCTGCCCAGCTGCATCTTTCTTGTTGCCATGGCGTTGAGGAAGTGTGGCCGGAGCCAGCTCCTCGCCTTTCTTTGGTCATGGACTCGCTCAGGGAAGCTGAGCCAGGGGACGATGCGTGAGGACCAGACCCGAGCGGCACCCAACTTTCAACCAGGTTTTGTGGAGGCAAAAGTTTCGTACAGACGCTTATAGAAACATGTAACATGTTATAAGTTTTGCTTCTTTTGTGAAATTAAAATAAAACAATGTGCAGAACAAGTATTTATAATACTCAATGTAACTCATTTATTTTATTTTTTAACACTACTGCATCCTGAATCTGGTAGTTTCCCTCAAGCGTGGTAGCATGTCCTCCAGTCGCTAGCCACATATCTGCCGCAGGGGCAATGAGATTTTTGAGAGCACGATTGAAGCCACACACAACAAGTCTATTTTATCTAAAACATTAAATGAATGCTTAATGGCAAGACAATGTTTGTTTTTTTATGTTGTCATCGGCCAATGGCTGAAGAAAGAATGAATCATCTCTGAACTGAAACCGGTGTTACGACCTCCCGTACCTGACCAGCTGTTCTCACGGGAGTGAAATTCCTCTGCTTTTTGTGAAATAGTTTTACAGTTGTATACAAATATTACATTTATTAAAAGGTTGATAATCTACTTTATTATTCTGACAAGGTCATTGGGAAAGTTTTTGGTTTACGTTTCTACTGAGAAAATACACAATTCATAACTACCGTACTTTTCGGGTTATAAGCCGCTCCTACGGCTGATCAGTGTCCCCGCTGTAGCAAGCTAGTAGCGCTGCTAGCTAGCGCTGCTAGTAGCGCTGCTAGTAGCGCTGCTAGTAGCGCTGCTAACTAGCGCTTCTGCTGCTACCGGCCACTGCTGCTGCTACTGCCCGCTGCTGCTGCTACTGCCCGCGTCCCCTCTGCCCAAGTCGGGTGTCGAGCCTGGTCCCGCTACCTTCGGTGGTTTTCAGGGAGCTAGCGGAAGTTAGCGGGGAAGTGACGGAGCGCTAGCAGGAGCCCCAGCTGGCTACAGCGGGGAGCTGTCGGGGACACTGACCGAAGGCAGTAGCGGCTTATAACCCGAAAAGTACGGTATAATGTGGAAACCGCTTCCCCAAATATTGTGATGTCAGGTTTTTGCTATTTCATCCCAGCTCTACCGCAGACATGTCGCTCGACTGACCTGGGCAGGAGCCCTGGTCTTAAACAGGCCCACTAACGTCTCTGTCTGTACAGGTTGTGTGCTTGTTAACGTCCCCAACAGAGTGAAGCAGAAGAACTTGTTCAAGGTCTGCTGGACTGCGGCTTAAGCGCGTCATCACATCAGGGACAGACGAGGTCCTGCTGCAGACCTGACAAATGTAACTTATCCTGATGACTTCCTCCCCGACCCGCATCATGTCCTGACTGTCCTGACCGAGTTTGTGTGTGTGTGTCTGCGTGCATGTGTTTTATATGGCTGATGGGGATCTCTGGGGGAGCTGTTTGTCCATGCATCCGCTCTGTAATCACTGCCATAAAAGAAACAAGAGGCAACGAGAGACAAGCAACTGGCAATAAATGACACATCCTCCCAGCGGTGTAATAACTTCCCCATCCATCAGTCAACCTCTGTTCACGCAGCTCTCTCCCTCTCAGCCATTCGGCTTCCTGCTCCTGCCCGGCTCACTACAGCTTTCCTTCTCTGGGGAAGAATTACTCAGACGGACGGAGGGATTGATTGGGCTCGGCCACCATTTGATGTTTATTTCAGCTCAAATGAAACTGTCTTGTCTTGCAGAGACTATAGCCACATGATAAATTGCAATATGATATCACACCTTCATATGTTCTCACCGTTTCAGACAGGCCATGTGTTTCGGCAAAAGGTCCTTGAAATTAATCTGCGGCCCTCCCTGCCAAATTTACTGTTGCAGCAGGGTTCTCCGTGAGATCGATTTCACACCATATATTCCTGTAAATGATGGCTGGCATGTCAAAGTCCCCAGTTCCCTGGTGAGAGAGGGGGCAATACAAAGACAACCAGAGGTGGAACAGGAACAGGGTGGAAAAAGGTAGGAGGGGACAGTATATTAAAAGAGGGGCGCAGATAAAGAAGTGTGTGAAGAATGAAAAAAAATAACTTAAGAAAGCAAGATGAGAAGACCAGCAGAAAGCCAATAGCTATTTGAGAAGACAAAAAAATAAATTGTATAAAAGAGCGGGGGCTAAATCTGTTCCTTCACAAACATGCAGGGCTGAGTTCTCGCTCGCCTCTGTACCATTTGGCACTATGGGCAGAACCACGTGCACTGCACTCAAATGACAGCTTTGTTTGCATTTGCACACATTTTCTAAGCAAGACAAACACAATTACAAACACTACAATGTAATTCAACAAGCTCCAAAAGATGGGGAGGAAAGAAAAAATGGAGTGAGGAGTAATTTTAGGAAAAATACTTTCTTAAAAGAGGCAAAAGTGACGAATGCAAGGACGGGAAACGCTCTCAATGCAATGCTGACACATGGACTGTGCCCTGGTTTTTGTAACGGTAGTCCATTTCTCCCGTGATCCCCCATCCGCCCGAGTTTTTTTTTCTACAGATTTTTCAATAATGAGGAAGTGAGTTTTAAAAAAACTCAAACGCTTCTAGATCATCAACCACAGGTCCGATGTAATAAATGTAAACGGCCAAAGTACTGTAAACCCTTGTGAGAAGAGAAACGATGGACTACATTTAACAAAAGATCGTTATATTTTTATAATTACGTAAGCTCCTCAACATGACTGAGCGATTATAACGTTTCACTATTTAGCTAATTTAGTACCCCTAACAACGGCGGATTTCGCTCAAAGTACGACGTCTGTAACCGTAGAGACTGTACGACTGCTCATTTCTTTATTTCTGAACCGAAAAACATGATTCTTGGACTGGAAAGGCTTGAAAAAATGTCATTGCTTGTGGTTATTGTGATTATTATTTGGATGCTTTAGGTCTTAATCTTTCTAAAGAGGTGCATTATTACTCTGGGGCATGATGGGAAGGCACCAAAAATACAATTCAAACTAATTTTTTGATCATATTTATGCAGAAAATAAATAATAAATATTTTTATTTTTGAAAGGCAAGGAGTTGCTAATTCTTTAGAGATCAAGGACAATAGGGGCTGGTATTCATATCAAGGTCATATGAGCTGTAGAACACCTGTAGAAGCCCTAGGGTCCCCTGATCAGGTCAGTCAGGTAAACTATATTCCTTGCTTGAAATCATAGAAAAATAGCAGGTAAACCAGGAATGAAGACTAAACTTTTGGTACAGATGGTTGGTGTTCTACTTTAATTCTCAATGGCAGCTACATCCTAGAACAGATGCTCTACCCTCTACGAGCCCTCAAATGCTATTCTCAAAAAGACACACGTTTCAGATAATATGGTAGATACAGAACACGGACGCACTTTTCAGATAATATGGTAGATACAGAAAACGCCTTTGTTATTGCATTCATATTGTCCAAGAAGCGAGAGTAGTGTATGAACGTGTACGGCGTTTGCATGATGTTGACCACATTTACAATGTTATTTGCTAAATATCCCGTTTGGCAGCCAATCACTCATTTCAGATGAACAAATAAAGAAAATGAGCACGTTATCAAAAAGACATCAACAGTAATGTATAATAGATGCACCTGTTTCAATGACGTCTGGGGTAACGTAATTGTGTACATCGACTTGAGTTTTATAATGGGGGCAGTCATTATACATGCAGAGTAATGAAAAGATAATTATGAATCCCCCAACCGTGTTCTGTCATTTGGCAGGCTCTTTAACACAAAGCATACGTTCCAATGAGCCTCAGCTAATCTTCACAAGAGACAGGGAAATTGGCTCTCTTCAACCGACTCCATTCCCCTTTTCATCTGTGGACTTGCCAGTTTGGAAATCAACATGAAAGATTGGAGGACGAGGGCAGAACAAGAGCAGGAGAGCACATGAAAGCCGAAAAGTAAGCGAGAAGCGAGGCACAGAGAGGAGAGGAGAGAGACGTCGAGCCAAAACGGAAACGAGCTCAGGGAAACTGTAAAGAAATGAAGGGGCACAGATGCAGCGCTAATATGTTTACCTACTTAATGTTACTAGAGCGCTGATTGCTTCATCAACCCAGTAACCTGGATATGAGATTGAGGAATTGGAAGCAGGAATATCGATGAGACTAGTACGCCAGAAATAATGTAAGAAGAATATCTGCAGGATGCGTTATGAAAAGAAGAGACAGAGGAGAGAGACAGCGATATTGGACTGAGGTAGCTATGTTTGCTGTCGCAGAAGGCTACAGGTTACAGTTTGTGATTGTGGCAACTAGCTTGAGCTGGCAAGAGTTAATGGGAAGCTGCAACCTCCAAAGCTCTCTAATTGCTGTATTAAGTGGTGGGTAGGATGATAAAAGGAAAAGGTGTTGGGCTAAATGTGTGAGGACTCAGAATGTTTGAGAGGGGGGGCAGAGGGAGACAAATTAGCCTGTTGATAAAGGCGGCCACGGAGGGAATGACTGTGTGTTTGGAACATTGTCGCAGGTTGATTGATCACCTTGCCACAACCCTATGTGTGCGCACCGTGTGACTGCTTGAGTCTACTGTGTGTGTGTGTGTGTGTGTGTGTGCTCACAAAAGGGGCGTGTGATTAATTACTTTGAGCGTCGTTCTACCTAGGTTATCGGGACGCAATTAAAACTGAAAAGGAAAAGCCTCAAACGTTGTCAGAGTTGTACAGTTGCGCAAATGCGTCGGCTTACAATGTCGCTATATTGAGGACACGCTCGCTAAACCAAAAGCAGGCGCTATCAGCAGGTAGCTGAATACGCATCCATCAAAACAAAAATAAAAAATGCACCCAAAAGAAAACAGGCAATTTAAATAGCCACACACAATATGTTGTGTCAGTTCTAAAGAATAAAAGAGCACAAGAAAGGTGTTTGCATACAATTTGTAAAAAAGTGCTAGCTTTGGGTTTGATAAAAGATTATTTATTCTAGTGACTGTGCTTTCAACAAGCCTTGAATCTCTGTTGTCATCCTAATGCAATCCCTTTTGACAGAGACTCTTTTAGCCTAAAATAGATCCATCAGCATTCTCAATATATTCAGTGCACAAGAACACATCTTCACTCACACACACTCACTTGTGCATACACACATTAAATAACCCATGCCCCATGAAGTTAAACTGCAATAACTATAGGCATGTGCTGTGGATTAAGCGTAAACACACACGCACACACACACACACACACACACACACACACACACACACACACAGGCTTATAAAAAATCTGCAGCTCAAGCTCGAGGCCTTGATATGACAAAGACACAGCTCAAGGATAGAAAAGCACTTTTCCCTCACCAAGGCCGATTGCTGTGAAATGGAATGGAAACAATGATACCTATAGCGAACAACAAGCAGGCAGGCAGACAAACAGAGGGAGCGAGCTAACATCACATCAGTGCCGCTGCCACAGTCTCGTTTTATCGACAGTCAAAGCCATTTAGACAGAAGCTGTTAGATGGCCAGACCCGGGGCTGCTGCAGCCACTCGCTCCCAACGACTTCAGAACCATATTTATCTGCATTAGGGATTAAAGTGCTGGGGACAATCAGATTGGAGAAGGCTAATTCCACAGCTGTCTACCCGTAACACAACAGTTGATTATTCCTTAGACTTATCTCTGTGTGTGTTTAGATGAAAGAGCTTGTTGTCTTTTTTCTCTTTCCCCTTGTGCTTTTCCATTGCTTGTTTATCACCCAACCTTCGAAGCGCATCCCCAGTCGAAGTGTCTGGGTTCAAACAAAATGCCTTCCTGCTAATTATCTGCAATTTCTCATCTTCATAAGACCACTCTCCCCCCACGTTCGCAATTGAATGAATTTGAATAATAATGACTACTTGGCTCATGCAGTGTAAATAACTGGCTGGTGCCGGCTAGTTGTCCTAATTTCAGTTCTTGTTGGGAGACAGGTTAGGCTCCTTAAGGAGTTGCTGTTGGTAATACTGATGCCAGGTGGTCGGAAGAAAGACAGAGTCAAGCTACTGCTGCAATTTATCATTATTTTCATCTATTAATCTGATCTTTTTTGGTTTTATTTGGGACGAATCAATTATTTTTCAGCCTGTAAAATTATGTTAAACGTTCATCACAGTTGCAGGGGTCCCAAAGTATCGTGTAACCTTTCAAATAAAAGTAAAAAATGTAATCAATTCACAATGATACACATATGTGAAATACAGCACTAGTTTAAACACAACATTGGCAAATGGTGTTGAAATGATTAGTCACGTACTTGATCGACAACATCAATAACCAGTGATTATTGTAAATTATTTAGTAGTGATTAATCAACCCACAACAAAATCCTCATCAACAATCAACATTTGCTGGTTCCAGCTTCTCTGTTTGAAATAAGTATGACTTTAATAGATGTTTTTAATTTTTATTTTTTTTGACTGTTGGCCACAAAAATTTAGCAATAGTGTTTTCTTGAGGATGTCCAAACAGCAGTAAACTGATGCATCTAAATACACAATCAACACGTAAACAGTTAGCTAATGGCGCCCAAACATCTGGGGTGGCATTTGCAGGATATGGGAGTCAGCAGTGGGTTCACATTAGATCCATCAGTGATCCATTGCTGATTGTCTATTTTACAAAAGCAATTCTGGCTATTCATCAACCACCAGCTCCCCTCCATGTGCAAATCAAGGGAGTTGTTACAAACAACATTATTGCCCATAAAATTTACCCCGCCACACTTTTCAGTTACTCAGCATTGACCCTTGCACCTCTGAAAAAAAAAGATAAACCATTTTGAATTGCTTTCCACCCACTTATCTTACTTATACTGTTGAAGTGCTTCCTTATTGATAGATTCCCTGCTGATCATCAGTATGCACTGTCTTCACTTATTATAAACAAGCGGGCATTAATGTGCTGGTGGCAGTCCTGTTATTTATGAACCTGACTCGTATTAATGAGTGGACTGAAGAAGAAACGAAGAAGACTGATGGACTCGTGCACATGTGCACACACAGAGAAAAAGCCGGACATACAAGATTGATGTATTGAGCATTTTGAAAAGTTTACCCTATTTTCTTCATTTGATAAAAAGAAAAAAAATGTAATGACTGATATTAGCGCTGTAAGAAGCAGAGGATGGTAGTTTTTGTCAATGCCAGCAATGGTGGACATGACATAACAGGAAATAATAATATAACTGCAAACTGACTATAGATTTCTGTCGACAAGAAACCCCCACCAATAAGCATAATAGTATTTTTTGTTATACATACATGTACATATGTATGTATGTATGTATGTACACACACACACACACACACATATATATATATATATATATATGATAAAATCCCCATATACATTTTAATGATACTTCCTTCCATTAGAAGCCTAATGGCATATTTGAAAGATCATTACAATAATAACGTTACATCAAATAGATCTATACCAACGCGTAGAATGGCTTGCTTAAATGAAACTGCTATTAGTGTTAATAGGGGGAGGAGCGGAAAGGAAACGATAGAAAAGAATAGAAGGCTATCACTGACAAATAATATTCCTTTCACGAGTGCTTGGAATTTAAGTGCTTCAAACATCTCAATATGATGGTAGAAAGAGACACATTTGAGAATGAACTGACAGGTCAGTGAAACTTTTGACAATTTGCCTCCTTCGTGAGTGCGGCAGCTTTCAGAAGCAACACAGATGATAAATTGGTCTTCTCTGGCTCCAGCGGGGACACTACAAACTCTGGAGGCTGCAGAGCTCTCACTCTTCCTTCAAGGGAATCCTTTATTAGCCCCAAAGCTCCATCTCAATGGCAGACGATTTAAGCCTATCCCTTTTTGGATTTCAAGCCCCACATCTCTGTATTATTCCTCTTTCCCTGCTGGCCCTGACGAGAGCTGTCCACCCTCCCCAGGCGCCCCAAGCCCCATCTCACCACTGTATCACCTCCCACCCAGCCCCACTCGGCGCAGTCCCTCCTCTGCTCTAATCTGTGATTCAAGCTCCACTGTGGGTTAATGCCATTGGACACACTCCCACTCGATTCCAAATCTCACCTCTGGAAACAGATGAAGAGCATGTAACATGGGGTGGGGTAATGTGCGCGAGAGAGGGAGAGTCGGGTGGATCCAGCTGCATGCTACACAACTCCACAGCCATCGAGGCAGCAGTGTGCAGGCTCTGCGGAGGAGTAAATCAGGATTACTCCTGGGGAAACACCCTCTCCCACTGATACGGCAGCACAGGGGATGAACGCGCTGCACGGCCCACGCAAGCTTTGTGTGAAACAGAGAACAGGTGACTGATCGCAGCGGTGTAAAGGGGGGGGGGGGGGATTAACAGTTGCAGGCTCGACTGTGATGAAGGAACCGGTCACCTCCTGTGAGCCAAATCAAAAAACACTTCAGTCTCAACTGCCTTTTCAAAAAGGAGTCTAGATGGGACCAACACGATATGATACGTTGTAAAAGCCCTATAATGCAGCAGACGCAGGCCAGGTGCTTGTGGCATTGCGACTTGAGCCTAACTCACCGCCTGCGCTGCATGAGACTGTTCCAGCTGAAATGCCCTGGCAAAAACCCAGCCGGATACACATAAATCACTGCAGGTAAGCAACAAGCAAAACACAACAACGGTGTAGCGGAAAGCTTGCGAGGCTTGAGGCAACTTACAAAGGGAACTCACTTTTAGTTGTTGTTGTTGTTGTTGTTGTTGTTCACTTTGGTGTGAGTGAGTGGGAGTTTTGCCCAGAGGGAATGTTTCTACCTCAGTCGGGGACTGTACATCTAAAATAAATCTGCTTAAAACTGGGACACTTCTATTTGGAATATGGGACCATCACAAACACATAAAGTATGCTTTTCAAAAGTACCACTTCTTAATGGAGGCATTGAAATATCCTTTTTATTGTCAACACATCCTAAGAAAAGACCAAAACCAACAATGAATAGACCCCACTAAGAAGTGTTGCATGTGCATCTAAATATTGATGCATCTTATTCACTGTGCCATAGACCTCCAAGTGATTTAGAACACATGAACAAGCAACAGATTTGCATTCCTCCGTTACAATAAGCATAGGCGCTGTAGTTTATTTTGGGCCAATCCCATATACTACATAAATACTCATTAGTACACCAAACTGTTGGCTGACAATTCTCCCAATGCACGATGTACTCCTGGTTGAGAAGTGTTTGCTTAAAACTACAGTGCTATTTTGGGGAATGTTTTAGTACTAATAGTTTAGTACTTTTATTAAGCCATTGACATGGGGAAAGTAATGAGAAACAGACACACTTACTATTGGTTTTGGGCCTATTTATGGGATTTTCTGACAATAACAAAAATATAGAATATGGATAGCCTTGTCCTTTAAGATTAAAGAATGGTATACACTCAATCCTCATGTCCTGAGTTCTCACACAAGGTGGACATATTTATTTTGAATTAAATGACACACTGCATTGTTGTAAATGCTGTGATTTGTATATTGTCCTTATTTCTCAAAGGATATCTTGTTCTGATCAATAAACACAACCTCCGCCTTTGCAAAGGCTGGCAGGGCGATAGATGCATGCAAATGTGTCTCTTGGTATGAGGATCGGTCACTTCTCTCACCGTAATTGGCCATGACATTTAATTGCGAGAGTGCCGTGTTGTTTAATCAGATGTATCCTCGAGCATCTAATTAGTCTTTGGCAAGAAAAGAAAGAAAAATTCAAGAGCAAACAAACCCTCATTTGTTTTGTGGTGTCTAAACACAGTTCATCCCCATGTATTTGAAGTGGAGTAATCGTTAACAGGGCGGTTTACTCCACTTAATGTGACTGAATTGATGTCGCCTTGTCTGCAGTCCTATATGGCACACGGGAAATGTGTGTGTGTGTGTGTGTGTGTGTGTGTGTGTGTGTGTGTGTGTGTGTGTGTGTGTGAGAGTGTGTCCCTATAGTGGTAAATGCCATTGCAAGAGCTTTTTTATTGACATCTCAACCTTTCAAGTATAAAACTTTTGGCTGACTCCTGTCTACATTCATTACCAACCCCCTCGATATCCAACTCAGCCTCATAAAATGACACTCTTGAGGTTAAAAAAAAAGATTTCCAGTACTTGAGAAAGGCAATTAATGTCAAGTGTAAAATTGTCAACGCCGTTGAAGCCTGGAAAGTATGTCTAATATCCCTCATTAGTATGATAAAGGTTTTCACTCTCCCTCAATCTCCATCAGGGCTCACTTTCTCTTCCACGGTCATAATGTATATGATCCAAGACTTTTTAATCATTCACTAATCAAGTCAATCATGGGGGTCTTTCCTGTAAAATGACCCCGTAAATCTCAGACAAAACCAATATGTTATGGCTATGTGAACCTATTGTTGACTAAATTGCAGGGTGTGTGATGCTACATCAACCATATGCCACACAATAAAAAGCCCCAACCATATTCAGTTCTCTAGCCTTGTGAGTCCCAGTTCAGCCATGTCTTCCCGACATTAACATGCAGCTCAGTATAGTAAGTGCAGAAGCCCATACCTAATGAGTCATGTTCCCTGTCCTCCCTGTGGCAGGATGATGTTCCCAATGAGCTGTGGCCCCATTCCCATTCCTTTCTCCCACTCCCACTCCCACTCTGAGGACCGCAGCCCCTCTCCTCCACTGACAGCCTTCACCCCTGCCGCTCACCTGGAGCCGCTCACATCAGCACCGCCATAATGGAGTGTGAAGTGTGAAAACATTTAACTGAAAGGCAGGTTCATTTGAGCTGCATCATTTCCAACCCGTTCAGACAGGAGACGTGTGGCTTTCATTACACGTAATGTCCAAACAGACATGGGCAGCGTGCAGGTACTAAGTGCCATTTCCAGTTTTCCATTTATGTTTTACCTTCAGATAAATAAGAGCCGGGGGGCTCAACGACTACAGGCATTGTGTGTTCATTGCTTGGTTTGATAGGTCTGCGACATCCTGCAGGCAAATCGCCCGAGGTATGTTTCCATGCGTTCATTGTTTCCCCACCTTATCAACAATGACCTCTTGAACATCAGGGTGCATATTTAACTACCCTGCGGCTCCACTGCATGACGACTTGTGCTATTCCTTAATTCTAGTGATGCTGTGTGATCAGATCCCGATGCTGCAGTGTAGCATTACCGCACTTGGCTGGTTAGTAATTGTTTACCTTCCCGTACCCTTATCTCCTGGGAAAACCTTTACTGTACATTGCTGACCACAGGGACATTTTCACTGAGCGTAGCAACCTGGTGTCCTACTTGCTTTACAACAAACAGCGTGATCAGCGATGTCATAAGGATTTCACGTGAGCCCTTTGATTATTGAAGCCCCAAACTCTACGGTCAGCACCACTGCCATCTTCACCCCTTTTGATGATGTCACAGGGCAGGTCTTCTGTGAGGGTGGACAACTTACATCGCTGCACTCAAGAGAGCCCTTCAGTCTAATCACCGCTGCCCTGCAGAGTCTCCTCTCTGCCCCCAATCCCATCCGTATGTCCTGCTCCTAAATTACCCTGGCTAAGCACCCTCTCTCACTCCACTCAGGGCCATTACGCCGCCCCCTCCCTATTTGACTGCCGGAGTTTCAATACAGTGTATGCTGCGAGGGTTGCCTGACAAGCCAGGGGTCAGACAGCCAGCATCTCCTCTTCCTCAAATCACAGCGCCCAGCCCACACGGGCCTTGTCACTGGCCTGGATCAGCAGCACACTGAGGCTCTTTGAAGGGGAAGACTCCCTTTCATTGCTCTCCAAATATCACAGGTGTTTATGGACGCCTTGGAAGATGTGTAAAAAGGCACAGAAAACATCAAAAAGCAAATGTAGAAATAGCACACAAGCCAAGAAAAAGAAAAAGGGCCAAAATTAACAAAGAGATGGAAGTAGGGCGTAAAGGATCTGGATGTTTTTAATCAGGTACTGAAGCACTGCCATGTACTGTGTTCTTTTTATTCTCACATTGCCCATGGCACTCTAAATCTAGTGGTCATTTCAAGTCAACCAGGGTGCAGACCTGATGGTGTATAACTGCTTTAATATTTCAGTCCCCCATGGAGAGATTCTGGTCCTCCCTTCTGGACTTCCAAGCAATGGGTGAGGGATTAGACTTGGTGGGATTCTGGGCCCTGAGCAAGCCTCTCTTTTATGCCTGCCTTCATGCAAGCTGTTCCTGGACTTTTGCAAAGCCCACTGTTTTTCCTCTTGCTGTGCTAATTTATCTAAAAAAACATAGTACCCTGACAGACAGAACCCAAGCTCCCTTTATGGGTTAGGAGGGTGATTCTTATCCAAAGCCACTTGGCCCATCCATCTGTTTGGCCCCGGAACCGATGCATCTGCTCGCTGCTATTGTTAGGCTTTGTCAGATGACAGGCCAGGACCCTCATGGGGAACCTTGGTCAACTCTCATGCGCAGTTATGTGTGTATGCACACGTACACGGGTGCACATGTGTTTGTGATTGCCTTCAAGGGCCACAGAGAAAGGCCAAGTGTTGGCTCAGACCACTGTCTTTGTTATGGTGGCCTGCAGTGGAAGCAGCAGTGGCCAGAAAGCATGCTGGGAGCCCTTGTGCCATCCCAGCAGACCTGCCTGGTTGACCTCCAGCCACAACTCTTTCCTAGGGTAGTGGTTTACAGAGCCACTGTCAGACGATAGAAGATTCAGATGTGCAGGTCAGTGTTTTGTTCCACTTTTGCCCTCAGATGGACCGTCAGAATACATAAACGTAAAACCTATTTACATGCACAGCACAGTGGGGGTGGAAATGCATCCACTGTTTGTTTCATACAGTTATTAGCCAAAAACAAACACAATGTATATATATATACACAAACAGACTGAAAGAGCATGCACAGCATTAGCGTGACCTTGTAACAAACATAAAAAGGGGTTGTTGTCTTTGTTGGAATATGGATGGATTATAATGTGGCCTTTTCATCTTTTCAACCACTTAAAATGGATCAAATGCATTCATTCTCATTCTCACTTCATGTGGGATGAATAGCTTAATGTCTAATGTCTACAGAAAATAATTCCAAACACAGCATAAAGGTTACTTTTTTGGACAAACACTAGACGGATCTAATTAGAAGAACACAATGGATATCTCACTGTTACTTTAAGCTTCACTTGGATCCAACACGTACCAAATTAGACCCTCTGTCTGTCCCTTATGATCTAAGTTCCCTGTTGAGACTTCTGTTCCAGGTCAAAGACTTCTGCACCGCTCAGGCCATTCGGCTCCTCTGCCCTGCATTAACTTTTTATCAGGTAATTAAACCCAGCCTTCCTCCCTGATGCACATCTGTGACTGCATGTCGAGAGAAACCCATGCTGCACACGATGTGGTGTTAAACCTTTACCACCTCCACATGTGCATTTTGCATTGTTTATCCTGCGTTCAGCTGTTCTGCCTTTTCCACATTCTACTTTTCATACATTTTGCAGTTTTGAATAATTAAGAATGTTGATTCCCAAATCATGAAAGATTAATGTGTGAAGGATGCATAATGAAGTGCTTTAATTCTAGGCTTTCTGACACATTCCTCGTTTAATTATCATTTTGGGGGAAGGGTTGTATATAATGGGAGGATACGGACAGATTTCATCTGAGCAACGTGATGATCTAAAAATAAATAAAAAATAGAGCACTCGTGAGAAGAAAAAGTGAGAATTATCTCATGAGTAATGTGTAAAGTGTGTGAGGTCTGACAATAGTGCACACTATGTAATTGCATGGATATATCTCATTGTTAAAGTGCAAATGCAGGTCTCCGCTAAGCAGGGTAACATTATGTATGTACTGTAGCTAGAGTTTATCTTTTCTTACAGAAATGAGCTAACGGACAAAGACTTTGAATGATTTTTTCTCGAACAGCCTTGGAGCCAAACATCAGGTTCTGGAAGCTAATTTACCTCATGATTTCAACGATGAATGGAAGCCTTTATGCAATGAATAATAGGAGTCAAGTGGATTTATTACACACAGCACGACATAACTTCAATAATGCATCCATCTGTAGCTATATGCAAACGTTAGCCAGCAAGTGGCTGCATTCTCTATGATCTATCTAGTCTTGGCTAAAGCTGACAGTCTAAACATTATTATTCATAATTCTTATTAACAGTAATTAAATGATTGTCTTATATCTGCTATCCATAATAGCCAGCTGTGTGACCTCCAATATGTGAGGAAAGTCATTGTTTAGGCGATGCTTTATGCATGAACCAGTAAACAGAGTAGAAGGAACAGAGGTTGCAAACCAGACAGAAAACAAGTTGGATGAAAATATATATTTGGTTAGTACGTTTCTACAGGTACTAAAGAAACCAGTTTTGACGTGGATTGGTCAGCTGACACGCACTTATGAGACAACGTTACTATTCAGCATTAGCAGCAAGGCTATGAATTGTGTGCAGATGCTCGAGCCTACAGACAGTCTCACGCCATTGTGCCCTCAATGCAAACGTATTCTCACAAAAATAATGATCGGTTGTGTGTCAACTATGCAAGTTAATACAAACTTCTACAAAAGTCTATCGCACAACTATGTCTTATTATGAAATATATTGTATTTAACTAAAGTGATCTGTTAGTGAAATGGGTTTAAATGTTGTCTTGGTTAAAGTCATGCTTCTAGCCAAATAGTAACAGATTACTATGTGAACACTACTGTAACCAGTATCAAGTTTGACAGGGAGACAGTCAGAGTGGGTTCTACTCTTTCATTATGAGGGCAAAAGCTTTTGGTTAGCATTTGATAAAGTCTAATTTGGATAGTATATATTGTGTTTGTTTGTGACAGCATGTGTATGCGAGTGAGATCATAAATAAAGTGAGTGAACAATAAGGACAATATCCAAGAGTGTATGAAATATTGTGTGTGTGTCTGTGTTCAGGTGGAATCAAAAGTAGCATCCTCTGTCCTGGGAGGAGCCATGGAGACACATGGATGCTGCTTTAACGTGGCGGCTGGTTAACTTATCAGCCTCCTCCACACATTAATTAGTACCCAGAGGAAAAAGGGAGGGGGAACTGGGACAGAGCAACGATGAGAAGGATGACTGGGGGGTTACAACATGGGATCCCCTAGTGGCAGGCACGGCATAGTACATACTCTAGAGGACACACTGCTGAAACACAGATAAAGTTCTAAGCTCCAAAATAATATGTTATCTTAACTGTTACTGATCTGAGACTATCCGGTATTCCAGTACTCTTCTCCCAGCCATATACAGTAAACAAGACAAGTTAGTTTTTTACAGTTATGCTGTCAACATACGGCAAAAATAACAGCAATAACAATGATGAAAATAATAATAATTTCCATTGGTCTTCTCAACATATTAAACCAATTAGTTTTAGCCTATTATACGCTTTGAACAATTGAGCTTCAGTTCTCAGAATAATGCACTCATATCGAAGGATTGATTATCATCATCTCCGCCAGGAGGATCATGAGATCGTGTGTGTGTCAGTGGGTGCATGTGTGAGTGAGTGAGCATCTCTGTGTCCATCCAATGTTACCCAACTGTGGGCTGTATTCATTTAATCAAACATAACATCAGAGGACGTCACCTGGCGGAGATCCACACTCCACTGAGTGCACATCTCTAGGGTTAAAATATTTTTACTTTGGCTTCTTTCTACCATTATTACTTACCACTTCAATAACTTAATGACTTACTTGATGTTGTAGGGCCAACACACTCTGTATTACAAACCTTTCATGTAATCTGGAGCTGGCCTTGATGCTCTTCTGAGAGTTAAAGCAAAGCTTGTTGAAGTAGCTTTAGTTTCAATGCACCACATTGCTGGAGCAAACATCCTGAAGATCTAACGTCTGTTCGTTTGTATCAAAGCTAAAAACCCGTCTGGTTGTCAATGCCTTTTATCAAATTCTGAGCTATTTATGTCTGAACAGTAACGGCACAAACACGGCACAATACTTGTATTCCTAACTGCAGTAAAGCTGCTCAGTGGTCAGTGCGACGCGAGTCAGGATATTTCGTGAAAAAGTGCCCAGTCAACTCATCCTGGGTAAATAGTGACTGGACTAAAATAAACACTAACTGAACTAAAATAAACCACCAGCCTAATAATATTATATTTCTTAGCTTCTCTCTGAAAAAATGATGTTGGTATTTCAGCACTCTATTACTGTAAGAACTAAGTCCTAAATCATGTCCCAAACCCTTAAAACTATCCTCCACTCGAGTGCTTTGTAATCATTAATGTTTCATATTGAAAAAAGTTTCTTCTTCAGAAAATCCAGCTATTTGAGAGTAGCCAAAATAAGTGTATTCTCACTCCAAATACATGGGCTCATTGCCAGCTGTAATCAGTTTACATGTATGCATTCATCAAATGCTCCACATCAGCTTTGATCATGAATCCAACAGAGATTAGACTCAGAGTAAATCAAAACTGTATAATCCAAAACACCAACATAATTGGAGGTAGATTGTTGGCTGGAAAATATTTAAAAAAAACCTTCACGTGCCAAAACAGATCATATTTTACCTCTCGTAAAAGTGGAGACAATGTTATTTAAAATAAAGATAAATAGTTCAGGTCTTTACACAAATAGTGAGCAGTGATGTGCTATGTACAATATGTGGTGTCTGCGCATCATGCTTGTGTGTGTGTGTGCGTGTTTGTGTGTATAAAGAGTATTATGAGTATGAGGGGGCTACAAAAGGAGTTAATACACTTCATAACAAACTGTCACACTTGAAGATTCCTGCTGTTACAGTAATAATCACAGAGAACATCCTGACACACATAATTCTCAATGGGCCAATGTTGTTTCATATCAGAAAGCTTACAAATGATGAATTAGACTCATTAAACTATAGGAATCTAGATAAGGCTTAGATGAAATGCTGGCGTTGAGGATCTTCAGTCGCCCAAAGGCAGCATTTTTTTCCAAAGAATAATTAAGCCTTACATTATTAGGACCAAGGGTGTATCCCTGGTAATTATCACCCCTCAGTGTTACACTCAGCGAGACTGCATGAAAGCATCTTGCCTAATGCGCTCGTGTTTTAATATTCTGCTGCTTTTTAAAAAGACACCCAAATGGCGAGATGAGTCTAATCCTGTCATGCAAAATTGACACCCTCGTATGCCATCTGTTTAAATACAGTAAATCTGGTTTAACATAACCGGCTCATAATGAAAAGATAGTAATCCCGTAAATTGGGGCAATGAGAGAGACCAATATCTTTAAATGAAAACGCCCGCTCAGCTTCAGTGCTCCAAATTTCCATCTCGGCTGATAGAGCGCCAGTGTAGCCTAATGATGCTGAGGATAATTTTCCATTTGTTTGATGTGTTTCATGGATTCAGGTACAGTTTCCATTAAAGTGGGTCACTCAACATGTATAACCGAATACTGGATGTGCTTACAGTCAGGCGCTCAAGAGCAGTGGCAATGAAGCGGATTATTAGCTACCTGCTGCCAATGAGGAACTGTAAACACCAGCGATGGAGGTGAAAGGAGAGGATGGAGACGTTGGGGGATTTTGCAATTTATTATCCTCCGGCAATTAGCCAGGAAATGCTATAGGCCCTTTGATTGGGGGGTGTTTAAAAATGGAAGAGATAAGAGAGAGCCACAGATGTAGCAGCCCTTCCTCATGGTAGACACTGGCTGCGGGCGCAAGAGATAGCAGAAGCTCCGATAGTCTCCGAGTCAGACAGAAAGGCCCAGATAGGCAGTGCTGAACTGATCCACTGGTGATAACTGCTGTCAATCAAGCCTTGGGCTTGATTAATACAAGCGGCTCACGGGAATATTAGGCCAAATGGGAGGTTTGCTGTAAAGGGTTACAGATAATTAAGTTATGGAGGATGAGTAGAGGAGCTGCAGTACGGCTTTGTCTCCGCTAATGACAGAGCGGAAGAGAAACAGGCCAGTTAGGTCAACTCTTCGTGGGAGCTCAGGGCGCTTCATGGGTGAGGCATTTTGACTGACTCACCCCGGTCATGTCAGCTTGGGTCAAGGTCACAGTGAATCTATCACTGTCTTATGGTTTCAATCAAAATTCTGATGGGGAACTTGGTACTGTCCGTAACCCCTGCCCTTCCCTGTCACGTTTGAAGTCAATCTTTGGGGATCCTGGCCGCAGGGACATATACACTGTTACTGCACTGCCCTTTTTCATCACATTTAAAATCATGAGCGATTGTTGGATGGACACCAGGACAATCCATTATGTGAGAACTGATAAGAACGAGAAATAGTATTAAAAACAGCGTGTAATCTAAAATCAATCTTTAATGTACTGTTACGGTCCACACCCATTCACACACCATTTATACTAAAGTGAAACCTGATTTGTAATGTATTCTCCTTATAAGAAAAAGACTAACTACTAGCTGACTATGTTTCTAAACGGCCGACTGTCTCTGCCTGGCTTGTTGGGGTATTTTATCTCGACAATAACATCAGATCACGGGTCTTTAAACGGGGCTAAGATCAAATCAGAGCCAAACCTCCTCCAGATTTGGTCTGGTTGATTTGAGAGCTGATAGCAATGTGTTTATCTAAATTAACACAAGTTGTTCCTTATCCTTGTTTAGATTGTACATGGTATAACCGGGTGTGAATGGGGTGAAAAAAAACATGCATATAAACATTCACAAAGACAATAAATTAATTTGATACTTGGTCAACATACTCAATTCTATCCACATTCTCCACAGCCCCGAGCATTTCTGTTCACTGTTTCTGGTATGCCACTGGTTACGGTGGATAAGAAGAGTGTTAGGTACTGCGTTAGGAAGATGCCAAGGAAACAACAAGAATACCTCTGTGTTCTGCACAAGAATGGCTGATAAAATATGTTGACACATGTAACAACAGAGCCTTGTCACCCACACAATATGCCGTGAAGATATGAGTAAAGCAAACCTTCCAAGATATGAAATTGACATTTGACAATAACGAAGCAAAACCGATTGTACTGTGGGCATTTCTCAGAAGCCCCATGACATCCGAACCAAAACAGAAACTGCTGTTAAGCCTGTATTGATTCTTTTTCATGCTTATCCCACTTGTTTTACCAGGTGTATTCAATTCACAACTGTCCTTGAAGCCTTGTACTTCAAGTGAGAACACACTGAGACAAATCTCTCCTCCATCCCATCCCTTCTTTACAGTGTTAACCCTAATGACCCTAGTCAGAGAGGAGTGAGAAAAAACTAATTCTGTGTAACTTTTTAATGCCTGCTGCCGATTACGATAAAGGCAGCCTGTTTCCCATCCTAGCGATTCTCCTTGCCGTTCCCCTCTGGAGCCAATTTTGTTTGGTTGGGAACAGTGGTAGATAAAGCTGAAAGCTGGCGAGTTCTCTAATCTGAGGAGCGGCGTTGGAGCAGTCGGGGTGACGTGGGGGACTAGTGTGCTCTCAGAGCATGGACAGATAAAAAAAAAAAAAGGCTTTGATTGGGATCAGGAGTGTGATGTTGGGTATAAGATAACAAAGACAGCACGTCATTCCCAATGGGACGGGGTTGAGGGTAAAACCGCCCCCTTTGAATCTTGTCTAGTTTAACTGAGTCGCGGTCTTAAGCCAACAGAAGTAGTGCGAGGGATATGTGAATGTTGCAACAAAAGGTGAATCTTTTTCTTGCATCCAAAATGTCCTGTATAGCTAGTTATTTTATTGAGATACATTTTTACACTTAACATGTGCTGACATGTTGTGTTCTTTCACTAATTTTGAAGATGCTGTAAACTATTCAGGTGTTTTAAAATCATCACGCTCAGAAGAGGTGCATGCTATGATGAAGGGCTGAGTGCCAAAGCCCTAATTACCGGAGATTAGGTGAAACAATAACCACAAACTGTGGGCGCAAAAGTACATTGGTGTGGTCAACTACTGTTTATTAAGTTTGGAGACCGGAGGCATTACCACCAACAGGCAGAGGCACAATTTCCTGATGCAAACGGTACAAATATTGCTTCTCCACCCAACCCTGAACCAGCAGGATCCTTTGGCACCACACAGTGACCAGACAAGTACGCACGTAAACAAATAGCATTTGCCCAACATGCTCTACAGCAAACAAATGGATTTGTCCCCAATTTGAATAGCATGCTGAATTTATGCTATTATTGCAACTGTAAATGTATTCAAAAGGGGGGTTACAAATGAGTTAAAGATGCATTCAACTATAGGCTCATATGCTCAGTAAGGTCTTAAGCTCCAGACAAAAGACTTTTTTTTTTTTTTAAGAAACAATTAAAGTCTAGAAAGAATAGAAAAGAACATCAAGAAACATTCACCAATGGCACAACCATTTTAATGCTCATAGCCATTATCCACAGTTATATAACCATGGGGTAGAGAGAATACTACAGGATTATTTATGAGGGGTACAAATACAGAGTAGTTGTTATTGCTCTGTACCAGGAAGTCCAGGTTAAAAAAAAAAAAGCTCTTCCCTCCAGGCGAACTGAAGTAACCCATTACAGCACATACAATAAAATATTCATATGTGATCATGATGGCCTATTTACAGTCGCACCACACCTTTATCATTCCAGTCCCATAGAGTACAGCTAAGTGGTAAGAGAACATTTTGGCCTCATGTATCACAATAAGCCAGTCTGTTATCATCTGTTTGAAAGTCCGTAGATAGTCAGTTTGTTAGTTCATTTTTCTTATAATTGATACAGTGGGCCCATGCTTATTTATCTGTTACAAAATAGTCAAAATAGGTTGCGATGACTACAATAAAATAAATGTATTGACTCATAAGTAGCTTATGAACATATGAGCATAAAGCCCTGCATGGTTGGAAACAAAGCACTATTATGATTCTCGGGTGTATGTAGGTGGTTTTCCATAATATCCCCATCATTAGATTCACCTGTGGTCACAAACTGTCAACCCGCATCTGCTCATTCATCTGTTTGAGTCAGAGTCTATCCTCTCAGCTGTTACTGTAGGCTGCCACAGAGCACAGATTTGGGGCATGTGTGGGCATGGATGAAATTATCTTCATTAACTGGAACAGTGCTATAATATGCTAATGATTCTTCTTAATCACAAACGCACGTTGACTGCAAAGCGATTTTGACGGTATTGACATACTGAATAACTGCATCACTGAAGCTGTCCAACGGAGCCGAACCACGGTCCTACAATAAAGTTGTTCTCCGTACTACACGTTGTCCCGAAGGTTTTACCTCTTCAGAGACCAGAGACCCTCACTCTACAACAAAGTGCTGGAAACGTTGCAAGCATTAGCAGCAACAAAAGTGAGACCATTAGAGTTTTTGGTGGTGAACAATCACAGTCAGCAGCTACTTGAGTAACACCGAGATGGAACCTGCTTATCAAATTGCAGCCCGGCATATTTGCTTCTCGGCTCTTGTAGCAGTGGAATGCCTCTTCTGAGCTCCGTTTATGAGCAGTGACACTCACCACTAGCTTTTCATGGCTCCTTGGAGACCCTTATTCGCTATGCAAGTGTAGCAGAGCAGCCAAGTTCAGCATCCAATGATTTCTGCCCGATATGAAGTGAGGTGCCCTCCTTTTCAGTTGTATGAGCAGGTGTTATTCAAACTAATACTAGCTTGTCAGAACCTAAAATAGGATGACAATAAGAGTGTTGACAGAGTACCGGATAACAAATGGCTATTTATAGACAAGACATAGTTATTCTCACTACCAGCAACAGAACAGAGAAACACAAACACTTTAATCTCCTCCAAAGGGTCCAGTTATGTTCTTCAGACAGCAAACAGACGTTTATTCCATCGCACAAATGTGTTTGTCCAAACAGCACCTTATAGCACATTAAAATCTTCTTGCTCTATTCAGTATTGAAGCAGTAGAGGATAAGAGCTTCTCATGGAGCCAGACAGCCATTCTTCTTCTAAATTTGCATATCCTACTGAGACAAGCTTGGCGTCAGATTCAAAAGGACAGAAAAAGAAACAAACACATCCAAAAGCAAAGCTCATTCACCAAGCTTTTGTATTTGAATAATCCAAGGCCCTCTGTTTAAAATATTTTCCTATGGAATTGCGAGTAGGCGTACATATTTAATGTATGGAACTACTTAATGGCTGGCATGGCTGATATTTTGAATGAATGGAGAGATTAAGACATGGCTAATTTAGTAACATACTCTAGGACTGCAGCATCTTGGCTGTTTCTGTTCTAATTGAAAAAAAGAAAGAAATTTGAGCCAAGAGGTGTTTTTGCTGACTGATTCATTCCTTGGCTCTAATGCTCTTAAAAAGAGCTTGCAGAGTTGCATGTTGTCGCTATCATGGCAGTGATGCACTGGTGCTGATCCCTAAATAAGATTTCATCCCCTGCTCCATGGATTAGAGTGGTGAAAAGATTTGTCTGTAACATATTATCTTCTCCACACGTGAAAAAAAAAAAAGAAATTGAGAGAAAGCAATGGTTTGGTTGAGACTGTGATATGTCAGTTACAGTCTTACACTGCTCTTCACACACACACAGACACACACACACACACACACTCAAATTTCAAGGTCTGTTGTAACAAATGAAAACGCCCGGGGTAAAGAGTCAAGAGCGATGGCGCACAGGGCTTACTTACTTCAGTCAAGTTTTGAGACAGAGTAAAGCTTTCTTCCATCGTCTCTGATTTCTCAGACTGTCAACTGGAGCTGACAGAACAAAACAGTATAGTGGCACCTGATATCCCTCCACACACTGTTCGCCAGTGCCTTCTAATAATAGTATGAATTGGAGATGGCCACCTGACTGTATTCTGCACTGCCAATTCGTTTACACTCTTTGGAGCAGAATGGGCTAAAATCTCCCATTAGAAATCTGTTCTTCTGTCTTTATTTCCTCGTTTTTAACCATGCTTGCTAGCAGCAATAAAGACATGCAAACACACTGAAGCCCCTTTTTGACATGCACCTCCTTACGCCAATGTGATGCCAATGTTACATTTCAGTCTCATGCCTTAGTAAGTGTCCAGGTCATTTATATATACCGCAAAAGTCACAACGGTCTTTTGTAGTAAATTTGACGTTGTCTGATGTCTAAACCCGTGTATAACCACAGCAGTAATTAGACCAGCCCTTCCTGCCTATATATTGATCATTACTGCCCAATACCCATCAAAACACATTTTAGCATGTCAGGATTCTATTTGTACTGTTGGACAAAATGAAAAAGGAGAATTATTCTCTGATTTTTTTTTTTTAAATCCATCATGGATGCAGCCTTTGAAAGAACCAACAACACTCCTCTGTCTAGATGTCTTTACTTGTACTACCACTGGTCTGAAACAGTGACACCGCTTCCTCTTGTGACTCCTGTCATGTCTGAAGAAAGCTGTAGGAAACATTGACACGATAGTCGGCTCTTTTTAAAAGCCATTATTTCAACAGATGAGGCCAGCATGTTACGTATGGGACGTGTGGGAAGGCAATATTTATTCTCACACCTTCTAGGGCATTACATGAAGGTAATGGTGAGGTGGCTCATTAAGCTGAGCTGGTGGTGCAGCAGTAACGGTTCCTCTGCTCTGATGGCAACCCACACTGCACAGCTGGAGGCGAGTGGTCCGGCAATTTGACCTGTCATCTGAGCAGAAATAGCTGAAGCCACTCTTTGCTGCCCCTCGACACTTCCTCAAGTGTGCTAAACTGCAGTTATATGGATATTGAGGTTCTGCTCAGTGACAGAGGTGAGGTCAATAGTGTGAACAAAGGCTTTGCAATGGAATTAGAGGTGGCTACTTAGTGGTAGAATGAATGTACCAGTGTGGCACCAGCATTCATTTACAGGAAGAAAGAGCAGATGATATTGACATAGGGTGACCAGTGAGTTTGTGAAAAAGAGGACACTTCATCTCGGGGGGGTGTAGGAGAGAGAGAGAGAGGAGGAGGACGCTTCCAATGATAGTTCTCTCTACAGTCAGAGCTTGCGCAAGAAGGTGGAACGTGAGGGAGATACCATTTCCAAAACTTGTAAGGGGGTAATAACTATTTTCCCGGATGTAGCAAAATCCCGGACGTACCATTTCCAAAACTTGTAAGGGGGTAATAACTATTTTCCCCGACGTAGCAAAATCACGGACGCTTTTTTTAGGTCTCGAAAAGAGGACATGTCCGGGAAAAAGAGGACGTCTGGTCACCCTATTTGACATCAAGGTGGGTTTGGTCATTACACTTCAGCATAGGGCTGGGCGGTATGGCCAAACATTCATATCATGGTATTTTGTACGATTCTGGCAGTTTCATGGTATATCACTGTATATTTTTTTTAACGAGTAAACATATTGATTCCATTAACAGCGCTGGTCAACTAGACAGCGGTGCAAGTTACCCTGACAGCTAAGTAGCTCCACTGCGCTCCACTGCGCTCCCAGTATTAAGCTGTAAAACAAATAAATGTTGCTGCCTGCTGTTGTTCACTAACAGTGCTGACGGCGCTGATCGCTGACTAGTTGACCGCTGTAGAGCAAAAACAGTTGTTACGTATGACGGTATATGAAAAATTCATACCGTATGGAAATCTGAAACCGGTATACCGCACAGCCCTACTTCAGCACAAACCGTCAGCCACCAAGTTGAGATCTCCACTGATACAAGCTCGGACTCCAAAGAATGAGACTGCGATCTCTATTTCTAACGTTACCCGAGCCTCTGAACCTGCCCTGCCTTTCTCATCCAATTAGATTTTCACCTTTAATTATCCAGTGTCTGGCTTGGCACGGTGTCAAGACAATGCTACACACCCCCATTAACACGAAAAACCTGTTTGAAGAAAACAAATGCCTTCTGCTTCCCTTTTTGAAGTTCGTTTAACAATGTCCTCGAGCCACCATTTTCCAGTGTGTGAGGAAGTGCTGGCAAACAAGACATCCATCAAATTGACAGACAAAACAAATTACAAGGCAAACAGAACCTTAATGTGTCACCAGAGCTAATGGTGTCAAGGCTGGTTGGCAGTAGACCCAGACACTTGCATGCTGCTGCTGTCACACTCATATGGCCTTGCTCTTCAACACATAAAACGCCCCAACTGAAGAGAAGAGAGGGATGCCTTCTAGATAACACTCGGGTATTTACACCCTACACACTATTAACAATGCATCAAACCCAGATTCATAAAAGTCCATTAAACCGTAACGAGACAGAACAAGGGGCGTCCATGCAGGTATGATCTATCTGCACTGTGGCTTGAGCTCACAAGTGAGATTATTCTTTAAATGAATGATGCAGTCTCCCTAAAGCCAATAAAAGTGTAATTACATGCCTTGGGCCTTGGTGACAAAGCCTGTGCTGATGACAGCTATCTGGAAATGAGGAAGAACGGATTACCTTCACTTTTCACCTAGCTTTGGTATGATCATCTCTTTACAGGGGTCACCTTGGACAAAATGCCACAATTTTACCAGTCATTAAACTCTTAATCCAGCCACAGTGTGAAGACTTCCATCTCATCTTTCGAGGCATCCTCGGCCTTATATCACTTCATGCTGCCATTGCATCATAGCCACTCATTACGACAGAAGGCAATGGTGAGAAACCTCCGCTGGAACAGTTACGACACAGAAGATCCCATATACAGTGATTCAACATTTTCCCATTTCATGTGTTTTATAGGCTTAAGCAGAACATTATCCTTTTTTCCCCCCAGGTAAAGCAATATCCTGAGAATGATGTTGTTTTAAGCTTATTGCCTTTAGGTTAATATTCTACAAGTTATTTTGGTCTCTGCAGGAAATCGTGCTCTTGAACTCTTTGCGAGGCATCAGCTGGAAAATTGCAGAGACCACTTGTTAATATTCTTCTCGCTGTATTTACAAAGCAGCCATTACATATTCAGAGATAGGGAGATATTTTTTCATGGCAGGCAAACTGAGCATGATAAATTGAACAATAAACACTCTAATCCAGCAGAACAAAAAATGCACAGAGGCATAATGCTGCACTAAATATGACTTTACAACGACAACCTGCAGAACAACACTGCCAGTCACTCGCAAAGAATATCATGGTCACGCTCACATGGACATGTTTTCTTATACAATCCAATTGTATTGCCCTGAGCAAATAGACACAATACTAAGAAATATCTTCACCAACTTGACAACGCATGTGCAACATTTAGAAAATATTCGCCAACATGACAACACACAAAAACATCCATTTGACGACACAAATGTAATGTTTTGAGCTCTCAGGGCCACCGTACATACATATAAGCCCAGTTGGATTTCTTACTGTGACGAACATATTAAAGGACTCTAAAGCTGCCATTTGCGTTACACTACGTTTTCATCTATTCTTATATTGACATCACACAGCACACTTACATTTATGAATGTAAAAGCTAGTTCTCAGGCGTTTGAAAAAGCTTTTGTCTCTTTATAGTCAGACAAACCAATCCCGTCCTTCTCTCACCCGTCTCTATTTGTAAAGAAGTTGTATTATGTGGGGGTTTTTTAGCTGACAGTCTGTCAGAATTCTAAAATATTTCACTCAATTTTTAGCTTTACCAGTGCAGAAACTTTTGATGGACAGTATAGTGGAAGCAACTCTGCTCAAACGCTTTGCGTTCATTTGAACAGTGAATACAATATCAGATGTAATCTTAAATAAATGTGTAATTCTCTAGCATTTACTGTAATAGACTCTGTCGAGTGCCAGCATGAAAGTCGTTGGGTTCTTAATGATACATAATCCCTCAACATGGCATGATTTAAATTCTTACTTAAAATAAACTGCATTAAATAATTAATTTTAGGGATGATAGGTAAACAAACAATTTCTAATCTGAAACAATGACATCAAGACCCACAATAAGCCTGAGGCAAATTTTCCTACAATTATTATAATACCCAATATTATGGTTTCACAAGTGTTTTGAATGTTTGACAACAAACAAGAATGCAAGACATTAAACTCTGTCAATCCAATGTGCATGCAGTAGGTAGAAAAGATGGAACTACAAGTAAACCAGACTTGAAACAATCATGCCCATAGTTTCAAAGCTTCTAGATATAACTGCTCTTTCAGCATACTTGAGGAAACTGAACACTACTGCTGGAGTTCACTACTGGTGGTAACTTAATAATGGCAACTCTCTGATAATATGGTCATATTTAAACATGACTGATAAAGCAGCTGTGATTTTAATCAATCAATCTCAGTAATGAGAACAGGAAGTTAATCCATTGTTATGCATTATTCGTCTGTAAATTAAGGTCTTCGGGGTTAATTAACTAGTGGGCTGAGGACAATGTTAATAATGCAGCACTAATATAGGGCAGGTGTAATAACACACTTGAGAATGTCCTTCTAAACTCCAGCCTTCACCAAGTAGAATAGCCAAACCTGACAGTTCTGTTTTACGACAATGTCTTCTTCACTTTATCACTGCTTCAGGCTGCTCTGCATTAAAGTGCATTGCCATGATGGCACTCCTATCTTTGCTTTAACAGGGAAAAAAACACAGAAGCTTCCTCCTCCATCTTGAAATAAGCAGAATAGATATTAAAATCTCTGTGAAATGTAATGACTGACAGCTTCCTCTGAGCATCAGATTTAAGCGTAATGCCAATATAATTAGTCATTAGTACAATTACTTTGCTGATGACAATTTCAAAAGCAAAAGTTCAGTTGTGACAAATCTGATAGAACTAAACCACAAAAAGTACTCATGATTGCATTGATTACATTTGTTAATACTTAACATTTCACCGTTTTTCCCTTCTAACCAAAACCAAATGTTTTAGTTTCTAGTGTAAATGTATTCAATGCCTGAGCATCAACCCTGACTTCCATCCAATAACAAAAAAGACCTTGTATCCTTACACTACGTTTAGTTAAAGAAGGACTCGCAACTTCAATTAAAAAAAATGATACAAGACCGCACCCAGAAGACATGTTTCTAAAAATAACTTAATAAAATTTGCCATTTTGGTGACATCTTCTTGGGGGCAGGAGAGGGGATCTGGATAAGACGCATGCTAATGCAAAATGTAAAGGGGGCCTTTGTGGACACCTTAATCTGGCAGGGAAAATCCCTTGCTTCACATAAATGCTGCACTGACATATTTCCCACAAAGCTAGAGCTTCTTGCTGCATCTCTCCTGGGGTCCAAAATGACATTCAGCATCTGGTTGGACATACTTTAACTGCACGGGCGAGAGGCAAAATGTATCCCCCCTTTATTTCCCTTGGATCCACATCTGACCTAAAAGACTTCCTGCAGCTACTTTCAAGAGCCATGCTAGTGCGTTTCCTGATGTTTTGCTATCACTGGATGTTCAACCAACTTTGGGTGCATACGCGTTCCCACCGCGTAGGCTTTGGGGACAAAACGGAAGATTACGTTACCATCTGACTGAAGCGTGCTGTGCTTTTTGTTGACCGATTGGTGTCGGCTGAACGCCATCAAACAGGGACAATCTCTAATATCAGTTGGCCAGTATATTCCTTCATGCCATGTCCCCGCATGCGACTGTTTAAAATTATTTTTCCTGTGCGCCACACATCCAAGCTCTGTGCTGGCACAGGAAGAGGCTGTTGCGTGAACCACAATATTGGACAAGACAGTAACATGGAACATTTAGAGGAGGATGGAGACGGTACCGTCGCACAAGGCTTGCCAGCTGTGATAATGATGTATAATTTAATTGAAGGCTGTGCTTCTATCCTCCATAGAACTCAAACCGCTCTTCTCTTGTCAATGTATTATTCAGGCTAATGGTGACCCTGAAATAGAAAAAAGCTTCTTATCCGTTTAAAGTTTTATTGCACAGAGCAAAAAGAGGTAAGGAGGTATATCAAAAGAAAGTGAGTGAGAGTGAGACAGGGAGTCACAGATATGGTAAAAAAAAAAAAAAAGCTTACTGACGCTTTGTGATTGCCGTTTCTGACCATGACAGCGTCATCTTCCTGGCAACAGGAGAAAGACTCAATTGGATAGAGACCCCTGTGATGTTACTCTATCCTCAGCTGCTGACATTTCCCAGGAAATAATAGAAGATTTCCCCAAAAAGCAAATGCCTTGGACGGCAAATTAGAGAAGAAGCTTTACGCGTTCTCCTCAGCAGACTGCCGCTGTCCTTTTTCTGCACCAAGAGATATTTTAATAAATGCAGAACCTGTATTCCATCGCGATCATCAGCATCATCATGATCTCTGGTGAGCGAATGAGAGCGAGAGAAGCGCGAGGGAAAGATGTGCAGCTCGGTAAAGCACCCATGCATACACTTCTACACGTGGATCATCGTCACGTGTGATCAAACGGATACTTTGCAACTTGGTTGAGGCCCAGTCACGGAACGACGGGGTGAAAGGGTCCTCGGCAGTAAAACGCGCCCACCTCCATTCGTCACGTTAAGTTGTCATATTTACAGTCGGAAATTCACCCATAAAACACTGTTATTGTGAAGTGTAATTTCCATTGCAATTAGAAATCCGCTTCATTAGAGGACGTGTGACTGGAATGTGGCAATTAAGCTGCGCTGTATGGCAAGTAGGTTGGGGGCTGGGGTGGTGGGGAGGAAGTGCAATACCCAGTGATGGCACGTTACCAATTTACTGAATCAGTTATTTCACTGCTCAGTCTATGATTGGCCACAATAACTAATCTTTCTTCAGATTAACTTTTTTTTTTTTTTACCTCATGATAAATTCCTCATTTAGAAGATTAGGAAAGCTAGGTATAAGAAGTAATTTCTGTGTTTAATATTTGGTTTAAAGACAACTTTATATTGTAATTGGTGAAGATCATAGAGGTTAAATAGGTTCATGCTAGATAGGAAAATGTAATCTGTAAAATAATTTCCAAACAAAAATGTAGCTTTTCTCTTATATCTGTCTACCTTTATCCATGGGTAAAAAAAAGAAGCAATATTACAGCTTAAACTCAAGGAACTGTGCATTGCCAATTTAACAGCATTGTACTCACTGAACATGTGTTCTTCTGCTGAACTGACTGGGAAAAAGGTAATTCATACAAAGATATGTAAAACAAACACCACAAAGTAACCATAATATACCACCGAAGCTCAATACACTGTATGGCTACACAATCATTTGCTGTAAAAGGACTCAGAAGGAAATAGAAAGCAAAGCATCGTACAAACATGGTGTAGGTCAGATGCCTAAGATCAACTGAGAAGTGTAGATGCCTTTTTCTGCGAAAATATTTTTGACATGTGACAATTGAAAAAGCCTGGGTGTAAATAATGAAACAAAATGACGACGGCGTTCCAGTAAGCTGCTTCAGTTTCCGGGTCTTGGCATTGCACAAGCTGACTCACTGTCACAGTGTCGGGGCTTATCGGGACACTTGAATAGAACACAGCCATAGTTAATGCTATTAGTAGTGTTATTATTAGTGCGTTTCTTATGGAAAGTCAAAATGTCTGCTGTGAAAAGGTCTTTAGCGCTCGTCCTCTATTATGATCGGATGAGTCATGACACGACACCGCAAATAAATTGTTGCCTGATATCGAGTGAACACATCTTGGACGCTGTGACAGTTCAATCACTGTTTTATTTATTATTATTTGAACTTTTCAATGTAAAAATCACTACTTTGGCCAGTGCTATATATAGTTTAGAAGAATACTGCTTATGTTATGGTAATTATGTTTCCACAGTACTCAACAATTGTCTGAATGTGTCTATGTTACGAAGGTGTATGTTGCAAAATGATTCTTTACAATACTTTATAGTAAGACAGAGCAATGTTATTACACAGTTACACAAAAATGATTTGATTCCAGCCCTCTGCCGCTCTAAATTGAGGAGCAACAACATATTCCTAATGTTGGCTCAATCCTGTTTCCAACGTATCTGTAATCTTGCCCACACTGTTTCAGCTTGTGCACATTACATTCATTTCTAACAAGGCGTAGGTGTACACAATTTAGAGAAGTACATTTAAGAAACTGATTCTTCTCAACTAACAGTTGAGCATGAAGCTTAGCGATCTAATTGGATTGAATGAGTAACAGCAGGCACATTTTCTGCTTTTCTAGCCTTATTCGTCATGATTGGGTAATTATGAGGGAGCAAAGTCTGCTTCATTATGGATGTACTTGCTCGCTGACTTGTAAACATTTTGTTTAGAGAAAATGATGTGTTTGGCAGCCTACATTTGTATATTAGCATGCATGGGAGACTGAAAACAAAGTGTTCACTCGTGAAACCAAACCGAGTCACAGAATGTCAGTAAAACGTCACAGGAACAGCCATCACTGTGTTCCCTGCCCCAAGACACAAGTCAAAACATATTAATTGAAAGTAATGACAGTGATTTAATTTTCTGTCAGCCTAGTGCCTAATTTTTCCCCCATTAGTTTGTGTAATATTCCTCTCCCTGCAGCGAGTTCTGACTTCTTGCCTGGGACAGGGCATGAAGGGCACGTCGGGGGGGTTGGGGGTGATAACCATGAATGAGAATTCTACACAAGGAGAAAGCAGGCTTGTAAAACATACACTACATTTAAATATTAACTCTAGCAGCCTAAAAAGATGAACTGTTAATTTAAGAAAAAGCTGCAGAAGCACTGATGAAATGATGCAAGAACATGACACAGCGTGTTGATTTAAAGAATGATTCCAGTGCATTTAAAGCCCAAAAGAGTGCAATGTCGTTAAACATGTCCGACTGAGCAACAAACACGAGCATGCGACAAGAGAACAGTTTAGGCGTTTTTTTTCTACCACTTTATTACGAGGTAAACATGAAAGTGGGAACACCTATAACAAAATAATATATCCCTCACTCCACAGGAGAACTGTGCAGGAACAACTATGGTAGAAAAAATAGGTCAAAAGTAAATGAAAAAGTTGGTCTGTAAACTGTGATTGATTTTTACAACGGACCGTGTGGTTAACTGCTTTGCTGCTTTTTTTTCTCTCCTGCTAATAAACTTGGCTAACTTGGCTATCATCCGACTGCTTGTGTTTCTTGACTTATTTTAGTGACGTCTCAGTGGTTACTTTGGGTGGCAACGTTTAAGGAATTATTATGTATTACGCATAAGATTAGGGTGGTCACTGTTTAAATTGAGTTGATCATTAAAATGGTGATTTGAATTAGTCAAATCATTAAGAGTTGCAAAATTAACTGGGGTGAATAAATCAGAATAAATGTTGTAAAGTTAATGTTTGAGTTTTTATTTGCCGTGATCAGATCCACCCTGAATAGCACTCACTAATTGCACAGTTATTGAGTATGTGCAAACTCAGTGGTGAAGGAAGCAATTTTGGGTGTTCATCTGCAGTAAGCTACACTATTCCTGTGCGAGTAGGAAGTGTTCATGTTAATTCCTGCTCTCCTCTCCTGGTCTATAAATCAGATTCTCTCTCACTCCCTTCCCGGACGGTCAGATACGCTCAGCTGTGGGAGATAGAGTGTGTGAGTGGTATTTCTGGATTACGTGTTAGTGACTTCTTTTTGCCATTATTCTTTCACTGGCTGCCTCTGCAGGCCCTTGTTTAGTGAATCAGTTGTTGAGAACATTAGGAAAAATGACCCTGTTTCTAAACCTGGGCTAGTCCAACTATCGTTTGTCTTTAGAGCTGAGTGCACGCACAGCCAAGTCTCTCTCCACCTGGTACTGTGTTCACATTACCATTTATTGTAGTTTGGTGGGATCGTAATACATCCAATTGGATTTCCCCCCTATTGCCAGGCTCACTTCAATCTCTTCTGCCCCTGATCTGTGCGCCTGTGTGATATTAGTTATGGAGGCTCTCTCTGCAGGGGGGTATGAGGATATAAAGGAAAAGTAATTTTCTAGATTCTGGGCGATGTCAGAACTCTTGCATAGGAAGTCAGTAAGTGGGTTGTTTCTGGATAAGACATTCAGTACTAGTGCTTCCGCTCTAGATATGGCATGATAATAAATAATGCTCTGTTGCAACCTTCACCATACCACAGCTGGTATACCTGGTGTTAATCCACAGTCAGCGTAAGTCAGGCTGAGCGAGGATGGCTGAAAGTCAAAGTGAAACACAGTTACACTGAATCCTAAAAATGCAAGGGACTTATTGGTACAATCTTATACAATTGTATTTTCTTTCCTATTTGTGTTGGTCTCGCATTGTCTCATGGTGTGACATCGAAACATGTTAAGAGTTTAGAAATGTCTCGTTTTGGGAATACACCTTTATAGTCATTATTTTCTGTATTGCCCTTCAGAATTTGTGCATACAAAGTGGTTTTGAACATCCGCCGTTGAAGTAATGCTCCACCAAAAATCAAATGAGTATCAAACACTCATCCCCTGTAGGCTTGACAGATGCATAGGCTGTAAAAGTTTATAGCTTCAAAGCTTCAAGGACAGTAACAGCACAACACAGCAATCACTCTATTTAGATTGCAGAAGTGGTTTGTCACGATTCTACGGGCATTTTGATGTGTTTTCCAACCCGGTCTGGTTGTCAGTCTGTAGTGACATAAATTCCTGATGACCAGACCCGCTGTTCTTTGGAAGAGAGAGCAAAACACAAACTTCAACCAGCGGCCTTTCAAGTGTACAGAGGGAGAGCGTTTGACATTCAAAAGATAGATGCATGAGAGGATGATCAATGCACGGTTCCAATTAATGGCAGATCAGTGCGGTTTGAGTATATATTTTATTTTTGGCAAAAAAATCTATTGCATAATGCTGATTAACTTCTAGGTGAACTGCCTCCTACTGTACAGTTAACAATTTATGTTTATTATAACCTAAGTCTCAAACATGTCCCACGGTCATTTTGTATTGGTCTTTAAGAGCACTGGTCACAAAACTACTGTAGATGTATAACATAAAGCTCAGCCAATTTCTAATGAGTAAAAAAAATGGATTAAAGCTATGCCTTCTTAGTGCAAACCTCCAGGGGGTTCTCACCTATGTAAATATTGATAGACACTGTGCAGTAGCAAATAACACAAGCGCGAAAAGTGTGACGTTAAATGTGATAATGAATGGCAATTTACGGTCAATGTAAATTACCGCTGGTGAGAGAAATACAATGATGCAATGCAGCATTAAATGAGATGTCAAATAGCTAGTCGCATCCAATATCTTCTATGGGTGACAGGTCATCCATAAACATTTGTCAACCCTGCACAGATCTTATCTTGGTTGTGGAAAATATAAGTCTTTCTAAAATGTGTCACAAAACCATAATTAAACAAGCAAGGTTAAAATTCAGAGTACGGCTGTGGAATGATTTGTTCAACTGTTCACAGATAGGAATGGAGTCGATGGCCTAATTACACCGAGGGAGGTCACTGCCCTCCATTTCACCAGAGGCCAGTAGGCTGAGATTCCATGTTGTATCTGCTTTACCCTTGCTTTACAGATTGCTGATTCATATATTTGCACAAAACACATCAAATTCCAACCTTGAAAACATTTTATCCATCATTCGATGGTGTGAAAGTGATTCCAAAAGTGCGATAAAAATGTGTATTTTTTTTTTTTTTTAGGGAAACTTTATTATGTCGCTTGTTTTCTTTCTATCATAGGTTGGTGGTTCATTGACAGAAGAAAATGAAATGAAATTATTATCAATTTGTATGACCTATTTTATATGTTCCCTGTAACAACTTATGCACTTACTAACTAATTAAAGCTAGAGAAGAACTGAACATCAAAAGACAAAATTCTTTCATTATCCAATAGTTGGGAGTGTGTAAATAATAATAATAATAATAATTTCAACTTATATAGCGCTTTTAAAGATACACAAAGACGCTTTACAATATGGACAGTAGACAATGACGAACGGAACAAAAATGAAAGACAAAGTAAGCAAAAACAAACAAACAGGACATTTTTTGTAACAAAGAAAGAAAGGAAAGAAAACTGGAGAAGCTGAGGGTCGTAGTGGAGGATAGGTGCAGGTTTTAGCAGGTGAAAGTGAGTTGGAAGAGGTGCGTTTTGAGGGCTTGCTTGAATGAAGCTAGTGAGGGAGCCTGACGGATGTGGATGGGGAGAGCGTTCCAGAGGGGGGGTGCAGCAGCAGAGAAGGCCCTGTCCCCCCAGGTCCGGCGCTTGGTCCTGATGGTCTTCAGGGTGTTTGTACCGGCGGACCTGAGGCAACGGGTTGGGGCGTGAAGGGGGAGAAGGTCTGAAAGGTAGGGAGGGGCCAGGTTGTTTAGGGCTTTGTAGGTGATGAGTAGTAGTTTGAAGTCTATCCTGTACTTGATCGGAAGCCAGTGGAGGTTGTGTAGGACCGGGGTGACGTGATCATAACGGCGGGTGGAGGTGAGCAGTCGGGCGGCAGAGTTTTGGACATATTGAAGTTTATTGAGAATTTTGTTGGGTGAGCCGTAGAGGATGCTGTTGCAGTAATCGAGTCTGGATGTTATGAGGGCATGGATGAGGATTTCGGTGGTGGCAGAGGACAGGGAGGGCCGGAGGCGTGCAATGTTACGGAGGTGAAAGAAGGCAGTTTTGGTGATGTGGTTGGCGTGGGGGAGGAAAGAGAGGGTGGGGTCAAGGATGATGCCGAGGTTGCGGACCTGGGTGGAGGGGGTGACAATGGAGCCGTCAATATTCAAAGAGAAAGTCTGGGCTGAGCGGGTGAGGGAGTTAGGGCCGACGATGAGTATTTCAGATTTGTTGGAGTTGAGTTTGAGAAAGTTTTCTTGCATCCATGATTTTATTTCAGTGAGACAGGTGGTGAGAGTGGAGTGGGTGACAGAGGTGATGGTCTTGGAGGAGAGGTAGAGTTGGGTGTCGTCAGCGTAACAGTGAAAATTGAGACCATGACGACGGATGACTTGTCCAAGGGGAAGGATGTAGATGATGAAGAGGAGGGGACCAAGCACGGAACCTTGGGGGACACCGTGGGTGACTGGGGAGGTGGAGGATTTACAGTTATTCATGGCAATGAATTGATGTCGGTCAACATCAATGTGAGAGCAAAGTCCACGTCATTAAATTAGAACTGTGTTAATGATGCATGTCGGTGAGAAGTATGCGGACATGGCACAAGGAGGGTGCAAAAGAGATGCATTTGAAGAAATGGGTGAAGCAGAACAAGAGCAAAAGCAAAGTGGCAAGGAATCATTAAATAGATCACGTGAAGACACTGCCTCTTTGAAGACACACACGTCCCACTGAGCGTGAGCCTCGAGAGCAAACAATGCCGATAGGCTGCAGGGAGCATCTCTCAGCCTTCTCACTGAGAACTAGCTCTAAGATTAGAGGTTCCTTTAATCCGACAAAGGGGATTAAACGCTACAAGAGGGGCGAGAGGACCGCTCCCACGGAGGGGCTGAGATGAATTATTAACACCTCTCCTCAAGACTGGTGATCTAAGTCCTTAAACCAAGTCTCACAGTTCTGGGACACTGGTGGCACGTCCTGCCATCCAAGCATTCCAGGGGGCACAGATAAACATGGTCTCGCTCTACACACAGGGTGGGTTTGAGTGCGAGTGTGGAAAAATCAGTGTGATGAAAACCCCAAAACTATGAAAAACGTTAACTAAAGTGTTCTCTGTTGGACAGCTTTACATTGGCTATACATTGAAATGTTAAAACAAAACCATACAGTGGACATAAGTTGTCATCACTTCCTTCTATGCTAAAAAAAAAAACAGGTCAACGTCCTTTGAAGACATCTCAGCAAATGTAGACGGAAGTAAAACATAGGAAGAGTCCAGACTTTTTCATACATCTAATGGTGGCACAAAACATCCAAATCCAAAAGTGCTTCAAGACAAGGTCAGCCAATGATGAGAATGTGGCATCCAAAAGGTAACACCGTCCCAACCCGAGATCACCTGAAAACCACATGACAGCGTACTGACACAGCAGAGCTCAACATCTCAAACCCAGCACTACAAACATTAAGCGCGGTTGCCAATCATCACTTACCCCCCTTGTTCCATCTGCCTTTAGTCCTTGCCTGATAGGTGAGTTCGGGACAGCCGGTCAGCACCAAGATTAAAAAAACAAGTTCAAACACAGAAAGAAATCCAGACTTTGCCCTGGAAAACATGTCCAAGAGTTGCCGGCAGCCGAGTCACTTTCACATGGCTGTGTTTCCTCCTAGAGCGGCGCGGCTGTGGCGCATGGTAACCCACGCGTGGGCTGTCATCATCAGTCGCGCTGGTGTCAGCAGTGGGTCTCTAGTCCTACCATGCTGCTCTGTGACGCCCCCCGGCCGGGTGCAGGTCCTCACTGATGCTGGAGCTCCGGGTGAAGCCACATCTCTCCCCTTCTGTAAGCTCTGCCTCACCAGAGCGCACGGGAACCAAACGGGAACGCACAGCTTGCCACGAGACGGCTCGGCTCAGCTACGCTCGGCACAGTGCATAGGAACTCGCTCTCACTCAAGCTCTCTCTCTCTCTCTTTCACACACACACACACACACACACTCACATGCATACACACACTGACACTCACACACACACTCCCTCTTTCTCCGTCTCTCTCACGCTCACTGCTGCCGCCGCTGTTGATGCCGTTGCTGCTGCTGGAGCTGCTGCTGAATTATTTCCTGCCCTCTCCTCACTCTGGGTTTCAGAGGGAATTCACTCCTCTGTGCTCCGTCTTTTGCTTAGAGCTTTACATCGAGAGAGAGAGAGAGAGAGAGAGAGAGAGAGAGAGAGAGAGAGAGAGAAAGAGACGAGGGGCACTCTGGAAAGAATTCTTCAGGGGTGTGTTGGACTGAGGCTGTCAGGTAGTTTACACCAACAAGTAAGAATAGCAGGTGAACAATCAAGGTCCATCTTTGTAGAGATGCTTAATACAAGACATTTGCATGGAGATTACATCACCCTTGCCAAAGCGAGGGGCTTGACTGGGGGCAATGGAGCATGGAGAGAAGGAGAAAGAGAGTAAGAGATCGGGAAGAAGCACACTGGTGGGAAAATTGTAGGGTTCTCGCCGCTTGACCCACCCACCCCTCTACTGTGAGCTCATGGTTGGAACAAACGTACTAAATATACAAAGTCAAACAAAACCATTCTGAAGATCTTACTTATTTGGAGCATGTATTTGAAAATGCCATTAAAAAAAAATTAAAAAATATGTGTTGTATGTAATAATATCGTATACACCTGAGTTTGTGCACTCTGCAATGTGATTGATTGTTGCATTTTGAGCTTGAACCAAAAGAAAATGTGGTATAAGTCATATTTCTTTTGCAAAATGTTAATTGTTCTTGAACTTCACTAGCTCTCTCTTAACCCCATGGTTATAATTATCCTTTTATTATCCTACCATTCATTTTTTGGCCAATAAAAAGTCAACCATTTCCCATAGCCCACATGACATCTTTCTTTATGGCTAATAGTCCAAAACTCAAGGATATCAAATTTCTGATATACATAACAAAAGGGCACTGGCACCAAAGGATATTTGGCATTGTGGCTTGATAAATGATTTTCTAAATAGCTGATGAATAGCTCGATACTCCACAGAGAAAAGAACCAACCATCGAACCTATAATAGTTCCATAATTGAAACACACCACTCTAGCAGTCTTATAAAACTACGTCCTTAGACTTAGATTTACTGTGGCAGTACTGCAATGGAAACGGTTGGCATGTTGGCAGCAAGAAAACTGCAAAACATGTTAAAAAACTGTGGAAAAGCTCCAACATACCAGAGCCTACATAAACGGTTTAACACATTAAAAGCATGCCATGGACAGCCATAATTTTGTAAGAGCCTGTTTTTTGGATGCAATGCACACTGGTTATCAAGTTAGCCTTCCAGACACATTATTCTGACTATAAGCTCCAAGGTCGTTATGCTCCCAAGTTCATAAAACAGGTACTTCACAATGAGCAGGCTGCATCGTGCACACACCATGGCTTTAATGTTCTAATTACAGCTTCTGAGGAAACCTGTGATCAAGTCCATAATTTTTTATACACAGTGCAAATTAATATCATGAACCTGCACATAATCTTCAGTCGTTTTCTACCTGCGAACCCCCCACTCTTCCTTCATGCTATCTCGTTTTCCTCTCATAACAACCTGCAACGACACAAAGAACTATAATTAAGCTTTCTGCGCGTGAGGATAAAGATGTGTATTTTGACAAAGACAGCAGCAGGAGCATCTGTTGGCAATACACATTTTCGATGACAGATAAACAAGCGCAATGTTTTCTTCTCTCTGGGCTATTACACCAAAGTACATATTTCTAAAATATGACAGTTCTTTGTCAATTGAGTTATATAATTTTTAGGCAAATCTGCACTTGACAAAGTAACTTCAGACCGTAATGCTCCAATATATCTTGATGCATGTCTACACCTCTAAGTAGAAGTTTTCCAAAGGTTGCCTGGAGCTTTTTGTGTTTAACAGTAATACTCAAGAGATTATTCTTTTTGCATCTAAGGAGCCTGGCGTGGTACCTTAGGCTCCAAATTTAAATAATGCTGGCGAGAATAAACACCAGATAGCTTAGATGCAAGTGGTTAGTGGAGGATGACCTGGAAATACATGAGGCATGTGGTACAGCTTGTGCTAAACAGTAAGTGGTCTACAGTGACAGCTTCATACACTCGTCACATGGCTGTGCTTCTTGTTAGCCATGGGTGTACAGCAAGGACCTTGAAAATGACAATTGTTGCAACTACTGCAGAGTATACATTTACACCTTAGAAGGTAACCCTTTCATTACCACACTGATCGCCAAAGCGCCACGAGAGTTATCTTAACGTTTATCAAACCACGCCTGATCTAAAAGCTAGTGTGCATCAGTCTCCCTTTCATAAGACTCAATAACACATATACTATATCTGTATTCAAACAATTATGTGGAAAAAGTTCTCGATACAAAGTTCAGAAACAGAAAAGGAGCACAGATGTTCCAAAAACAAACTGTCGCCGCGTGCCATCAATGGATGAAAGGGATAGACTTTGATATCGGCTGCCTCTTGTGTAAAATTAGTTCACGCAGACGTAAATCTGGTGAAGTGGAGCTGGAATTAGCATTCACAGTTTCTCTGTCTGAGGTCCCTTTGAGCCCATTACACTAACCATCCAAAGTTGTGTTTGCTTCAAAATATGTTCTGCTTCTTTAATACAGTACTAAGAGACAGAAGGGGGGATGAGGAGAGGGAAGAGGAGGGATAAGAGTGGAACGCGTGCAGTTTGTGATAGTGAAGGCAGATGTATGGAAAACAATGCACAACAGTATTGTTTCGTGAGGTTCTGTAACCAAAGCAGTCAATACTTCAGTGGAAGGAGTAAAGCGGAGTAGGGTGGAGTGATGTAGAGGGGCTATGGGAACTCCTACATTCATACTGGTAAGTCTGACAGCTTATCACCCCCAGACAAGAGGCCCCTGGATAAATGTGGTCAAGCCGGAGAGGAGCCCAGCTTCAGCAGTGATGGGGTGCAGGACAGCGATAAGGATGCAGCTCTACTAGGCGAAATGGGGGAGCGAGGCAAGGGGCCCCGGGCTGAGAAACTCAGCCAACAGCAATGCTCATTCCAGCTCTGGCTGGCTAAACCTCTTAAAAAATTTACACATAGGCATTCACCATACTCAGCAAATATAGGTTACAGCATGCGCGCGTTCATGTGTCTCTTGAGTGCAACTGTGTCTGTGTGCGGAAGAAGACAAGAGCACATTTTCACATCTTACATCTGAACCCAGAAATGGAGAGTAAGTGAGTGTTGAGTGGGAAGAGCTGAAGAGTAAAAGGAGAAGAAAAAAAATTGGGGAGAGTAGAAAGAGGAGAGACAGACCAGAGAGAGAGAGAGAGAAATGTCTTCTTGATGTTTTTCCGTCGCCGGCCTCTTGAAAACACACCATGTAATTTGCTTTTTCACAGGAAGTGAAAGAGCGAGCACCATGAATTGATCCCTTGATGGAGATCTGGCTCTTTGTGTCGTCGTTTTCTCCTCTGCGCATCTGCCTGCCCAGATACTGGATAATCTACTCGCTCGCGGCATTCCTAATCCAACCATCCATCCCCATTCACTCCGCCCATGTGTGTCCCCGCACAGGACAGGGGTGTAGTTTGGAAGTCTATCACGGAAGAGACGTGGTTGTTTGTCTCTCTTGAAATGACTGTCGTGCATTATCATTGCTCCCGCCATGCTAACCTCTGGGTAATGATTACCTTCTAATTACAATCAGAATCACAGGCCCAGCAAGTTCCAACCAAATAATCAGTGGTGGAACCTTTCTTTTGTGAGCAGCTGAATGCCGTCTTTTCCCCTGAAATCTTACCAATATTGGCATAGCAAACATTCTCAAGCTAGTACATGCATGACAGTCTGTTTGTTTGTGTTTTTATTCTACTTTCTGTCAAAATGTACAGATTATGGTCGACAAAACAACATACTTCCTGTACGGCTCCTGGCAACCAAATGCTAAATATCATAAACAGATTACAGCTCTGTCAGCCAATTCAAATAAGTAAAAAAGCCAGAGCAATGAAGGGCATTGCTTGTATAAAACGATTAGTAAACACAATTGCTGTGTACATATCTGCTTGGCTGGTCTGTCAAAGTCACTGTGAAATTCTGAAATCACAGCGACTTAATGTCCATTAAGAAATATTTGATTTGGAAAAAAAGTCATGCCAATTATTTATTACAAAATTACATGAACTATGCTTTTACAATGAACTGGTATATAATGTCCTATTAAAATCAGTCAGAAGTCAACAATTACTGTATTTGTAAAAAAAAAAAATTAGGTGCTCCCTTCAAACCCAATACGGATGATCAGATTTTGTAAACTAATCAAAAATGTATTGTGTTCTGCTCCTCCATAACAGGCTGTACTAAACAGCTCTTCAATCACATTTCCTGTACAGGCATCCATATGTAAATTTTATATGTAACCATTCAGAAACAGGCTGGGCTTGTTATAATGTACATGAAAACAGCAATTTAAGTCAAAAGTGTGGCGCAAGCTGAAGGTGCAATTACATAAATTCCTTTACAATCAATCCTTTATACAGCATAAACTTGGGCACAGAATGTGTCTCTGAATGGTCCCGCAAGTCAAAGAACAGAGAGGTAATAAGAATCAGAATGAGTTAGTGATGGCTGTCATAAAATATGGCAGGAGCTTCTATTTACAACCTGTAATAAAACTGCCTCTGCCGCGATTTATGGAGATGCTTGCCCCACAGAGCTAAACCCTTTTTGCCAAGGGCATGTTAATAACCTCCATAGTGCATTCTGAATATATTGGCAGATGGACATTTTGTCTAATAGAGCATTGCAAACTGGAAAGCAGGCTCTAAAAAAACGCACCAGTGTCATGCTTATATGTTATTCTGGTGGCAGAGTGGCTCCAGCCTGACGTTTTCCTCCATCTCTCAGATCCACCCAAACTGCCACTGTGTGCTCAGCTCCTCTCTCGTCTCCGCGGTCATCAGTCCAGAGTCCCCCTTCACGCCCCCAAAAAACTGGCAATGGCAAAACCTTATTAATGGGGGTTACGCGCTAGAATTATAGACAAAAAGGTCACAAGGGATATTGTATTCATATCAATAAGTGCTGGACACAGAGCTGGTGTGAGTTTGTTCCAGTCTGGTCTGGTCAAAGATAAAATATCACAGTGTAGGTTTAACACTCAAGGTCCGTTAAAATGACCAGTTACAATGAACCACTCATCAGGATTAATAACTGATCATGTTATATAACAGAAGCATGTTAGTTTACATGTTAGCAGCACGATAGCATGTTGATCTAACTACTTCAAGAGCTGTGAGCTTTTAAAAGAATGTCCTATGATTATTAACAATAATGCTACAGCACTGCCAGACTGCTCCTATTTAAACACCTTTAGCTCACACTTATGTCAGTTTTTTTAAATACTGTTTAAATAAGCAAATGTGCATGGAATGATAACTGTCAACTTTGATAATGCATTATACCGTGATACGGGTATACCGTTACAACCCTATACAAATAGTCATTTTGAGGTTGAAGTATTTATTTTACTACTGTGATCATGTAAGTCATAGTATAGTGTATCAGACAAATTTGAACTCAATATTTTTTGCAAATCGTTTAGCCTTTACCTATGCCAGGGTTATAATACAATACATTGTATGTATTTAAAAAAATAAAGCTTTGACAATTACATTAATAGTTGTTTAAACATCTTTATGTCAGTAGCTCAGCAGGAAATGAAACACAAAACAGAGAAATATCTTTAATCCTGTATACCACACATGCATAAAAAAGATGTAAACTGGGAAAAAAAGCCTTCTAACAGGTAGCATGAGACTGGAATTACACACAGGCACCATAATGCCAAATAATGGGGTTATAGGATTAATATGATTGATTATACCTTAGTGGTAAAGGTGCATGATATTAGCATGCTGGTTTAAATTATTTTTCGTATTGAACCAAGAAAATTCCACGTTGCATATTAAGCTACATGCATTACATTAGTATACACCAGCTGTGTTAGTGAGCAAAATGGTTACCCGACAAGTTATACCCAAGTAAAAAAATGGTACCACGCCTGCATCACATATCTGCTCTGGGACAACCAGAGCAGATATGTGATGCAGACAGTAACAGAAATAATATGTATCGTGCTATAAGCCATTACAGCATGAACAATGTTTGTTTACAATCACATTGCACAGGCTGTGCTACAATTGAAGTGCATTATGAAACTGTAATGAGAAGGATACATTTATTGCTACCCCAATCTCTAGTGGGGAGGAGGGGAGCAGCACATATGGACAGATATGGACGTCACTCGGATCCCCATTTCAGATGACGGGTTTCACCTGATGACTGGTCTCACTGGTGAAGGTCAAGAGCAGCACTGTACACTCTATATCACACACTCAATTAAATAAAAGATTTAAAGAGTCCCAGCCTCCTTCGCCTCTTTCTCTGTGTCTCACTCACGTCTCAAAACACTATAAAATGTCAATTACGCACTCAGACGTGGTCTGCAGGACTACATTTCTGTGTTTTGACAGTGCATATGAATATAATGTAGCAATATAATTATTCACTTGTTTTTCAAAATGTCCTGCAAGATGCCGGCATAATGATGCTATTAAAATGTCAGTGACATACTGTCACATTTTACAGGATACATCATTATAATCATAAAGCTATCACAGATTGCAATGAGTATAATAACAAAATAAAACAAAATAGACATAGCCTCCATGACTGTAGCGTGACTAGTGGACAAGATCCAATAATGGTTTTACATGTTCAAAATGTTCCAAGAACATAATGTTTATACGCAGTACGAATTGCACAATTAAGTCTCAGTGTATTAAATAGGAGAAATAAAGGTGAAACTTGAAAGCTGCCATGTTGCTGCATGTAAATGCAGCAACATTTAAATGGGGAACGATCAACAAGACGGAAAAAGTATATTTGCCTGTATCTAATTAAAACAATACCATTACACTTCATAACCATCATCAACAAATGGTAAATTGAACGTCTCACTTTACTGTTGACAAACAATAAAATCATAATTAACCATGTTCACTAATTATTAGAAAAGCTATGTTTTATGTTAGTTTCTCATTAGTTGAGTAATATGAAATTATATATTGTATTATATAATGTATTGATGCTGACAACAATTATATTATGATTATCTCAGTATATATATATATATATATATTTTAATATTTACACAGGTTTATTGTTAAATACATTACAGCATTTGATATACTATATTAAGTATTTGATTATATTCATATATCAATGATTATCAAAATGATATGTGAGCCTTTAAGAAATCGTTTGGAAAACATCTATAAACATTACATAGATGGACCAAAGAACAATATTAAGTACTGACAATGTTTATACATGTGGTACATAGTATTTCTTAACCATTTTACAATGTATGATAATCAGCAGATGCAACTTTATAATAGCATCCAAATAATGTTACTAAGCGGTTTATTAACCGTTAAAGTGCTACAAATATCTGGTCCATCCATTATTAAGTGTTGCTTGGCGTCAGTTATATCACATCAGAGTTTGACAGATTGATAGAGACAGATGTCCATCTTCAGATGGATCTATATTTATTCATTTTTATTGCAAAAAGTTGATCAAATGTTTTGATGGCATTTGTCAATTTAGCTGATAGTTTCCCAAAAAAATATGAAGCTTGATAATATTAACATCTAAACAAGCATCTTGTGGACAGTAAAGAAAAAAAAGTGTGTTGCATAATGTATTGTTATATTTAGTTAGTTTCCTTGTATTGTGCAGTATTGTACAATCAGAGTGCAAAATAGTCACTTTAATGCCTAAAACTGTCTATTACTACTATTTTAAAAAGGTACTGCTAATTATAAATGTATCAATAATTGCCCTTAGCCCTCCACAAGTAATACCATGTTTGACCTTTGCCATATGAAAGTTCTGAATTCTGGATAGAAGTAAACAACACAGTAGAGGAATCCATTCTACACATCATAAGCTGGTGCATCAAGAAGAAAAGGACCATAATAGGTAATGTTATGGAAAAGTGAGAAATGGGCTGTACTTATCTGAAGTCGATGTGCTGCTCGACATAAATCATTACCTCAGTTCAGCTTCGGGCTGTTGCACAGTCTCATTCATTTGAATACTGTATATTTGCAAACTACTAGACTGTTGGCGAATCAATCATCAGCTGTATACAGTCTGGAGGCTTGTTTGCTGTAAGAATATAAAGTAACTCCTCAAACATAAAATAACTGTGGCAAAAATGCCAAAAGGTGGTCTGGGATCAGCAACAGAGGCTCTCATTATAAACACACACAACTAAAGCATTGTGGGAGTGCCATTTAGTCAGATGGATGGAGTGAGACAGTCGCTCAGACTAACTTTCTGGAGGTGTTTACAGAAAGGAATCCCCAGCTACAGTAAGAGGAGTAGGAGAGACTGCCGTTGGATTGAAAGCTATACACATCCATTACCCCATATCATCAGCAACAATCACATCATCTCCCAGACACTTCCAGGTAGACTTGAGCCCCCTCAGGCTTTATTGGAGCTGCCAGCTCAGCATACACACAGTCAACCGAGCCTTCAGCTCATCCTTCCATTTCAGTACACTTTCACTGCAAATTGAATGAGCACAATAAGCCAGTCAATATGAGATCTACCCTCTTATATCCAATTCAAAATATGACTATGTAGAAATAACACCATGAGAGAGCTGCACTTAGACGCAAGTCAGGAGTTTCCATAATGATATTCTTGTTTTTACCTTCACTCTTCTAGAAAATCACTTTTCATAGGGAACAAAATGCAGGAAATGTGTCTGCTTTAAACACAAAATATTGATCGACTGTCGAGTAGCTCCTGACCAGATTGACAATACTGCGTCAGTACTGAGATCCAATATACTGTCATGTATCTAAAATCAACAGCTGAAGCCCAGTGGTAACACATTGAGCACTTTCTAAGTTTTGCATTGGCTTCAAATAAAACAGCAGGCTTCCACACGGTCACTGACACGACAACTTCACGTGATCTTTGCTGCAACCTAAATTATCTCTTAATGCTGGATAGAAGGATTTCAGCTCCACTATCATTCCTTCATCCATCAGCTGCTTGGGTACCAGCTGACTGGTAACATCCAATCATACTCAGAACAGGTGTACATGGTGGCCTTTATAACCTGGCACTCGCTGACTACTCTGCATATACCCTCAGGCCAACCCTATTAACAGCTGCAGCTCTTTTCAGCATTTTTTTTCTTATCTAAAAATGTAATAATGATTTACTGTTTGCGGTTGTTCGAGTAAGGTAGAGGAGTTCTCCAACTGAATAGTTGCTGCTGGTCTGATTCCTGGAGAGCTCCTCCAAAGAAAAAGAGCCTTTCCAGCCAAATCTACCTCTAGCCATTTCCAATAAAAGGTAAATTCCTTCATATATATTTCTCTGTAATGCATATAATCGATAGAGTTCACATATTTCATGTAAGCTATGAATATGCTATTGAACTATACTTTATATAACGCAGTACCATTACTAAAGCGGAGGGACATTTTATATTATGACCTCGTGTTGGTTCCTGTATAGCAGTGGCAAACAAATTCGGAACATATAAGTCCTACTCAGATCCAGTGGCGGGCCGTGGGTTTTCGACCTAGGCCTGCAGTGCCGTGTGTCCACAGCAGGTGCGGACTGGTAAGTGTCTCGGGAGCTACTGTCAGACCGGCCCGCACGTGTATTGAACACGGCGCGCTGCCCACTACACGACGCGTTCATGTGTGGACAGCAGACGCTCACTCTGCTATACGGCTCACTCTGCTTTTTGCACTATTACGGGCATGGAGGGAGGTGACACGGGGTGTGTGGACCGACCTGCGGAGCTATTTTAACCACTTTGACGAGAAAAAAAACGGTGCTTTATTACCGGTTACTTAATTCTTCACTCTTCTCACAAGGGTTACGGTATTGTAGCAATTTAAATGAAGTTAAACAACCATGTGGTTGCGGAGATAATTAAGGTGCCATTTAAAAAAAAAAAAAAAAGGAGGCGCTGGGGGCTTGGGGAGCAAACAGCGGACACTCCGTGGAGCAAGCCTCCAACCTCGCTGTTGCTGTGTCAATAAGTCCAAATCAACAACCAGTTACATTTAGTTATGAGAAAACAATCCAACAAAACCGCGGCACTGAAACTCTGCACACACACAAGACATCACCGGTGCAGCTGTGCACCTTGGCACGGGGAGAGGCGCGGCCCCAGCCCCAGTCCCGGCTCGACCAGCAGCAGCGCTGTGGCTTGTATATAATTAAATACGACTGCAAATGTAAAAGTAGTAAACACAACCAGAATTTCCCTCACCAGAACGTAACCCTCTGTGCGAAAGGCGTCATCAGTAAATCCACCAGCAAGTCCTGAGATTCTAGGTTCGAGATTCTAGCTTCTTCTCCTTCTTTCGTACGCTGCCCCACTGACCAATCACAGCGCATGTTAATGGTCACGCTGGGCCACTGACCAATCATACATTCCACGCCATTTCGCAGGCGCTGCACGTCAAAGAATACACCCAGCTTGTCAAACTAAAGATCTGATTTGTTGAAGTCCATGACAATCAACCACAGCGTCCACTCTCCGTGTACTTTAATCAGTAAAGGCCTGCTTCAACTGCTTTGCTGACAGAGACCCCGGAGAAAAAAAATCTGATTGGAGGAAAGCTTCTCCTTCAAACCAACTAAAGTGCTGCAGGCTGAAGGCTGAACAGAGGAAGACAGGCGCTGTGCAATGAGAAAATAAGCTGACAGGGAAAAAAATAATTATAATACATGTAGTGTATTTGTGAAAAACAATTAAATTATAAAATAGCTTTTGATTCTGTTTAGGCCAGCAGTGAAGGCGTAGCTGGCCCTGACGGCACACCACTGCTCAGATCCCTTCAATAGGAAGCAGAGAGGTCAAATAGCTGACCTACAGCAACATTTTGGAGGGAATTCAAGGTCCAGCTCCACAATCCCCCCACCTGGGTCCCTTCACAGAGACAGACAGAGACAGATGGAGAGAGATAGAGAAAATATACCCCTTGATGTTCTGGGGTGGTTCCCATTGCTCTTGGGAGTAGTGTTGGGCATTAAATCTGCCTGGCAAGAGTGGCAGCCACTCAGCTAGGGGGCCTCAAAACACATTTAAAATTTTGTCGGGATGACATGTCTCGTCCATCTCTCAGACTTTGCTGACAGGGGTGACAGTTAGCCAGCTTTTAGGAGTCCAACATGAAGGTTGCAGAAGTGGGTTGAAACTCTGGGTTTTTACATATGTGTTGCTCTTCGGACTTGTATTTTTTTCAATGTTATACATGCAAAGAAAACTTTATTCTGAACAAACAACTCTGACTTAAGTCTATAAATGTCATTTACGGTGACAAACTGCCAGACACGACGCTGACCGCAGTGCATTTATCACACGGACTGCAGCGATGATGCAAAGCTGAATATGAATATTTTGGAGATAAATTGCTTGTCACCTGGTCATAGCTGGCTACAAGCCGACGCTCATCATGAGCCTGTGTTGTGCGTTTGTCCCTGGCTGAACCTCAACTGCTGTAGAAAGATGTCAACATGTTTCCACTGGTTGAAGACACCTATTGGTTGTCTGTCTCCTTCAACGTAATATAAATCAGGAAAGAGCTGGAAAGAGTGATACAATACTTATCTAAATCCAAGGACCAGTGTCACACTGCAATGTATTGACTGGTGGTAATTGATTCTGCAGGATCAATTTTGTATTTTTTCTTTATGTTCTCATTGTTATCTGCAATGATGGAAGTATACCAACAGCTAGAAGGGAAAAGAATTCAGGAGGGGGCTCTTCAAATAGGACAAGCGGAGAGGTGTTTAGGACCCCAGCTTTGTCCAGAGTTGAGAGGTCACAGCAGTAAGAAAGATGAATGATATCTGGTGGAAATGAGGACACTAACAGAATGGAAAGACCATTACAGAGAAAAAAGGATGAGTCAAACATTGCCTGCAAATCATCATTAACTGTTCAGTGCTGAGACAGTTTCTGGAGCTATACAGTCTGCCACTGCAGAAAACTCCACTGAACATTCAAAATGCTGTGTTCAGCCTCGATATTAACAAATGCAATGCACATTATACACACTGTGGCGGGGAGAACAAATTGCACAAAAGCCACTATAAGTATGAGACTTTACTCATGCTTTACTTTTTTTTAATCATTGTCATTATAGTGAATCTAAGGAAGCATTGATATTTGGTGTATTATCCCAAAGATATATCTAGTTATCATAACCAATGTATACCAATTACCAATTTTGGATAGATATTGGTTGCATGTGAACAAATTTCAATGAATATATGGTTTAAAAAGATGTTAAAATTCGCTTTGCAATTATTTTATGCGGAAGGACATGGATTAAATATGTCCGCAAAATAAAGAATAAAACAGATAGCAGATCAACCTCAAGCTTTTCCTTCCATGTGTTCATTAAAAGAACTTTCCTTGAAGGTTAGCCAAATTATTAACGGAAATGTAGTCGTGCATTGATGGACAGAGGCATAACATTTAACAATAGTACTTCCTTTGATTAACGAGACAACCAGATGTGATTAAGACGTCTCCGATTGTGCTGTCAGTCTTCCAAATGGACAGGACCCCAGTGCTCACCCCTCTGCCATTCCAGTCCAAATGGCTGGGTGTGGAGATGCGTCTCCACATTTCCAGCACTCACTCATTTAAAAGAGCCCTTCGCTCATCACTAAATCTTCCTTGGCCCATCTGGAGATAGGGCTTTATATAGGACAGCAGTCCACTCAGGCTAGCCATCACCTTTACTGTCTCTCCACCGATACCATTTGCATTAACACCAGGGAACAAGCCGAGAAATCGAAGACGAGCTTGAGATACAGAGGTAAGAGGGGTGGAACAGTCTGTATTTGACAAGTGCATCTTAGTGGAATGAATACAATTAAGACAAGTCATATACTTGTTGACCATTTATGATGCGTCAGTCTTGACACATCTCCTATTCTCAGTAACATTAACTCTCAATTGCTTCCAAGTCATTGCCACACAACTGATGCATAAATACTATCACAGAGTAACAAAGCATCCTACTGATAGATACAAAAAAGAAAGAAAACACAACAGATATGATCTACAAAAAATGTGTGACAGAAATGTTATCAGTTTGCCAGTGTGCTGTGAGACTATGACATCTGTTGTGCTTGAGAGGGCATGAATGAGTGGGCACTGACAGGTTAGTCAATGCATTTACTTTCTCATGCAGTAAATACTGGCTGATTAGTCCACCTCATGGTTGAATGTGTGTGCACATCAAAATTGATAAAAGGTGTGCGTTTGTTGGACCAAAAAAATGTGATTAATGTAATTGTCATGTAAAGTACAGCACATACAGTGTTGGAATGATGTATGTATTTAAATGCACCACTCACTAGATGTTGTTTGTGTCAATGCATTTGTGTATGTGTTGCATACATGTACAGCTGAATGTGGTTCAAAGGGTGTTTGAAAGACGCCAGCAGTCTTTTGTTAGGCTGTCAGTCGGTCCCATTCTCGAAAGAATTGTCTCTTCAAATTTGACAAAAACCTCCACAGTGACTCAAGGCTAAACTGATTAGAATGTGCTGTTCAAAAGTCAGAGTTCAAGATCAAGATTACTGTGACCTCACAAACCATGTTTTTAGCCTGAACTGAAGAATTCATGCGCCAACTATGACAATTTCACACAAATGTTTAATAAAATGATGAAGTGAAGACATTTTGGACAGACCTGGCGGTCCAAAATGTCTTCACTTGGGTCGGCGGAGGCATACAACAGCGAGGCGGTATTTCTAGTTTCTTTTTTTGTTTGACTTATTACACAATGTTGGCATTAATTATCCTCATGCTGTTGTTATTTGAACTTTAATACCCGCAGCAGATTTTGTTGATAAATGACATGTCCATATGTTGTTTTGTTCACATACAAACTCTGCAGAAGAGCAATTAATCAAATTAGGCTGAAAAAGCTATGTTAATTAATTATCATGACAACATGTTAGGTAAGAAAAATCTAATGAAAAACACTGAGATTCAGAAGACAGAATATCCTCCAGTGGTCTTTATGAAATAATACCACAATTAATGTGATGAAAATGATGAGGCAAATATGTATTGGACTTATAAACATATCCGAAACATATACATAGCTGGGGGGCTGAAAAACCAACGGTGTTGCAGCCGATAGTGAAAAACATTTGGAATGGCACGGCTGATTGCACAACTGATCTCAACTGTATGCTCTGTTGTCCAAGATAAAAGAATATCGAACAAGCCAGCAGTGGCTTTTTTATTCTTAAATCGAAAGAAAAGTTCACAACCATGTGAGCTGTAAGCCAATGACTTTGAGACAGGGTGGAGCATTAATGACCATGACCTTGCTAATGACCAATTGTCTCATAACATATTCCTGTCAACATTGCTGCTCCCGTAAAATATGAATAATGTATGTACTGCTGTGTACAAACCAATAAATGTACTGCATGTTGATCATTTGGTAAAAGGTGAGACAGAAATTAGATGAGATGAAAAGGCAGTGTAAACATCCTGTTGGATAAGAAAGCTAAACGAGCAATATAAACCCTTAGAAGTGAGACGAGGAGACGGTCCTGGAATGAGGGAAACTACGGATACAGACGAGATTCTGTGGACGGATCTGGCGTGTGTTGACAAAGACAAGTGCCCCAGCCAAGCAGCTACATGATTAACCCTGTACTGGTGATCGGAGTCAGTGAGTCAGCGAGGAGGCAAAGGAGAGGAGGAAGAGTGACAGCAGAGGAGTAGGGGACGGGGACAGAGGAAGTGTCAGCGTTACTTTAGAAGGCAAAGAGAAACACAGGCTGACAGGTGAACCCGTGAGGATTGACCGGCCTGCATCCAGCTGTCAGCGAGAGCTCATCTGGCACCAGCAGAGCTTATGTGTCAAACAGGAGAAAGGACGGGAGGATCCCTGCATATGGACGCACATGTACAGCTGTGGCCCGGCCCCACACTAAGCGGCTTTAATGAGCAACATGCAACAACAACAGAGGACACAAGGACATGAGCGTGATTATCATCTCACACATGGTGGTGTTCAAGTGGTTGCTATGCCCCGCACAGTAAATCCTTTTTGAGAGCGAGCGCTGCTTGAAATCGGCATCCAATTCCAATTAACTGGATCTGAAAATTTGAAAAGGCGGTTGGAGATTTTGTGAAAAGAAATATTGATACATATTTTAGATGGCAGATGGCAGGAGGGAAGGAAACGCTGACCCTTAAACTGTTAATTCTTTTCGGCTACGGTTATATTTTTTAGAACAATTGTTCTGACACTTAAGGGGTTCTGAGAGCAATGGATCCATTCTCCCAAATGTACTGTGTCCATTACTCTGCATCCTATTATGGCCTGGCTGCCACAATACTGTCAAGTATTTAAAACGTGTGCTATGGAAAAAGAAAAGAAAAAGCCGACTTTGTTCATGATGCTTTTTAGCTCACACTTGACAGCTCCTGGCTGAGTGTGCACCTCAGTCTAGCTGATTCTCAAATTAAGTTGTGTATGCATTGGTGCTCACATAGAATAGCCTTTCACGTCACTGTTCATTACTTCTGTAATGGTCATAATATGCAGGTTTTGCACAATGATATGAAATGAAAGCTGAGTAGGGGTGGGAATCTAATGCTTTTATTCAGAACATATTCTGGATTCAGCAAATAGAAAAGCAGCTCTATTTTCCGTCAGACTTTAGTGCACTGGGTGTCAACCATTCACTTGTGTGTTTAGCCCCCTAAACTGCAGTAAAAAAAACATACCTGGCAGTCAGTGTTCTAGTACTCTACCTCATTTTTACTACGCCTCGTCTCAGTCTCAGACAAAGAGCACTCTGGGTTAAATTTGAAGACCGGTCAAGACCACAACTATATCACTAAATGACCTGTGCATTGTCTTAATTATTTGTTCACATCATTACTGGGAGCCCTCAGACACAAAAATTCACCTCTAATGCCTTTAGAGACATTTCTTATGGTGCATTTATACATATGAACATAAACGATATAGACATTATGGCAAGAACAGCAGTGAATGAAGAGAAATCTTCATTTGTTTTCTGCGGGTGTTTTAATGGAATGTGGATCTTTGAGATCATAATTATCATTATGCTTCAGGTTTGTATGTTCCACATTATATCATAAGTGTGTCATGCAGCAGGGGAATCGCACTGGCCTGGTCTTAGCACTATATGTTATATGTTATATATGTTATATGCACTATATGTTATATGTTTTTGCACTATGTTTATATGTCTTTGCACTATGTTTATATGTTATATGTTGTCTATTTTTTACTTTTTTTTTTTAAATGTGCACTATTCACTTTATGTTTCTGCACTATGTTTATATGTTTATATGTTGTTTATATGTTTATATGTTGTTTATATGTTATATGTTGTCTAGTTTAGATGTTGTTTATATGTTTATATGTTATATGTCTATTTTTTACTTTTTTAAATGTTGCACTATTTACTTTTTTTTCAGACAGTAGAGAAACATAATTTCAGGTCCTCTGTATGTTTGCACAATATGGAAGAAGTGACAAATAAAACTGACTTTGACTTGACTTTGACTTTAGTCTTCAATCGGTTTTGCCCTGCCTTGGTCTTGACTCTTAATTCATCTTTTATAAAGCATTGTTCCAACATGAACACTCATTAGTAACTCATTAGTATGCAACTCATAAACAGTTATAAATTCAGTTATAAATATAAATTCTTGATCAATAAACTTGACTATTATGCGTTTCATGATTGGGTTTTCATACTTTATAAATGATGGATTCCCCATTTGTAAATGAATCATTAAGGATAAATAGATGATTAATAAGACTATTTATAAAGTGATAGTAAATTACAAAAAAATATTAAAATGTCATTTATTCATGCATTTATTTATACATATAATGATTTAGATATGTGTTTTATAAACGTGTTTTAATACTGCAATTCATGATTAATTCAGGCAGTTACTATTAATTAGTTAAGTATTAGTTAAGTATGTTCTGTGAGCTCATCTAAAGTGTGTTGAATTTAAATCAGTTGTGTTATCATTTACTAACACTTTATAAATGATCTTATTAATCATCTATACGTCCTTAATACTTCATTTACAAATGGGGAATCCATCATTTATAAAGTATGAAAACCCAATCATGAAACGCATAATAGTCAAGCTTATTAATCAAGAATTAAACATTTATAACTGTGTTTATGAATTGCATACTAATGAGTGTTCATATTGGAACATTGCTTTATAAATAATGAATTAAGTGTTTATTCATGCTTTACTAATGCTAAATTGTGTGTACTTATTATAAAGTGCTACCGAAAATGTTAATTGCAATCATCTGTAAACGCAGTACATTACAGTTTTGTGTCTGTATACAAATAATTTAATTATGTGAGAATGTATGTAGCTTTAAGACAAGAATGCTGTGGTATTAAATGTACTCATAAAAAGAATAGAATAACTTTGTAAGATAACAAAAACACTGAACAGATTGAAAATTGACCACAAAAAAAGGACCGTTTCTTTAAATTATGAAACAACAAACAAGACCTGTACTAAATCTAAGGGAAAATATGCAATGATTGCCTTTTGCGTTATTGACTGGATTGTAATTTAATAACCACCACAACTGGCTGGAATGTCTAGATGCTTTTGTAAAGACAGAAGTTGGATTGCTCTGCTGTGCTATCGCTATGTCCCTTGCAGTGGGCAATGTATACAGTCTATGCTGGAATGATGGACTCAGAGAAGCACAAATACTGTTTGGCTAACTTGGCCAGAAACGGGAAGACTGCCTCTTGGGACCTCGGCAAGCTGAGGGGTTTCCAAGAGTGGCAGCTGGAAGGGCTCCATAAACGTCTCCAGCTCCTCTGCTGAGTTGCTGCCACATTCAAGTTTTACTCTGAGTGAATGTCTTATTCAATAAATCCACCAAAGCGGAAGATACTGTTTCTTTTCGGGCATGGTCGACATCTTAACCCTAACTTGATGATGATGAATTTAATTGTTCAGCATTGTCCTCAGCCCCATCCTGCAGCACTGGGAAAAAGGCAGAACATTTTTCTAACCAGATTCATTGTGATTATCCTTTATACAGTTCTGAGATGACATTAACACACAACTTTCAAATAAATGTACATTAATTACGTCTTGTAACACGTGCGCTATGCCTTTGTGTACATTCACCATTACAGTACCTATCTAGAATTATGATACACAATTATTAACGATAAAAAGTACGCTTTTGAATACAATTACCTTAAGTGCTGCATCTTCAGCAATCACATTGCATGTCCAGTTTATCTTGGGAGTAGAAAGTCACTGCCTAAACCTCGGGTTAAGGACACAGGCTAGTCACCTCATGCACAGTGGTGTCTTTCTGAGTCAACTCTATATGTGACACCAGTTTAGTTTCCTGAACAATTATTGTGCCACCAAAGCCTGTTTCTGTCATGAAGCGGTGGTGCAATCACTGACAAGTTGGTGTCCTCTCCTCGGACATGATGGTGGCCACTGGCTTGAGACCCTTTCGCCATCATCGGCTTTGGAGATGTCCATTTTGGTTAGTGTGCAAATGTCAACTGCACTTGTCCTCACCTTCGGAGAGAGGAGAGCAGCGCAAATAGCAGGTTGTTGTTCAAGGAATCTGTCCACCATGTGTGAGGCGCTATTCCATCTGGTAGAAACATCAGTCTTCAACTTGTGAGGCTGCAATTGCCGTGGCCTTTGTTTCTCCTCAGGGCATGATTAGCTGCGGTGATTCGCCTAATCTTTCCAAGCTTTGTGACGCAGAAGGTGGCTGCAGAATTCACTGAGCAGCTATTAAGGTTCATGCAAACCACTTCATGTGTTTGAAGCTGACCAGCTGTGCAGCCACGAGCATGTTAGCATCGCCATCAACAACATTTAGCAGCGGCCGTGAGATAACCAGTGGGGCACACTCGCATGCACTAAAAGCACACACGGATGGTCTGGCTACGTCAACAAAGCAAGGAGAAGCTTGTATAACAAAACACACACACACACAGGGAGATTTACTTCATTCTATTGGTCTGGTCAACATTACTCCACTATATCTTGACATAGCAAATAGTTGTTTTCAGCTATATCAATGTTCAGAATGCTAAAGACAGCTCCTATTCCTATAGATCAGCGGTCCCCAACCACCGGGCCGTGGTTTAAGTTACGGAGTAGACTGGACATAAAGAACACACGTCGGGTGATATTGTCTCCCGTCACCCCGAGATGGAACCGGCTCGTTGCAGAGAAACAAGCTCAGGGCTCCCACTAATTCGGCGTAAACATGAGTTGTATTTGATGCACTTTATAGTTGTCTTTATGCTGGTCATATCATTTTATTACGTCACATTTATCGGCCACACCGTGAAGGCCGGTCCGTAAAAATATTGTCTCAGACGAAACCGTTCCGTGGAGCAAAAAGGTTTGTGGACCGCTGCTATAGACGACTCAAGCTGCCAGTCATCTGGGAACAAGTGAAAGTGACCGAGTTGCTCATGATGACCACACAAAAGGTGAATGATTTGTCCCTTTGTCTCCCAGTAGAACTGCGTCACAAATGTCTCAGTTAAAACCTACTTGTGTGGTATAACTGGGCTCAACTGTGCGACTCATTTATCGAAATCCTGCTGTGCAGACACTGTTCAATTGAAATGAAACTTGCCACGGACTCTTTTATTCATCCAGATCCAAACTGTGCGTTAGTTTTGCAAAAAGATTGCTGACAATTGTCAATGAAGAATGGAGTAACGATGAGAACCCATAGCATTTCTAAAATACCTCACCTTCAACCAGAGAGATTATAAATCCAAAATGTCCCCAAATTTTAAATGACAACGGTGCAGATTCAATTACATTTTTCCTCACAGATAACACTGAGTTACACAAAAGCGTGTGTTTATAATTTACTGGATTAGACAAAGAACATGCATTCCCAACTGGTCATTTCATTTATATATTTTATTTATACTATACTACAATATAAATTACAATAGTCACAAAATGTCCAGTTTATTAGGTACACCGTGTGAGCGCAGGGCAGCCCCGCCTCCTTAAGCCCCGCCTCCTTGCAGTCAATGCGTGCAGGCGGCATGACAGGGAGCGGAACAGTGAGTGCGCGCTGATCGCACGCTATTTGAATGAAGTATCGATACTAAAAAAAATGCAAAATCGTATCGTTTTTAAATGTACGGGTACCGCCGTACCTTTTTAGTATCGATACACCGTGCAACATTAATTGTGGGTCAAACTAATACAGTCTAGCCCTGCAGCAAATATAACCTTCATTATGATGTTCAATTGTTTGTTAAATTATTGTTTACGGTCATTTTGTAGATTTTATAGTTAGAGGTGTAATAACAGGCTAAAAATTGGCATTCTGGGAAACAAAACCCAAGTTGTGACAAGAGTTGAATGGGCTGCTAATGCATTGAAGTTCGTAACATTACTGTGACAAAGGATTAATAGGTTGTTTTCAGACACCAGCTGGAGGACTTGCCCTCTTGGTCAGTAAGCCATCATTTGAAACAAAGACAGTTGGGCTGTAATTAGGTAATTAATGAGCAATGACAATGGATGCCTCTGTAAGCATTTATACAATGTTAGGGTATCCTAAGGTCACAGAGGATCCTGTTGAGAAGCTTGGCAGGCAGAAATGTACTTTTTTAGTTTTCCACCTACGATAGAGGGACTTGTTGGTCCTCTGTGTGGGCTATAAAATCGACAATAAAATCAAACCTTGGCTCAACGTTGGCTCTGAGCAGATCTTTACATGATCTTGCAATTTTTTCAGATTTAAAATGTACCTTTAAATATAAAAGATACTTCAGATATGTTTTGTTGTCGTTTGATTTTTTTGTTTTTCCAAGAAGGGGACCTGCAAGATTTAGTTTAGTTTCTTTCGTTCACACTTTGTCTTTGCAAACCCATCATCGGTGGAGAAAGTGTTTGGACAGCTTGGATTTTGCGCATTACACTTCTTGTACGATAGTCGACACTCATCGTGTCACAAATGTAGTATGCTACTTCTGGTGGAGCTTTGGAGCAGTGTGCCCTGTCTGGAAGGAACATACTGAGAGAATGAGGGACGCAGCAGTGGTCATGCTGGATCACGCTTCAGGAGCGGTTTGAATGGCCATGTTGGTAGTTTTCTTTTCTGCTGTGAAAACCTGTCACCATCGGAATCCATTGAGACTTGCTGAATTCAAACCGACTGCACTGGCTGTTTTCCCTCAGTAAGAAAGTGTTAATGCACCTTTCAAGTCAGTTACATAACACATCTTAATGCAGTCATGAATTTCAATTTCTCCTTTATACCGTTTGGAAATTCAGCCGAGAAAAAAGGACATCTCTAACTCCATCTGCAGGTATTGCAGTCTTCCGACAAATAATGAATCCCGCGCCAGCCTCTTTTCCAATTTGCCCCATGCTGTGTTAGGATTGCCATTGAACGTCTGTTTTCCAAAATTGACAAAAATGAGTTTGTCACACTCACATGCACCGCATATCTCAACTAGCAACTTCACCCAGTTTTGCAGAGTTAGAAGCCATTGCTTTAGCATTTGGTAGGGCTGGACGGTTACCAATGTCCAAATGTGCATTCACACCTTCCTTCACTAAGCCACTGTACTGCCATGGACTGTTTAATTACATTTTAGTTGAGTTGCTGAATGTCATTTTTAGTGTCATATTTTACTATGTCCATTACTTGAGTTTTATTGTTTTGTAAAGATGTTGTAACCCTATTCTTAATTGCTGACATTGTTAAAGTTTATTTTCATTTTGTTTAATTAATTAATTTATATATATATAAAATAGGGCTGTCAAGATTTTATATATATATATATATATATATAAAATCTTGACAGCCCTATTTTAAGAGGCCGTTTGCTGCTCTGTATCACAGAAGGACAGTGTGAAACTGTGCACTTAAAAACGTTGCAGGATAAAAGCAGATGGCACTCAACCGGTATTGTTCTTGCCATCTTCTGCATTAACTTTCTCTTCATACTCCTGGTAAAACACAGCCATTAGCAATGTACTGAAAACGCCCAGCACATATCCAAACACAGCTAGAAACACTCACATAAAAGTGAATAAGGAATAGATAATGTGACCTGGCTACTTACGCCGTGTCTACACAGAAAGTGTTTTCCAGTCGTCTCACACGTCTGACAGAACAGATACACTTCCTGTTGGGCTCTGAATCCTGCCAAATCGCATGTGACCACTCAATACTGAGCCTAAATGTATCTTGTGTAGACACAGACAGAACCCTGAAGCTGCTGCTCTGCTAATGTGCTGCCTAAGATGTCTTTATTTGCTGTACTTTTGTCAAATACCAATTATACTGACATATTAGAGACATTCAAGGTATAACTGCTTCAGGTTAAACACATTATCCCATACATAATTGTTTGTAGCTTTAAAGTCATGACAAAACCCACCTGCTTTAATGCAGGTTAACACCCATGCCACATATCAAATACACAATTTTCTTTCCTGCCAGCTTTGTCTCAGTGGGCCCTCACACCAGGATAACACAATCAGACTCAGCAAATCTGTTTACCCAGGTGAACCCACCATCTGGCAAATGGATGTGTGCCAGCAGGTAGTCCATGCTAAGTTGTTAACTTCTGCCTTGCATTAAACCATCAGTTACATATAAGATGGGAAGTTCATCAATTCAGGATATTTCAAATATGAGTTTCGTTAGGCCGATTACAGTCAGAAATCTAACTGCTACAAGCACGTCTGTCCAGCTGCTGGTCAGCGGGTCATGTGACCGGCAAAATGCAAACAAAAAAGCCTGCTATGTTACACATATTGCATCTCAACAGAAAACGTTTGCCACTTTCTCTCAGACACTGAGTATCTGTCAAGGCTCACTTGGGGGACAGTACCATAACTCATTTAAAGCTGCTATTTTCATCCATACCACAATACCAATACTTTTGACATTTATTTTATTTAAAAAAAAAAGATCCTCTGACATTTAAAAACATTTATAAATGTTGACAAGTCGGCAATATTAATAATCTAACACTTAATTGATCCTGGTGACAAGTATTACACTTATTTCTCAGTGCCATTGACCTTCATTGTGGGCAAAAACTAAATCAACAAATCTACATACCGACTACACTGTTACCGACTGGGTGTCATATTCTTGATTACCATATACTGTACATGGCCAAAGTTGAATGATTAAGAGAACACCAACAGTGCATTATTATGTCATTATATCAATCTACATATTCTGTTTGAGTAACCATTGCTAACCAGAAAATTACTGAAATTAAACTATCTATCTAGATAGATAGATAGATAGATAGATAGATAGATAGATAGATAGATAGATAGATAGATAGATAGATAGATAGATAGATAGATAGATATGTGACTCATTTGTAAAGAGTCCCATCTTCAGTAGGAACATATGGGCTTTGAGCTGAATGCCAGAGCAATGGACAGGGAAGACGGAGAGAATAGAGGGACGGTCTAACACGTTATTGTATGTTTTCCATTGTCAAAAAATCCCATGAAAAACGAGACCTACAAAATAATGCAAGCTCTTTCCTTTCATCTAATTTCACTGAGTGTTTGATGCAACGTAAAATGATTGGCCTGGTCCTGTGGATCAGCTCTGGAGCCTGGACATCCCTAGTTCCTAGTACTACTTTCAGACTGGGTTATGGCCTACGAGGTTGCAAAAACAATCTGGGTTGTTAAGCTGCTGATGCTGCTGAGTTAATAGACTGTTCCTGCTCTCAATGCTACAACATTATATAGCAGGCTTGGGAGCAATGAGGGAAAGGTGCCATCGGGGAAATAAGCTGCAAAAGAGAGCTGCAGACACCACATACACAACTGCATGCCTCAACTTAACAAGAAGCTGTACAGAATTTTCTTCCTAAAAATTGATGAGCAGAACAGACAGAATCTTGTATTACCTGCCAGTGTCAATGACAGACGATTAAAGGACAGCTTTAATCACTTGTTTGTTGTTATTAGGTATTCTAATTTCACCAAACCGGGTTGGGAAAAAAAAAAAGTAGTTAAAGCTTGCCATATTTTCCTTAATACAAACTAAGAACGACACATGGACGGTCATTATTTGTGGGGTTATCGAATATGTAAACTTACGTAGAAGCAGAAACGACAACAAGCAGAACTTATGTTACAGCCAGGCAACAAGCTGCGCCTTCTTTGCATTGAACAGGCAGCTCAATTAGGATTAAAAAAAATGTAGCCGACAAAAAGAGACAGAAAAGTGGCATCATAACAAATGACCAGTAAATGTTCCAAACAAAACAAACTACAACAGTGGACACAATTTCAATAATCCTGCTTTCACTCTGCAAAGAACCAACAGGCATAGATGGTTGGAGAGGCACAAAAACTGCAGCCCCAGAAATGGCTCTATAATCAATAGCTTCCCAGGCCACTTGTTAAAAATGCCATTTCCATCTCCAACTCGCTGAGAGGGCCCTTTACCAGGAAAGAGCCACATATCATTCTCTCCAGACAACTGGCTGGATGAAAAATAGCGGCCCACTGTCACTGACCAATATTGATTATGAGTGAAAATGTGATCATTTTGTATTAACTCACCCCTCGGTGCCCCGTTCTGTCAGGTTTGCAGGTGAAAATTAATGTTTTTTTATATCATGCTTAGCAAAAATACGGCTTGTTTCTCATTTTAGCCTCCAGACAAAGAGGTGTATGCCAATCACAATAATGTAATAGCTTCCACGAGAGAACATGATGATATGAATTAGATTAAAACCATTATTTAACACCTTTGTTCCTACTTTAAAGATATTTATTATTGCCCATGACACTACTTTAATGAAACTCCAGGTTTGGCATTTAAAATATCAATTTCTGATGATTAGAGTTGTCATTGTTAAAAAGAAAAAAATGTGTTAGAGGGAGCTAGCCAATTGAACTGTCTTTCTCTATAAAAGGTCTAGAACAGGATAATGCTTTGTGAAACAATGTGTGAATGTATGATATTGACTGCCCATTGACTGATAATTGAAGCCCAGCAATCAAGAGGAAAACATTTTTGTTTTACATCATTTAAACATTCTGGTACAAATATATATATATATATATATATATATATATATATATATATATATATATATATACTCTCACCTAAAGGATTATTAGGAACACCTGTTCAATTTCTCATTAATGCAATTATCTAATCAACCAATCACATGGCAGTTGCTTCAATGCATTTAGAGGTGTGGTCCTGGTCAAGACAATCTCCTGAACTCCAAACTGAATGTCAGAATGGGAAAGAAAGGTGATTTAAGCAATTTTGAGCGTGGCATGGTTGTTGGTGCCAGACGGGCCGGTCTGAGTCTTTCACAATCTGCTCAGTTACTGGGATTTTCACCCACAACCATTTCTAGGGTTTACAAAGAATGGTGTGAAAAGGGAAAAACATCCAGTATGCGGCAGTCCTGTGGGCGGAAATGCCTTGTTGATGCTAGAGGTCAGAGGAGAATGGGCCGACTGATTCAAGCTGATAGAAGAGCAACTTTGACTGAAATAACCACTCGTTACAACCGAGGTATGCAGCAAAGCATTTGTGAAGCCACAACACGCACAACCTTGAGGCGGATGGGCTACAACAGCAGAAGACCCCACCGGGTACCACTCATCTCCACTACAAATAGGAAAAAGAGGCTACAATTTGCAAGAGCTCACCAAAATTGGACAGTTGAAGACTGGACAAATGTTGCCTGGTCTGATGAGTCTCGATTTCTGTTGAGACATTCAGATGGTAGAGTCAGAATTTGGCGTAAACAGAATGAGAACATGGATCCATCATGCCTTGTTACCACTGTGCAGGCTGGTGGTGGTGGTGTAATGGTGTGGGGGATGTTTTCTTGGCACACTTTAGGCCCCTTAGTGCCAATTGGGCATCGTTTAAATGCCACGGCCTACCTGAGCATTGTTTCTGACCATGTCCATCCCTTTATGGCCACCATGTACCCATCCTCTGATGGCTACTTCCAGCAGGATAATGCACCATGTCACAAAGCTCCAATCATTTCAAATTGGTTTCTTGAACATGACAATGAGTTCACTGTACTAAAATGGCCCCCACAGTCACCAGATCTCAACCCAATAGAGCATCTTTGGGATGTGGTGGAACGGGAGCTTCGTGCCCTGGATGTGCATCCCACAAATCTCCATCAACTGCAAGATGCTATCCTATCAATATGGGCCAACATTTCTAAAGAATGCTTTCAGCACCTTGTTGAATCAATGCCACGTAGAATTAAGGCAGTTCTGAAGGCGAAAGGGGGTCAAACACAGTATTAGTATGGTGTTCCTAATAATCCTTTAGGTGAGTGTATATATATATATATATATATATATATATATATATATATATATATATATATATATATATATATATATATATATAGCTTAAAGGCGTAGGTGTTTTTTCACACCTAATTTAGTTATAGTACATGTCAATCAAACTGTGGTGAATTTAGCTGTTTGGATCAGTTTGTTTAGGTCGGTGTGAACGCTGTCAGTTAAAATGTGGTCTGGATTAAACCACCTGAAAAGGAAGATATCGGCCCGCATCCAAGAAGACTCTGCTTAGTTTGGGGTGTGAAAGCACAACAGACCAATTTCAGAATTTCAAAATAACCAATGTGTGATTTTAGCACAAATTTCAGAAAGCTATAGTAACATTAGATCCATCTGTGAATAAAGTAATCTTGTAAGCGATTTGGATAAATAGCATACATATGTATGCAAATCATTTGGTAATACAATCATACATCCGTGAGTGAAAATGAGTTAAAACTAGAGGGGTGCACTCAGTGGGGTGCAGATCTCCACCAGGTGTCTCTGCAACGACTAACACAGTCTAGACTGCAAAGTGTATCAGACGGGTTTTTCACTCGCACGTCTCACACAACAGATACGCTCTCATTTTAACCGATGCAGATGTCTGCACACACTCTGTTCAGGCGTCTCAGCTCCGTCTCACAGACGTAACCAGGACTTAAAGCGTTTATTTGGGCTTCGAGTCAATGTTTCCGACATTGCGCGTGTAAGAATGAGCCTGATGACCAATATAAAAAATAAATTTAAAAAAGAGGCACAGAATAACTGGTCACAGACAAAGAAAGGTGTGGTGTGCTTGTGTCCTACTCTTTGTATTTTAGCAGTTCCTCCTTAAAAAGTTAATGAATTGTACATTAGGCTGAACTGCAGTCTTAACTAATGATGTTCATAATTCGTTTTTCTTTTTGAGACACCAAAGAAGATTAATAAACACATAAGATGCATTAAATTGCTGTAGGAACGGCTGTCAAGTAACAAAATGTGTTTTTTTCATATGGGTCCATGTAACGCTAATGATGCATGATGGTTGAGAAAATGGTCAAATATGTGAGTTGTTTTGTCAGTCTATGTGACTACATGTTTACTCCTCTTGGTTTGAGCCAGTGTGAATATAAAATAGAGTGAACTAAAAAAGGCAACAATGAAAGATATGTCCTTAATCCTGATCAAAAGAACCAAACTAAAAAGGTGTGAGAGCAACCTTGAACATGTTACAAAATCCAAAATATAGATAGAACTAAGGGGGCAGATAATTGCATTCTGTTCACACTAAACTCTACTACTCCCTCCCCACACGTGTAAATACAGCACATATATTATGAGCACAAAAGGAACTTCATTTCTTTGTTTCAAAACCAAAATTGTTTGTTTTATAATGTTAATCATACAGCAATAAAAGGGAAGCAAATGAAAAGAAAGACTGAATATAACCGTGTCAGCATGATAGGAGAATAAAGGCTGCACCAAACTCATTTTGGATGCAGCGTGATTGGCCCCCTCTCAGCCCCTTCTTAGCAGGGCGATTGGGGTTCATAATTACAACAAAGCCCACGGACAAATGCACAAACCTTTGCCACTTTGTTCTTATTGAGGGCACATTTCCACAAAGGCAAAAAGTCATAAATATTGCCCTATAGGAAAATACCCACTGGTGTTTTATTAGTTTGAGTATTTCTTTCCCTTTTTCCTATTGAAAATTCAATAAATCCAATTCTCTCATGGTGTCACACTCAAACTGCCTTGTGCAGCTTATCCTTGCAGGCATTTTGTCCCAATCTCAGACACTGGCTAGTCAAGCGATGGCTACAGCAGCGATATTACACTCCGTGTCACACATCACAGACGTTATCAGGCCTCATAAGCACTTATTTTCCAGATGTAATGCATTAAACATGGGGAAAAAAAAGAAGTAATATCTTTTGTTTGTTTCAGAGCAGAATCCATATGAAAATGTAATATATGGTTCTTCTTGAGGACAGAAATAGTGTCTATACCAGTCAACAAAAGCACAATTTAATTAAAATGAAAGCTGAGGTTAACATTTTCCATCATTTTTTCTCACTGAGTATGCATGTTCTTCACTGAAGGCAGACTCGGAGACTGTGTGAAATGATGAAAAAAGACTGCGCTGTAGTTGATAAAGCCTGGGAGAAGGAAGGACACAAGAAGGACTTTAATATTTTTGAGAGTTCAATCATTCTTCCTCAGCCTGTGACGGCTGGGTGACATTGTGTTGAAATGTGCGTGGTTGGAGGTGCCGGCTCTGTCAATAGTCAGGTATATCAACTGCACAGACGTAATCCCTTCTCAGGCTGCTGGGGAGTCACTGCAGTTGTCAGGATGCTGCGCCATACAAATGCACTGGATTACCCAGCGTACCTAGCAGCAGCAAACAGATGTCAGAGAACACCGCACTGTCAATTTCTCTAGACAGGTGGGAATCGCTCTTCAATCGGCGGTACTGTAAATCAGGTGTGCGAGTGAATTACGGTGTATTGAGACAAGTCTGTAGGTAATATCTACTGTCTTTTCATACTGCGATGTTTAAAAGGAGGGATTAATCGTATAGTCATGTTACCATCAAAGGGCAATTTGACACCATGCTGAAATATACATTCTGTAGCTTTTCAGGTTAAAGTTTGTTGCCCATTCAAATTGTATTAATTCATATCACACAAGAGCTGATCAAACAATGCTGTCTGGTTGTATTGAACGCATCCAGAAAATATTTCTACATCACTGCAACAAGGTGAGATCTTCAAATCACTGGAATTAAGGTGTGAACAATGTTTACATTTGTTACCTTTCAAATCAGTATAACGAAAAATGGAAGAAGTCTGTCTATTTTGTTCTTTGAATTTTTTCTTCAACAAACGCTCAACCGATTGACTTCACACTTGGCGGGTGTATTGCTGACATATTTATTAGCAGTGCGGTGTGTACACACTCTGTATTGTAATGAGAAGGGACCCCTATTAATTGTCACAACGCTGAATGGCATGCTGGGTACAGATCGTGCTGTACGTCGATGTTCATGTGACCTTAACGTCTATTATCTAGCATTGCTATGGGATGTGACTATGTCATAGCAGGAGTATTGCTCAGGACTCAAGGAAGCGCACTGTTGAGTGTGACGTTCTGAGAGGAGAAAGGTGCCAGCAGCAATACCGGGGGCCGAGCTAGAGGTCGCTTCCGAATAGGCCCGTTTTGAAGTCTCTGCAGAACTATCCCTGGTCCAAGGATGGAGGATATCAGGGCCAAAGTGCCCAGTCATGTCAGAGGTTCAAGTCAAGCCTGAAGCCTTACTGACCAGAGAGATTATATTAAGCAGGAACTATATCCCTCACACATTCACCAGCTGGTGATACATAGATGAACTCATGAAGCAATGGATGAGCTGGGCCGACTTACTGCAAAATGACACCAGCAGACCTCTGATATCTAACATGCTTACTGCTTTGATAGAGGCGGTTGATACCGAGGAGTGACATTTCTGGGTGGTTGAAAGACATAAGGAAGCATGGCCAATGGAGTTTTCAGTGTCACACTGCATAACTCGAAAGGCTTAAAATAAATAAATAAATAAATCATAAAATTACATTAAAAAATGTCATTGTTTGTGTGCAAAGTCTGAGCTTTGAACAGAAGTGCAAACTCCACAATGACAACACTATCAGCAACCCACCAGAATCTCATGAGCCCATCACAATCTGTGACAATGAGTTCTGGCCAAGAACGTCAGGCTATTTTTTTCCCCCCTCAACTCTTTTTCCTCTTTTTTCATTTCATTTGGCTTGGCATGCCATGAAGTAAAGTCTAATTAAACAATCAAGCCCATGCAGTCCCATTACCCCTCTGTCCTATTGACTTTGTCACAGCACTCATCCTTTCCTCAGTATAAACTCCCATGTCTAATGCCAGCCGGGGAGAAGGGCTGTTGTCACACACTGTTTGTCCCTCTATCTTTCTTCGTCCCTGTGAGCAGAGTCAGCATCAAAGCAGCGGGCGTACTGAGCTCTGAGAGAGCGTACCAAAGCTTTGAGTGTTGAGTTTGAGCTAAACTGCTGAGCACAAATATCGCTGAAGTTGTATTGCAGACTGTCATCTCTAAAAGTGTCTTTAAATGACTTTCTCTTGATGTAGTGGATGCAATAACTTTGCCATTTGACACAGCACTTAACCAATAGCAGGGCGCAAGGAAAGTTACAACCTGATACAAAGAAAAGTAAACTATTCTAGAACTATTCAATAGCAATGTCACTCCCAGTATATATCAACCAAAGTATAACGTTTTAATACAAAGATATGTGTGTCTACTCTGACCAACATTTTTCTATTAACTACAGTCAGGTCCATAAATATTTGGACATTGACAAATGTTTCATTATTTTGGCTCTGTACACCACAACAATGGAGTTGAAATGAAAAAAATCAAGATGTGCTTTAAGTGCAGACTTTCCGCTTTAATTTGAGGGTATTTACATCCAAATCAGGTGAACGGTGTAGGAACTACAACAAATGTATAAGTGGCCACCCCGTTTTTAAGGGACCAAAAGTAATTGGACAAATTAATATAACCATAAATCTAAATCGTCACTTTTAATACTTTGTTGGAAATCCTTTGCAGTCAATGACAGCCTGAAGTCTGGATTCCATAGACATCACCAGACGCTGGGTTTCGTCCCTGGTGATGCTCTGCAGGCCTCTACTGCAACCGTCTTCAGTTCCTGCTGGTTCTTGGGGCATTTTCCCTTCAGTTTGGTCTTCAGCAAGTGAAATGCATGCTCAAGTGGATTCAGGTCAGGTGATTGACTTGGCCATTGCAGAACATTCCACTTCTTTACCTTAAAAAACTCCTTGGTGAGCTCAGCAACACCAAAAGACCCGGAAGACCACGGAAGACAACTGTGGTGGATGACAGAAGAATCATTTCCCTGGTGAAGAAAAACCCCTTCACAACAGTTGGCCACATCAAGAACACTCTCCAGGAGGTAGGTGTATCTGTGTCAAAGTCCACAATCAAGAGAAGACTTCACCAGAGTAAATACAGAGGGTTCATCACAAGATGTAAACCATTGGTGAGCCTCAAAAACAGGAAGACCAGATTAGAGTTTGCCAAAAAAACATCTAAAAGAGCCTGTACAGTTCTGGAAGAACATCCTATGGACAGATGAGACAAAGATAAACTTGTACCAGAATGATGGGAAGAGAAGAGTATGGAGAAGGAAAGGAACTGCTCATGATCCAAAGCATACCACCTCATCAGTGAAGCATGGTGGAGGTAGTGTTATGGCGTGGGCATGTATGGCTGCCAATGGAACTGGTTCCCTTGTATTTATTGATGATGTGACAGCTGACAAAAGCAGCAGGATGAATTCGGAAGTGTTTCGGGCAATATTATCTGCTCATATTCAGCCAAATGCTTCAGAACTCATTGGACGGCGCTTCACAGTGCAGATGGACAATGACCCGAAGCATACTGCGAAAGCAACCAAGGAGTTTTTTAAGGCAAAGAAGTGGAATGTTCTGCAGACTTCAGGCAGTCATTGACTGCAAAGGATTTTCAACAAAGTATTAAAAGCGACAATTAGATTTATGATTATATTAATTTGTCCAATTACTTTTGGTCCCTTAAAAAGAGGGTGGCCACATTTGAATGTGTTGTAGTTCCTACACCGTTCACCCGATTTGGATGTAAATACCCTCAAATTAAAGCAGAAAGTCTGCACTTAAAGCACATTTTGATTTTTTCATTTCACTTCCATTGTTGTGGTGCACAGAGCCAAAATAATGAAAAATGTGTCAATGTCCAAATATTTATGGACCTGACTGTATATCTTGCTTTGTGTGAAATGTAGTCAGTTTGATTCAATAACACAAAGGATGTATGGTATAAACTGAACTAAATGAAAAATAACTTTAAAATCAAGCAGTGAAAAAGTCACAAAACGTGTAAGGTGGGATGTGTATACTCAAAGTGAAGACGTCTGGACAGCATTGTGAGCGACTATGTTACCAGTTGATGTGTTTTGTGGACTTGGAAAAGACTTGCATCCATGTCCCACGAATAATTCTGTGGGAGGTTGTGCAGGAATATGGGGTATCGGGGTCATGCTACAAGCCATCCTGCCCTTGTATAACCAAAATTAGCACTGTGTCCGTATACTCTGCACAAAGTCAAACACGTTTCCAGCGGGTGTTGGCCTCCGACCAGGATGTTCAAGGGGGAAGCAGGTGTCTGTTTTGCAGACCTCAGAACTGCCTCTTTGCTCTTTGCAGTTGATGTGGTTCTCTTGGCTCCATCAGAACATGACCTTCAGCACACAGTGAGGCGGTTTGCAACTGAGTGTGAAGTGGTCGGGATGAGGGTCAGTACATCCAAGTGCGAAGCCATAGTCCGGGAGACCAAGACCTAGAGATGGGACCGATCTGATCCAGTATCGTTATAGGGTTCAGATATGACGCAATTCATGTATTGGACCGAGGATACTGATCCACGTAAATATGCAATATTGGTGGAGAATGTGCCTTCGGCGGTGTTATGCCTGCAAAGAAGCTAGTTAGCTGCGCTAGCGTCTATTTAGCATGGAGGTTGAGTGGCTGTTCAAAAACAGAACAGGAAACAAGATACAACACATTACTATCATTTATATATTTCAACAGTAGCAGCCCTCCAGCTCGAAACCAGGCAAACATGGCCGACATGCCGTTTATCTCATCACAGTGACGGTCTTCCGGCTTGTTTACAAACAATGAGAGTCCATTTGACGTTACTTTTAGCAAGTAGTAATATTCTAGTTTGTCGTATGCAACTCTGCATGATAACCATAGAAACCTCTCTCCACCTCTAGCGTTTATTTACTTACTTGATTACTTGATCAAAATCAATTTGTTTAAAAGCCACCCCACACACTATCTTTAACAAGCATATTTAAGAAGCAGCCACGCATGTCTTTGTTCTCATTTCACATGCTTTTTTTTTATAGTGTAAACATTTATTTCTCAACACGGTTGTTACACTTTAAAATATTTACATTGAAGACCTTACGTATGATTTGTTAATTTGTCATGGCACTCTTTCTAACTCTTGTATAGAAATCTACCGACTACTACTTGATATCTGCTGTGTAATTGATGTTTTCAAAAGCTTTTCAATACGTTCAAGGAGTTACCATAACAATTTGCACTCTACAATGTGTGTATGTGAAGCATAGTAAACCTAAAGCTCAAGTACCTTGCTTTGGAACCCATACAGTGACCGACTTCTACACCATTGGTTGAGGTGCAGCTAGTCTGCGGCGTCGCAGCTTCTAATGACTGCCGGTTAGTAGTGGGTAGCCTTTTTTTCTACAGATGTGTGATTCATAATAAACCTGCTGACGACTGTGCCTAATAACAGTTTGGGATGATGAAACGATCAGTTTAATAACGCAGCATGTGATCCTTCAGTCCACGACTGATATAAACTGACTCTTCATTTCTTCTACCACAGTTTACAAAGACATTTACAGCTTCTGTACACAAACCTGTCTGTGTAAAGCTAAATTGTGTTTGTGAGCAATGCTGGCGCTTACCATGCGGTGACACAAAGTTTACCTTTCGCATGTTGACTATACATTTTAACAGCGTGTGCTTTCCATTTCCTGGGAAATGTTCCACACCGATCATGAAACTCTGAGCCTCTGCGGAGAGTAGAAGTGAGCTCCCCCTCCTATTGCAAGCGATACCATATATTTTTCATATATTGGGGACACAAAAGCATATAACTATTTTAAAATACGATCACAGCATTCACAAGGCTCCTCATATACTTCAGAGTAAAAACCTATGGTCTACTTGATGGTACTGACGGTGCACTGTACAATCCCAATGCAGCCTGATGTGACATCACATCTCAATCCACAGTGCTGTAATCTGTTTACCTGTGCAAAGCTGTGTGTGAGCTGAGCGCCTTCTACCGACACTGTACACATGCTGCAATACGCTGCAACCGCGGTGAAGGTGTGCCATGCTCACGGTAGGGTGGGACACTTTTAGGTGCTACAACTGTACAAGAGCAGTAATACAGGTGTTGTAAGTGTTGTTTATGGAACAGCGTTCATGGTTACTACATTTTCGGCTCCCTGTCTGTCAGCTGCCATATTTTGTGCTAAAAGCGTGCAGCGGTTGCAGACCACACCCTGTCTCTCTCAGCAGTGGCAGTGAGTATGCACACGTGCCAGCCCTGGGCATCAGCAGAGAGATGGGGTGGAGGGCTGAGAACACTCAGTCGTACTACTCAGGATGGATGTTTCCCATCATGCAGCTCAATCAGCCGCCCAATGATTCATTTCACAGACACTTGGGTAATTATAGGAGTCTGCTCTTCCCCTCTGGGGATGAAACTGCATGAGCGCAGCCAGGGCGGAGAGTAGGGGGTGGGGGGTGTTTGGCGGAGGAAGCAAAGACAGAGTGAACGAGTGAAAACAAAGAGACAGGAATGACGAGGTTGAAGATGGAGTACGAGATGTAGTGAAATTCATTTAACTGGTGTCAACGATCTTGTTCAGGAAAACCAATATTTTCAGTGACTCCACGGTGAAGCAAACTAATCACTGCTGTTTGAGTCTCGTAAACCATTTACAAGTAATGTGACATAACAAAAGCAATGAAAATATACAGTATACGACCTTTTAAGGTGCAGCGTAAAACAAAGGCTGTAAAAAAAAAAGGGCGATATGGTGGGGCATGAATAAAGATATAAGATACTAAAAAGTGCCTGTGAAGAACACAGGCGATGGCAAGTGTGCAAGCTCCCCCTATTGGTGAAACTGAAAAGGCATTTTTTTTTTTTTATCACATACCTCAGCATATAGAGGGACATTCAATGGCATTTTAAGCTCAGACATCCACTCAGCAAAACAATGGTATGCTTTTTATATTAAGAATGTTTCTAACACAAGCAGCAACTAAGCAAAGAGGAAAAAAAAAAAGACATTTTCATTAACTTAATAGTCTTTTAGTCTTTATTGAGTTCAATGGAGTGTAAAGAGTATTTATTAAGATGACAATAATTGCATGGAAAGGGTGCGGAGAGAGAGAGAGAGAGAGTGCTTGAAAAAGTTGTGAGAGCCATTTCAAATCGTTGAGCAGTGCAAAGGACGTAAAGGGAGCATTGATTCTGTTGTGTTCATTTCCAAATGAGAAATATTCAGTGGGTATAGTGTATATTTAAGCGTATCAGATTGAGCTGGCTGGCTAATTCTGCTCAGTGGACTGTTCATAGCTGATAATAGTCAAGGATTTCACTTCCATATGAATCATGTGGAGCCATTACAGTTGCAATGCCCAGTGCTTGAAGGAATCTGTATACCAACTGAAATATTCAGTCCCATTAAACCAAAGCCAAAAGTCACAAGTGTCTTGAGGAAGACATTAAAATACAGACCTGCTAATCATTGTGAGACAATTAGAGTCAGTACACAGTATACATGATTTGTAATAAAATCCTAATCTAGAGCTAATTTCAGATATAAAAATGAAAATCATATTACACAAGATACTAACAGAAAACATAATTGCAATCCATTTTGGTCAAAACAGTCAAAAATGTATTACAGCTTTGTAGACAAACATACATTAAATGTTTTAAATATACGCAAACAAAGTTACTTCAATATGGAACTGTAATAGTTTGCTAAGCAAATCTTAACATCTGCATGTTCTTGCTATACACAATAGCCACTGTATTAGGTACAACTGTCCAAATTCTACCTTTACAAGGTTTATAATGTTTTGTTTTAACATTGTTGGAACTGTAAACATTCAATGATGGATTCATTTTGGAGGTCATAGTTAAAGTGTTGTTGTACTAGACTACAATATATGAGTCTTGTAACGACCATACCTCATGCAGGTGCTGCATGAGGTATGGTCTACAATGTAAAGAAAAAACGCTGTGTATTTCCTGTGTTATTATCTCTACCACAGTCAACCTACGCCCAAACTTCCTTGAGGTGCAATGTGTAAGATCGAGAGAGGGTTTTGGTTTTAAACGCACAAAAAAAAAGAGTGGCGATGGTGAGTCACTGTAGCGTGCAGTCTTATTCCAACATGAGCGGACGAAGAAGTAGAGCTGCCCCGATGGCTTGTCAATCATGTTGAAGTTAAGCGCAGATAGTTTGTTTATTGGATTAAATACAACTACACAATCGAACACAACTAGTATTTGCATTACGTGAGACCACTGCAACGAAAACAGGGCGGGAAGCAGCTCTGGGAGACGGACCTTCAGTTAGCTGTTAGCTGTAGCCACTCAGGGGGGACTGATCCCGCCTCCTCTAGCAGGGACGACGGAACAAAAAGTACCAGTCGTTGTTTTATCATTTCTGCTACTTCGAATTAATACAATAAACTAGCTAAATGTACACGGTTACTAACACAGTAAACATAATATAGGCCGACACCACATGTGAACGTTAGAAGTTAGCAGTGTTATTTTTATCCGGCACTCAGAGCGTCTGCAGTTTGGTTGAATTTTGCTTGATTGGTTGAATCTTTCTCTGCTGTTAGTTCATATTTTGATTTTTTTTTTTTTTTATAACTGATGTGACTGAAGTGAAATGCTGCCCCCTACTTGTTTGGGTCTCCTTTAAGCATTTTATAACCATGGTGTGACTCTATTTTTATAGCCTGAGTGCTGTGTTAAAAAATGTGATGCTTTGTTAGAAATTCCAAGGCTATGGAGAGCAGGTGCAGGGCCATTGTGACAAGCACAATTTATCGGCTGCTCCCAAGCAAGGGAAAACATTCAATAATGTGCTGGGAAGATTAATCCATCCCCCACACGGGGCTGGGCTCACAGGGTGCGGCGACAGAGGTAATTTACAGATGCAGGTAGCTCAACTCAGCAGTTAATTCCTTTAAAGTTGTAAAATACCTGTATATTAGCAGGTCCAATCCATTTAATGAAACTTTAAACGTCACATACTGACACCATCATGAATGGCTGCCACGCAGTCCAGACATTGCGACTTTCCTTCCGCCCGTTGTGTGTTTTTAATGAGGTATGTGTTGGTATGCGAGTGGACAAAGGCCAGGAGAACGATAGATGGCTTTACAAATGAGAAAAACACTCAGGTAAACCTCAAATTGTTTCAGTAAACCATGGGAGTTTGCCTTGCTGAAGACGACAATGCAAGTTTCTGCTTTTTTTTTTCCTGAGGGAGGATAGGATATAGGAGGGTGGGTCATTGACAGGCAGGAAGAGCAGCAGGCAGTTAGACAGACATGATGTACAGCCCTGCATAATCAGCTCTCAGCCCCATTAATCTGAGCAGACTGCAACACTTGATGAGACTGTGATGCATTTGGTGAGAGGTCCCTCCCTCAGGTGTCATTTTGAAGAACTGTGTCAACGCTATCGCCAGAGCAAGAGCCCAGTCACGCAGCCACGCCCCTTTCCACAACACCATCAGGCTCAGAGGACAAACACTCCGAGGACATCTGGATTCTTACCACTCCGGCAGCACAGCTAAATATATAATCACACTGGTGAGCACACACACACATAAAAAAGCATCACCTGGTGCAAGCACAGGTACTGGGTCTCATTTCAAATATCAAACAGATCTCCTTAATGATTGTCTCTCCAAGGACATGCAGTGGTATGCCTAAATCCTGAGTCCACAGCTATTATGGCAACAGGATCAGGAGAGAATGCGCTCTGGGCTCCTCTCAAGGGAGAAAGGGCATTACACAAGAGTACACAATGCAGGGGTCATTGTGTAGGATGACAAGGTGCACTGGACCTTTTCCTATGCAGCTTTAACTCTTCCCTCAAGGCAGGCAAAGCCACAATAACATGTTCCATTATAGCTGTCGGTGTTTATTCCAGCTAGTCTAGTAAAATCTCAGCCGCAAACTGTTCATCTAGTTTTCCTTACTGGGGGTATGTGGCTGACCTTTATTTCTGACTATCTGCTGAGGAAGATGATGTGAAAAGAAGCTACTGAATGGACCTTGTGGTGAGTCAAGTCAACATGAACAAGAAGTCCATAGAGGAGTACTCCAGCAATTTAGTGTTGAACTTCAACAAAGAAGAGAGGCTTGCAGCAGACACGTTTATTGACAAAAAACAGATAGTAAAACTGAAGCAGCAGAAGCAGAGTTATCCTGACTTGTATTCCCTCGTGTTAGTCCAGCTCTACAAACACTGGATCCTACATTGCCCATAATACAACTCGGTAGCATCCTTGTTTAGACTTCCACTGCCTGGTAAACACCAAGACTTTCAAACGTCATGCCACGGTTTGTAACACAGGCGTTCTGTTAAAAATCTGTAGTCTCCAAGCCAAAACTGAGATAACCCTAATAATGCCATCAGGGATGATCAGGAATGATGCAACTGGGTAAAGTCCATCTTGAGATGGTGTGACACAATCAAACGCTCCAGAACAGCTACTAAACAGACCTTGTGATGGCGAGATTGAACAAAATCTCTCTCTCTCCTCCCTTGAACTTCTGGCTACTGTTTGCTTGTGAAGCCGGTGATCTAGTAACTGAAGCACTCTCTGCAAGTCTCTCTGGGTAAGAGTGTCAGCTAAATGACAACAATGCATTAAAATGCAATTTCTTTGCTCTTATTCAGTTCTCCAGGGAGACCATCTAAAGGGCACAACCTCATAACACAAACTCTTTGTCACATTTATCTCATTTTTCCTTCTGTAACATTGAATAAACATTATTGTCACAGTGATTGTAGCTAGGGGGGAAAAAAGGTGCTGCTTCTGGGAAGCATAAAGCCAGATAGTTAGACTTAATGGGCCTTGCTATGTGTAGGGAGTCAGAGGCTGTGACTGTGACATAGTCCACTGGGACTCTACTCCCCTTATTCTTTACTGGGTGGGAGATGTGCCATGGCTTTTATGGCCCTCTGTAATATTTCATGACCCTATAGATTGGTAAATCAGAGCGAAGCAGATGAAAAGCACAGCAGCAACAGCCATAGACTTTGAAAATAACAAAATAAAACTCTACCAGCTTCATGTCTTTTGGCTAAGTGACATTAAAGTCATCCAAATAAACAAGTGCAACCAGGCATTTGAAATTAACTGCCTAAATGTAGGCTTTAAAAAGAAGGCTTTCTGAAGTCATTTGTGTTGTAATGAAGCGGCACCCTGCTGCAGGCCCTTTTCCCCCCCAATCGACAACAACAACCATGTCTGGCCAAATGAATCGGAGATGAATTAAAAAAGAAGGCACTGTAGCTCTGGAGAACATAAAGCCCCCCCTCTAAACAACTATGATGTCTCTACTTAACAGACATGTTTTCTTCAAAAATTCTACCAATTCAAGTAATTCAACATTTTTCAAATACCTAAATCGACGAAGCACCTTTATGGCATAATAACTCAATTATTGTGAATAGAAAGCAAGCAGTGACAGGAATAGGTTTAATCAATGAAAGCATACTGTAGTCACTTTGTTGTACTTATTAATTAATTAAAGCCTATGTCCTTTTCACATGGAACTGTTCTAAGATACATTTGAAACAAAGCAATACTGCCATCTAGTGTGAGGAGGAACTTGGGCATGCCCTCATTGGCTCAGCATATTCCTAAAAACAGCCATCACATAAACAATAATTTAAATGCTTTGAGAAGAGAGAAAGGTTGACTATGTCAAATATTATGCATAGCATTCCTCATCTGCATGAACTGACTTAATAGCTCTTTGTTCAAGTCAAAATAAATTAAAGGTATATATTAATAGCATGCATTGAAAAACTATCATATAGTCATAGTCTATAGTTTTACGTTAAAGAAAAATACAAAACACTTGTTATTTGTAATTGTTACTATATAATAACTAAAGAATAACTGCCGCTGATACCGACGCCATTAATGGATTGTTTATCAGCTAGATGTGACCGATCCCTATTTTAAAAAAAATGTAATCAATGACATTATAAAATGTAGTATTTTGACTAACATTGCCTTATGTATCACTAATATGCCAGGTGTCCACTTAGTTCTCTGTATTACCAGATATCAGAATTTTTGGTCTACGAATCAGCATAGGGAGAGAAAAAGTTGAATTGGTACATCCCTAATAACATTAACACATCCACATATCTTCATGAGGCATTGTGATAGACAGGGAGTCGGGTATGCAAGGTTTAGCAACATATTAGTACTCGTGCTTTTGTGTTTAGTCATTTATGATCCGCCCCACAATGTGTTGCCTGTGCGTTGAGGCAAATGAGCAAGCACTCCCACCAACGCATTACAGACGATCTTTCGGCAAGCGTTTCTGTTCCGTCTGTGCCGCCACACTTCCACTTTGAAAGTCTTTAACGCTCTCTCAGGGATTTGAACGCTGGCTCAGATGTCAGGATCAACTAAAAGCCTGCCGTGACACACGGCATGTCAGCCGTAGTCGTATGCTGCCTCTGTCTGAGCCCTCCAGCATGTTTGCTGGATATCAACAAATCTTTCCTTTACTTGAAGCAAATGGTGAGCCGTCAGGAATGTGTTATGGAAAAACCATCATCACACCCTTCTCCAACCATTGGTTACATGAAGCAACATGATATGTGTCACACTCTTAAAGCAAAATGGGTCCTGAGACTGATGCATATCATCATAATGCAGGTAAAGTATTATTAAATTAGATTTAACACAAATATCACATGATAAATAAAACCGTACTTACAGAGGGGGTTGAAGAAATATGCCCACTGCCAGTTTAATGAGATTCTCAATGCTCCTACTTGTAGGTTTGGGCACTTTTCATTGTGTAAATGTAAAACACTACACATAATAGAATCAGTTTAGCTGTCAAATGTACTTTCCCACACTAGACTTAAATATATTAGTGTCTTCATTGCCAGGTCACACAGTTACTCACAGCTTCAATATCCATTTATTCTTGGTAATAAAAAAAGAAATCAATCTGCAAGGTGTTTGGCAGGCTTCCATGGCTGCTGATAAGGCAGAGTTGTCTTTTGGCACATTACAAGCAGCTGAAGTGTGTACAGTGCTGCAGCTGTGCCCAGGGTTGTCCAGTGTGTCTGAGAAATGACTTGCACATCATTCACATTGATTGTTCAATCAGAAATGCTGACTTGGAAGAATTAACCATAAGCAGATGTATGAGAGTTGTATGATGGTTTAGTCGAGAAATCAAACAAGCCGAGTGCTAAGAAGCGTTTGAGGAAAAAAGCTCAACTCAAATCAAAGTGACCAGACGAGAAAAGTCACGATGCGAAGGAGAGAAACTGACCCAGATTTACAATCAGTGTGCATCTCTCTTTTTGTGGTGGGACTGAGGACTTTGTGGCGTCATCAGTGTTTGATTAAGGACAGAATGAAAACATCCAAAGCTGCAGAAAACAGGAAAGACCTTGATGAGTACCTGTGAATGCATTTCCTGCAGTTGCCAGAAAAGACTCACATTAAAAGATGAATCTACCAAGTGTGTTTCTCAATATGCTACATGTTGTCCAAGCAGCATCGCCCACTGTTGTTAAATGTTGTTTATCACCATTGTACAGAGTACAGTCTCATCTTCACTGCTAATGTAATTTAAAAGCCCAGCGTGAAAATCGCTTTGAAAATCTTAATGTCTGTTGTACGATGGTGTGTCATGTCCACTGGTGTTTATCAGCAGTTTTAACTTGGGGGCTTCTAATGGCCACACCTGTGCATTTTTCATGATTCATTCTCAAAATGTACAAGATACATCACTGCTTATGTTCTCATTCCCACCAATATAACAAAAAGAACAAGAGGAATGTGTGTGAATGATTGGATTTACAACAATCTAACAAACATTATTTACTCCATTTATATAAAAATAAAAGCATCACATTACATTCTGAAAATGTTACAATTATTTGTGAAGCTATTGCCACGGCGACTACTCGTTATAATAGGTATTTCTGATCTCTGCCACTAATGTGACTTGTCATTATTTGCATCTGGCTTAACGAACACTTGAGCATACAGGAAACGCTCACTCTCCTTCCTGTGTCTCTGCAGCAGACAGTTCACCCTGACAAGAATACCATATCCTCAGCAGAAGGCATAGAAGCATGGAAAGCAGAAAAGCTAATCACCAGATGTCTGTCACAAAGAAACTCTTGTCTTTTCCACAAACAGTTAAAAAAAGAAAAAAAGAAGCTAAACCGTCAAAGGATATAGATAGAGGCAGTTAGTGGTATTTAAAATGCACTCCTGTACCAGTAATGCTGTATAACCTGTAATACCGACAGCAAAATCCTGATCCCATTTGTACGTTGCACATGTGTATTCTGACAGCTATGCAGTCTTTACAGGTTGTATTATGCAATGAGCCTGCTTCTTGTTCCAGTGTATTTGTGTTCACTTCGCTGTAGGATACTTAAACTGGTTTCCATACGGAGAGAATCAAAGACGCATGACAATCTGAATGTTAACTGGCCAGATGAATCTCTGACCGATACCAGCCTTACAGGGCAAGTTTATTTGTATAGCACATTTCAACAACAAGGCGATTCAAAGTGCTTCACATAAAACCATTAAGAGCATCAAAACATAATGCAGAGAAAACAGGATTTAAAAAACAGTTAAGAAAACATTAAAACAGTCAAAAAGCTAAATAAAAAATAAAAATTGAATAAAAGTTGCAGTGCAGTTTAAGAAATAAAATGCAGTAGTGAGATGCAGCAATTGAATCTGGATCAATTAAAGGCAACAGCAAACAGAAAAGTCTTCAATCTGGATTTAAAGGAGCTGAGGGTCTCAGCAGACCTGCAGCTTTCAGGGACCTTGTTCCAGATATGTGGAGCAGAAAAGCTGAATGCTGCTTCTCCATGTTTAGTTCTGACTCTTGGAACAGAAAGTAGACCCGTCCCAGACGACCTGAGGGGTCGGGATGGTTCATAAGGTAGCAGCAGATCACAAACATACTTAGGCCCTAAACCATTCAGTGCTTTATAAACCAGCAGCAGGATTTTAAAGTCAATTCTTTGTTTGACAGGAAGCCAGTGCAAAGACCTCAGAACTGGTGTGATGTGATCCACTTTCCTGGTCTTAGTGAGGACTCGAGCTGCAGCGTTCTGAATCAGCTGCAGCTTTCTGATTGACTTTTTACAGAGGCCTGTGAACACACCGTTACAGTAGTCAAGTCTACTGAAGATAAATGCATGGACAAGTTTCTCCAAATCCTGTTGAGACATAAGTCCTCTAACCCTTGATATATTCTTCAGGCTGATTTCGTAATTGTCTTGATATGGCTGTTCAGGTTGAGGTCTTCATCCATAACTACACCTAGATTTCTGGCTTGGTTTGGGGTTTTTAACGTCGGTGATTGAAGCTGAGCGCTGACTTTCAATCATTCGTCCTTGGGACCAAAAACAATTACTTCTGTTTTAATTGAAGAAAATTCTGACACATCCAGTTATTGATTTCTTCAATGCATTTAGCCAGCCCTTGTATGGGACTATAGTCCCCTGGTGATATAGTTATGTAGATGTGTGTGACGTCTGCATAATTATGATAACACACTTTGTTGTTTTTCATAATCTGAGCCAGTGGAAGCATGTAGATGTTGAACAGAAGAGGCCCCAGTATTGAGCCTTGGAGAACACCGCATGTCATCCTAGTCAGCTCTGATGTGTAATTAGCTACCGACACAAAGTATTGTCGGTCCTTCAAGTAGGATTCAAACCAGTTAAGTGCTGCGCCAGAGAGTCCTACCCAGACTTTCAGTCTGTCTAGTAGTATGTCATGATCGACCGTGTCGAATGCAGCACTGAGATCCAGTAATACTAAGACTGAAGTTCTGCCACTGTCTGTGTTTAAGTGGATGTCGTTGAAAACCTTAACAAGATCAGTTTCAGTACTGTGGTGCTGACGAAAGCCGGACTGGAAGACATCGATACATACAATAGCGCTATGTTACACAATGGGCAAGCGTTGCCAGGTACATTGTCATAGAGTTGCCGGTGACATAGTTATGACGTTAAACGGGCTAAGGACATTTCTGTTAGATGGAACTGAAAAGGGTGAAACAAAAACATATGATTTGAGTTAATTGCAATCTGTAACCTCACTGTTATATGTCACTAAACCCTATACACTGCTCCTTTAAGTTTATGAGTGTGATTATTAGTGCAAGATAATTACACAACACAACTATCAAGTGTCAGGCTTAATGAAGGTCAAGAGTTTTGGGCCCTTCTTCATTTATCGGTGTATTAAATGTACCTTTAACTTAAAGCACGGAAGTAGGTCTCATCACTAACAGCAAAAGGAGGTGAGAGAATATTTTTTGGAATCAGGAAACATAACAGTACACTCATTATTCCCCCCCCCCAAAAAAAAGGTAAATGTTTGTCATTTGTTTTCGAAGGACGGCTCTTATCTTCTCCTGGTCTGGCATTTGTCCTCTCCTGTCCTCCCACTCCGTTAGCCCTGGCATATGCCACAGCTGAGGCCCATTAATCAGGGCTCATTTTATAAGAGCTGAATACACTGCTCCCAATTCTCGTGCATTAACCTTGTTAGTGCCCCTTACCACCCCTGAAAGTTGGCACTGGTGTGCTGCGCGTGTGAAAGCGTGTGCATGTGTGGATATTTTGAGCACTTGTCACTTGTTAGTGTAGCAATTCCTGCCATGCTATAAATAAAGCCAGTCACAGGGAGGAATGGAAACCAGTGGTGTGCTTTGACAGCAGAGGGCATAGTGGCCTTGTCTCCGTAGCATACGAGGATTAAATCTGGTCTACAAAGGGATAGCTTACTGCGTACCAACTCCACTGCACATTAAACACGTGGTTGCAGTTATTTATAATGTATTTTACTCAGTCCTGGTTGATAAATAATCTCATTCTGTATCATACCTTTTGTTGTGCTCGCCCATTATTCACAGGCTCTAATTTACTTTGTATTCTATTCTTCATCATCTGCTTGAATATTGTTTTCCTGTTGTTGAAAATGTGGAAGCAAAAAAAGAATGCTATAGTATTTCTCTAGTGGGATTAACCCTCTCCTCTCCCTATGCATACTCTTTGTCTTGCAACCAGACCGAGAAGAAAAACACTAGAAAACATCCCATTCTTACCTTGACCCTGGGCATCGAGTGAGCGTCCACAGATAATGAGAAGGAGCTGGAGGGTGAAAGAAGGCACACCCACTGGTAGTGCTCGGAAACCCACTCTACTCTGGCTCATTGTGGCCATGGCACCATTGGACACTGGGGGAAAAACATGTACACATTGAGAAATAAGATATTCCAACATATATTATACATATATAACAACAATATTGACCAACATTTACACTAAGTGGAAATGCAGTTGGGAAAAAAGCATCATTTTACACACAATGTGACTTTTTTTTTTTTAAGTATGAGACTACTGGGCTCATGAAACCAGTCAGGAAGGATAAATCGCCCGGCAGATATTATATTCACCAGATGTTCAGCACTAAATATTACTCCCCTGACAAAGTACCAGAGCTATTAATACAAAAAGCATTAAGTAACAACTTAGCAGGTTCCGTAAACATGCATTCAAGAAGAAAATGTATTGTATGGCCATAGCATTTAATTAAGTAGTATTTCTTACAACATTCAAGTAAATAAACTAATGCAACTAGAACCAATGTAGAACAATATAATATCAAAACAGTTAAGATTAATCAGTGATATATGAGATTTTACACAGATCTTTAATATTTGGAAATAATAAGGTTACCGTAAGGTAAAAATCAAAAATCGAAAAACAATTACATGAAGAATACATTTGGAGTAACTACTAAACTTGAGCTCCAAATTGATCTTTAAGAATTGCAAACAACTGACATAAAATGTGTGTGTAAAAAGCTCCATCCTGTCACAGTAATAACGGATGCACAGCGCGTGGCGAAGTTTACTAAGTGCTATCATTCACCCTGACATTTCACAGCAGGCTTCCAAAGGAAGAATGAAATTAATAGGCCTACAGTTTATCTGCACTCATTTATATTCACATCTTGAATCCCATGAAAGAGATTAATTATTTGGCACCATTGCCTCATTGGTAATGCAAGGTAAATAAAATCTTAGTTGTGCCTTCAAATACAAAAACCCACCATGCAAACAACAGGAATTATGTTTGATCACCAAATATTACACGTCGTCTGTGAGTTCTTAGTCTATAGTATAGCCGCACACTGCCACCAGTCAACAATGGCAAATTATTTGGTATTAAACATGTAATAGTATTAAAACTTAAAACTATTAGACTCTGCAGTCTAAACATCAAAACCTATGTCTGATAGAGATTATGTTTGGGTGTTGCAATAAAAGTGATACTTGCATATTGATTTTTCTGTGTTCATTGGCATTGTTTCCCGGCTAGAAAACTACAGAGCCAATCAGTGCTTCATAGGCAGGACAAAGAAAGGTCCCCTTCCTGACACAGAGCTAAAAGAAACAGCCAAGAGATTATGAATATAGACTATACAGAAATAACAACTTAAAATGTATAGTTATTTGTTTAAAAAAAAAGAAGATGTTATTGGTTCGGATACTATACGTTACTTGCTACTGGAAAAATATATCCTCCTACCCACATGATGGGTGATGAAGCTGGCAAAAAAGGTCATGCAATATAAAGTAAATATTAACTAGCTTCCAAAATGTGGTGTTTTAGCAATATGGACAGTGACCACAATGACTTATTTTGAAGCTGGACAATCTGGGAAATGATTCATGCCACAACTAAGTTAAAGCGCGTCTGTGCAGGAGGAGTTTCAGTCGTCTAACACCTATGTCTAAACAGAAAAGTCCTTATTTTAAAACGCTACTGCTGTTCATAGGCCGCATACCACCTCACCTTTCACTTGCACCATAGGTGCGTGAACACAACCCAAAGCATATACCCAAGTTTACTTTTCAAAATGTCATCGCGTGAATACAGTGATTGTGTGTTGGGTGACCTACACGTAAAACAATGTGCCTGAACGCATCTTCTGTTGACACAAACAAACTGCAGCTGCTGCTGCTCTGCTAACGAGGCGCTCACACAACACCTCCAGTGTGATGGCGTTACCTTTTCAGCTAGCGTTGATCGTGCTCTATGTATTTTCACATCGAAGACACAATCACATTTGATAAACTAATGTACAACTGCACTCATCATTTGCTGAATAAAAAGTCTCATAAAATAAATAGTAAAGAGAATATTTGTTTCTTTTTGGCAGAAAACATTGTTAAACATTGATATGTCATGAATGTACATGTGCTGATTAAATGTAATACAAATGCATAAAGATGTCACTTTAAACAACAAAGAGCTGTCAAAGACATTGCCTGTACACTTTCATTTGAAGTCTGAACTAACTTTTGAACTATGTTCAACAAATATTAAGTCTCAGAAAAGGACAGCGTAAAATATACTGCAAGTCTTTAGTGCTGTACTGAAAGACTCATTCTTTTAATAACATATCATGAGGACTCATAATATAGCCCTTCAGATGACTACTTTACAGTCCCATCCCCCAAAGACACACACATGTAGTACCTGCACCTCCGTGTTGTGGTTCTGCTGTATATCCCACCAACGAGTCCCGCTCCCACTGCTGCCTGACGGAGGTTCTTCCCTTTGCCTCCGCTGTACACTCACAACTGGCACAGCTCTCTTCCCTCTCAGTGGCCAAACAGCCCATCTGCAAAGACAGAGGGAGGGAAAATGAGGGGGAAAGGGAAGAAAAAAAAAAGAGAAAAGGGGAGGAAAGCCAATGGATGTGAATAAGAAGAAAAGAAAAAGAGAGACAGATTGCTGTGAGAATGTAGATTGTCAGGAGCTGCATTATCAATGCGAGGAGCAAAAATCACAGAGTTAAACTAATTTGATTTCACATTCCCTCAGTGCTGCGGTTTCCTTTTCTATTCAGTTGTCCGCATTTCAGCTTTGGAGCACCAGATCACAAGCCGGGCTGCCGTGCACTTAAATCACAATCAATGAGGGATTTCATCTTATCTCATCTTCATCTCAATGCACAAAGCATCAGAACACATTTGAAATTCACAATAAGTTGCAGGATAACAAAAACTATCCTGGAAAAAAAAACACAATAGATGAGCGCTGGATATATGCCAAAAGCCACTGCCTTAAATGAATAAAAAACAGGAAGATGGTGGAATAGTGGTAATAACACAGGTTATTACTAGACCAGAGTCAAGCTGATATATTGACCAGATATATTGGTATCTGCATATGTGTTGGCCAATAAGCAACAAGATATGGAGGCAAAAAAATATGTTTGAAGTAATTGACAAACAATGTCAATATTAAATAATTTGTTTACCATTAGGGAAAAATGTGATATCTACCTCAGATAATCCAATATTGGTCGGGCCATTAAAAAAAAAAAAAACTGTGGTCCAAAATAAATTCATGGGCAATTGAACAACTTCTGTCAAAGTGCCCCTGAGCAAGGCATTCATTCTCAACCACTCCAGTGGAGCGACACACACACGTATACACACACACACTCGCGATTTCATGATGTCAGTTTTCTCATCTTACTTTATAAGAAGGGAACAAAAGTGCAGATGTTGGTACTTGTTTTACCGCTGATGAATGGTTCTAACTGGCAGGCAACATAACCCAAACCAACCACTTTGTGTTTGTAATGCAAGTGAATCACTGAAGAGTTCAAGTCCTTATTAATGAGGTGTTGATATAGTTTCAACAACCCTCTGTAACCACGTCACTGCCCTTGATTACAGGAAGGTTGGAGCAGAGAAGACAGCGCCATACCCTCGAGATTGTAAGAATGTAGCAACTTCCACAAAAACAAATGCTGACGCGGGGACTTGAACCCAATTCTGCAGCTGAAGGACACTCTCCCTGCTCACTATACCCGGCTGTTCAAGAGGTACATTAGTCGTAAGCCAACGTCACCTTTGATATCACTGAACCTTTTCCTTGAAATAAAAAACCCACCAACACAGCGTGACAACATTTCAACACCAGTTACTTTTTACAGTCACCTTGTATTCAACCCTGAATTAAACATAATCAAAATTGTAATGCTGAGTGGCATTGGGCACTCCATAATATGACCGCTCTCACTACTGCGCACGTGGTTTTGTGTACTTAACCCTCATCCTACCAATAGTTTTGACTACTATTAACTACTGTACGAAACCACCATCATAGCAAAATTTTTGACTTATTTTCTCGCAAAAGCAAGTAATGCCATATGTCAAAAGAAAGAGAAAAAAACTTCTGAATCTAGTTTGCAAAAAGAAAAGTCCATGCTGCGAACAGAAGAGAAATGATTGACATGTGATTGAATGAAAATTGAATTAAACAGCAATCTAACACACTGCTGGAAAACCAGGCACCTTACTCTCACAAAAAAAAAAAAAAAAAAAAAAGGTGTAATCCAGAGGGAGCTGCCTTAAAAACGTGGAAACGAAAGGGGGAAGCGAACAAAGCCAATGGCATGTGACTTATTTTGGAGAATTAGCCTCAAAGCACCAAAAGCTATATTGGTCGGGCCTAAAGAAGCATCCTTGACTTTGATAAACCCCCCTGTACGGTTTATAGCGTGAATGCATTGATATTAGCAACGACACGAGCCCAACAGGCATGATATTAGCTAACAGTGACACCTGTGCGGCTTCTCTTGCAAAGTCTCCACACCGCTCGTGCAAAATGTGCGCGTCACGTCCGGTCAGTACCTCGTTGGTTCACCTACTGTTCAACTTGTCTTCCTGCTGCTTAAAACATTTGGGCCCGGCTGACCGCTGTCTCGCGCTCTGTTAATTAGGCATACGTCATGCGCAGGGTGTGGCCAGGGGGTCAGAAATACTGACGTAGTGAATCATTTCCCATCAACCCATCCAATAACCCCTCCTCAGAAATGTTTACCAGACATAAATAATGAGTAAAAAACTTTTTTTTAAATGATTGACATTTGTTGATGTATTTCTTAAGTATTTTTTTTTATTCTCAGTATTTCAGATTTTAAATCGTATCTGTTTAAAAGCTCTTCAAATTGAAACTGTGACGGAGTGTGAGGGCCACTATCTTGGTATTTTTGAGTAAAAAGTCACAGTCTTATAAGAATGAAGCTCCGGGGGGATGAGTGGTCGTCCCGCAACCACAAGGTAGCCGGCTCGATCCCCAGTCCCCCCCATAGCCCACATGCCAAGGTGTCCCTGAGCAAGACATTCAACCCTAAAATTGCTCCCCGGGCGCCGCTCAGGGCAGCCCACTGCTCCTTAAGATATTAAGGATGGGTTAAATGCAGAGGACAAATTTCATGTATGTACTATGACAATAAAAAACGATTTTCATTTTCATTCAATATTAAAATATTGAGCTCATGATATTCCAAAATAAAGTCACAGTAATAAAAGAAACATATTTAAAAGGAGTTGTGTGCAATTGAACTGGGTAGACTTGATTGCATGTTTTATGTGCACTTACTATTACATTTACTTTATTCTCAAATATGTCAGCCAGTGTTACTCTTGACGGGAATTGCATTATAAAAACACACCAAGTATATGTTTTTAGTTGGAGAATGTTAACCTGCAAATTTACAAAAGAATGAACCTGCAAACAATTCATGTGCAAGTTTATTAATAATGTGGCTTGTTTTTGAGAACTCATGGTACATTTGTGTTTGTGGGTATATTAGGCCCACAATGTGCACCCATCTGCCGTGTGTATTTTTTTATTTGGATCATTTAACCTCTTGAAATATATCCATAAAACATCTTTAAAAGCATCTGATGAGTCTATATTCAGTTCAGTTCAATGGCACTGATGCCACGTTTTCCTTCTAGCTGACGAAAAGTACAAATTTCTATTTTTATTCCATCCTCACAATCATAAGCCTGAACAAATTGTGACTCATTCCAACAAACAGAGGCAAAGCAATTACACTTGTCTGCCGGTGATAATGAGATGTTGAGTGTTGAATGGATTTGGTCTCATGAGAAGTGTCCGTAATTGCTTGCTTGATTTTGGTTCGTGGAATATGAGTCGCTAGAAATTATCTGGCATACTTGTTTTCCATACTTAATGAGCAGCAGTGTGTTGAGTGCAAATTATACATAATAATAGACAGATTTCTTCTTTTTTTTTTTTTACAATATATTTATGATGATTTGCAACACATAAGCAGCAGTGGCCACAAATACTAAACATCTGACTTCTGAAATCCTCTATCAGAGCATTATAAGTGTTGCAGTGTATTGGAGCAAGGAAAAACAATATCTTAACTTTATTGCCTGCCAGGTTAGCAGACTTGTAGTTGTGATCTTATTATGAGATTGAATTTGGACCTTTTAAACAGTTGGAGAAAAAAGTCAATATGTGCATTAAATGGTATGAAACTTACAAACCCCACATTTTCCAGACTTAATATAATAACATAAACATTTATTCTTTACAGCGGTCACATAACTAACAGGTAAACAAACACAGCATGTGTTAATGTTGTTGCTGTACAGCTTGACTTTGATCCCTGAATTCGTTGCACCGATAATCCTATTAAGAATCTTCTAGTTGGGAGACGGCACGTTTCTCCTGAGCACACCGAGGGCGATTAGGAATATCGTTGGAGCTGCGATCACGGCGACAGCAGTGGAGAACTGTAGGAAATAACACATTTTACAACACAATAATGGTGCTGTACTTGTGATGGAAAGCAAATATGTACATTTACACAAGTTATGTATTTATTTAATAACAATTCTGAGGTGCTTTACAATTTTCATGCTATTTTTATATTTCTATATTTCTACTCTACCGCATTTCACAGGGAAGTATTGTGCTATTGAACTACATTATCTGACAGCTATAGTAACGAGTGACTCATTTCTTTAAGATTATGTATTTTAGATTATGGAATTGGATGCATTGTTATGAATTAAAGTACCTAACAATACGTTATATGAAAAAAAGGAAACATAATAGTTAGTGACCAGCTACAAAATTACTTGATACACTAAAAATCACTGCATGCGTTTCAACCAAATGTGTCTGCACTGTATCATTCATTCCTAAAGACTGGGTCTGGACGCTCACCTAGGTCGTAGGAGATTGTATTTGGGTTGCGAAATAAATAAATAATTTCTTTGATTTAACATTTATATCTGCAGTACACCTTACTACTAACCTTGAGCTACATGAGGGCACCTGCGTATCTGTATTGTGTTGATAATTGACTCTTTACAGATGAGAGGAAATGAAATGGGCTGTTAACTCCTGAATACAGGTATTTTGAAGTATAAAGTAAATCATTTGTATACATCTTTGTATATGTTTTTTTAATAACGTGCATAAAACAAAGCTGTGATTTATCAAACGCATTTCTCTTTACAAATGGCTGGTTTATCTATTCAAGATAATATAAGGTGATGCAGAAAAGGCAGTAAAAATGTGCTCTTCTCCTGATTTTTAGATTAGTCCTGTTATGAATTGGTTCGTGCGGTTAGTCATTTTTTAAGAAGCGGTTGCAGGTAAAACGTTTGCGAAGCACTGCACTAGATGAATAATGATATTAACAATTATCAAGGTCCTTTTATTTATATATAACTTTTCATTCAAACTTAAGTGCATGTGCAAACACTCAAACAAAGACCCAAACTAAAATGATAAGTCTTTTTAAATATATCTGGAGGATATCAGACTAACCTTAATAGCAGCACTATAGTCCTTTTGGAATGATCGAAGATGCACATTGAAGAGGGCGAGGCTGCAAGGCAAGTAGGAATCTGTATCTTCTGAGTCTCGGCATCTTTGGGAAGAAAATATCGAGAGAGAAAAAAATCGTACAGATTTACAGCAAACTGCACTAACAAAACTGGTGTATACAGATACAATTCATACACACCTTTTGTACAAAGTGCTTAGGAGCAAGCTGTTGTCTGCCAAGAACAGCTCTGAAAGGCCAAGGTCAATCAATACTGACAGCGGCAGCCGGTAACCCTCCTCAGCAAGGAGGCCAAGGTTGTACCATCCCTGTGGAAGAACAGTATGGCTCACACACGCTCAATTGTGAATGAAAACAGACCTGGAAACAATATATACAAACACCGTCAGAAAATCTATTTCAAAGAAGCAGACCTGTGGCTCGTTCCTCTCTGCTGCCCGGGCGTACATCGCTGCTGCAGAAAACAAGTCTTTCTGCCCGTCACGCTGCCCCTCATACAACAGGTCACCCATCCTAATCAAGGCTGGAGTAGAAGGTTCCAAAAAAAAAGGAGGATTTTAAGTAGAAGTTTCCGTACAAGTTTCCAAAAACTGAAGCTTTTGGATCGATCGAAGATACACATTGAGGAGGGCGAGACTGGGATAGGATAGCAATATACCATAAGTGTCAGGATTTTGACTTTGGAGTGTACGGTTGTAATATCTCCACATACAGTTTGATGCAAAAGAAGGATCCAGAGAAGCTAACTGGGGACAAACAGAGTAAAAAAAAAAAAGGTTACATTTTGAATGACAAGAATAAATAACACCATGACACTGTAGCTCATAGGGATAACTCACCATACTGTGTTCACATAGATATGCCACATTGAATTGGGCAGGCGAGTAGCCGGACTCAGCAGCCACCATGTAATATAACAGTGCGCTGAACCTGTTGAGAAGCTAGAGCATTAACGCGACGACCGCAAATCAAGAATCAATCAGAATCGCGGCGGGTGTGAATAGAGAAAAATATTACATGTCACTCTTCAGATATGAATCCAAGGCCTTCCGCAAGATGCTGCCCAGGTATCCGTTGTGCTCAGCCGCCCACTTTACCCACCTGCAGTCAGTTGAAAAGGCACCTTAGTCACGACACACTGCAAGGACAAATCTTGTGTGTGCTGTGAAATAAACGATTAAGAGGGTCAGTGGCTAACAAAAGTGCATCTGATGGACGCCTGTAGACGCATCCGGGTATCCCAGTGGTCCAGATGCTGGCGAGTTGAATCGCTCCCCTGATGTGGCCTCTCTCTGCAGACTTCAGATAGTAGCGAAAGGCCATACACTGCAGGAAAGACCAATGATTAACCGCCTCATGTCAGCATTCTAGTCTGTAAGCATGCCAGGAGATGATCACACAAAGCATTCATACTTGGGCTAACCTGGTCAGCAGCTTTTCCTGGATACAAGCCCTGCGAGTACATTACACCGAGATTCAAAGCAGCATCTGATGACTCCAGGAGATCCGCCCGCTCCCACAGCTGCACCGCCTGTCCGTAGTCTTGCTCAAAGTGCTCATAGTACCAGGCCAGGGCATTGATTGCAGGAACAAAGTCCTGTGGGGTCGAGTATTGTACAAAATGTTTGTTTTTTTTGCAACAGAAATCAGACATCTAGTGTTAAAGAATAAATAGAAAATGAATAATAAGGATGTAATTGACATTAAATCATACAACACCTGGGCCATTGCTTTCTTCAGGAAAGTGAGCGCTTTAGGAACGTCCTTTTCAACCCCATGCCCCTACAGAGAAGAAAAAAAAAATCATATTTCATAATAAGAGCTAATAAGTGATGAAAACAAATAAGAAGTACTATTTCAGCAGGTTAAAATACACATTGTGATGTAGTTCTCACCTGTAGTAGGACAATGCCATAGTCATACATTGACACTGGGTCCTTCCACTGGACCGCTCCCCTTTCATAGTGTCTCACGGCCTTCTGGATGTCTGGAGACACTCCCTGCTGACCCCAGAACAGCATACGGGCAACCGCTTGCTGGGAATATATGATAAAACAGTGAGTGTGGTCATTTTGGTTTACCCTGAAATGTGTATTTTGAGACACAGATTTCAAATCTGAGGCCCCCTTTGGTCCTCTTATCACACTTGTTTGTATCTGACTTTCCATGCTTGTGAACTTTCATCTTAGAAAGCAGAGAAGGCAGAACAGGGTACCTCGGCTTCAGCTGCTCCCCTGCGTGCCTGCAGTTTCAGCCATTGGAAGATCTGATGGTCTTCACTGGTCTGCAGATTCAACACCTCATCATTGTTTAGGTAAATAGCCTCAACAAATGTCTAAAAAAAAAAAAAAGAAAAGAAAGAGGAGAAAGAAAACACACACAAAATGTTGATAGATTTTATTTGATGTCATGCCCTTCCTTCCTAAATCGGTGACAAATAGCTGCAGAAGCGCAGCTCCGTGATTTAGATCAAAGCTGAATCACTTTTGAAGCCCTGTAAAATTGCCAAATTAATTCTACTTGTGTTGGTGTAGAAAGCAGTGACGAAGGTCAATGTATTAATGATTGAACTCTGAAAACTATGGCCACAATAACGAGAACAGAAAATGTATTAACATATCACACACCAGCTCATATGATTGTAATAACTGTCCCCCCAGGCCCTGCATTACAATTGCTGCATGCCTGACACTGCTAGCTATTACATAACAAATCGCACAACTACTATTGTCTGATATCATGTTCTTCATGTTTGATGTTTATGATCATTTAAATGATGCCTTTAATTATGATGTGTATTAGGCATGACACTGTTATTATGGACTCACACACAAAAGTGTACAACATACAATACCTTTTGGAATAAACAAGACAAAAAATGAGCGCAGCAAAGCAGACCGTTACCAGCACATCCCTTACCTGCCGGGGTGTGGGATTGTGACGGTCTAGAGTTGTCTGTTTGGCTATGTTTGCATAATAGGCATAGGCCAGGTCCGGGTCTGTGGGGAGGCCATGGAGACCCTGGTGGTGCAGGTGCCCGAGGCGCAGGAGTGCTAATCGCTCATCCTTCTGGGCTGCCAGCAGGGCTAGGAGCCAGGCCTGCACCAAAACACAAGGGCATGAGAGCAGAGTTCTACTACAGCTGACGCAGTATAGCACACACACACCTTATTGGGCTGTTCCTGGATTCCCAGGCCGGCGCTGTAGAACACTGAGGACATGTGCAGAGCTCGGTTATCAGCTAAGCAGCCAGCTTGGAGCAGCAGTGGCAATATTCTGCTGACCGCTCCAGTGTTGCTCGCTCTGCTCAGCTTGCGAAGTGATAAGGAGTACAGGGCTCTGCCCACCGCCGGCAGGCTAGCGCGTCTTTCTCCTGCAAGTCAGGGATTTATTTCAGTTTTTATATCAAATGAGACATGATAACATCAGTGAATAATAAGCAGAAAAAATATTGTTTACACAGCCATATAAGAAGCAAACGGGTCAGTCATTACAAAGTCATGCCAAACTTAGTTCAAACCCACAGATCACATGTGTTGAATCATCAATATGGTATCCTGTGATCTATTGCAGTGTTGTAGATGCTGCACTTTCTCTCATGTTTGAATACAAACAGCTTGATCTGTAAGGTGAATTGTTGTCCTTTTGAATGTATTATGTGATTGCAACACAAGTGAATTCATCTCTCACCGTGTTTGAAAACCAAAAACTTGGCCAGTGCTGCAGCTCGTCTTCTCCGAGGGACGGTCGTCTCCCACAGCTCACACTGTGACTTTGATGGCTGTCTGTCCTTTACCGTCCACTTGTGGAAAGCATCAAAACATGTCTCTAAAAAAAAAAAAAAAACACATCATGGACAGTTTCTTTACACACTCAGGGGCTCTGCAGAGAATATTTCAGACACAGTAACTTTTTAGCACCACCTAGTGGATATAAAAACCTACTACCAGACTCTGTCCCCTGTTGGGCCTGCAGAGAATAGCCGTGGATTTTAACGTCCATCTCGAGACGAAATTCTCGACAGGAGTGCAACCAGCCTGTCAGGTTCACAGTCCTGATAACATCTGGAATGACAACGTCATCCTGGAGAAGAGGAAAATGATCAGAATCCAATGTCGAGAGCCGTCAGCAGAGGCAATACATGTGGGCAGGTGCGGGGACATTACCATGCTGTGAGGTGGTATTCGGTTACGGTAGTAAACCAGTGGCCCAAAATAACCTTCCACACCTCTTATGTATTTCCCTCCACCGATCACAAAATATCCCTCTGTGTCATCCAGCACCACAATGTGCTCCAGCCTGTGAGACACAGTGCAGACATTTATTTTCTTTCTGTTGTGAATGTAGTATATATATAATCTCTTTGTGGTGTCTGAGGAAGACTTACATCTGGACTAATGAATGAACCGTTCTCTGCTCCTCGTTCACGCACACCATAGAGACAGTCACCTGAGATACACAAACATGACCACAACCACTTTATTTTGCATTATTACTCACTGAAAGGGCATCTCCTGTCAACAAGAGCGCATGCACTCACCATTGTATCGCGTAGCATCACACTGATTTGGCACCACTCGCTCAAAGGCACCTTGAACGGAGGAACAAATGCAGAGGATCCCTCAGCCTCTCCATCGATCTGGATGTGTAGCTGGCCTGCACATGCAGTGTGGGGCAATGACTGCTGTAAGTCCAGATAATGACACTGCAGTTGCATGAGGAGAATATCTGAGCGGCGAGAGAAGAACTTTACCTGATTTCTTGAGGAACAGTGTTGGAGTGACATAGTTATTCTGGGAGTCTATATGGTAGAGCAAACCACACATGTTATCCTGACAGTGGCTGGTGACAAATATCCACATGGAGAACATGCACCTGGCAACAACAAAAAAATACACTCTTGGGTCAAATGCAGAGAAGAATTTCCCCAAGGGGATTAATAAAAGTGCATGTTTCTGTTTCTTTTTTCTGGTTAACTAGCCCTAAATAACAGCTGCATTACCAGAATAGAAAGCTCGGCTGTTTGTGTCTTACCATGGAGAGGAGATGGCTTTAATGCGCAAATACTCCAGAAAGTCAGCGCCATAAGGGTCCAGTGTCTTGGTGATACCGAAGCTTTCTCCAGTTGAGCCATACAGGGAAGACAGGAGCTGCACCGTTTCTGAATGATTTGAAGTTTTGGGGTTGAGATCACTCATCTTCCGTACCCATCATCTAAAAACACAATCATCCTTTCCAGACCAGTACACTATAGCACAACATGTCCGACAATTATCCATCTGTAGATCAGAGGATGGTGTTCTCAGATTTTTCAAGAATCTCCTGTTAAAATACCGTGGACTTTAGCTGCTTTTAAACCTTACCTTGCTCCAAAGGACACTGCTTCTTTGAAGACAGTCGAGATAATTGCAACACTTTTGTACTCCAGGAAATGCACAGTTGATGTTGTTTTACAGGTCGACTAAAAAAAGGTTTAGGCTGCAAAGTTGCCACGTCCTGAGCTGCCACAGACCTCTCAGTGTCATCAAATCCACTGTATCTGACCGACGCTAGAAGGATGCAGCTCAGCACCCACTGGGAGTCTGGAATAATCCCATCAGCTCGATACACCAACCAATCTGGCAAGTTCAGCTCCAGGGTCTTTACTTTAGGGGGACCGGGAACGCAGCTCCACTGCCTCAGCAGGAGTGTCGAAGTGCCGCCAGTTTCAAAAGATACAACACAGTCCAGCTGGACCGTGGCGGGTTCATCACAAGAGTAGAGTATTCCCAAAAGATGATCGGGCAGAGGCTCCTCTGGAGGATTCAGGAGCGTCACCTCGTCTAAAGCCCAGACGACCTGTGCGAGGCAGAAGATGCCCGTTCATGAAATGTGTTAAAAGGAGAAGGGACCGGAGGACCACAGATCATGAAGGAAAAGCTGCTCCTACCTGCATACTGAGACCAAACACACAGATGTATCCGTGCAGTGTGTGGAAACCCATGGTTCATAGAGTGTTTTCATGGATCTCTCCATGAAAGATTTTCAAGCCGCTAAGATCCGTACTTCATCCTGCTCCACCTTACTGACGTTGAAGCGTAAGTAAATATTTGACATTTGACAGGCACTCCTTATTTGCTATTTACACAGTGCTGTTCGGGTGGAACTGTGAGAATTGGGTTGTAAACTGATATCAAACACCTGTTATGCTGAATCTGCACTGACATCTGAACTCTAGTTCTTTATTGTTTTCAGCACGCTGACATCTTTGATACATTCCATTGAAGAGACACCTTTGTTTAAGTCTAGAGATGGGAAGTGTTGTGCAGCATGTGGTGCAACGTCCACGACAAATCAGCCCTTCTTTCATTCAAAATAGTTTATTGCTATCATGCAGGAGTGCCATAAAAGTCTAGACCATCACAGAAGATGCAAAATTATTATTTTCTCCGTACAAATATACTGTGTATTCATAAATAGAAGCTCAAAATAAAAGAGAAGGAAATAAAGAAGGGTGGGTAGTGACGAGTTTAAGCTGATCCACTCTTTTAACCCAATGTAGGTTTTGTTACTGCAGTTGACATGCATCAACATTATAATGCATTATAGTAGAAGCAGACAGACACACACACACACACACACACACACACACACACACACACACACACACGCTCGCACACATTCAGAAGGCGTAATCCATTTACAGCTCGGTCGTGCAAAAAAGGTACAAATGACACTTTAAAAAAGTACCAGTAGGAAATTGATTGATTCATTTTTTTTTTAAGCTGGTTTCAAAAATAAAATATTCATACATGTCTTACGCATCCAAACCACCTGTTACATTATGAGGCTGGGGGAGGCCGACTGTCTTTTTGCAGCACTTTTTGGTTGTTCATCGGTCAGGAGCACCCTAACACACTGGCGTCCTCACTACTTTAGCAATCACCTACAACTACTGATGCATAGTTCTGTGCTCATGAGAAGCTGTTGATATTAAAACTGGCGCAATGTTCTCTGTCGTGGTAATCTGACGATAGTAATTATCACATGTAAACATACTGTACTGACGATACTGTCACAGCAACAATACCCTTAGACATTCAGTGTTTAAACTCAGGATATACATCACATACTGTATGCATGTACATCACATACTGTATGCATGTACATCACATACTGTATGCATGTACATCACATACTGTATGCATGTACATCACGTGGTTTTGCGCCGTTTAAAAGGCCTCACAGGGCCGAACCCTCTGCCAATACAAAGCCCTCCGACAGAGATAATGATTTGGCACTTTGACAGGATTGGACTAAATCTTCCATAAAAAGGTGGATTACAAAGTGGCTGCAGCTTGGAAATGTTCATCTTACACAGAGCAAATGCCTTGTAACTGTAGCCCTTACCAGCACCCATCTCTTACTGACAAACTGCTGTGAAGTTTTCATTGTCCACCAAAAAGAGAAACAATAAGACAAGAGGACAGCAGGAGCCAAATCAAAGTTAAACTCGCAGTTAATATGACGGATCCCATTTATCTTTTAATATGAAAATCTTTAAAAACAAGTTTACTTTTATTCAAGAGCTGAATAAAAATGTGCTTCAAGCGCTTCGAGTTAAATTATTTGATTCATTTGTTGTTTTTAAAATTTTATATATATATATATATATATATAGTACAGTTCCTCCAAAGTAGTATCCTAATTTTCTAATTCAATACAAAGCCAGATAAAAGTTCATTGTCACGCAATTTCATTGGTAATTATGTTTTTGGTACTTTGACACGTCAATCCAGGAAATTCGAACACCTATATAGACGTCAAGACACGTGTTACATTTGTTTAAAAGCTGGACATTTAAGCAAAGCACTTTTCTTTTACACTTGAATGGTCTTATGCACTCAACAATTAAATACTAAAAAATAAAGCAAAAGGTCTGATGCTGCATTTGATGGTCCTTTTGTAATTCAGGAGATTTAACTCTCGTCAAGCTCTATTTTGTACACAAGGTGATGTCATCCAGGTGCTCTTGGATGAAATCTAAATGGTTTTACACTGCTAGGGAGGATGAATCAAACCAAAAAGCTACTATTGCTGTACTAAAATCACCTTTTAATCTTCCCTTTTGGATGTCAAACATGTACCGAGTCAGAAATGTAACAGTCTGCGCTTTCTAAGACTACTCTACTGTTGGAGGATCTCCTGAATGTGTCATTTGCTCTGCCAAGAAGAAGAAGACAACAAAAAGACGGACAAACGTGTCACCATCAATGAACACAAAGTACTCAGTGAGTAAACGGGAGTGCACATTCACTTTGGACTTGTAGGTGGTTAGGTAGTAATAAAAGAAACATCAAGTGTTGTCTAGGCAGGTTAACGACAAGAACCAAGCAAACACTAAAGGGCATTCGAGTAGCAGTCAAACAAAAGTGAAGACATGCAAAACGTTATAGATTGTAGAACAAGAAAGCAAAACCAACTGGGAGACATTTCTCTTTGAGACTGGCACAACTTCCTGCAGAATAAATAATACTTTACATTCCAATATACAAACCTACCCACGGTCCCGCAAATTCAACATTGACACAATAAGCAGATAAAACCGAACAGCCGGTTGCTCCCACAGTTTCTTAGAGTAGGTGTCGTACCTACAAAAAGATGCGCCGGCAACAAATTGTGCCATCATTTGACCGTTACCGACCCCGCAAACCTCGTTTCTAAAAAAACAGACCAGGGGAATACAGTCAAACAGCTTTGAAAGCCTGGAGTTCATGTCGCCCTTATTTCCTCTGTTTCTTGAAGATCTTGAAGGTGTGTTTCTTGCGGCTGGCGGTGGAATCTGTGTCTTCTCCCGTGGAGCCACTGTCCTCCTCCAGCGGGCTCTTCTTGGCGGACAGCTGTGGGATGCGGGTGTTCCCCTTCGCCCCCGGTTGCCCTCCCGTCGGTGACGGCGTGTCGGGTTCAGTGGAGTTGGGGCTGAGCGAGCGGGAGGACTCCGACAGACTGTTGATCTCTCCGAGGCTGGGCGACTGCTCCGTGCCGTACATCTTCTTCATGAGTATGGGGCTGTCGTGGGCGGGCTCTGTGGGACTGGCCTCTTGAATTCGGTTGCCGCCGTTGGGCGTGTGAGCGTACAGAGAGACTGCGTCTTCTCCGCGGCCGGACAGGCCGTGAATGAGGGAGGTGGGCTTGATTAGGTGGCCTTTGGAGCTGTAGGCAGACAGCCGATCACCGACTTGGGAGAGGGACAGGGAGGAGTCGGAGTCAGAGCGATTTAGGTCCCTGTGGGGAGGGACATGTACGTTAGAGGAAACAAGGACAAGAACAAACCCATACAGATTAAAGTGTAATGCTTGCATGCTGGACTTTGTCTACACTATGCCAGCAAAGCACTGGAAATACGCCGAGCACAGCCTGGAACTCCACACTTGTTAGTTGTGCAGGCAAAGAACAGGAACCAGAGGTTTAAAAAAAAAAGATGTATGCATACATGGAGATTCTGTTATGCCACGTTAGGTGCAATGACGTGAAAGAAAAATGATTGAAAGAGAATGAACACGAAAGAGAGCACTGGACAGATGAAGATACCTACGCTACGATGCACACAAAAACAAAAAAAATCAAATGACGGCAGATGGTATAAAAACGCATCCACGCACATGCGATGCGTGCGGAGAATCGGAAAGAGACGGGTACCCGAAGGCGTCGCTGTATGAGGGCCGTGCTTTGGAGACATCAGAGTAGGTGCAATCGGGAATGGGATCCATGGGCTGGAAAGAAGCATGATATGTATGGAAGGAATGATGGGCTTCGACGGCGCCCACACAGCTGGGTAAGCAGTAGGAAGAGGAGGTCAAGGAGGACTGGGAATGAGGGTTTAGGTTGGAGGTACAGATGACGGAGGGGTGAGACATGGCCGAGGAAAGGGGAGGCAGAGGGAGACAATCGAGCTGCCCAAACGACTGAGACTGTCTGAGGGGGCCCCTAGACCTGGGTGGGTATAGGGTCCCCTCCCACTGCTGCCCCGCCAACAGGCAACTCTCTACCAACCTCTGGGAGCCCATGGCCAGCTGGGGGTCAATGTGGCGTTGGCGCAGGGACATCATACTGGGAGCTGTGGGCACAAATCAACAGCATCATCAACAACCACTTGTGAAATAGTCTGACGGACAAGGCGAGGTTAGTGGAAAGATACTCCGGTGCTGGAATCCTTTTCCCCCCCTTTACTTTTATGGATAAAACAACTTGGAAAGTGATTAAGTCTCCAAGATGAATCCCTTTCACTCATTTACAATAATTTAATTGTGATAAAAATCCCAGCACCACTGTTTTATCTCTCCTACTCACAAGGACAAATAGGAAATCAAACAAAAAGGACAGACAGTGATGGTGTTTAACAACAATAATTAAATTAAAAAAATGTTCAACAATTATTAGGCCATTTATGAAAGGATGCGACAAATCACTATGGGAAGGAAGAAAGAAGGGGGTGCACTGGGTGGCGACAAGATTTTTGAGAGGGTAAACGCGGCAAGCAAGCAACTCAGGGGGAGGTCAGATGAACGCAGCATGGAGTCGTTTCCCTGTCAGCTGTGTCCATCTGCATCGTACTGTCCAGCTAGAACATGTTACAGCGCCGTGTTGCTTTGAGTCAGGGGGAGGAGGCAGGGAAGTCAAACTGAGGATTGAACTGGGGGCGTGAATAAATGGCCAACCGGGATATTTCCACACGTGCCGACAGTCTGAATCGACGGACCACAGGTCGCTGGCTCGCCGCTCCAGCAGTCGGGCGCCATCTGTGGTTAGCCCAAATGAGACAGCAGTGGAAGCCAAATGCCAGAGAGGTGGTGGAGGGAGAGAGGGGAGTGAGATAGGGGAGTGCAATTAAATGTTGCTTAAAAGACTTACTCACTATTTTGGTCGGAATAGGATTCTGCAGAAACAGTTTTGCCTGCAGTTAGTCAAACCCAAACCTAACGTTTATCAAGTGTTGCAGTAATAATAAGTCAATTGTAGAGCACATGAGCATTACGGTCATCAGAATTGGTTTGTTTGACGAGATAAAGATGTGTAAGATGTGTTTATCCAAGACTCCTGCAATGAAAATAACTCATAATTTTTTTTAACATAAGGATTTACAAAATATATGTGTATTTTTGTGTCTTATATTCAAGCTAAATAATAATTATCATGGGTACCGACTGCATTTAATATGCTTCTTTTGGTTGCAGTCGTTTGACCAAAATCAGATGCAAAAGGTGTGCAGCACATATTAGGACACAACCGTTTCAATAAGGTCAGCACAAAAACTTGTTCTCATTAAGAAGTGTATTTTTCTTGACATTTCAATTTCCAGAGGAAAGTCACAGGAGTCAGTTCAGTCCCCCATTATAGACTGAGAGTCAAGTGAACACTTTTATCCAAAATGAGAACAACCAACAAAAAAGGGCATGATCTGGAATTGTGTGTAAAAGAACAAGACATTTAGGTGAATTTACATTTACACATTAGACAAATGTAAAACAACACTCATTCAAATCGTAGACATGCGTGACCCTCACGACCTCCATCACCAGGGAGGCAACAAGGACAAATTCCGGTAATTGTAGCATAAAAAAAAAAAAAAAAAGGTCCAAATTCTCATGTGGACTGATTTTTGTATTTTCCCAGCAGAGCCTTGGAGAGTTTAGGGTTTTGTTTGCTACTTCCCCCAGAACTGCCAAGAGATTCAGATGAACTCTTACATTGCAGAGTTCCAGGCACGATATCCTCGTCCAAGTCGTCCATGTCGTCAGACATGAAGTGCTGAGGCGTAGCTCTGCCGCCCATGTAGCTGGAGTCGAGGTTGAGGGACGAGGTGAGAGAAGGAAGGCCCGGGTTGTTGACGATGGTGAAACCCGTGAGGATCTCGATCTGCTGCCAACGATGAAGCCGCTCCCGCAGAGCGGCCGTCACCTCGCCCAGGGCTTGTCTGTGAATGAATGAATGAGGGGAAAGAAGGAGAGGAGAACCAAGTCAAGAGGAGAAGTAACTTATGATCACTGTAGGAAGAGACATAATATCAAAAAAAGTAAGTAAGTAAATGGTATTGGTTATCTGATAGGTGGACAAATGTTAGGGCTCCCAAGAAGAAGAAGAAGAAGAAGAAGAAGAAGAAGAAGGAAGAAGAAGGAATCAAGGGAGCAAGAGCTCATCAAATGGGCTGCTGTAATGTAGGGCTGTCAACGAATAATCGAAATTCGAATATATATTCGAATAGTTGTTAAAAACAGAATTTCGAATGTGAAAATAATTATTCGAATGTGTAAAAAAAAAAAAGAAAAAAAAAAGTATTTCGGAGGATAATTATCGTGAATCTGGCAACCCCCGGCGCGGCCGCGATGAAGTGTCCTCTTTGTGTGTGTGTGTGTGTGTGTGTGTGTGTGTGTGTGTGTGTGTGTGTGTGTGTGTGTGTGTGTGTGTGTGTGTGTGTGTGTGCACCTAAACTGAAGAATTTTGTATTTACACATATATTCGAATATATGTGTTTTTTTTAAAGGGAATATTCTAACGTCATTTTTTAGCAATTTTGACAGCCCTACTGTAATGTCAGCTACTGGTGGTGACAGTGCTCTTTGGCTAGTCTCAGCAGAATGTCCATGTCTATTACAGACCACATCCTGGTATTTTGGGATTGTTAAACTGCTGTCCAGAACGAGGAGTCATATTACAGTGTGAAGTGAATACTTTATTACCCTCGTTCCCCTGTAATGTGAAACCTGTACAAATGGGGCTTAAGTACTTGTTTTCTAAAATTCTATTAAACATTCTCTACAAATTACAATCTCTGACTTACTTTGCTGCCAGTATTTTGTGGTCCACATCATCAAGAGAGGAGCTGTGAGCCACATGGAAAGTCCCAAACAGAGTGTTCCTTTTTTTCTTTATCTTCTCCGCCTGTGAACACAAATGACCCCCAAAAAAAATGTATCTCTGTGTATTAACAATCTCCACACACACACTATGTTAAATGGGAACCTTGATCCAATGCACAACAACAGTTCAATGAGTATTCAAAAACAGACCATCATCCAGATTACTTAGTGAGGCTGCTCGAATGTTTTACTCAACAACTGAAATATGCACAATTTCTCAGGCTAGTCTAAAATCCTATATAATGCACAGACGGTCATTTACATTCTCCTTTAGTTTTTTTACATGCTTACCCCTTCTTTGGCCACCAGGAGCTGCCGTTCAGCGTTTTGCTTCTTGATGTTGTAGTACTGCACCTCCACCTCGTGGGTGAGCTGCAGCCACTTCTGGAGGGACTCTGGCGGTGACCAGCTGATCCGGGACTCTAACTCCTTCTCCGCCTTCTTCAGCGCCATGCGCACCTGCGACACATGTCGAGCATTAGGTGACACGTTTTTTAAAACCAATGCATTAATGAATTTTAGATTATCAAGCAACACATTCTTGACAATGATTATTTTTGGGACTTTCTGATTTTGTAAATAGGATAATAAAAATAAAAAATAAATGTATGTGAAATTTTCGAAACTAAATGTAAGAATGGTGTGTGGAAGAGACATGAATGTGCCATTGTTAATTTCATACTTATCAACGAACACACAACTCGTAGTAAATCAATTTCTCAATTGCAGTAAACCGTCACAAAGTTGTATAAAGCACACAAACAAAAAGACGAGCACGTCTCAATCCTACAAACTCCAAAAAAAAACGTGTTTACATTGATGGACTGATGGATCTCAACACTTGCCTCTAAGCGTCTTGAAACTACACTGAATCCGAAAGCCCTGCATTTTTCCAATTTCTCACCGTGTTTCTGAATGACAAAAAAAAAAAAAACGGTGAAAAAAAAAAAAAAAAAAAAGTGTCTGAATTAGATCACTGTGATAGTCCCCGCAAGCAAATACTCATGTGTTTTTACTTACTCGTGTGGGATGTGCTGTGCCGTTCCTGCCAAACTCCTAATGGACAAAAACTCCAGTGGGCGTATGTATACTATAGCCAGTGTGAAGCTGATAAAACTAAAACATACTGCGCAGTTGCCACCTGGTAAAGTTCACACTATGCACTCACTTTCACTGCCTCTCCTTTGTGGAGCTTAACTACAAACTCCATGTTCAAAACCACACTCGTCACTTTGCAACTACCTGATCGAGCTCTTCTTCGGCGTATTTTTGGCGACTCAGTTCGTTCTCGGTGCCCTCGCGCAGCTCCCTCAGCCGTTGGGCCTCCTGCTTCGCTGCGTTGATCTCATCCCTCAGCTTCTGCTCCAGGGTCACCTTCTCCACTTCTACGGTGCGGTGCTCCTCCTGGGCGATCTGCAGCCTGAAAGCAAAGGAACAAAGAGAATCAAATATCTTATTTATTTATTTTCATCTTAGGAGGAGGACATCTTTAGCCGCTTAATACGGCCAAACAAAAGAAACCAAAAGCGTAGTCGGTGCCGCGGTCTGTGGGCAGGCATGACGTGTAAGCATGCGCGTACCATGTATGTGTGGAATCCAAGACTTACATCATCGATGAATCACCGGAAACAATGGCTAAGATGTAGAGAGCAGAGAGCCATGGCCAGCTGCTAGGCAGCTCACAATAAACTGACATCAGAGGGAGCAGAGCGAAGAATGAGAACAGCTGCCACCGTGTAACTTTAGAACAGTTCAGTGTGGTACCCAACGCTCCTGGAGGATCACGTGTTGGTTTGTCTGTGGGGTATTTTTAGACGAGCCCCTTACCGTACTTTTCGGGTTATAAGCCGCTACTACCTTCGGTCAGTGTCCCCGACAGCTCCCCGCTGTAGCCAGCTGGGGCTCCTGCTAGCGCTCCGTTACTTCCCCGCTAACTTCCGCTAGCTCCCTGAAAACCACCGAAGGTAGCGGGACCAGGCTCGACACCCGACTTGGGCAGAGGGGACGCGGGCAGTAGCAGCAGCAGCGGGCAGTAGCAGCAGCAGTGGCCGGTAGCAGCAGAAGCGCTATCTAGCAGCGCTACTAGCAGCGCTAGCTAGCTAGCAGCGCTAGCTAGCAGCGCTACTAGCTTGCTACAGCGGGGACACTGATCAGCCGTAGGAGCGGCTTATAACCCGAAAAGTACGGTACATTTTTTTGTCAAACATGGCACAATTTTATAAAATTATGTAATGGCGACACGCCCCTCTTTTTAATTGAATTCTAATATAATTTATGCCGTTGTTGTAACTCATATGCCGTGTTCACACCAAAACAGTTGTGAATATTCGCAACGCCACTTCGCCTATATCGCGCCGCCCGGCAAAAAACTCGCTCTAGTGGTTAATTCGTTTATCGCAACCATCGCTGGGGAAAGGGGGCGGGGCTTATTTCCATGTCAATGAAAACATTTACTATTTCCGCCATTGACCATTGAAATAACCACTAGTTCTGCTTTATACTTGTTGAGAAAGTCCCACAAACGTCGGAACATCAAACGCCCCGTGTCTGGGTTCATAACATTATCCGTAGTCGTGTCTGGGTTCATAATATTATCCGTAGTCGCACACAGCTCCGACTCCTCCGGGACGAGTGTCTGAATGAAGCCGCTTCCAGCGCTCCTTCAGCGGACCCGCAGTTTGATTCAGTGACGGCAGAACGGCGGTGATGCCGGGCGGAGCTTCTCAACGCTGATTGGCTTTCGCAACTCCGCGTCGGGCGAATTTTTCGCCAGTATCGCGCCGCCCGGCGAAAAATCCGCTTTTTCGCAACCTAACGCGGCTGTGCATTGACTTAACATGTAATCTGGACGCGCGAATATTTCGCAACTCTTTTGGTGTGAACACGGCAATACACTTGCCTTAGCATACCTATTGTGATAGGCATGTAGAAACAGAAAATGAATTCAAATCATTTAAACTAAGAAATAAACGGTTTAATTTGATCCGTAAACCCATTATGGGGACTCTCAGGTGATAATACAATGGACTTTTACTTTAACAGTCCCTCGTCTGGCTAAGCCGTTATTAGGACTCAGGAATTCCATTGTTATATGTAATACCATCACTCATGACACAACAGATCTACAACAAATCTAGAATTAGTGCCTCACGGTTTTATGCCTTTGGACATCCAATGCCTCTCCAAAATGTCATCACTTTATCATAGCATTTCAATTCTTAAATTATGATCAAAAACCACTTCTGGGTGTTCATAGAGACCTTGACCTTTGTGCCAAATTTGAAGACATTCATTCCTTCAAGGTGTTGCTAAGATATTGCAAAAATTGGACAGATATGAGGTCACAGTGACCTTTGACTTCCAAAGTCTAATCAGTTTATCCTTGATTCCAGATGAACGTTTGTTCACAGAAGCCCTTCCCTCCCGGTGTTCCTGAGATATTGCAAGCCAAAAAACATATTGCCTCTGGCTACGGCTGTCGCTAGCACGGAGGCATATAAAAAAAATAAAAATAATCCCCCTTTTGGTCTCCACATATAAAAAAAGGGCAAGATGCAGTACTACATTTCAGTCAGTAGGGAGAAGCAACATCCTCCTGTCTGGCCAAACACAACAGCAGAGGGAGCCGAGCAGTGCAGAGAAGTGAAAGGTGATCCAGAGAGCTAGCTATGGAAAAATGTGGGGTGGCCGGCAGTCCTGCAAATGCTTTCGACCCTGACCTCTGTCAGTCTCTAGTCAAGATTCGGGGGGCACTGGCAAAGCTACAATGCCCAGAGAAGAGACGACAAATGTTGTTTCAACGCCACACCTCAATCCGAATGCGGAAGAATCAGTCATGCTCAACGCCATCTCCCACCAGTGAGGCGGAGGCTGGGTCCTACGGCATTGTAAATACAGGAAATACAGCTCCAGTCAAAGCCTCCTCCCACTGTCTCCCAACAGGGCAGCCATAGGCTGGGCCAGGCTACTTGATACCACCACAGGATCTGCTTGAAGGTATGGAAAGAAAGCAGCTGGCAGCAGGGATCAGGAAGAAAGCACGGCTACAGACAGAGGACATACCTCTCCCTCTCCCTCAGCTCCAAAAACACGTGCTCTATGAGATAAAGGTCTCTTCTCGTTGGTCACACTGACCTACAATATAATGTAATATCCCTTCACACAGCCACAGTGCCTGGCCGTCCATTTATAACACTTTAATGCTTAACACTAACTCTGAATAGTCTGAGAATCTGAGTCGCCTGCTTTTGGCAGAAGATAAATAGGTTAGCTTGACTTTAACATTTTATTTGTATTATGAATTACACAAGGTTAATACACATGCTACTGCAAACCCCCCAGTATAATCAATAGGAATTTTAAAATCATTCTGCATTAATCGGACATATTCTACTTAGGGAAAGGGCAAGACAACCAATTGTCTTGCACCTGTCTCATTCACCACGGATTTGATTTGAATGCGGTCGCACGACACTACTGAATTACAGCAGATAAATCACACTGTAACTCTCAATGAGTAGCCATCATTTTTGGGATGCAAAATATAAAGCTGCACTGATGGTGAGTTTTGGTACCTGCAGAACACGCTGCACACTGTCTGCACAAAAGGCTCCGTTTCAATCTGCAGAGGAGAATTAAGTATGAGCAATTGTCTTAGCAAGAAATAAATGACAGAGCCAACTTTAAAGGTTGGCAGTGGCAGGTGTATTTTGACAAGTGTAAAGCCACAGAGAAAAAACACACAGACTTGGGTGGCAGTCTATCCGAACCTCAATGGTTTGTCCCCAATGGAGCGGTCAATGGCTCTCTGGCATCAAGTAGGCTCGTCCCACAAACGTACTTTCAACTCTCTTATTGTACTGTGCCAATAAGGAAACACTCTTCCTTTATAGTATAAATATGTAAACATGACTGAGATGCTATATTCATCAGAGCATGTCATGTTCCAGCAACGTGTGTCTACTAAACAGCCAGCTGATACAAAGAGTAGTTCATGTGGGTATACGGGTAGTATGGTAGACTCAAACTGTTGCTGCCTACAGGACAGTAACAGCTCATCTCTCCCTGTTCAGTGTCCCCAAGTATCAAGACCTGAATGTTATGCAGTCGTCTGCTAACGCCGTCGCTGCTCCCCAGAGGTTTAACACTCACTGAGCTTTTGTTTGAGACCAACTTCTGCTCAAATTCGTACAACACTTTCATGAAATATGCTGTGGAAAAATGAAGAATCCTTATGTTTTAAATGACATAACCATCAACTGTCACATTTATAAAAAAAAAATATATATATATATATATATATCTCAAACTAACCTTTTTCTATGTGAAGATAATTTAGAGCAAGTGTCCATATTAACACATCTATGACACAAATGCTATCACACTGCAGTGTTTCCCCTAGGTTTACAGCTTCAGGGGGGCGGGGTGTCGGCCGGGGGGGGGGGGGGGGGGGGTGTCGGCGACGACGGCGGCGACGTTGGGACATTGGGAGCGTTTAAAAAACGCAGATATATCTGTTTTCTTTCCACGCGACATTATTGGACGCTCTCTGCCGGCTGATGGAAGTGTGCTCTCTGCCCACCTGTGCGCGCGCACGAGTCTGTGGGCATCGGGGCGGATCTCCGCGGTGCGCGTTACCGAGAGCAAAGTAGAGTTGTAAACGCGACCATGACAGAAATAGACAGAAATACGATCAATAAAATAAGAACATTGAGTTTGTTTAATAAAAGAACAAGGTGTAGACCTGTTTATAGGAAAGGGAACCTTAAATCACGTCTGTGATCTGGCGCGACGGAGAAAATTACAGGGGGGCGGAGGGTTTTTTCAGGGGGGGCGCCCCGCCCCCCTATTCTAACGGTAGGGGAAACCCTGCACTGTAGTGAAGGCAGCCCCAGTAGCATATTCCAAATCAGAAATACTTAAAAGTACAGACTAAAGTGACTTCAGACTAAAAGTATAAAAAAACAACAACAACCCTGACCTGTTGCATGAGATTATAGTGTGTTTGAGTATCCTTTAAAAGGAATAAGAAAGAGGAAACAGTGCACGCTTAAATCTATCAAAGACAAAGTATTCCGAAGATCAGTGTTGAATAATTTCCTAAAGTAAGGCCCCCAGGGAAGAGTGTACCAGGTATCAGCCACCTCAGCTGGCTCCTCTCACTGTGAAGGATCAAGGAAAGGAAACGCTTTTGATCAGAGGTGAGGGCTGAAGAGAAAATTGGCTGCGAAACTGAGAACTAAGGTATGTCTTCACCGCCACAGTCTGATACTAATCCTGTATTACTCCAGCCAGGGCTACCAAAAATACGTAAGTGTTTCCCAATATATTTTACTGGAATACGTGGGAGCCAGACAGAAACCAACTGATGATATGCAGCGGTATAATGATACTGAGAACAGTGTCTGTCTGCTATTGTTATATCAAATTGGTCTAATTAATAAAACAATACCTGCCATACCCATATCACTGACAATGAACAGCTAATGAAGGCTATATTAGATTAGTCACCAACCCAAAACGCATTTGTCCTCTTCGGTTTATTTTCTGCCCTTTTACAAGTCTGTGTGGAATTTAAAAACATTGCCCTTGGAAGTTAGCTTGTGAATGCAATGCTGTGTTGTTGCAGCCAAGTCGGATGCTGAAGCTTCCAACTAAAAAAAGATAAAGATGGCCCTGAAGTCAATTCATCTTCAGTACCGTACTTTTCGGGTTATAAGCCACTACTACCTTCGGTCAGTGTCCCCGACAGCTCCCCGCTGTAGCTAGCTGGGGCTCCTGCTAGCGCTCCGTCACTTCCCCGCTAACTTCCGCTAGCTCCCTGAAAACCACCGAAGGTAGCGGGACCAGGCTCGACACCCGACTTGGGCAGAGGGGACGCGGGCAGTAGCAGCAGAATCGCTATCTAGCAGCGCTACTAGCAGCGCTAACTAGCAGCGCTAACTAGCTTGCTACAGCGGGGACACTGATCAGCCGTAGGAGCGGCTTATAACCCGAAAAGTACGGTAGTCATTTCTCTAAAGGTCTGAATCGTCAGCGCATCCAGTTTTTTGAACTTCCCGTTTTAGAACAATGTGGCTCTGCAATGCTGTAAAAGTAATGACTTATGACGGCTGTAACATAGAGCATAGAGAGGAAACCACTCTATGCAAATTAGAATTTGCATTGTAAAATCCTTGACTGGCAGGATTCACTGCACGCTGCCTCGTCTGAATTGATTCCTGCTTAAGCTTACAACTAAATAAATACTTCAGGGAAAGAGAGCAGGGGCGCCATTTCACTCACCAAAGGCTTTAGAATTAAGGAGTGAGGCTGTAGTTGTCATCTTGTTATCAAACTTGTAACAAAGAAAATGCTGTTCAGAGCAGAATTGATTCCGATTCATTAGTTAAATATTACATTTACAGCAGAATGCCGCAGTGTCAGAGGAGGAAATAACTCAATGGAGGGGTGTGTGAGGAAAAACTCACTGCACATGCAACCACATTGCCAGTCCAACACTGACTGATGCGAGTTTTAAGCCTGATAATATTTACTAATTATATTAATATTTATCGAAATATTCAAGTTAAAATGGGCTTGAAGTCAGTTTAACTTCTACAGCTCATATGACCTTGATATGAATACCAGCTCCTATTCTCCTTGATCTCTAAAGAATCAGCAACTCCTTGCCTTTAAAAAAAAATTATTAAAAAAATATAATATTTATTATTTAATTTCTGCATAAATGATCAAAAGTCAAGAAAACACTGAGTCCTCGGTCGCTCCGAGTTTTTTTTAAATTGTATTTTTGGTGCCTTCCCATCATGCCCCAGAGTAATACTGCACCTCTTTAGAAAGATTAAGACCTAAAGCATCCACATCTGCAATAATAATAATAATCACAATAAACACAAGCAAGGACATTTTTTCAAGCCTTTCCAGTCCAAAAATCATGTTTTTCGGTTCAGAAATAAAGAAATGAGCAATTTTTACCTACACACCATGAGCTACATGTACTTAAAATGACTTTCTCCTTCCGCGCGTGTCATCTGACGCGCTTTCAGATGCGTTTGTGGGACAATGAGACCGCAGGACCTCGAAACACGGAGACAAATTCAAGAAAAAAAACTGCGGTTGCTTTCTCGCAGCTTGCGACGTCAATACTTTACAAACAGTAAAGTCCTACTACTGGAAGATTCACACAGTCTCTACGGTTACAGACGTGGTACTTTGATTCGTTGTTAGGGGTACTAAATTAGTTAAATAGTTCAACGTTATAGTCGCTCAGTCATGATGAGGAGCTTACGTAATTATAAAAATATAACGATCTTTTTTTTTTTTTAAATGTAGTCCATCGTTTCTCTTCTCTCAAGGGTTTACAGTACTTTAGCCGTTTAAATTTATTAAATCGGACCTGTGTTAAAACTCACTTCCTCATTATCGAAAAATCTGTTAAAAAAAAAAGCTCGGGCGAATGGGGTTAAGGTAGAGTTTGAGACATATACGGTAGACAAGAAGATGCCAAGTATTATTGTATTTGTTTAAAAGTTATAATATGAAGACAGAAAAAAAGCTGTGCCGCTGTGTTTTGTGGAAACTAAATGGTATGTGTGCACTATACAGTAGTTCTTGTAGAGCAGGGGTGCCCAATATGTTGATCGTAGACTTAAAGTATTAAGTCCAAACACCGTTCCACCATGACTGATGACCATTTGGAAGTCTGCCTGAGGCTGGCTACCAGCAGCTACTGTCCGGACTATGCAACCCTGCTGGTTCCATTCAGTGCAGTGATCAGAGTAAAATGTAATGACCAAAAAATGTAGAGAATTGTATTGTGTCCTAAGGGTTCATGCAGTTATGCAAGGTACGCCAATATTGTAAATATGAAGTATACTCGATACTTGCTTTTTGACTTGGTAATTTTAAAAGTAGCTCACAAACCAAAAAAAGTGTGGGCGCCCCTGTTGTAGAGTATAACAGTTTGTGTGGGTGGTGGGAAAAACCCTCACTTCTGTTGCAGGTCATGCAGACTCTGTTCAGCTCTCTGCAGGCCATCCAGGTCTGTCATCATCTTCTTCATATGATCCTTAGAGTAGCGGTTCTGGATGTAGGCAAACCAGCAGCCGCCCATGCCGATGACTATTGACACGACCAGCATGAAGTCCTTCAAGTGGTTATGTCTATTCACTGATGGAAAGAGAAACATAAAGAAGAGGAGTTACTTTAGCATGGTAATGAACATCAAAATCATAGGATAAACCTATAAAAGCGGATCTCTTCAACCAGGCAGTTTAGATCTAGCTCATAAGATAAAGCTGCTAACAATGAGCAAGCGTCACAAGGATGTGGTGTGAAACTTGTGTTTGAACATACAGCAAGTTGTGCAGGGACACAAATAGAAGAGCCAGTAGCACAAGTTCGGGTTGCGGTGAGAGGGGCCTAGTGCAAGAGACCGCGATAAAGCCAGCTTAACACGGCCTATTTCAGTCTGGTAACCAATGCTAATAAACATGCTCAGAAAACCAAACAATGGCAACTATAACAATTTGATAAACATGAGGAGATACGAATCAAAGCCTAAAAATAACTAAGTGTGAGTATTTTTGCCATGATGTCACTGTAAGTGATTCTTAGCGGAGGAAAGTCACAGCAGCTAGAAAGCAGCTTTCCCCATTTGTAAGAAGCCTTAGATTAGTTTCAGGTCAACTCTCAGGTGGGGAGAACTTTTAGGAATCGCCAAATTAAACCCATAGTAATGTTTGGACATTTGTCATTTGACGATGTCATGCAGCAATTGACACACATCCGCAAGTATAAGCCTTGCAAGCCACACAAGTGTTTCTTGCAAAACCTGCAATGAGGTGCGTGGGAAAGAGGTGTCAAAAACACGACTTCTACTTCCTGGAGTGAGACAAAAAGGAAGTAAATCAGAAGAAAGAAGAGTCAGTACAGGCTTGTTTCTCTTTAGATATGATCAGGAGGACATTCCACCTTCAAACTGTTATTTACAAAGATGTTCCTGTACCACCGGCTGCTATTGCAATGGAGCCAATGGAAATCAACGCATTAATCCAACAGCACACTTTTCTCCTCACATGAACACATGTTAAAAATGGCACATTACCAAGTCTCTAAGCTTGAGCTAAACGATCTTACAGGAGGTCTGTGCATATTCCTGTAGACTTGCTTATGAAGTCCAGAACAAACACAGGCTCATCAGAGTCGGGGAACTTGGACCAGCTGTGCCTGCTATTGTGTCAAAAGTAACAAACCAGAAGTGACAGACAGAAAAACCTACAGTTAAATACTGCTCTTTTCTCTTCATAAGTTGGTGGAGATCATTGCTTCTTAACTCCCCCAAACTGAGGTCACGATATTAAACTGCATGTGTGCTAAATATGTCTTGTTTCTGCATTGTGACTGAGCACAGATGATTAAAGGAAACGGATGCAGTGCATATTATCTGGGAGATAATCCTCTCTTGGTTCTATTTAGTGCTCTTACAACACCATCGGACTGAAAGTGATAGCTGTCGTCACCCAAGCTGTGAACACTACAGTCGCTGCCTTTCAGAAATCCCACCCAGAGAGCATAAAGTGACATTTAATTAACCACAAAACTGGAAATGTGCTTGGCTTAATTGTTATTACAAAACTGTCCACGAGATCAGGATCACTCCATTGTGAGATGTGTCTTAAAATGCTGCTGCTATGTATAGTGAGCCAGACTGACTATTAGTGGGACCCCGTGGCTTCAAGAGGCTGTCAAAGCCAGACAGCGCTCGCTAATGTCTTCCTTCGGGTGTGACTCGAACAAAAACGCATCCACAATGACACATGCCAGACACAGACCACTACACACTGTCCCCCTGTGCAATGCATTTCCAATGAAAATGACTGCTTTCTATGAAGGTTCATTACATTTTCTCTGCCGATCACATACATCTGCCCTCATCAGCGCTCCACCTACCGATATGCAACGTTACTTTTTTATTCAGCTTAGTTGTTCTCCAGTGAAAAAGGATCAAACCTCGAGGCTGGGAAAGTCTCTACGCACAATTAATAGTTTATGTTTCTCTATAGATTCATATTTTCACAACACCTAGTCCATAATTCCCAGACTTTCTAGGTCTGTAATGCAGCTGTGACTCTGTAACTAAGCTTTTAACATAAAATATGTTGTTTTTCCTTGGTAACATAAAATGGCAGTTATTCTGGGAAAGTTTCATCACAATGTCAGCACAGCACAAGAGGTGTGACAGCTGAGACACACCCCATCCATTGTGGTGTTTCAAACCCAGAGGGAGAAAAAAAAACAATAATAATAAAAACCTGACTGACTACAATCTGTCGTTATAGAGGTTGAGCAGAGATAATAAGTTGTGTGTGTGTATTCGTCTCCCTACGCAGAGAGGAGTGTCTGGAATACAGAGCAGTATTGTCCCACCCTCCCTCACGCAATGCCTGAAACCGATACCTGTTGCAACAGGATCTACCCTCACTTATTAAAAGGGTGGGCACACTAAGGTGATCAAATGAGTACATCAGTGAGTAGATAAGCAAGTGACTAAAGAAATGGCGCAAACAAAAACCAGACCACAGCACATCACAGGGACAAAGTGCTGGTGAAAAATGAGCCGCAGACAACAGTGGTCAGGATGTTGGTGAGGGTAGTAGGCCGTTAATACAAACTGAGAAACTTCCTACGGATGTTTCACAGTAAAATCAATTCTCTTTTTCCTGTGAGGCATTTACATGACATAATAACTTACTCATTTGGAAGGTGTTTTATGCTAAATAACAAGGTCTAACACATTTTACAGATAAGGCAATGATTTTGTATTCTTGACAAACACATTTAGAGTGTTTTGGGTTTCTAATTTTTATTTTTTTTACCTGCATCTCAATGAAAATAGTAATAATGGAAAACTACAGTGTGTGTGTGTGCGCGCGTTTCCAGCCTTTCCACCAATTTTTACTGATTAGTTGACAAGATTTTCAGATACCCTACCCCCCCCCCCCCCCAAATCATCATCTCTAGTCAGGGTTTTAAATCATCTAGAACAAAGACTTTGATGTTGTATTATTGAGTGCATGAATCAAAACTAAAAACAGGAAATAAAGTAAAGTGTCACATACTCGGGGGCGCTCCAAACAGCACAGTGTCCAAAGATTTGAGCTGCAACTTTTGCACATGGCTGCGATCCTGAATCTTCAGAAGAGAGAGAGTCAGAGTGGCGTTCTTCACGGCGAGCCTGAGAGAGAACAGACGCACGGTCATTTTGCAACAGAATGAAGGAAGAGCAAAGGGTGTAATCCATTTTGAGCCATGTGTAATGTGACCCCCTTAAAAAAATAATCTAAATGGGCAGAAGAGACACAAGTTAGTTTTCTTACACGTGTTGTAATTCCCTTGGCTGATGAGAATAAGGAATGTAATGACTGATAAAGAAAGTAGTGGAAATGGGTTTGAGTAGCTGGCACTAAAGAAGTTGCATCAAGTCAATGATATACGTTGGCATCATTCCCACATTGGGCCTCACGGTCGTCAGGAATACAATTTGTAGCTTGCATCTTTTCCCTTTCATTGAAGTATTTCATTTTCCGAGTACAAAAAGTCTCACCAGTCTTATATAAACCACATTTTTTCCAGTCGGAGACTTACCTTGGCATGACAGTTCCATTAAAATTCATCTTGCGAAAGGCCTCCACATATTGTGGCAGTTCCACGTAGGTGATGAGCCATTCCACCATCTCATCCACGGTCCAATTATACACTGAGGGGAAAAATAAATAAAAACAGTTAGTGCTCATTGATTCTCATTCAATACCGATAAGGCTACATGGCTACAATATGTCCCCCTGATTGACAGCTGACTTATCTTTTATGATGTTTGAGGGTGTTCACATCTATATTGAGCAAACAATGTACTTGCGGACCGGTAACCTTGTAGTCACTAATTTTAGAACAGTGATCCTAAACAATCAGAAATGGCAATAAGAGGTTTTTCTTGGGGCCAAAAAGTAAGTAAGACAGTAAGGTGAACCTAGTCCAAGAGATCACGTGTTTCAATTGCTTAAGAACAGACTGAAAGCGAATAAAGCAAGAATTAAAGATGGCTGCAGTACAGTACAGGCCAGGCAAAGCAACGTCTATGGGTTGTAGACTTCAAGCAATCTGCAATTACAAAAAAAAAAATCTTAAAATAATATAAATATGATGACTCAAGCAAAGGTTGTGTTAACTTGTTCAAAATGGTCTGTTCCTTAATTTCCCCTTTCTACCTACACTGTTCATCTGAAATGAATATAAACACCTTCAAATTAAAGCTCAGAGTGAGTACTCACCATATACATATATAGTTTGATTTTAAATGCAGTGTACAGAGCCAAAACAACAATGTGTCACTATCATAACACTCTTTGACGGCACTGTTCATACAGCTTGACACGCGAGACATATTCTATGACCATGTGCAGCCGAATCCTGAATGATCTATGAGGTATCCTATTGCATAACATACACTGGCTTGCCCATGGGTAATAACTGAGGAAGGGAAATACACTCCCCAGCTCCTGGCAGAGCATAAACACTGTGGACTGACGGTGTTAAAGGGTTGTTCTCTTGAACTAAACCCCAGTTTCCTGCCTCCAAACCTCCAGAGCCTTATTGAGAAACTGCAATGCAGGATAAGTCAGTCTGATGAGCAAAAAAAAGGGGGAGAAAGGCAGCCAGGAAGAGTGTGAAACGACATGGGTGCTCTCAGAGTTAAAGATAACCCAGCTGAACAGATAGGCGGAAGGAGGCGAGCGTGTGTGAATTTAGTGCTGACAGAGTCAATGGTGTCCCACTCTGCTACTGGCTGGAGCTGATAAGTAGACTGCACTTTGCTTGACATGTCATCTTATCCAACTGCCTTGCTCTTTTGTTGAGCGAGTGAGAAGGTCAAGCAGGGGCAACATTAAACACATAAACTGTAATTTACTGGCTATCACTGCTGTTTAGACCAACAGCCAAAGTCACAAGGAGTCAAATGCCTCAAAGCAGTACCTTCAGAGCCCTTCCACGTGTTCCACAAGTCCTCCACACTGATGAACTGGTCATCCCCGTGGAAGGTGTTGTGCTTGGCCTTGGGGTCATGGTAGTTTAGATCCTCTCTCAGAAACTGCAGAGTGACAAGTGTTATCGTTACAAAGAATCCAATTTGCACAAGTTTGAACTGGAATCAAAGTTCATCCTCGACTAAAAAACACGTGACACGATCTGAACCGTGAGTTTTGTGATCCGTTGCACCCTTTGTTACAACACCGAACGGGCCTCACATCTTACAAATTGTCTTGTGTTTGAACATTTCTAGCTCCATCACCGACAACCTCAGCATACAGAACTTTAGTTATCGTATTTTAAACTTAGTTTGACCATTGCTGCAATGAGGGTTTTGAATGTACTTAACAGCACACAGAAACTTCCTTCGCAATGTTTAGACCAGACCTTGTGGGTCATGTAGGTAAATTACCTACATCACCCACAGTGAGTGTTCATCCCAAATGTTTCGAGAGGCAAATATATATAAGTAAGCTTTACAATTTTAGGTGGTGACTGTCAATTCAAATGGCTAAAATAACTGAGTATGATGGCAGATTTCTGGAGCGATGGTCAATGGAATTGGCTTTCATGGTTGTGTTATAGTGCAACATTTTCTGTCATTTACTTTCTTGCCTAGTTTTTCCCGTAACTTGGCCTGTAAAAACACGTCGTCATTTCCCCCTAAAATCTTATCTTAATCACGGCCGAAATACTGAACTTTTACTTTAAGTACATGTCAAACATATACCTAGCTACTATACACATAAAACCAACACCAAAATGAAAATGTGTGGCACGCTGAATTTCATTTCCTCCCTCATTGTAGTGGTCAATAGATCCACAGGCCTGATTGCCCACTATATTGTAGGCTGACTCAGTCACATGCGCACTCCCACAAAAGCAAACTCATGCAACTTGAGTGGAAGACAGTAATAAGTCATGATGCCTTTCATTCTTGATAGAATTGTGTGGGAGGATTTCACTACAGGGTAGAGAAACGGTCTGTGCTGCAGGTGACATGTCACACTCCTGAAAAGATATCCATTAGCAGGACCTGTATAATGTGGCCAAGACCTGAAGCTTTTTCTTAATAGCCAGATGCAAACTTTGATTTGGTGATTAAGAACTCAGCTATCCTCTTCATTTAAAATCACTGTATGATAACAGGAAGTCAGACTACCGTCTTAAAGTGCTCTTAGTCGTGTTGAGCTTTCTTTTTCCTCGGCTCAAAGCCATTACACACGCTCACTGTACCGCACTTGATTTTTGGACTTTGGGGTATTTGCATGCCAAGTGCCTCTTCTTAAGCAGTGACCACTTTGGTCTGGCCTCAACCAGATGCAACAGACAGAATCAAAGTGAAATGAGGCTCCAGAAGGGACCTCCTCAAGGCTACATGTAGTTTAGACTAGAGCACAGGATGTAACCTTACTAAATGGACGACAGGCAGCGTCTGTATATATAAAAAAAAAAAGACACCAGTGATGTCTGATAAGAAACAGATCTGATATCCGGTGAGCGTTATACAGCTGTAACAGTTGATGGTGCTTCATTACACTTCATTGTATTGAAAAGAAACGCAGCTGTGACATTTCAGAAATACAAACCACAAATTCTGATTAAAAAAAAAAGGAACACAAATATTTCATTGTTTGTTCGTTGTGTTTGTACAGATGTGACATCGTCCATGTCTACAACACGAATGCCAGTTACAACCACACGTAATGGGAATTCAGTTAATTATTGACAAAACTTCAGTAAAAAGGGAACTGGAGCGTAAACAGGACAAATCCTCCAGTTACTTTGACTAAGTTGAGGACATTACAGGGCTATGATTAACCATCTTAGCAGCAAATCCTTTAACGAGTCAGACGCTTACGATAATGATACATGTAAACCTCTCGGTGTCTGTGCAAATCAGAATATCAACAGACTTTTTAGGGTGGTACTTACGCCGTCCGTCTCCAACACGTCTACATTGCCGTTCGCGTCATCATCCATCTGCTTGTGGATACTACGGATAGACTCGTAGCTGAGAACTGCATTCTCATTCTTGCATAGCGGCGCATCAATGCGACAAAAATCTGGTGGAGAAACAGAGTCGTGTCGAGATGGTGTTACAGGCACTTTTGAAACTCATTAGGTGTTACTACTAAAATCAACAACAACAGAGATGACTAAAGAAAGAGCAGCAATCACATGACATCATTCACTGTTCAAGAGGATTAAAACAACTATGTATTGTTATTGCAATATGTTTTCACAGTGAATTAATAATACCGTTCTAAAGACATTTGTTGGAAATCCTAGTCATGATCCTTTGCTGTTGCAATGAGATATTACAGAAAACTAGAGTAGGCTAAAGTTTTTAGATTAAAGCACCAATGTGCAATTTCAAATCAGGAATATCTAACAACACTATTTTTCAATGAAAAATAGAAAAACACAGGCCTGTAGTGACAGACTTAAAAAAATTTAAAAAAGCATTACAGTAATGCAATATCTCAACTAATCCCGTGATGGCCACCAATGTCTATGACTTTTGACCTACTGTGCTTTTTGCAGAAAAGTTAGAACGCAAAGTCCTAGGTTGGAGAGATATCTCTCTCTCTCTCTCACTCGCATAACCAAACTGCAAAATTCCTTGGCTGAAGACAAAGCCTTCTTTATGTAAAGCCTTTTACTCAATGTGGGGATGTTACCAAGACGCCTGATACCATGACTGCCAGAACTACTGTGTAGACCAAAAGCAAGCGAAATCCCAAATTGGCTTTTATTATTAATAATAATAATAATAAGCTTTCAGTTGTTTGTGTTTTTTTAATCCATTGCCAATTTGGATTTCACAGTTCTGTTTAATAATGAAAATAACTGTGGTTTGTTAGTTAAAATGTTGTTTACAATCAAATGTTTCAACATTTTGACAGTAGGGCTTCCAAGGCTCCACAATCAAATGTAGATAAATCAGAAATGCATGTCTCCATGATAAACACTCATGCAATGTAGCAATCTGTCAATCATCTGGTGAAGCCTGTCTGCCCTCTGTGTTCCCTCTCCTTCCTGAGGGATTAGAGATCCTCTGACATAGATCACAGATAATGCCGCCACTCCCACTAAAATGAAACCTTGCTGTGCACGTACTGCAGATACTCAGCAGTTGTTTGAAAGGCCATGGCAGCCTACATGTCATAACAGTACATTTAAATGTGTAATGTTTAATTTAAAGCAGCATGGTTGATGAAGTTGGAGTGAATTTACAACCATACTACCCATGAAACCGTCAGACATGTAGTTTTATGTAACACTCCAGTTAATTTGTGATTTCCCCTCTCGGAGAGGCCTTTTCCTGGTTTGAATAAATAAAGTATAAATGATATAAGCAGCATAACTACGCCTAACACATTATGCTTTTTGGAGTATTTCCAGGAATCATAACCAAACAAAATCTGAAGGTGGCGGTGAGGGTGAAGTGGGGGGCTGGCCTTTCTCACCAACATGAAGAGGTTGCTCGCACTTCCTGAGCTTTGTTTTTAACCAACAAGAATGTCACCCACACGATAGTGCAATATCAACTGCAGGCATTTGAATCTGCATTGAGCTGGCATTTAGCTTGATGCCCCCTCCCACATATCAATTTATCATACAAGCCATGTTTTATTTATTCCGAGAACCATATGTTAGGACAGGTTGACTCAGCGGTTTGAGAGACAAAACAGAAAGTAAACAAATCTCTGGTCACTGTGCCCATGCACGTGTACAACAACGTTTTTCGAGTTGGCAAAGTGTGCCTTACGTTTCTCGACATGAACCAGGAAGACTTGATGCACAACGAGAACTTCTTTGTTGTGAAAAGTACATTTTTGAGCCAAGGTATGAAAGCATTCAGCCTCAGGGAACCAGCAAGGCCACATACCAAAAAGGCCGTTCCCCTCACTCATTAACACTCAACATGTTAAACAAAGAGTGACAGTTACCCGAGTAAAAGCCTACCACCTGTGACACTTCCATGCACACAACCTGGCCCTCTTTCTCAGTTGGCTTGAAAACCGCCGGAGACACAAGATTAGATATTTACATACTAGTCAGCTGGCCCTTTTTTAAGAGGTCGTTACGCAAGTCATTCTGTGTGCCTGCATGTCGACAAGAACAAACGCCATAACTGCGCCACTTCATAACTGCAGCAGTTACTATACGCCTGTCTCCATTCAGAATTACTGTTAAGCCTTAAAAATCACTGTCAATAGTAAAAATGTTCCTGCACTGTGGCCTCTTGGGACATGTGACACACAATAATAAAAATGTGTTTGAAACACTAAATGTTTATGAGCAATGTGGACAATGTCTCAACAGTTTCCATTTTCCCACAATACTTCAAAATGTAACTCTAAAGGAACAATTATGCCTTTTGAAAAATAGGTATGAATTCCTACACTAGCAGTCTGAGCAAGTTATAACTATGTCATAACTTGCTCAGACTTATCCCTTTGGTTTCAGTTTACGTCAAGATACGCTCCATTACAACCGTTGTTATGATTCATGCGAATTAAATTCACGGATTCAGTTCAGAGATTTGTATTTTTTTGTATTTTTTGTTGTTTATGCTTGTTAAATTTACTTGAAAAGGAAATACATCTGTACTAAATAATGTAATGCAGTAAGCCACTGCAGGATTATGCTATTGTGAGAGGCCCACGTCGCCTTTAACAGGACACATTAGGTTTCGTAGTTAAGTGTTTTGGTGAGACACATAAGGGCAAATCCAATAATAACATTAATATTATTATAGAGTCCTCTGTAGTACTGTGCAATAAATAATTGAATGACTGCATAAACTTGTGCGAGGCCAACGTTTTTATACTTATTTAAGCAAATTAAAGTGTAATAAAGAACGACAATTTATGTTGGAAATATTGTACAGCTAATTGTTGGGAAATATTAGCATATAACCTCAGAGACATGTGCACCACTAACCATTCGATCAATTACCTCCTGTTTAACAACGTGGCTTAATCTGAGTTGGAGGACAGGATTGAATGGAGAATGCCAGCTGGACTATTCTCAGCATGGCTACATGGTGTCTGCACAATCACAAAAGATGTGGCACGAACATACTCCAACTGCCAATTTATATTACATGTCATGTTATTAACAGGTGGTTTAAAAAAAAAGGATGATTAAAAAGCTGCAATGCACTCATCAATCCATCATAGTTTACTCACCTGACACTCCATTTTCAACAATCTGACTGTCCGTTGTGGGTGAACTTGGTTTGTCAGTCCAACTTTCTCCAACGAGACACAAGCAAAATATCCACAAGGCCACACATGTGTTGAACTCCATGACTGGTGCGTGCTGGAAAGAAGAAGAAGAAGAAGAAGAAGAAGAAGAAGAAGAAGAAGAAGAAGAAGAAGAAGAAGAAGAAGCAGAGTACCGTGACACTTCTGATAGTTACAGCGAAACTAATGTGCAGTGTTTCTGTCGAGGTTAATCGGTTAAACCACGCTAGGAATTAGAAAACAATGCAGCTACTTTGTCTCCGTTAGCGTGGAGAGGAAACGGCAATAATCGGCTCACCGAGAAATACGGCGAGTTACATGAAGGTCCCGCGGCACATGCGATCACTTCTTCCTGAATGAATGAGTGCACAGAGCTCGCTAGCTTGCTAATACCAGGCTTTTCGCGATGTCAAACCCACTGTATTGTCTGTTCATGCTGCGTGTCGGGGCATGTTTGCAAACACATGTCACTTCAGGGAGGAAAACAACGCGATTAGAGATCGTAACAGCTGCCCCGGTGGCGCGTGAGCGACTGTTGGGATGTCAGACAAGCCCCGTCGAGCGCTAGCTAGCTAAACGTCTCGGCTAACGAGGAAATGAAGTGAAATAGCCATCAACGGGGAAGTAATATTACAGAGCCCTCACACTCACGCTTCCGTGTTTTTTTGTTTTTCTTCTTCGGTTTCGGTCGGTGTCGGTTGTCGGTGTTTTCTAAAGACGAACGTCACCGTTGGCATTTAACATCTGCGCGTGCCGCTATTGGCCTGGTTCAGATGCATTCAACAAGACGTTAACGACGAGCAACTGTAACGCCAGCTCGGCTGGATGATAATGTTACGACTGAATAACAAACAAAAACATGAAGTTACCTGTCATGTATCAGAGCCAGCAGGTCTGTAGCTTCAGCTCTGCGTTAACATTGCAGCAGATGCCTGGTCACTGGAGAGTTGAAGCACGGCGGACTCCACCTCCTGTAAGAAAGGTCTCGGTCTTTCTCCCGACCGAGACTAGACAGAAAACGCCGCAGAATGTGGTTGACACTTATCTTCCTCTACACATCAGAGTCCCTGGTTATTATCAGCAACTATCGCCCCCTAACGGCCGGAGTGTGTACTGGATATCACGTCGAATTAATTTAAACAAATTGCTGAAGTGTGCCAACCAGCGGATTGTTTAAGGCACTACACTGGGACGCAATGTCTTTTCCATGATTATGTTTAACATAATTCTGCTGTCAGTTGTAAGTAAATGCATTGTAATGAAAAAGTAGCACGTTAGTTATTGAAGGTTTTGTTTGTTTATTTGAGTTTTGTCTTATGTAAAATAATGAAATTGATTTTAAGACAATGTACTTCATTTGAATGCTATGCTTTAACATTGGAACAAATTGTGATTGCTTTATTTTTGCATACATTTAACATATTGTGATAAATATTGATGTCAGGAAACTAGTCTTTTTAATAGTGCACTATGTTTATATGTCTTTGCACTATGTTTATACGTTTCTGCACTGTTTATATGTTGTTTATATGTTATATGTTGTCTATTTTTACTTTTTCTTAACTGGTGCACTATTCACTTTATGTTTCTGCACTATGTTTATATGTTGTTTATGCTATGTTGTCTAGTTTATATGTTTATATGTTGGTTATATGTTATATGTTGTCTAGTTTATATGTTGTTTATATGTTTATATGTTATATGTTGTCTAGTTTATATGTTTATATGTTATATGTTGTCTATTTTTTAGTTCTTTTTTTGTAAATGTTGCACTATTCACTTTATTTTCAGACAGTAGAGAAACATAATTTCAGGTCTTCTGTATGTTTGCACAATATGGAAGAAGTGACAAATAAAACTGACTTTGACTTTGACTTTGACTTTGACCAATCCTATACATATGCATGTCTAACTGTATATGTAGTCTCTGTATGTTGGAGGACTTTTTAATTAAATAACTGATCTTAATAGAAAGTGAAACAACCACATGTAGAAACAAATTACGTTTTTTGAGTTTCTTATAAATTGATATGATTCAAAGTCTTGCAGCACAAATGAAATGTCTTACTAGTGGCCAATACTTGCATCATCAGGGTCGGGTTAGGGAGGAGGATGACGCGAAGCTTCAGGTTTTTGAAGTATTGTTAAAGGATATTATACCCTCTTATAAACACCATAATTTAAAGTAGACTTACCTTACATCCTATAATGATGGACAATTTGCAAAGTGGTGCATAAAGCACAATAATGTATCAAATACATTCACCAAGGTGCAGTAAGTGCTGTTCGAACTACAGAAACATTACAAAGATTTGCCTTTGTACATGGCCACCGGGACAATGGGTTTTTTATCCAGCAGCAAGAACTTTTGGGTCAAAGTTAGGGAAGCCACGTGTTATAATATACAATATAATAGGTTATAATACCTGCTGCAGATGAACAACAGGGCATTGAGGTCACATGTACTACAGATAATTCACATTTGAGAACTGCTGCATGAAAAAATGTAGACCAAGCATGCAGTTGTTGAAGGACTGTCACTTTACTTTGGCACACATACGGTAAGACCACATCTTGTTGTTGTGCATTGTACATAAGTTGAAATTTAACATTACACAAAACGTAGTACTGTATAGGTGAAGGTATCCGTGAATGAAACACTGAGGCTAAAACAATGCACTTATAGTTCACTGAATTGACCATACAGTAGCACATGTGCTTGTTTTGCATCTACACCCTTCAAGGACTGAAGAGCCGTCATCATGGAAATATGTGGAAAAGGCCTTCATCCCTCTCTTCCCCTTGTGCAGCATCAAGGCAGTAGACATCAGGTGATTGTGTGGTTGTACATTCAGCACTTAGTCTTTGAGTTTCTAGTCAGAAGTCTTTATCTTCAGAGGTTGAAATGACCATGACCTCCCGGCTCTTAAAGTCCCACACTGCCGTGAGATGGAAGGCCATGTTGGAGAAGACCACTAGATACTCAAACAGGGCAAATAAAGTGTAACCTGTGAAGAAAAAGAAAGAGAGCTACATGAGGGACATATTTGGTGTCATTTTCCTTTAAGCACTGTGATCTCCCCTTACAGATGAGATCAAAATGATCAAACTTAAAAGCCGACTTACTCCCCGGTTCGCAGTACATGTTGTGTTTCCAATAAAAGAATCCGGCGAAAGCACAGAAGGATACGTTAAGAAGTAAGAAGCGCACTTTCCAACAGTGAGACTTGGCATCCTGTAAGGAAGGTGAAAAAAATAAAACATAAAAGCAGAAATGAGTTGAGCTGCTGCAAATGGCATGATATATTTCAGTCTGGTGTGAGGGATTTGGCATTCTTTACCTCAGGACTTAATGAATACTTCTTAATAGTCTTCCATAAACGGCAGGTTATCAGCATGTAGATAAGGGAACTGACAAGGAAGAGCACAAAGCCTTCCTTATGTACAACTAAGGAGCAAAAATATACAAAGAGAGGGGGACATTTTGTCATCGTAATAATACATTTCCAAATAAAAGACTTTTAGTCAATGCATCAGTGGCCCAAGGCTATATTGTACTTCAAACAAGTGAAAATATAAATACATTTTTGTATTACCAATTCTTCGATGTATGAATAGATCAGTTTAGAATAGAAATTAGGCTGAGTTTGACATTTTCAAATCAACTTCTCTACTCTGTATAGAAAAGCACCAACATTTCAAAGCCTCCTAATACATTCAAGCAAATGCTTGCAAGTCAAATCAAAATCTCAAATGCTTTGCAAGTCAAATCAAAATCTCTGTTCATTTAAAATGTAAATCAAAGGAAAAGCAGAGGTTTGAATGAAACCTCTCCAATAATAACCACGGATTACTCACAGAATGTTTCACTTGATGACACATATGTGAGGAGCAAGAGGCCAAGGTTTTCACAAACAGAAAAGACCAGGCTGAAGCAACTGAGCGAACTCTCCGGGAACCTCGAGGCAAAACGTGTCTTATAAAATTTGAAGTAGGTAAATGCCACCAGGAGCCTCGGAGCCGAGTGCAGTCCGATACAGAACCGCCATATGTGGCACTCAGGGCTCAGGCTTATTGAGGCACTGATGGATGGCAGGTAATTAGGGACCTGGAAACACAAAGTGAGGATTTAGTACAACATGAGCATCTCAAGAAAAAACATGGCTGGCGCAGTTTGCAAAATAAGGAAATTACCTGGCAATGTGTACCAGTCGAGTCCTCATAATGAAAAACAGAGGATATGAAGACGCAGATTATCAGTCCAAGTAGTGGTAGGCACACAGTACACACAACAAAGGTGCTGAATGATAGCTTGATGACCAGGGGCCTCTCGTGCCCCAAGATACTGGAGCCTTGTAGCATCTTGGTCTGAAACAGTGGACAATGCCTCATTAAAAACATCTTGCAAAGGCCATGTGATTCACTTTCTCCAAATACAATAGGCTACATATATTTATGAAGATTAGAACAAATGTGTGCTCATGTACATGCATGTCAATATATTCACGAAGTTATTTGGGGACATTTTGATACATACACATGCATTAACTGAACATCTAAATTCATAAAAACGGAATCAACCTACCTCCACTAGGTTTGCTGTTTACCAATAACTGCCGCCACACATTGCACGCGCTTGGCGTGTCAATAACTCCACTATTACAATAACATGCATGATATCACGATGTCATGATAGCACGCGGTGCCTCAAAGAGAGCAGGGAAAATCATACGGCTGATCTTACATTCCTGTGACAATTTTTTTTTGCATTCAATAAATTACACTTGATTGCTCCCGAAAGACGACCAGAGGCGCGCGGGTGCATCATCCTCGCCCTTGTGCGACAGATGGCGCGAGGAAAACACAGCCAGGGCATGAAAACCATCAGCACCCGGAAGAGAACGCGAGCGGAGGAGAGTGCTGCTGATGATGCTACGTTAGGGCGGCGCAGCCTATCAAAAATGATGCCCAGATCCATCATGGTAATTGTGCAATAAAAGGTGTCTCTTAATAATAAGCTTTTAATACACATATTACTTGTTTGCTATAGACTGGGAGCTCTCCGTGGTGCCGCACGAGAGCAAACAAATCATCCTTTTTTTATTTTATTTTGTATTATTTTTATTCTATCAAATACATACTTGGTCTGTGTGTATTGCGTGTGGGTGCTGCCCCGCCTCTCGCCCCTTCTCTCGCGTATCAGGAGTCGCGTCTTCACAAACAGCTGCTTTCGCTCTCAGTCCGATTTGCTGCCCTGCTCCTCTGCTCGTGACCTTTAGTGAATGAAACTCTTTCGCCACACAGCAGCCCAGATGCTCTTGGGATCGAGATCATTTGTTTCAGCAAGATGAAACGACGGAGAACCCAAACTTTATGTCGCTTGCTTCTGTGTGTCAGTATTTTACCAAGTAAGTTTCCATTCATTTTATTTATTTGAATTTGTGCTCTCAAATGATGCATTTTGTATTGTCTACTGATTATTGTAGTTGTATGTTCATTCCAGACAGAAAACGTCTAAGATGACAATGATTTAAAAAAAAAAAACATGTGCATAACATCAACTCTGATCCGCAGAGCTCTAAAATGCCATTGTTTTAGAGTAAAATGTCATGGATGATTAATTTCCTCCCAGATGTCCATTCCTCTTGCAAGCAAGCCCACGATCCGGAAACTAGTTGTTCAGGGATTTGCTATCATTATAATCCCGCAGACCTCAGAGGCTTTATTGAAACAGAGTTTCAGGGTTAACATCTGAATATCCTTTGCAGAAAACACTTTCCCTCACTAAATAAATATAAACATAAGTAATGTGGCATGATTAACGGAATATGACTGTGAATGGTTTCTCTCCCTGTCTTAGCCTGTTGGTGTGCTCAGGGGAAATACGCTCAGAAGCTCCTGAGTGATTTATTCACCGACTACACGAGTGCGCTGAGGCCGGTGGAGGACACGAACACCATACTGAATGTGACCCTGCAGATTACACTGTCACAAATTATCGACATGGTAAAACACCAGATCTGTGCAGATACCCACTCAATAATGCCTTGTTTATACTTGATCGTAGTCCTGTTTGACCCGCTGTTGTCAAGTATTTTCTATAATTTCTAATGTTTTACAGGATGAGCGAAACCAAATTTTGACTGCATATTTATGGATACGGCAAGTGTGGGTTGATGCGCACCTCAAATGGAATAAAGATGATTACGATGGACTCGATACCATCCGCATACCTAGTAGTTATGTATGGAGACCTGATATAGTCCTATATAACAAGTAGGTCGGACTGGTATTGAGTTAATCATCCAGTGACTATCCCAGTGTGGCCTCTTTTGGTCAGAATAAAAGGCACAAGCTGAACAGTCCTTGAAGCCATTATTCATAGGAGTGTCCAGGCCTCTGTCTGCTTTTTATACAGAAGAATGCTGAGAGAAAAAATATCACCTACGGAAAATTTACATTTTAAGTCAGAGGTATGACTTTTATGACACTAGAGGAAGGAAGTATTGCGTAAATAGATTTTCGACCAGGGAGCACTTAGAAATAACCTGATAACATATATATGTAATAACATGCTAACACATGTAAACACAAACACTTAGCATTACTGAAATGATATAAAATGCAGACAACTCTGAGGAATTAGTGCAACTTTCCCAAATGTGTGCACTCTCCCCTCAGTTGGTCACTTGTGCCTTTATGTCCTGATCAAGTTTCTTTGTCCACCTTTTCCAGGACATTACAGCTGCTCCTCAATTATTTCATAAAGTTATCCAACATATATAAATGCGCTCTTGGTATGAACATGTTTTTTGTTTTTCAGTGCTGATAACCACTTCACCGGCTCCATGGACACCAATGTGGTGATCCGGCATGATGGCCAGATTATGTGGGATTCCCCTGCTATCACAAAGAGCTCCTGCAAAGTGGACGTGTCTTTCTTCCCCTTTGATTCTCAGCAGTGCAGGTTCACGTACGGCTCCTGGACCTACAACGGTAACCAGCTGGACATCCTGAACGCCTTGGAGAGCGCCGACCTGGCTGACCTGGTGGAAAATGTGGAGTGGGAGGTGCTGGGAATGCCGGCCAAGAAGAACATCATTCAGTATGGCTGCTGCGCTGACCCTTACCCTGATGTGACCTACACACTGAAACTGAATAGGAGAGCGTCCTTTTATGTCTACAACTTGCTCATACCGTGCGTGATGATCTCTTTCCTGGCACCACTGGGCTTCTACCTGCCCGCTGACTCGGGGGAAAAGGTGTCTTTGGGTGTCACCGTGATGTTGGCACTCACTGTCTTTCAGCTGTTGGTTGCAGAGATCATGCCACCCTCTGAAAATGTGCCACTTATTGGTAAGGGCCATACAATGGGATCAAATCCCCAAATTGTCTGACGACTGCGAGTTGCAACTCTACGTTGATTTCCCTCTCTCCTTTGCTTCCACAGGAAAGTATTACATTGCAACGATGACCATGATCACGGCCTCAACCGCCCTGACCATCTTCATCATGAACATACACCACTGTGGTCCGGATGCCAAGCCTGTTCCCAAGTGGGCCAAGAAAGTCATTCTGCAGTACATGGCCAGAATGTGTTTTGTCTACGAAGTCGGGGAGAACTGCTTGTCACCGCAGCCGGAGAATCAGGAGCCTCCACCGGTAAAGAACAACAACTGCAGCATGAATGGTCAGGCAGGACCGGGCAGAGAGGACTGTGTAGAGAGAGGACCAATGGAGAGAGGACCAGAGACAGTGGGCTCCTTGAACGCCGAGGAGAGGGAAGACATGGATCAGATGATGAGCCCGATAGGCTCCATTGGGAAGAACCCCACCAACAACTACAGCGCTTGGAAGAATGGCATGTTCATGAGCATGGACTGTGGAGAGGCAGGGGATCCGAGGAGATGCAGAAAGGGAGGTGTGAGCGATGGGGAGAGAAGAGACAGAGAGGTTTCCTGCAACAACCAAAGCAACGAGAGGCAGCTACTGTGTAACATTGAGTACATAGCCAACTGTTACAGAGACCAGAGGGCGACACAGAAAAGGACTGGGGAGTGGAAGAAAGTAGCTAAAGTTTTAGACCGCTTCTTCATGTGGATATTTTTCATCATGGTGTTTTTCATGAGCCTTCTCATCATGGGCAAAGCCATCTAACAGCAGATCTGAGAAGCTGCTCTCAATGACAGTGTTACTTTATAATTTAAATAACATTTAGATTGCACTTTTTCCTATGCTCTAAGTAATGGTCTATTCTGGAGGCTATCATCACCCACCTGACTGCAGTCCTAACCATTAGAATTAGATATTTAATACAAGTGTTGTTCATTGGTTTTGTTGTTGACAACTTACACTCCCCAACCTTTGTCCCAATACTGTGTGAAAGTTTCTCGGCTCAGCCAAGAAATTGTCAGTCAACAAAAAGTCAGTTAGTAAATCAATTTCTTTTTTGACAATTGTGTTTTTATTTTAAATAGATAAACTGTGGATTCATTTCATTAAGACGCTATTTCCTTGTGTCTGAAACAATAAATCAACAGATTCAAAGATGCAACCCAAAGCAGTGACAAAGAAATATGCTATCCATTGCTGGATATTGTGTCTGAATAGTAGTGTAAAAGGGGCAGTTCTAAAACCCAATAATTATTTTGAAAAAATTAAAAAAAACACAAATCACAAATCACAGGTATTAATTGTGTCAATTGTTTCAATTTGCATAATATGTAATATACTGTGATAGACTTAAGGAGGGGTGGAAAAGAGGAAGTACTTTCTTATGTAATTTTACTCTTATGACATGAACCAATGAAAGAAAGAGAATCATTCAACTTTACAGAAGAGTCAATAAGTCAAGCGATACAACCGGCATTCTGTATATCAAACCAGAACAAGAGAAAACAGCGTCTCGATGCAGCTCACACAGATTATCTATTAAATCCCCTGGATCATCACCATTTGATCCTCTCTTCATGTGTGTATTATCCTGGGTCTTTATGTCACAAAGCGGGCCACGACTCATTAATCTGAACCCAAAAGGAAAGTAAAAGGCTTAATCAGCACAACTGTGCTGTGAATCAGTGTTGATTTGAAAAAAACGACCACAAGAACTGTTGAGACCTCTGGTTGACCTTTCATCAAGAGATCATCCTACAACCTCTTGACATAAAAGGAAAGACAAGAAAAGCATTTGAGGTTTGATTCATTATTTCACTTTAGGATGTTGTCATCAAATGAGAAAAGTTAAATCAAGTTAAAAAAGTTACCTCAAACACCTCAAAAACCAAACAGCTGTTAATTTGGGAAATGTTGAGTATGTGGGTTTATGTAGGCTATGTGTTCTGGGTAGGCTAAAATAATTGTAAGCATAATATTATATACACAAAAAGTCATGTTTTATTTCTGTATTTCATTGTTGTAATGTAGTGACACTGTATTGTCATCTTATTTGAGTTGATTTCAATCAAAGTCTGTTTAAAATGTGTACGCTACATGAAACATTACCATTACTCCTGCGACTCTGTGAAGACAAATACACGACTATACACTAATCTTATCATGATACTCCTCATTATAGGAACCGTTGAGGCAAGGCCAAAGGAAATTGTGATTATAGTGATTTTCATGCTATTCTAGCATTAAGACACAAGAGAGCTCGTTACTGGGGTCGAGCACACAGGGGTCAGTCGACCCTAATTCTATTGTCTATTGTTTATAATAAACTTGCAAATAGCACAAATGTATTCATAAACCACATCAAATTTGGTAACAGAAGACAATGACTATAATAAATAAATAAAAGAGTATATGCAGAAAGATTTGCAACTTAAATAAAAATGGTTTCAAATGAAACGGGTAACATAACATGTGTTGTGTGTCTCTATGTTCAAAGTCACAAAGTATGAAGAGATAAGAGAAAGCATCAGGTCACTTTTCTTTGCAGCATTTGGATAATTTTATCCCGTAATGATCTTGATTGCATTCCATAAATGATTGGATTTAAATTAGCAGGCACCACATGAAATAAAATGTAGGCAATTTTCCTTAAATCTGGGTAATTTGGAAAACGATGCAATATAATTGTTAAGAACCCCGACCAGAGCATAATAAGATAAAGAACAAGGTGGCTGGCGCAGGTTTGAAGTGCTCTGTTATTCAACTCTTTGTTTTTCTTGATCCAGCAGATGACAGCTATTCTGAAATAGGTCACAGCTATGCCTCCCATTGAGCAACTGAACAGCAAAACAGTGAAAAAGAGTCCATAGATGTTGTTGATGGACACATTCTCGCAGGAGAGCTTAAACAGTGACGCGTTGTCGCAGTAAGCATTTTGTATAACCGACCTGCAGCGGGACAGCCTCACTGTGAGACCTATCAAGACAGACACCAGCAATAGTGACACCGCCCATGCAGCCGCTGACAGCACAACCACAGCTTTGGTAGTCATAATGGAGCTGTACCTCAAGGGGTGGCATATCGCCACGTATCTGTCGATTGCCATAATGATGAGAATCATATGTGAGGCGGATCCAAACGTGTGGCTGTAAAAGGCTTGAACCACACACTGGTTGTAGGTGATTAACCGCTCTGTTGAAATGATGTGAGCCATCAGCGGCGGCAGTAGGACTGTGTTACCGATGAGATCATTGACGGAAAGGTTACAGAAAAGAATGTACATGGGCTGGTGCAAACTCTTCTCAGTGATGATCAGCACCAGGAGCCCGATGTTAGAGCAAAGCAGGGTAAAGTAGACAAACAGCAGTAAGAAAAACAGAGGGTACATGAACTTTGGGGATATGTCGAAGCCTTGGATCTTTAGGATATCACTTGTCATGTTGCTTTCCATTCCGTTTGATCTGATGAAATACAGAGAAGAGCTTTGTCAGAAGCTTTCGTAGTGACGGGTGGAACAACAAATATATCAGCAAACATTTTGAGTAGCATATTAGGCACCATTTTGTTATTAATTGCACATTGCATTCATTCTTAAACTCAATAGGACAAAGTGAAAGAAAGCAAAATATAAATAATAAATTAAATACCTACAACTTCACAACTAATGAGAATACAAGAAAAGCATTACATAATTAAATAATGAATACTTTGTGTTTAAAGATAATACTTACTTCTTTGACAATTAATTTCAGTCTCCTCCTGCAGAAATACTGAGCACAAATGTGTTCCGTGATGGTCGAAACAATTACATTATGAATACAAAATTAAGGATACATTTGTCCCTTTTTGTACATTGAAGTGACACTAAGTGTTACACCACAATGATGCAGAGCTGTAATGCTCAACAAAACCTACAAACTTCCTGCATGTGGAGGTGGGAATCACAACTCAGCGGCCAGATCTTGATCTATTTTATATTCAGCGTGAGTGATGTCACTGTCCTCACCACCAGAGCGCCAGTTTTTTATCTAACAAAGGTAAAGCTCTCATCATGGTCGTGAATTTTAAATTTGAGTTTTACTTTGGCTTGTTTAGACACAGAAGCCCAATTCCAAATGGGCCACGACACCCTCAACTTCGAGTGGAGGGTCTGCCATATCAAGTGTCATCCCTTTGTGTTTGTCATGAACACGTTCCGTATAAATGTAGTTCTACCCATTCAAACATTAACTTGTAAACTGCTCAAACTAAGACAGACATATAATAGTGTCATATAGATGTTAACAACTTAAAGGTTACATTTGATTTAGGATCAAATATAACCTTATTTTTATCCACAGGTTTGGTTGTGGCTTCCGAAATATGCTGTCAGAAGCCATGGTTTTGAAAAGTTAAATCAGTTCCTCTTTCTGCTGGAGATAGAGACGTTGTTCCCGTGCACCTTAAAGGGATAGTTGGGGTCGTTTGAAGTGGGGTTGTATGAGGTATTCATCCATAGTCAGCGTATTACCTTCAGTTTGGAGAAGCAGACATGAGTACCAACACAACAGCAAAGCGATGTACTGCTGTGGACGGGGACGGTAGCAAAACGTTTATGAGCCTTTCTTTGAGGTGGCTAAAATATATTTTGCTGAGACGTTCACAGATTACTCTGCTCCTGTGAGGTAAGTCCTGTCTGCTTCTCCAAGACGGGGGCATGTCGACAGTCATCAATACACAGAATATGTATAAGTACCTCATAAACCGCTCTTCCTGTATTTTTTTTTTCAATCATTGTCACCAGTCAAACCCAACAAGTACTTGAAATTACTCATATTAATTCATGACTCAACTTCAATGTGATGCAATTACATGTCCGCAAAACTGGGTTTAAAATGAAAAGTCATGTTTGACAGTCTTTCTCTACCTGTACTCCGTGCAATGACAATACAATACAATTGAATCTAAATCTTAATTTTAATCAGTGTACATCACAATTGACATATTAATTGAGGAACTAATTGAAAGGCTTCTAATTTGTCAAATCAAATTCATTTTAACTCTGTTACAAACAGAGGATTCAGTAATGGCAGCAGAGAAAATGGCTGTGGGTCAATATGTATACGGATTAATATGTATAAGCAAATCTACGGGACAAGTTAGGGTTTAAAGTTGACCTAACCTGATAGTGGGAACCCCAAAAGGATGTGCAAACGCTACAAAGAAAGGCCACAGATAGCAGATTCACACTGTGCATTTTGCTGTAAGGCGAAAAGAATAATCACTGAACTTAAAAAGAGGGTCAAATCAATTATCAATGCAACTCAAGGGTCCATCGTGTCCATTTCTCTTGGGTGAACGATTAGTCTTTTCATCGTGTCCTAATGTCCAAACAGCTTGTTTGTGTGCACGAACAAGGTCCTTGTTCCCAAAGGACTGATGCGACCACTTCAATGCATGGTTTCAATTAGAATATTTCTTCTGGGACTTATAAACACATAAAAAAAGGCTGTATAATATGTGATGCATTTTTTTATGTATTGAGCCCTTGGTCATATCTATTCAAACTATGGATTTGTTAATAACACATTGCAGTTTAATAGTGAGAAAACAAAGCAAAGACTATGTTTTGATACTTTAACCCTAACTGTGAACTTAATCTGCTCGAATATTTTTCCATATTAACATGCTTAAAGTAGAGATTAAAGTTAAGGAATCAAATGTGTGCAGGTTGTATGTCACATGCAGCCTCACACGTTGCAGCCTCCCTCTGGTGTTATTAAACAACATCCTTCATCAGAGAACCACAAGGAATTACTAATTGTCCAGGGATTAATTACGATGTGAGACAGTTATTAATACCTGTTTTAACTATATCTCCATGGGGCTCATTAATAAATGTGTTTTTACAAAGTAATGAGGCATCGAGCTGTTGTAATTTGTAGTATATCATAGTTACGTAATATTGCGGAAGAAGGTTGAGTTTGAAAATATCATATTTAATATGCTTGTTGTTGTGTGATATCAATACAACATGTTCAAGGTAATGGGAACTAAAGGAGAGAATACTTCAGATAGGTTTGGCGTAAGATGGCCAGATGCCAGGCCTTCCTAGCAGTACTGTAACCCAAACATTCACTCATCACGTCTTTGTTTTAAACCTTTAGAACATGGAGGAAACCTCTTCCTCTATTTTTGTTTCTCCTGCTGATATTTATCTGATTCTCTCTCTGTTTGAATGCAGTTGGTCATAAAATCAGCTTCAGCTCCGGCTTTCTGGAGATTCTCACATCATATACAACTGCTGTTGTTGAAATAATACAGTGCTCTGTGTTCGTACAGACTTGCTAGTCATCACTTATTCTTTTTTGGTTTTATCTATGCCATTTTATTTGTAATTTGAGGGCAGCTCTAGTAACGCTGTCTGGTATCGTATACATAAATACGCGCATGACGGGATGCTGTTTGGCCATAAAATTTATGTATATAAAAAACATTTTTTAGCATAGTAATTTACAGGAACAAACTAAGAGGATTTAATAAAATTGCTGGGTTTCAAGTTTGTTTTTCTTTACGAAAGCTGGCTTTTTTGCGCCAGTGCGTTTTCTGCCACCACCTACAGGCCCTGGATGAGCCGAGGGGGATGTGCGTAGGCCTAAAGTCACCTCTTTAGACACACCTCTGGTCAATATTTCCACAGAAGTGCTGTCTTCAGTATTGGAAAGCCGAAGACAATCCCAGAGGCACAAGTGATGTAAACAAGTTACGGCTCTGGAAACATGAAATAAAGCAGGATGGGCAGGGTCGTTCTCAACAGTTCATTGTGACTGCTTTAGATGCAATTCCTGACGATGACATTTCCTCCATTTATTTCCTATTAACCTACAGGCGAAAACAATGGAGAACACATCTTTTTGGTTCAGCTCTGACTTAACCCTCGACACATTTGTTATTCCACCTGGAGGAAAGTATCCCATATTTTTATTTGGTATTGTGATTTATTTATTTAGCATTTTCTGCAACCTGACCTTGATGAGTTTGATCATTCTGAAGAGGAACCTTCACAAGCCCATGTATTTCATCCTGTTTAGTCTTCCCCTCAATGACTTAATAGGCATAACTGCAATGTTACCAAAGGTGCTTTCAGACATCGTGACAGAGACAAACCAGGTGTACTATCCTCTCTGTGTTTTACAAGCGTTCTTGCTCCACATGTATGGTGGCGGAATTCTGTTTATTCTTGCAGCAATGTCTTTTGATCGTTATGCCGCCATCTGCATGCCGTTACGCTACAGCTCCTTCATGACCCCCAGAGTTGTCATTTGTATTATCGCTCTAGTTTGGGGTCTTGACTTTGTCTTGATTCTATCATTGTTCTCTTTACAGACAAGGCTTCCCAGGTGTAAATTTGTGATTATGAACGTGTTCTGTGACAACCCATCTCTTCTAAAGCTCACGTGCGGAAACACGGCGGTCAATAATATCATAGGACTGTTTAACACGGCCGTCATGCAAGCCGTGAGCGTGTCTATCCAGGCGTTTTCCTACGTGAAGATTCTGATCACATGTGTGGTGACAAGGAGGTCTGAAGCAAAAACAAAAGCTGTCAACACGTGTGTTGCTCAGTTGCTCATATTGATCATATTTGAGATTGTGGGAACTTTCACAATTTTATCTCATAGGTTCAGAAATGTTTCAGCTGACTTGCAAAAGATAATGGGCATGCTGATATTTCTTGTACCTCCGCTTCTGAATCCAATTGTATATGGGCTGTATACAAGTGAAATACGCAACACTCTTCTGACAGTCTTAAAAAGCAAAGTGCCACTATAAATTTGTACACAAGTGGGTTAACAGCGCTGACATTTTGTCTTATTGAGCAGCAAAGAAATTCATAACACTGTTATCTCAGGTAGTCTCTCTGATAATGTAAACAATATCAGCTATGCATGAAACAGTAACAAGTGCATGAACCTAAGAGCCTTTTATTCTTGTGGAAACCCTGCTTCTATATGGAAATGACATGTTCTACCGTAGGACAGGAAGTTTTACTCTGGATATTTTTTTATAAAATATTTTTTGTAAAAGGTGGGGAATCTATTTTCACCTGTCAATGATGCAGAGTCAAGCTTTGAGAGTGTTGGGATCGGAGCACATTGGCATTGCATGAGATAATGCTGATGTGCATCTTTCTGCAATCACACAAGTATGCTCCCTGACTTGTTCTTGTTGTTACAAGTTTGAAAAAAAACATTTTATTGCGATATTTTCTTTAATGTCTCTATTGGGGTGTATAGCACTTGTGTTGTCTGAGTACAATGGAGATATTCATCTCATACTGCACAAAGTTTAACAGGAAATACTTCATTCATCAGTACTACATTTTAATTCAAAGCCTTTTGTAAAACTGTCTGAGGCATTTAGTCTGTTCTTTATTTGTTCTTATCATGTTTTTGTATGTCTAAATATCGTTTGTTGTAAAGAAGTGTTCACATTTTTACTTACTTGTCATGCAATCATATGTCTGCAAATCATTTTACATCCATTAATCACACTGTAATGATGAGTTCAAAATATATTCAAGATGTACAGATGTTTGATGTGTGGTTGATTAATAAAACCAACAATTTCATGTTTTTTCATAATTTTATGAAAACTTTCAACAAAGCTGGAACCAGCTTTGGGCTTTCATATTATATATTTTACATTCATCCTAATATTTACTTTCAAATCCAGTACAACTTAATCCTCTAAGCCAAATGAGTCTTGACACAAAATGACGTCATATATTCTTTACATATCCTTTTATCCATTTGAGGATTACATGCTTTGTGAATGGTTGATTTTCTAATGTTCACGTTAAGATATGTTTATGAGCATTATCAGCCTTTAAAAAAATACTCCAAATCACATGAAACAGCGGAGGTGGTTTCTCTTCTGGAGAGTTTTACTGCATGTCATTGCAATAAATGATGAGGAATACGATGACAGGAGCTAAAATGTGAGAGAAAGACTGTGGAAATTAATCACAATAATGACGGATCTTTTCAGCACTGAAATATTTCTTTAGAGCATATTGTTTGCTCTCGAGAAGAGTTCACATATTTATTTAATTGTCATGCACTTCATTTGTCTGCAAATCATTTTACCTCCATTTATCACACTGTAATTAGTCCAGAGTTTAAAATAGTTTGCTGTGTGGGCCATTAATAAATAATAAACAATAACAAATAACTAATCATTCTAAAACATCATGTTGTTCCATAATGTATCAACATTTGTCCAAATATAATTTTAAACTTAAGCCTGTGAAAATAAGTATTTGTAAAACTCAGCAAGGGCTCAGGGCTCAGGGCTTCTGTGTCATATGGTATCATAGGGCCAGCTGCTCCACAACTAAGGAGCTACATCTTTAATCAGTCCATGTAGTCCAGGTAGGATGGTGGGGTTCTTGTGAAAAATAACCTATTTCCATTGTCATGTCTTACCCTGCACCCTGTGTCTCATGATATACTCATCATTTCTCTATCCAACATGTCAGCTGGGTCTCTTATTTGCTAAAAGACTTAGAGGTTAAGGCTCTTGAAGCAATACATTAAATGCAGAATACCACGACTTTCTACAATCAGATGTCAAACAGGGTACATGTAGCACAGCTCCTGTATTAACATCATTGGTGTCTGTATTAAGGGGAAAAGACAACCAGGGCATCCACAAGAGCTCTCTGCGGTGAGTTGAATGCTGTATGGCACTCCTATATTCATATACTTTCCTAATTGCTGCAGATCAAACTTGGATGCAGCCATGTAACAATACTACTTCCCAAACATTTAGTATTTTGCCAGGAAGTTTTACAATTCTTCTCAACCAGACAGTCATCAAGGTTTTCCCTACAATGGGAGACACCTCACTGGTGAAAGTCTCAAGTTTCAGTATGGAAGAAAGAATGATGGTCTTTCTTGTTACTTTCTAGCGAGAAACCAGCAGCAGTGTGTCCCCGCAATTTTCACAGGAGCAGTCTTCTAACTCCACCCAGCCATACGTGTGTGTCCTCTTTTTACTTGCTGATGGGGAATCAGCATCTTTCACACCTAATGCAACGTCTCACGGGAGGAAGATGCAGAGGTATGAACTGAGTTTTCTGACAATTTCCTAAGAGAACAGTACAGTCACTTCTGTAGTCTGTAGCCAATGCAAAAAACAGCAACACAGAAAACAGAAGACGTTCCCGCCGGCGTTCCCGCTGGCGTTCCCTCAGACTCCAAACCAGACGGAGCTCCCGACGGCACTCTGAATCCCAGACGGACACTTTTCTATTGCTTTGGTCTTCTGCACGTCCATCCTTAGATGCATCCCAAGTCTCTAAATTGTCGTTTCCTCGCTCCTCGCTCCTCAATTGAACCAGAAGTGGTTCTGCGTCGCCATCTTGACGGCCGTCCCAAAGCTCTTAGGCTGCAGTCGAGTCAAGTTGTAAGTGCCGGTCGAATTCTCTAAACGCAAAGGAAAGCAGCTTCATGCTTCCTAACTTAGCTCATTTAGCATAGGTACTACTGGAACTGCCTTTACGAAAGGAAAGGAGATAATGCCGACCCACAATTCCTTGCAGCGGCAACATTTGTAGTGACATTCGGCCGTTCACGAGAACAGACGATCGTGACTACTTTCAATAATCTGTTAAACCTGCTGGCAAACTACGAACGTTACGTTGCTGAAAACTGCTGTAAAGTGATCAAACTGCTGTAAAGTGACCAAACTGACGTATTTGATATTCTCTCTGGTGTTGAACTGCAGCTTCAGCCCTCATTCTTTTATTTTACTTCAGTTAAAACTCAGAAAGAGTTAAACTGGACGAGCTCTTGAGTCTGAGTCATGTTTCTGATTATCATCTTTTTAATCAACTATTTTGTCACATTACAATAAAACATATCAAGTCAACACGAGTCGTGTGGTGTTTGCATATTTTTATGATCAGATTATAATCTGCATATAAACCATAACAACATAAAGGGATATGAGACACACATATATGACACACATTGTTAGTGTGATAATGTATTTAATTCAGCATGTTTGAAACTGAACAAAGAGACAGTTTAGTAGCTTTGTACTCTCTGTGCAAAATACCTTGGTTTCACTTTCATACTCCTTCGTTCATTTCTATTCCAACCTCGTTAATAAAGTAAAACCATGAAGGCTTGTTTATGTTGTTAATAAAGTAATACTATGAACCGGGTTGTTTATGTCATCTGCATGACGCAACACTGTAAGAATACACGGACAAAGTATTTAAGATGCGCTTTATTGTGGGCCGAGATGAACTACAACCAGTGGTGTATAGTAACGAAGTAGAAATACTTCGTTACTGTACTTAAGTAGTTTTTGGGGATATCTGTACTCTACTTTACTATTTATATTTCTGTTTACTTTTACTTTTACTTCACTACATTTTGTAAAGAAAAATGATACTTTTACTCCGATACATTTCTCCTGAAACCTTCGTTACTCGCTACAAAATCAAATCTATCTTTAGAAAAAACATCCGGGACTGTGGTGGAACACAGACTCCACCAAGCAGGTTTTGCGAATCACAATGTTTTGCATTTTCCCTCTACATCCTCTAGCGCTCCCAAACCTTTATACGTCACGGACCGGTAACGTGAAGACAATATTTTCACGGACCGGGTCCGACCTCGGAAAGACGGGAAACAACGACACCCAACGTGTGTTCGTTATGTCCAGTCTACTGACTCTACTGCTAACTAAACCTTTAGTCCAGTATACTGCTTAACTTATAACGCGCTGCACAAAGACAGGATGTTGAAATGAAGCAGGTTTTCATGCTTTTTTGGCGATCTCAGGATACTCTGCCTTGGTTTCCAGATCACCGACAGAGTTGTAACAGACTTACGTTTCATTTTTAGAGTAACGTAACATCTTGACATGTGTCAAGAGGTTCCGTCTGAGGTTACCACAGACGGATGTATGCGGTCATTTTTCACAATAAAACATCTTTCCATTTCAATTAAATTTTTTATTTAATTGAAATGTTTCATTCATTCTTTCTGTGGCCCGGTACCAAGAGACCCACAGACCGGTACCAAGAGACCCACAGACCGGTACCAAGAGACCCACAGACCGGTACCAAGAGACCCACGGCGGGCGGAATGAGCATACTTATAACCACACTGTTACAAGTCCTTCATAGTGTCATATTGCTTTTTGGAGAATTATGATGATAAGTTCATAGTAGATGCAAAAGTATACTTAGGTACAATATATTATGTTGAACATAATATATATGGATGGATCACAGCCAACCCAGTTATTGTATCAACACAACTCCTTGTCCTTGGTCACGGTGACCACAGCACTTAAAAGAATAAACTTCATAATTCTAAAAATTCTGACCCTTTGCTTTTTTATTAAAAGCATGTACTTGTACTTTTACTTTCAATACTTAAGTACATTTTATATCAGAAAAATACTTTTGATACTTAAGTACAGAAAATATCAGATACTTTAAGACTTTTACTCAAGTAATATTTTAATAGGTGACTTTTACTTTTACTGGAGTAATTTTCCAGTAAGGTATCTTTACTTTTACTCAAGTACGGCTTTTGGATACTTTATACACCACTGACTACAACATTGTAGTTTCACCGCTGCAGACTGACGTCACTAACATGCGCCTGCTGTCGAGTCATAACTACGTCGCTTAGTGAAAGTGGAGTCGGATTTGCTAAACTTCGCGGTTATCTTTTCCTAACTCCTCATGAATTATCCTTCCCATCTTTCCTTAACTCTGTGACGTTTTCCACAGAGGTCAAGGAAAAGTGGTTAGGTTTAGACGTTAGGGGGTCATTTTTTGACTATTCGACCGCAACCATACTTCCTCGCGTCTTCTCTCCTTGCATTAGTCCCTCCCAGGGATGCATGGAAAGACGCAAGGAAAGGACGCAAGTGAGGGAAACGGGGATGCAATTTAGAGACTTGGGATGCACCCCTTGTGTTTAAACACTGTGCAACTCTTTATTTCACAAACTCGAAAATTCCTTGTGAGTGAAAGCCAACGGCCTTCCCGACGGCATTGCCGACATTTCCTGATATCCCCATCTTCTATGATAATTTCTATATTTTACACAAACCACAGTCTGATGATGTGTAGAGTTACTGTAGTGCTGAAATCCAGAGACATACAAATGTAAGTGTTTCCTCCATTCTTTGAAACTTTAGACTCCTGTCGCTTTTGAATGCCATGTTGTGGAAGTCTGCATATTTGTGGTCAAAGCTCAAAACACTATGTTTTGTTATATCAAGGTATTGAACAATATTTTGGGAAAAATAAAAATTTCATTTTGGCATATTCATTTTGGCATATGGCAAACCTAAAAAAGAGCTAATGTACAATACATTATGACTAAGGAGCCTAAGGATGTACTCATCATGTTTCAAAATCAACAAATATAAATTCCAACTATATATTAAATGTATGCATATTTGACATAATGCACAGGACGGGATGAACAAAGTGATAGGATTAATTAAGTTGCAGAGATAACTACGTCGTATAAACCTTTCATTCTGCCGTTAATATTTTGCAAATGGGAACCACATGTGTTTGAAACCATATTGCATGATCAATATGTTTCTCTCATGATGTCAGTTTGTTTTCAACAATTGCACCACCTGAAGTATTCTGCTCTAACCCCATGAGTCATCTTTGTTTTTTATAGTAATGACAACACAAAACAGAGTCTTTGTTATGGCACCGTAAAGCGCAGTGCTGGTGAGGATAAGAGAACACACTGCAGTATAAAACCAGCAGTGCATTTGAATGAATGCATAGCACTTTCTTTCAGGTGAGAGTACTTTTTTCAATATTGGAGGCACCAGAATAATAAAAACGATACAATTATGTATAAAAATGCGACTTATAAGGAATTACTTACACTGGTATCATTGGACTTATCTGCTGCACAAATGTATCTAGTGTTTGTATTTAGCACACTCACCTATCTTATTATTGTCTTTTGCAACTTGTTGGTTCTGGCAACTATTGCTCTGAGTAAAAAGCTACACAATCCCATGTTTATCCTCCTGTTCAACTTGCCCATTAGTGACATAGTGGGCTCCACAGCTTTTTTCCCTCATCTTCTTTTCAGCATTGTGACTCAGAACAGAGGGATTTCCCCTTCTGCATGTATTACTCAGGCTTTTATGGTTCATTTGTATGGTACAGGAAACCTGCTCACCTTGAGTGCCATGGCATATGACAGATACATTGCTATATGTTGTCCTTTGAGGTATAATGCCATCATGAGTTCAAAAGATTTAATCAAAATTATTATTTTAATCTGGTTTATTAATGTCTCCCTGACGGGTACTTTGATTTTGTTGCTTACACGGTTCAAATTTTGCAGGACAAATATAGTGGATTTGTACTGTAACAATCCATCATTATTAAAACTGGTCTGTGAGGACACCAGAATAAACAACTTCTATGGGATGGCTACTATTGTCTTATGCCAGGGCGGACCGCTGTTAATAATAATATACACATATGTACAGATTTTGCGTACATGTGTCATGACTAAACACACTGATGCCCGGAAAAAAGCCTTTCAGACATGTGGTACACATGTATCTGTTTTCTTAATCTTCATAATTACTGCTAGCTTTACACTCATTGCTCATCGCATTCAGAGTGTACCCCCGTACTATAGAAGGGTTCTTGGTTTATCAATCTTATTATTTCCCCCTTTCCTGGACCCGATTATTTATGGACTGAAAACAACAGAACTGAAGCGGAGCATCATAATGTTGCTAAAAAGAAATATTTGTTCAAGCAAGTTGTAACTGGTTTTCTATGGTAATTAGACATGATTAGGAGAGTCATGCGCAGTACACTTAAGTTATATATTATGTTGCCGAAAAAAAACACTGATTTCAGAATACTCTTTATGAAGGCTCCCCTAGCAACAATATGCCATGTATTACTGCACTGCGGAGAAGTTTGTTGATTATTTGTCTGAATATGTTGTGCATTTGTCTATATAATGTTTATGTGAATGTTCATTTGTGTTTATCAGCACTTCACAGGTTACAGATCAACAGCCCGGGTCATTTCTCATCCTAAGGTTGACAATGTAGTAATAGTTTTATAAAGGGTAAGGAAACGACGTAATCAGCTACACACAGTATACTAAATGACAGATCATTTTAAAAACTGATTTTAAAAAGATGTACATATTTAATATATTTAATTGAAATTTACGAAGTTACAAAAAGCAAAAGCAAACGTATTTCACTGCAGGTACGAATGCACTTCAAATGCACACCAAATACAACATTTATTAAAATGCAAAAATAAATATTCTGCTCTGTTTGTGCAAATTGTGCATTTAATTAATTAATTATGTTTGTAAACTGTGTGCATGTCTCAACACTGATTAAATGGTATATATTATAAGGACTGTAAGGTGGACTACTGATGCGGAAATTAAAACAATCTCGATCTTACTCTGATCATTGTTTCTTTCACATTGTAATAAAAGTATGTGTTAACACATTTTAATGTTTATCATGACTCTATTAGGTGCTTTTTGAAATACAAGCATATTTCAAATTCCACACTTGTTATTTTGAATGAATCACAACCGACTGTCAAAACAAACACTGTTTAACTCCATTACTTACTTTTACTCATCCTTTAATTTTCTTTCTGCAGTCTTTTTTTTGTCTCTGCAGTGAATATCCTCATACTCTCCAAATTATATAATTAAGTAAGTTCCTCAAATAAAAAGGAATATACAATATCAGCAGTGTTTCTCCGATGAATTGAATGTGTTTTTCCTCAACAAGGAAGAAATGAAAGAGCAACAATCACAAGTTTAGAGTTTCCTTCTGGAACACATTTCTCATTTGATATAAAATCATTAATATGCTGTTGCAATGTTAATATATTGAATAAGACGCTTCTTTCTGTGAATTGATAAACAAAAAAATTGATGACTTTTTAGAATCTAATAAAAAAGATAACGTCTCCCCTTCCCTGCTTTGGGAAACATTGAAGGCTGTGATCAGAGGGGAGATTATATCATATTCATCAAGAATCAACAAGATGAGGAGGAATGAACAGGAGCAGCTTATTAAATCAATAAACACAGTGGATGCTCAGTACTCTATGTCACCATCCCCTGAACTCTATAAAAAGAAGCTAGACCTGCAAACTCAATACAATTTGTTATCAACTGGAAAGACTGAAAAAATGTTGTTAAAATCACGTGGATACATTTACGAGCATGGAGAAAAAGCTGGCCGCCTTTTGGCACACCAACTTAAATGTCAAACTGCGGCTCAACAAATTCCACAAATAAGGAAAGTGAATGGTGACTTAACTAGTAATCCAGGAGAAATTAATGAAACATTTACCTCGTTCTACTCAAACCTGTATACGTCAGAAATGACAAATGATAGAACTGACATGGAACTTTTTTTTAATAACCTCCAGGCCCCTTCTATAAACATGATACATAAGTCAAAGACTGAACTTCCATTACAACATTTTGAAATTATTAAAGCAATAATGGCAATGCAAAGTGGGAAGGCGCCTGGCCCAGACGGTTACCCAATAGAATTTTTAAAAACTTTTCTGAACAAATTAACCCCAATTCTACTAGATATGTTTATAGATTCTTTGTCCCGTGGGTCACTACCACAAACACTAACTGAGGCATCAATTACTCTCCTTCTTAAGCCAGGTAAAGTTAACACAGAATGTGGCTCATACCGTCCCATCTCTCTCCTAAACAGCGATGTTAAGATCCTGGCCAAAGCTCTTGCCCTACGTCTAGAAATCACAATGAGTGATGTGATCTCGGATGACCAAACCGGTTTCATTTTGGGGCGACACTCATTTACCAATGTCCGTCAGCTTTTAAACATTATACACTCCCCTATGTCCAGTAGGGTACCAGAAGTGGTTATCTCGCTGGATGCAGAGAAAGCTTTTGACAGGGTTGAATGGGAATACTTATTTACATGTTTGGAGAAATTTGGCTATGGCCCTAATTTAATTTCATGGATTAAACTACTATACAACTCACCCAAGGCCTCTGTAGTTACAAATGGTAAGAAATCACAGTACTTCACACTGACAAGAGCAACCCGCCAGGGTTGTCCCATCAGTCCGCTGCTATTTGCTTTGGCTATAGAGCCCTTATCTATCACACTCAAGTCGTTAACGACAATAAGTGGAATTATTAGGGGAGAGGAGGAGTACAAACTATCTTTATATGCTGATGATTTATTACTGTATATATCAGACCCTGTTCTAAGTGTACCTCACATTACCCACACTTTGTTAAGATTTGGTAAATTTTCTGGGTTTAAACTGAATTTTAGTAAAAGTGAATGCTACCCTGTTAATAACTTAGCGCTTCAAATTCAGGATAACGTATTGCCATTCAAAATGGCAAAAAATGGTTTTAAATACCTGGGCATTAACATCACAAGAGATATGCAGAACCTTTACAAAGAAAACTTTTCTTCTCTACTTGAGAAAGTTAAATCGGATCTTAAAAAATGGAAAACAATTCACTTATCCTTAGCAGGGAAAGTAAATTGCATAAAGATGAATGTGCTCCCCAAATTTCTCTACCTGTTTCAATGCCTTCCACTCTACCTTCCTAAGTCTTATTTTAAATGTATTGACAAAGCTTTCACCTCATTTATATGGAATGGCAAGAACCCTAGAATACGTATGGAGCTCCTCCAGAGGCCTAAACTACAGGGAGGGCTCGCTCTTCCTAATCTTTGCTACTACTATTGGGCAACAAATGTCCAAAAAATTACCTATTGGCTTCATGCCCCAGATATGAACTGGTGTCACTATGAGGCTAGGTCCTGCAGTTCAACATCTCTTACAGCTCTGGTCACCTCCAGTCTTCCAGTCTCTATATCACATTTCACAAATAACCCAATCGTCATCAACACCCTCAACATATGGTTTCAATTTAGACGGAACTTTGGTTTTAAATATCTTCTTAACATAAGCCCTAAATGCAATAACCACCTCTTCCACCCAGCTAGATTGGATGCTACATTCTCTCTCTGGTGAAGAAAAGGCATCGCCAGATTTAAGGATATGTACATAAACAGGGTATTTGCCAGCTTTGAGGATTTATCACACACATTTAATCTTCCTCGGTCAAGTTTATTTAGATATTTCCAAGTCCGCCACTTCCTGAAGTGTCAAGACCCCAACTTTCCAAATATCTCTTCAGTGGCAGGCTTGGATGATATGCTCGAACTTCCATCCGACACAAAGCGGCTAATTTCAAGAATACATGACTGTATATCATCTCTTAAAAACGTGACCTTGGCGAAGATAAAGGCGGACTGGGAAGGTGAACTGGGGGCTGTCATAGAAGAAGACGTGTGGAACTGTGCTCTACAAAGAGTGAATGACAGTTCATCTTGTGCAAAACTCGCCATAATCCAATTCAAAGTTCTGCATCGAGCTCATTTTTCAAAAGCAAGATTAGCTAAAATATACCCCAACTCGGATGCTAGTTGTAGCAGATGCCATCACACCCCAGCCAACTTAACTCATATGTTCTGGTCATGCCCTGCTTTGACATCTTACTGGTGTACGATCTTTAAAACACTTTCTGAGGCTCTTATTATTGATCTCCAACCTAACGCAACTTCAGCTATATTTGGTGTCACAGACAGACAACACTGCACAATAACAAAAAAACACAAAAACATCATGGCGTTTATGACACTTCTTGCACGTAGAAGAATATTGTTGCACTGGAAATCAACAAACCCACCCAAGACATCTGTGTGGTTTGGTGACCTGATGCAATTCATCCATCTAGAGAAAATTAAATACTCGCTGAGGGGGTCAAGGAACAAATTATTTTCCACCTGGGACCCGGTTCTGACATACTTGGGTAAACTCAAAACTATGCCTGATTCCCTCTAGCAGTATCTTTTGGTATAATCCCTAAATATTAGGCACACAATAGACATAACCCCTTTTTTTTCTTCTTTTTTTTCATGTTTTAATCTGATTGTTGGATCGGCGATAATTTGGGCGCTCTGGTTTCTGCCTACTGGCCAGAACTGCTGTCAACCAGTTTGTGGATATGACTGCGTGATGTGATGACTGTTTGATGTGCAGAGTGAAGCAGGTGTGTTTATGTTCAGATGTACCAGAGATATGTGTGTTTAGGTGCGTGTATGTGTGCAGACGTCTGGCTCGGCGAAATGAGGTGACCTCCTTTTTATTTATTTTTATGTATTTATTTTCCTATACGCTAGGTGGGTGTACCAGTGGGAGGGGTGGGTGGGAGGGTATGTTGTATGTTTGTATATGTCAAGAAAAAGAGGGAAATGTCAGTTGAAATGCATGTTTACCATGTTATGTATCTACCAACATTTCCAAATAAAAAAAAATTCAAAAAAAAAAATATATATATTGAATAAGATAAGAAATTATAGAGAGGTTATGGTGAGATCAAAATATTGTTGATATGTGTGATAGAGTGGACAGATCACAATATGTATGAATACAAATATATTGAAAGATGGAAACATTGTATCTACATCATTATATAAAGAAATAATTGTAAGTTTGCTGGATCTGTGTAGTGCTGTGACACACTGGGCAGGAAGATATAGAGCCAAATCAGGATGCCTTTCATCGGATGTATGTTAAACGGAGGGAAAAAAAGTCTAGTCAGACTTTTAGTTGTTAATGTGGGACACTGCATCCTACACTTCCCATCATGCAATATAACACTGTCTTTCCTTCGATCTCTCTGCCTCCAAAATCACCACTTCTTTCAAACCCCAAATCCCGTTTCTAGTGCAGGCTTAATGTAAAAGAGCCCAAGCAGAGATAACCCTGGTTACGTCATTGGGGTCATCGGCATTCATCACTCTCTCCACAACTGTGTCTTCTCTGATGATACCACTGGGGGGCGCCATACATTTATTAATCAATTAAATCTCTTTAACAGGTATTTATAGTGCAGTGATTATTTTTGTAAAAATATAAAAGGTTCTCATCCAAGAGAGCCACCAACTGTTATTCATATAATCATTGATGCTTGTAATTCAGGATGCAATAAGGTTCTTAAAATAAAGCATCACATCACTGAACAATGACACAACAGATTACGTGAACCAACGATGGAAAGACAACAGGATAAGCTGGCCACTCCCACTGGACAAAAATGCCAGCTCCCTTCCTCATTGATGAAGGAGCGATATTAGTTATATTAGTTCTATAGGTAGAGAGTTCTCCGAGATCGCCAAGATCCGTTCTCACATCATGATGACTTCCTGTACGAGCGCAATCGATTCTGCCGACAAGGAATCATTCATTTACGAGACCTTCTCGAGCCGTACATTGAGCACCACACGGCACAGCCGATTGCCCGTCTCACAGACTGTATGCATAGCCTGGATCACAGAGTGTATGCAGACTAGATCACAGCCTTGAGCTTTTTTGCGAGTGGTACATGTTTGTATAGTGTCGGCGATGCAGAGAACATCGGGAAAGCCGCTGCATGGCGTGCTGTTCGTAACATTTATTTAGCGCTTAAGAAACTTATGGATGTGTTGAAAGCACTCATAGTGATATGACAGTGTTATTAGTACACCATACATATCATTATTGTAGAAAATGATTAAGATGGACTCATGATAAGAATAGAGAGAATCACACACAATTTATTTTCAATGCTTCAATTGATTGAATTTCTGATTATGAATAATACATACATATACTGATCCGCCAATACACATATTCAACCTCCTAGTTAGGGGTGCAACTAACGATTATTTTAATAATCGATTAATCGGTTGATTATATTTTCGATTAATCGATGAATCGGATAAAAAATCAAGTAAAAAAAGCATTAATTTCCAACCCTTTATTCAAAAACAGAACTGACAGTGCAAAACATGTTCAGAAAGCACAAACAGGTTGCTCCTTGAACATCCCTGAGCTGTTAATTAAAACAAATTAAATGAAAATGGACTAACACAAAAAACATACACATGTGTGAGGATTTGTGCCTAACCGGGTGAGTTCTGCCCACAGCTGCGCCTCTTTCCCTGAGCAGCTGTTTCACAGCTGATTCTCATTTGCCGTGATTACCTCCTGCTGACAAATACTCCGGTCTTCCTCACCTCTGGTGTCAGTCCGTCCGTTTGCCAACCTGGCATCTCCGCCCGTGAGTAGTCCTTAGTTTCCTGTGAGTTATTCCCCGCTTGTTATCCTGTTCGCTTTTACCTTCCTGCCAGTGTCGAGCCTCGGGTTTCACCTGCACGAAGAGAGCCTTCCGCTCGGTCCACGGAGATCAGCTGTGAGGCTTGAGGACCCTGGCTGCCAGTCTACCCGTCATTAACAGCCACTTTCCGGCTTGGAGCGGAAAGGAGTTCGCGGACGTTCTACAGCCACCTTCCGGCTCGGATCAGTAAGGAGTTCGCGGACTCTTCATGGCCACCTTCCGGCCCGGAGCGGAGCGCGGGCGCGCGTCTCCATTTAACATTCCACCAGCTTGCTGTCTGTACTGTCTGCACCTGGACCTTGTTTGTTTGTTCCTGTTTCTCACCCGTGCAATAAAACCCTGGTCTAAGTAAGAACTCTGCTGTCCTGTCGCTGCATTTGGGTCCGTGAACACACCACACCATAACAGAACAGACTGACCAAATATGGACCCAGCAGCCGCAGCAGGATCAACTCCTACAGAGCCTCTACGGACGGCGATTACCAACCAAGGAGTTCTGCTGGGACAGCAAGCCCACCTGCTGCACGATCTTGGAGGCTCACACCAAGCCCTCAGGAGAGAGGTCTCTGAGATCGGTGGCATGGTGCAAGGCCTCTCGCAACCCCGCCCCTCCCCCCAAGATCAGACGGCGGGGACCGAGCAACCAGTCCGTGAGTCTTTCGTCCCGTCGCCTGCACCTTTCCATGGAGACACAAGGGGGTGTAGAGGTTTCCTCCTGCAAACGTCGTTTGTGTTCAGCCAACAGCCCCGCACATATGCATCAGACAGTTCTAAGATGGCCTATCTGACCGGGTTGTTACATGGCCGAGCGCTCGACTGGGCCCAGGCCTGGTTCACTCAGAACCCGTTGGACACTGTTACCTTCGAACAATTCCTGGCCGCGTTTAAGTGCGCTTTCGACCTTCCGTCATATTCTCAGGATGCTGTTCAACACCTTCTCCGCCTCCGCCAGGGCGCTTCTAGCGCCGCTGAACACTCCATTGAGTTTCGTATCCTGGCTGCTGAGTCCGGTTGGGAGGAGAGATCGCTGAAGGGGGTTTACCTCAGCAGCCTTTCGAACGCTTTAAAGGACGAACTTATCGTTCTTGAGGAGTCCAAGACGCTGGAGGACCTGATTGCTCTCGCCATCCGCTGGGATACTCGGTTGCGGGAACGTCGGGGAGAGCGGAGCAGCAGATTTTCGGCACCCGTTCACCAGCCCTCAACCGTTTCCAGTCTCCGACCTCCAGGTCCCCCACGTCGCCGCAGCCCCGGTGCCCAGCACTCTCCTCTCTCGCGTCCCCCCTCCGAGGATCGGGGTGAACCCATGCAGTTGGGCCGTTTCCGCCTGTCCCAGGGAGAGCGAGAGCGCCGACTCCGTTCCGGTGCCTGCTTTTACTGCGGCGAGTCGGGTCACCGTATCTCTGTTTGCCCCGTGCGCCCAAAAGAGGGGGCTCGTCAGTAGGAGTGGGAATACTGGTGAGCACCCAGGTCTCCCCCCCAGAGCCCCGTCTCACAATCCCGGCTAAACTCTGCCTACCGTTCGGTTCTCTGCCGGTCTTGGCGCTCATTGACTCTGGAGCAGAACAGAGTTTTTTGGACTCCTCCTTTGCTTCCGCCCATAGGATTCCGTTGGAGGAGTTGGAATGCCCCCTTCGGGCAAACGCTCTGGGTGGAAGCCCCCTGACAAGCATCACTCACCGGACTTGTCCCATTACCCTGCTCGTGTCTGGAAACCACCGGCAGGAGATCCGTCTCTACATCTTCCCGATGCCCCAGACTCCGCTGATCACAACCCTCAGATCGACTGGGCGGGGAATAGAATAATTGGTTGGAGTCCCACTTGTCTCTCAAGGTGCCTCAGGTCCGCCGTGCCCCGGCAGACTCCGTCCCCCAGCACGGCAACTTCCGGAACCAATCTCACCTCTGTCCCCGTCGAGTATGCGGATCTCGGCGAGGCGTTCAGTAAGAAGCAAGCCCTTTCCCTGCCACCCCACCGGCCCTACGACTGCGCCATTGAACTGCTCCCTGGCGCCACCCTACCCTCCAGTCGTCTATACAATCTTTCCCGTCCGGAACGCGTGGCAATGGAGACCTATATCACCGACTCCCTCGCTGCCGGAATCATCCGCCCGTCATCCTCCGCGGTAGGAGCGAGGTTCTTCTTCGTGGCCAAAAAGGACAAGGGTCTTCGTCCGTGCATTGACTACCGAGGGTTAAACCAGATCACAACCCGGAACAAGTACCCTCTGCCCCTGCTTGAATCAGCTTTTGAATCCCTACCCGGGGCCACGGTCTTTACCAAACTAGACCTCCGTAATGCTTACCACCTGGTTCGCATACGAGAGGGGGACGAGTGGAAGACGGCATTCAACACTCCCCTGGGGCATTTTGAGTACCTAGTCATGCCATTCGGTCTTACCAACGCCCCAGCCGTTTTCCAGGCTTTAGTGAATGATGTGCTCAGGGACTTCCTCAACCGGTTTGTGTTTGTCTACATCGACGATATTCTGATATACTCCTCGACTCTTCAGGAACATCGGCTCCACGTCCGTCAGGTTCTTCAGCGTCTTCTGGAGAACCAGCTCTTCCTCAAGGCCGAGAAGTGTGAATTTCATGTGACCTCTGTGCAGTTCCTTGGGTTTATCATTGAGGAGGGTCAGATTCGCAAGGACCCGGAGAAGGTTAGAGCGGTCGCCGAGCGGCCGGTGCCCCATAACCGGAAGAAACTCCAGCAGTTCCTCGGTTTTGCAAATTTTTACCGTCTGTTCATTCGGAACTTCAGCCAGACGGCGTCACCTCTAACCAGACTCACTTCCTCTAAGGTGAATTTTTCCTGGTCCCCCGAGGCCAACCGTGCGTTTAACACTCTCAAGGAACTGTTCACTTCAGCCCCCATACTTGCCCAACCAGACGAGACCCGCCAGTTCGTGGTCGAGGTGGACGCCTCCGACACTGGAATTGGAGCAGTGTTGTCCCAACGCTCAGCCACTGACTCTAGGCTTCGTCCGTGCGCCTTTTTCTCCCGCCGCCTTTCCCCGGCTGAGCGGAACTATGATGTCGGCAACCGGGAGTTACTAGCCGTCAAACTGGCTCTGGAGGAGTGGAGACATTGGTTAGAGGGGTCAGTCCACCCGTTCATCGTATGGACCGACCACCGGAATCTTGAGTATATCCATTCTGCCCGGCGACTCAACTCCCGCCAAGCCCGTTGGGCTCTGTTTTTTGCCCGTTTTAATTTCTCTATCACCTACCGCCCAGGAAGTAAGAACGTCAAGCCCGACGCCCTGTCTCGTCAGTTTTCCGGGGACGAGGTAGACCCAGCCCCTGACACGATTGTGCCACCCGCCTGTGTCCTAGGGGTCCTCACCTGGGAGATTGAGTCCACAGTACGGGAGGCTCAGCAGGCCCAGCCGGATCCTGGAGGTGGTCCTCCTGGTCGCCTGTTTGTTCCCCTTTCCGCCCGTTCCCGTGTTCTGCAGTGGGCCCACGACTCCCGACTCTCTGGCCACCCAGGAATAAAACGTACTATTAACTGGCTCCGGCGCTCCTTCTGGTGGCCCTCTCTGGACAATGACACCCGAGCCTACGTCCTAGCCTGTACCACTTGTGCGCGTAACAAGGCCTCGCACAGAGCCCCCGTCGGTCTGTTGCGGCCTCTGCCTATCCCCCACAGACCTTGGTCACATATGGCCTTGGACTTCGTCACTGGCTTTCCCCCCTCCGAGAACAATACGGTTATCCTGACTATCGTGGACCGGTTTTCCAAAGCGGCTCACTTCATTCCCCTTCCGAAGCTCCCGTCTGCACGCGAGACCGCAGACTTGTTGGTCCAGCATGTGTTTAGGCTCCACGGCATCCCGGTGGACATTGTTTCTGATAGGGGTCCCCAGTTCACCTCTCAAGTATGGAGGGCGTTCTGCCGCAGCCTCGGCGCCACAGCTAGCCTCTCCTCCGGCTTTCATCCTCAAACCAATGGGCAAACTGAGAGGCTTAACCAGGAGCTAGAAGCCATGCTCCGTTGTTTAACAGCGACCAATCCCTCCTCCTGGAGTCGTCACCTGGCCTGGATTGAGTACGCACACAACAGCCATACCTCCACGGCAACGGGTCTCTCCCCCTTCGAGGCTTCCATTGGCTACCAACCTCCCCTCCTACCTAGCCAAGAGGCCGAGATTGCCGTCCCGTCTGTCCAGAGTTACCATCGGCGATGCAGGAGGGTCTGGAGACAGACTCGCGCCGCTCTACTTCAGTCTTCCGAACAGAACAAGCGTCTGGCTGACCGCCGTCGCACACCTGCCCCAGCCTATCTCGCCGGCCAACAAGTCTGGCTTTCCACCAGGGACACAGCTTTACGGACTCAAACCAAGAAGCTCTCCCCCAGATACATTGGCCCGTTCCCCATCGTTTCTGTTATCAACCCGGTCTCGATGAAGCTAAGGCTCCCGCAATCCTTGAAGATCCACCCTGTTTTTCATGTGTCCCTTCTCAAACCCGTACACTACAGTCCGCTGAACCCTCCGGCCGAACCCCCTCCACCCCCCGTCTCATCGAGGGCGGCCCGGTATACACAGTCGACCGTCTTCTGGATGTCCGTCCACGAGGGAGAGGCTACCAATACCTGTTGATTGGGAGGGGTATGGTCCGGAGGAACGGTCCTGGGTCCCGCGCTCCCGGATAGTGGATCCGGAGCTACTTCGCATGTTCTATCGCCTGCACCCCAATAAACCTGGCGGTTCGCCAGGAGGCTCCCGTTGAGGGGGGGGTACTGTGAGGATTTGTGCCTAACCGGGTGAGTTCTGCCCACAGCTGCGCCTCTTTCCCTGAGCAGCTGTTTTACAGCTGATTCTCATTTGCCGTGATTACCTCCTGCTGACAAATACTCCGGTCTTCCTCACCTCTGGTGTCAGTCGGTCCGTTTGCCAACCTGGCATCTCCGCCCGTGAGTAGTCCTTAGTTTCCTGTGAGTTATTCCCCGCTTGTTATCCTGTTCGCTTTTACCTTCCTGCCAGTGTCGAGCCTCGGGTTTCACCTGCACGAAGAGAGCCTTCCGCTCGGTCCACGGAGATCAGCTGTGAGGCTTGAGGACCCTGGCTGCCAGTCTACCCGTCATTAACAGCCACTTTCCGGCTTGGAGCGGAAAGGAGTTCGCGGACGTTCTACAGCCACCTTCCGGCTCGGATCAGTAAGGAGTTCGCGGACGTTCTACAGCCACCTTCCGGCTCGGATCGGTAAGGAGTTCGCGGACTCTTCACGGCCACCTTCCGGCCCGGAGCGGAGCGCGGGCGCGCGTCTCCATTTAACATTCCACCAGCTTGCTGTCTGTACTGTCTGCACCCGGACCTTGTTTGTTTGTTCCTGTTTCTCACCCGTGCAATAAAACCCTGGTCTAAGTAAGAACTCTGCTGTCCTGTCGCTGCATTTGGGTCCGTGAGCACACCACACCATAACACACATGTATGCTTTACATCTGGTAAATGTGAGTCCGTTTGACTGTAATTGATCTCCTTGGAGCAGAGGCTGCATTTAGCATACCCTGCTTTATCAATATGTATGAAACACTGGGACAGAGGGAAGCTGTACTGCTCCTCTCACGTCTGTTTTCACCTGCACCTTCCTTAAACTCTTTCATTCACATCATCTGATCAATATCTGGGCCTCTTATGACCACGACGTCACGTTGTTGGCTAAGCCCAACTACGTGATTTGATTCATTCTACTTAAAAAAAAATAAACAACCTGCAGCCAGATCCGCCGGTGTGCCGGTTTAACATTAACGAGTGACAGCGTGAACTGAACCAGACCGGGGGTTACGGCATGTTTCATCACATTACGCTTTTTTACAAGCAAGACTGAATTGTAACGGAACATAAAGTAACTTTAACGACAATACACAACCTAAACACGTTAGCTAACGTGATAGCAAGCTGACTAGCTTCCATTAAAAACAAGTTTGAGGGAAATTAAGCCGCTGGAGACATCTTAACGCTGATTGGCCAAGACTCGACACGTCACATCAAAGATCTTCTATTGCTAAGATCACAACCTCAGCTTTTCTCCTTGTCTCACTCCAATCTCAGAAACGCTGGCGGCCAGTTGCTCTGCTCCGTTCTTTTTCTTTCTCCGTGACTTATTGAATGGCATAATAATCGCGCGACACAACGAATCGATGATGAAATTCGTTGCCAACTCTTGATAATCGATTTTTATCGATTTTATCAATTCATTGTTGCAGCCCTACTCCTAGTGATATGGTAATCTACACATACATGTATATACACATATATAGTACATGATACATACGCACATACAGTACATATATCCTCATAAGTATATATTAATTTGTATACTACTGCCAGCAGGCACATTTAAATAAATATAATCTGATTGATTTGGGTGATGAGGCACTTAAAATTAGCCGATACATTTTCCCAACACTTACGCATTTAACTTGTCTGATATTTTGCAATGCTTATGTCTAGCCGTCGCAGCGTTATGGTGCGTTCACAACAGAAGTGTTGCGAATATTCGCAACGCTTCTGTTGTGAATGAAGCATAATGCCGTCTTCGCCATCCTTTGGATGTGAGCGCACCATTAGACTTTGCCATGATTATGGACTTAAAGTCATCATATGTAGTCATGATCATCTCCTGCTCGTCAGCGGAAAGAGACGCACTTTCTCTGATCTTATTTGCCATTGTAGCGTTTGAAGATCATGGAACTTTGCTCGACACCTCCCCCTTTTGAAGAGGAGCGTGCACGCACAATTATCCAGATGACTGACGTCTGGTTTGAATTAACGAGACTGTTTGAGGGCAGATTAGCCTTAGAGAAACCGACATAGCCTGACATCAATCATCTCGGTAATTTAAGCTGGATAATAGGACATTTGATCGATTTTGTTGAACCAGGTACGAGGAATGGGGCTCAGGTGAGACTGTTGGAAGAACTTGATTTGCTATTTTTATTGCTCCCAAGCAGAAGTCCAAAGAAACTCATATGCTGCTGGAGGGAATGTGGCAAAATCATGGTTGATCATGCTCACATTTTCTGGTCTTGTCCCTCTATTAAGAATTTCTGGAGGGATGTAGCAACAATTCCAACAATAATCTAAGTAAAGATGATACCTATACCTCCTAAAGATCATGTTGAAAGCAAATTAAAAGCCCATTACAAAATACTGGCTTCAGGTCTCATAGCTCGCTTCTTTGTCATACATGGTTGAGAATATACACATTACATACTCCATACGACTCCAAAAAGAATAGGATAAATTGCTGTCCTCCAATGAGGCAGATCTTTCATACCTATCATAATGTAATAAAGAGTAGTTTATGTCACTGTTTATTTCATACCTTGCCTGCAGCAGGCCTCTTGGTCCCACATAAAGGGCCACAATGCGATCAAAAATATGATCTGTGTAATACATAAAAACACATACATTATTCAATTCATTTAAATTAGTTTTGTTAATAATACAAAAGTATTTTTTCTAAATGTCTCTGTGTCAACCCAATCATTTTGATTCACCTTTAAACTTAAGCCTGTGAAAATAAGTATTTGTAAAACTCAGCAAGGGCTCAGGGCTCCGGGCTTCTGTGTCATATGGTATCATAGGGCCAGCTGCTCCACCAGTAAGGAGCTACATCTTTAATCAGTCAATGTAGTCCAGGTAGGATGGTGGGGTTCTTGTGAAAAATAACCTATTTCCATTGTCATGTCCTGCCCTGCACCCTGTGTCTCATGATATACTCATAATTTCTCTAGCCAACATGTCAGCTGGGTCTCTTATTTGCTCAAAGACTATGAGGTTAAGGCTCTTGAATCAATACATTAAATGCAGAATACCACGACAATCAGATGTCATACTACAATCAGATGTCAAACAGGGTACATGTAGCACAGCTCCTGTATTAACATCATTGGTGTCTGTATTAAGGGGAAAAGACAACCAGGGCATCCAAAAGAGCTCTCTGCGGTGAGTTGAATGCTGTATGGCACTCCTATATTCATATACTTTCCTAATTGCTGCAGATCAAACTTGAATGCAGCCATGTAACAATACTACTTGCCAAACATTTAGTATTTTGCCAGGCCCAGGAAGCTTTACAGTTCTTCTCAACCAGACAGTCATCAAGGTTTTCCCTACAATGGGAGACACCTCACCGGTGAAAGTCTCAAGTTTCAGTATGGAAGAAAGAATGATGGTCTTTCTTGTTACTTTCTAGCGAGAAACCAGCAGCAGTGTGTCCCCGCAATTTTCACAGGAGCAGTCTTCTAACTTCACCCAGCCATATGTGTGTGTCCTCTTTTTACTTGTTGATGGGGAATCAGCATCTTTCACACCTAATGCAACGTCTCACGGGAGGAAGATGCAGAGGTATGAACTGAGTTTTCTGACAAATTCCTAAGAGAACAGTACAGTCACTTCTGTAGTCTGTAGCCAATGCAAAAAACAGCAACACAGAAAACAGAAGACGTTCCCGCCGGCGTTCCCGCTGGCGTTCCTGCTGGCGTTCCCGCTGGCGTTCCCGCTGGCGTTCCCGCTGGCGTTCCCTCAGACTCCAAACCAGACGGAGCTCCCGACGGCGCTCCGAATCCCAGACGGACACTTTTCTATTGCTTTGGTCTTCTGCACGTCCATCCTTAGATGCATCCCAAGTCTCTAAATTGTCGTTTCCTCGCTCCTCGCTCCTCAATTGAACCAGAAGTGGTTCTGCGTCGCCATCTTGACGGCCGTCCCAAAGCTCTTAGGCTGCAGTCGAAGGCTGCAGTCGAGTCAAGTTGTAAGTGCCGGTCGAATTCTCTAAACGCAAAGGAAAGCAGCTTCATGCTTCCTAACTTAGCTCATTTAGCATAGGTACTACTGGAACTGCCTTTACGAAAGGAAAGGAGATAATGCCGACCCACAATTCCTTGCGGCGGCAACATTTGTAGTGACATTCGGCCGTTCACGAGAACAGACGATCGTGACCGAGAAACGCAGATCATGTAAATAACCGTTGCTATAACTTGGAAATACTTTCAATAATCTGTTAAACCTGCTGGCAAACTACGAACGTTACGTTGCTGAAAACTGCTGTAAAGTGATCAAACTGCTGTAAAGTGACCAAACTGACGTATTTGATGTTCTCTCTGGTGTTGAACTGCAGCTTCAGCCCTCATTCTTTTATTTTACTTCAGTTAAAACTCAGAAAGAGTTAAACTGGACGAGCTCTTGAGTCTGAGTCATGTTTCTGATTATCATCTTTTTAATCAACTATTTTGTCACATTACAATAAAACATATCAAGTCAACACGAGTCGTGTGGTGTTTGCATATTTTTATGATCAGATTATAATCTGCATATAAACCATAACAACATAAAGGGATATGAGACACACATATATGACACACATTGTTAGTGTGATAATGTATTTAATTCAGCATGTTTGAAACTGAACAAAGAGACAGTTTAGTAGCTTTGTACTCTCTGTGAAAAATACCTTGGTTTCACTTTCATACTCCTTCGTTCATTTCTATTCCAACCTGGTTAATAAAGTAAAACCATGAAGGCTTGTTTGTGGTGTAAATAAAGTAATACTATGAACCGGGTTGTTTATGTCATCTGCATGACGCAACACTGTAAGAATACACGGACAAAGTATTTAAGATGCGCTTTATTGTGGGCCGAGATGAACTACAACATTGTAGTTTCACCGCTACAGACTGACGTCACTAACATGCGCCTGCTGTCGAGTCATAACTACGTGGCTTAGTGAAAGTGGAGTCGGATTTGCTAAACTTCGCGGTTATCTTTTCCTAACTCCTCATGAATTATCCTTCCCATCTTTCCTTAACTCTGTGACGTTTTCCACAGAGGTCAAGGAAAAGTGGTTAGGTTTAGACGTTAGGGGGTCATTTTTTGACTATTCGACCGCAACCATACTTCCTCGCGTCTTCTCTCCTTGCATTAGTCCCTCCCAGGGATGCATGGAAAGACGCAAGGAAAGGACGCAAGTGAGGGAAACGGGGATGCAATTTAGAGACTTGGGATGCACCCCTTGTGTTTAAACACTGTGCAACTCTTTATTTCACAAACTCGAAAATTCCTTGTGAGTGAAAGCCAACGGCCTTCCCGACAGCATTGCCGACATTTCCTGATATCCCCATCTTCTATGATAATTTCTATATTTTACACAAACCACAGTCTGATGATGTGTAGAGTTACTGTAGTGCTGAAATCCAGAGACATACAAATGTAAGTGTTTCCTCCATTCTTTGAAACTTTAGACTCCTGTCGCTTTTGAATGCCATGTTGTGGAAGTCTGCCTATTTGTGGTCAAAGCTCAAAACACTATGTTTTGTTATATCAAGGTATTGAACAATATTTTGGGAAAAATAAAAATTTCATTTTGGCATATTCATTTTGGCATATGGCAAACCTAAAAAAGAGCTAATGTACAATACATTATGACTAAGGAGCCTAAGGATTTACTCATCATGTTTCAAAATCAACAAATATAAATTCCAACTATATATTAAATGTATGCATATTTGACATAATGCACAGGACGGGATGAACAAAGTGATAGGATTAATTAAGTTGCAGAGATAACTACGTCGTATAAACCTTTCATTCTGCCGGTAATATTTTGCAAATGGGAACCACATGTGTTTGAAACCATATTGCATGATCAATATGTTTCTCTCATGATGTCAGTTTGTTTTCAACAATTGCACCACCTGAAGTATTCTGCTCTAACCCAATGAGTCATCTTTGTTTTTTATAGTAATGACAACACAAAACAGAGTCTTTGTTATGGCACCGTAAAGCGCAGTGCTGGTGAGGATAAGAGAACACACTGCAGTATAAAACCAGCAGTGCATTTGAATCAATGCATAGCACTTTCTTTCAGGTGAGAGTACTTTTTTCAATATTGGAGGCACCAGAATAATAAAAACGATACAATTATGTATAAAAATGCGACTTATAAGGAATTACTTACACTAGTATCATTGGATTTATCTGCTGCACAAATGTATCTAGTGTTTGTATTTAGCACACTCACCTATCTTATTATTGTCTTTTGCAACTTGTTGGTTCTGGCAACTATTGCTCTGAGTAAAAAGCTACACAATCCCATGTTTATCCTCCTGTTCAACTTGCCCATTAGTGACATAGTGGGCTCCACAGCTTTTTTCCCTCATCTTCTTTTCAGCATTGTGACTCAGAACAGAGGGATTTCCCCTTCTGCATGTATTACTCAGGCTTTTATGGTTCATTTGTATGGTACAGGAAACCTGCTCACCTTGAGTGCTATGGCATATGACAGATACATTGCTATATGTTGTCCTTTGAGGTATAATGCCATCATGAGTTCAAAAGATTTAATCAAAATTATTATTTTAATCTGGTTTATTAATGTCTCCCTGACGGGTACTTTGATTTTGTTGCTTACACGGTTCAAATTTTGCAGGACAAATATAGTGGATTTGTACTGTAACAATCCATCATTATTAAAACTGGTCTGTGAGGACACCAGAATAAACAACTTCTATGGGATGGCCACTATTGTCTTATGCCAGGGCGGACCGCTGTTAATAATAATATACACATATGTACAGATTTTGCGTACATGTGTCATGACTAAACACACTGATGCCCGGAAAAAAGCCTTTCAGACATGTGGTACACATGTATCTGTTTTCTTAATCTTTATAATTAATGCTAGCTTTACAGTCATTGCTCATCGCATTCAGAGTGTACCCCCGTACTATAGAAGGGTTCTTGGTTTATCAATCTTATTATTTCCCCCTTTCCTGGACCCGATTATTTATGGACTGAAAACAACAGAACTGAAGCGGAGCATCATAATGTTGCTAAAAAGAAATATTTGTTCAAGCAAGTTGTAACTGGTTTTCTATGGTAATTAGACATGATTAGGAGAGTCATGCGCAGTACACTTAAGTTATATATTATGTTGCCGAAAAAAAACACTGATTTCAGAATACTCTTTATGAAGGCTCCCCTAGCAACAATATGCCATGTATTACTGCACTGCGGAGAAGTTTGTTGATTATTTGTCTGAATATGTTGTGCATTTGTCTATATAATGTTTATGTGAATGTTCATTTGTGTTTATCAGCACTTCACAGGTTACAGATCAACAGCCCGGGTCATTTCTCATCCTAAGGTTGACAATGTAGTAATAGTTTTATAAAGGGTAAGGAAACGACGTAATCAGCTACACACAGTATACTAAATGACAGATCATTTTAAAAACTGATTTTAAAAAGATGTACATATTTAATATATTTAATTGAAATTTACGAAGTTACAAAAAGCAAAAGCAAACGTATTTCACTGCAGGTACGAATGCACTTCAAATGCACACCAAATACAACATTTATTAAAATCCCAAAAAAAATATTCTGCTCTGTTTGTGCAAATTGTGCATTTAATTAATTAATTATGTTTGTAAACTGTGTGCATGTCTCAACACTGATTAAATGCAGTGGTGTATAGTAACGAAGTAGAAATACTTCGTTACTGTACTTAAGTAGTTTTTGGGGATATCTGTACTCTACTTTACTATTTATATTTCTGTTTACTTTTACTTTTACTTCACTACATTTTGCAAAGAAAAATGATACTTTTACTCCGATACATTTCTCCTGAAACCTTCGTTACTCGCTACAAAATCAAATCTATCTTTAGAAAAAAAAAAAAAAACATCGGGGACTGTGGTGGAACACAGACTCCACCAAGCAGGTTTTGCGAATCACAATGTTTTGCATTTTCCCTCTACATCCTCTAGTCCAGCGCTCCCAAACCTTTATGCGTCACGGACCGGTTACGTGAAGACAATATTTTCACAGACCGGGTCCGACCTCGGAAAGACGGGAGACAACGACACCCGACGTGTGTTCGTTATGTCCAGTCTACTCCTAACTAAACCTTTAGTCCAGTCTACTGCTTAACTTATAACGCGCTGCACAAAGACAGGATGTTGAAATGGAAGCAGGTTTTCATGCTTTTTTGGCGATCTCACGATACTCTGCCTTGGTTTCCAGATCACCGGCAGAGTTGTAACAGACTTACGTTTCATTTTTAGAGTAACGTAACATCTTGACATGTGTCAAGAGATTCCGTCTGAGGTTACCACAGACGGATGTATGCGGTCATTTTTCACAATAAAACATCTTTCCGGCCTTGATTTTTTTTAATTTAATTGAAATGTTTCATTCATTCTTTCTGTGGCCCGGTACCAAGAGACCCACAGACCGGTACCAAGAGACCCACAGACCGGTACCAAGAGACCCACAGACCGGTACCAAGAGACCCACAGACCGGTACCAAGAGACCCACGGCGGGCGGAATGAGCATACTTATAACCACACTGTTACAAGTCCTTCATAGTGTAATATTGCTTTTTGGAGAATTATGATGATAAGTTCATAGTAGATGCAAAAGTATACTTAAGTACAATATATTATGTTGAACATAATATATATGGATGGATCCCAGCCAACCCAGTTATTGTATCAACACAACTCCTGGTCCTTGGTCACGGTGGCCACAGCACTTAAAAGAATAAACTTCATAATTCTCAAAATTCTGACCCTTTGCTTTTTTATTAAAAGCATGTACTTGTACTTTTACTTTCAATACTTAAGTACATTTTATATCAGAAAAATACTTTTGATACTTAAGTACAGGAAATATCAGATACTTTAAGACTTTTACTCAAGTAGTATTTTAATAGGTGACTTTTACTTTTACTGGAGTAATTTTCCAGTAAAGTATCTTTACTTTTACTCAAGTACGGCTTTTGGGTACTTTATACACCACTGATTAAATGGTATATATTATAAGGACTGTAAGGTGGACTACTGATGCGGAAATTAAAACAATCTCGATCTTACTCTGATCATTGTTTCTTTCACATTGTAATAAAAGTATGTGTTAACACATTTTAATGTTTATCATGACTCTATTAGGTGCTTTTTGAAATACAAGCATATTTCAAATTCCACACTTGTTATTTTGAATGAATCACAACCGACTGTCAAAACAAACACTGTTTAACTCCATTACTTACTTTTACTCATCCTTTAATTTTCTTTCTGCAGTCTTTTTTTTGTCTCTGCAGTGAATATCCTCATACTCTCCAAATTATATAATTAAGTAAGTTCCTCAAATAAAAAGGAATATACAATATCAGCAGTGTTTCTCCGATGAATTGAATGTGTTTTTCCTCAACAAGGAAGAAATGAAAGAGCAACAATCACAAGTTTAGAGTTTCCTTCTGGAACACATTTCTCATTTGATATAAAATCATTAATATGCTGTTGCAATGTTAATATATTGAATAAGACGCTTCTTTCTGTGAATTGATAAACAAAAAAATTGATGACTTTTTAGAATCTAATAAAAAAGATAACGTCTCCCCTTCCCTGCTTTGGGAAACATTGAAGGCTGTGATCAGAGGGGAGATTATATCATATTCATCAAGAATCAACAAGATGAGGAGGAATGAACAGGAGCAGCTTATCAAATCAATAAACACAGTGGATGCTCAGTACTCTATGTCACCATCCCCTGAACTCTATAAAAAGAAGCTAGACCTGCAAACTCAATACAATTTGTTATCAACTGGAAAGACTGAAAAAATGTTGTTAAAATCACGTGGATACATTTACGAGCATGGAGAAAAAGCTGGCCGCCTTTTGGCACACCAACTTAAATGTCAAACTGCGGCTCAACAAATTCCACAAATAAGGAAAGTGAATGGTGACTTAACTAGTAATCCAGGAGAAATTAATGAAACATTTACCTCGTTCTACTCAAACCTGTATACGTCAGAAATGACAAATGATAGAACTGACATGGAACTTTTTTTTAATAACCTCCAGGCCCCTTCTATAAACATGATACATAAGTCAAAGACTGAACTTCCATTACAACATTTTGAAATTATTAAAGCAATAATGGCAATGCAAAGTGGGAAGGCGCCTGACCCAGACGGTTACCCAATAGAATTTTTAAAAACTTTTCTGAACAAATTAACCCCAATTCTACTAGATATGTTTATAGATTCTTTGTCCCGTGGGTCACTACCACAAACACTAACTGAGGCATCAATTACTCTCCTTCTTAAGCCAGGTAAAGTTAACACAGAATGTGGCTCATACCGTCCCATCTCTCTCCTAAACAGCGATGTTAAGATCCTGGCCAAAGCTCTTGCCCTACGTCTAGAAATCACAATGAGTGATGTGATCTCGGATGACCAAACCGGTTTCATTTTGGGGCGACACTCATTTACCAATGTCCGTCAGCTTTTAAACATTATACACTCCCCTATGTCCAGTAGGGTACCAGAAGTGGTTATCTCGCTGGATGCAGAGAAAGCTTTTGACAGGGTTGAATGGGAATACTTATTTACATGTTTGGAGAAATTTGGCTATGGCCCTAATTTAATTTCATGGATTAAACTACTATACAACTCACCCAAGGCCTCTGTAGTTACAAATGGTAAGAAATCACAGTACTTCACACTGACAAGAGCAACCCGCCAGGGTTGTCCCATCAGTCCGCTGCTATTTGCTTTGGCTATAGAGCCCTTATCTATCACACTCAAGTCGTTAACGACAATAAGTGGAATTATTAGGGGAGAGGAGGAGTACAAACTATCTTTATATGCTGATGATTTATTACTGTATATATCAGACCCTGTTCTAAGTGTACCTCACATTACCCACACTTTGTTAAGATTTGGTAAATTTTCTGGGTTTAAACTGAATTTTAGTAAAAGTGAATGCTACCCTGTTAATAACTTAGCGCTTCAAATTCAGGATAACGTATTGCCATTCAAAATGGCAAAAAATGGTTTTAAATACCTGGGCATTAACATCACAAGAGATATGCAGAACCTTTACAAAGAAAACTTTTCTTCTCTACTTGAGAAAGTTAAATCGGATCTTAAAAAATGGAAAACAATTCACTTATCCTTAGCAGGGAAAGTAAATTGCATAAAGATGAATGTGCTCCCCAAATTTCTCTACCTGTTTCAATGCCTTCCACTCTACCTTCCTAAGTCTTATTTTAAATGTATTGACAAAGCTTTCACCTCATTTATATGGAATGGCAAGAACCCTAGAATACGTATGGAGCTCCTCCAGAGGCCTAAACTACAGGGAGGGCTCGCTCTTCCTAATCTTTGCTACTACTATTGGGCAACAAATGTCCAAAAAATTACCTATTGGCTTCATGCCCCAGATATGAACTGGTGTCACTATGAGGCTAGGTCCTGCAGTTCAACATCTCTAATGCCGTGTTCACACCGGACGCGGCGCGAATTTGCGGCGCGACCAGATTACATGCAAAGTCAATCCACAGACGCGCCGCCCCGCGAATCGGCGATTTTTTCGCGGGGCGGCGCGATAGACGCGTTTGAGGCGGCGCGAACAGAGCGTTTGACGAGGGGCGAACAGAGCGAAGGACGCGGCGCGAATTCGCGTGAGTTCAATTCTCCCAACTCCAGCGGAGAATTCGCGTGACGCAAAGTTGCGGCAGCCAATCAGCGTTGAGAATCAGCGTTGAGAAGCTCCGCCCGTCATCACCGCCGTCTTGCCGGTCCCGAATGAAACTGCTGCTGCTTCGCCTGAATCAGCGCTGGCAGCGGCCGTCATTCAGACACTGTTGTGGGACTACGGATAATATTATGAACCCAGACTCCATGGAGTTTGATGTTCCGACACATGTGGAGTTTACACAACAAGTATAAAGCAGAACTAGTGGTTAATTCCATGGTGGATGGCAGAATCGGTATCCGTTTTACGGAGAAGCCAGACGCAGTTCCTGAGGAGTCGGAGAAATTCACCGAGCTGTGTGCGGCTATGGATGGTGTTATGAACCCAAACACGAGGGCGTTTCATGTCCCGACATGTTTGGGACTTCCACAACAAGTATAAAGCAAAACTAGTGGTTATTTATTCCATGGTCGATAGCGGAAATGAAAGCTCCTTTCACAGAGACAAGTGACTGAGATAAGCCACGCCCCTTTCGCGGCGCGATGTTTCGAGTTTGGTGTGAACACCCTCCTTTCACTCGCGCGACTAAACTTCCGCGGTGAACGCGGCGCGATAATTCGCGCCGCGTCCGGTGTGAACACGGCATTACAGCTCTGGTCACCTCCAGTCTTCCAGTCTCTATATCACATTTCACAAATAACCCAATCGTCATCAACACCCTCAACATATGGTTTCAATTTAGACGGAACTTTGGTTTTAAATATCTTCTTAACATAAGCCCTATATGCAATAACCACCTCTTCCACCCAGCTAGATTGGATGCTACATTCTCTCTCTGGTGAAGAAAAGGCATCGCCAGATTTAAGGATATGTACATAAACAGGGTATTTGCCAGCTTTGAGGATTTATCACACACATTTAATCTTCCTCGGTCAAGTTTATTTAGATATTTCCAAGTCCGCCACTTCCTGAAGTGTCAAGACCCCAACTTTCCAAATATCTCTTCAGTGGCAGGCTTGGATGATATGCTCGAACTTCCATCCGACACAAAGCGGCTAATTTCAAGAATACATGACTGTATATCATCTCTTAAAAACGTGACCTTGGCGAAGATAAAGGCGGACTGGGAAGGTGAACTGGGGGCTGTCATAGAAGAAGACGTGTGGAACTGTGCTCTACAAAGAGTGAATGACAGTTCATCTTGTGCAAAACTCGCCATAATCCAATTCAAAGTTCTGCATCGAGCTCATTTTTCAAAAGCAAGATTAGCTAAAATATACCCCAACTCGGATGCTAGTTGTAGCAGATGCCATCACACCCCAGCCAACTTAACTCATATGTTCTGGTCATGCCCTGCTTTGACATCTTACTGGTGTACGATCTTTAAAACACTTTCTGAGGCTCTTATTATTGATCTCCAACCTAACGCAACTTCAGCTATATTTGGTGTCACAGACAGACAACACTGCACAATAACAAAAAAACACAAAAACATCATGGCGTTTATGACACTTCTTGCACGTAGAAGAATATTGTTGCACTGGAAATCAACAAACCCACCCAAGACATCTGTGTGGTTTGGTGACCTGATGCAATTCATCCATCTAGAGAAAATTAAATACTCGCTGAGGGGGTCAAGGAACAAATTATTTTCCACCTGGGACCCGGTTCTGACATACTTGGGTAAACTCAAAACTATGCCTGATTCCCTCTAGCAGTATCTTTTGGTATAATCCCTAAATATTAGGCACACAATAGACATAACCCCTTTTTTTTTTCTTTTTTTTCATGTTTTAATCTGATTGTTGGATCGGCGATAATTTGGGCGCTCTGGTTTCTGCCTACTGGCCAGAACTGCTGTCAACCAGTTTGTGGATATGACTGCGTGATGTGATGACTGTTTGATGTGCAGAGTGAAGCAGGTGTGTTTATGTTCAGATGTACCAGAGATATGTGTGTTTAGGTGCGTGTATGTGTGCAGACGTCTGGCTCGGCGAAATGAGGTGACCTCCTTTTTATTTATTTTTATGTATTTATTTTCCTATACGCTAGGTGGGTGTACCAGTGGGAGGGGTGGGTGGGAGGGTATGTTGTATGTTTGTATATGTCAAGAAAAAGAGGGAAATGTCAGTTGAAATGCATGTTTACCATGTTATGTATCTACCAACATTTCCAAATAAAAAAAAATTAAAAAAAATATATATATATATTGAATAAGATAAGAAATTATAGAGAGGTTATGGTGAGATCAAAATATTGTTGATATGTGTGATAGAGTGGACAGATCACAATATGTATGAATACAAATATATTGAAAGATGGAAACATTGTATCTACATCATTATATAAAGAAATAATTGTAAGTTTGCTGGATCTGTGTAGTGCTGTGACACACTGGGCAGGAAGATATAGAGCCAAATCAGGATGCCTTTCATCGGATGTATGTTAAACGGAGGGAAAAAAAGTCTAGTCAGACTTTTAGTTGTTAATGTGGGACACTGCATCCTACACTTCCCATCATGCAATATAACACTGTCTTTCCTTCGATCTCTCTGCCTCCAAAATCACCACTTCTTTCAAACCCCAAATCCCGTTTCTAGTGCAGGCTTAATGTAAAAGAGCCCAAGCAGAGATAACCCTGGTTACGTCATTGGGGTCATCGGCATTCATCACTCTCTCCACAACTGTGTCTTCTCTGATGATACCACTGGGGGGCGCCATACATTTATTAATCAATTAAATCTCTTTAACGGGTATTTATAGTGCAGTGATTATTTTTGTAAAAATATAAAAGGTTCTCATCCAAGAGAGCCACCAACTGTTATTCATATAATCATTGATGCTTGTAATTCAGGATGCAATAAGGTTCTTAAAATAAAGCATCACATCACTGAACAATGACACAACAGATTACGTGAACCAACGATGGAAAGACAACAGGATAAGCTGGCCACTCCCACCGGACAAAAATGCCAGCTCCCTTCCTCATTGATGAAGGAGCGATATTAGTTATATTAGTTCTATAGGTAGAGAGTTCTCCGAGATCGCCAAGATCCGTTCTCACATCATGATGACTTCCTGTACGAGCGCAATCGATTCTGCCGACAAGGAATCATTCATTTACGAGACCTTCTCGAGCCGTACATTGAGCACCACACGGCACAGCCGATTGCCCGTCTCACAGACTGTATGCATAGCCTGGATCACAGAGTGTATGCAGACTAGATCACAGCCTTGAGCTTTTTTGCGAGTGGTACATGTTTGTATAGTGTCGGCGATGCAGAGAACATCGGGAAAGCCGCTGCATGGCGTGCTGTTCGTAACATTTATTTAGCGCTTAAGAAACTTATGGATGTGTTGAAAGCACTCATAGTGATATGGCAGTGTTATTAGTACACCATACATATCATTATTGTAGAAAATGATTAAGATGGACTCATGATAAGAATAGAGAGAATCACACACAATTTATTTTCAATGCTTCAATTGATTGAATTTCTGATTATGAATAATACATACATATACTGATCCGCCAATACACATATTCAACCTTCTAGTTAGGGGTGCAACTAACGATTATTTTAATAATCGATTAATCGGTTGATTATATTTTCGATTAATCGATGAATCGGATAAAAAATCAAGTAAAAAAAGCATTAATTTCCAACCCTTTATTCAAAAACAGAACTGACAGTGCAAAACATGTTCAGAAAGCACAAACAGGTTGCTCCTTGAACATCCCTGAGCTGTTAATTAAAACAAATTAAATGAAAATGGACTAACACAAAAAACATACAAATGTGTGAGGATTTGTGCCTAACCGGGTGAGTTCTGCCCACAGCTGCGCCTCTTTCCCTGAGCAGCTGTTTCACAGCTGATTCTCATTTGCCGTGATTACCTCCTGCTGACAAATACTCCGGTCTTCCTCACCTCTGGTGTCAGTCCGTCCGTTTGCCAACCTGGCATCTCCGCCCGTGAGTAGTCCTTAGTTTCCTGTGAGTTATTCCCCGCTTGTTATCCTGTTCGCTTTCACCTTCCTGCCAGTGTCGAGCCTCGGGTTTCACCTGCACGAAGAGAGCCTTCCGCTCGGTCTACGGAGATCAGCTGTGAGGCTTGAGGACCCTGGCTGCCAGTCTACCCGTCATTAACAGCCACTTTCCGGCTTGGAGCGGAAAGGAGTTCGCGGACGTTCTACAGCCACCTTCCGGCTCGGATCAGTAAGGAGTTCGCGAACTCTTCATGGCCACCTTCCGGCCCGGCCCGGAGCGGAGCGCGGGCGCGCGTCTCCATTTAACATTCCACCAGCTTGCTGTCTGTACTGTCTGCACCCGGACCTTGTTTGTTTGTTCCTGTTTCTCACCCGTGCAATAAAACCCTGGTCTAAGTAAGAACTCTGCTGTCCTGTCGCTGCATTTGGGTCCGTGAACACACCACACCATAACAGAACGGACTGACCAAATATGGACCCAGCAGCCGCAGCAGGATCAACTCCTACAGAGCCTCTACGGACGGCGATTACCAACCAAGGAGTTCTGCTGGGACAGCAAGCCCACCTGCTGCACGATCTTGGAGGCTCACACCAAGCCCTCAGGAGAGAGGTCTCTGAGATCGGTGGCATGGTGCAAGGCCTCTCGCAACCCCGCCCCTCCCCCCAAGATCAGACGGCGGGGACCGAGCAACCAGTCCGTGAGTCTTTCGTCCCGTCGCCTGCACCTTTCCATGGAGACACAAGGGGGTGTAGAGGTTTCCTCCTGCAAACGTCGTTTGTGTTCAGCCAACAGCCCCTTACATATGCATCAGACAGTTCTAAGATGGCCTATCTGACCGGGTTGTTACATGGCCGAGCGCTCGACTGGGCCCAGGCCTGGTTCACTCAGAACCCGTTGGACACTGTTACCTTCGAACAATTCCTGGCCGCGTTTAAGTGCGCTTTCGACCATCCTTCGTATTCTCAGGACGCTGTTCAACACCTTCTCCGCCTCTGCCAGGGCACTCCTAGCGCCGCTGAACACTCCATTGACTTTCGTATCCTGGCTGCTGAGTCCGGTTGGGAGGAGAGATCGCTGAAGGGGGTTTACCTCAGCAGCCTTTCGAACGCTTTAAAGGACGAACTTATCGTTCTTGAGGAGTCCAAGACGCTGGAGGACCTGATTGCTCTCGCCATCCGCTGGGATACTCGGTTGCGGGAACGTCGGGGAGAGCGGAGCAGCAGATTTTCGGCACCCGTTCACCAGCCCTCAACCGTTTCCAGTCTCCGACCTCCAGGTCCCCCACGTCGCCGCAGCCCCGGTGCCCAGCACTCTCCTCTCTCGCGTCCCCCCTCCGAGGATCGGGGTGAACCCATGCAGTTGGGCCGTTTCCGCCTGTCCCAGGGAGAGCGAGAGCGCCGACTCCGTTCCGGTGCCTGCTTTTACTGCGGCGAGTCGGGTCACCGTATCTCTGTTTGCCCCGTGCGCCCAAAAGAGGGGGCTCGTCAGTAGGAGTGGGAATACTGGCGAGCACCCAGGTCTCCCCCCCAGAGCCCCGTCTCACAATCCCGGCTAAACTCTGCCTACCGTTCGGTTCTGTGCCGGTCTTGGCGCTCATTGACTCTGGAGCAGAACAGAGTTTTTTGGACTCCTCCTTTGCTTCCGCCCATAGGATTCCGTTGGAGGAGTTGGAATGCCCCCTTCGGGCAAACGCTCTGGGTGGAAGCCCCCTGACAAGCATCACTCACCGGACTTGTCCCATTACCCTGCTCGTGTCTGGAAACCACCGGCAGGAGATCCGTCTCTACATCTTCCCGATGCCCCAGACTCCGCTGATCACAACCCTCAGATCGACTGGGCGGGGAATAGAATAATTGGTTGGAGTCCCACTTGTCTCTCAAGGTGCCTCAGGTCCGCCGTGCCCCGGCAGACTCCGTCCCCCAGCACGGCAACTTCCGGAACCAATCTCACCTCTGTCCCCGAGGTGAGATTATAAAAAATATATATAAAAAAGCCTGCGGGTCGCCGGCTCTTCCGGCCTCGAACATCCGCCTGGCAGGCGGACGTTCTCGGACGGACGAGCCGGCGACCCTTCGGCTTACCCCGACGTGCCGGCGGCGAGGGCCCAGTCACAGCTGCGAGCAGCTTTAATTTAGAGAGAGGGATATATATATATATATATATATATATATATATATATATATATATATATATATATATATATATATCAGGGGTGTCCAAACGTTTTTCACTGAGGGCCACAAACAGATAAAGATATGAAAGTCTGGGCTACTCAGGTGAGGTATATCGCAAAATGAATCAAATGAGGTCAATTATGCATATGTATATGTATGTATATGTATATGTGTGTATATATATATATATATATATATATATATATATATATATTTGGCCTTTTCCAAGCTCCAGTAGAAGTCGGCAGGGAGAGAAACTGAAGCTGTTTCTTTAGAGAATCATCACTGCATCTCCATCAGTTCAGACTCTCTTCACTTCTTCTGCATCATCAGGAAGGGAGTCGAGAACAGCTTGAATTCTTTCTCAATGGCAGAAAGATCTTGGAAGCGCTTACTGAGTTCTGTCATTTGATGTGATGACAGACACATATATACTCTTTTTCGCAGAAAGGTTGACCTCTGAAAAAAGCTGCTTTGATTTTAGACGTGGGGGAAGAGCAGCGGTGACGTTAGTAGTTGTGTCTCAAAGAGACAAAGCTTCACACAGAACAGGTTCATGTGTGCGTGAGGTTTGGTATCTGGGCTTTGGCTTGCAGGCTCTTGTTCAGTGTGAGATGATGATAAGATCAACTAGAGGCCAGGTCTGCCAACCATAGTGTGTCACTCAGCTCATGAAGCGGTCAAAACTGTTCCAAAGTTAACATGCTTTATGAGAGTCATGGCTTGAAGACTTCTGCATGCCAATATTAACTCATAGTCAGAGCGCCACCTACTGGGAAACTATGGCGATTTGAACTAGAAATGAAAATGAAATTGGCCGACTTCCGGTACGGTTTAGAGCATGGTCCCAAGATAGTTATTTTAAAGTGTATATGTGGTACATACGCCCATAAAATGTTGTATATCTATGTTGAACGTACTGCGAGGGCTGCTTTGTTGAATTTTCTCATTAGAAGTTCATTGGTCTTTTTCTTCTGAACATAATGAGATATAAACAAGCTTTTTATACATTTTGATGAAATTGAACCAATAATGATCCACAGAGGATTTTGTAAAAATACAACCCAGCATTTAGGAAGATTTGAGGTCAAGATTGTTTTTCACAAAATTCAAAATGGCGGAAATTCTAAGTTGGCGAAGCTTAATGCGCCCGGTTACTTATTTGTAGAGCAGACACAACAGGACATGTGTGCAACATTTCAGGTCAATTGGTGATAGGGGGGGGGGAACTGTGGGCTTTCACAACTCACAGGTTGTCAAAAAAAAAAAAACGTTTTGTAGGGGGCGCTATCTGACTTCCTGTACGGTTTAGAGCATGGTCCCAAGAGCGTTATTTGTAAGTTTACATGTGTTACATATGGCTACCAGGTTTCATACATGTAGGTCAACCGTAGCGCTGGGGCTGCTTAATTGAATATTTGTAGGGGGCGCTATCGAGCCAAATTGCGATTTTGAAGCATTAAAATCATATCACGTAACTACATCTTTGCCTGTCAATGTGGGTGGTAAGTTTAGTTACGTCTCGAGCATGCTTAGTCCCTCAAAAGTACCTTGTGTTGACCGCGAAGGATGGGTCGCCACGGCAACAGTGTTTCACGAAACATCAAAAGCTTTGGGGGATGGCGTCATGAAAGTCTTATGTTTGTCTAGAAGTAATTTGGTGTCGATCTAATCAACCTACTGAGAGAAGCTAGCCAAAGTATAGAACATTTTTCTTTCTGTAGCCATTAGGTGGCGCTATGACTCTAATTAAAAATTAGACATCACAGGTCTTCAGGCCTGGAGTCTCATCAAACATGTGAAACCTGGAAAGGATCTTTTTATGTGGAGTCGAGTTACATCGGTTTATTCGTTCACGGCGAAGGATCAAACTTCCGCGATGCTCCCACGCGACGCCGTTCAACGGATCCTTACAATCTTCAAGGTGATGCATTATCAATGTCTTAAGTCTCTTCCGACGCATTTGGAGAGGCATCCGAATAATCTGTGAGGAGCACGGTATACATGTACAAAACATGTAACTTCCTGTTGCCTCTAGGTGGCGCTATGACTAGGCTTCAAAATGATCACATGGACGTCTTCAGGGTCAGGAGGTCATGACATATGAGAAATATGGAGCAGATTCCATCATGTAAGGCCGAGTTAAAGCAACTTCCATTTTCATGGAAAATGGTGTCTCTTTGGCGCTGCTCTGCGCTCACATAGTTCGATATTTTTAAAATCCTTTGATAACTTTTCCCTGCAAAGGTCTCAACATCATATTACCCGAATGTGAAATCAATCGTGTTTAACCTCTAGGAGGAGTTCGTCAGAATACAACGCCTGAAAACAAGGAAAATGCAAAAATTTAGCGATTCACTGCAGCGCCCTCTAGTGTTTGAAAATTCGGACAAAATTTGGGTATGTTAAGGGACACAATGTTGACATATGCTACAAAGTTTGTGAAGATAGGCCAAGTAATTCCGAAGTTATGTGTATTGACACATTGAGCCACGCCCCTAAGAGGTTAATTGGTTAATAACTTCTAAACGCAATTAGATATTAACAAAGTTGAAAATATCGTTTGATCACATTTAGCCAATGATGATCCACAGAAAGTTTCGTACGAAATGAAGCCAGAGTTTAGGAGGAGTTGACCAAAATGTGTTTTTTACAAAATTCAAAATGGCGGAAAATCTAATTAGGCGCATTTTATTTTCACGGATGAGTTTTTTGTAGAGCAGTCCCACCCGGACATGTGTGCAAAATTTCAAGTCAATCGGTCAAAGTTCGCAAAAAGGGTGGGCTTTCACAACTAAAGGGGGCGCTAGAGAGACATTTTCTCAGACTTTTGGCCGACACCCAAATTAGATTAAAATTTTCGCCGAGTCGGATGGGTGTGGAAATTTTGAAGAATGTAGGTTTATCCCAAGCACCTCTTTTCCCTGCGCATTGGTCGCTAAAATCGAATAACAATAGGTCCTCGACTCTGACTACGTCAGTGCTCGGGCCCTAATAATAAGAATCCCGGCAATTTCAATAGGGTCCTCTCGGGACTGACGTTGTCAGTCGCTCGGACCCTAACTATATATTAAATGTATGCATATTTGACATAATGCACAGGACGGGATGAACAAAGTGATAGGATTAATTAAGTTGCAGAGATAACTACGTCGTATAAACCTTTCATTCTGCCGTTAATATTTTGCAAATGGGAACCACATGTGTTTGAAACCATATTGCATGATCAATATGTTTCTCTCATGATGTCAGTTTGTTTTCAACAATTGCACCACCTGAAGTATTCTGCTCTAACCCCATGAGTCATCTTTGTTTTTTATAGTAATGACAACACAAAACAGAGTCTTTGTTATGGCACCGTAAAGCGCAGTGCTGGTGAGGATAAGAGAACACACTGCAGTATAAAACCAGCAGTGCATTTGAATCAATGCATAGCACTTTCTTTCAGGTGAGAGTACTTTTTTCAATATTGGAGGCACCAGAATAATAAAGACGATACAATTATGTATAAAAATGCATCTTATAAGGAATTACTTACACTAGTATCATTGGACTTATCTGCTGCACAAGTTTATCCAGTGTTTGTATTTGGCACACTCACCTATCTTATTATTGTCTTTTGCAACTTGTTGGTTCTGGCAACTATTGCTCTGAGTAAAAAGCTACACAATCCCATGTTTATCCTCCTGTTCAACTTGCCCATTAGTGACATAGTGGGCTCCACAGCTTTTTTCCCTCATATTCTTTTCAGCATTGTGACTCAGAACAGAGGGATTTCCCCTTCTGCATGTATTACTCAGGCTTTTATGGTTCATTTTTATGGTACAGGAAACCTGCTCATCTTGAGTGCCATGGCATATGACAGATACATTGCTATATGTTGTCCTTTGAGGTATAATGCCATCATGAGTCCAAAAAATTTAATCAAAATTATTATTTTAATCTGGTTTATTAATGTCTCCCTGATGGTCACTTTGATTTTGTTGCTTGCACGGTTCAAATTTTGCAGGACAAATATAGTGGATTTGTACTGTAACAATCCATCATTATTAAAACTGGTCTGTGAGGACACCAGAATAAACAACTTCTATGGGATGGCTACTATTGTCTTACTCCAGGGCGGACCGCTGTTAATAATAATATACACATATGTACAGATTTTGCGTACATGTGTCATGACTAAACACACTGATGCCCGGAAAAAAGCCTTTCAGACATGTGGTACACATTTAATTGTTTTCTTAATCTTACAAATTAATACTAGCTTTACACTCATTGCTCATCGCATTCAGAGTGTACCCCCGTACTATAGAAGGGTTCTTGGTTTATCAATCTTATTATTTCCCCCTTTCCTGGACCCGATTATTTATGGACTGAAAACAACAGAACTGAAGCGGAGCATCATAATGTTGCTAAAAAGAAATATTTGTTCAAGCAAGTTGTAACTGGTTTTCTATGGTAATTAGACATGATTAGGAGAGTCATGCGCAGTACACTTAAGTTATATATTATGTTGCCGAAAAACCCCCCACTGATTTCAGAATCCCCTTTATGAAGGCTCCCCTAGCAACAATATGCCATGTATTACTGCACTGCGGAGAAGTTACACATCCTGTGTTTGTTGATTATTTGTCTGAATATGTTGTGCATTTGTCTATATAATGTTTATGTGAATGTTCATTTGTGTTTATCAGCACTTCACAGGTTACAGATCAACAGCCCGGGTCGTTTCTCATCCTAAGGTTGACAATGTAGTAATAGTTTCATAAAGGGTAAGGAAAACGACGTAATCAGCTACACACAGTATACTAAATGACAGATCATTTTAAAAACTGATTTTAAAAAGATGTACATATTTAATATATTTAATTGAAATTTACGAAGTTACAAAAAGCAAAAGCAAACGTATTTCACTGCAGGTACGAATGCACTTCAAATGCACACCAAATACAACATTTATTAAAATGCAAAAATAAATATTCTGCTCTGTTTGTGCAAATTGTGCATTTAATTAATTAATTATGTTTGTAAACTGTGTGCATGTCTCAACACTGATTAAATGGTATATATTATAAGGACTGTAAGGTGGACTACTGATGCGGAAATTAAAACAATCTCGATCTTACTCTGATCATTGTTTCTTTCACATTGTAATAAAAGTATGTGTTAACACATTTTAATGTTTATCATGACTCTATTAGGTGCTTTTTGAAATACAAGCATATTTCAAATTCCACACTTGTTATTTTGAATGAATCACAACCGACTGTCAAAACAAACACTGTTTAACTCCATTACTTACTCTTACTCATCCTTTAATTTTCTTTCTGCAGTCTTTTTTTTTTTGTCTCTGCAGTGAATATCCTCATACTCTCCAAATTATATAATTAAGTAAGTTCCTCAAATAAAAAGGAATATACAATATCAGCAGTGTTTCTCCGATGAATTTAATGTGTTTTTCCTCAACAAGGAGGAAATGAAAGAGCAACAATCACAAGTTTAGAGTTTCCTTCTGGAACACATTTCTCATTTGATATAAAATCATTAATATGCTGTTGCAATGTTAATATATTGAATAAGATAAGAAATTATAGAGAGGTTATGGTGAGATCAAAATATTGGACTCATGATAAGAATAGAGAGAATCACACACAATTTATTTTCAATGCTTCAATTGATTGAATTTCTGATTATGAATAATACATACATATACTGATCCGCCCATACACATATTCAACCTCCTAGTTAGGGGTGCAACTAACGATTATTTTAATAATCGATTAATCGGTTGATTATATTTTCGATTAATCGATGAATCGGATAAAAAATCAAATAAAAAAAAGCATTAATTTCCAACCCTTTATTCAAAAACAGAACTGACAGTGCAAAACATGTTCAGAAAGCACAAACAGGTTGCTCCTTGAACATCCCTGAGCTGTTAATTAAAACAAATTAAATGAAAATGGACTAACACCAAAAACATACACATGTATGCTTTACATCTGGTAAATGTGAGTCCGTTTTACTGTAATTGATCTCCTTGGAGCAGAGGCTGCATTTAGCATACCCTGCTTTATCAATATGTATGAAACACTGGGACAGAGGTAAGCTGTACTGCTCCTCTCACGTCTGTTTTCACCTGCACCTTCCTTAAACTCTTTCATTCACATCATCTGATCAATATATGGGCCTCTTATGACCACGACGTCACGTTGTTGGCTAAGCCCAACTACGTGATTTGATTCATTCTACTTAAAAAAAAATAAACAACCTGCAGCCAGATCCGCCGGTGTGCCGGTTTAACGTTAACGAGTGACAGCGTGAACTGAACCAGACCGGGGGTTACGGCATGTTTCATCACGTTACGCTTTTTTACAAGCAAGACTGAATTGTAACGGAACATAAAGTAACTTTAACGACAATACACAACCCAAACACGTTAGCTAACGTGATAGCAAGCTGACTAGCTTCCATTAAAAACAAGTTTGAGGGAAATTAAGCCGCTGGAGACATCTTAACGCTGATTGGCCAAGACTCGACACATCACATCAAAGATCTTCTATTGCTAAGATCACAACCTCAGCTTTTCTCCTTGTCTCACTCCAATCTCAGAAACGCTGGCGGCCAGTTGCTCTGCTCCGCTCTTTTTTTTCTTTCTCCGTGACTTATTGAATGGCGTAATAATCGCGCGACACAACGAATCGATGATGAAATTCGTTGCCAACTCTTGATAATCGATTTTTATCGATTTTATCGATTCGTTGTTGCAGCCCTACTCCTAGTGATATGGTAATCTACACATACATGTATATACACATATATAGTACATGATACATACGCACATACAGTACATATATCCTCATAAGTATATATTAATTTGTATACTACTGCCAGCAGGCACATTTAAATAAATATAATCTGATTGATTTGGGTGATGAGGCACTTAAAATTAGCCGATACATTTTCCCAACACTTACGCATTTAACTTGTCTGATATTTTGCAATGCTTATGTCTAGCCGTCGCAGCGTTATGGTGCGTTCACAACAGAAGTGTTGCGAATATTCGCAACGCTTCTGTACATTTGTAGTGACATTCGGCCGTTCACGAGAACAGACGATCGTGACCGAGAAACGCAGATCATGTAAATAACCGTTGCTATAACTTGGAAATACTTTCAATAATCTGTTAAACCTGCTGGCAAACTACGAACGTTACGTTGCTGAAAACTGCTGTAAAGTGATCAAACTGCTGTAAAGTGACCAAACTGACGTATTTGATATTCTCTCTGGTGTTGAACTGCAGCTTCAGCCCTCATTCTTTTATTTTACTTCAGTTAAAACTCAGAAAGAGTTAAACTGGACGAGCTCTTGAGTCTGAGTCATGTTTCTGATTATCATCTTTTTAATCAACTATTTTGTCACATTACAATAAAATATATCAAGTCAACACGAGTCGTGTGGTGTTTGCATATTTTTATGATCAGATTATAATCTGCATATAAACCATAACAACATAAAGGGATATGAGACACACATATATGACACACATTGTTAGTGTGATAATGTATTTAATTCAGCATGTTTGAAACTGAACAAAGAGACAGTTTAGTAGCTTTGTACTCTCTGTGAAAAATACCTTGGTTTCACTTTCATACTCCTTCGTTAATTTCTATTCCAACCTCGTTAATAAAGTAAAACCATGAAGGCTTGTTTATGTTGTTAATAAAGTAATACTATGAACCGGGTTGTTTATGTCATCTGCAACACTGTAAGAATACACGGACAAAGTATTTAAGATGCGCTTTATTGTGGGCCGAGATGAACTACAACATTGTAGTTTCACCGCTGCAGACTGACGTCACTAACATGCGCCTGCTGTCGAGTCATAACTACGTCGCTTAGTGAAAGTGGAGTCGGATTTGCTAAACTTCGCGGTTATCTTTTCCTAACTCCTCATGAATTATCCTTCCCATCTTTCCTTAACTCTGTGACGTTTTCCACAGAGGTCAAGGAAAAGTGGTTAGGTTTAGACGTTAGGGGGTCATTTTTTGACTATTCGACTGCAGCCATACTTCCTCGCGTCTTCTCTCCTTGCATTAGTCCCTCCCAGGGATGCATGGAAAGACGCAAGGAAAGGACGCAAGTGAGGGAAACGGGGATGCAATTTAGAGACTTGGGATGCACCCCTTGTGTTTAAACACTGTGCAACTCTTTATTTCACAAACTCGAAAATTCCTTGTGAGTGAAAGCCAACGGCCTTCCCGACGGCATTGCCGACATTTCCTGATATCCCCATCTTCTATGATAATTTCTATATTTTACACAAACCACAGTCTGATGATGTGTAGAGTTACTGTAGTGCTGAAATCCAGAGACATACAAATGTAAGTGTTTCCTCCATTCTTTGAAACTTTAGACTCCTGTCGCTTTTGAATGCCATGTTGTGGAAGTCTGCATATTTGTGGTCAAAGCTCAAAACACTATGTTTTGTTATATCAAGGTATTGAACAATATTTTGGGAAAAATAAAAATTTCATTTTGGCATATTCATTTTGGCATATGGCAAACCTAAAAAATAGCTAATGTACAATACATTATGACTAAGGAGCCTAAGGATTTACTCATCATGTTTCAAAATCAACAAATATAAATTCCAACTATATATTAAATGTATGCATATTTGACATAATGCACAGGACGGGATGAACAAAGTGATAGGATTAATTAAGTTGCAGAGATAACTACATCGTATAAACCTTTCATTCTGCCGTTAATATTTTGCAAATGGGAACCACATGTGTTTGAAACCATATTGCATGCAGGGCCGGCGATTGCTATAGGCGAACTAGGCGACTGCCTAGGGCGACAAATGGGTTGGGGGCGCCCTCACAGCGCACATGTCAGCACTGTGAGCAATTCGCGACCACGCGACCGGGGGTGGCGCTGGCTCCCGCGAGCAGGGAGCCAGCATCAAGTACAGAGAGACACGCATATTGAGAAACGGGCGCTGTAAACATCTTAACGCTGATTGGCCAAGACACGTCACATCAAAGATGTTCTATTACGGACATGACAACAACTCGGCCAGAAATCTGATTTTTTTTTGTCGAGAAAACGGGACGCTGATTGGCCAAGACTCGACACGTCACATCAAAGATCTTCTATTGCAAAGGTGGCTCACTCCAAAAAAAAAAACTTTGTGCGTTTTGAAAAATGTGCGCGATCTGAAAAATCTATTGCGCGGCCACTTTGACTGGTCTAAACCATCTGGAGCACAGGGACGAAAAAGAAAAAAGAAAGAAGAGGAAAAGAAAGTCAAGTATAGAGGTAAGTCTTCTCATCTCAGCCATTAAGGTGTCAAACAAAATACATTTAGTATTGTGCATCACCTAATATTGGACATTTCATTGCTGTCACTTAGGCTAGCTATAGCTAACTAGCAACTGTTACTTTGCTAATTTGCTACGTAGGCTATTACTAGCAAACGTAACTTCACTGATAACCTACATGGATGTACATGTCAGAAGACCAGTATCTGGATAACGTGTGCTAGTTATGAAAAGTACAGTTGCTGTCTACATTCATTATAAATGGCATATGTTCTGTTTAGTGAATTCACAACTAGCAGGTGCATACACACACAGTAACCATTTTGGGGATAGTGGTGGTGTTCACCCTTCTGTACAGATCCTCCCCAGGAATATACTAAAATGTATATGTGTCTTTTGTTTTGTTTTGTTTTTATTTTTGTTTTAAATTGGCCAGATGCACTCAGGCAATGTTTTCAGAGGCCGGCACCTGCTGGAGAAAGGACGCCTGATTCGCCTCCCTCTGAACTTTGTAAGTAGCCTACACAACTAGTACTATTGTTGCTGTTTGTTTTATTGTTATTATTATTATCAATTATTACTTTCATAATCACATCACATTAATACTACTAATTGTAATCAGTAGCATTATTTAGCCTTGTAGCAGTGGTGGCAGTAATTGTAATTTATTTACTACAAGTTACATGGTCAGATAAAATGTATTTTTACAATGCAACTATGTGGTAGGATAGAAATGACCAAATGCAATTGTGTAACGAACAGCATGGATGAACTCTGTGTTTAAATACAGCTGCAGGAGAAGGGACATCCAGTAGTACTCAACCTGTACTTAACCTGGCAAACCTTGTTAACCATAGTCATTCCCTATACAGCTTGTATCATGTTTTGAGGTTTGTTCAATAAACTGTTTTGCACAGTTTATGGAGTTAATTTAATCCTAACTTTGAGTGTGTAATAAATTATTGAAAATAATAAAAAAGAAAATGTTCTGAAACTATTCTGGTGTTTGTTGTCCATGCACCATTTATTGTTGAACTGCAATGTAGAATAGTAGAATTATAAGTGGGTGAAAAACTGCTATGCAAAGTAAAGCAGTTAAGTTAATATAGGTCTCTTCAGTGATGTAAAGTATTGTGTGTGTCTGTGTGTGTGGGGGGGGGGGGGGGGGGCGCAAAACTCAATCTCGCCTAGGGCAACCAAAGGGCTAGAGCCGGCCCTGATTGCATGATCAATATGTTTCTCTCATGATGTCAGTTTGTTTTCAACAATTGCACCACCTGAAGTATTCTGCTCTAACCCCATGAGTCATCTTTGTTTTTTATAGTAATGACAACACAAAACAGAGTCTTTGTTATGGCACCGTAAAGCGCAGTGCTGGTGAGGATAAGAGAACACACTGCAGTATAAAACCAGCAGTGCATTTGAATCAATGCATAGCACTTTCTTTCAGGTGAGAGTACTTTTTTCAATATTGGAGGCACCAGAATAATAAAGACGATACAATTATGTATAAAAATGCATCTTATAAGGAATTACTTACACTGGTATCATTGGACTTATCTGCTGCACAAGTGTATCTAGTGTTTGTATTTGGCACACTCACCTATCTTATTATTGTCTTTTGCAACTTGTTGGTTCTGGTAACTATTGCTCTGAGTAAAAAGCTACACAATCCCATGTTTATACTCCTGTTTAACTTGCCCATTAGTGACATAGTGGGCTCCACAGCTTTTTTCCCTCATCTTCTTTTCAGCATTGTGACTCAGAACAGAGGGATTTCCCCTTCTGCATGTATTACTCAGGCTTTTATGGTTCATTTGTATGGTGCAGGAAACCTGCTCACCTTGAGTGCCATGGCATATGACAGATACATTGCTATATGTTGTCCTTTGAGGTATAATGCCATCATGAGTTCAAAAAATGTAATCAAAATTATTATTTTAATATGGTTTATTAGTGTCTCCCTGATGGGTACTTCGATTGTATTGGTTGCACGGTTCAAATTTTGCAGGACAAATATAGTGGATTTGTACTGTAACAATCCATCATTATTAAAACTGGTCTGTGAGGACACCAGAATAAACAACTTATATGGGATGGCTACTATTGTCTTATTCCAGGGCGGACCGCTGTTAATAATAATATACACATATGTACAGATTTTGCGTACATGTGTCATGACTAAACACACTGATGCCCGGAAAAAAGCCTTTCAGACATGTGGTACACATTTATCTGTTTTCTTAATCTTCATAATTACTGCTAGCTTTACACTAATTTCTCATCGCATTCAGAGTGTACCCCCGTACTATAGAAGGGTTCTTGGTTTATCAATCTTATTATTTCCCCCTTTCCTGGACCCGATTATTTATGGACTGAAAACAACAGAACTGAAGCGGAGCATCATAATGTTGCTAAAAAGAAATATTTGTTCAAGCAAGTTGTAACTGGTTTTCTATGGTAATTAGACATGATTAGGAGAGTCATGCGCAGTACACTTAAGTTATATATTATGTTGCCGAAAAAAAAAAAACTGATTTCAGAATAGTCTTTATGAAGGCTCCCCTAGCAACAATATGCCATGTATTACTGCACTGCGGAGAAGTTAGTTGATTATTTGTCTGAATATGTTGTGCATTTGTCTATATAATGTTTATGTGAATGTTCATTTGTGTTTATCAGCACTTCACAGGTTACAGATCAACAGCCCGGGTCATTTCTCATCCTAAGGTTGACAATGTAGTAATAGTTTTATAAAGGGTAAGGAAAACGACGTAATCAGCTACACACAGTATACTAAATGACAGATCATTTTAAAAACTGATTTTAAAAAGATGTACATATTTAATATATTTAATTGAAATTTACGAAGTTACAAAAAGCAAAAGCAAACGTATTTCACTGCAGGTACGAATGCACTTCAAATGCACACCAAATACAACATTTATTAAAATGCAAAAATAAATATTCTGCTCTGTTTGTGCAAATTGTGCATTTAATTAATTAATTATGTTTGTAAACTGTGTGCATGTCTCAACACTGATTAAATGGTATATATTATAAGGACTGTAAGGTGGACTACTGATGCGGAAATTAAAACAATCTCGATCTTACTCTGATCATTGTTTCTTTCACATTGTAATAAAAGTATGTGTTAACACATTTTAATGTTTATCATGACTCTATTAGGTGCTTTTTGAAATACAAGCATATTTCAAATTCCACACTTGTTATTTTGAATGAATCACAACCGACTGTCAAAACAAACACTGTTTAACTCCATTACTTACTCTTACTCATCCTTTAATTTTCTTTCTGCAGTCTTTTTTTTTTTGTCTCTGCAGTGAATATCCTCATACTCTCCAAATTATATAATTAAGTAAGTTCCTCAAATAAAAAGGAATATACAATATCAGCAGTGTTTCTCCGATGAATTTAATGTGTTTTTCCTCAACAAGGAGGAAATGAAAGAGCAACAATCACAAGTTTAGAGTTTCCTTCTGGAACACATTTCTCATTTGATATAAAATCATTAATATGCTGTTGCAATGTTAATATATTGAATAAGATAAGAAATTATAGAGAGGTTATGGTGAGATCAAAATATTGGACTCATGATAAGAATAGAGAGAATCACACACAATTTATTTTCAATGCTTCAATTGATTGAATTTCTGATTATGAATAATACATACATATACTGATCCGCCCATACACATATTCAACCTCCTAGTTAGGGGTGCAACTAACGATTATTTTAATAATCGATTAATCGGTTGATTATATTTTCGATTAATCGATGAATCGGATAAAAAATCAAATAAAAAAAAGCATTAATTTCCAACCCTTTATTCAAAAACAGAACTGACAGTGCAAAACATGTTCAGAAAGCACAAACAGGTTGCTCCTTGAACATCCCTGAGCTGTTAATTAAAACAAATTAAATGAAAATGGACTAACACCAAAAACATACACATGTATGCTTTACATCTGGTAAATGTGAGTCCGTTTTACTGTAATTGATCTCCTTGGAGCAGAGGCTGCATTTAGCATACCCTGCTTTATCAATATGTATGAAACACTGGGACAGAGGTAAGCTGTACTGCTCCTCTCACGTCTGTTTTCACCTGCACCTTCCTTAAACTCTTTCATTCACATCATCTGATCAATATATGGGCCTCTTATGACCACGACGTCACGTTGTTGGCTAAGCCCAACTACGTGATTTGATTCATTCTACTTAAAAAAAAATAAACAACCTGCAGCCAGATCCGCCGGTGTGCCGGTTTAACGTTAACGAGTGACAGCGTGAACTGAACCAGACCGGGGGTTACGGCATGTTTCATCACGTTACGCTTTTTTACAAGCAAGACTGAATTGTAACGGAACATAAAGTAACTTTAACGACAATACACAACCCAAACACGTTAGCTAACGTGATAGCAAGCTGACTAGCTTCCATTAAAAACAAGTTTGAGGGAAATTAAGCCGCTGGAGACATCTTAACGCTGATTGGCCAAGACTCGACACATCACATCAAAGATCTTCTATTGCTAAGATCACAACCTCAGCTTTTCTCCTTGTCTCACTCCAATCTCAGAAACGCTGGCGGCCAGTTGCTCTGCTCCGCTCTTTTTTTTCTTTCTCCGTGACTTATTGAATGGCGTAATAATCGCGCGACACAACGAATCGATGATGAAATTCGTTGCCAACTCTTGATAATCGATTTTTATCGATTTTATCGATTCGTTGTTGCAGCCCTACTCCTAGTGATATGGTAATCTACACATACATGTATATACACATATATAGTACATGATACATACGCACATACAGTACATATATCCTCATAAGTATATATTAATTTGTATACTACTGCCAGCAGGCACATTTAAATAAATATAATCTGATTGATTTGGGTGATGAGGCACTTAAAATTAGCCGATACATTTTCCCAACACTTACGCATTTAACTTGTCTGATATTTTGCAATGCTTATGTCTAGCCGTCGCAGCGTTATGGTGCGTTCACAACAGAAGTGTTGCGAATATTCGCAACGCTTCTGTACATTTGTAGTGACATTCGGCCGTTCACGAGAACAGACGATCGTGACCGAGAAACGCAGATCATGTAAATAACCGTTGCTATAACTTGGAAATACTTTCAATAATCTGTTAAACCTGCTGGCAAACTACGAACGTTACGTTGCTGAAAACTGCTGTAAAGTGATCAAACTGCTGTAAAGTGATCAAACTGCTGTAAAGTGACCAAACTGACGTATTTGATATTCTCTCTGGTGTTGAACTGCAGCTTCAGCCCTCATTCTTTTATTTTACTTCAGTTAAAACTCAGAAAGAGTTAAACTGGACGAGCTCTTGAGTCTGAGTCATGTTTCTGTTTATCATCTTTTTAATCAACTATTTTGTCACATTACAATGAAATATATCAAGTCAACACGAGTCGTGTGGTGTTTGCATATTTTTATGATCAGATTATAATCTGCATATAAACCATAACAACATAAAGGGATATGAGACACACATATATGACACACATTGTTAGTGTGATAATGTATTTAATTCAGCATGTTTGAAACTGAACAAAGAGACAGTTTAGTAGCTTTGTACTCTCTGTGAAAAATACCTTGGTTTCACTTTCATACTCCTTCGTTCATTTCTATTCCAACCTCGTTAATAAAGTAAAACCATGAAGGCTTGTTTATGGTGTAAATAAAGTAATACTATGAACCGGGTTGTTTATGTCATCTGCATGACGCAACACTGTAAGAATACACGGACAAAGTATTTAAGATGCGCTTTATTGTGGGCCGAGATGAACTACAACATTGTAGTTTCACCGCTGCAGACTGACGTCACTAACATGCGCCTGCTGTCGAGTCATAACTACGTCGCTTAGTGAAAGTGGAGTCGGATTTGCTAAACTTCGCGGTTATCTTTTCCTAACTCCTCATGAATTATCCTTCCCATCTTTCCTTAACTCTGTGACATTTCCACAGAGGTCAAGGAAAAGTGGTTAGGTTTAGACGTTAGGGGATAATTTTTTGACTATTCGACCGCAACCATACTTCCTCGTGTCTTCTCTCCTTGCATTAGTCCCTCCCAGGGATGCATGGAAAGACGCAAGGAAAGGACGCAAGTGAGGGAAACGGGGATGGAATTTAGAGACTTGGGATGCACCCCTTGTGTTTAAACACTGTGCAACTCTTTATTTCACAAACTCGAAAATTCCTTGTGAGTGAAAGCCAACGGCCTTCCCGACGGCATTGCCGACATTTCCTGATATCCCCATCTTCTATGATAATTTCTATATTTTACACAAACCACAGTCTGATGATGTGTAGAGTTACTGTAGTGCTGAAATCCAGAGACATACAAATGTAAGTGTTTCCTCCATTCTTTGAAACTTTAGACTCCTGTCGCTTTTGAATGCCATGTTGTGGAAGTCTGCATATTTGTGGTCAAAGCTCAAAACACTATGTTTTGTTATATCAAGGTATTGAACAATATTTTGGGAAAAATAAAAATTTCATTTTGGCATATTCATTTTGGCATATGGCAAACCTAAAAAAGAGCTAACGTACAATACATTATGACTAAGGAGTCTAAGGATTTACTCATCATGTTTCAAAATCAACAAATATAAATTCCAACTATATATTAAATGTATGCATATTTGACATAATGCACAGGACGGGATGAACAAAGTGATAGGATTAATTAAGTTGCAGAGATAACTACGTCGTATAAACCTTTCATTCTGCCGTTAATATTTTGCAAATGGGAACCACATGTGTTTGAAACCATATTGCATGCAGGGCCGGCGATTGCTATAGGCGAACTAGGCGACTGCCTAGGGTGACAAATGGGTTGGGGGCGCCCTCACAGCGCACATGTCAGCACTGTGAGCAATTCGCGACCACGCGACCGGGGGTGGCGCTGGCTCCCGCGAGCAGGGAGCCAGCATCAAGTACAGAGAGACACGCGTATTGAGAAACGGGCGCTGTAAACATCTTAACGCTGATTGGCCAAGACACGTCACATCAAAGATGTTCTATTACGGACATGACAACAACTCGGCCAGAAATCTGATTTTTTTTTGTCGAGAAAACGGGACGCTGATTGGCCAAGACTCGACACGTCACATCAAAGATCTTCTATTGCAAAGGTGGCTCACTCCAAAAAAAAAAACTTTGTGCGTTTTGAAAAATGTGCGCGATCTGAAAAATCTATTGCGCGGCCACTTTGACTGGTCTAAACCATCTGGAGCACAGGGACGAAAACGAAAAAAGAAAGAAGAGGAAAAGAAAGTCAAGTATAGAGGTAAGTCTTCTCATCTCAGCCATTAAGGTGTCAAACAAAATACATTTAGTATTGTGCATCACCTAATATTGGACATTTCATTGCTGTCACTTAGGCTAGCTATAGCTAACTAGCAACTGTTACTTTGCTAATTTGCTACGTAGGCTATTACTAGCAAACGTAACTTCACTGATAACCTACATGGATGTACATGTCAGAAGACCAGTATCTGGATAACGTGTGCTAGTTATGAAAAGTACAGTTGCTGTCTACATTCATTATAAATGGCATATGTTCTGTTTAGTGAATTCACAACTAGCAGGTGCATACACACACAGTAACCATTTTGGGGATAGTGGTGGTGTTCACCCTTCTGTACAGATCCTCCCCAGGAATATACTAAAATGTATATGTGTCTTTTGTTTTGTTTTGTTTTTATTTTTGTTTTAAATTGGCCAGATGCACTCAGGCAATGTTTTCAGAGGCCGGCACCTGCTGGAGAAAGGACGCCTGATTCGCCTCCCTCTGAACTTTGTAAGTAGCCTACACAACTAGTACTATTGTTGCTGTTTGTTTTATTGTTATTATTATTATCAACTATTACTTTCATAATCACATCACATTAATACTACTAATTGTAATCAGTAGCATTATTTAGCCTTGTAGCAGTGGTGGCAGTAATTGTAATTTATTTACTACAAGTTACATGGTCAGATAAAATGGATTTTTACAATGCAACTATGGGGTAGGATAGAAATGACCAAATGCAATTGTGTAACGAACAGCATGGATGAACTCTGTGTTTAAATACAGCTGCAGGAGAAGGGACATCCAGTACTACTCAACCTGTACTTAACCTGGCAAACCTTGTTAACCATAGTCATTCCCTATACAGCTTGTATCATGTTTTGAGGTTTGTTCAATAAACTGTTTTGCACAGTTTATGGAGTTAATTTAATCCTAACTTTGAGTGTGTAATAAATTATTGAAAATAATAAAAAAGAAAATGTTCTGAAACTATTCTGGTGTTTGTTGTCCATGCACCATTTATTGTTGAACTGCAATGTAGAATAGTAGAATTATAAGTGGGTGAAAAACTGCTATGCAAAGTAAAGCAGTTAAGTTAATATAGGTCTCTTCAGTGATGTAAAGTATTGTGTGTGTCTGTGTGTGTGGGGGGGGGGGGGGGGCGCAAAACTCAATCTCGCCTAGGGCAACCAAAGGGCTAGAGCCGGCCCTGATTGCATGATCAATATGTTTCTCTCATGATGTCAGTTTGTTTTCAACAATTGCACCACCTGAAGTATTCTGCTCTAACCCCATGAGTCATCTTTGTTTTTTATAGTAATGACAACACAAAACAGAGTCTTTGTTATGGCACCGTAAAGCGCAGTGCTGGTGAGGATAAGAGAACACACTGCAGTATAAAACCAGCAGTGCATTTGAATCAATGCATAGCACTTTCTTTCAGGTGAGAGTACTTTTTTCAATATTGGAGGCACCAGAATAATAAAGACGATACAATTATGTATAAAAATGCATCTTATAAGGAATTACTTACACTGGTATCATTGGACTTATCTGCTGCACAAGTGTATCTAGTGTTTGTATTTGGCACACTCACCTATCTTATTATTGTCTTTTGCAACTTGTTGGTTCTGGTAACTATTGCTCTGAGTAAAAAGCTACACAATCCCATGTTTATCCTCCTGTTCAACTTGCCCATTAGTGACATAGTGGGCTCCACAGCTTTTTTCCCTCATATTCTTTTCAGCATTGTGACTCAGAACAGAGGGATTTCCCCTTCTGCATGTATTACTCAGGCTTTTATGATTCATTTTTATGGTACAGGAAACCTGCTCACCTTGAGTGCTATGGCATATGACAGATACATTGCTATATGTTGTCCTTTGAGGTATAATGCCATCATGAGTCCAAAAAATGTAATCAAAATTATTATTTTAATCTGGTTTATTAATCTCTCCCTGATGGTCACTTTGATTTTGTTGCTTGCACGGTTCAAATTTTGCAGGACAAATATAGTGGATTTGTACTGTAACAATCCATCATTATTAAAACTGGTCTGTGAGGACACCAGAATAAACAACTTCTATGGGATGGCTACTATTGTCTTATGCCAGGGCGGACCGCTGTTAATAATAATATACACATATGTACAGATTTTGCGTACATGTGTCATGACTAAACACACTGATGCCCGGAAAAAAGCCTTTCAGACATGTGGTACACATTTAATTGTTTTCTTAATCTTAGTAATTAATGCTAGCTTTACATTCATTGCTCATCGCATTCAGAGTGTACCCCCGTACTATAGAAGGGTTCTTGGTTTATCAATCTTATTATTTCCCCCTTTCCTGGACCCGATTATTTATGGACTGAAAACAACAGAACTGAAGCGGAGCATCATAATGTTGCTAAAAAGAAATATTTGTTCAAGCAAGTTGTAACTGGTTTTCTATTGTAATTAGACATGATTAGGAGAGTCATGCGCAGTACACTTAAGTTATATATTATGTTGCCGAAAAAAAACACTGATTTCAGAATACTCTTTATGAAGGCTCCCCTAGCAACAATATGCCATGTATTACTGCACTGCGGAGAAGTTTGTTGATTATTTGTCTGAATATGTTGTTCATTTGTCTATATAATGTTTATGTGAATGTTCATTTGTGTTTATCAGCACTTCACAGGTTACAGATCAACAGCCCGGGTCATTTCTCATCCTAAGGTTGACAATGTAGTAATAGTTTTATAAAGGGTAAGGAAAACGACGTAATCAGCTACACACAGTATACTAAATGACAGATCATTTTAAAAACTGATTTTAAAAAGATGTACATATTTCATATATTTAATTGAAATTTACGAAGTTAACGTATTTCACTGCAGGTACGAATGCACTCGTACTGACCAAATACATGGAGTAAACATTTATTAAAATGCAAAAATAAATATTCTGCTCTGTTTGTGCAAATTGTGAATTTAATTAATTAATTATGTTTGTAAACTGTGTGCATGTCTCAACACTGATTAAATGGTATGTATTATAAGGACTGTAAGGTGGACTACTGATGCGGAAATTAAAACAATCTCGATCTTACTCTGATCATTGTTTCTTTGACATTGTAATAAAAGTATGTGTTAACAAATTTAATTGTGTTTATCATGACTCTATTAGGTGCTTTTTGAAATACAAGCATATTTCAAATTCCACACTTGTTATTTTTAATGAATCACAACCGACTGTCAAAACAAACACTGTTTAACTCCATTACTTACTCTTACTCATCCTTTAATTTTCTTTCTGCAGTCTTTTTTTTTTGTCTCTTCAGTGAATATCCTCATACTCTCCAAATGATATAATTAAGTCATTTCCTCAAATAAAAAGGAATATACAATATCAGCAGTGTTTCTCCGATGAATTGAATGTGTTTTTCCTCAACAAGGAGGAAATGAAAGAGCAACAATCACAAGTTTAGAGTTTCCTTCTGGAACACATTTCTCATTTGATATAAAATCATTAATATGCCTTTGCAATGTTAATATATTGAATAAGATAAGACATTATAGAGAGGTTATGGTGAGATCAAAATATTGTTGATATGTGTGATAGAGTGGACAGATCACAATATGTATGAATACAAATATATTGAAAGATGGAAACATTGTATCTACATCATTATATATATATATATATATATATATATATAAATGGCGTAATAATCGCGCGACACAACGAATCGATGATGAAATTCGTTGCCAACTCTTTTGATAATCGATTTTTATCGATTTTATCGATTCGTTGTTGCAGCCCTACTCCTAGTTATATGGTAATCTACACATACATGTATATACACATATATAGTACATGATACATACGCACATACAGTACATATATCCTCATAAGTATATATTAATTTGTATACTACTGCCAGCAGGCACATTTAAATAAATATAATCTGATTGATTTGGGTGATGAGGCACTTAAAATTAGCCGATACATTTTCCCAACACTTATGCATTTAACTTGTCTGATATTTTGCAATGCTTATGTCTAGCCGTCGCAGCGGAGGCGGCGTTATGCTGCATTCACAACAGAAGCGTTGCGAATATTCGCAAGGCTTTGGATGTGAGCGCACCATTAGACTTTGCCATGATTATGGACTTAAAGTCATCATATGTAGTCATGATCATCTCCTGCTCGTCAGCGGAAAGAGATGCTCTTTCTCTGATCTTATTTGCCATTGTAGCGTTTGAAGATCATGGAACTTTGCTCGACACCTCCCCCTTTTGAAGAGGAGCGTGCACGCGCAATTATCCAGATGACTGACGTCTGGTTTGAATTAACGAGACTGTTTGAGGGCGGATTAGCCTTAGAGAAACTGACATAGCCTGACGTCAATCATCTCGGTAATTTAAACTGGATAATAGGACATTTGATCGACTTTGTTGAACCAGGTACGAGGAATGGGGCCCAGGTGAGACTGTTGGAAAAACTTGATTTGCTATTTTTATCGCTCCCAAGCAGATGTCCAAAGAAGCTCATATGCTGCTGGAGGGAATGTGGCAAAATCATGGTTGATCATGCTCACATTTTCTGGTCTTGTCCCTCTATTAAGAATTTCTGGAGGGATGTAGCAACCATTCCAACAATAATCTAAGTAAAGATGATACCTATACCTCCTAAAGATCATGTTGAAAGCAAATTAAAAGCCCATTACAAAATACTGGCTGCAGGTCTCATAGCTCGCTTCTTTGTCATACATGTGCGAGAATATACACATTACATACTCCATACGACTCCAAAAAGAATAGGATACATTGCTGTCCTCCAATGAGGCAGATCTTTCATACCTATCATAATGTAATAAAGAGTAGTTTATGTCACTGTTTATTTTATACCTTGCCTGCAGCAGGCCTCTTGGTCCCCCATAAAGGGCCACACTGGGTGGAAACCAAGGTCAGCTATGTTGTTTACCAGAAGTGTATGGGTGATGCATCTACCAAAACGATGCAATCAAAAACATGATCTGTGTAATACATAAAAACACATAAATTATTCAATTCATTTCAATTAGTTTTGTTAATAATCCAAAAGTCTTTTTTATATATGTCTCTGTGTCAACCCAATCATTTTGATTCACCTTATATTAATGTGTGGCTGGTAGTAGGGTAACTAATACATGTAATATTCTTCCAAAGCCCCCTTGTGAGCCAGTGGTTAAGTCATTGCCATAACAATCTTAGGATACACTTTATGATAAACCAGGACACTCCAGAGAGCTGCCTGGTGTCCCTCATATAAAGCAGCTTCTACCTCAGAACATTTTTACCTGGTCATTGTTGTCAGTAGGAGGTAGGGATGGTCCACTACATGTTTCTTATGTTCTCTCTATATTCTCTCTGTGCATTTTGTTCCTGAATTTTAATGACAGAGCTGTAAATCCCCCCCAAAACTACAAATTGTTATGTATGTACAGGAGCATATATTATATAGTATATTATGCATGTGGCCTGAAAGTGAAGTGGCGTGGACATTATCAGGCTTTAATTTGGTAAATTCTGTCCTGAGCAGAGAGAATTTACAACTTTTTGTATTTTCACGCTTTTTACAACATTATCTTTCTTGTTCTGTCTTGTGTATGACATAGCTATGCTACTTGATAATGAAATGTTTAAATATGTTTCAATTGTCTAGGAAGGAAGAGCATCAAGATGGAAAACCTGTACAACATATCATCTGTTTTGGTGCTAAATCGCCTGAACCTCTCCTCTGAAAATGTGTTCCCTGCATTTCTTTTTGCAACTCTGAGCTACATGATTATACTTTTCTGCAACCTTATTCTAATCCTCACTATTGTACTGAACAAATGTCTGCATCAGCCCATGTACCTAATTCTGCTGAACCTCCCCATCAACGACCTCATAGGCTCCTCAGCATTCTTCCTCCGGATCATCAATGACATAGTGACGAACCGAAAGACAATGCAATACTCAGCTTGTGTTGCCCAAGCTTTCTTTATCCACATCTATGCAACAGGTACAGTGTTAATTTTGACTGCTATGGCTTATGATAGATACATTGCAATATGTTGGCCTTTGAAATATAACACTGTTATGACTTATGCGAACATTATGAGAATAATCACAGTTGTGTGGATGAGTTCTTTAGTTCTAGTATGTGTGCTTTTTTTTCTGCTCTTGCGTTTACCCCGCTGTCGATCTGAATTGACAAATCCTTACTGTGATAATCCATCTTTGCTGTCTCTGGTCTGTGCCAACACAACCATCAATAACATTTATGGGCTTCTTATAGTCACTATTACACAAGTGGTGAGTAACGGGACGATGTTGTACACATATCTCCAGATCCTTGTTGCATGCTTCAGATCTAAAAGATCTGACACAAAAGCCAAAGCTCTGCAGACATGCGCGACACATCTGACCGTTTTTCTCCTGTTGGAGTGTCTGGGTCTTTTCACCATAATTTCGTACAGAATAAAGAATATTACACCACATTTAAGGAGGTTCATCGGGGTATCAACTTTAATTTTCCCGCCGACATTGAATCCAATCATCTATGGACTGAGAACAAAAGAAATTAGAGAAAAAGTAGTGCACTTTTTTCGGAAAAGAATTCTTCCATCTTGAGCATGTAGAAACCTAAAACTTCGTTCAGTTCGGACACTGACTCTGTATTATTTGTCTTCCTACCTTATAAATATATTATTTATTTTTTGGTATAATATAATCCCTAAATATTAGGCACACAATAGACATAACCCCCTTTTTTTATTATTATTATTATTATTTTTTTATTATTTCTTTTCTTCTCTTTTTTTTTTTCTTCTCTTTTTTTTCATGTTTTAATCTGATTGTTGGATCGGCGATAATTTGGGCGCTCTGGTTTCTGCCTACTGGCCAGAACTGCTGTCAACCAGTTTGTGGATATGACTGCGTGATGTGATGACTGTTTGATGTGCAGAGTGAAGCAGGTGTGTTTATGTTCAGATGTACCAGAGATATGTGTGCTTAGGTGCATGTATGTGTGCAGACGTCTGGCTCGGCGAAATGAGGTGACCTCCTTTTTATTTATTTTTATGTATTTATTTTCCTATACTCTAGGTGGGTGTACCAGTGGGAGGGGTGGGTGGGAGGGTATGTTGTATGTTTGTATATGTCAAGAAAAAGAGGGAAATGTCAGTTGAAATGCATGTTTATCATGTTATGTATCTACCAACATTTCCAAATAAAAATAAATAAAAAAATATATATATATATATATTATTTGCTACTAAATCATTTTCTTCCTAGCAAAAAAACCCTGTAAATTTGGCTTTATGTTCATGTACAGTTCAAGTTTGTGATATATAATCCTTATGAACACAGTTGTGTTGAACAGTAATTTACTTTTGTGCTAAATAATTACTGCCACATTATTAGTGCATAACTCATTGTTGCATAATTAGTATTATACGATGCATGAAAAGCAATTGCAACTGACCTCTATGACATCGTAATTGTTTGTCCTCCAGGAGTATACAACCACTTTAATAAATAATTCACAAGTGTTTGTCATTCATGTAATGCATATTGTTTTCAAAAAACAGTCAAACTACATCCCAATAACAGCTAATAGCTGATTTTTGTTTTGTTTATATGATTTAATTCCATTCTTTTGTAAATGCCAAATAATTGAACTATTGTGTTTAAAGGTAAACCCATAGTTATAGCGTCTCATCAAAGTTTGTTGTGACCATGTTGTTATAAGTTATTAATACACATATGTATATCCTCTCAAATGGTTGCCTCACCAAAGTTTGTGAGACACTGAGGCATATGAAATAAACAAGACCACCTGAATTTTAACATAAGACTTGGTTGATATGTGCAGATGAAACAAAATCAGAATCAGAATCAGCTTTATTGGCCCCGTGTGTGTGTAAACACACATGGACAGATTTTACACGTTGCTCTTACACACACAATATACAATAAACAAGATAACTATAACAAAGATATTAAAGACAACAGTAGTCAAAAATAGTGCAAAGTAGTGCAGTCATCAGAGTGACGGCCAGTGGAAAGAAGCTGTTCCTGTGTCTGGTGGTTTTGGCGTACAGAGCTCTGTAGCGCCTACCAGAGGGGAGAAGTTGGAACAGCTGGTGTCCAGGGTGTGAGGGGTCTGCAGGGTGTGAGGGGTCTGCAGTGATCTTTTCAGCCCGCTTCCTGACTCTGGAGGTGTACAAGTCCAGGATGGAGGGCAGGCTGGAACCAATAGTTCTCTCTGCAGACCTGACGATCCGCTGTAGTCTGTCTCTGTCTTGTCTGGTGGTCCAAACCACACGGTGATGGAAGAGCAGAGGACAGACTGGATGATGGCGGAGTAAAACAGGATCAGCAGCTCCTGAGGCAGGTTGAACTTCCTGAGCTGACGCAGGAGGGACAGCCTCTGCTGGGCCTTTTTGCGGATGGTGTTGATGTTGTGAGAATAGTATCGTTTGTATAACAGAAAAAGACAAATAGAGACCATCTTGCACGGTTGTGACGGTATTGCTGTGGAAGAAATCTGTCCACATACAGAAATATCAACACCTGGCAAGGTACTCAAAACTGCTTCTGTGCTAGTTCCTGTTAAAGTGTCTCTAGAAAGTGATAACAGTGTTGCTGTCATGGCTGGACATTAAGGATGGAAACTAAAGACCCAGAGTTATCAGAGTGTGATTAAAACATAGAGAAATGTCTTATTCATGTACCATTCAAGCCTTGCCAAAAGTTGCACTGAACACAATACAATACAAAAACAGCAGAGGGCGCCATCAGTCCACACTAAATCTTTTTGAATCTGCTCTCCATCTGCAACGATGTATGGATCTGTTACATTTTGTGTGATATGCTGACCTCTTAGTCCTGTCTTTTGAGGCTCGTGCAGAGGGGAAGCCACTGAACAACATAAGGCTAGTATTGAGCCAATTATTTCTACAGAGCACACTAAAGCTAGAATAAAGTAAAACCAGCAACAAAACAAAAGAAAAACAAACATTGAAAACATGTTTTTTTGTAAGCTCAACGAAAGTATGTATGATATGTGGGTCCAGATAAACCTGCAACTGCATACAACAGAATCTTTGCTGTGTTACATTGTAGCACATTGACCCTTGATCTTAACCAAAATCAGGAGAAAGAAATAGGATTAGATCAGCTATACCGATTACATCATCTATTAACTAAAGAACCCTGATTGTTACTTCATAACTAGTAAGTGCATAATAATTAAGCAATAAGGTACGAGAGGCAGTACTGTGTCATGCAATAATGTACTGTTCAAGGGAGTTGTTAGGCCCGACGCGCAGCGGAGGGCTGTCAAACCCTTGAACTGCTTTTATATACGGGTACCAGCGACTTTATAAATAGTAATAGTAAGCTCCCTTTCAGCACAAAATAGTTGTAGCCACCAAACGTTGTGTATCGCATTTCAGCGACAGAGAAAATAGTCCGCACATACGGGACTATACAACTGACTGTGGTCGACCAGGCCGGTTGAAAGCAGGGTGGAGGATGACACTCAGCCACCGATGTAAAGAAGTGCTCTCGCTGCCTCTGTCCGTCTTTTCTCCGTCATGTTTCTCCTCCATGATGTTTAGAGAACTTGCCTCGCGTCGGGAAATTACCGACGTAATTATCTCTCACTGGAAATTATCACGATTTTGTGATCAAACCCTTTTCATTCCTCATCTTTAGGTTAGGGAGGAAGTGACGTGTGTGTTGTCGTTCGTTATGCTAGTGTGGGGGATGCTAAGTGAGCTTGATAGCTGTTCCGTTTGAGCTACTGTTAGCGAAGAGCCCCGTTGCAATACTGTGAACACTCAAGCAATAAACCTGCAAGTTAAGGAAACAAAGTTTACACGAAACATGTTTAGTAACTGTCAAACTTGAAATGACAACTAACGGTCGTGCAATTTAAATCTACCTGTTATTTTAAGTGCGCACTGATATGGAACGCTCTAAATGTAAACAGGCTGTACAGTACTTTCTGGCTGAATAAAGTACACCCCGTGACTCGCTCTCAACCAATCAGAATGCTTGATTTGATCTACCCGTATTATAACTGTGCGTAATAGTGATGTGGGACCGTGTACTTTGCGGCCAACGGATTTTCGTTTTTAAATGAGAAAACCAAAATCGGGAAACAAGCTGTTTCCCGATTTCCGTTTAGAAATAGGAAAACCAAAAACGGAAAATGACCCATTTTCCGTTTTTTGTTTTGATAATAGAAAACGGAAAACGAAAAACGACCCGTTATCTGATTTTCTTTGATGTGCTTAAACATGGACATCGAGAATTAAAATACTGCGTGGAAATCTTCTTTCTCAATTTTGCGTAGGTTTTTGTGTTGTGACCCGGAAGTTGCTCCCACGAGCTTGACAGTCACATTGTCAGCAACATACTCAAAAGGCAAAGCAGCCTTATAACAGTTCCACCCGAAGCAAGCTGCCATTAATGAGTGAAACAATTGCTATAACACTATATTCCTGTCTCCTACAGCTCCCATTACAATTATGCAAATTAGGCGATGACGTCATTTAGCGACTTCTAGCGGCTTTTAGGACAGCCGATAGTGATTTTTCTTGCTGAGGAGTTGGCAACACTGGTCCCATTCATATTCACACAAGTCCAAGCCCTCACAGCCTCTCACACTCAGCCACTTAGCAGCTGACGTTAGTAAGTCCCTGAGGGTTCAGGGTTTGAAGGTGAGATTGAGATTGGGCCTAGATGTTTAGCTGATGTCACAGAGAGGCACACACCGGTAGCGGAGTTTGAGGGACGTTAAGACAACGTTTAACGGTGTTGCCTGTTGGCGGAGGCTGCGGCCGGGCCGACAGTAGCCTGTGTACTGTCCCCAAATAAACCACACAATGAGCAAGATAACGTCTCGTAGCTTTCCTGCTTTTACCGGTAGCCCCTTTGAGAAACACATGCAACAGCTACATTAATAGCAATGCTATTATTTGTTGAGCTAAAACGTCAACAGTTACGCTTGCATATCGTTTGCATGGTTAGACCGGCGAGGGGATGGGGAGACTTGTGAAGACTGCGCAGATAACAGGAAGGAGAAAAGCCAGCGTCACTGAAGCGCATGCGCACTCACTATCTCATAATTTTGACTTTTTATCTCATTATTATGACTTTTTATCTAATTATTTCGACTTTCTATCTCATTATTATGACTTTTTATCTCATTATTATGACTTTCTATCTCATTATTATGACTTTTTATCTCATTATTTCGACTTTCTATCTCATTATTATGACTTTTTATCTCATTATTATGACTTTTTTCTCATTATTATGACTTTTTATCTCATTATTATGACTTTTTATCTCATTATTATGACTTTATCTAATTATTTCGACTTTCTATCTCATTATTATGACTTTTTATCTCATTATTATGACTTTCTATCTCATTATTATGACTTTATCTCATTATTTCGACTTTCTATCTCATTATTATGACTTTTTATCTCATTATTATGACCTGGTTTGAACCTAGTTTAAGAGTTAATCCTTGTTGGTGCAACACAGCCTATGGGTCTAATGTACTAAGGCTGAGTCTAATGCACTAAGGCTGAGTCTAATGCACTAAAGCTGAGTCTAATGTACTAAGGCTGAGTCTAGGGCTGAGTCTAATGCACTAAGGCTGAGTCTAATGCACTAAGGCTGAGTCTAATGTACTAAGTCCTTGACAAAACAGCCCGGGTTGGGGCCCGACCCCCGACCCTTTTGCAGCGTGTCGTACATTCTCTCTCGCCCCAATTTCCTGTCTATTTTTGTCAATACTATTAGCAAAAACAATCAAATCGGGCAGAACGGAGATTAATGAAATGAAGTTAACTGAAAATGAAGCTGAATTTATTGAGGTTGTGTATTCACAATCTTTGATCTTGTAATGTCCTAAGAGAGTAGCACATCTCCACACAAATGGAGAAAAATATTTGAAATATGTATGAATACAATCTGTAAGAATACTGTGGATTAAAATAAATCTTCAAAAGTCTAAAAACATTGAATCACTCTGTTGATAATCATTCTTACAGAGCCATGGTGAAATATACGTTGTCTCCACACTGTGGTCGAATTTAAGATTGCACACCTTAATGTCATAATGATCCACCTCACAAATACTCTACACAGATCATTTCCAATTTATAACATTATATTGTCTCCGTTCATATTTTATTGGCACAATATTATATTTATTAATTTGAGAATGCAATCTTGCTAAATATCAATGAATGTGCCTAATTTAAACAAGCTAAACTTTGCAGCGACTGTACACTGAAACTGCATTTAATGAATCCTCAAGTAATCCTTAATTGATCCTTTTATCAATACCTTTTCCTTGGTTTTATTGCAAAACAGCAATAATAATACATTATTTATGTATTAAGTTTATGTATATTTCTGTACAATGTTACATGTGTCCAATGTATCATAAGCATGTACAAACGCGCTGTTTAAGGTTGTGTATAATCACAGTACCCTACTGGCCAATAGTCAAGAGAGAAGTAAGACAAGAACTTAGTTTAAGAAATGACTTACAAATAAGAGTCAATGACCACAGCTATACTAACAGCCAACAAGGCTGTAGATTAATTAAACCAAAGAAAACAAAATTATTTGAAATATGATTGATGTTGATATAATACGGCTACACTAAGAATACATTTGGTACTAATTTCCCACAAGGACTTTAGTACAATACACCCTCACCCTCATATACAGTAAATCAACAGTATTGTTACTTGTGTGGTGACAAATATGTGTTTATATTATATCACTAAATATCAATGCTGACAAAATGTATTTATCAAATAGATAAATTAAAGTTAATCCATGAACTACAGTATAGCAACTACATGTGCAACATACTGGGTGGTACATTGTTTTGTACACAAAGCACAACACAAAGCACAGGGCAGCTGATACGCTGTCAAACTTGACATGTTTAATAAGAAAGTGCATTTAAAGATTTAATTGATTGACAATATTACAGTTACATTCTACATTTTCACTTTTTTCAAATTGTATGTATCATTTCATATGTTGTTGCTGCTTTAATTATCATATATTGCATTTTGCCAGCCAGTTTCTAATAAATCTAATGCTAAAAGACGGTTTACTTGTTTTGTTATTCACAAATCTTGAGAAACCGATACACATTTGCTTCTAAGCAGCATCTGATTGCTTGTCACCCATCAGAGGATTTCTTCTCCCACTGAACTTAGTTACTAACATTGCGTCATGGTTACCGACGCTTTGTTACTGTTTCCTTCTTTAACTTTGCTCATTAGGTTAATGACTTTGATGTTGACGAAGTGTTGATAGGAAAGATGTGTCACTCTTAACCCTCCAGAGGGATGTCGTACCCTCTGCACTTAGCTCTGGTAATGAACCTCGAAGGATTTGGTTACACAATGCAGTAAACAGATACTGATTTGTTTTGCAACAGTGACAGACAAGTGAGTTTGTGAAAATCAAATTGTGGTTTGCCTCAAAGTTATGTTTGTAAGACGTAACGATAACTATCGGTATGTTTGTTTACATGTTGCTAATGTAACATTTAGCTCATGCTCTGAGCATAGTCCCTGCTGGAGCTCTGTTACGTATTTTGATGTGTAATCGTAACTTTCTTTCATTGAACTTAGTACTGACCAGTAGTCATTTATTTTACTGAGAGAATTCACAGCTGTCAGGGTCCAGTGGAAAACATGCAGCTTCGCTACAGCAACAATTTTGTAATGGTCATTTTTAATTTGCACACACCCCATGAAGCTTGATATGCAGTATGAAGTCCTTTCTCAGTCCCATTTTTATCATTATGGTGTGACAGACCACATTTCTACTCAAAAAACACAAATACAAAATTTGGTTTTAGACATTTATTTACATGTTTCTACCATTTTATTTATATATTTCACTGCTTTTGTGAACCTAGGACCAATGTTCCCTCTAATTTTTTCCGGCACTGAGCAAACTTCTTTTTTTCTGAGCGCACATTTCAGCACTGTGAGCAATTCGCGACCTGCCGAAAATGACCACAAGCCTGCGTTAGCCATAGGGGATTCAAAGAGATGACAGCAAATGCATCAATATGTATACAAGGTTGATATTTATTCAATATCCTTTATAATGGCTGGACTTTGGGAACATTTTAATGATGGTGTTTTACCAAGTCAGTTTAGTTGAACTTAAAGGATCTTTGTTGAACTTCAATAAGGGGAGGTTATGACTGGTTCACTGGTTATGACTGATAATGATATATACTGTATATACAGGGTACCCGCGAGGTCTTAAAAACTTGAAAAAGTCTTAAATTTAGTATTCATAATTTAAGGCCTTAAAAAGGTATTACATTTTGTCAACAGGTCTTAAATTTCGTTCATCAAGTCTTAATTTTTACCCCCTTCCTTATTTGATACGGCGCCGCAACATTTGTTTATTGTTCGTTGTTACAACGAATCTTAGTACACCCAAACGTCGCATCCAAAATATCAGGCAACCTGTATATGGCTCTGAACTGGCTGAGACGCTGTAGAGTTTAACAGCTGATCGCGCGCCACCCCACTCCCCACTCCACTGCGAGCGCGCTAACTAGCGCGCTCGCAGGTTTGCATCGAGCTATGCGAACCTGCTTTCCCGTTTCCATCGCGCATGTCTCACAAGCAGGGTCAGATATACTTGCCAGTAGTGTTACAGAGTCCACAGTCCTCCAGCTAAAGATGTTTCTTCTCTGTAAATTAAAGGGTTCTTCCCCAGGTAGCCAAAATGACCTTGTCCGGATCCGGCTTAAGCTAGACACGCCGGAAGAAACATGTCCGGCCCGGGTCCCGTTGCCGATTCTGCTGAGACTCGGCATGAATGACGCCCCAGAATCGGACCGAATACACTGGCCTGATTCCGGCGGCCGTCACTGCCGTCACTCGGCCGTAATTGAAACTAACCTGGGGCCAGCACTGGCCTGAAGCCAGCACTACAGAAAACACGTCGCCAGGAATGACGCCCCAGAATCGAGTTGAATATATTCATCATGACACAAAAACAATACTTTACTTACTAAATTAAGCCTATCAAGATCCCATTGTTTGGTAACACAGGCAGTCCAACAAATGCCAAATAAGATAACATTTTATATATAATAATATATGATAAGAAAATATTGTTCATTATTATATAACAATACAATAAAATAAGACACGTAGACCAAAACGTACACCCCTCACAGTTATTGTTTTAAATGGTTCTGTCTTATGATTAAAGTTATTTGATTGATTGATTTACTATTTTTTTCATTCATACGCATATCAGGAAAGGTGCGATGTTGGTCTTAAATTTCATTTAAAGTGGTCTTGAAAAGGTCTTAAAAAGTCTTAAATTTTAGATGAAAAATCCTGGGGGTACCCTGATATAAAAAATAAAAATATCAAAGGTGTTTAGTCATTTCTCAGCAGGTACAACATTTAAGTGGAACTTCATTGAAAGAAAAATGCTAATGCAGTGCTTAACAATAATTATAGGCCTATTCAATTGTCATGGTGTCATTTTTCCTGTGTGGTTTGCAACAAACTAGGCTACAAAACATGTCATTTGAATGTCATTGAGGGAGATAGGCCTATCTGGCTATGTGGCTCATCTTGTCTGCAGGCCTATGGAAGACACATGTCTCTGAAGAACAGCATCTGAAAAACAGGTTAACCAAAAGAGAAACACGTTTTCCCACGAGCGAACTCTCCTTTCGCTTTTGCCTCCGAGCAGAATTAGCTTTCTTCATATTTAAATATGTCTGAAAGTTTCATCCTACCTGTGTCAGTTTGAACTATGTCATCTAGCCACTCATGTTTGAACGTTAGGCAGACCTTTTTCTGGGGCACCTGCTCTGCCTTTCTTTTCGCCATGGTAGCCTATAACTGCTGGAGCAGGGCCCGCCAAGAGTAGCCTAAACAGGGCCGGCCCTAGCTCATGTGGCGCTCTAGGCGAGCTTCACTCCTGGCGCCCGGAGGAGGACAGCGGGGGTGGGGGGTGCCTACGGAGGCAGAGCGCTAGCAGAGGTACAGAGAGCGCATGTCGAGAAACGGGACGCTGATTGGCCAAGAAGACTCGACACGTCAGAGATCTTCTATTGCGGAGATGGCTCACTCCTATCTCAGAAACACTGGCGCAAAAAAGATTTTTAACCCCTGAAAAAAAATCGTTTGTGCGGTCTGAAAAATGTGCGCGGTCTGAAAAATCTATTGCGCGGCCACTTCCACTGGCCTGCGCGGCCGCGCACAGCGCGCAGCTTAGAGGGAACACTGCCTAGGACCTTTGGTAAACCAATTTCAAGCATCAAAACGATCCTCGGAAGGCGACGTGGGGGGACTGGAGACCGGTGACTGGAAGTGGTTAAGGGTTGGCGAACAGGTGCCGAGAATCTGTTGCTCTGCTCTCTGTTGTTCCCGCAACCGAGTATCCAGTCTGATGGAGAGAGCAATCAGGTCCTCCAGCATCATGGACTCCTCCAGAACGATAAGCTCGTCCTTTAAAGCCTCCGAAAGGCTGCTGAGGTCAACCCCCTTCAGCGATCTCTCCTCCCAACCGGACTCGGCGACCAGGATCCGAAAGTCAATGGAATGTTCAGCGGCGCTAGCAGAGCCCTGGCAGAGGCGGAGAAGGTGTTGAACAGCGTCCTGAGAATACGAAGGATGGTCGAAAGCGCACTTAAACGCGCCCAGGAACTGTTGAAGGAAACAGTGTCCAACGGGTTCTGAGTGAACCAGGCCTGGGCCCAGTCAAGAGCACGGCCATGTAACAACCCGGTCAGATAGGCCATTTTAGAACTGTCTGATGCATATGTGCGGGGCTGTTGGCTCAACACAAATGCCGTCTGGAGTAGGAAACTTCTACACCCCCTTGTGTCTCCGTGGAAAGGTGCAGGGGGCAGGACAAAGGACGAATGGATTGGTTGCTGGGTCCCTGCCGTCTGATCTTGGGGTAAGGGCGGTGTTGTGAGAGTCCTTGCACCATGCTGCCGATCACGGACACCTATGTTCTGATGGCTTGCTGTGAGCCCCGTAGATCGTGCGGCAGGTGGCCTTGCTGTACCAGCAGGACTCCTTGGTTGGTGATCGACCTTCCGTAGAGGCTCTGTATGAGATGATCCTGCTGCAGCTGCAGGGTCTCACAGAAAACACACAGGGTTAGATAAAATCCTCACATTAACCCCAGTTGAGCCCCATACATTTTTCTCCAAAATTCCGAATGGTTTGCATACCCATACTCCTCAACCACAAGGGCTATTTGAATAATTTCAAAAGGTATAATATACAGAAAACACTTGTGTGACTAGTTAATAGGTTCATATAGCAGTATATGTGTTACTGGTTTATTGGTTGATGATAGAACACAGGAAAGAAAAAAAAAGAAAAGAATTCCAGGATGAATTTCCTCATTCAAATGATGTATATCATACATTATTTTCTACTATAAAATAGCAATATATGTTAACAGTATCTCTGCAAAATTGACTTTGATTAAGTTAAGTTAAATATTTTTATTTATTTAGGGCACATTTCGTGAACCATAGTTTTAGATCCGCTGAGAGCCAAAATGCCCTAACTTTCTTAATAAGAGGTTAGGGTTACCTAACCAAGCAAGGCCGTGTGGAATATCATTTCATCCATAAGTAAATCATATATCAGTTTTTGGGCTGGAAAAAAAAGCTAATTCATTTGTCACCAAAATTCATACAGACAACAATAGACTCATACAGACAACAAACAGACAAAGTCCACAGTGCACCGCAGACAAGAAACACATCACAAAGAACAAACAACACCAGAAAATTCATGGATGGTGTTATGAACCCAAAACATGAGGGCGTTTGATGTTCCGACATTTTTGGGACTTCCACAACAAGTATAAAGCAGAACTAGTGGTTATTTATTCCATAGTCAATACCGGAAAAGATAACTTTTTTTCACAGAGAGAAGCGATGGCGATAAGCCACGGCCACTTTGCCGCGGCGCAATTTGTCTTTGTTGCGTGACGAAACTGAAGCGGTAAGCGCGACGCGACAATTCGTGTCGCGTTCGGTGTGAACACAGCATAAGAGACCATGCTTCGACTTCGTAGGAGTGATGTATAGGGACGGCTCTGGAAGACGTAGCTACCTCTCGATCACAAGGTAGCCCTGGTCTATTTTACTGTAAATGATCATTTACTGAATTAAATCATGATTTATTGAAGAAGACTATAAACTGGCTATTATGTTCACAATGTTTACTACGGTAATAATTTATAGAATTCCATACAATCAGACTTTGTTTCGCAACTAGTTTAATTACTTCAAAAATAACATATTTTTGTTTTCTTTTGGGGTGTCTATAATACATGAATGCTTTATGTACAAATAATATACAATCCGTCTATTGATGTTGTGTTCAACAATTTACCATCAAAAATAAATCATGATACTCAGAAGCAGCATCACAAAGGATTTACAAGAGGGAGCTAATTAGTCTCTTGTGTGTGTGTGTGTGTGTGTGTGTGTGTGTGTGTGTGTGTGTGTGTGTGTCTTTGTACCTTAGTGAATTCTCATCTCAAAACTGGCTTATGCAATGTTGTTTTCCCCAGAATATTCCAAACACGGTTTCACATAATCTACTGTTGAACCGTTGTACTATCTTGGCGACTCTTTAATACGTCATCAGCATGTGAACTGACACCTGAGTTAAGTTACATAGATTTGGGACAGGCATTGTGAAATGCCAGTAAGAAGTGAACTGTAGCCTGTAAAGCAGCCACCATATGACGCCTAAAGCCTCAATGATCAAGAACACACTTTTGTTCAAGGAGACGAGCACTGTATGGTTCTGAACTGCCTGAGATGGTGTCTTCCACATTGAAAATGTTGGACACATGTATTACTCTGATTATCAATCATCTGATCTACTCTGATTATCAATTATTCCGAAGCCGAAACTAATCTTTATATTTCCTTTCTTGTCTGGACATTAGTTTGAAAAAAATCCAAACTTTAAAGTGTTATGAACAATATAAGTAAACTTTTCATAAGGACTCATACCTCCGGTTCCTGTAGGGCAGGGGTGTCCAAACTTTTTTCACCGAGGGCCACAAACAGAAAAATATACGAAAGTCTGGGTCACTCATGTGAGGTATATCGCAAAATGAATCAAATGAGGTCAACTATGCTTATATATTATATTATATATATATATATTTTTTATATTTTATATTTTATGTTATATTTAATATTAAAAAAATCGCATCAGAGGAAACTTGGCCTTTTTCAAGCCATGGTAGAAGTGAGATAGGGAGAGAAGCTGATGCTGGTTCTTCAGAGAATCATCACATTGCATTTCCATCAGTTCTAGTTGCAGACTCTCTTCCACTTTGTCTTCATCCATCAGGAAGAGAGTCGAGAACAGCTGGATTTCTTTCTCAATGGCAGAAAAATCTTGGAAGCGCTGACTGAGTTCTGTCATGAGCAGTGGCGGGCCGTGTATTTTCTACCTAGGCCTTCAGTGCCGTATAATCCACATCAGGGGCGGACTGGGGGAAAAAAGTGTCCCGGGAGTTACTGTCAGACCGACCCACTCAATACACGGCGCGCTGCCCAATACACGGCGCGTTCATACAGACTATCAAGTGTGGACAGCAGACACTCACTCTGCCGATTTTTTGGCACTTTTACGAGCATTGAGGGAGGTCACACAGGGTGTGGGGACCGACCTGCGGAGCTATTTTACCACTTTAACGAGAGAGAAAAAAGGCGCTTTACATGATGAGACTCCCATGGAGCAATGTGCGTTTATGGAGTGCTATTCTGGGTGTGGGGAGAGGTCACACGGGGTGGGTGGACCGACCCACAAAGCTATTTTAACTACTTTGATGAAGAAGAAAAGACAAAGGAGACGCACACGCTTCCGTTGAGCAATGCAAAATTACGCAGCGCTTCTCGTTCGGATGCCTCGAACCTCGCCTCGGCGATGTTGTGCGTCCTGACTGACCCACTTGACCAGCCCAACCCTGTCGGCATACCGGTATCCCCTATGGCCAGCTCAACAAGACAGTCACATTTAGTTAGAACATGACAAAACAATCGATGATAAAAAACAGCACCATAGACACATTAACACAACGCTACTGCAGATGTAAAAACAAAAAAAAAGCAGTTAACTCCCCAGATGCCGTTCACTTAAAGACAAAGTCCATCCACCTCTCTTTGTTAAACAGTTCAGCAACACTTCAATGCGTTGTCATTAAATCCGCCACCAAGTCCGTTTCTCCTCCTCCTTCAGCCATTGAGTATAAAAAAAACTACACTAAGCAAAACACTCAAAATTGAATTACTCCTCTAACATGTTTCAACAACCTGAAATGTTCTTACTCCATCTTACTGAGGTTAGACAGAAGTCACGCTGGCACACTGACCAATCATACGTCCACGCCATTTCACAGGCACGTCAAAGAATACACCCAGCTCAACCCTGTCTCCTAAAATGTACGTTCCCCCAGAACTGATACGCATTCTCAATTACGTTTGATCACAAACGTATCTCCTCCCTGATTATGTTTGTGTTTGACGTATTACAAATACGTTGATTCACGTGTACGTTGATTATCACATATTCTTGTTTTATTGTTTTTATGTTTGTGTTTGACGTATTACAAATATGCTTATAATCGTGTGTTTGTGTTATTGTTTTCTTGCTTTCCCGCTGAATTTAAGCATATTTTAATGGAAAAGAAAAATGATTCCCTCAGTAGCGGCAAGCGAAGAGGGGCGGGGTGAGGCCGGCGACGAGCCGGTCGCACCGGGAGCCGGAGCCGGTCTGAAGGCCGCTTGCCCGCCGTTGTGAGGCCGGTAGCGGGGTCCCGTCTTCTCTGAGTCGGGTTGTTTGGGAATGCAGCCCAAAGTGTGTGATAAACTCCATCTAGCAATCAACTCAGCAGACACTCGGATCTCTGTGGTCAAATCAGCTGCAGCAGAATCTGACGTGAACAAACGTCCAAACATCTTAACTGTACCAGTACGTTTGTGTTTGACATATAAAATTTTTTTGTATGACCAGTACAGTTAAGGTCATAAATGTTCTGAACACATCCATATCAGTCAGTATTTTGAAAAGCGGATATTGTGTCCCGTGTTTCTTCCGGCCGTTTGAATGTTTTTTTACTGTATTTGTAATACATCAAACACAAACATAAAAACAATAAAACAAGAATACGTGATAATCAACATATACGTGAATCAACGTATTTGTAATACGTCAAACACAAACATAATCAGGGAGGAGATACGTTTCTGATCAAACGTAATTGAGAATGCGTATTAGTTCTGGGGGAACGTAATTTTTAGGAGACAGGGTTGCCCAGCTTGTCAAACTAAAGATCTGATTTGTTGAAGTCTATGACAATCAACAACAACGTCCACTCTCCGTGTACTTTAATCTGCAAAGGCTGCTTAAACTGCTTTGCATTCATAGAGACACAGGAGGAGAAAATCTGATTGGATGAAATCTTCTCCTTAAAACTAGCTGCACTGAAAGCAGCGCTGCAGGCTGCAAGCAGAGCAACAGAGGAAGACAGGAGCTGTGCAATGGGAAAATAAGCTAATAGGGAGACAACATGTATAATACATGTAGTGTATTTGTGAAAAAAAGATTAATTATAAAATAGCTATAACTTTGTGATTTTGTTTAGGCCAGCAGAGAAGGCTTAGCTGGCCTTGACGGCCATGAGAGATGTGATGACAGACACATATTTCCTCATTTTAGCAGAACGGTTGACCTCTGGAAAAGCTACTTTGATTTAAGACAGCGTGGGGAAGTGCGCAGCATTGACGTTGCGTAGTTGTGTCTCAAAGAGACGGAGCTTCACAGAGCATGGGTTCATGTGTGGGTGAGGTTGTGGTGCTAGTGCTACCTGCTCTTTGCCTTCCAGGCTATCATCAACTCCCCGCAAAAGCATTCACAGCTGAGCGGTGTCTGCAGCGTCTGATATCTCATCACGAGCTTTATGTGACACCTGATGCTTTAAGTTAGCTGACAAGTCTTCGTGCTCTGTGTTATGAAGTCGCGTCTGAGAGGTTTCCGTGTCACGCTGTAAGCTGAGCGACCTCGTAGCTGTTAGTGAGGCATTTTCTTGTGGTTTGTTCGGACGGCAAAAATATGATTGTTGAGCTCGCAGGCTAGCTGCCATTTGCTTGATTTTCTCTCCATTATATTTAAAAAATCTGCAGCATGCCGATAAAAAATGGGCCATAGTTTGGACACCCCTGCTGTAGGGCTTCAGTAGCCTTTTAGTGTGACCATGCAAGGTTCTAAACATGTTCACAAGAATCTGAATTTGATGGTAAGCCAGCGTGAATAAATCCAAATCGGTGTTACATTAGCCTGCTGGTGTGTCTCAATTTAGTTTTGTGCTTTTGCCTCCATCTTCAGAGATACTTGTTAGAAAACTAAAAACAGGTTTAACCATTTATGAAGATGAAACTTTGAATATTAATCATGCTGCTGCTACTACTGCTACTGTTTAGTGTTGTAGTGAAGACCCCCTAAACTGAGACCAAGTCATGACCAATACCAAGGCATTGTGAGATTGATTCAAGAAGACAAATTGACAAATGAATCACAATGCACAGCACATTTTGTGATATTCCTCAATTGTGGTCTTGAAATAACTTCCAGAGGCCTCTGTGTCTGATGCCGAGACAACACTGAGTAAAAATGCGGCAGATTCCGTATCCAACAACTTAAGACAAAAAACTCACGAGCCAACAAGCTTCAGATGGTATGCCTATCACTTGCTTGTAATGTTATGCTGTAAAACAATCCACTCACACGTGCTGTGTGCTAAGAGAGCACCATTAAACACTGGGGATATTAACAAAACCTCCTCAGTATGAATTTAGATGCACAGTGGGAGTTTGTTCAAGTGTGAGTGTCCTGCACAACATTGACAATGCTCTTATTCTAAATATTACCAACGCAGTTCCATTGAAATGGTAAACGTATCCTTGAATTGTCTCAGTGTTCCTTCAGTTTGTTCCTTTAAGATCCAGTTCCTTCCTTGTTTCTTTCACAGTCTGTTCATAAAGTCAGTCAATTTCAATTCAAAAGAATAAGTCAGTCGTGTGCTCTGTTGCTTTCTTAATCCTACCACACTGGTGCACTCAGGTGATGAGACTTGAAGAAGCGACTGTCTTCTCCTCAGCAACAAAGAATATCTTAGTCCAACTCCTCGGGGTAAGGAGATGATCAGGTTCAGTGGTGGCTCGCCATCTCCCTCATCAGGAAGAGTTAATTTCCACTATCCAGAAGCAAAGGGTATCCAGGGAACCTAAAAAAAAAACTAGCCAAGACACTGCCAAAAGTTGTTAACTCCTGGCAAAAAGGTCTCTGAATCACCTCTCTCCCGTCGCAGAAGTGCAGTCTCACAATGCACACACTGCCTCTCTAACAGTTTTACCCGTTATTACTTGGGCGGCTGAACTAATTTTTTAAACAATTAGTGCTCGCTCAACCAGATATTTTCTCACTTGGTAACATCAATTCTTCTTCCTGGTAGGAGGGTGGGACTTCTTTTCCTTTCCCCAATCGTGAGTCTGCATTTCCCGAAATAACCAATGAGAAGCATATCTAGGTAAAACTGCTGTGATTGACCCTTTGTTTGACAACCAGAATTACATTAGATTAGTTTTTCGATCTGGTTGATCATTTCTGTTCCATCAGTCCGTTGGCTCCTTGTCTGAATAGGACTCCCTCCAGGTACGTGTGGTGCATCTGCCGAAAAGCTATCTGGCATAGATTGAGTCAGATTTGAGTGACTGTCCTTTAACTTAGAGTTAGACTCATTACTGGGAAGGGTCTCAGACTCTTCGTCTGTTGTGATTCCATGTTCCATATCTGGTAAGTGTGGCTCTACCTCAATTTATTGTCCAGATTAACTCCTATGTTGGCTTGACTCCTCATCAGGCCATCCAATGGAAGAGGTCCCTAGAGATTGAGAAGTTCCAGTAGGGGTTTCAGTTAAATTGTTTTCCGGAGGCAAGGATTCCTGTTGTTCCAATGTTTCCGAACAAGGTGGATTTATCCATGGTTCTTTTCCAGGTTTCCCGCGTTCCTCTCTGTTTGTTTCTGAGGTTGGTATTGGTGTGTCATAGATTTGGATGAAATGCCTCTCCCTTACTTCTTGAGTTGGTTCAACCTGAAAGCAGATTTCATCTTCATCATCCTCTTGTACCCAGTTTTCATTCTCTGGTTGAACTACACTCTGTCGAGTTTTGGGTCTTTGAGGCTTACTAACTTGTTCAGGCTCCTCTTCTGTTTGTGAGAGGAAACCACAAGGGAGCAAGAGATCTCTGTGGAGTGTTCATGGGGACCCATCCCCTTTCTTAGGTTTCAATGTGTATACAGGCAAATCTCCCATTTTCCTGGTGACCACATATATTGTTGACTCCCAGCGGTCTGCCAATTTGTGTTCCCCAACATCCAATGTGGACTCACGGATGACTTTGTCAAACCTCTTTTCGGTTTTTTTTCAGCCACTTTGTGAGAGTTCTTTGTAGCTACTTGGTAGATCTCCTTAAGATGGCTGTTTAACCTTTTCACATACTCTGAATGTGAGTGAGGCGGTGTGTTGGTGACTGGTAGTCTGAAGGCAATATCGATGGGTAATCTGGGTTGCCTTCCAAACATTAACTCATATGGTGAGAAGCCTGTAACATAATTTCTTGTACAATTATACGCATGTGTGAGGGGTTTAACAATATTAGGGACTCAAATTATCTACCTGGTTACACCTCCATTGCAGATAAACACATGCCAGGTGAACAAACAAAACAATTAACAATCAATCCAAATAATAAACAAATGAGAATATGGGGGGGGTCCATGTCCAGTTCTTATTATCGTGTCCATTGTTAATGTGAGCCCCACATATGCCTTACAAAGTATTTATAAATACTCACATAAGACACACAAAACTCCGAACTAAGTCGAACTAAGTCGAAAAGAAGCGCAGAACCGGGCCAGAAAGAATGGCAACACAGCTTGCTAGCTGGCTAGCTAGCTAGATACTCATAATCAATCATGTGTATGTGCCAGCAAACTGATAAACATACTGACCACTCATGCCACTGACGGGCATCGGCGGAGTCCCCTGGCCGGCATTCTTTCTGGCCCGGGTCCGCGCTCCCTTTCGACTTAGTTCGGAGTTTTGTGTGTCATTTATAAATGCTTTGTAAGGCATATGTTACACCCCTGAAAAAGGGGGAGAAATGATCACGAGAGTGATGATGCAGTTTCTCTCAGTAGAACTTTTACTGAAGTCATATATACACACAAAACAATAATCAACAATCAACACAGGAAGAGATCTACAGGAGAGCAGACGGTACACTTCCATTCCAGTTTACCCACCGTATTTTGCTAGTACATTACCTGTGATAGTTTTCATTTCCAAAACATAAATATATTATATATATATATATATATATATATATATTCATATATATATATATATGAATATATATATATATATATATATATATATATATGAATACATATATATATATATATATATATACATATTCCTAAACACAAAACACAATCCTTTCACAAAATGGTGGCTACACTTGACATAGCTAGCTAAACAGGCATGAACTCACACACACAGCGCAGCAAACTTCAACATTCACGGCCAAACTCAACTCCAAAGTAACCAAAATAGACACACAACATTCTCAGGAAACATCCCACATCCATACTGACACGCTAACTTCACCAATTAAACAGCATACCTGAAAAACGGGGAGAAATGATCACGAGAGTGATGATGCAGTTTCTCTCAGTAGAACTTTGCGAACTCCCCCGAGGTATGTGGGCATAGACCAAAGCAATCGATCTCAGGTTTGGGATCAAGACCACTATGTATAGGCGGAGACTAAAGCAATTGATCTCAGAGTTTAGATCAAGACCACTATGGGTGCATCCCAAGTTCTAAATTGTCGTTTCCTCGCTCCTCGATTGAACCGGAAGTGGTTCTGCGCCGCCATCTTGACGGCCGTCCCAAAGCTCTTGGCCGTTTCTCAATATGCGTTCTTCTCTGTACTTGTGTTCTCGTGGACTCGTGAAACGTCATCAGTCGCGGCCCAAGTACTGTTCCAATTAAAAAGTCCGCTTCTCGCCAAGCACGGTGAAAATGCCCGGATGTGACTTGATCCGCTCATTTTACCGGGGATGCATCAAAGCAGACTTGAGCGTACTTGAGAGAGCCAATATCCAGTGGCGGATGAGAAAACTCACAACTGAAAGTTGACATTCTATAAATACTACCGTTGTTGAGTCACAAAATGTAATTTTAGGATGTTTTCAGGCGAGAAGTTATTTGTTTAATTGTTTAATCTGTGGTCTGTTTGTCCAGACTCATCTTATTTAAAAAGATACGCCGACGGGTTGAGGTCCTGCTGAGGGACCGTGAGCCCCGTCAGCACCGGGCCGTCAGCGCTATGCTGCCCGCCGACAGCAGCTTAATCTCGGCTGGACTTTTTGAAATGATCCGCTGGCTCCGATGTCTCCGTATCGATTAAACATGAGATATCAATCGACCTTGAGCATCTAACAAGCAATCTTTATTATTTATTCAGTCACATTAAATCAGTTTGACTGAGGGAAAGGCTACGATTTATAACTTAAGATTTTAATTTAACTTTTACTTTGAACTACAGTCTTATTACTTTTGACCGATTTGTTTGCAATTATATGTGTATCTATATAAATATATAAGTATATATATAAAATTTATAAACATATTATATATACAATTATGTGTATCTATATAAGTATATAAAATACATATTTATAAACACAATATATATATATATTAGTGCTGTCAAGCGATTAAAATGCTCCCCCGTAAGAAAAATTTCAATATTCCATATTTTAAAGCATCAATCTGATGCATTTTGAGATGCTTTTTTTGCCAACCTGGGGAGAGCTGGAGAAACTTAACTTCAGCCATGAGTCAAAAATGATTATGGCCTCCTTACTAAGTATTATGCAAGCCATTTCATTGCCTGTCACTGGGTCTAACATTTACAGTATATGAGGCACAATGTGGTAAGGGAGAGCATGGCTGCCTTTGTTAGCATAATTTATATCTTTGATGCAGAGAATGCATCTGGTGAATCCCTGCCTGTTGATTTTGGAGAATACATCTCGTAGATGAAAGGACACCTCTTGCCCTTTTATTGAGACCTTGCCTTCCAGTTTTAGCCACGACCAGTTCCAGCTGCATTTCAATCCAGCATCCAGCTGTTTAACAATGGCTGCATCCTTCTCCCCTAACACACTCATTCTGCAAAAATAATGTTTGTATTAGTGTTAACTTCTAGTTTAGCCTTATTCAGACCTGCCAACCTTGACGTATAACCTATATATTGATAAGTCATTAAATACTCGTCATGCATTATATTGCATTGCATATAATGTGTGCTGGTCAATTAGTCTAAAATTAATTTTAGATTATTTTTTACCAGCGTACTTTGACGTCAAAATGCGTATCCGCTACGCAAATTGCGTACAGGTTGGCAGGTCTGCTTATTGATAGAACGGTGGACCACTTTACCTTCTGCCTTGTCAGTCCCCTTACCTCAAAATCTACCTCCTCAAAAACGGTAGCGTTATTCACACCGGACGCAGCGCGTCCGGTGTGAACACGGCATTAGCTAATAATTTCCCACCGGAGCTTTAGCTAGCTGGCTAACGTTGCGTTCTCTCCTGCTGTGTTCAATGTGTTCACTCGCGCTCCCTTCTGGCACGCGCACCTGTTCGCAGTTCACTGAATATCATTCATTTTGCCGTATCGCGCTCACCATTCATTCATTTCAAACCGTAACGTTAGCCTAGCTTCCAAGCCCAAACGGCGTGCCTATTGTTTTGCTTCCGGTTGAGCTACATCCGGCGTGGTGCTCGCGGGAAAAAAAAAATTGAAAAATTAAAATGCGTTAACGCCGTTAATAAAAGTGACGGCGTTAAAATTGGTTTGCGTTAACGCCGTTAATAACGCGCTAATATGACAGCAATAATATATATATATATATACAAGGATATGTGTATCTGTGTATATATATATATCAGACCTGCAAACTCATGAGGGGTGAAAAAGGTGACACCAAGGGGGGGGGGGCGCGCGCGCGTAGTGGCGGGCGAGTCAGTGCCGAACAGCGTCACTCGTCCAGAAGCTGACAAACTATGATCATTATGGGTTTTATTTCTTCTTTTGGCAATACCCAAGTGTACAAATATATATATATATATATACACATATACATACACACTACCGTTCAAAAGTTTGGGGTCACCCAGACAAATTTTCAGTTTCTTCGCAATTGCCTGCATGGAATAGCCTTCATTTCTAAGAACAGACTGGTGAGTTTCACATGAAAGTTCTCTTTTTCTGGCCATTTTGAGAGTATAATGGAACCCACAGATGTGATGCTCCAGATACTCAACTAGCTCAAAGGAAGGCCAGTTTTATAGCTTCTCTCACCAGCATCACTGTTTCAGCTGTGCTAACATAATTGCACAAGGGTTTTCAAGGGTTTTCTAATCCTCCATTATGCCGTGTTCACACCGGACGCGGCGCGAATTTGCGGCGCGACCAGATTACATGCAAAGTCAATCCACAGACGCACCGCCCCGCGAATCGGCGATTTTTTCGCGGGGCGGCGCGATAGACGCGTTTGAGGCGGCGCGAACAGAGCGTTTGACGAGGGGCGAACAGAGCGAAGGACGCGGCGCGAATTCGCGTGAGTTCAATTCTCCCAACTCCAGCGGAGAATTTGCGTGACGCAAAGTTGCGGCAGCCAATCAGCGTTGAGATGTTTCCCTCGTCACTGCCGTCCTGCCGTCCTGTCGCTATTGAATCAGCCAAAATGGAGGACTCCCTTATCGTAGCGGTTTGCGGGCATCCCGAACTGTATGACACTCTGTCCTATCTTTACCGCGACCGTGGGAAAAAGGATATTGCGTGGCGGGCAATCTCCGAGGACCTGGTACTACCTGGTAAGTTTTTATTGTACGTAAGTTATACGTAAGTTATATGCTTTTATTCTAGCTATTTGTTGTACTTTACTACAAACCAACCGCCGGCATGTTTTTCATGGCAGAGGACATTTGTCGGCGCAAATGGAAAAACCTCAGAGACACCTACCTGAAGGAAAAGCGGAGAGAGAAAGATGCGCAGAGACGTGAAAGTGGAGCACAGGGACACACAAAAAAATGGAAGTACTCTGCGGTCCTGTCGTTCCTCGACCCCTTTATTACTCCGCGGGAGACGAGCGGGAATTAGGGGCGGAGGGTCGAGGAAGTCAGGACCGCAGAGTACGTACCAGAAAGTAGTAACACTAGACTAAAGTGTCTGCTAATGTTCATCTGTGATGTCTTGTAAATTAAACACAATTCAGATCACCTTTCTGTTGCTTGTAGCTATGTTTAGTCAAGTGCTTACATTCTAGTTTAATCCTCCAGAGACCAGGGAACAACAACTTTTTTTTTAAACAAGTTTTAACATGGATGTAAAAAAAAGACAAGATACTATCATAGTTTCAACTATATGTAACTTTAAAAGGACAAATCGTATTTGCAGAAACATTAATATGTAATTACAGTGTCACTTTTGGGTTCTAACATTGTTTTATTGTTAATATGTAAAGATGAACCAGATAACCAAGAGGCAGAGCCTCCAAGTCCTGGTGGGCCTCCTCCTGCGTCTCCTCCTCCCGCGTCTCCTCCTCCCGCGTCTCCTCCTCCTGCTGCTGGTCCCTCCAGACCACCCTCAGGTATGTGCATGACCTTTCAGATTGCATTTTTTTGGTATGACTATAATTTATGCATTCATGGTATGTATTTCACTATGACAAATATTCATTTGACAAGCTATTGTAGTAATGGTGTTTCCATTTCATACAGGAAGAAGAAGGGCCGAGAGAAGGTCTCTCGACAGGGAGAGGGAGAGGGAGATCCAGGAGCTACTCCTCTCTGCCCTAAAAAAACATGCCGCTCCTCCACCTCCACCTCCTCCAACACACATTGAATCGTTTTTCAAAAGCCTGCTTCCTTCTATGGAGATGTTGTCACCCCAGCAGCAGGAATATGCTAAATTTGAAATTTATAAAGTCATTTACGAAGCTAAGAATTTGGACCATTTGAAATAGATCTCTGGGGGACAATCTCTCCATGGAAGGAACCAGTGTTTATATATTTTTTGTACTTTAATACTTTGTAAATAGTTATTGTTTTATATATATTATATTATATATACTACTCTATATATTACATTATTATTATATATGTATATATATATATATATATATTATTGTATATTTATATTATTATATATACTACTGTATATATTATTATTATATATATATATATATATATATATATATATATATTATTGTATATTTAGATTATATATACTACTACTGTATATATTATTATTATATATATATATATATATATTATTGTATATTTAGATTATTATATATATATTTATTATTGTTATTATTATGTGTTCAAATAAATTTATACATTTATTCAATGTTACCTATTCCATGTTCTTTATTTCATTTACAAGAAAACTCTTAAACAAAGGAAAGTTTCTTTAGTAATGTGGTTGGCTCTTAAAAGAGCCGTTTTGGGTGTGCTTGGGCACGGTGTTACACGGAGTCTTGCCATGGGACGGTTCCTTCAGCAGAGAAGAAGGATGTGAAGGCCTCCCTCACCCTGATGGCCTCTCTCGCTGAGTTGTTGGCAGCAATTCTTCCCAGATCTGGCAGTGGCTCCACCTCTCCAACCGGTACGCTTGCTGCAGTTCGGGCTGTCCTCCGCAGGAAGTTATGCAGGACACATGTAGCCTTCACACACTTCTCCGCAACTTCTGGTTGGAGCTCAATGGCACGCCTGTACATCCTCCACTGAGAGGAAAGGATCCCAAAGGCATTCTCCACAACCAGCCGAGCTCGGGAGAGACGGTAGTTGAATATCCGGCGCTCCCTCGGAAGCATGCGGCCGGGGAAGGGCCTCATGAGGTTTTTCTTCAGTGGAAATGCTTCATCAGCAACAAAGACGTGTGGCTGAAGTCCACGGTGATCAGCTCCTGGTAGTGCCATGGCAGCAGGCAGGTGGAGGGTGCCAGATTGCAGTGCTTGGCCAAAAGCTGAGTTGGCAAGAATCCCACCATCACTGGTTCTGCCGTAGCCCCCAACGTCGATCAGCCGGAAACAATATTTCGCATCAACGACTGCCAGGAGGACCATTGAGAAGGCTCCCTTGTAGTTGAAGAACTGGGATCCTGAGTTGGCAGGGGCTTTGAGGACCACATGCTTTCCATCCAACGCTCCACAGCAGAGAGGGAAATTCCATCGCTCCTCAAACCCCACAGCGATTGACCTCCACTCCTCTGTGGTGGGCACAGCCATGAACTCCTCCACAAGGCAGTCCCAAATCGCTGTGGCAACATCAGGGACAATATTGGAGACCGTGGAGACCCCAACACGGAAGCTGAAGGCGATGGTCCTGAATGAGTCCCCAGTAGCACCCAGATATCTGCAGCACAGAAGACATTACATTTAATGTTATTAATGATTCTGTTATAATGTTATTAATGATACTGTTATAATGTTATTAATGATACTGTTATAATGTTATTAATTATACTACAGGTGCTACTAGTAGTAGTTTTTGATTGATATGGCTTCAGATGCTATCATGAATGATAAACATAACTGCTAGTGAGTTTACATAAGTTATATAGTATGTAGATACGTATGTGCATAAACAAACATATGGCTGCCGTATCTGTGTATATGGATTACGTTAATTTGAGAATCCACAAAATGTAAAAGTGGCTTTCTTGACGTCTTGTGGACGGACCAGACAAAGCATGAATATATTTTATGAAACTGCCACTCACCGGAGACAGATGGACAGGCGCTCCGCAGCCGAGATGGAACGCCTGTAGTTGGTGTCCAACCGAGAAATCCTGGCACCGATCCGAGCCAACAGGTCCTCAAACTGGCTAACGTTTAGCCTGAAGTAGCCCTGGAAGCGGCGGTCATCCAGACGCAGTTCCTGGAGGAGTCGGTGAAATTCACCGAGCTGTGTGCGTTTACGGATGGTGTTGTGAACCCAAACACGACGGCGTTTCAGAATACGACGTTGTTGGTACTTCCACAACAAGTAGAACGCAGCAATAGAGGTTACTTCCATGGTCGATAGAAAAAAAGATGGCTCCTTTTCTCGTTGAGAAGGGACGGCGAGGGAGATAAGCCACGCCCCTTGGTCGCGGCGCGATTTCGTATTGTTTGGTGTGAACACTCTCGTTTCACTCGCGCGAGTAAACTGACGCGGTGGACGCGGCGCGAAAATTCGCGCCGCGTCCGGTGTGAACACGGCATTAGTCTTCTATGTGATGAGCAAACACAACGTACCATTAGAACACTGAGTGATAGCTGCTATATAACTATATAGATTATAATTAACTGGAGGATATACTTTTTTCTACACGTAGATCTTAACCCTTAAATATAAACAGGAGCCCGGCCACCCTACGGAGGAAACTCATTTCAGCCACTTGTTTTTTAATTAAAATACAAGTTGGATAAAAATCATTGTCCTCTCCTTATATGTAGTCAGGTGTCGGTAGGTAGAACCTCAGAGCCGCTGACTCGCCGCTCTCCTGGCTGACGTCACACGCTGCCACGGACTCTCCGCTGCCAGTAATCTCACTCGCTGTCTCTCCAACAACGTTAGCTAACGTGATAGCTTGCTATTAAAACACTGGTGGGAGGGAAATGAAGCCGCTGTAGACATCTTAACGCTGATTGGCCAAGACTCGACACAAAGATCTTCTATTTGCGAAGAGCACAACTCTTTTTTTGTTCGTGTCTCACTCTGATCTCAGAAACGCTGGGCGAGTTGACCCCCTCCCAAAAACAAAAACTCTTCGGATCTACACGATTCACGTGGATGACATATTTTCATTTCAAAACGGCGAATTTCGCCGAAAGGTGACAAGTTTGCAGGTATGATATATAATATATATTTATAAACACAATAATATATATGTACATACAATGATATGTATATATGTGTATATAATATATATATATATATATATATATATATATATATATATATACATGTTTATGCACACAATAAATATATATATATATATATATATATATATATATATACAATGATATGTGTATGTCTGTGAAACCAGTGCAAAAAAAAGCAGGGTTGTCATATTTTGTTTGACTGTAAAAATACTTTACAGTGAAGAATCAGAGTAACTCATGACAACGACAGCTGAGGTGGTGACGTCATCAAGTCAGCTGCTGTTCCAATTGCAGAAAGACCGTCCTGTGTCCTCCCGTCCTTGAGAGTCTGGACTCCCAAGTCCAAACTCCAAAAGTTCACAAGTCTGGACTTAGCGTACCTGGTATTGAGAAACGGCCAGAATTCTGCTCTGAGGAGCGAGGACAGAGGAGCGAGGAGGGAAATCGGAGGAGCCATGATCGAGGAGCCCCGAGAGCAGGCTTCCAGGAAGTGTTTTAACGCTGGACACGCCCCCTCACTGTTCATCTGTTATGTGATTGGACGCTGCAGCTGAGCGGACTGATGCTGGACTTTAATACCAGAGTGAAGACGATCACAGATTAAACTCAAGCTATATATTAAATCTGTTTTCTTATTCACCATCTGGTTAAAATATGTTCATAGTAGGTCTGAACAACAAAAGGACCACAAACAACTGTCTTCAAAGATTTGATCTGTTGTTTCCCTCAATAACTTGTATTATGTATGAAATTAAAATCAGAGAGCTGGAGAGAGGAAACACTTTTTTACAACACGTAATGAAGAGAAACTATATTTATATTGTGGGTTATTTTATAATGATGTCACAATCAGAATTTCAAAACATACCGACGTAAATAATAAATAAATAAATAAGACGCATTCCGCTGGTAGAAATGGATCCTGCGCGTATAAGCAGGACACATCACAGTATATAAATACTCAATGCAGTTTATTAAACGGTAACAGACGACAGAGAAAACATCTCCACTCATGATAACTTTGTCTTTATTAATATAAGTAGTAGTTTAACACCATTAAATCAACTGAAAACATACGATCATTTTTATCAATATTTTAAGTGTATTTTTATTGGAATGACTCCGTCAGCTGTTAAAGCGACTGACAGCTGATCAGATGTGATCAGCTGTCAGGCGGCTGCAGTCATCATAAACCGACGTCGCTTCACGTGACGCATCAGAGGAAAGGACGTCTCATGTCTCTTAAAACATATTTCCTCGCGTCTTTTCTCCTCGCTTGGTTCCCTTGCGTCTCTCTATGCATCCGTGGTGGGAGTGTAATGAAGTGGAGCTTCTAATGAGACCAAGACACGTCTGGTATGAACGGAAATCACTTTAATGGAACTGCAGCTTTACAAACTGTTCAAGTGATTTGGAACGCGCTCTAGCACCCGACATGTATATTTTCCAACACGTAACATCAAACATAGTTAGCGTCAACACGCACGTAACTCCTACTTTCTGCCTTCAAAATAAAAGCACTTCCTGTTTCCACAATAAAACTAAATCATCCAATAAAACAAGTTACAACATTCTCCCGCCCGATGAACAGTTGTTCATTGCTACTCAGCCCATTACTTTAACTTATCTCTAATGGATATATCAACTGAACAGGTCTCCTCAACAAACTGCCTGTAGAGGTATGAACAGTACAGGAACGAATGAGTCCATCCCTCCCAGGGAACAGTTCTTTTATCCTGCCCATCTTCCAGTTCTGCCTGGGCGTGTTGTCCTCTCCAATCAGGATGACATCTCCCACCTTCAGCACAGTGGGTGTGGGTGTCTCGCACTTGTGAGCTGATTTCAAGTCCATCAGGTAATCTTTTCTCCAGCGATTCCAAAACCTAGTTAAGAGTCTCTGCCTGTACCTCCATCTCCGGCCCATGTCCTCTCTGCTCACGTTGTTTGTCTGGGACGGTGGCAGCACGGTCTTTGGCGGTAGAGAAGTTAGTCTTTTCCCAACCAAGAAATGAGAGGGTGTGAGTGGTTGTGGCTCTGACGCATCCTCATGTACATAGGAAAGCGGCCTGGAGTTCAACACAGCCTCTATCTCTGTGAGCATGGTTGTCAGCTCCTCAAAGTTCAGTGAGGCCTTCCCCAGGATCTTCTTTAAGCAGGTTTTCACAGATCTTACAAGTCTTTCCCAGAAACCACCCCACCAAGCAGCTCGCTCTGCAATAAACTTCCAGGTGATCCCCTTGTCAGTGAAAAACTCTGTGAGCTCTGATCCTCTGAATGACTTCCATAGTTCCTTTAGATCTTGATCTGCTCTTTTGAACGTTTTGGCATTGTCTGAATAAACAACCTTGCACAGTCCTCGCCTTGCGATAAACCTCTTTAAGGCCAACAGAAAGTTTTCTGTGGTCAGATCAGAAACCAACTCTAAATGCACTGCTCTGGTGACCGCGCAAGTGAAAAGCGCAATATATGCCTTCTTAGACTGACCACTAGCCTTAACATATAATGGCCCTGCAAAATCCACCCCAATAACTTCAAAGGGAGGGGACTCTGTCACTCTGTCTCTGGGTAATGGAGCCGTGGACTGCTGTGCTGGTTTCACCTTCAGTCTCTTGCAGATGTAGCAATGTGATATCATCATCTTGACTAACTGTCTCCCTTTTGGAATCCAATACCTCTCTCTCACTTGTACTAGAGTGTCTCTGACTCCAGAATGCATCACTCTCTCATGACAGTCCTGAGCAAGTAACTCAGAGTATCTGTGATTTCTAGGTAGCACCCATGGGTGTTGCTGTCTAAAACTGAAATCAGAGTACTGTAGCCTGCCTCCTACACTAATAAGGCTATTCTCATCTAAGAATGGTTTCAAGTCTTTGATTTTTGAATCTCTCTTAATATCCTGTCCAGATTTCAGCTGGACGATTTCTTGGCTGAAGCTCTGCTCTTGGGTCATCTTCACCCAATACACTTCTGCTGCAGTGAGCTCCTCGGAAGTTAGCTCTCCCTGAATCCTTTGACTACAACGGGCATTAGCTATGAATCTTTTCACCCATGCAGTTATTCTTAATGCAGGTTTTAACCTACTGTACTTCTCCAAGTCCAATAGTGGCTCAGCTTGTTCAGTGCTGGTCAGCTGTACTACAGCCTGAAACTTAGACCTAAGCTCAGTGTTCACCTCATCTTCAACACAGTCTTCATCCATGTCCTTTTCCCCATCAGTCGATAACAGTGAAGCAGGTCCGCTCCACCACAGCTGGCTTTGGATGAGATTTTCGACGCTCTGGCCTCTGGTTGGTAAATCAGCAGGATTCGTTTTACCATTGCAGTGACACCACAACTCTGGATTAGTGAGTCCTTGTATTTCAGTCACTCTGTTGGCCACAAATGGCTTCCACCTTTGTGCTGTGCTGCGTATCCAATGGAAAACAATCATTGAATCTGTCCACATGTGCAGCTGATTTCTTTCCATGTTGAGTGGCTTAAGGAGATTATTTCCTAGTCTCGCTCCAATCAGTGCACCCATGAGTTCCAAGCGTGGTAACGTCATTTTCTTCAGTGGGGCTACCTTTGACTTGGAAGCCACAAAGCTTGTTACAACATCTCCTTCCTTGTTTTGTCCTTGCAGATAGGCAACAGCACTGTATGCCTTCTCACTGGCGTCGCAGAAGACGTGCAGTTTGATCTGCGAGTTTGGTCGGATCTCGATCTGGTACCATCTTGGAATGTCCACCAGGTGGAGCTGTGGCAGCTCTGCACACCACTGATCCCAATTTTCCGCCAAGTCTGGGGGAAGCTGCTCATCCCAACCGATTCCCCTCTCCCATAGTTCTTGAAACAAACACTTTACTCGAATAGTGAATGGAGTGAGGAAACCGATGGGGTCGAAAACTCTTGCTGATGTCTGTAGCACACTTCTCTTTGTGTTTTCTTTGTTCTTTACAATGTCCAGTAATCCCTTTAAATCAAACACAAAACTGTCCTTTTCAGATCTCCATACCAACCCCAACACCTTCAGTACATTTCCACAAATGGCTGTGTCTGTTGTGTGCTCCACACCCCTTTCTGTCCACTTGTCTCTCAGGTCTGGTGAATTTGTCACCCATTTGCACAGGTTCATGCCGGCGTGAGACAGAATCTCCTTTGCTGTTGTGGTAACTAGAAGTGCTTCATCCACATCACATGAGCTGGAGATAAAATCATCTACGTAGAGGGACTCTCTCAGTGCCTCCACTGTCTTAGGCTGTTCCGCTTCATACTGCTTAATGTGGTTTCTTATTGTTGCAGCTAACAGGAACGGGCTGGATGACACTCCAAAAACCACTCTACTCATTCTCATGATGCGCAGCTCATTTTCACAGTCTTTGGTTGGAGGTCCATGTAGCCACAGGAACCTCACAGCATCTTTGTCTATTTTTGCTAGTTCTATCTGCAAGAACGCCTTGGTGATGTCTGCCGTAAAGGCTATCTGGTGGAGTCTGAATTTTATCAGCACATCTAACAGATTTGGGTTCAGGTTGGGCCCAGCAAGTAAACAGTCATTTAGGGAGGGGCAACTCTCTTCGTGTGATGATGCATCAAATACAACCCTCAGTTTAGTTGTCACCTTATCTTCTCGAAGAACAGCATGATGTGGCATGTAGTACTTCACTGCCTCAGTTTGATCAGACTCTGAGGTGTGCTCTGGTACATCCTCGCAGATGCCTTGCTGCAGATAATCTTGTATGACATCATTGTACCTTGTGTACAGTGTTGCATCCATTTTCAGTCTCCTCTTGAGGCCTTCAAATCGTCTCCTTGCAACTCTGAAGTTGTTTGGGAGATCTGGTTTGTCAGGTCGCCACGGCAACTCAACTCTGTAGCGGCCCTCCTCATACTTTATAGTCTTTTGAAAGTTCTGAAGAGCTTCTGTTTCTTCTGGGCTCTGGATTTGTTCATGAACAATGCCCAGTGACTCTACTTCCCAGAAAGCATGTAGTTGTTTAGCTATTTGAGTGTCCTCCTCTAGGCAGATGTGCATGCAAGTGGCATCGGTTACACTGGATGTGGTAACTGGACCCTGCAGAATCCATCCGAAGCTGCTTTCAACGGCTACTAGTGATTCTGTTATCCTCTGAACTTTGCCAGTCACTATTCGCCAGTAATAGTCTGCTCCTATTAACACTGACACTTCTGGATCCTCAGTGCCCTGTGGTGGAAAATCAGCAAGTTGAAGACCTTTTCTCTTTAACTCCTCTTGGATCGGTTCGCTGGGGATCTTTATCACAGCCGTGCACACTTGCGGGGTTTCCACTGCTTCAATCTCAATTTGTTGCTGTGTATTCCACACGTTTCCCAGTGACACTCTCACGATGTTGCGCCGTGCAGTGACAGGAGAAGTGGACCCAAAGGTGTGGATGTTCAACGTCTCTTGCCTGACTACTGGCAGTTTTAGTGCTTTAACTACATCTTCGTGAATGAAGCTTTTCTGGCTACCTCCATCTAACAGACAGCGTACCATTTTCCTCCCCGCTGGAGCTACTGCCCATGCCTTGGCTGTCTGGAGCAACACTGTGTTCTGAACGTCTGCTCTCGGTTTCACTGTGCTGGACACAGAGGATACCACAGCATCTGTACCTCCACTGTCAGCATCTGGCTTAGCTTCACTTTGATCACAAACTGACTGGTGATGTCTGCGATGGCACAAGGCACACGAAGCACCCTTGACTCTGCAGAATTTTGCTATGTGTTTTGGACCGAGACACACGTAGCATCTTCCCAGTTTTCTTAGTTTCTCCTTGCGAGCAGCCACAGAACTGTGTGGACAGTGTTCGGGTTTATGGTTGGCACCATCACAATACACACAGGTCTGACAAACATTACTTGCTGTGTGCAAAGCTGTTGCTGAAGGCACGTTCCATCTTTTAGGTCTGTTTTCATAAACAGGGTCTGGCTTACCAAATGATCTGTTATTTGGTATAAAGTCTCTTTGTGTGTTACCTGGTCTGGTGAGATGAAGAGCTCTCTCTCTGCTTTGGACTTCATTTTGCAAGAACTGCACGAGATCAAGCACTTTCCATTCGCCACTAGAGTCTGACTTGCGGGTGTAGTCTAGTGCGATATCTTCTGGTATGAGCTGTATCAATACTGGGCATAGCAGGCAGCCATATGTGTCGCTGTGAACCCCTAAGGATTCTAGACTTCGGATCTGTATTTCACATTCATCGTACAGGTGCCTGAGAGCTACAACATCTGATGATCTTTTCACAGGAGCCAAGTTGAGCAGTCTGGACATATGTGCACTTATTACAATGTCCTTTCTTCCAAAACGGCTCTGAAGCAGTTGTACTGCGGCATCATAATTATCATCCGTCATAGTTAGTCCTGCCACAGATCTTGCAGCCGCTCCGGTCAGATAGGATCTCAGGTAAGTGAACTTTTCCCTTTTACACAGTGTGTCGTTGTCGTGGATAGCTGTTTCATATTGTGACCAGAATTCTTGCCACTGGCTTATTTCTCCGCTGTATTTTTCTATCACCAATTTAGGCAGTTTTACAGTATGCTTATTTCTGACTGTACTTGAATTTGCATCGCTCACCGGCACACTCACAGCTTCCTCTGCCCTCTGAATGGTTCTTTTGGCGCGGGTTTTCAATGTGAGGATACGGTCCTGGTATTCCTGAGCAGCTGCAATCTCTGTCTCAAGCACATCCGTCTCCGTTCCGTCTTCAATGCCTTTGTCTAAGTCGAATAAAGTTTCTTCTTTTGTTGATAATAGTGATAACAGCTCACGGAGTCTCTCACAGTCTGGCACCTCTCCGCTCACCTCTTCTTCAATGTTAGTTAACAGCTTCGTTGTCGAGGTGCGTATTGTTTTACGCTTCTTTTTCATCCGTTCATATTGTGTGGCCATCTCTCCAGCTAGCGTTAGCGTTAGCGTTAGCTTCCAACTTCGTCGAAGTTTAAAGTCTCACAGTCCTGACTTCCCGGGTTTCGGCACCAAAATGTAATGAAGTGGAGCTTCTAATGAGACCAAGACACGTCTGGTATGAACGGAAATCACTTTAATGGAACTGCAGCTTTACAAACTGTTCAAGTGATTTGGAACGCGCTCTAGCACCCGACATGTATATTTTCCAACACGTAACATCAAACATAGTTAGCGTCAACACGCACGTAACTCCTACTTTCTGCCTTCAAAATAAAAGCACTTCCTGTTTCCACAATAAAACTAAATCATCCAATAAAACAAGTTACAACAGGGAGGGACTAAGACGCAAGGAAAAGACGCAAGTGAGGGAAACGGGGATGCAATTTAGAGACTTGGGATGCACCCTTTGTCGTTCAGTTATCACACTTGTTCTTTTAAAATGATATTTTTAACACATCACATTTCAACATAAACAGACAATGAAATCAACACATCTTTCAACTTGTCACACATAGATAGTGCTCACTTTAGATGGGGTTACACAAAATGCTCAATTAACGACTAGTAACTAACTTACCTGAATTTATCATGAGTTGCAGTTTTTTTACACGTTTATGAAGCACATGTTAACATAGTCCCTAACCAGTAGTGCATATCTAAATCATATGTATCAATAAACGCATGAATAAATGATATTTAAATTAAAAAAATATATAATTTACTAACACTTTATAAATTATCTCATTTATCATCTATAAATCCTTAATAATTGGTTTGTAATATATATTACTTACCGTAAAAGTCAAGTTACAAGCCACTCCTACCTCCAGTCAGTGTCCCCGCTGTAGCAAGCTAGGAGCAGCGCTAGCTAGCGCTGCTCCTAGCTCCCCGCTGCTGCTGTTAGCTCCCTGCTGCTGCTGCTACTGGCCGCGTCCCCTCTGCCCAAGTCGGGTATCGAGCCGGGCCTGGTCCCGCTACCTTCGGTGTTTGTTGGAGCGCTAGCGGAAGTTAGTGGAGAGCTAGCAGAAGTTAGCGGGGAAGTAGCAAAGCGCTAGCAGGAGCCCCAGCTGGCTACAGCGGGGAGCTAACGAGGACACTGACCGAAGGTAGTAGCGGCTCGTAACCCGACTTTTACGGTAATTTACAAATGGGGAATCCATCCATTTATAAAGTATGAAAACGCAATCAAGAAAGACACAATAATCAAGCTTATTAATCAATAATAAAACAAGTATAACTGTTTTTATGAATTGTATACTAATGAGTTGGAACAATGCCTTATAAATGATGAATTAAGTGTTTACTCATACTTAACTAATGCTAAATAGCATATAGTTATTATAAAGTGTTACCAATTATTGCTAAAAAAAAAAAAGTAGGATAGTAACACATATTGAGAAAAAATAAACCTATTAGGGGCCGTTCACACCGGACGCGACTTTTAAAAGCGCAGCCGCTTCAAAAACGCCTTGGCAAAAACGCGCCAGGGAAAAAAAATAAAAACAGCCCGCTGCGCCTGTGGAGCGGGCCTGCGTGCGCACCCGGGCGATAAAACTTCAAAATGGATTCAAGCAGACGTCGCGCTCTTGCCCTTGCTGTGTTGTGGGATGAGGAGGAGGAAAAAGCCCCAAAAAAGCGGAGATTTTGGGTTCACGATATAAAAAAAAAAAAGGAAAAAGTACGGCGAATACCACCATCTATTCCAAGAATTGTGTCTCGATGACGAGCGCCGTATGCTATTGCAGTAGTTTTTCGATCTTGAATTATAAAGTTCTTCGTAGTTGAAGACCGCTAATATGAATCCTTCGTCGGCGTTGCCATTTTCTTTTGAAATTCCCGCTGTTCATACCACACGGAAACAGGAAAGAAGTGGTAAAGTAATAAAGCCCGCCTCTTGCTTGATCCGATTGGCTGCCTTGGCCGAGTGTGACATTGATGAGCTGTGCGACTCCGCGCAAGGCGTTTAAAAGTTGAGAATATTTCAACTTTTAAGCGCGCCGAAAAAACGCTCGAAAAACGCGTCGCACGGCATTTAAAAAGCGCGCATGAAAGGCGCGCCGTACCATAGGAAAACAATGGTTTTGCTAGCGACGCGTTTTTGAGAGTCGCGTCCGGTGTGAACGGCCCCTTAGGCAGGTGTGGCCTGTATACTCTTTAATTTACAGACACAACAGTTCCCACCATGAGCGATAGAGGGTTTATTTTCCTTTTAAGAGGAAGAAACTTTGAGCAAAACAAGGGAGAGAGAGAGAGAGAGTTAGAGATCCACAGAGAATAGAAGGATGGATATGGACCTTCATCACAAGGCATGTTGCCAGAAGTATAATTAAGAGCTGAATTAGAAGACGAATCGGGAGAATATGCTGCCAAACTATTTGAGAAAGGTAAGCGTAAAAGAAAGTCCTAGAAATGTATATAGTTGACTAAAGAGTTACACATACTGTGTTTTGTTTATTCTATTTAATATATATATATATATATATATATATATATATATATATATATATATATATATATATATATATATATATTATATAATTGTATTAATTACTTTAAACTGTTTGACAAATAATGAATTATCTTCAAAAAATAAAATAGTAAATAATTGCTATTGTTTAAATGTTTGAGATGATGTTTCATTGTTTTTTCTAAAGTGCCCACATATTTCCTTTTCAGTGTATTTAGGAAGTTTCTTCTCCATCATGTCAGAGGGAAATCATAGCACCGTGACTGAATTTATCCTTACTGGATTCCCTGGACTTCACCCAGAATACCAAGGCCTTGTTTCAGCAGTATTGTTCTTAGTTTATGTCTTAACTTTAACAGGCAATGTTACAATTGTTCTCTTATTTGCAACCAACCGCAGTCTCCATAAGCCAATGTATTATATCATTCTAAATCTGAGTACATGCGACATTCTTTTTAGCACAACCACTTTACCAAAGATTATCAGTAAGTATTGGTTTCAATCAGAGACCATTTCCTTCACTGCTTGCTTTGTCCAAATGTACTTTGTTCACTATCTTGGCACAGTGAATTCCTTAATTCTCCTCCTGATGGCTTTCGATAGGTATGTTGCGATCTGCCATCCTCTCAGATATCCCATTGTTCTTAAAAACTCCACTATCCAAATTCTCAGTATTACAGCATGGGTTATGTCTCAGCCAAGCAATTTAATGATAACTATTAGGGCATACCCTCTTCCATACTGTGCCTCAAACATTATCAACCACTGCTACTGTGATCATATTGGTATAACTACCCTGGCATGCACTGACAGAGCCCCTTATGGTTTTCCTGCTTTTGTGTTTGCAATGTTTGCCTTACTGGGACCTCTGGCATTTATAATGTTTTCATATTGCTCTATAATTATAGCAGTAATTACGATTGCAAATTTACAAGGTCGCATTAAAACTCTGTCCACTTGCAGTACTCAGCTGATTATAATTGCACTCTATTATTTACCCAGATGTTTTGTGTATTTAGCTAGCAATGTTGGTATTAAATTTAGTGCAGATATGCGAATAGTAATAATCATGCTGTATAGCCTTTTCCCCCCCATGATTAATCCACTTATATATTGTTTAAGAGCTAAAGACATGAGAGACTGCTTGTGGAAGCAATTCAACAGACGCATCATTCCACAAAAAGCACACGTTTCATCTGTTAGCAATTGATAAACCTCTGCATTTATCAATGTTTTTACATTCTGCATATTGAGCCTTCTCTATTTGGGAGGACTGGAAAGTTTAATAAAAAAACACTGAATGGAGACAACTTGAAAGCCATCATGTCATTTGAAAAACATTTCAAAATGAGTTTGCTAAAAGTCTTCTCGCCTTTAATCCTATTTTTGTGTCAGAGAAGGTCTAAAGTGATTGTACGGAATGACTTTAAAGGGGTATTTGTTTAGCATCCCCTAAAATAGTTAAATTCTGACCTACATTTTATCTTGGATCTGTTGATCTCTCACATATTTCTTGTTCATGTACTTGTTGCCAGGTCAACAAACTACAACAGCTGCCGGGGACTACTTCCTCTTAACAAAAACATTGAAATTGCCTTTTTTTTTCACAAGAAATGTACACTATACCACTGGTCAAATACATACTTCTTATCAAGTGTCTGTTCTACTATTCTGTGGACGTCATTGTCTTTTTCATATTCAGTTTAGATTTTAGAGAAGTTATGGATGTGCTAAAGTTATTTTTCACCGCAAGCACTTGGACTGTAGATGTTTGAACAAAATATGATCACAATAATAACACATTACTGTTACATTGGAAGCAACATATATACAATTTTGTGTAATATGTGTGTTTGAATAATTTGTTATATTTTGCTCACGTAATGTGTTAACAAATTGATAATGAAATTCGTTGCCAACACTTTTGATAATCGATTTTTATCGATTTTATCGATTCGTTGTTGCAGCCCTAGTCTCAACAGGTTAGCAAGAATCGTGAACTCACTTCTGAATTTGATGGTAAGCTACCATAAAGAAATCAAAATTGGTATTACATAAGACCTTTAATACGATTTGGCCGTAGCATTTTGGACCACATGTAAGGAAAGCCTGCTAAAGTAGGTGAAAAGGGAATTACAAATGTCAAGACAGGATCGAAAGAACGTGCAAATAATCATCTCCATCACACCTAGGGGTCCTAAATCACAGAGCGTTGGTTTTTCAAAAGAGTAAAGAGAAGCAATACTTTTGATCAAGAAGTTTCGGTAAGACTTTATAATAACTACATGCTATTTAGCATTAGTTAAGTATGAGTAAACACTTAATTAATCATTCATAAAGCATTGTTCCAACATTAACACTCATTAGTAAGCAATTCATAAACACAGTTATACATGTTTTATTCTTGATTATAATACGGGTAGATCAAATCAAGCATTCTGATTGGTTGAGAGTGAGTCACGGGGTGTACTTTATTCAGCCATAAAGTACTGTACAGCCTGTTTACATTTAGAGCGTTCCATATCAGTGCGCACTTAAAATAACAGGTAGATTTAAATTGCGCGTCCGTTAGTTGTCATTTCAAGCTTGACAGTTACCAAACATGTTTCGTGTAAACTTTGATATTGTCACGTCCGCAGTAACGACTCGCAGACGTTGGTTTCCTTAACTTGCAGGTTTATTGCTTGAGTGTTCACAGTATTGCAACGGGGCTTTTCGCTAACAGTAGCTCAAACGGAACAGCTAACAAGCTCACTTAGCATCCCCCACACTAGCATAACGAACGACAACACACACGTTACAATAATGTACTGTTCAAGGGTTTGCCGGCCCTCCGCTGCGCGTCGGGCCTAACAACTCCCTTGAACAGTACATTATTGCACGACACAGTACTGCCTCTCGTACCTTATTGCTTAATTAATAAGCTTGACTATTATGCGTTTCGTGATGGGGTTTTCATACTTTATAAATGATGGATTCACCATTTGTAAATTAAGTCATATACATTACAAACCAATTATTAAGGAATTATAGAGGATTAATTAGATAATTTATAAAGTGTTAGTAAATTATAAAAATATTTTTTAAATGTGATTTATTCATGACTATTTAGATATGCACTAATGGTTAGGGACTATGTTAACATGTGCTTTATGAATGGGGTTTAATACTGTAATTCATGATTAATTCAGGTATTGCTAGTCGTTAGTTAAGTATTTTGTGTGAACCCATCTAAAGTGAGGACTATCTATGCCTTACAGAGCATTTATAAATGACATTGAAAGGCCAGCAGTGCATCAAAGCTAACACAAGTCTCAGTTATCTTCTCAACAGAAAAGGAAAATAGACACAAGGCAAAGTGATAAAGAACATTAATATTTATTGCAAGATGCAAACAATGTACTCATAGTGGGACACATGTTTAGCCTATGGGAAGCAATGCCCGAAACTGGCACGAGTGGTGAGTATGTTTCTCAGTTTTCTTGCACATATTATTGATTATGAGTATCTAGCTAGCTAGCCAGCTGTGACTAGCCAGCTAGAAAGCTAGTCATTAACTAGAGGTCCTGAGACAGCCACGCGCCACCTCAGTTGAAAGTAGACCAATCCAGGTGATAGCTAGATACTCATAATCACTGTATTTGTACGTGCCAGCAAACTAAGAAATATACTCACCATAGTCTAAACCGCTGAAAGGGACCCCGATGGTGACACGTCATCAACGTGGGGCATACGTTTACGCTATGGGACCCGAGCCGTTTCTGGCCCTGTGATGTGAGGCGATGCCCGTCAGTGGCACGAGTGGTGAGTGTTTCTTTGTTTGCTGGCACGTACAAATGATTGATTATGAGTATCTAGCTATCACCTGGATTGGTCTACTTACAATTGAGGTGACGGGGTGGCGCGTGCCTGTCTCAGGTCCTCTAGATCAAGGGTGTCAAACTCATTTTAGTTAAGAGGCCACATACTGCCCATTTTGATCTCAAGTGGGCCGGACCAGTAAAATAACGCATACATAATGACAATATTTCTCTATGTTTAAATCATTGGTGAAGCTTTTTGAATGATAAACCCTATTTTAAGGTCTTTCTACAATAAACTAGAAACATAAAGGCCAAAAATTCAGACATCAGCCCACTGTTTACCTGCCTGGGCTCTCCTCTGCAGATTCCCTCGCAGTTGGGCAATATCTTTAGTAATGTCAGTGCCCCAATCAATTGCGAGTGTGGCGCTACCTGGGGGAGGGAAGGCTGGCAAAAATCTTTCATAATATCCGTAGTCCCACAACAGCGTCTGAATCACGGCCGCTACCAGCGCTACTTCAGGCGCAGCAGGAGCAGTTTGATTCAGCAACGGCAGGACGGCGGTGATGACGGGCGGAGCTTCTCATCGCTGATTGGTTTACGCACCTCAGCGTCACGCAATTTCTTTGCCAAAGTTTGAAAATTTTAATTAGCGAGAATTCTTGCCGCGTCAAACACGTCATTCGCACCGCCCGGCGGAAAATTTGCTTTTTCGCAACCATTCGCGTCTGTGCATTGACTTTGCATGTAATCTCATACTCGCTCGTCAAATTCGCAACGCTTTTGGTGTGAACGCAGCATTAGGAAAGTCTCTCTAACTGGACCTCGCTGAATTTTTATTGAAAACCCCTAGTGTAAAAAAATCCACTCAGATGAATCACGTGCTTTGTGCTGAGAGAGCACCATTAAACACTGGGGATATTAATACACAGTGGGGGTTTGTTCAAGTGCAATTGTTTACTCCTGTGGGATTTATACTCCATTAGTATTATTAAATTAATGGTTTTTTTTCACCATACAACCGTGATATGAGATGAGGGTTCCTTGCTTTGCATAGCATGCACTGTATTTCTGCCCTGAACAATTTCATGTTAATTATGGGTGGACAGTAGGATATTAACACCTACTGAGAAAAAATAAACTTATGAGAGAAAAGTTTCCCTTATCATTAATGTAAATGTTTATTTTGTAACTAATGAGTGTTATTGTGTTTGATGAAGTTATCGCATGACACCTTTTATATAGAGCAGGTGGAGACCGTACTCTTAAATTTATAGATCAAACAGTTCCCACCATGAGCGACATTTGGTTTCTTTTCCTTTAACAGGAAGAAACCTCGAGCAAAACAAGGGAGAAAGAGAGTTAGAGATCCACAGAGAATAAAAAAGGAGGGATATGGACCTTCATCACAAGGCATGTTGCCCGAAGTATATTTAAGAGCTGAATTAGCAGACGAATCGGCAGAATATGCTGCCAAACTATTTGAGAAAGGTAAGCGTAAAAGAAAGTCCTAGAAATTGATCTAGTTGGCTAAAGTGGTATACATACTGTGTTTTGTTTATTTTATATATATATATATATATATATATATATATATTATCATTTTATTTATTACTTTAAACTGCTTGACAAATAATGACTTATCTTCAAAAATTAAAATAATAAATATTTGCTATTGCTATTGTTTACATGTTTGAGATGATGTTTCATTGTTTTTTCTAAAGTGCCCACATATTTCCTTTTCAGTGTATTTAGGAAGTTTCTTCTCCATCATGGCAGAGGGAAATCATAGCACCGTGACTGAATTTATCCTTACTGGATTCCCTGGACTTCATCCAGAGTACCAAGGCCTTGTCTCAGCAGTATTGTTCTTAGTTTATGTCTTAACTTTAACAGGCAATGTTACAATTTTTTTCTTATTTGCAACCAACCGCAGTCTCCATAAGCCGATGTATTATATCATTCTAAATCTGAGTACATGCGACATTCTTTTTAGTACAACCACTTTACCAAAGATTATCAGTAAGTATTGGTTTCAATCAGGGACCATTTCCTTCACTGCTTGCTTTGTCCAAATGTACTTTGTTCACTATCTTGGCACAGTGAATTCCTTAATTCTCCTCCTGATGGCTTTCGATAGGTATGTTGCGATCTGCCATCCTCTCAGATATCCCATTGTTCTTAAAAACTCCACTATCCAAATTCTCAGTATTACAGCATGGGTTATGTCTCAGCCAAGCAATTTAATGATAACTATTAGGGCATACCCTCTTCCATACTGTGCCTCAAACATTATCAACCACTGCTACTGTGATCATATTGGTATAACTATCCTGGCATGCACTGACAGAGCCCCTTATGGTTTTCCTGCTTTTGTGCTTGCAATGTTTGTCTTACTGGGACCTCTGGCATTTATAATGTTCTCATATTGCTCTATAATTATAGCAGTACTTAAGATTGCAAATGTACAAGGTCGCATTAAAACTCTGTCCACTTGCAGTACTCAGCTGATTATAATCGCGCTCTATTATTTACCCAGATGTTTTGTGTATTTAGCTCGCCATGTTGGCATTACATTTAGTGCAGATATGCGAATAGTAATAATCATGCTGTATAGCCTTTTCCCCCCCATGATTAATCCACTTATATATTGTTTAAGAGCTAAAGACATGAGAGACTGCTTGTGGAAGCAATTCAACACAAGCATCATTCCACAAAAAGCACAAGTTTCATCTGTTAGCAACTGATAAACCTCTGCATGTATCAATGTTTTTACATTCTGCATATTGAGCCTTCTCTATTTGGGAGGACTGGAAAGTTTAATAAAAAAACCCTGAATGGAGACAACTTGAAAGCCATCATGTCATTTTAAAAACATTTAAAAATGAGTTTGCTAAAAGTCTTCTTGCCTTTAATCCTATTTTTGTGTCAGAGAAGGTCTAAAGTGATTGTACGGAATGACTTTAAAGGGGTATTTGTTTAGCATCCCCTAAAATAGTTAAATTCTGACCTACATGTTATCTTGGATCTGTTGATCTCTCACATATTTCTTGTTCATGTACTTGTTGCCAGGTCAACAAACTACAACAGCTGCCGGGGACTACTTCCTCTTAACAAAAACATTGAAATTGCCTTTTGACCTCCAGAACAGCATTTTTTTTCACAAGAAATGTACACTATACCACTGGTCAAATATATACTTCTTATCAAGTGTCTGTTCTACTATTCTGTGGAGGTCATTGTCTTTTTCATATTCAGTTTAGATTTTAGAGAAGTTATGGATGTGCTGAAATTATTTTTCACCGCAAGTACTTGGACTGCAGATGTTTGAACAAAATATTATCACAATAATAACACATTACTGTTACATTGGAAGCAACATATATACAATTTTGTGTAATTTGTGTGTTTCAATAATTTGTTATATTTTGCTAACGTAATGTGTTTGTTTGGCCTAAACAACCATTAGTATAATTTATTTGTCATGGTCCCGTGTGTGTCTGCCTGGGCGTGGCCTTTCCTTCCCCCTCCTGCTGCCAATCTACCCACACACATGTAACCCATTCACTAATCAAGCTCCCACCGTATATCTGCCTCAGTGCTCCTTCAACACCTCGCCAGATCGTTTGTTCTTGTCCCCTTGAACGACTGCCCTTGAACGACGGCCTCTAGGACTTTTGCTTATTTCTTGTCTGCTAAACTTGTGCTTTTCCCAGCTGCTCCCTCGGAACTCTACTGGAGAACTGCCTCGCCCTCCAACCAGCCTCCAGCCCGCAGAGGACGCCAGTCCAGACCCCACACCTCTCTCTGGCTAATAAAGCTTATTGTGTTTCACTCCTGCTCTGTGTCTCTGCTTTTGGGTCCAGCCCGCACTATCATGACATTATTATCATCAACTAAAGTATTCATTCATTATTTCAAAATGAAAAAATATCTTGAAATATATCAAAACATAAACTATGACACAAAGTGATCAACATTGTCCACCTTTATGGCCAGACTGGGATAATGATTAATGCTGTGAATCTAAAATCACCATCGGCCAATCTCAACACTCACAAGACCCATGTATACTTTAACTGTTTTGTTTAATACATTTTTACCGTTTATTCCAAAAACATATTTTTATATTTAACTTTTTTTTTCTTCTTTACAAGGAAACCAAGGTACTTCTTTTTTTTCTTTTACAAAAAACTGTGTTGCCAGTAAGTTACTGCAAAAATGCAATAAAAAATAAATCAGTGATATATAGTATGTTGCTTATATTGATGCATAGAAATATGAAGATTGTATGAAACTCATCACCACTAGCATGTCAGCTCTGCTTTACACAGATGGGCACTCTCAACCAAGACAGTTTAGTTCAACATGTCTCAAAGCAGAGTATGGAGCGCAATTCAACCCTTGTGTGGCGGGACAAGGGTGTGGTTTGAATTTTACAACGACAGTAACCAATCGTATTAGTAGGAGCACAACAACGCCACCTTAGAAATTTTACCTAAAGAGTAAGTTTTCCCCAAAGCATCAGGAACTCAAAAGGGGAATGCAGATTCATTATACTGATGAGCAGGAGACGTGGTTCCAGTACAAACAATCAATCTTTATTTTTACACTCAATAATACAAACAATGGGTCAATACAAGATCATATTACACACCAACTACTAATAATAAAAGAGCCGTAAACTAATATTTACAAAGAGATGTGCAGGGCTGCTGCTTACCAGTGGAGAGGTGGACCAGTCAAGAGAAGGATCCCAAAAAGAGGAGGCACCCGTGGGCACAAGGTAACTCACACATGCACACGTGAGGTTTCCGAATCAGGGGTGCACCAAACCACACAGCACACAAAAGGGAAGCACCCACACCAGAAGACACCAACCCCCACCACCTTAGGCCCAGCAGCTCCTACAAAGACAGCGAACACAATTAACCAGGTCCCACGGCGCAGAAAGAAAAATAGGAAAACAAACAAAATCAAACAACCAAAAGAACTCAGGTTAGCTGACCAGGCGAGGGGACGATCAGCTACCCAAGTACTATAACCAAAAATGCCATGGTGGACCTAAACAGCCCCTGTCAAAAAACACGCTCAATAAAATGGCTCAAGCTAAAAAGGGGTTCTCTTTATTAAAACAATGGTGTGACGCCACTTTCTGGCAAACGTCCGCGCCAACCCGCCAAAAGTCCCCTGTGATTACAGGATGAACATAAAATTTATAGAGTAATAATACTTAACACTAAAGGACGTAATACTTACTGATCAGGCAATGTTTGTCCGCTCCAGAAAGAGGGAGGAGAGCATGTAGCGCTGCTAGGGGCAGCTATGTAAACAAAACGCGGTTACGAACCTGACACCATAATATAATGAAATAAATCAGGAATAATCGAGACCTACCGACACTGATGCGCAGGTGATTCACCTGTGCAGGATGAGGGTGAGCCCCATAGATCGTCTGCAAAATCAGAGAAAGCCAATATAATACTATAAGAGCATGACTGACAAACAACACGGCAGCACTCACCGCACTCACCGCATGTATATGATGCCGCCCACCGTGATTGGCTAGTGATGGCCTTGTAAGCAAGGTAGAACCAATTTCGGCTCTAGGCTTTTTTTTCTTTTCCCCTATGTTTGAGTCGTCGTAGGAACCCCAAATTAATTCCAATACTTGTGTTTATTGTATGTATTTGTTCAGCAAAGTCTTGGGAAAAAAATGTATATCTGCAAAAAAATCACTTTTAAAAGATATTTTATGAACATCCAGCACGATATGCGCAAGATTTCTCAAAAATGCTTCCTTGAGCGGTCACCGAGTTTTTCAAACTGTATTATGGTGCCCTAACAACAGCCCACATACTAATAAGACACTTTTTTGGAAAGATTAGGACCTAAAGAATCGGAATATGCACCACAATTCATACTAGAACACAGCATTTGGGTGTTAAAAGGAGTTTCAATCAAAAAACTGTCGTTCAGTTCAAAAATTTAGTTTACGTAAATACTTCAACTTAACGGTTACTTGAATTATGTTTCACACCAGATGTCTCTTCTCACAAGGGTTGCGGTATTGTAGCAATTTAAATGAAGTTAAACAACGATGTGGTTCCGGAGATAATATGTTGTTGTTTTTTGTCTGATAATAGGCGCAGGGGGATTTTCGCATCCGGTTTTTAAAGGGTTAAGGGATGACACCAAGGCCCAGAGAGTGATCAAAGCTCCCTTATGTACATTTTTATCATCCAAGGTGTTGGATGAAATGTGACATTTGTAGCATTAAGTGACCCGTCTAAACAAACCATTTGAATTGTGATAACTTTGGTGATCACGACTTTTCTTCTTACCGTGGTAGTTTACTCGCTCGACAATAAAAGGGTGTTCACACCGAAGGCGGCGCCAATTTGCGTCAAAGGGGGCGTGGCTTATCTCCGTTGCTTGTCTCTGTGAAAGGAGCTTTCATTTCTGCTATCGATCATGGAATAAATAACGAGTTCTGCTTTATACTTGTTGTGGAAGTCCCAAAAATGTCGGAACATCAAACTCCCTCGTGTTTGGGTTCATAACACCATCCGTAGCCGCACACAGCTCGGTGAATTTCACCGACTCCTCCAGGAACTGCGTCTGCTTATCTCTGTAAAACGGATACCGTTTCCTTCATCCACCATGGAAATAACCACTAGTTCTGCTTTATACTTGTTGTGTAAATTCTACTTACGTCGGAACATCAAACTCCGTGGTGTCCATAATATTATCCGTAGTCCCACAACAGCGTCTCAATGACGGCCGCTACCAGCGCTGGTTCAGGCTGAGCAGCAGCAGGTTCATTCAGGGCGGAGCTTCTCAACGCTGATTGGCTGACGCAACTTTGCCTCACGCGATTTCTCCGCCGGAGTTGGGATAATTCAACTCACGCGAATTCGCCCCGCGTCCTTCGCACTGTTCGCCCCGCGTCAAACGCGCGTCTGTGCATTGACTTTGCATGTAATCTTGTCGCGCGTCAAATTCGAGACGCGTCCGGTGCGAACACAGCATTAGTTTATCACCACGTTAAGATTCGATTTTTTTCAGGAAAACTTATCGCATTCCAATATTCGTCCCTGTACTTTGTGCTAATAAGCAAATACTAACATACTAAAGACGGTGTGAATTGCTACAGCTCCATGTACTTTAATTGCTTCAAAACTAACATCTTGGAAACACCAACCCTAACAAATATCATGTTATGGAGGCAGAGTGGCGTGTTTGTTTTGAGATTATCATGAGACTCAGAAGCAGCAACACAAATGAGTTCCAAGAGGAAGCTAATTAGTGTGTGTGTGTGTGTGTGTGTGTGTGTGTGTGTGTGTGTGTGTGTGTGTGTGTGGTGTGTGTGTCTTGTACCTTAGTGAATTCTGATCTCAAAACAGTCTTATGCAATGTTGTTTTCCCCAGAATATTCCAAACACTGCTATCTTCTGTGATACACAGGACATCTTCTGTTGAACTATATGTTATTTACACATGAATTAACACCTGAGTTAAGTTTCATAGATTTGGGAGAGGTAAAATATGAATGCTGTGAAATGCCAGTAAAGAGTGTACTGTTGCCTGTAAGGCAGCAATATACTCATACCTCAAGTATGTAATTTGATTATCAGATAAAAAAATCAAAAAAGCATTAATTTCCAACCCTTTATTCAAAAACAGAACTGACAGTGCAAATTCACAGTGCAAAACATCTTCAGAAAGTGCACAAACAGGTTGCTCCTTGAACATCCCTGAGCTGTTAATTAAAAAAAAAAAAAAAAATGGACTAACACTAAAAACATACACATGTATGCTTTACATTTGCCAAATGCGAGCCCCTTTTACTATAATTGATCTCCTTGGAGCAGAGGCTGCATTTAGCATACCCTGATTTATCAATATGTATGAAACACTGGGACAGTGGGAAGCTGTGCTGCTCCGCTCACGTCTGTTTTCACCTCTTCATCTCAGCCCTGCATCAAGCTGCGCTGCATATAGAGCGTCCTCTTCCTTAAACTATTTCATTCTGGGTCTCTTACGACCACGACATCACGTTGTTGGCTAAGCCCAACTACGTGATTTGATTCATTCTACTTTGAGTAAAAAAAACAACCTGCAGCCAGATCCTCCGGTGTGCCGGTTTAACGTTAACAAGTGACTGGTGAACTGAACCATGTCGGCATGTTTTCCATGTTTCATCACGCTACGTTTTTTTACAAGCAAGACTGAACTGTAACAGAACATAAAGTAACTTTAACGACAAAACACAACCCAAACACGTTAGCTAACGTGATAGCAAGCTGACTAGCTTCCATTAAAAACAAGTTTGAGGGAAATGAAGCCGCTGTCGACATCTTAACGCTGATTGGCCAAGACTCACACGTCACATCAAAGATCTTCTCAGAAATCTCAGAAACGCTGGCCGGCCAGTTGCTCTGCTCTGCTCTTTTTTTTCTTTCTCCGCGACTTATTGACTGCCGTAATAATCGGGCGACACAACGAATCGATAATGAAATTCATTGCCAACACTTTTGATAATCGATTTTATCGATTCGTTGTTGCAGCCCTAGTCTCAACAGGTTAGCAAGAATCGTGAACTCACTTCTGAATTTGATGGTAAGCTACCGTAAAGAAATCAAAATTGGTATTACATAAGACCTTTAATACGATTTGGCCGTAGCATTTTGGACCACATGTAAGGAAAGCCTGCTAAAGTAGGTGAAAAGGGAATTGCAAATGTCAAGACAGGATCGAAAGAACGTGCAAATAATCATCTCCATCACAGCTAGGGGTCCTAAATCACAGAGCGTTGGTTTTACAAAAGAGTAAAGAGAAGCAATACTTTTGATCAAGAAGTTTCGGTAAGACTTTATAATAACTACATGCTATTTAGCAGTGGTGTATAGTAACGAAGTAGAAATACTTCGTTACTGTACTTAAGTAGTTTTTTGGGATATATGTACTCTACTTTACTATTTATATTTCTGTTTACTTTTACTTTTACTTCACTACATTTTGCAAAGAAAACTGATACTTTTACTCCGATACATTTCCCCTGAAACCTTCGTTACTCGCTACAAAATCAAATCTATCTCTAGAAAGAAAGAAAAAACACATCCGGGACTGTGGTGGAACACAGACTCCACGAAGCAGGTTTTGCGAATCACAATATTCTGCATTAGCCCTCTACATCCTCTAGTCCAGCGCTCCCAAACCTTTATGCATCACGGGCCGGTAACGTGAAGACCAAACTGTCACGGACCGGGTCCGACCTCGGAGAGACGGGAGACAACGACACCCAACGTGTGTTCGTTATGTCCAGTCTACTCCTAACTAAACCTTTAGTCCAGTCTACTGACTCTACTGCTAACTAAACCTTTAGTCCAGTCTACTGCTTAACTTATAACGCGCTGCACAAAGACAGGATGTGGAAATGGAAGCAGGTTTTCATGCTTTTTTGGCGATCTCAGGATACTTTGCCTTGGTTTTAATCCAGAACACCGGCAGAGTTGAAACAGATTTAAGTTTCATTTTTAGGGTAACGTGACATCTTGACATGTGTCAAGAGGTTCCGTCTGAGGTCACCACAGACGGATGTATCTGGTCATTTTTCACAATAAAACATTTTTCCGGACTTTTTTAATTTAACTTACATTTTTCATTCATTCTTTCTGTGCGGCCCAGTACCAAGGGGCCTGGTACCAAGGGACCCACGGACCGTTACCGGGCAGAATGAGCATACTTATAACCACACTGTTACAACTCCTTCATAGTGTCATATTGCTTTTTGGAGAATTACGATGATAAGTTCATAGTAGATGCAAAAGTATACTTAGGTACAATATATTATGTTGAACATAATATATATGGATGGATCACAGCCAACCCAGTTATTTTATCAACACAACTCCTGGTCCTTGGTCACGGTGGCCACAGCACTTAAAAGAATAAACTTCATAATTCTCAAAATTCTGACCCATTGCTTTTTTATTAAAAGCATGTACTTGTACTTTTACTTTCAATACTTAAGTACATTTTATATCAGAAAAATACTTTTGATACTTAAGTACAGAAAATATCAGATACTTTAAGACTTTTACTCAAGTAGTATTTTAATAGGTGACTTTTACTTTTACTGGAGTAATTTTCCAGTAAAGTATCTTTACTTTTACTCAAGTACGGCTTTTGGGTACTTTATACAACACTGCTATTTAGTATTAGTTAAGTATGAGTAAACACTTAATTAATCATTTATAAAGCATTGTTGTGCTTTTTTGCGACTGGGACATTTTTGTACAGTGTGGGCGATGCGGAGAACATCGGGAAAACAACTGTATGCCGTGCTGTCCGTAAAGTTTATTTGGTACTTTTATGGATGTGTTCATTACATTCCCTGGCCACAACCGAGTAAATGCAATCAAAGAGGGATTTTATGAAATTTCAGGTAATTGAGTTATTCAATATTTCACCATTTAATAAACATGCATTCCTATCATTCATTACGGAGCTTATCATTATGCAGAGTTTCCCAATGTCATTGGCGCAGTGGACTGCATGCAGATCCGCATCAAATCGACCTCTGGCCCAAACGAGGGAGATTTTGTCAATCGAAAAGGCTTTCACAGCTTTAATGTGCAGGTACTTATGACATCATTTTCCTCAAATTGCATTGCTATAAAAACAACCATATGTCTTTGACAATACGGGTCATGGACCTTGCAATTGCCTGCTATAGCCTATCCATGTACTGTACAATACCCATGACTTGACTGTTATTCATCTTAGATGATCTGTGACTCCACCTGCCTCATAACAAATGTTGAGGCCAAGTGGCCGGGCTCCGTCCACGACTCCAGAACAAAACAGTGCAAGGTATAGCAAATATCATGTCATTCAGAAATTCCTTATTTTATGTAGAGGTGATCCAACATTGTACATGTCATATACTATAGGTCACTACGATGGACTCCTAATTGGAGACAGGGGTTATGCCTGCGAGCCCAACCTCATGACCCCCTATGCAGAGCCAGCACCAGGCCCTCAAGCCCGTTTCAACGGGGCTCTTTCTTGAACGAGAGTCCGGATTGAAATGACCTTCGGCCAACTGAAGGCCAGATTCACATGTCTGCGGGGGCTGCGGGTGGCACCAGACAGGGCATGGGACATCACTGTGGCATGTGCAGCGCTCCACAATGTGGCTACAATCAGGAAGGAGAGGGTCCCCGTTATCATGGAGCATCCTGAGGATGACCCAGAGCCAGTCCACTTGGATGAGCAGACCGGACCGGCTGCAAGGGACAGAATTGCCCACCATCATTTTAGTTAGGTGTTCAGACGACTTTGGGTAATGTTGGACTCATTTCATGTTTTTCTCTTTCTCGTTTCATTTATATGGTTGATGGGTCATGGTTTGCCACCCTCTTTGCTTTCTGATTCTGAATAAAGGAACATGTTCAAGAATAATTTAAGAGATTCATGTTGTTGAAAAAAGCCTTTATTTGTCATCCTGTGAATGAAGAAATAAGAATTTCAGTTCAATTACAATTCATGCTAAAGCTCACAAATACTTTAGGCAAAGATTTGCTTTGCATGGTTACACTTACATCCAGTGGCGGTTCTACATGTAATTACGCCCCGGGCGAGACCCCCTCCGTTTTTAATTTTTTTTTAAAAACCCTTCCCCCGCCGGGAACATTTTTTTATTTTTTTATTATAAACTTAAATTCCTCAATTGCACAAATCATTCAATAGAACATTTGAATAACACACTTAAGAGAATCAATGCACACAATTCTGCACAACACAGTATAGCCCACTGATTGCATTAGAGTATTGCTCTATAGCCTACAGTGGATATCCCCGTTCCCCCCCTTGTCCGTTCCATTTGGGAGACCCAGAGGTGAACTATTCCCCCGCGCCCCCTCCCCTTCCCCTTCTCACACATGATCTGTAGACGGTAGTGATGGGAATTCCGGCTCTTTTTAGGGAACCGGCTCTTTTGGCTCGGCTCACTAAAAAGAGCCGGTTCTCTAAAAAGAGCCGGCTCTTTTTAGAGAACCGGCTCTTTTTAGAGAACCGGCTCTTTTTAGGGAACCAGCTCTTTTTAGGGAACCGGCTCTTTTGGCTCGGCTCACTAAAAAGAGCCGGCTCTTTCGGCTCCCAAATGGCTCTTCAGATTTTTTGGTGCTTAAATTAATTTATTACCAACAATAATGTAAAATTATGCGCAATATGAATTACTAATGTAAAAAAAAACATGCACTATATCAAATGTTTATACACTACAGAGTGATAAAAAAAATTAGAAAGTGCAAAAACAAACGTTTAACTATTTACAAATGAACTTAACTAACTTTTAACTATTTTAAACTTATAGCTTTTTAATACTTAACACATTTAAAGTAAAACAACATACAGAAGCTTACAGAATCAAACAACAAAATATAAATTAAAATGTGTAAAACAAAAAGAAAAAAATCAGCATCCAGAGTTTTGTCCTTCAGTGAAGGTTTACATTGAGAAAGACCAAGTGCCTCAGCTTTGAGGGCTGATCCTGTTTCTTCTCCGTAATGATCTGCCCTGTTGGAGAACATTCTCTCTGAGGGGACTGAAGCTGCTACAATGCACAGTCTCGTGACGTCACATGAACTGTGTAACTCCCGCCCCTCTGCTCATCGCAGGCACAGAGACGACGCCACACATATTGACCAATCAAATGCGGCTTGAGAGAGCGAGCGAGAGAGAGAGAAAAAAAAAAAGCCGGCTCCCGTCGTTCACGTCAAAGAGCTCTCAGAGCCGTTTCGTTCGACCGACACATCACTAGTAGACGGAACCTTCTTAGCGAGCAGGGGCGCCTGCAGCTGCAGGGGGCGCCAATTTGCCAATTCCCCACACAGTGATATGATAGATAATGGAAAACCGCTTCGCGGCCCAGATGATATATATATATATTTTTTTTAAGTGGTCGTGCCGCCCCCCACGTGTCATGAAAAAGTGCCGCCCCGGGCAGCTGCCCGGGTCGCCCGTGCCCAAAACCGCCCCTGCTTACATCCAGCTTCCGATCCAGTAATTGAATCTCTCCTTCTTCAGCTTCTTCTTCTCAAGTACCGCTTGTACAGCGTGCGTACATCTTCCCGGTTAGCCTGAGAAAAAAAGACAAGAAGACGATTCATTACTTTGTTCAGTGTGGTGGTCAGATGCCAACTAACTCAGACCGGCGGATCAGAAGGTCCAGCAGGATTTTCCTCAAGGAATGCATTGATGTAGTACCACTCACAAGGAGTGAGTTGGATAGGAGTATTAGTTTCCACAACTTGCTTACCACATCGCCGGACAATGCCGACAGAGTCTCCTCCTCATCTGCTGGGGCATCACTTGATCCCACGTCCTCTTGACGGCGGGGTTGCAACTACATGGGGGTTGAAAGCACTCATTATTATATGACAGTGTTGTTAGTACACCATACATATCATTATTGTAGAAAAGGATTAAGGTGGACTCATGAAATGAATAGAGAGAATCACACACAATTTATTTCACTGCTTCAATTGATTGTGTTTCTGATTATGAATGATAAGATAAGTATCGCAGTGGGGAAATTGCAGGATTACAGCAACAAGAGATAGTAGTTAATTAAAAAACAGTCATACATACATATACACTCACCTAAAGGATTATTAGGAACACCTGTTCAATTTCTCATTAATGCAATTATCTAATCAACCAATCACATGGCAGTTGCTTCAATGCATTTAGGGGTGTGGTCCTGGTCAAGACAATCTCCTGAACCCCACACTGAATGTCAGAATGGGAAAGAAAGGTGATTTAAGCAATTTTGAGCGTGGCATGGTTGTTGGTGCCAGACGGGCCGGTCTGAGTATTTCACAATCTGCTCAGTTACTGGGATTTTCACGCACAACCATTTCTAGGGTTTACAAAGAATGGTGTGAAAAGGGAAAAACATCCAGTATGCGGCAGTCCTGTGGGCGAAAATGCCTTGTTGATGCTAGAGGTCAGAGGAGAACGGGCCGACTGATTCAAGCTGATAGAAGAGCAACTTTGACTGAAATAACCACTCGTTACAACCGAGGTATGCAGCAAAGAATTTGTGAAGCCACAACACGCACAACCTTGAGGTGGATGGGCTACAACAGCAGAAGACCCCACCGGGTACCACTCATCTCCACTACAAATAGGAAAAAGAGGCTACAATTTGCAAGAGCTCACCAAAATTGGACAGTTGAAGACTGGAAAAATGTTGCCTGGTCTGATGAGTCTCGATTTCTGTTGAGACATTCAGATGGTAGAGTCAGAATTTGGCGTAAATAGAATGAGAACATGGATCCATCATGCCTTGTTACCACTGTGCAGGCTGGTGGTGGTGGTGTAATGGTGTGGGGGATGTTTTCTTGTTACACTTTAGGCCCCTTAGTGCCAATTGGGCATCGTTTAAATGCCACGGCCTACCTGAGCATTGTTTCTGACCATGTCCATCCCTTTATGGCCACCATGTACCCATCCTCTGATGGCTACTTCCAGCAGGATAATGCACCATGTCACAAAGCTCGAATCATTTCAAATTGGTTTCTTGAACATGACAATGAGTTGACTGTACTAAAATGGCCCCCACAGTCACCAGATCTCAACCCAATAGAGCATCTTTGGGATGTGGTGGAACGGGAGCTTCGTGCCCTGGATGTGCATCCCACAAATCTCCATCAACTGCAAGATGCTATCCTATCAATATGGGCCAACATTTCTAAAGAATGCTTCCAGCACCTTGTTGAATCAATGCCACGTAGAATTAAGGCAGTTCTGAAGGCGAAAGGGGGTCAAACACAGTATTAGTATGGTGTTCCTAATAATCCTTTAGGTGAGTGTATATCCTCATAAGTATCTATTAATTCGTATCGATTAGATACTCTTTGGGCTTGTTTTTATCTACTTAGTCAAAGAGTTGAGATAATTATTTTCGCTGGCAAGATCTCATTCGATGATTCATTCCATTAAAACTACTGCCAGCAGGCACATTTAAATAAATATAATCTGAATGATTGGGGTGATGAGGCACTTACAATTAGCCGTTACATTATCCCAACACTTACGCATTTAATTTGTTGGCGATGCCTTGCCACGCTTCCTGTCGAGCCCTCGCAGCAGTGGCGGTGTTCGACTTGGTAACGATGATCGTCTTAACTTCCTCGAATTCTCTCATTATCGTCTCCTGCTCCTCCGTGGAGAAGAAAGAGGCTCTTTCTTTTAGTTTTGTTGCCATTGTTGGCGTTTGAAGATCAGGGAATCTGTGATCTACGCTCCTCCCTTTTGATGAGGAACGGGCACGCGCAATTATCCAGATGACTGACGTCTGGTTAGAATTAACGAGACCGCTTCAGCACGGATCTGCCGTGGAGAAACCGAGTTAGCCTGATGTCAATCATCTCGCTGATTTAAGCTGGATAATAGGACATTTACTCGACTTTGTTGAACCACGTATGAAGAATACCCCCCAGGTGATGTGAGGCGATGCCCGTCAGTGGCACGAGTGGTGAGTGTTTCTTAGTTTGCTGGCAATTGAGGTGACGGGGTGGCGCGCCTGTCTAAGGTCATCTAGATCAGGGTTTCTTAACCTTTTTGACCTCGGGGCCCAACTTTTCAAGTACAAAGTGCCCGGGGGCCCATTCAAATATTAACATTGTATTGGTTTATTAACTAATTGATCTCCCTCTCCGTAAAAACAGTCGCCGTTTCCGCCATCCACCAATGAAATAACCACGAGTTCTGCTTTATACTTGTTGTTTAAATTCCACATACGTCTGAACATCAAACTCCATTGTGTCTGGGTTCATAATATTATCCGTAGTCCCACAACAGCGTTTGAATGACGGCCGCTACCAGCGTTACTTCAGGCGGAGCATCACGGAGCATCACGCAAATTGGAAAATGTCAACTCGGGCGAATTCGCATCAAACGCGCATCAAAAGCGCTATTCGCGCCGCGTTAAACACGTCATTCGCACCGCCCGGCCGGAAAATTTGCTTTTTCGCAACCATTCGCGTCTGTGCATTGACTTTGCATGTAATCTCATACTCGCTCGTCAAATTCGCAACGCTTTTGGTGTGAACGCAGCATTAGGAAATTCTCTCTAACTGGACCTCGCTGAATTTTTATTGAATACCCCTAGTGTAAAAAAATCCACTCAGATGAATCACGTGCTTTGTGCTGAGAGAGCACCATTAAACACTGGGGATATTAATACACAGTGGGGGTTTGTTCAAGTGCAATTGTTTACTCCTGTGGGACTTATACTCCATTAGCATTATTAAATTAATGTTTTTTTTTTTTCAAACAACCATGATATGTGATATGAGATGAGGGTTCCTTGCTTTGCATAGCATGTACGGTATTTCTGCCCTGAACAATTTCATGTTAATTATGGGTGGAAAGTAGGATATTAACACCTACTGAGAAAACATAAACTTACGAGATAAAGTTTCCCTTATCATTAATGTAAATGTTTATTTTGTAACTGATGAGTGTTATTGTGTTTGATGAAGTTATCGCATGACACCTTTTATATAGAGCAGGTGGAGACCGTACTTAAATTTACATTTACATTTGGTTTCTTTTCCTTTAACAGGAAGAAACCTGGAGCAAAACAAGGGAGAAAGAGAGTTATAGATCCACAGAGAATAAAAAAGGAGGGATATGGACCTTCATCACAAGGCATGTTGCCCGAAGTATATTTAAGAGCTGAATTAGCAGACGAATCGGCAGAATATGCTGCCAAACTGTTTGAGAAAGGTAAGCGTAAAAGAAAGTCCTAGAAATTGATCTAGTTGGCTAAAGTAGTATACATTTGTTTATTCTATATGTTATATATATATATATATATATATATATATATATATATATATATATAATATTATATCATTGTATTTATTACTTTAAACTGCTTGACAAATAATGACTTATCTTCAAAAATTAAAATAAATAAATATTTGCTATTGCTACATTGCTATTGTTTAGATGTTTGAGATGATGTTTCATTGTTTTTTCTAAAGTGTAAATATTTCCTTTTCAGTGTATTTAGGAAGTTTCTTCTCCATCATGGCAGAGGGAAATCATAGCAGCGTGACTGAATTTATCCTTACTGGATTCCCTGGACTTCATCCAGAGTACCAAGGCCTTGTTTCAGCAGTATTGTTCTTAGTTTATGTCTTAACTTTAACAGGCAATGTTACCATTTTTTTCTTATTTGCAACCAACCGCAGTCTCCATAAGCCGATGTATTATATCATTCTAAATCTGAATACATGCGACATTCTTTTTAGCACAACCACTTTACCAAAGATTATCAGTAAGTATTGGTTTCAATCAGGGACCATTTCCTTCACTGCTTGCTTTGTCCAAATGTACTTTGTTCACTATCTTGGCACAGTGAATTCCTTAATTCTCCTCCTGATGGCTTTCGATAGGTATGTTGCGATCTGCCATCCTCTCAGATATCCAATTGTTCTCAAAAACTCCACTATCCAAATTCTCAGTATTACAGCATGGGTTATTGCCAAGGCATGCCCTTTGATGTTAGTTATTCGGGCATACCCTCTTCCATACTGTGCCTCAAACATTATCAACCACTGCTACTGTGATCATATTGGTATAACTATCCTGGCATGCACTGACAGAGCCCCGTATGGTTTTCCTGCTATAGTGTTTGCAATGTTTATCTTACTGGGACCTCTGGCATTTATAATGTTCTCATATTGCTCTATAATTATAGCAGTACTTAAGATTGCAAATGTACAAGGTCGCATTAAAACTCTGTCCACTTGCAGTACTCAGCTGATTATAATCGCGCTCTATTATTTACCCAGATGTTGTGTGTATTTAGCTAGCCATGTTGGCATTACATTTAGTGCAGATATGCGAATAGTAATAATCATGCTGTATAGCCTTTTCCCCCCCATGATTAATCCACTTTTATATTGTTTAAGAGCTAAAGACATGAGAGACTGCTTGTGGAAGCAATTCAACAGAAGCATCATTCCACAAAAAGCACACGTTTCATCTGTTAGCAATTGATAAACCTCTGCATGTATCATTGTTTTTACATTCTGCATATTGAGCCTTCTCTATGTTTAATAAAAAAAACACTCATTGGAGACAACTTGAAAGTGATTGTCCAGAATTACGTAATATTTCAAACAAGGGGTATTTCTTCAAGCATCCCATAAAATTGTTAAATTCTGACCTACATTTTATCTTGGATCTGTTGATCTCTCACATATTTCCTGTTCATGCAGTTGTTGCCAGGCCAAAAAACTAGAACAGCTGCCTGGAAGTGAAGAAAGAAGAAATTGTGGCGGTCAAATAAATTATCAAGTGTCTGTTCTACTATTCTGTGGAGGTCATTGTTTGTTTCATATTCAGTTCAGATTTGAGAGAAGTTTCAGATGTGCTCATTTTATTTTTCAGAGCAAGCACTAATGTAATGTGGCACGGTAGTGTTTCTTTATTTTAAAATATTGTACAAAAATATATGTATATATTAACCCTTGGTTGTGGTGTTCTGTGGGACCCGTTTTCATTATTTATCAAAATAAAAATGATATGATTAATTTTTTTTTTTAACTCAGATTCATTTTCTGTGAAGAACAGAAATCAGAACACATTTTTAATGACCACACCCTGTACACCCCCCTTACATATTTATATTACATACAGGATGTTTGGGTTCACTGGGGCTAATAAGAGTGTGGGCCTGCTTATAGAGTGTGTGTGAGTTTTGTTTTTATGCCCCTGTCCAGTGGCGGCCGGCCAATAGAGGGCCGCGGGGCCTGGCCCCACCCACCTTGAGCCAGAAAAAAAAAAAAAAACATTATTTATAATTTTAATTATAAAAAATTTATAAAAATATTAATAACTTATACTAATTGTCAATATTTATGTCTTTGAGCTATGGAATGTACCCAGTAATATTTGTAAAATAGGATATCTGCGCTAAATATCTGCTTTTCCTGCTCGTCCTCTCTGCTCTGAGCTGCTCATGCACTTCTCTGCTGGTCTCTAATGCTCGTGCACATGCCGGGGCCACGAAGCATTTGGCCCAAGAAAGTCTGGTCTAATACGCAGTTTAGCCAATCACTGATTAAAGATATAAATGATGGACATATCATTTAGCCAATCCGCGCCCTAAAAAGGACTTCTGCGGGGCCAGGCCCCGGGTGCGTTCACAGCTAGTCTCTCGTTCTCGTCTCGCGTGTTCTCGTTCTCTTCGTTTGTATTCTCGTCTGCACGTCTCTCTCAGCGCCATTTTAACTTCATGACAATGGAGCCCTAAGACTCAAGCCTAACTAGATCAAATATCTCCTCCAAGACTTGGACTGCATGCTGCTGTCGGTTATAAGGGATTACATTCTGGAGGAAGTAAAGAACGCTGATTTGTATCGCCAAGTGGACGAGAAGAGTCAACTGATATTTCCAGCTGATGCTCATGCTAAGCTACATCGGCGCCCAACTTTTCAAGTACAAAGTGCCCCGGGGCCCATTCAAATATTAAAATTGTATTGGTTTATTAACTAATTGATCTCCCTCTCCGTAAAAACAGTCACCGTTTCTGCCATCCACCAATGAAATAACCACGAGTTCTGCTTTATACTTGTTGTTTAAATTCCACATACGTCGGAACATCAAACTCCATTGTGTCTGGGTTCATAATATTATCCGTAGTCCCACAACAGCGTTTGAATGACGGCCGCTACCAGCGTTACTTCAGGCGGAGCATCACGGAGCATCACGCAAATTGGAAAATGTCAACTCGGGCGAATTGGCATCAAACGCGCATCAAAAGCACTATTCTTGCCGCGTTAAACACATCATTCGCACCGCCCGGCCGGAAAATTTGCTTTTTCGCAACCATTCGCGTCTGTGCATTGACTTTGCATGTAATCTCATACTCGCTCGTCAAATTCGCAACGCTTTTGGTGTGAACGCAGCATTAGGAAATTCTCTCTAACTGGACCTCGCTGAATTTTTATTGAATACCCCTACTGTAAAACAATCCACTCAGATGAATCACGTGCTTTGTGCTGAGAGAGCACCATTAAACACTGGGGATATTAATACACAGTGGGGGTTTGTTCAAGTGCAATTGTTTAGTCCTGTGGGACTTATACTCCATTAGCATTATTAAATTAATGTTTTTTTGGGTGGAAAGTAGGATATTAACACCTACTGAGAAAAAATAAACTGATGAGAGTAAAGTTTCCCTTATCATTAATGTAAATGTTTATTTTGTAACTGATGAGTGTTATTGTGTTTGATGAAGTTATCGCATGACACCTTTTATATAGAGCAGGTGGAGACCGTACTTAAATTTACATTTACATTTGGTTTCTTTTCCTTTAACAGGAAGAAACCTGGAGCAAAACAAGGGAGAAAGAGAGTTAGAGATCCACAGAGAATAAAAAAGGAGGGACATGGACCTTCATCACAAGGCATGTTGCCTGAAGTATATTTAAGAGCTGAATTAGCAGACGAATCGGCAGAATATGCTGCCAAACTGTTTGAGAAAGGTAAGCGTAAAAGAAAGTCCTAGAAATTGATCTAGTTGGCTAAAGTGTTATACATACTGTGTTTTGTTTATTCTATATGTTATATATATATATATATATATATATATATATATATATATATATATATATATATATATATATATATATATATAATATTATATCATTGTATTTATTACTTTAAACTGTTTGACAAATAATGACTATTGAATGAATAATATTTGCTATTGCTACATTGCTATTGTTTAGATCAGTGATTCTCAACTGGTGGGTCGCGACCCACTACCCGTTTTCAGTGGGTCGCGTTTTCAGTTGCCTGAAGAAGAAAAAAAAGGAAAGAAAAAAAAAAAATCTCTTTTTTTTTTTTTTTTCATCCTGTGGTTTTATTTTGAAAGGACTTTTTTTATGCAGCGGAGTGTCGTTATTTTGCCGGCTCTGGTTTCAACTGGCTTTGCACTTGTCCCTCCATGTTTTCAGCAGCGTGGGCCAGGTTGGGTCAAACCATCCTGATATGAGGGAGACTCTGGGTTTTTAGGATAATTAAATTAAACAGCCTACTGAATATAACATTGACAACTGATGGCGCTGCCTGCATGACAGGAAAAAACTCAGGGGTTGGGAGGAGAATTGAGTGCTGCTTAATTTTCTGTAAAGCACAATGTTTTTCAGTATTTACTGATGAGGTCATCACAAGAGAAGTTAATATTGTATATATGAATACTTTTGAATTCCAAAAGTATTCATTTGAATTTATTTTGAGTTAGTGGAAAAGCTGCTCCTCAACACAGTGACGTGTTCCACAGTAAAGTGTTTGTCATAGATTCGGTGAGTGTGTGTTCTCAGTTAAAGTTAGGTCATTTCAGTCTTTTTGAAACTTCTTCTTAGTTGTTGGACTGTTTGTGTATGAAAGCTGTTGAGTCTGTTTAAAAATAGCTGAAGATTCTGAATTGTTATATATGTTGTAATACCTCGTGTCCTGAAGATGCAGTTTTAGTTTTTTAATTAAACTGCAGCTAATTGAGTGTAAAAGGGAATAGTTCCCTCTCTATCATCGCCACCAGCTGCTCGTTTTGGTTATTAAACTTGTTTTTGTGTTAGCATACATATTCTGTACTATCTCAGGTTCAAACTGCACCATCTTTTCATTCAATACATTGGAGAAGTTGAGAATGTTCCTCGATTTGGGTCACGGCTTGTCATTAAGGTGTGATAGTGGGTCCCGGAGCCAGACCAGTTGAGAACCACTGGTTTAGATGTTTGAGATGATGTTTCATTGTTTTTTCTAAAGTGTAAATATTTCCTTTTCAGTGTATTTAGGAAGTTTCTTCTCCATCATGGCAGAGGGAAATCATAGCAGCGTGACTGAATTTATCCTTACTGGATTCCCTGGACTTCATCCAGAGTACCAAGGCCTTGTCTCAGCAGTATTGTTCTTAGTTTATGTCTTAACTTTAACAGGCAATGTTACCATTTTTTTCTTATTTGCAACCAACCGCAGTCTCCGTAAGCCGATGTATTATATCATTCTAAATCTGAATACATGCGACATTCTTTTTAGCACAACCACTTTACCAAAGATTATCAGTAAGTATTGGTTTCAATCAGAGACCATTTCCTTCACTGCTTGCTTTGTCCAAATGTACTTTGTTCACTATCTTGGCACAGTGAATTCCTTAATTCTCCTCCTGATGGCTTTCGATAGGTATGTTGCGATCTGCCATCCTCTCAGATATCCCATTGTTCTTAAAAACTCCACTATCCAAATTCTCAGTATTACAGCATGGGTTATTGCCAAGGCATGCCCTTTGATGTTAGTTATTAGGGCATACCCGCTTCCATACTGTGCCTCAAACATTATCAACCACTGCTACTGTGATCATATTGGTATAACTATCCTGGCATGCACTGACAGAGCCCCGTATGCTTTTCCTGGTATAGTGTTTGCAATGTTTATCTTACTGGGACCTCTGGCATTTATAATGTTCTCATATTGCTCTATAATTATAGCAGTACTTAAGATTGCAAATGTACAAGGTCGCATTAAAACTCTGTCCACTTGCAGTACTCAGCTGATTATAATCGCGCTCTATTATTTACCCAGATGTTGTGTGTATTTAGCTCGCCATGTTGGCATTACATTTAGTGCAGATATGCGAATAGTAATAGTCATGCTGTATAGCCTTTTCCCCCCCATGATTAATCCACTTTTATATTGTTTAAGAGCTAAAGACATGAGAGACTGCTTGTGGAAGCAATTCAACAGAAGCATCATTCCACAAAAAGCACACGTTTCATCTGTTAGCAACTGATAAACCTCTGCATGTATCAATGTTTTTACATTCTGCATATTGAGCCTTCTCTATGTTTAATAAAAAAACACTCATTGGAGACAACTTGAAAGTGATTGTCCAGAATTACGTAATATTTCAAACAAGGGGTATTTCTTCAAGCATCCCCTAAAATTGTTAAATTCTGACCTACATTTTATCTTGGATCTGTTGATCTCTCACATATTTCCTGTTCATGCAGTTGTTGCCAGGCCAAAAAACTAGAACAGCTGCCTGGAAGTGAAGAAAGAAGAAATTGTGGCGGTCAAATAAATTATCAAGTGTCTGTTCTACTATTCTGTGGAGGTCATCGTTTGTTTCATATTCAGTTCAGATTTGAGAGAAGTTTCAGATGTGCTCATTTTATTTTTCAGAGCAAGCACTAATGTAATGTGGCACGGTAGTGTTTCTTTATTTTAAAATATTGTACAAAAATATATGAATATATTAACCCTTGGTTGTGGTGTTCTGTGGGACCCGTTTTCATTATTTATCAAAATAAAAATGATATGATTATTTATTTATTTTTACTCAGATTCATTTTCTGTGAAGAACAGAAATCAGAACACATTTTTAATGACCACACCCTGTACACCCCCCTTACATATTTATATTGCATACAGGATGTTTGGGTTCACTGGGGCTAATAAGAGTGTGGGCCTGCTTATAGAGTGTGTGTGAGTTTTGTTTTTATGTCCCTGTCGTTCCCGCACAGGGTTGTAACATTGTTGATAGGAATAGGAATAATGCCTTATCAGTCCCACAGTGGGGAAATGTATTCTCTGCATTTTGACCCATCCTTAGTATGTTGAGGAGCAGTGGGCTGCCCCTAGTGAAGCGCCCAGGGATCAAGGTTCAGTGTCTTGCTCAGGGACACTACAACATGCAAACTATGGGGAGGCTGGGGATCAAACCAGCCACCCTGTGGTTGCAGGACGGCCACTTATCCCCATGAGCTACAGATGCACCGACGCCTGTCTGCTCTTACTTTCCCGCACATTTTAGCCTCTGTCTTGCGGGACGCAATAAATATAGCTCTGCCCATGTGGTTCCTTATCACAACTGATCAAGGTGGCCAAAAGATGCTCTGCTCAGATGGCCTTGCAATTGATTTTGGAAGAGAGAGAAGCTTTTGATGATGATGTTGTAGAGGAAGAATTCAGAATGTGAGGATCACATTCATGAGAATTCAGAGTCGGACAGGGACTTTGAAGAAGAGGATGAGATTGAGCATCAGCTAGTTCCGAAATGAAGACGAGCACCAGGACCAACCCGTCAGCAGCTAGCAAGTGAAGAAATATGAATGCTTTGACCTCAGGGTTCTATGCTCTGATCTCAGGGTTCTCTGATCTCAGGGTTCTCTGATCCCAGGGTTCTACGCTCTGATCTCAGGGTTCTCTGATCCCAGGGTTCTATGCTCTGATCTCAGGGTTCTCTGATCTCAGGGTTCTCTGATCCCAGGGTTCTACGCTCTGATCTAAGGGTTCTCTGATCCCAGGGTTCTACGCTCTGATCTCAGGGTTCTCTGATCGCTGATCCTGTTCTACACCGCCATCATCCAGTCTGTCCTCTGCTCCTCCATCACTGTGTGGTTTGGATCGGCCACCAAACAGGACAGAGTCAGACTCCAACGGATCGTCAGGTCTGCAGAGAGAACCATTGGTTCCAGCCTGCCCTCCATCCTGGACTTGCACACCGCCAGAGTCAGGAAGCGGGCTGTAAAGATCACCACAGACCCCTCACACCCTGGACACAAGCTGTTCCAACTCCTCCCCTCTGGAAGGCGCTACAGAGCACTGTACGCCAAAACCACCAGACACAGAAACAGCTTCTTCCCACTGGCCGTCACTTTGATGAACAGTTAAACAGACTCTTCATCTGCACTTTTTTGTTGTTTTACTACTGTCTTTAATGTCCTTTTTATATTTTTATATTTATCTTGTATATTGTGTGTGGAAAAAAGTACGAGAGCCAGTGAAACCGGAGTCAAATTCCATGTATGTGAAAATTTACATGGCCATTAAAGCTGATTCTGATTCTGATTCTGATTCTGATCCCAGGGTTCTACGCTCTGATCTCAGGGTTCTCTGATCTCAGGGTTCTCTGATCCCAGGGTTCTGGCCTCATCTGTGTTTGCCCAGTATGGGCAAACACAGGTGAGGCCACCTTGGAAACTGCGGACAAACCCACTTGGGACCCTTATCGGCAGCCCAAATTTAAACCTTATGGGCCCCACATGGACATGCTGGCTGGGTCCTACTACTCCTTGTTACAAATATATATACATTTTATTGAGGATTTGCAAAAAAAGTAGTGTTTTGTTCAATTAAAATAGAAGAAGTGACAAATATGAAGCTGGTGCTAGTAATCAAAGCTTGTAAAAAAGTAGATATTTGGATGTTTTGTGTTCCTCAGTTTAATTTGTTGGTAATAGAAAACAACAAACAAAGATAAGAGATAAGATATTCCTTTATTAGTCCCGCAGTGGGGAAATTGCAAGATTACAGCAGCAGATGGGTAAAGTGCACATAAGAGACACATAGTCAAATAAAAAAAAGTAATATAAAAAACAATAAAACAGTAATAAAAACATTAAAGAATCCACAATAGCAATATTATATATAGTATACAGACAGAATAAAATGTCTTTATATTGCACCAGTTGAAGTGATTAAAGTGACCAAAGTTATTGAAGTGTTTTTGTGTCTACTGCGAGCTCAGCTAGTTGTGCAGCCTGACAGCAGAAGGAAGGAAGGACTTGCGGTACCTCTCCTTCACACACCGGGCATGAATCAGCCGGTGGCTGAAGGAGCTGTGCAGTGCTGCCAGAGCGTCCTGCATGGGGTGGGAGGTGTGGTTCATCAGGGATGATAGCTTAGCATCATCCTCCTGTCTCCCACCACCTCCACCATATCCAGTGGACACCCCGGCACACTACTGGCCTTCTTTACCAGCTTGTCCAGTCTCCTCCTGTCAGCTGCCGTTATGCTTTTGCTCCAGAAGACCACTCTTCTGGGGGGGAATGCTGTTTTTTTTTTAATATATAAAATTAAAAAAATTAAAAATGTCAACATGAAACTATGGGGATGAACCGGCTACCTTGTGGTTTCAGGACGAACACTCTCTCCATGAACATGATAACTTTACATAGTACAAAAGTACAAAGTAACACGGACATAAAACATCATTAATAAATACATGGAGAAATGCCTCTACTTTCATGTAAATGTTTGCGTTACGCCGTTAACAGGTGTTTTGCTAAAAGCCTCCGTGAGATCTCCGTGAGGCGTTTTGCTAAAAGCCTCCATGAGATCTCCGTGAGGAAAGCAGCTCACTGCAGCCACTAATACTGATAAAACGTGATAGCTCACACATCTCACTCATTTTGTTTTGCACAGGTTGAGCGTCATTGTTATTATCTTGAAAATATATTCAGTGCAAAACAGGTTATTTGGAGCCACAATAAGTATTTCTTTTGCCAAATATTAGATATTTTTTTGCAGAGATAGAACTTTATTTGCATTGTTCTAACAAAGTGATTTCACATGTTATTAGTTTTTGTCTGATGGAGCAATCTGGTTTACTTGAAAGGGATTAATTTATAAGTAATTTTCTTTATTGCATTATTTGAAGAAGCACGGATGGAGCAGTCACAAAAAGTTGGACCATTTTGTTACAATTTTGTTGGGGCGGTGGGGGCCGAACATTTTTCTTCCTCCAAAGTGGGGCCCGACAGAAAAAGTTTGAGAACCACTGCCTCAGCAGAAAGAGTCTGCTCTGACACTCTACGATTAACATGATGCTCCTTTGAGGATATGCAAGATCAAACTTAATAAATGGCTGATGTTACCTGGTATTACCTCCAAGTTAGAGCTGTACTCAGACAGGAGAGCATCAGAGTCATTAGATACACTTATTGGTTATTTTCAGATATAGGGGGTCATTTTGAATAGTTGGGTCTTGGATATCTCTTTTGAATGATGTGGTATATTGGTAGTGTATCCTTCATTTAATATCATAAAGGTCTAATCAGTGGGTGTGCTTACCTTGCAGGTCGTCATTGCATTTTTGTTTCTGGTTTCTTATTGTAAACTTAAAATTATGATTGCTAATTTTACAGGGATGAGAAGCTTCTTCATCCTTGGTTTCCCTGGACTTTCTCCAAAGTATTATGGACCTGTGTCAGCTCTGCTCCTTTTCTTCTATCTTGCTATTGCAATAGGAAATTGTTTTATTTTAACATTTGTTGTCAATGAGAGATCCCTGCAAAAACCAACACATCTGGTCTTTTGTCACCTGGCACTGAATGACTTAACATTTGGCACTCTGACTCTCCCAAAGATCATATCAAAATACTGGTTTGGTGAGAGCATTATTTCATTTTACGGGTGCTTTACCCAGATGTTCTTTGTTCATTATTTAGGATCAGTAACTTCTTTCATCTTGTTGGTAATGGCTCTCGATCGCTTTATCGCAATATGTATTCCACTGCGTTATCCTGCCCTAATCACAAACAACATCATATCTGTGCTCTGTGGGTTTGCTTGGTTCATCCCTCTGCCGTTGATGGTAGCTATTGTCCTCCATGCCCTCACTTTACCTTTCTGTAAATCAAATGTCATCGCTCAGTGCTACTGTGACCACATTTCTATAACGAGCCAGGCATGCGGTGAGAATGTTCAAATTGTACAGGTCACTACTTTCTGCATGGCCATGTTTTGTCTCTTGCTTCCTCTTGCATTTATCTTGTTTTCTTACATCTATATCATTGTGGTTATTTTGAAAATGTCCAATGCTGGAGGCCGCAAGAGAACCTTATCAACGTGTACCCCGCAAATATTCATCACTTGCCTCTTTTACCTCCCCAGGTGTTTTGTTTATGTAGCTAATACTGTTGGATTTTCTTTCAGTTTAGATGTGCGTATTTTATTGGTATTATTGTACAGTCTTATCCCCGCTACTGTTAATCCTATCATATATTGTTTCAAGACTAAAGATATCAAGCAGACTTTGATGAAGAAGATGAAAACAACTAGGATTGGAATACAGATACAACTTTCTTTCTCATAACAGACTGCTCAGTCCTCCAGTCTAAAAGTGTGACTTCATTTGTAAGAAATGTGACAATAGAAACACGATTATTTTTATTAAAGCTTGGCATGCGGTGTAAATGATATTATTTGTGTGCACGGCTGTTTCTTTAATGTAAAGCCTGCAGTTCAGATAATGATATCTAAATGGAACTCACGAGGAATATCACATATGCATAAACTGCACTGTACACATACAAAGGATGTAATGAGCTAATAGAAAGAAATATTATAGTACATTTCCTGCAGTCCGATGACTTCAAATACCACAGATAAAGTATTTTACTGACACACAAGGGTGTATTTTCCATTCATTTTGGGGGTTCCATTGACTGTGCACTCTAGCCACGAGAATTATAGTCTTCACCGACAGCAATGTGACTCTCCAGCAAAGGTTTATGAGCAGAAATACCAAGTATATTGCATTTAGCCATTGCCAAAAGCCTAAAACATGGCCAACCTTCACAGTCATTTTGATTTTATTGTTTATATTGATTTTAATTTTACAACTTTACAAGTAAGGAACTTTACAAGACAGAACTCTAGAACTTTAAGGATACAATAAAGAGGGAAATAGAAAACAACAACAAAAATATAAATATAATGAAGAAAAAAAACAAAACACAGCAAATAATAACACATTTGCACATCACCAGTTCGAAATAAGTATATTGGTTATATCATCAGGTCAAGTCAGCATCGGTACCAGTGTTTTTAATCTGGCAGAGCAAAGTCCAGTCCGGAGGGGTCCACCATGTCTAAGACCAGTTTTCATAGCTTGACAAATCCCTTGACATCTTCTCTATGCTATGCTACTCTCTGTTGCAGCACAATATGTTATTTCTTCATGTGCAGGATAATTACTTGACTTGGAACAGTGACTTACTGTCTTACCCAGATCGGCTGGGTTATAGCGAGGCAGCATGTTAACGCGCTTTCACTGTCAGCCAACCATTGGCTCGTAGTACTCAATACAGCCACCAGATGGCGACAGACACCAACGAACTATACATCATTGGCTTCGTAGCATCCATAATGTGTGGATAATTCTGCAGAGTAATATGGGCCTCGTATTCTCCATTTATCTGCCTGTATAGCATGCAGCTCCTGAGTCATCTTGAACAATACTCATTGTTTTCATAACTATTCAAATGTTTGGTAGATTTATGTTAATTGTAGCATGGGAATAAAAAGTGTCTTGGAAGTAAAACCCCCACTTAAATAAGGATTCTTGATTAATTTTGGGTCCTTTATTTGTGGCTATACTTCCGTGGAATTGGGTAGTAGTTAGGAGGTTAAGAAACAGAGAAGACGGGACATGTGATGTTAGAGGCATTGAATAGTTAGTGTGATATTTACATTACACATGGTTGTCTTGACATGGGTTTACATTTCAGCAGCATCACTAGATAGATCTTCTAGCTGCTCTGAAGATATACAAATATAACCATTTAAACATGAAAAGATCAAGAGGTTTGGTTTATGTGAAACGCCTTTCACTGTCTTTCAAATCATTTCAATAAAGTAACAGACCGCCAACATATTTACAATTTTTCCATCATTCACAACACCAAATGGCCATCAAATAATCTCTTCTATGTCACTCTGAATATCATTGCTATGACGGGGTTCAGTGGGTAGACATGCTATTTCCTCAAATACAGGAGCATAGCTGCTGAAAGGTAGTTGCATATTTAAAATATGTTCGCATTGCTCAAACATACTGGAGGGAGCGCGCTCAGCTTCATGCTGACCTGCAGCAGAATGGCAGGCGTGTCTGAAGCTGCACGCTGACAGGGATGACTGGTCGTGGATATATTTCCTGCCGCTTGTGAGAGAAAACTGTCCACACTCGGACTCTGAGCAGGTGACTGTGCTGTCTGTTTCACTTTCGGATGAAGCGCCGATCATCGCGGTGGCCTTGGCAGGTTCAGGCCTTAGGGATGCTCCAGGTGACATTGTTTGTTGCCGAGGAGAGTTTATTTGACTAATTTCTTCAGAGGTGAGGCATTGTGCAGGTTCCAGGAACTCTGGTTGTAGGAACTTCTTGACGTAACAAGTCGGCGTTTGCTGGGAGTGCTCTGCATCGTTCTTAGTCAACAACTGCTTGTTTAGGAAAGCTGCATCTTGAGGTTCCGTAGGACCTTTTGGCCTCTGCTCACTGGAGCGTTCTTTCCTAAACCCTGCTAACAGCATCCTCAAATCTCCCCACCGTTTAGGATCAGCTTTCACACACTTTGTGTCGTACAGGTGGTTGCGCCAGCTGCGCTTCCGCGAGGCAGTGTCTGAGTGAAGTGCACTAGAGATGCTGCCAATTTCATAATACTCCAGCTCACTGTTTGGCACCGGCTGAACGCTTGATAGACTGGCGTCAGCGTAAAACTCCACACTTAACCTCTGCAGGCCAGCACTCATTATGTCATGCTGTTTCTCTTTTTCTGCACATGCAGCATCAGTGAGCGTTCCGTTGTCATCAAAGCGAAACGCTACATTGTCTGTCCCTTGCTCTGTTTTCTTTGGCGAGCTATCGCTCTGACACGTCGCGTTCTTACGCCTCACCCTGTAAAGGGCAACACACAATCCTGTAATCACCAGGACGGAGATCAGAGGAAGGACCACAGCTATGAGCCACAGGGGCACACTGCCCTGTATCGCAGAGCACTGACTGCGGCTCTCTGCTGTAGAGATGCAGATATCACAGGCGTGGTCAGAAACGTTATGTAAACAGATGCAGGACCTGTTCTGCAGGGCAGGTCCACACTCACTCCAGCGGTGTTGACAGGGTGCAGAGAGACACCGCCTCCTGGCTGTGTCCTGCTCAGCACACGGCGAGGGGAGGCAGACACCCGGAGAGCTGCAGCTCGACCGGACGAGAGTGGAGCTCGGCCAGACGTCCATCATCACACTCTGACCGCTGACAGGCAGTGTGTAACCGCTCACTTTGAAATACTGCACACAGCCACTGAACCCTGCCATGAAAAGAATGAAGTTAAAAATAGTTTCTTGTTACCCAAAAATGCTTTGAAAACGTGTCAGTCGATCGTTACATCTTAGTTTAGATATACAGGTTGTATGTAGCGAGCGTGGGTATTCTCTGCTCAAGACAAAGGACTGAATATAGCACAGACAAACATACTCTATTCCCACACCAACATGTTTAGGCCTTGTTATATCTGGTTCACATATTAACACTTGTTAATGTGAATTATTTGCAAATAATAATATTAGGTGTATATTTACCTAGCAGTTGGAGGTTTGAATCACCCGTCAAAGCAGCACCAAAAATGATCTTTTCCACACGAACAGGAGTGAGATCCAAACCGCGGCCGGTGATGTTAAAGACGGATTCACTATCCAGAAGCAGAAATGTGTTCTGCCCGCTGCTGAACAAGGAGAGGACATGCCAAAGCCCGTCGGCCACGGGGGAGTCCACAGTGAACTCTGACAGGTGTTCTGACAGCGTGTCTTTGTAAATGTACACAAGCTTGCTGTCTTTTATCTGAGGAAGAGAGAAAAAAGCAAGCAATTTCACAATTCAAACATAAATCCAAAATGAGTAAATATCTGTATAATTGCATTCTATACCTACTTCCAGCATAGTGTATCCTGTCTGTCCAGCAACAAATATTAACACTCCATTCTCTTGGGTCTTGAACTTGATGTTAATCCCACTTTGGTCTCTGGGGTTTCCCTCTTTTTCATCATCCAACAAGGCTTTTAGCAGGTAGTCTCTCTTGAATCGCTCCTTGATGACATACTCAATGTAGTCATTCCCATCAAATCGCAAAACAAGCTCCTCTGACATTTCTGTTCAATAAGACAGAACATGAAGAACGAGAATTATGAAATTGATGAAAATCAAACAAATCCAACAGTTTATTAAAAGGTATATTTACCTTTAGCACAGTCGCTTCCAGTAAAAGGGTTTTTGCACTCACAAAGGTAGTCAGACCAAAGGTCATGGCACACGCCGCTGTTCTTACATGGGTTGCTGTGACATGGTGCTGGTGTTGTCCGAGGACACCTTTATTGAACAAAAATGAGTTACGAAGACAAGTTGTTGAAATGTATAGACAAATAAACAGAGACATGTTTGCTATTTCCTTTATCAGGTGGGGGCAGTAGAGAGATGACAATAAATGAGTTGAGAGAGAGGAGGTGAGATACAATGACTTGGAACAGCTAGAGATGCTGTGACCACAAGGTCAACGTTATGAACCCCCACACCGAGAGAACCACAAAGTTTATAATTACAGTAGGAAAATGAAAGGTGGATACTACTTGCTTACCTATCAAGGATGTTGTATGATGCAAGGGCCTTTGAAGGGCTCAGCAGGATGCCATTCACATAGATGTTACGAATACATCCGACAAAGTCATGGGTTTTTATCTGAGCAGGAAGCAGTAAAATGGATTCAAAAGTCCTGGTTCCTCCCAACGTCATATTACTGCCAACATCTAGTGTTCTGATTAGACATAAAGACAGAGAGCAGTCGTTGATAAAGATTAAACACAAGGCCAAAAAGTGGCATTATGAAGTGTGTGTAAATAGGGATTATTATTTCACTGCTACCTCTTTAAATTCTTGCCATCACTCCGTGAAAAGCAAGATCCATTGTTCTCAATATCTGTGCAGTTGTCCACATGCAAGGAACCCATCTGTTAAAAGTCTTTTTTAGATTGACCTCTTTTATTTTCAACTTAAAAAATGCCATCTCATTAACCTTGTGTATGTGCTGACATATCCAAAACTCACGTTCCCAATCCTCCTGGCAGTGACACTATGGAAATATCCATCGGCCACCTGCTTGTGTGTGTGCAGCCTCACAGGTCCTGGGCCCAGGTCATAAGAGAGATGTATGGCCCCATTCAGTATCTCCAGTGCAATGAACTCCCTGCTGGATAGTCCTCCAGGGTTGTACAGGAGCAGGGCGTTCCTCTGCACTGTCGCAAACTCTAGAGAGATTAAATTAGTCCTGCGATCCAACGGGGGAAACTCCATGAAGGACAGCTCCTCAAAGCCATAACTGTGCTCCTCACAGTGGACTCCGCTGACGCCTAAAACAAAGATGGAGCATATTGTTTGTAAATTGTTCTCAGTTTTAACTTGGAAAAGTGACGGTATATGTTATGACATGTAAAGGAATACTTAAACATTTAGCAAATTACACTTATTTGCTGTCTTGTGTAAAGTTAGATGATACGATTAATACCACTTTCATATTCTATCATAGATATAAGCCATCCATTAAAGGCACTTATAGCATTGCACTCATTTGTTACACGTGAAGAGTGACAGAGGCCATTGTGTAAAGAATAATAAAGAAGACATTGGAAGTGGGGGAAAGGGGTTTCCATAGCTATTCAACCATCTGACAAGCCTTCTGATGGAGTATACTGATGTCTGCTGTCTGTTACTTTTAATCCGAGCCAGGCTAGCAGTTTCACCCTGTTTACCATCTTTGTGCTAAGCTAAGTTTACCAGCTGCTGGCTGAGGCCTTGTATTTAACAGACAGATACTTCTCATCATTGTCCACAACTAAACAAATTTTCCAAAATGTTGAACTTTTGCTTTAAAGATCCTTCTTTATGCATTATTCTTACCAAAGGGACAAAGACAGGCGAATCCTCTCTGTGAATTGCTGCAGCTACCCTGAACACAAGGGGTTGATCTACAGTGGTTTATGAAGCGCTCACACATTTCTCCTAGAAAACACAAACAAATAAAGCCCAGACTTTGAGGAGATTCTGGATTCTAATCATGCAATATAATAATGTGATGTTATTTTTTTAAACACACAAAAGTCTACCCTCAAATCCGGGTACGCAGTGACAGTGATATCCATCCTGAGTGGAAGTACAAGTTCCCCCGTTTTGGCACTTTAGCTTCCGGCATTCATCTACATCAGAAGAGCAGAAAGAGCCAGAGAAGCCACTCTGACAGTGACAGTAGAAACTTCCTGGAGTATTCACACACATGCCTTTATTCTCACAGGGATTCACCTCACATTCGTCGGTGTCATCTTCACACAGTGTCCCGGTGAAGCCGGCTAGACAGGTGCAATTAAAAATCTCTTTTTGCGGCGACACAAAGATGACCGCCGAGCTTTCCAGAACAGAAACATCTTGGCTGATGTAAATGTTCCTGTTGCACGCTGCCCCGTTTAGACAAGGGCTGATGAGACATGGATCCCTTGTGATGTGGGAAATCGTGACATTGCTTTGGCCTTCTAGTAATTTCTTATGGCCTTCAGCGATGCCACTGGCTACCTCTCCGCTAAGATATTGACCGTCGTAATTTTTCACAGCAGCCAATAGAAGGATTTCACTGCCAATATGTTTGATTCCAAATACATGAGTCTTAGAGGCCTGTAGGTTAAACAGACTGTCCAGAGCTTTCACAAACCGCAAATACTTATTAGACATAAACTCTTCCATTGAGGATGATGACACATAGAATAGTATGCAGCTGTCTATGGATGCATTTGTGAAACCTTTGTAGTTCACATAGATACTGTTGTTGACTGGGAAGTGAAGCTGGTCTGTCGCCTCGATTGTGATATTAAATGTAGCCTCGCCTTGAAAAGGAGATGACCACAGCTCACATGTGCCATTAGGTATTATGAACATATTTAGTTGTCCGTTTTTGATGGCGCAGTTGAATGTATCGGACTCATCCTGATCCTCAGGATGGACGTTACCGATCATCCCTCCTTGGAAAGAACTGCCAAAATATTTCACCTCGATGACAATATTTCTCGGCAGTGACGGGCTATCGTTTTCATCCACAATCTTGATGTGGATCGTTGTTGTTGATGATAGCGGGGGGATCCCTGCATCCCTTACAGCCACAAGGACGTGATATACAGCCATTTGTTCCCGATCAATAGTCCGTGTGGTGAATAAAACTCCATCAGGAGTCAGTGAAAAAGCTCTTCCCGTTGAAGGGTTTACCAACCAGTAAGTAAAAGGTCCCCCATTTGGCGGAAAATCGGAATCAGATGCATTTAATCTGGCCACCACTGTGCCTTGGGGCTGATTTTCCTTCACTTGAGCCTCAGTGAATGTGAGTTTGGGAGAGTTGTCGTTAACGTCGTCAATAGTCACAACAACATTAGTAGTCCCGGTGGCTGGTGGAGAGCCATTATCAGTGGCTGTAACGGTCAGATTATAAACTGGCCCGAGTTCTCTGTCAAGTGCAGAGTTCACTGAAATAACGCCGCTGGATGGCTCAATGGCAAAGGAGATGTTTGTGTTTCCATTTTCAATGCCGAAGAAGAAACTATTCCAGTCCAATATGGAGTCCTCATCCAGAGCTCTCACCGTTATCACAGGTGTCCCAACCGGGCTGTTTTCTGTAACGTTGGCCGAATAAAGTGCAGAGGTGAAAACGGGTGGATCGTTCGTGTCGATCACACTGATGTGGACCAACGTTTCGTCTACGTCCATGCCAGTGATAACACCAGAGTTCTTTGCCAGAACATTTACAACTACTTGACTGTTGCCTTGTTTTCTCAAACCGCCAGTTGTGTATACTTCTCCAGAAAATGAGTTGATTTCAAAGCCCATGTATTTGCTTCGACCAAACATCAGGTAAAACACCTGACCTTCAGAGCCTTGGTCATAATCTGTAGCTGTTACTTTTCCGATCCTAGTTCCAACAGGCACATTTTTAAATACAGAAAAGTTGTATTCTTTTTGCCTGAATGTAGGTGTGAATTCATTGACATCTGAAATTTGGATGACAATGTGTGCTAAACTAAATAAAGCATGACCACCAATGTTTAACGCTTTGATTGTTATATGAAAGATCTGCTCTCGCTCATAATCAAAGACATCCAAAGTGGTGATAGTGCCATTTCTTGAATCAATTGCAAATTTATCCACAGGGCCAGCAATAATAGAGTAGGATATTTGAGCACCTGAATCAGCATGCACAGCCTTCACAACTAGAACATTTGTTTCAATTTCTGAGTTTTCAGGCACTGACGTGATGTACTCTGAGAATAAAAAGACTGGAGGATTGTCATTCACGTCCATAACTACCACTGTAACATTTAACATGCCGGTTTGAGGGACCCAGCCTCCATCCAGGGCTTTGATTTGAAGATGATAAATAACTACTTTTTCAAAGTCGAGCTCTCTGATCAGTGTTAGCAACCCAGATGCTTCTCCGACAGAGAATGATAAATAGGGATTTTCTGGCGTAATGTAGTACATGATGGCACCATTGGGACCGTAATCTCCATCTTCTGCATGAATTTTCCCAATTACTGATCCCACCGACAGGTCCTCAGGGACAGAGAAAATGACAACCGGCTCTCTAAAGCTTGGAGGAAATTGATTCCTCCCAGTAACTTCAAAAGTGATTTCAGTCTGTGATGACAAAGAAGGCGTGCCCTGATCTTTTGCAATAACTGATACTGTAAAAATCTGATTTACGCTCTCTATTAAACTCTGATTTAACATCACTTTTCCATTGTCGACTTGGATACAGAAGAAATCAGACGCATTACCTCCATTGAAAACATATTCAATACCAACGCTGGTGTTGCTGACATCCTGATCTATTGCTGTAAACTGGATCACCTCAGTACCAACATCCATGTGATACGGGATAACAATCAGAGGCCGGAAAGGTAAAAACATCGGTGGATAGTGGTTATAGGGTTCTAATCTCACTGTGACAGTGGTGTTACTGTACAGAGGAGCACTGCCACAATCAAAAACAATAACCGTAAACTGGTAGATTTGAAAAGCAGCATTATGTAATGTCAGTGGCTGCTTTGTATAGATCTCACCAGAGGACGCGTTCACCCAAAACTGCTCATTTTGAGGTTCAATAACATACAAAACTTCACCGTTTTGCCCTATATCTGCATCTATAGCAAGAACCTGCATGACAAACACCTCTTTATCTTGTGTTTCAGGGAGGACAACGCTGTAAAACTGATCAGAAAATACCGGCCTATTATCGTTGACATCTGCAATGACTATAGTGACATCGGTGCTAATGCTCCATGCTGAATCATTCACGTTTACCTTCAAGATGTAATGATCCTGCGTCTCCCTGTCCAGAAGTCTTTCAACAGTTATGTCGCCAGTGGTGAAGTCAATATTAAATGGCAGATCATCACTTTGATCAATTATGGAGTAATTTATTACTGCATTGGCACCAGAATCGTCATCAGTTGAGGTGACTTTTAGAATCGTGTGTCCAACAGGGGAATCTTCAGGCACCTCTGTGAGAAAAATCTGTGAAAAACGAGGAGCGTTGTCATTTCTGTCTAAAATAACAACAATAACCGTGGCTGTGTCTTTATGAAGTGGGTTGTTTAGTTCTGCAGCTTCGACCGTTAAATTGAATTCAGGGGTATTTTCTCTGTCTAAATGTGCAGTGGTGCTCAGTAAACCATTTTCAGGGTCAATTGTGAACAAACTATGAGTGTTTCTTTCTGTAATATTGTACTGCACTGTACCATAGCTGCCTGAGTCAGCGTCAATGGCGAGAACATCACAAACCCATGATGGCGGGGAGTTCTCAAAAACCTCACACCTGTACTCGGCTTGGGTGAACTGAGGGAAGTTATCATTTACATCACTGATGTTTATGTGAATTTCTGCAAATGATGAGAAAGGAGGCGAGCCAGAGTCTCTGGCTTCTATTAACAAGGTAAACTCCTTTTCGCTCTCATAATCCAGAGGGTTCTCCACGGTCAACGCTCCGCTCAACGGCTCCACATGAAACATGTCTTCAAAGTTTCCAGAAGCTAGATAAAAGGAGACTGGATCAGCTCTGGCGCTCGCCGCAGAGACAACCGCAACGAATGTTCCCACTGGCTCGTCCTCAGAGAGGACATCCCTCAGAACCTCCACAGTCATCTCTGGGAACTCAGAGACCTTCTGAAACCGTATGCTGATGGTGGTGATGTCAGATTTGGGATTTTCTCCAGCATCTTCCACATGTACACTGACAACGATATCTTCCGTTCTCCAGAGAGCATTGGAAGCGAATACAGTGCCGCTGTGTGGATGGATGGAAAACAGATCTGAATTTGGTCCAAACAACGAAAAATGCAGTTCTGCGTTCATTTCAATATCTCCGTCTGTTGCTCTTACTGCACAAACAACTGAGCCTGTAGGACAAAGAAAACATCAAATAAAACTCAATCCTATCAAGACCATGATATCCAGGATGAAATACCTGTATATAACTGTCAAGTGGAAGTAAAAACTCTCACCTGGAGCCATCTCAGTGGGCACATAGGCCACATAGGGGCTGTTCAGAAACTGGGGCCAGTGGTCGTTAATATCTCCAATGAGAACAGTAACAAGCACTGAGCTTGACAAAGGCTGAGTCGGATGCCCATCACTGCCAATCACCATCAACCTGTAAATGGCTACTGTCTCCCTGTCCAGGAAATCGGTTGTAAACAGCTCTCCAGATGTTTCTTCAATGTCAAAAGGCATGTTGAGGTTCTCCATGGAATACCTAAAGGAGAGTCAAAATATGTAACAGTTCATCATTGAATTGGGATAAAGTAAAAAATCATTACAATGCATGTACTGTAAAATCCCAGAGAGATTTTCAGTTGCTCTTGTGCGGCATATTCTGCAAACACACTGAGACTTTTGGGCCTCAGCCAATGCCTAGCTTTAGCAGTATTTTAAGTTTGTATTAGAGACGGTACTTCTCAAAATTCACTTTTTACGTGTTACCTTATTTCCCCACTGATTCCTTCATCAATGTCAGATGCAGTTATCATGGCAAACACAGTGCCTGGGGCGCTGTCCTCAGACACTATGGTGTTGTAGACTTCCTGAGTAAACTCTGGACGGTTATCATTGACGTCATCCACTATGACGTGTATGGATAGAGTTCCTGTTAGAGGTGGCAATCCTTCATGTGACAAAGAAAATAATAGTTTATCAAACCAAGTTTGAAGTCATATTTAAGATCATATTTAACTTTGGCGTGAATCACCTGAATCGACAGCAACGATGTTGACGAAGTAAGACGATTCCCTCTCTCTGTCCAGGCTGTGTAAGATGTGTAACGAGCCACTGGGAGTGATGGAGAACAAACCGTCACGATTTCCTTTCTGTATAAAATAGGTCAGCTGGCTGTTGACGCCTAAATCTTCATCCAAAGCTGATACCTGGTTAAAAAAAAGACATAAACGATCTAGACATTAACATTTTGTAATCAACGTTCAATAAAGTCTTCCAATAACAAGAGCGTGTAGCACCTGACGTGTGAGCTGAGCGGGGTCCTCATCATTCTCTGTGACATGCATGGTCAGTGTTTGTGGAGTAAAGAGGGGTGCAAAGTCGTTGACATCCAACACTGTGATACTGATAGCAGCAGTGGCAGATCTGTGTACAGTCCCCTTATCTACAGCTGTTATGGTTAAGGTGTAGTTTGAATCCTTCTCCCTGTCCAGTTGGCCCATGACTGTGATGACACCTCGAACCGTGTCCGCCACAAACGGACTCTCCCGGGTCAGTATGTACCCAACTTCTCCATTTGTCCCGATGTCTCGATCAAGAGCCTGAACCTGGAACAGGCTCGTTCCTCTCGGTAAGTCCTCTCTGATTGTCAAGCTGTAGGTGCTTTGAGAGAACTCAGGGTCATGGTCATTAGCGTCCTCGACGTGCACCGTGAGATTCATACTGGTCGCCATTCTGGGTGAGCCTTCATCAGTGGCTGTTACAGTAATAGTCAGGGTGTCTACCTGTTCTCTGTCCAATGCCTCCTCCAGGTATATTTTTCCACTCCTGTTATTGATGCTAAACTCGCCACCAGAAGTGTTGTTCAAATAATATAAAATGTCCCCGTTGGATCCAATGTCTTCATCCTCAGCATGCACAGTCATTATAACAGAATGGAGTGCAGTGTCCTCTGGTATACTGACTATTTTGGCTGACACAAACAATGGAGCGTTGTCATTGACATCATCAACCACCACAATGACATGTGCCGTACTGGTGAGCTGTAACGACACAGTCTGGACACAATCATTGGCCGTCACAGTCAGATCGTAGAAGGGTTGTCTCTCTCTGTCTAACTCTGAGTTCAGGCACAAAGCGCCAGCTGCGTTTATGAAGAACACTTCCTCCTCATCTCCACCAACAACTCGTAGTTTCAAGTCTCCATTGTCACCTGGCCGAGAGGAAAAGAGAATACATGATGTTATCAGAAACGATGGATTGCCCTTCTAATAATGGCTTGGTGTACTATGTATAATACAAGGATCAAAAAGTTGCATTTTGCTCAAGACCTGTTTGCTGCTAAGTGCATAATTCAATAATTTAGGATCAAGGTTATCTTTATAATCCCCGACAACAGAAACCAACCACATAGAAGATCCCATTGAGCTATTTAAAAGGCCAATGAGAGCAGGGCCAAATTCATTCTAGAGTCTATTAGTCCTGCGTCTTTGCAAATTGTATCTGCGGCCAGAGAGAAGCACCTTGGACAGGGAGTGGCAAGGATCAGCCAGGATTGACTGGGCCTTCTTCAAAGTCCTAACCTCGTAGTAATCAAGCATTAGCAATAAACAAAGGGGCCAAGAATAGGAATTCACTGGAAAATGTGAAAGTAAAATGACTTTAGCTACCAAATATGAGATTTTCAACAGGACACAATCAAATAACACAAAGATAAAGGAGATGTGTGATCATGTCTGGATTTTACTTGCCAGATGTGGCACATCTTTACCTTTTCTTCTCTGACTGTGGATTCTACTTTGCCTTTAAATGCCACAGGGGTCAAACAAACGTGGCATCTGCTGAATGTTGGATGAATGTCATATTTCTATTGTATTCTTGCACTTACCATCGTCGTTATCTGACACATTCAAGGACAGGAAGCAAGTGCCCACCCGTGCGTCTTCCAGCAGTGACACAGGAAAGGAATCCTGACTGAAAACAGGGGGGTTGTCGTTCACATCTAACACATTGAAGTACACCCTGACACTGGATCCCTGTGAGTCGCCCCGCTGCCCCACCACAGTGAGGATGTAGAATCGTTGTGCTTCGAAATCCAGGCTGCGGGATAATAGGAACTCCCCTGAGAAGGGGCTGAGGAGGAACAGGTTCTCTCCGTCATCCTCCTGCACTGAGTATGTGATACGCGTGAGACTCTCCGACAAGGTTTCCAACTTTCCCACAACTGTCCCTGTCAACACATGGGAAATGCACAATCCCTGGTCTGGTGACTGGGAAATGAAAATAAAACTTTTGGCAATATCATTGTCAAAAATAGAAGGATTACACTATCATTTCTAATGTGAAGAACAAAGTGAAAAGTGAAGAAAAAAGGAAACAATCGTACTGACAAAAAAAAGAAATTAGGAAAATGTATAAAATCGCAGGTTAAATACTAGCATTTAAAACACAGAAGTCTGGTAAATTAACATAATGTATTTGTGCTTAATTTACATGGGGAAGACCTTGCTGCACAGATGACTAACCTGGTACTGTGTCTTCTTTCACTTCAAATGAATAAACAGTTTTGGAGAGAGCCATCTGTGTTCGCCATCTGTTATTGGAGTGTAAGCCGACAGATGTATAATACCAGGAGGGAAGCGTTTGCTGTCTCTCACTGCTCACATTTACTGTATTTCCAGATGAAGCCTCATATGAGGAAGTAGTATTAAACACCTGATAAACCATGGAGAAAAAAATAAATTACTCTTGTTTTTTTGTTGTTAGAATGGTCCACGTTTGAAGCATATATATATAGATAGATTCCACGCATTCATATGCATTATAAACGTATAAACTTGATAAACATACGTAGCAACATATGAGCTCAGAGACCAGCTTACCAGAAAATGAAACAATAAAATTGTGTATTTTTTCCAGTGTCCAGTAGAGTCCATTTTAAAGTTCACTTCATTAGTGCCTCTTACTTGCAAAATCAAGTGAAAAAAATAAGATCCTAAGCAAAAAAAAACAGACGTGGCATTAAAAAGTGAGCTCCTAAACTTCACGGCTTTACCTCCACACAGGACCAACAAAAGGAAAACTTTAAAAGCTGCCTCCATAGTGATTACTCAATCTTCTCATCTTGTAATCCTGACTGACACGCCCCTTTGACATCATTCTATGCAAATCCAGCAGCAGAAGAAAAGAAAAAAACTCTGTTGGGCCTCCAAAATGCAGCAGATTGAAAGTGTGTTGTTGTTACATAACAAAAATAAACTCAATCTTCGGATTAATTAGTCCACACGTCTTTTCTTTCTTTGTAAAATGAATTCTGGCAAGTGAAAACTAAAAGCGTAACAATAGATAATACTATGTTTTGCTGAATCAGTCTGTTTTGTTTTCTCTCCATGGACCAAAGGTTCCTCGACGTAGCGCTGAAACAGACTCTTTGAACAGTTGCCTGCAGTAAGGTGGCCTAGGGTAAGCCTAGCTTTCTTGCTGCATGTCAGATGGGGAATTCATTCAGAGACTGCGAGGCGTTCATTCAAATGGTGAAAGGAGAGAAAAGAAAAGAAAACTGCTGCTCTGATTCACAGGTTTCAAAAGAGAGCTGACATGACACTGTGGCACAGAATGTTAAAACTGAATACACTTTTCTAGGAGCAATTCATTTGAGTATGTGACTAGCATGACCAAAGAAGGCTTCTCTTGGACATCCAAAATGAACATACATGCCTCTTATGGTATTACATGTATGGTTTACTGAATTGCTGTTACTATAACACATAACTGGACCTTCATCAGCACTGCTTTCCCCCTTATAAAACAACTGCTGTAGGCCTAATGGGCTCTACATGAAGGAACACTGAGGATGAAAGCCTGTTTGTCTGTGAGACCCGCTCATTCATATCTGCTCACACTTTTAAGAGGACAGTTCTTTGTATGGCAAAGGTCAACGCTGCTGAGAAACTCCTGATAAATGGACATGTGAACCCCCTTTCAAGTGACTGTGAGGCCACCGGGACCGTGAAACTGTCTCCAATTACACACGGAGGGAACTCTATCGCAGCAGAGGAACACAAAAGGTCGCTGCCTGGTCTCACTGGGGCCGTGCACACAGAGAGAACTTTTCTCTGGACACTGAGGTGAGACTTGAATAGGCGCACTACACTTAATGTCATCTTCTGAATGTGGTCAGTATAACTCACCCAGTTAGGATTCATCTAGCTTTAGACACAAAATAACTCCACTCATTATTTGATATGACTATTTGTCTAATCGGATTGAATTATACCCGTTTTAACAATATAATATGGTGTGAAGCTGAATTTTGCCAACAGTTCAAGCCCCAACATTAGCATTAGCGATAGAAACCGGCAGGGTTATTGGTCTCCTTGAAGAGAAAGAACTTAGTCTGCTACATGATTTTTAGATGAACATGAAGTCCAGTTCAAGTCTTGAGTAAAATGTCCATAATTTTGGATGAGTTTTTCTGAATAACTGATTTTGAGAAATCAGTTATTCAGAAAGTTTTTGGAAGTAAACCTTTTGTTTGTCAGATTTAATTTGTTGAGTGTGGGACAAATGACAAATTATTTGTTTACAATGTTAAGTTATATTCATGTCTGAATAATGCCTCACCACTCCAACAGAGCCCATGTGGGCTGAGCTCTGTGGGCATGACACAATAACCAACATAACCATGGTTTGAGCTTTTAACTGTGTCTCTATCCTCTGCAGTTTACTTAACCGTGGCGCCACCTCCTGGACGTAGGTTCCCTAAACCACAGTACAATTATCAACGTCTCACTTTTCAAGGTTATCTGGGGGAAAAACTAAATAGAGCTGAGGAAGTCTAGCACTTGATAGGATACAAATCAGGCAGTTAGCTAACATACATTGTACATATGCTTCATACCTCATTGTGTGAGCATATTTCCAAAGCATTTCGAGCACATTTTAAAATATATTACGGATGTATTGAAACATTTTTTATTGTGCACTTTTCTATCCTATATTCATGTTTCTTGACTTTTTCAGCACTGCTTATGTTCTCTTACTATATTTGTGATGGACCAAAAGACCATTGGAAATTCATATTTCCTTACATCCAGGTAAATTCATTATTACTGCAGAGCACCGATTGATGACATCTTTCCAAATCTGGCTGTTTTTGGAACCAACAGACTAAGCAACAGCTCATTTTTGTAGTAAGACATGTTTGTGAACATGGGTGAGCGAGCCATTCATATTCTATTATTACATATGGTTACTCGAAGGCTGCTTCGCTCCGGTAAAAATCAAGCTGTCGGGAGTTCTCATTTCCGTTAATAGCTGTTATAGCCGCCTTATAATTTGACAGCAGAAACCGGAACAAAGAGGTGTGGTGTCATTTTGCACTCATTACTTTTCAAATGAAAAACATCAAACCCCCAGAATATTTGAATTGTTTATGTGAATACTTGATAGTCTACATGTTGGTTCTTTAATAACTGGTATATGGTTGAAAGATGTTGAGATAACTAAAATGAGAAGAAACAAACTTATATTTAAAAAAAACGACCTTTATTGGAGACATTCTTGAATGTCAACAGCTGTGTTTGATATTAGAGTGGTATTCAAAGAACAATAAAAAGACACTGGGACAGCACATAAAAAAATATTTTTCTGAAAATAAAGAAAAATACACAAACTCAGAAATCTAATTTTTGAGTTGTAACACCTAAAGACTAGTTACTTTCAGACCAATTGTTTTGTCCTCCTAAATTGTTACGTAGTATGGCAGGGAATGAAGGACTACCACTAGAAAATCTCAAACTTAAGATATGTAGTGTTAACTTTACAAAGAAAAAGGAGAATAACACTGTACATCTTAGAAACATTAAATATACACAGGTTCTTGTTCAGTCTTTATGTTTCAAGATGGTGAATTGAGTATATTAGAATTATATGGCATAAACAAAACTCCCATCCATATGAAGTTTACTCATCGTCGTCATCATCATCGTCATCATCTTCATCCTCTTCCTCATCTTCGTCCTCGTCATCTGCGGTAGCAGCAGAGGCAGAATCCACTGTGCCCTTTGTGCGATAAGCAACAATATCCTGTGGAGAGCACGACAAATGTGTGTTTAGCGCTACAGTGTAAGGCTCTACTCTTTTACGAGCTTCAAAGTAAAAAGACACTTCAAAAACCACGATATATGATTTTCAAATTTCCCGAAAACAAGCTTTCTCTTTTCACCTTATCATACTTCTCCTTCAACTTGGCAGCCTTCCTTTCATATGGCTGCTTGTTCTCTGCAGATGAGCCGTTCCACATCTCTCCCAGCTTCTTGGCTGTGTCCCCAATGGTCAGACCAGGATGCTCAGTTTTTACCTTGGGGCGAAAGTCTGCACAGAATAGGAAGAATGCAGACCTGTGGGGAGGGGGGCGGGGGGGGATGGTCAGATAAATGATCATAATCCTCTTGTCAACTGTCAAGGGAAAAAAATGACTTCATCGTGGTACATACGGTGGTCTCTTGGGGGCATTGGGGTCCTTGTATCGCTTCTTCTTCTGACCCTTGGGGGGATCGTAATTCTTCATGTCCCTCTCATAACGCACCTTGTCCAATTTGGCCATATCTTCAAACTTGCCTTTCTCTTTCTGTGACATTGTCTTTCGGGGAGGAAAAAAAAAAAGAAGCATTTTCAAACAATCTAAAAATACATCCACTATGTGAAGAAGAAAAAAAAATCTGATTCAGAGAATAAATAAATAAAAAGACGATGATTCAGATATTAAAGAGAAATGTATTTTACCTTCCATCGCTCAGAGCATTTCTTAGAAAACTCTGCAAAGTTGACAGAGGCATCGGGATGCTTCTTCTTGTGTTCCTCACGGCATGTTTGCACAAAGTAGGCATATGAGGACATTCTGCCTTTCGGCTTCCTCGGGTCCTTGCCCATTTTGGACCGCTAAATAGATGTGTAAAAAAAGGTTTTAAGATAAATGTATCATACAGCAGCAATATCTAAATATATCCCGAGTCAATGGTCCACGTCTGGCTTTGTCAGTTCCATCTATTGTTTCAATCGCGAGGTGGGAGGATGGCGTCTGGGATGACTAATTGCCCATTGTATGTCGAGGCCAACAAGATGCCTCTTTTAATTTGTAACTACGCATTCGTTTAGTGTTGCTTTATTTCCCGCGATCATTCCCGGCGATATAACGTGTAGTGGAGCTCGAGATAACGGACCGGACCATTCATTATATTGTCCAGTTACGTTCGCCTCTCATTCATATACATGCAGATGAGTAGAGCTTGATTAGCATTAGCTTCCTCCCCCCCATTGATTGTTCGCTAGCTGCTAACCACTCTCGCTTTGTGTCCCATTGCTTTCGACGAGAGCCTTTTCGCTAAGGTAGCTAGCTAGCTAGCTTTAGCGGGCTGGCATGACACACTGGTTATTTCATGAGACGATTATTAAAATGGCTGATTTGATTGCGAACAATGGCCACCACACCGCCCGCCATCTAACGGGCCTCATGTTAACCCGAAAGTGCGTGTCTGAATATCGCAGATTATTGAATGTAATGTGTCAATACAAGTGTCGATGGACGCGAGGGGGAGGATGCTCCGCCTGCATCACAGTACCGGCGCTTCAGCACCAGCCGTTGGTATTAACCTACGTTCACTTCAGAGCTAGCGTTAGCTTCGCAATGAGGCTAGCGTAGCAGGCTAGCGTCACGAGCGGCTCCTACACATTAGCGGACGTTACGGTAACCCAGGCGTAGGAGTTGGTCATTGGGTGCCATGCATCGCACATTGTTTGGGTGGTTATACATGGCCGACGGTCATGTCAACGGAGGTAAATACGCAGCTCGGTTGGCGAGACTGTTTTAACACCCGCAAACAGCTCGCTATTGCGTTAGCATCCCATCTCGCTCAGTCACGCAATTCAATGTGCAAGGTTACACACGACGATGTTATACTGTGCAAACCTTAACGCAGACCACGGGCTCATTCACAGCAGTTCCGCACTCGTCGCAGTGTGTAAAGAAAGTGAACGTGTGCAATGCTTACCCCAACTACAGCACTATAGGAAGCCAGCTTTGCGTCGGTACGTCTCAAACAATGGAAGGAAAAGTACCGTTAGAGCACGGTCCTTCGGCTGCGAGGATGCGTCTGTGCCTGTGTCGGGCTCCGGCTGTCGGACATTGGCTGCCGTAAACTCCTTGGAGTATCTTATTGGACACTCGCTGTCTCAGTCCTGCTTGTTGTACAGTTGGTTAAAAAACACTAGCGGCGGTGGCGCTAAACTTGAATATTAAACCTCCGACGCCTTCATTTTAGTGAAGGCAACACATAACATAACAGTGAGAGTGAAGGGAGGACTTGTGTGGTGGAATAATTATTACCCATGGTATTGTTTACTTGAGTAAATGTGTCAGACTACAATGTGCAATTACTTTTTAGGTAAATGTAGATTAATATTGTCAACAAACAATCCAAGTATAATATCCATAAATGATAAGATATATAACATTGTAATAGGCCTAACGATATACAACTATACGATATAGCACTTTGAGATTGCGCGAATATAAAGTGCAATACAAATACAATGTAGTATTATTATTATTATTACAATAGGCTATTACTGAATTATCCACATTTAAGCAGCGTTGTATTGCTGTTTCTGGTAAAGGGGGAGCTAATTGTATTTAATAAAAAATGGCTTTAGTATGGAAGCCCGTTTCCGCCACAAAAAAAATAAAAAATTAGATAAAAAGTCATAATTATGAGATAATAAAGTCGAAATTATGAGATAAAAAGTCATAATAATGAGATAAAAAGTCATAATAATGAGATAATAAAGTCGAAATAATGAGATAAAAAGTCATAATAATGAGATAAAAAGTCATAATAATGAGATAATAAAGTCGAAATAATGAGATAAAAAGTCATAATAATGAGATAAAAAGTCATAATAATGAGATAATAAAGTCGAAATTATGAGATAAAAAGTCATAATAATGAGATAAAAAGTCATAATAATGAGATAGAAAGTCGAAATAATGAGATAAAAAGTCATAATAATGAGATAGAAAGTCGAAATAATGAGATAAAAAGTCATAATAATGAGATAAAAAGTCATAATAATGAGATAAAAAGTCATAATAATGAGATAGAAAGTCGAAATTATGAGATATTGAGTGCGCATGCGCTTCAGTGACGCTGGCTTTTCTCCTTCCTGTTATCTGCGCCGTCTCCACAAGTTTCCTCATCCCCTCGCCGGTCTAACCATGCAAACGATATGCAAGCGTAACTGTTGACGTTTTAGCTCAACAAATAATAGCATTGCTATTAATGTAGCTGTTGCATGTGTTTCTCAAAGGGGCTACCGGTAAAAGCAGGAAAGCTACGAGACGTTATCTTGCTCATTGTGTGGTTTATTTGGGGACAGTACACAGGCTACTGTCGGCCCGGCCGCAGCCTCCGCCAACAGGCAACACCGTTAAACGTTGTCTTATCGTCCCTCAAACTCCGCTCCCGGTAACTCTCCACAGGCTACCGGCTACCGGTACGACAGACTCCACATAGTCATGGGGGTCATGAGCGTGGCGGAGCGAGTGAGGTGGCATGAGTTGCTGCCTGTGCAGAGTTACCGGGAGCGTTTAACGGTGTTGACTGTTGTCGGTGGAGCCTACGGCCCACAGTAGCCTGTGTTCTGTCCCCGAATAAACCACACAATGAGCAAGAAAACGTCTCGTAGCTTTCCTGACCAAGGGTCGCTACAATATGCTTGAGACTCAGTGTTGTTCTTCATTCTCTAAATGGTATTGCGCTAACACACTTCACCGCAAATTTAAGCGCCTGTCTAAACGACAGAGGACAACTCGGTGCGTTACTTTTCAACATACTGCATTAGCGTTAGCTAGGATGATTCACAGCTACACAGGTCATGAGACCTTCACTGACCTCCTGAACTCAGTAATTGCAATGACCGATCTTAACTATAACTTCTTCCTGTAAACACTTCCTGCATGCAGCCCCTTAGTGTACGGAGGCAGAGATTGTTTGCACCCTGTGGACCTGGAGAAGGTTCAAGTCTGCCTTGAAGAGTGTGTGTTTAAGGATTTCTTATGTGATGAAGATGCGTTCCATATCTGTGTGGACCTAATGTCAGAGTATAATCTGAAATTAACAGGAGGTCAGTGAAGGTCTCATGACCTGTGTAGCCGTGAGCTGCCTGTGGAGAGTTACCGGTAGCGGAGTTTGAGGGACGATAAGACAACGTTTAACGGTGTTGCCTGTTGGCGGAGGCTGCGGCCGGGCCGACAGTAGCCTGTGTACTGTCCCCAAATAAACCACACAATGAGCAAGATAACGTCTCGTAGCTTTCCTGCTTTTACCGGTAGCCCCTTTGAGAAACACATGCAACAGCTACATTAATAGCAATGCTATTATTTGTTGAGCTAAAACGTCAACAGTTACGCTTGCATATCGTTTGCATGGTTAGACCGGCGAGGGGATGAGGAGACTTGTGAAGACGGCGCAGATAACAGGAAGGAGAAAAGCCAGCGTCACTGAAGCGCATGCGCACTCAATATCTCATAATTTCGACTTTCTATCTCATTATTATGACTTTTTATCTCATTATTATGACTTTTTATCTCATTATTATGACTTTTTATCTCATTATTTCGACTTTCTATCTCATTATTATGACTTTTTATCTCATTATTTCGACTTTCTATCTCATTATTATGACTTTTTATCTCATTATTTCGACTTTCTATCTCATTATTATGACTTTTTATCTCATTATTATGACTTTTTATCTCATTATTTCGACTTTCTATCTCATTATTATGACTTTTTATCTCATTATTATGACTTTTTATCTCATAATTTCGACTTTATTATCTCATTATTATGACTTTTTATCTCATTATTATGACTTTTTATCTCATTATTTCGACTTTATTATCTCATTATTATGACTTTTTATCTCATTATTATGACTTTTTATCTCATTATTATGACTTTTTATCTCATAATTTCGACTTTATTATCTCATAATTATGACTTTTTATCTAATTTTTTATTTTTTTTGTGGCGGAAACGGGCTTCCATACTTTAGACAATTTAGAATCAGATTAAAATTATTTGATAACTGTGTGGTTGAGTAGGGAAAATGGACTTCCTTCTTTGGAGTTCTGGTGAGATATCTGTATCATAAATTGCAAATAGAATAGTAGTTTATTTGTGGCCGACAAATCATTCCATACAATAATTATGTTTTGTAGGCCTATGTGTATCTGCGGAGTAACCAGTAATTATAGCTGTCATGTAAAATAAATGTACAGTATGTATTATTATAAATGTAATTGTTGGAAATTATAATATTGAATGAAATTATTTAACTAAATGTACCTAGTTATTTCAGTAACATACATTAACAAAGCATGTGGCAATGTTGAATTTTTTATGCAACATCTCCCCTGCTGAGCAGCTCACTGTGGCCTTTCAGATGTTGTAGGTCTCCATAACCACAGTACATAGAAACACCCTTCTGGGATCAGCTCTGCCTCTGCTTTGATAAAAACATGACCTCAAAGCCTCAAATGTAGGATCCACGGCGGTCAGTAGTGCTTTTTGACAAAAGTGAAAGAAATGGAAATTGAAAGGATTTCATTATACAACCATCGCACAAGATTCCAAAACAGTGGTCACCAATGGCAACCACAGGTAATGTTAAACCGAGGATAGCTTATGTAGAGATTGAAACTTGAAGGTCATTTTTATTGTGGTTATAGATGATTTAGAAGGCATCTTATTACCTTCTTGCATTTGTATGTGGTTTATAATGTGTTATATAATACGTCCATCTAATTATGTTGTGTAATTAAGCTAAATGATAGACTATCTGATACGTGTATTTTTAGTTGGAATCATTATTATTTTGTCATGCCTTGTTGTTTTTTTTCCCAATACTTTAATTTTCACTTACAGCATTGCAATTATTAATGTAGAAATGTCACATTACTTTGGGGTAAGTTTGGATATGTCCCTGACACTTTCCCAAATCCTGTTATTGTCCCCCTCAGCTGAACACTAGTCAAATAATAAGATAGTCAAGCTAAAAAAAAAAAGGGTTACAATACAGAGGCTTACATACTATTGCTAACATTTGCATAGTTTGCTTGAATGATTTAAATGTGTTTTTTTAACTCTTCATTCACTCAACTCATTGGCTGTAGCTCAAAAGGACACAGTACATATGAAGAGTTAAGGGTTGCTTTCTAATGGTACATTTTTCCATAGAGGGAAAACAGTGGTGGGATCCATATGAAACATCTAATAGAAGACAATTTGTCTACCGGCCAAAATCAGCTGCAGAGATCCTGGTGTAAGTTCTATTAACAGGCTTCAGGTAAAGTTCTGAATAGGCATACACAATATGTATGTGTGTGTAACTGTATATGTTGATGCGTATGCAGGTGCCCTACGTCAACTTCATTTATAGACTCCTATTCACAGTCTGGACCTATTGGTTCAACAGTGTACAACAAGGACTTTGGCTGGAAGCCACCCTGTAAACCTGAATGCATTCGCACAGGAACAGCCTCGGGGCAGAGGAGAAACAACCCGCATCCCAGTCAGGTTTGTATTTAGGCTGTGTTAGCCTCAATTTTACATTTATAGCCGAATGCCTCGCTTGACCTCTCGCTGTGTATCGTAACCTTTTAATTAAGTTGTTTTCTCCACATCAAGTCTTTCATGAAGTGGAGGCTGCCTAGGGATGCCGCACGGAGCTCCGAGTACGTCGGCTTCCCTTGGAAATGTCCCCCATCTGAGGAGGAGATCCGTAAGGCCTTGACAGCACAGTACAGCTCCATCTACAGATGTGACTACATGAGTATGCCTCAAGGTATGACAAGTCTGTTGGTTCAGTCTTGTGTATGTGAAAGCATGTCAGACCAGCTGAACTACTGACATTCAGGAGCTTTCAAATCAAACAGTAAGAACAGTTCTCTCTACAGCCTTCTATTTTCCTTTTGTTGTGTCACTTATTTGACAGGACATGATCATATCATTAGTGGAGAAGGAAGACCTGCACCTCGGCACAGCAGGCCTGAAATGCCACTTTCTACTGATACAGAGATGAGGGACAATTATCGCCAGCCAAAGCAAAAGCTTGAACTGCTGGGCAACGACTCTCTCTACAGCTGCACAGATCCTAATGCCGTGGTATAGGTACTACAGTATATGCTGAAACATATCTTTATTTATGTAAACACGGTAAAGAGTGCCTGCAATTCATCAAGCTAATGCTTTCTATGTGTGTTGCAGTTCCAACTGTTGTGCAGAGACACACTCAGCAGAAAAGATCATATTTGACTAACTACGACCTGTTTTGTGGAAAGAGAGTCACGAATGTCACAAATATGCTTAAGTCCCTGCTGCCCCAGGAGCTGCAGCAGTTACACACAACTATACCCGAGGAGGGTAAGCAACACCGCTAACACGTTGCTTACTGATTTGGATTTTTGACAGATGGGGAATTCATGTTTTGTGTATTTTTGCTTTGCAGAAAAGGAGGCTGTAAAAACAGTCATGAGTATAGATGCTTATCCAAACAAAAGGGATAAAGTGAATAAACTCCCACCAGTTGTGCTTGGTTCCTGCTCACCAAAGTGGATATCAAGTTGGCCAGGACCTCTCTAAATCTGATTGCTTATGGTAGTTTGTTTATCTGTCTTTGTTTTTTTGTGTGTTTTTATGTCATTTTGTTTCATGCTAGGGGTAAAAACTATAATAAACTATAATGTCTCACTCAGCAGAGGGAAGATTTCGCCAGGTGTGTCCACAGCCTCTGCTGATTGAATGAATTGAAACGAGGCTAACCCCCTCGTCTGAACGCCAGTTATGCACCAACGTTATGCTCACTCACTCAGAGCTAATAAGAATATAACATAACATAATACATTGTAATTAAAAGTGTCTTTCTGAATTTATTTGATTCTTCATTTTTATGTGGAACTCGTGTGTTGTCATAATTCAAGCCCTTTAAAAAAAAAAAATCTAATACACCAAAATGACACATGAAGAACAATGATTGAATCTGACACTCAGAGAGGGAAACCTTTGCTCAAGATAAAAAAAAAAACTCTAAACATATATTCTGCTCACCCAATTTTTACGTGTAATAGCAATTAAATACAATGCAATTAATACGTATCTTTATTTATTAAATTCTATTTCTGTTCTGATTTTCAAAACAAAATGCATCCTTTTGGAAATGCATGGATGTATTGTCTGCTTTTACAATGTGGAGAGAAAATAAAATATATATAATATTTTCATTTGTGTGCTGTCCTGGTCTTGTGTGTATTTGCTGCATATTCTCTAATTATGTCTCTGGACTATATCATTAGAAAAGTAAAAATGTCAAAAGTGTTTTAGATTGAGCACAGCAGTGTGGAACTGGCTCAAACACAATCAGATCGTATGAATCATGTGTGTGCCATGACAAAAAAAAGTTTTGATGAATTATAGATTTGAAGTGTTCTATTTTTGAAAAAGATCTGAGGTGTTCTGCTCCTGGTGTGTGCGGCTGCGTGAACTGTGTGTAGTGTCTTGGGTGACAAAATAAGCCCATTTTTCAAAATGGTGCCAAAGCAATTGAGGAGGGAAAAAAAAGGCTTTATGTTTCATCGGCTATCTGATGCTATGCAGTCTGTTTGTGGCTTGATAACAGAATAAAAATGTGTTGACGCATTGATTTGATGTGTTCTATCTCCACAGAATATCACAAGCACTTTTTGATTCTTCTGTTTTGCATTGTGAAACACTGTTTTCCGAATCTTTCCAAAAGGAATATTATTATATTTGTGTTTCATTTATTCATTCCCATGGCAGTTGCAATGGAAATATAACACCGTGTCAACATTAATAAGGGTGGTTGATTACTTGAAATGATCTCCAACAGCTGAATGAGTACAATGAAAACCGAGCAAGATATAGTTAGTTTGTAAAGAAGATGTATAAGGCTGTTTCTCTCCCTGTGAGTGCAGGTTCTTGTCTCTAGTTTTGTAGTCTCAGTTGACACTCTTGGTTTCTTAGTTACCATGAGGCCACCTGCTCTGCTCAGGTAATGTTAGAGTGAGTGTCAGGTAGACTAATCTGTCTGATTAACATCTGTGTGGAGCTCTGACTGAGGAAATGTGCTGCACGCAAGTCTGCTTTTTACGCTACGTCAACCTTCAAGAAACACCATCTAACGAGGATGCCGTTGGGGAAAAAGGTCCGCTCTTCTTCTGCTTCAGGAAGATTAGGAACCCAACATGTGACCAGGTAATCTGCTCTGCTGTTTCTCTCCTTACCGCCATTGAAAATCTCTTTGACAGTCTTTGTTGACGTTTGTTCCTATTTAGTAGTAGTGTGTGTTTTATTCAGTCAATCATTACATACAATACAATAAGTAATGCCACAATCTAATGTACAAAAAAAGAAAGACTGAAAAGGTAAAGGTAGAAGCATAATGCTTATATATTCCTATCCTATAATTAAATCAGATAATTAATTTGATATAAAGAAAGAAAGAAAGAAAATAAAGATAAACAATCCTTTTGAAAACCAAAAATGACTTGACCATTCTTACATTCATGTTAGTACCAATTTGATCTTAATATGAAGAGTTGTAATGTCTGGACAAGGGGTAATGGGACCAAAAGTTGAGGCCTTGTCAGAAAATGTTTACTGTTGTCATGGCGCTTGAGTTGCCATCTGTGGCAGCACTGAGTTTACACAAAGTCTGGTCACCTGACCTACGATCACTCTGCATAATAATAAATATGTTTGGAGCATGAGCACCTGCACTTAAGGAAAAGTTAAGTAAAGATACAACAATGACCTTCTGATATGCTTCTAATGAGTGCCAGAGCAGTGTTTTTACACAGAAGCAATGTACCATATAGTGCATGCATTCACTCAAACAAATCCCCCCTGGGTATAAAGTGTCTGTCTGTCTGTCTGTCTGTCTGTCTGTCTGTCTGTCTGTCTGTCTGTCTGTCTGTCTGTCTGTCTGTCTATCTATCTATCTATCTATCTATCTATCTATCTATCTATCTATCTATCTATCCATCCATCCATCCATCCATCCATCCATCCATCCATCCATCCATCCATCCATCTATCTATCTATCTATCAAAAACAATATCTCAATCCTCCAGCATCCTCTCTGAACTAAGTACAGGGAGCAGGCCGTCGGGACCAGGTTGTTGGGGTGAGAAAGTCAAGGATAGCTCCTCAGCACCAAGGCAAAGCCGTGGCAGCGAGGACAGACAAGAGCAGCCTGAATGGTTGGTCAGAGAGCTGCTGAGACAGAACGGCCGGAGACACTCGGTCCCACTGGGACGTGAGGCTGAGATCATGAGACGACACCACGGCCTTGACTCCACTCGCACACTCTGCAGCCCAGAGGTACAGTTCTCAAAACATCTTACTCAAAGTGAAATCAGATAAGTAAATTGGATCAATGCGCATCTGAAAAGTAAATTGAGATTATGTCATTGCCACGATAGATGGCAGTAGATTTCCCAATCTAACCACTTTGATAAAGTTACTGCTTATAGCCTCAAGGTGTCACTCTAGTGTCACCGTTTACGGACTCTTTCTGGCGCTCTGAAACTCAACTACAGCAGAAGCATCTCTCACTCACAAGGTGAGCAGCATAATGAATGTAAGGTAATGCCAAAAGGGTCCTTTTAAATCAAGCTGATGATCAATTTGTACTCGCAGCATGACAGCACACGGGGCAGCATAATCTGTCCCGGAGCCAGGGACGGCCATGGTTCAGGCCAAAGTAAAACAAACAGAGTTGCTGAGCCAACTACTTAAAAGGACCCGAGCAGATTCAAATGCTCGCTTTCAAGCTGACAGGAGTGATGGACGGATGTAGAAGTTGCTGTTGCAGATGTCAGTCACACTCTCCTGCTTAATGTAATGAGCAATGTGCCGTGTCAGATTAGACGGAAAAAGGCTCATGAGTTCAAAGTAATACAGCTCTAATAAAAGGATTGGGAAAGGAGTCGAGGGTGTGTGAACACTTTCAGGGCTTCCATCACGCTGACTGATAAAAACAATTATCTCTGCAATTCAGGAGCTACCGTGGGGGAAACCTCAACTCTAGTTACATCCTTGAGGAATTAGGCTGTTTATCCCCGTTATTTATTAATGGTAGATCAGAGAGTGTCATGGATCAAGGACTCGTTGCTAGGAAACCGTGGCAAATTGAAGAGAGGCCATTAACAGTTTCATCTGGCCTTGTGCGAGCATCTCAGAGACGTATAGCCGGCGATGGCTCCTGGTGGCCTTTACAGATAGTCATTCGTATTCAGAGGTGGAGCCCTAATCATGTGTGTTGATAATTACATGGTGTTAATATCTCCTCTCTAGCACTCAGACTTCATGAACTGCCTGGTGAGTGAACTGAAGAAAAAAAAGAGGAAGGCGCATGTTTGCCAATTGAACTCTATTCCTGGTATTAGTGTGCATTGTGCTCTTTTTGTAGAATATTCCTCATCAACCTGCATTATTAATTGGCTCATTTCGTAATACAAGTTTACAATTTCTCCTCTCTCCAATCAGATTGATGAGACGATAACACTTGGCAACCTCCAGAAATTGAAACTAGCATTTGAGGTACTGTGTGAACTACATCTTTTCAAAACACACTGTCAGTCTGGTGTTTCATTTCTGGAAGATTTGACTGGATTTTCTCTTGTAAAGGAATTTGAAACGGGTGGCTTGAGATCCATTGATGCAAATCATTTTGGACACATGGTGAAGAAGTGTCTGGGTTTGCCTAAGACAGTAAGACAGTGTGACATTTCTCTTTATATATTACTCTCTCTCAGATTCTCTCATCTCTGTGTTCTCTCTGTCTCACATCTTCACAATTGAAGACAAGCCTTTGCACGTACAGTACCTGATTAATTCACAATAAGTGTCTCTGTTCCTTATTCTTTTGTGCTTTGAATTTCACAGAGCAATGCGCAGATTCAAGGCTTATTTAAGAAGATTGATTATTCAGGCCAAGGAAGGATTTCATGGGTGAGATGACATTCATATTTTTTACTTATGGAGCATGCAACGTCTTCATTTTGGAGAGTTGCCTCAGTGTTATGACACTTCTCATGCATTCTAATACCAGGAATTTGCAATAAAAGTTAGGCACCTATGAAATGTGACAGGGTTATTTTAGCAACTGTAATTCAGTTTGGATTACAGAGCAAGTGAAGCAGTAACTCCGCTGAAGCAGACATCAGCTGTTCTAGTGCCTGGTTGACTGGGCAATAACACATAGTACAAAGTAGATTGTTTCCCAACTAATGCATTGCTATTGACTCTTGACACTTGACTTAATAATCGTGTCAGTGTTTTTTTCTTCAGCTGGATACTACTCAATTGTGACAGGCTGTATGGATTGTAGGGCAGAAAAATGTTGTCCTGGTTTGTTAATTTTAAAGAAGTGATTAGAAGATATTTCCAGATGTCTGGTGTAACACTGGCATATGGATTTACTTATTTTTCATTTCAAGAGCCAATTGTACTCGTATACATGAGTGTAATTAACACTGCCGATGGGGGAGACACGTCCGGCTCAATTTTCAAAATCCTACTTTTATGTAATAATTGAACTTCAATCAAATATTAAATATTAAAAAAGACAGTAGAAAACTTCTCTCTATTTAGTGAAGACATACAATATTTATCTGTCACAAAGAATGAGGTCTCAATCAATAAAGAATAAATGTGACTTTAAGTAAGGTTTGTGTTTCAATAATACAGAAATTACACACACTTCCTATTTTCTATGAGACTGTTATTCATTTGGAAAACAGGATCTAACAAATTATATCGTAAATATAATTCATAATATACACACACTTCATTTATTTTAGCTTGAAGGACTTCTGTCTTTTTGTGTCCCCACTACCTCTCAAACCAAACCTACTCATGTCACCGTGAAAACAATGTAATAACTATCAGCATGCGGGCGAGCCAGCTTGAACCTAACAGCAGGTCATGTGACGCAGGGTGAGTTCTGCACACACATGCTGCAGAACTACAAGGCGAAGCAGGAGGCTGCAAGACGCAGCAAGCAGGTGGCGTTCGCTCTGCCAGCCACCACGAAGGCGTTGTGTCACGCCGTCCCCATCGTCAACATCCACTCCACCCTCGATGGCACCGTGGTATCAGTGCGAGAGGACGGGGTGGTTTGCTGCTGGAGCCCTGAACCCAAACCGCTCAAGACCAAACACATGTTTGTATGTTTGACCGTTTTTACATTTATCTGAACACTTTAGGGATAAGTTGGGCGTCACTCCATAGTTTTTTTTATTGTCAACAAAAAAAATTTTCATTCGTTTTTTGTTCGGTGTGTGGTACGGTGTGTGGTATAGAAGTACGATGTGTGTGTCCGTGTGTGTGTGTGTGTGTGTGTGTGTGTGTGTGTGTGTGTGTGTTTGTTTATTATCTAAAATATATATATATATATATATATATAAATAAATAAATAAAGTATAAATAAGAGCAGATTTATATGTATGTGCGTAAGCGTGTATGTATGTACGTGGGTTTCAATTGGGTTTCAGGCTAAAAATAAATAAATAAATAAATATATATATATATATATATATATATATATATATATATATATATATATGGATATTAATAGAATAGAGTCAAGTTTGTGAAAACATAGTGAAGGATGACCAGATGGAGTGGTGTTCTGTTGTATTGTAAATGATGGAGGGGGTTAGATTTTCCATTGAAATGTATTCAATCATTAGGTTTTTCCAGTGTGTGATGTGTATGTTATTCCTTAATTTCCAGTCAATAGTCAATTGACAACAAAGTAAAGCAGGGATGACGTCCAACTTGACAAACTCTGATACGTATACAAGTTTTGTTCAACGAGATCATCTTCACAAATGAACACCACTTTTTTGAAGCGTGAATGCAAACGGCAGATGTGAAAAGCTTAAACTAGGCGCGATGACGTTTTGTAGTTTATGTTGTAGTCTAGAACCATCATAAAAAAACCTGGAACGTTTTCAACATGTCATTTTCTTCATTTCATACAGAATGAAGGACCTGCAAACAGGAAGTCAAAGTGGGCAAGTGATTTTACTCTGATGACAGAGTTCAACAAGCTGATGATCGGAACAGGGTACGTTTTAATACAATTAATCAAAGAGCACATTATGTATTGAGTACGTAGATTACATTAGAGGCTATTTTAGCTTTGTTTATTGTGCGTGTCTTTGTTATCGTGCAGGGACAGAGAGATCCAACTTTATGAGCTTTCCACTCTGGAGCCTTATTGCCAAATCAATGCACTAGACACAGTGCCTTTGACATTAGACTATGGGTGAGCAACACAATTGCATGTTAACATATCTTCCAAATGTCACAATAGGTCACCATCATGCTTTGTTTTTTCCCCTCATAGCTACACTGGCCCTGATAAATGTTGTATCCTGTATGGAGACACAGACGTAGGTCCTTTTGTTAAAATCTGATCCAATTCTAAAACAAAACAAATGTGAATTATGTTCCACTTGATTACTGAAATACTGGCAGAGGTCCATTTTGGTGTTTGTGTTTCAGGGATGTGTGACTATCATTTTAATATCCTCTGTTGGCGATACCCTCAGGTAATTGTGCTTTTCTAAAGACTCACTAACACGTTCAATCTTCTTTCACTTGACTTGTCACTGCACATTGTATAATCTGGCTGAATGGTCTTCACTTGTTATGAGCAGGATGCAGCGTTGGTACATTTTAATGTACACGGCCATTCTAGGCAGGTCACTCATGCATATATTATGCATGGATCCAACCTTTTCAGTTGCGATACTGATATCGATACCTGAGCTTTGGGTATCGACCGATCAGATACCAGTGCTAAGTTGTATGCCTCACTGTGTGGAAGTGAAAGGGATCATTCTCTAATGTGTAAAGCAACATCAAGCTTGACTTAAACATTGCTTTCTTAACTTCGTAAAACAAAATGTTAAAACTAAATACGTAGATATACATGTACTACATTTTTTAATATTGGTATCCAGTAGCAGATCGGCCATTGTCACAGGTATTTGAGTCAGTATCAGACCAATATCCAATATCAGTATCGGTGTATCTCTAGCACATATGATGATTGATATCGTTGGAGTTGATTAATACAGGTTAAATAAATCATAGTACAGACTGTTATTCAGTATTATTCAAACAGTAAAGGACACCATGGCTAGGTATCGTAAACACATTATGAAGGTATTCCTATATGTATACAGTATAGACTACCTGAACAGTAACATTTATATCAACGTTTCCAGCAATATTCTGCCACATATTAGTTTCCTATACAGCAGGGTGACCAAAACAAATATAGAGGGAGACATCAACCATTACCGCCAATTAGATGCGTGTACTTTCATGTTTCCCTCTCAGATCATGTTCTTGACTGATGAAAAGGAATTTGTCAGTGAAAAACCAGAACCTTTCCTATAAGTGAGATACTTTTGCAGCTGTTGTTGTTGTTGTTGTTTCCTGAGCAAAATAACATGTGTGCTGATAAGTAACAAATGTGAGGCTCTCTGCTGAATAAAGGGACCGATTACAGCCGTGGCATGATTTTACTTACTGCACTTTTAATTGGATGTGTAGTTACCAATACTGAAAGTAAAAAGAAACTGAGCTACTTTAACTGAATAAGATGAGGACTATGATTTTGGAAAGGGCCATGGTCTATTTTGAATTGCCATTCTCATTTATGATTCGAATCAAAAGTTCTGGTTCTTTTCATTATTATTATATAGTAATCTCTTCAATATATCAAAAAAGAAATCTAAAATATTCATTATCTTATCACGGATATGAAGGGCAGTATATGGAAATGTGTTTCATCTTCAATCACAAAAAGTACTTTAATATCTGGTCTCCAATTCAGTAATGTGAATAATATGAATATTGTGATTCAGATTTGTAGTTGAAAAAAACTAATATATATATATGTGTGTGTATATGTGTGTCTATATACATTTGAATGTATTCAAGAGGAAATTAAATATATATATCATATTTCACAGTGGTGATTGTGAAGTACAAAAAAAATAGGAAAAAGTAGGAAGCTGTACAGAAACTTCAAAAGTATGGTAGAAAATGATACCTTTGCTTCCTATCTCTTCCCCGACAATCAAATACATTATATGCATGTTATGTGAGCGAGGCAGTGTCTTTGAAAACGTGACCTGTTTCAGGCCTGCTTGTTTCTTTCAATTACGTCTTTTTTTTGATAGATTATGGAATAAATTACCAAAGATTGAAAATATGCCCAACATAGCGGTTGACAATGCAGTGCTATCTCCCAATGTGACATTTGTCAGATGGAAGGTTCATCACGACTGGGTGACACAGGTAACATGTTTCCTTTCCACCTGTGTGTACACTTCCCTGACAAAGGAAATAATTTAAGTTCAGCTATGAGACAATTTACAATATCTGCAGAAGCTGTGTAACAATATATTTGACCTGCACTGTGAGCAGATAACCCCGAAATACACCGAGCAACGAACTCTTCTCTCTAACTTTAGGCAAAATATTTTCAAAGTTTTCAAGCTGTTGTCTCCTCATCGAATGAAGAATCTTCTTCCCTCGTTATAGGTAATTCTGTTTTTCTTTATCTTTGTTTTGCCTATGTTGAACATCAGGACAATATCAAACACTCCGAGATGTTCTTTATCGTGACCTGACCGTGATTCAAGATCCAGATAAGAAATGACGAATGCTGATGATTTTAAAGTATCAAGTCCTTTCACTATACAGTGTGCCGCAAATACACTTGGTGCTGAACATGGTAGGAGAGCTGTAAGGGATGATGCATCATGACTCGTCTAGCTCAAATTCACCGATCAATGCAGCGTGTGTGTATGTGTTGTGTGTGTGTGTGTGTGTGTGTGTGTGTGTGTGTGTGTGTGTGCGTAGTCGGCCATGTCCACTTGCCAGCTTGCTCATTTGTTCTGATAATGGCCTCCCCTTGGTCCAGAAAGCATGTTTGATCTGTGCTCTCACACAGGCCTTGTAATACAACACTTGTTTTCTTTTCTTGAGGCTGTGTGCTGCCTTTAACAGACGCTGAGCAGCAGTTGAGTGAGATCAGAGAGGCCTGCTATGAAGGTAAAACCAAGAAGGTCCAACTGAGCTGGGTTCCACAGCTCCGGGCATCGTGTGACCAGACAGTTTTCACCATCTACAAAGGTGTCAAGACCTTTGACCTGTGTCAGAAGCACAGCTTGCTGGTCACTGGAGGCATGGACAGACTCGTACGCATGTGGAACCCACACTTTTCTGGGTGAGGAGCCAGAATTCAGAGGTCTTTCTTCAAGAAAAATAGCATTAAATGAAAAAGCCACCTCCTCTTGGTTGTGTTTTTCTTGTTAGGAAACCAACCGGTATTTTGAAAGGCCACTCTGCTCCCATCGTCCACCTCCACATCTCGTCAGAGGACAGTCAGATCTTCTCGGTCTCCAGAGACAACACAGTGAAAGTAATCTTTTTTTAAATGTTTTGCTGACTTTACGGTCTGATGATCCAAAGGAATGCAGCATTCATACTACTGTATCTGCATTAAACACGCTGGACACTTCATCAGCAGTGTGTCAAGAGTTTTTGAAAAAAAACGTTTTACTTCTACTATTAAGAGGGAGAATATTGTACTTTTTACTCAACTACATTCATTTTGATAGATTAAGGTTGTACAGACGAATGTAGAATCAGTTTATGAAACAGATTACACTATACAGCAGTATACAAATCAGTGTACAGGTCCACTTTAACAGTATTTAAGTCATGCTTACATACATTATTAATAATGATACCATAGTATCATATAACTAAAACAGGAGCCATGCTTGACAAGTATATTATATAGTATTTGTGATACTTTAGGGTGCAAATAATTGCTCATTCTTCTGTACTTCTACTTAAATGGAAAGGTAATCTGTGGGATTGCTTTTACTATATTCATATGAATTGTTCTTCCATCGCTGTTCACCTGTTGCCATTCCAGATCTGGGATCTTCAAGATCAGCACTGCCTGTTTACAGCAGAGCCCAAAGCCAGTGGGATTCATGGAGACATGTCTGCATGCTCGTACTCCTCTGCTATGAAATGCTTTTACATTGCGGCAGACTCTATGGCTGTGCTCTCCCTCAAGATAAGGTTGGCTGGCATGCCTTTGTGCTTTATTCATTAGATAATCCAATGAATTCTGAAGGTACTCTTGAAAATATATTAACTAATGTAAGAATGACAATCTGTGGAATTCTATGAAATAAGACAGCTGGCGCTTTTGAAGATTTGCTTTTGAAGGATTAAACATCTCCCTTTCATTTTAAGATGATTTTTTTTTTCTTCAGCGATGACTGCAGCACCTTAATATTCATCCCCCTTTTATTCGTTCTATTATCTTCTGCTTCTGTAAGGCCACGGCTTCACACCCGTCTGACTGTTTCTCACGATGAGACTGTAATGTGCTGCGGCTACAGTGAGGAGTTCCGTCAAGTTGTCAGCTGCACTGAGGGATCTGTAAGTAAATCGGTACTTTTCAACGTCACATTTCCACTGTAAAGTTAATCAGGTCTATCTCAAACATGATCATATTTATTTGACGTACATTATCTGTGAAATTAACTCGAAATGGTGCTTGATTTAGGTGGTGAAAGTCTGGGATCTTGACACTGGGCGTCAGGTTTTTGAATTCGGTGGCACAAAGGATCTGTCTGCCACTACATGCATGACCTTTGACCCCAAAGGGAGGAGGTACGGCACACAAAGCAGCCTGGGAGATGTTTCACTTTTTTTAATAAAAAACACTACTTCATCACACTACAGCATGTTCTTGTGTTTGCAGACTCATCACAGGTGGAAGAGATGGTTGTTTAAAGATCTGGAACTTCAACAATGGCCAGTGCCTAAAGACACTTAAGAAGGGTAAGTACTCTACATTTCCATTACTTCCTCAGTCCAAAAAAGCAAGAAAGAGAAAAAGAAATACTATATTATCCAGTAATTGTGAAAAATCCCCTCCAATCTTTCTTGTAGAGGGTGAATGTCACGAAGTGTGCGACTGCATCTTTCTGCAAGTTCACAGGAATTTGTGAGTAATGATGTGATATTTGGCAAGTGTATGCTCAGTATGAATTTTAATCCATGTTGAGCTTTTTTTTGTAACTCCGTGTAATTTTACGTTTTTCAGCTATGTGATGTCTGTCGGCCGGGATCGGAAGATAGACATTTACCCAGTGAGTACAAAACACATGAGTTCTAGATATTATTTGTCAGTTGTGTTTCAGAAATCCCAGTCCAATAATCTCTCCAATTCTCCCATCCCTCCATCGTATTGCATCTAATTTGCATTTGTTTACATTGTCATTAACCAGCTGAACTCCATTCCAAAACAGCAAAAAACAACAAAAAAAGACTGATAGATCTTATATTGCCTGTTTTGAATTTCATTATAACGAACATGTTTTGCTGTATGGTGGATGACACTTCTCGTCATTGTCTGGTTAATAATAATTTGAATGTGCTAATAGGATGCTCTTCGAGCTATTTTTATGATCCAAACATAACAAATCGTGTTTTGATTAAAATGCCCTGTTTGCATTTTGTCAGGACACACCCGAGGACCTCCATCATGTCCAGAGGCCACAGCCTTCGTGGCAAGATGATCTGGTGATTAATGAACAGAAAATTGTCTTGACAATAACTTTGAGAAACGATGTTTCGGCAGACCAAAATGATAACAATGGGCTCCGACTGACAGTTAGTATTCCCCCATGACATTCCTTCCAGGCACAATAGATGACAGAACAATTGGAAGGATCCATCCTTTATTTTTCCATTTCTAAAAGCACTGTGTTGAAAGTGACAAAAGGACAAATTGGGTGTTTTTGTTGTGAACTGAATGCTTAATCATTTCATTTTTATTTATAAAAACAATATTATAAAATCTGCATTTTCCAGTGGTGGAAAGAAATTAAGTATGTATTCTCAAGTACTGTGCTTAAGAAAAACATTGAGGTATTTCAAGTGCATCACTTGAGCATTACCATTTAATGTCATTTTATTCTCTTACTTTTTTTCTCCATTGCATTTATTTGACAGCCGTGTTTACAAGGAATCAGAGTTTAAAAACATAAAATATGATGCATTGTAGATATTTAAATAGCCAGTACTAAATAAACTAGATAAACTAGCTCTACATTGACTGCACTATACCCTTAAAATGCAGTTTACACACTAAATCAGTGTGTTCTAGTAGGGGTGCTTCGTCAGTGCTGTCCAGCATACTCTGCCTCAGTGCACCTTCACATTTGGAAAGATAAAGCCTCCCTGATGGTTGTTTGTTCATATCACACACACACACACACACGAAGGACTCTGTAGTCCTACGATCATTTTTGCTGACTGGCTGAAAAGTTCAGAGAGTTCAAAGCCTCCCTGATCTCTACTCTATGTGAAGCATCACCTGCAGAATTTCTTTTAATGCTGAAAGTTACCCCATCCCCCGTGTCTCGTGTTTGTTCTTCCTCATTCCTTGTTCCATTTCTCTCAGCTTTGAGAACTTCTATGACATATTTTGAAACGTGTTAGTCTCTTGCCACCCCCTGTACCTATATGTGTACACTAATTGATATAGTGTATACATATAGTATAACAGTTTTCTCTCAAGCACATGGTGATGTGTCCTCACATCACACAGCTTATCTTTGTGTCTGTCCCCGTGCAGCCAAGCTTTGATCTGTCAGCATACCTGTCATTTATGACAGCTAAGCTGAGTGCCTGAGCTCTCACTGACACGTAAGAAGGCCTTTATCACTCTCAGTTCAGAACTAAAGGTGTGCACCAAATGCCCCATGCACTCCTGCCAGCGTCTTATAGGGTTACCTCAATATTTTATACCCTGTCGTTTTTATTCTTGCACGAGTGTGTTTGCATATGAAATGGTGTCAGGATTAGCTTTTTTATTTTTGTGTATCCAAAAAGCAACACATATATCTCAAATTTGTATTTCTTATCATTGAGAATATATATTTGATGCATTGTGAAATACATGTTTAACCTTTAGACTACAATATGTCCTAAAGGTATAATCAGGCAAACAACTACTGCTGCATCAATAGACTCTCAGCAATCCTAGGGCACTGTTAGGATTGATTACACAGGCACAGTGGTGCTGAGAGCTAAATGCTAACGGCAGCATGCTAACATGCTGATGTTTTGCTAGTATATTTAATATAATCACCATCTTAGTTGACCGTGTTAGCATGCAACATTTTGAAAATGAGCACAACGTGCAGATGTGTCATTAGTTTTGCAGGTATTTGGTCACAAATCCCCCAAAAATATTACACAACCGATTATACCTGGATAAAGTGGTCAGGTTACCGTTGACAGCAGGGCCAAGTTCTCTCTCTACATGAGCTGTAGGAGGTCAAATTGATTCCCAGTCACGCTGTGATCCATTAAAGGAGTTGACGCTGAGTCCCGTTCCATCTCTTTTCTCATGGCTGAGGGTTACACTCACCCCAAAGAGGCCCATTAACAGAGCAGAAAGAATGCAAGGCACCCCTTTGACTATCTACAGAGCCTTCTTTTGAAAATTGTTTTTCCATCAATGGCCTGCAGGAGGAAGATCAATGGGTTGGTCTCCATACATTGGTCTTTTTCCCTTATCCATTCAGCCTCGGGTTCACTGTGGATTTGTCTGTTCCTCCAGATGGCCAGTGTTGTGCTCCATCTCAATAATATTTTAACTCATAGCCCAGTTCAGCAAAATATTTAGCTTGCCCTAAAAATATAATTTACAGTTAGTGCACCAATCAGTGCCTAAGTCAAAACGTGCCATCTGCTTGTTGGCAGCATCACTACAAGCAACAGATTCCTGTTGCGGTCAGAGAAAGAAAGCAAGAAGCACATAAAGCACAAGATGAATTGCACTGTATCAATGTGAAGTACAGTGGCAGGGGTATGGCTTGTCGGCTCGCTCAGGGGTTTGACATCAGGCTTCTTATCATCAAGTCAGTCATTGATCTTAAATGTGAGACACACTTGGCCAGAGTACTGTAAGAAAAGACATGACTTGAGTGGAATCTCACATCCATGGCCATAACCTTTTTCAACACAATTTGTCTCAGCTCTTGAATTGCCGTAGCTCACCAGAGAGACAATTCCTTGAAGTGTTCTGTGGACAGACTGGTGACCTTTGACCTCACTGAAAAAAAATAGTTTGGAAATGCGCTTCTTCGCAAGGACTATTTTTTTAATAGGCTCTGTACCATTAGTACCAAATTAGGCTTTATATTTTTGAACTATTTTAGAATACTCTGTAGTATTAAGGATATCAGTTCACAGTAATCAGTAAGTGTTTGGCGTAATGTTTTAAGCACATATTGTGTACAAAATTAAATAAAATTAACATTTAAAGTTCTCTAAACAGAATATGTTGTCATTTTTTTCTAATATTTTATTTTTTATTTTTTTTAAACAACTTTCCTTGCCAACGGTAATGCCTGAATTTATGAACGTTTAATCCTGCAGATGTTTAGATACACTCACACTTTGTCTTTCCTCAGAAAAATGGCCATAAGGAGGACATCCTGTGTGTGGCGCAGTGTCCTCCATCTCTCGTAGCCACCAGCAGCTATGATGGAGAGATTATTGTGTGGAACGTGGTTTCTGGACGTATACAGTGTCGGTTTGTCAGCCCCTTTCCAGCTAAAAACCAGAATGTTGAAGGTGATTTCGGAGCAAAGAGAGTGTTTGATATATTCAATAAAAACTCTGACGTGATTAGAACATTTATTTAATGTTTTTTTCTTTTTACACAGGGCTGGATACAAGTGTTCCAAGCATAATTTTCCTGAAGAACTCCAAGTTGCAGCACTTTTTTTCTGCTACAGCGCTGCTGTCCTCTGGAGCCATGGGTCAGTGTTATGAACAGCACTAATTACCGTGCATGATTGCATTTTGCAACCTTTCATTACATCGTTAATTACTGTATGCATTTTTGCTTTTAAAGGTTGTGTAAATCTCTGGAACGTACTCAGTGGAGGAAAATGTGTGGGCAGCTTCAAAGCTGTAAGATATTTAACTCAACAGCATTGCTCTGTTTCTTCTTCATCTTCTTTTCTTTCTCTTACCTTCAGAATTGCTGATTAAACAGTAAAATAATTTGTGGTGCACTGTTTCTATGCGTGGTTCTAGTTTTTGAACGACTAGCAGATACCTTCCTTGCAGATGCATAATAGGACCCTATATATTGGAAGGTGGAGGAACATAGATAGGGGCATAAAGCTAAAATAAAACACGTGCCTTTGAAAGCAGAAATTGTGTTTTGAGGCTGTTAAGCATAAAGTGCTCTTATGTTTCCCAATAGACGCAAAATAAGTTGCTACATAGCCAACTTGTGTTTTGTTACCCAGCAACAATGGCTCTTAACAATTAAGGAATTTTTAATTGATCTTAGTTTTTATTTCATGATTAGTTTACAAAATCACCAAATAATGAACATGAATACTTGGGATTTCAGTGCTATGACTGAAAGGCATCTTAAAAATGCATTCTTAACCATTGTATTCTTTTCTATTTTCATTTTGCAGTCTAAATTCCAACAAAAGATTACAAAACTGGCGAAAACGGACAAGGACACGTTGCTGTACGCTGCTGACCGAATTGGTTACATCTACGTATACAACATAGAGAAGTTTGCCCCTGAGCAAAAGTCACCTCGAGGTCAGCTGCATTTTGTCTTCTTCTTGCAATTGCCTTTGATAACACATATAATAAAAATGTGAAGAGAAACTGTCCATCAGAACATGCAAAATCACATTGTTGTTTGTATTGTTCACTTTCACTCAGCTGAACATTTCTGGCGTGCCCACACCAGCAGAATTACTGGGTATGTAAAATACCCAACATGTTTTATTATGGTCGGTCACAAATTCATCTTTTCTTAAGTTTAAAATGATCGGGTAATTGCTGTCAAACAGCAATTAGACTTTGCCTTGTGTCGTTAACTTTTAGCTGCTTGTTTACTTAATAGTCCCCGTGGGTACAGTTATTGTCAGTCTGTGGTGTCACTGGCAGCAGGAGCAGCCCTGCTTCCTTCTGCTGCAGTAGACTAACAACGTATATAGAAGAAACTGTGTGTGGGAAGGTCTTAAACAGACGTTCAGTATAGGTGAGAAGCGGCCCGGGGTGCATCTGCCATCAGACGTACCAACAGAGTGGATGATTTAGGGTGTTCTGCCATAAATGCCTTCTCTCATTTCATCTCATGTCTCTTTATTCTTATCCAGGCTGCAGATTGTTGACAATGATCAAGTGGTGCTTACGTCGTCCATTGACTACACAGTGCGCCTTTGGAGTGCACATGGAGAATTCATAGGTGGGTGTCATTTTGCATCTGTCAATCCCCTCTTTCTAGACATTATTAATGTCCATGCAACCACCATTAATCATGGTGCAGTGCTGTTATTTGAGGGAATGTTCATTTCATGTGACGGTACTTGCTGGATTATCCCAATAGGGTAAAAACTAGCTGTAGGGTCCTTATGCTACCCCGCTTCCTTCCACTCACTCTGCATTGTGTATGTGCCCTGTCACCTTTAAGCACCCGTCAAGTACTGTGCACACAGCAAATTACATGGCAGTTTAATTATAATTTGCCTAGAGAGCTGGTGCACTCCAACGCTACAATAATACTTGGGACCTGGTTTACAGTGTGTCAGTTATATTTTGGTGAATTCATTTAGCAACATTCACCATGTAAGCACAGTATTAACTTCATAACTAAACATATTAAAACTAGATTTTGATTCAGAACCAACCTTAAGGCCATAACATTGTAAACAAATAAATATATTGCACATTTAATTAATAACCACTAACCTATTCACACACAGCGTACCTGGGGATTTAAAAAAAGATAGTGTTTGTGTTAAGCTAAGCTAACTGGTTGTCGGCTGTAGCTTCATAATTATGTCATATTTTATGCACAACCTATAAAGACTGGTATTAATCTTCTCATCTGACTCTCATAATGTATTTCCTATGTAGAACTATTCCTTCAAATGTCTGTCACCGACGTTGACAGTCCAGCCTCCAACTCTCAATGAATCTCTGCAGTGTTTCTCTAAATGCTATTAAACAGCCATGGGAAGAGTGTGATCCACCTACTGAGACACTATGTCCATAGCTTCTGCAAGAAAACTGAGCAGAAAGAAGATGCATTTTAATTTGTGCAGGTATTCCTAATTATCAGGGTTATTTTTGTCTGAAGTTAACAAGCATGACATTTAGCTTGTCCCACTGACAGAGAGAAGAAAGGAAATTGGAAATGAAATTCACATCTAACTTGCTATTTTGAAATACCATTTTTAATAAATACGTAGTTGCCTGTGAGGAAATGTCAATAATAATAATTTGGCTTGATAACACTTTAGAAATAAAGGACATTTTCCTGTCCTGTGGGTTTGTAATAATTGTGCTGCACAGTAGGCCGCTGCAGAAGAAAATGATTTCAAATGGATTCAGACATTGTGACATTTTAAAAAGCCACAGTTTTGACTCCATCACATCTCTTCAGCACAATGCCGCACAATTTGGAAAAACACTGAAATAGAACATTTTGTCCCCTGTCGACAGGGACCTTTGGGCAGTCTGAGAGCTGGGGCGTCCACATCTCTTCTTCTTGGAAACATCCTGCGGTCCCCTATGAGGTCCTGATTGACCCTCTGAGTATGCCTGATCATGAAATTCTGAACGCAAACACACGACCTTCTGATGCCGTCCATCCTGACAAGACTGGGGCTCATAGAGGCGAAGCAAAGGTGAGCTGCATTACTTCAATAATGATTATGCTGTGTAAGCTTAAACTCTCTCTCTCTCTCTCTCTCTCTCTCTGTCTGTCTCTCTCTCTTACAAACGTTGAACTGAATTGTGCCTGCTTCTCTTGCGGCATAATTGCAGTCAGAGACACACAGTAAGCTGAGACTTCCCCCAACATCCATCAGTGACACTGAGGGAGATAAAAAGCACATTGTACCCAGAGGAACATAAGACTGGGTGAGTTATAACCATTACAACAGCAACGACTACTGTACACATGCTATGTAAGTCTACAAAGTGACAGCTTTATATTAAGAGTGAGTGTGTCTTCTTTTGCATTTCAGGCTCTGTCATGAAACTGTCAGGCATACTAACAAGCTATCGAACCACTGCTCTCTGAAAGGCTTTGACGCTGTGGAGCCACCGAACACGTAAGACTCGACCTCTCAATAGCAGCACCGAGGAGCCGGAGTCAACTGAATACGATGAAACTATTGATCACACTTTGGAAACCGGATCCTCCAATATTGTAAAGACATTCTTTTAAAATGGAAATAGTGAGAAGGAGGGCTTTAGGTAATTATTACAATGACTCATGTGAAGTAAAATAATGGATGAAATGAATGTGTGGAAACATGTGGATTGAAAAAGCTTTTTTTTACTTTGTTAACTGCAGGCTGTCATTTGCATTTTGAAACACTAGAGCATAATAACTTTGACATTTATGACTTCCGACTGTGAGGAAGAGCATTTTTTTCTCAATATTCTAAAGACTTAAGTAGACCAATTTAGAAAATGTTTTTTTTGAAAACCCACTGTGTGGACCCAGCTGAACATCAGACAGACACAATTAGCGGCAAGTGAACATAGTGTAGTGGAGCATTTGGCAGCCAAAAAAGCCTGATATATTTCCCTCAGGAGATGGTGGGGACCAAAACAGAGTAAAAAGGTCAGTGAATATTGTACTTTCATTCATCAGGTGGACAAAAAGATGGAACTGTTTGCGAAAACATTTCAACGTAAAAGGTGATAATATTTCTGTTTACACCTTGTTTCAGTTACCCATTGTGGCCAAAATAATACGTGTTCTTGCCAATTGAAAAACCTTTTTTTCTGAACTACTGGCTGGGATAAAGAGAATTTAACATTCATTGTCCAAACCTGATTCTGAAAATATGATAGAAAAATAAATGATATATTACATCCTTTCATTTCACATCCTTTCTTTTAAACATTTCTTTATCTTCGAGATATCTAGGATCTTGAAAAAGTGCCCGGCATATATTGTATTATTAATAAAAGCCGGCATACTTTCAAATTTGTCATCCTTATTTGTTTCAGTTTATGCATGAGAAAAACATTACAATGTACAGTATGTATTGCCCTTGTTGCAGTTGTTCTCTACCTGCTTTTTTTTTCAAGAAGTGAGAGATCTACCTGAGGCTGGAGTTTGCCATTAAACACCACCGTATGAGGTGCAACAGGGATAATATCTAATCAGTGTGTATACTAAATAGTAGGGGCAGTCATATTTTACAACATGTGACCGTCTTTTAGCTGTGCATTGGTATAAGTAGGTTGAGAGTGAGCCATGTGAGTGCAGACACAGACGTGTTTGTGTAAATAAAGTGAGGGAATGAGGTGTATTGTACAGTGTTTACATAAAATTGCATTTTTGCACAGTCCATCCAGGAAATTGTCACTGTGGTATTCATATATATTTGGGACAGCATTTATATAAATCATACCCACAGAAAACCTACAATTTATCATACCCTTCGGACACACACACACCTAAATCTGAGAAAGTATGGAGCTGTGCAATTGAACGTTAACAAACAATATTTTCAAACGTTAGCTGAGGAGGTCATACACACCACAATTATTCTTTGATTACAGAAACATTATCCCTACCCTATAACATAATTACCCACATATAGATTCAAGCTATTTATGATTCAGGGATGCTCAGTGAATATAAGCGCCTATAGAGAGGGCGAGAACAGTCCTTTTCAAAGTGGAGGATAGAAATATTCTAGGTGGGAAACATTTTAATTATAGGTCACAGCTGTCCACATATCCATGTGATTTAGTTTCACCCAGACTATAAAAAGAGTGTGATGTTGAAACTTAAAATATCTTGGTAATTACAATGACAATCATAAAGTTTTCTGCAGGTTCTAATTTTTTAAGGACATGTGCACCTCTCACAGAACTACAGACCAAATGAAGGCTTTCATCAGACGTCATCACACGTATGCCGCTTCAGTGAGAGTGTATGCGGACACTTTTCTTCTTTTGCCAGCAGTCCTGAACCCGAAAATCTGAAAAATCTGTAAAATCAAGTAACCGTCACTGTCCACAAACGTGCCCTTTCATTTACTGTCACAGGAGAAAACATCCTGGGTGACACTGCCTTGCTTTTCTTGTTTTCTCGCTGTGGGAGACACTTGTTCATAGTCCCAAATCTGGACGGTTCTGTCAAGGCGCATTTGAATAAATGCCATTTTCACAGGCTGTTTCTACAACTGCACACGACAAAAAACTATTTATAAAGCTGTGAAAGTGGAATGCCCATGTTGCCAAAATGTGGCATTCATGGGGCTCAGAACAGAGGTATTGTCAACAACTGAAGTCTAATTGATATTATATAGTATATATATATATATATATATATATATATATATATATATATATATATATATATATAAAATAGACCATGTTTTATTTGTATCATATTTATTTTAATTAAAACTAGCATTGATGTTCCTTTTCTATCATTTAAAAGCGAAACCAAGCCACCACTGTGGTCAGGGCTGAGACACTTCTCTCATACAGGATCATTAAGCTCTCAGCTTCTTTACAGCCCTCAGAAAACCCATTCCCTCCCAATGCTGTATTTCATAACTGAGCAAATCTAGGAAAGAGACTGAAACATTGGTTCAGTTAAACTCAGGTGAACCAGTAGGCCGGCATGCTAAATAGCCCAGCAACACCTAAGCAATGTGGCCATTATTAATGTTATGTAATGCATTTATTGCACATGTGTTTGACATGTAACTCAGTAACTATGCATATTTACAGGCCCAGTTCACTTGCACACACGAGTGTTTTTTCAGTTATTGTGCAGAATTACGCCACTGCTTGGGTTGAATATTATGCTGGGAATAAATGATGAAACCAATTGTATGTACTCACAAGATGGCACAATGGTGCAAGTTGTCAAACTCTAAACTAAACTGTGAGCCTTTTTTCACAACAGACCCTTTGACTTGTCAGCCCAGTAAAATCCCAGGTGTTATTTCTAACATTAGCCATGGCCGCATCCCAGTTAGGGTTTTCCAAATTCAGGGACCACTGGCATAGCTTACTGGGATACCTAAATGGAATGGAGCCATTGTTCATTACAGCTATTATTCACCTGGGTCTTTCCTGCTTTGACAAGACAAAATGTCTGGTGTGTCAAAAGCCATTGTCATTGGTATTGTTCTTCACAATTTTATATATATATATATATATATATATATATATATATATATATATATATATATATATATATATATATATATATATATATATATTAAAGAGTTAGAGGAGGCCTTTTCACTACACAGCAACACTACATAATGTTAACTACAGCTTATTTAATGAAGATAAAGCTGACCTCAGTATATTTTAACATCCTGTCTACGGCCCTGTTAAAGTCACCTCTATATGAATTGCATTTCTGCTGAACAAACTCTATGCATCCTTGAAACAGGAGTTTTACAAGAGCACTTGAAGGCAGCAGCAGTGAGCCCGTGCTTTTTTCCATCCCGCCAGCAGAGCGCGTGCCTGCGCCTCGCACAGAAAACGGGGATGCCTCTCAGCAGAGCGCAAACCCACTCCCCGTTTTCCGTGAAACTGTGGAGAAGGCAACGCTCTGTTGTTGTTGTTTTATTTGAACATTGTCAGAAAGCCCATGCACCGCGAGCTGTCCTCCGCCGCTCACAGGACTCTCACAGGATGCTGTCGAACAACCCTCACATCGGGCACAAAGTGGCAGGCTGCTTGATTTTCCTCTCCTTGTGTAAGTACTCACTTTACTTTCTAATGTTCATGTCAGGGGGCCTCGGAGCACACAGCTGCGGGGGGGGGACGTGCCGCAACAGTTCCCGGTTCCCAAGGTCCGAGCTCGTGGTTTGCAGCGCTGGGTTTTCCAGCTGCCAGAGCAGACGAGCTGCGAGTGTCTCTCCGTAACTGTTTGAGAAGTGCGGAGCCATGATTCAACCTCAACTTCCTGAGGAGTTGAAAGGCGATTTTTCACGTCCCCGGTTTTCCATGTGCGCTCGTGCAGACCACTCTTTTTTACGCGAGAGTCAATTCACGGGGAAATGTCTGAAAGTCGTCTCAGTTGGAGTCACGGCTGTGGAAATCCGCTCGCAAGCGGCGTAAAGTAGCTTCTTCTTGACACATCGACGGTGCACTAGTGGGCGTCAAGCCCGAGGATGAATGCACCCCCCGGCTGGAGCTACTGTAAGCTTTACCAAAAGTCCCATTTCTCTCCGTCAGTCCGGATGTGCAGCGGGAATTCAGTGATTCATTCCTCTTTTTGTTGCCATAGAAGGGGGGAAATAATATTATCCACACAGTCTTACTAGCGTGAGAGCACTGCGAGTGTTAGTGCACTTTTATTTATATATATAAAAAAAAAAGTTGCATTTGCTGCAAGGACATTGTGGATAAATTAAATTGGTAATTGCTTTCCGTGGAGTTGGTTGTTTAATTGGACAAATAGTTAACGGATAAAAATGTCAACTCTACTAGGGCATTGCATGCTCTATGTCTGTCATCATTAAAAAAAGGGATGTGTCATGGCCATTGGGTGGGGTGCAGCACGCAATGTGTGGCTGCAGCTGTTGAGAGAAGTACAGCCAGGGACCGATGTTGCATTTGCCCTGGCTGTGCTCCGGAACTGTGTGAGATACATGCTGAGCGCAGAGACTCTGGCCGCCTTGCTGGGTCTGAAAATTGTCACTGTGATAAAAAAAAACAATAATACTCAAGGATCTGCAAATATTTGAGTACTGCCACAAAAAAAAAAAGGGCTACATCTGCCTGGGTAAATAACACAGGAAATAAAGATGTCACGTTCAAGACATCAAACGGATTGGTTACCGTGTCGATGAATCCTAATGCTGCAAGAAATTGCTTCTGGTCATACTGATATTATTAGTTCGGTTTCGCCAGACTGTAAGATATTCAGGTTAGTTTTCGATAACAAAATTATTGAAAAAAAAAAAATATATATATATAAAATTTGGAAAGATATTGCATCATCATTTGGGATAAATGAAGACAGAAATGAGGGGATGGGGGAGTGTAATGATGCCTGTAGGGTCAAAAACACATTAATCATAGATAGTGTAAAATGATTGTTTACATGCAAATCATTCATAAAGTTAATTGTTGAAGAGCCTCTGGAGCTTTCTCGTCCCTTCCTCTTTGAATTAAGACACTTAGATCATTGGTAAGTGATTTATCAGCGGCTGCCATGCATTTATGAAGCTGCTCTCATTTCCTTTTATTTTGGCTCTGGCTCCACTGACAGTACTCTAAAGATTTCTTTCTACCATTCTCTAGAAATTTACCAATGTTTTTTTTGGGATCCAATTGAATAGAATGCATTCTCGTGCGTGGGAGAAGTTAATTCAGCAACTCCGATCGGCGAGAGTCTAAGACCCTCTGCTTCGAATGGCAGGACGTATGAGAACTGCCCAGGATCTTCACAGATATTATATTTCAGAATTGTACTCCATGTACTCCTATATGACCAGAACTTAGCCATTTTAGAACAGTCCCAAAAACACTGCATGCAATTTCCAGCTGACACTACACATAGTAGAGGCTATCTGCGGGGGTCATTTTTGTTCCGTATTGTCTTGTGTAGTATCCAATATTGCATTTCCTTAAATCTATTACATAGAAAAGGGAGCCTCAGAGACATTCTTGCCACCTGTCAGTCCCATCATTCCACCATCGTATCTGTATTTAGTTCGTTATAGCTCAGGAAGTTGTCATGAAAATATAGAATACAACCTTTGTGTCTTGTGTAGTGGATGATATATTCCTAATTTGACCCAATAAGGGTCTTTTCCTGAGTTACCTTGTATCTGTAATAACAAAGTGTTGAGTGTGAAGAGAAGCAACATGTCATTTTGACCGTTTCACTGCACATAAGGACATTATATCCTGTCTTGAACGAAAATAGCACTTTTCCTGCAGGGTTTGTGTTGTTTATATCAGAGTTTCATAGAAAGTAATTTATCTACTGGTGAAGTTGCCCTAGACCGTGGGCTCTTGGTACGAAGGGAGCACATTCCCATGCCTCAAACGTTTGTGGTCCTCCCTTAAGGTAGCAGTGAACCCCTTCATGAATAATTCAACTGTGGCAGGCCCAATTATGACATACAATATTTAGGAATGCTAGACCTCTATCTTTTAGATGCAGCATAATCTTCATACTTAATCTGTATTTCTTTTTTTGCCATGCCATATGACCTTTCAGAAGTCTCCCCTTAAATCTCCTTGTTTAGTTTGGATAATCAATGTTTACTTTGTCACTCTTTTAGTGCTTCTTCTCTCTGCTTGCGGTACCTAAAACATTTTGAAAAATTCTCCGTGAATGCAGGTTAAAGTTGTCAGATACCATTTAGGATCATCTTTCACTCGCATTTATGGAGAGCCAGGTTCAGTGCTGCAGTCGGAGGGAAAGCTGTATTTGTGGGTTTGGCACAGAGACAATGCTGCTTGTCTGCTCCCCCCTGTTTGTAATATTCATAGGGCTAACATCAAGGTGTAGCCAAGGTCTGGAGAGAGTCCAGTTTGGTGACATTAGGGTGCCACCTCTGCTGTTTCCCAATGATGTTGTTCACGAGGCTTCAACAGACTGTCATTTCTGATGTGCACTGGAGCGGACTGCGTGTGACGCGGTCGGGATGAGGAGCAGCACCTCCCAAGTTGGAGTTACAGAGGCTTTCCTTATGGGCCCCATTTCAATTGTGGCACTCGCAGTAGCTCCACAAAGCCTGCATGTGATGGTTCATGCGGATACCTACGATTGCGCAATGTTTTGGGCAGAGAGAGTGCTGTACACCTGTAGATCAGATTTTTAAAGCCGTGTTTCTTTTCTTTTCTTTTTTTAATGCTGGGTTTATGCGAGTGTGGTGAAACACTGCGTATATCATATTTATTGCAGCTGGAGAAGATCTTCATAAATATATCACTGAAGTAAAAACAAGCAACACCTCAAAAGCTATTACTGCTTTGTCATCTTAATTTAAGGTTGAACATCTGGAGAGTTACTGATTGCCATTTCATCTCTCCATCCCCACATACTAAGACAACTCAATTCAAGTGTCCCTGAGTTCCACTCAGAAGTGACCACAATCTGATTGTGAGATTGGTGGTAAGGAGAGAGAGAGCTCAGCCTCTTTGTTCTGACCACCAGCTATCACAAGTGCTGGGTAGTGATTGAAGGACTGAGATCACCGACACGAGCAGCCTCCCTGTTTTGTTTGTGAGAGGGTGAGGAGGTCTGTGATTTCAAGAGGGCTTCAGGGTCCAGCTGCTGCTATGGCTCCCACACACTGAAAGCAGCCAGCTGAAGTAGAACAGGGGCCCTGGTAGAGATTTCATCCATAGAATGAAGGAATGAACGGATGGAGGTCTGAGTCATGTCTCAAAATGAATCGTGATTTAGTACATTTAGATGTTAAGTTGCTTATCATATAAGACAAAGCGGGAAATCTTCACATGAGATGGATCAAATGGAACCACAACGTTTCTTTGCATCAACTATCACAATTGTTGCAATGGTATTTTATTTCCTGGATCAGTCTAAAACCATGACAATGTCTGGTTATTTTAACAATGTATGTGTTTCACATTGTGATATAGGATTTTATCTATATCATCTATCCTTAGGTGAAGCTAAAGACACAATACTATTTTGCCTTTCCCTATAAACACAGACCTTTGGCCAGCCGCTCTGCTCTGCCTGACCTTTATAAAAAGAATGAAAAATGTATTTAGTCACTGACAGTAACATTTGGACATTGCTGTTAAACCAGTTTATATGATATTTGAGATACGTTGTAGATCAATTAACTAATGATTTATGGTATATCACACACACCATACTCCATGCATTTATGGCCATATTAACTATTACTATACACCATCACTAATGGTGTATGAATATTTTCAAAACACCTGAAGATGTTGCATACTTGCATCCTAAGTTTGAACTATATTTGGATCAAACTAAATGATCATGAGAGAGCGCTCTGACTGGGTTCGGAGTGCCAGTATGGATTCTAGATGGCTGCTGCCGGGGCCTGAGTGGACATGAAAAGTTTAGATTTAATATGGCAGATCCTGTGCAGCTCGCATGCCTAACATACAAATCCGATGCATTATTACAGTTGTATACGGGAAGAGCAAACTGTGCCATCTGTGCATGTCTTTGAGGAGCTACTTTTATCATGATGGTGTCTGCTCCCTCTGTCCCCGTAAAGTGTTCGTCCACGAATTAATTCTAGAAAGAAACTTTTACATTTATGATTACAGATTTTTCCACCAACAATAATACAAATCTGTTAAAGCTGCATGAAGTAACCTTTTCAATAAGGAAGAGAGTGGTATCCAAAACTCCCGACAACAAACGTTGACATTCTATATCAAATTATCATCGTACAATGTGTTCAGATTGAGCACAAAGCAAATTTCAAAAGGGAGAGTGATAGCATGCAATGGAAAGAAGCAAACGGACTGGGATCAGTCTGAGCTGTCACACTGTCAGAGGCACTGACCATATCGCCTGACAGGAGCGTCCATATAGAACCATTCTGCAAAACCCAGAATGGGTTCAATGACAATGTCTTTTTTTTCATCTAATGACCAATGCTTTAAAAATCTTTGCATTCTGTAATATCTATGCACGGTAACTAGGTCTGGTGAATAAACACGGCTAAAACAGAAAGCCAAACCTAAGTGGAACATTTGTGCCGGGTAGAAAACCCCCATCTGCTGCATGAACGTCTTACTTGCGACATGTCAACACACTCTACTAAACATTAGCACTGCAGAATCACAGAATCTTCCAAGATGGACGTAATTCCGAGGTGGGTTGAAGGTCCAATCTGCAAAGACGCGGCCAGTTACCCAACAGCTGCAACTAACCTCGGTAGTCGGCACTCGTACTGTGATTACAGACGGCGGGGAAAAAAAGATGAAAGTGAACTTTGTGTTAAATTTTAACACACCTTAATGGCAGAAACAGGCGACACGAGAATCCCATTTGGGTCCACTTTGTCGCCACGGATGTCATTTGATCTGCCAGCTGCAGAGGAAACATCTGAGTCTCTTTTGCTTGCTGAATGTTTTACTGTCCCCACCAGCCGCCCTTCTCCATTGTTTGCCATGCAGATAGCGTTTCTGCACAAACTCCATGGCTGGGAGCTGCTGTCCATGGTTTAAGAAAAGCTTGGGAAGAGCTGAATCCAGGTTTAACAGCCCTTGTGGGTGTTTGTGCAATGGTCTGGGCGGCAGTTCAGTGCAGTTTGGGCTCTTCACTATTCAGCCTCTGTGGAGGCCTTTAGTCGTCTCATTTTGCTTTGAACTGACACGTGGACGTGGTGATTATCGGAGCCCTTTTAAAGCTGCCACTGACTGCTAATTAAAATTCAAATTAATGTAGTACACCTCCATCTTTGTTCACTTGAATTGTGTAGTGTAAAATGTGTCACTACTTCAAAGTGCTTTCATGTGGCGTCTCCATTTATTCCGACTCCCGCGGTACCCATTAAATCCTGAGTGATGCGGAAAGTTCGTTCAAACAATTGTCAAACAAGCAAATCATTGCTTAATTACTCTGAATCCATCAAGATGTTGCCATTTGAGAAAATATTTCGTAAGAAGGAAATGGCTACTGCCACAACCGTTCACCTCGAACGAAAATAAATTGTAGTCCTGTAAAGTATGTCGGCACACCCACAATGCATATTTTCTTTCTTCACCCATACCGACCTCATTCCCTTCCATGGTTACGAGCACAGTGTTCCCGGGCTAATTGCATCGAGCGGCGGATTTTCTTACAAAGACGATGTGAAATTGAGACGCTTGTTGAAAAGAATTCCGAGCTTTCAGCATGAAGTGTGATTTGCAGAGTTTCTAAAAATCAAGGCAGGCAAGTTCCCCCCTCGGTGCGGCTCAATTGAAAACATGCTTGGAAACAACAGACTTGATTATGCCGGCTGAAGAGGCAATGAGAATGAGGTGCTCCCATCAGCGCTCCTGACATTACGGAAGGGAGTCTCTGCCTCTGCCTCTCTAGGTTGAGTTATGCAAAGATGGCGAGTTGGAGCAGCCGTTACAGAATGTACTGTGAGGATATTCCTGTAGGAGGCTTTGTGTCACGCAAACAAATTTGCATTTTTAATGGGGTCCAAAACTGGGACGACAGATGACAAGGTGGTGGTTACTCGCTCTATGGAGCTCGTGATTTGCTGGATCACATTTGATGTTTTGTGAACTTCCCATGGCAATGATGTCATTATAAAATACCGTGTTTAGCCTGAATTTGGGTTAGTTGGCTTTTTGTTGCTGGTAAATAAAGGAGGCAGTGTAATAATGCACATTGTTATTACGTTTCGTTAGTTCCTCCTTTTATCAGCGCGCACAGGCTTTTGTTTACTTTGGGAGCAATAATGATCTATATAGGAAAGACCATGGTTTGAAGTGGCAGTTGATACAAGCGCAACAACTGCTACAAATATTTAATAGATGTTTCAAGAAAAGTTGAATAGCTCAAGGTCCACTTAGCTTTGGTTTCTGGAGCTTTCAACCATATTATACTAATAATACTTTAATTTTATATAGCGCTTTTCTGAATACTCAAAGACGCTTTAAAATATTATGTCATCAGGAGATAACATTTCCTTGGTGGTCACAGAACTAAATGTTCAAACTTTACATTATTCTGAGCTCTTTTATTACTTCTTTTCCATGTTGGCTTAATGAGATTGACAGTTTATTCAATAATCGGTGATATGAACAATATTATTATTTGGAGTATTATACTAGTTATCAGACCGGTGAATTCAATTCATAAATTGCCACTTTTTCTCAGCATATTTGTCATTATTTTCAGGGACTCTGGTTGACATGGAGGATCATCAGAAGAAGGCATATTCTGAGCATTTATATTCTCATCACAAAAATGCTCTAATAACGGTAAACCGCTGTGAACAAAACAAATGTCAAACTTTGTGTGAAAATCCGATCCTCTCCCGTTTGAAAGGGCAGTGTATCTTTCTGTGAAAATGTCTGCTCTTTTGAAGACATCTTGTACGTCCTCTCTTTTGAGAGGAACATGCAAACACATTGGCCTGGTTGGCACATTTGGACTGTGTGAAAACAGGCTTGCATCATTTGTTGTTTTTTGCCGCTTTCATGACTAAAATAATTTGGTTCATTACGCTGTTCGTTTGTTCTGAACTGGTGGCTTTACTCCAGGCTTTACACACTGAAGTGTTTTTGAAGTTAAATCAGCTCTTTGAATAATTCAAGAGGGTTCCCTTGCAATGGAAATTGTATATCTGATCAATTAACTTCAGAATGAGTCCTAAAAACAAAGTCACAGAAATAGTATGTATTTTAAATGTACCTTCTTATATTTTACTTTCTTTCTTTTTTTACACTAAAGCTGGAGTTCCCAGTAAAGGTTGCTGCTTTTAGTTTTTAATCAACCCTCTCAGTTTCCCTCTAACGGCTGCTGCTGGAAGGCAGAAGGACATTTAACTCTTTCTCGGTTCTATCACCTAATTAAAGTCGGATTTAAAGCCAACTCGTGTTGGAGTGCAGGAAGCCTGATTTTATTTAAACGGCTGTATAAATTCATTCTTGGAGCGTTTTTGACGTATTGATTTGAAAATCCTGGGAATCTTTCTGAGAAGATTTTCTTATCTCAGAATCGATGGCAATTTAATTGGCTAGAAGCTCTCAGGGCTCTAATTACAAACTCAAATAGACAAATGGTGCTCTCGGAGATCCAACATGGACTCAGCAGGAGAGGAATTAGGCTTAGAGTTATCTTCTCTTTTTAAATATGTCTTTTTTTTTTTTTTTTTTTTAAATACAATAACCTAAAGCAGGTTATTCTGTTTAACCCTGCCTGTTTAGATGGCATGATTTTCATCTTTAAAATATTGCTGGTTGTATCATTGTCTAAAAGAATATATGTTTTTTCTCTTTCTATTCTTACAGTTCATATCAACCTTTCTGCTGGCAGCTCAGGAAAAGGCTCACAGGTAAGGAGAACAGTTGACACACGATTCGTGATTTCTTGTGTGCCCTTGTACTTTTGCTTGTTTTTTGATAATTAGGTTTAATCATTAATCCCCTCTATTAAAGCCTAATTACCTGACCAGCTCAAATTAACAGCCGTCTTTTTTTTTTTTTTTTTAAATGGATGAATCATTGTCCTTTTTTAGATTGGAGGCTTAAATTCCTCCGCACAACAGATCCATGTGCTCTTTCCTTAAGTGCGAGATGATTTTCTGCAGTTGCATTTTCTAAGTCTGCGGTTGCTGGTCGATAAATAATTAACATATTCAGTTGCTCTACTTCTCATTGGTGTGAGAAGATGTTGACAGTAAGACGCCCAGCGGAGGTGCTTAGCATCACAGAAATGATAAATTACTGTTTTGCTTTTTTACTGATGCCGACCGCTTCTCTCCCTGGAGAGGAAGTTTCACACGTTTTCATGTTACTCAGACAGTTGTAAATGATGTTAGGGAGTCATTTCCATGAAGTAAACGTCCAGTGTAATTACAAATATATAAAAAAAACATATAAAAGGTTTGCTTAAGTCTGTTGTCTTCCCTCTGAAAAGTGAGTCTCATCATCTGTTTGCCTTTTTAATAATAGATACTCATTGTGCTTTTTATAAAAAAAAAAGTATAAAAAAACGATTAGGGGACAGCTGCCTGTCAAGAGTGATAAAGCAAAGATTTAAATGGCATCCATTATGGAGAAGAAACCCATTAAAGGAAAGAAAAGAGCAGTGTTTTTGCAACAATGGAAATCAGGATTAAAGGTCTTGAAATGTGCTGGGGAGAAAAAGTCATTATAAAAGCTGAGAAACTGTTTTATGGAGTTAATGTTTGCCTAAACTCTTACTATACATTTAGACATAAATGTCCAAAAGCATCAGAAAAGCAGCCGTTTCTGTCCTCGCTCCCCTTCTTGACCCTGACATGTGGCTGCTAGTGGATTTCTCGAGCTCATGGGTGCTGTTGCCTAGTTACCATGGGACCGAGGTGGTAGTTTGTCTCCTTCACTCTCCCAACATGCCTTGTGCTCATGAATGCATTCACAATGCATAAACATTTTAATACCACTATTTTGACAGGCGTTTCCCCACTAGGGCCAAAATGTGTTTTACTCCTCGTATCAGACATCGGTTGTCTTCGGTAATACGAGTGCAGCGGCCGTTCAAAACGTGGCGCTCAGGACGGGCCCGATAGTTGTCCTGTGGCGAGGCTGCTTGGCGCTTTCTCGAGAATCGCTCGTACAAACAATTTCACACTCGACGCTGCACTTCCTTGGGTCCTCGGCAATACACCTGCCATGACATAAAAAGGCCCAACAGGCCGACCCAGGCTTCCCTCTCACCCGCAACACTTTCCAGCTCATTCTGGGGGATCCAGAGGCGTTCCAAGGCCAGCCGGGAGATATAATCCCTCCAGCGTGTCCTGGGTCTTCCCCGGGGTCTCCTACCAGTTGGACGTGCCTGGAAAACCTCTAATGGGAGAGGCGTCCAGGAGACATCCTGATTAGATGCCCGAACCACCTCAGCTGACTCCTTTCGACACGACGGAGTAGCGGCTTAACTCCAAGCTCCCCCCTGATGTTCCTTACCCTATCTCTAATGCCGTGTTCACACCAAAGCAGTTGCGAAATATTCGCGCGACCAGATTACATGTTAAGTCAATGCACAGACGCGAATGGTTGCGATAAAGCCGGGCGGCGCGATAGAGGGGAAAAGGCTGAGCCCGGCCACCCTACGGGGGAAACTCATTTTGGCCGTTTCTATCCATGATTGAAATATGTCACTTTTTTTTTTAACTCATTAATCAACGAAAGCCCCACAAAGCACGTCAACCCTGCAACTCCGCTGTATGTTAATCTACATGTCAGAGAACTGGTTACGTTACAAATATTAAAACATAATGCATTATTAGTCCTCAAACTAGCGAATGAGCAATATGTGAAGAACATAGATGGATTGAGATTCCTTGCCTTGTACTGAGTGTGTTTTCCTCATCAAGCCCACCTGCAAAGTGGAAACCAGGTTGTCGCCCCCTTTCTTGGTCTCCTGAGCCGAAGAACAACGTGAACAAATTAGGGAGGAATACAAATTTGTAGGTCATGAAAGCGCTCCACTTAAGTTCTGGAAAGTCATGGCGGGAGGCCGGGCATCCGTTTACATACGGCACACAACATTTTGCAATGTTTATGAATTAGTGGACTCTAAAAGTTAAACACGCTTGATTTATTATTCCAAAAGTAAAGCAGTTGCTGAATACATAAATTAATGATTGCTTTTTCAACTGAGGATTATTCACTTCATAGCATGAAGTTGCAATGTGCTGCATGAAGGACTTTCTTGTCAGTGTACCTTTTAAAACTGTTTGGTTGCAATCCTTGTTCACGAAGATATTTTTCTTGCGAGTGTTTTTGTTGATTTCTAAATATTTATGAGATTTGATTTTTGTAGAACACGAGTGCACAACAGCCGGAACTCAGTTGTAAAAGACATCAAACATGATTGATATTTCTTGCACCAGAGTTGTTTGGAATCATAATACAGTAGTTCAAATAGTTCTAAGACATTATGCTGGCCTTAGTAAATACAGAGCATGCCCCCCACATGTTTTCATTTAATATTAAAGACCATGTTGGGGGTTTTGAGTGTTCTTTATATCATTGCCACCTGACGATAGTTTTGCAGTCTGTTTTTGGTCGTCGGTGGTCACAAACAGGCTTGGTAGTGAACGACACGCTAACATGCTGACAGATTGAGAATGGAGTTTGGTGTGGCGTTTTGTAACCTTGTTTTTTTAAATAGGGAGTTTGATTTCACTGAGTAACTTGCAGTGTAGTCTTAAAAACCAACATGCGTAAGTATCATGATACGATTGTGGATCTTGATCCTGCCTGAACGTTACATGATATTAATCCTATATCCACCCATATTTTCCAAAAGTATAGATTTCTTTAAATCACATTTTTCGGCCAGCCACTGTTATCCCATATGAAGAACAACTTCCAGGAACCGGACAGTTTTGCCGGTCTGGCAGAGCCTGATTGTAATTATTGGCAGTGGTTGAATTTGTGTTACATTTTTAATAGAAATCAGTACTGTTTACCTGTAGTGATGGAAGTCATTTGATTGTTTAAAGAAACCATTAATAATAATGAAGTATGTAGTTTATCTGGCTCCAGAGAAGTTGAGGTTTTAGTATGCTTTTGGAAACTGGTTTACAGTGATGTACAGTGCATTCATTGCATAGCAAACCACCAACGCATGCCTTTTTTAAAGCACTGTTTAAGTTATCAGCTTATTTGACATGGTTTTAGGGCCAGTGGTCGGGACGGAAGATCTGGCACTGAATACGAGAGGATTCCCCATCTGACTTCAAACAGCCAGACTCAGCAGGATTAAAAGCTGGCTAAATCAGCAGGGGCTCCTGGAGTGTGTGTGTGATATGACTAACACTGATCTCAGAATGCAAAGTAGCGACGGGTAGTAGTACACTTCCAACTGCATGTTTGCAGAATTAATAAATCCATTTCCAGTGTGATTCTGCAACCCGTGGCTTATTGTTTGCTCCCTCACGGCGGAGGAAGAGATGCACATCTGTTTCAGTTTGCAGGCAGGATTTCAAACGTTACACGCTCTGCTTTGATAAATATACTGTAGTTGCTAAACATTGCTCCAAAAGCCTTGTGATATGTAAAGCAGGAAATATGGTTGCAGCAGTAAACATTAAAGCGTAATTTCCAGTGTCTTTGAACACAGTCCATGGCTTGCATACAGAACAAGTTTTAGCTCCCACCCCCCTTTGAAGACAGCCTGGAGCCTATGATGACTGAACTTTGAATGACTTGGAGGAGTTGGCGAAGGCAAGCCCAGGTACCGTGATTGTCTGCCGCTTCAGGGCTTCATAAACGGCCCAAACAACACGTGTACTACAAGTTTGGTAATGAAAGCAGAAGTGCCTTGATCTCTTGCACTCGGAGGACTCAGAGCAGTGAGAGGATGCACAAATACATTATGTATGAACTTCCTGCTGAGGGTCACAGCAAAGCCAATGAACAACTCCAACTTGTTAATGTTCCTGTCACTTTTGCTGACATTCGTGTCCTCTCCAGACACATGAGGACACTTTTAAAAGTAACTGAACGGCCCAAGCAGGAAGCATTATTCTGAAAGGGCCGGCCGGCTTTGCCTTCTGGCTTGTTCCTAGACGTCCATACGACATACACAAGAACACAACCAGTAAAGCAGAAGGAATTGAAAGTGCTGATCTTTGTGAGTCATTCAGTTATTTCATGTGTTTTCCAGGCTAAATGGTGGCTTCACAACGTTACATAATACAAACATTTTCTTAGGTTCTGTGCAGGAAGTCAACAGCATATTTAATAGAATTCTAAATATTGACAAAATTACACTAAATAGTGTAAACTTGGCACCCACATATGCATTTCTTGTTGGCCACCTTTCTGTCTTTTGAAGAGAACTTAATTTCTCTGTGCAGATGGCACTCAATATTAAGTGCCATTCAGTTGTTGACATGGTGACCCGTCTTGAAGGAAAAGATTGGACAGCAACAATTTCTCTGTTATTTGCAGGTTGTCCTGCTTTCTCCCAGACATCATTTTGTAAAGATTAACGTTGAAACTCTGTGCTGCTCAGATAGCTGTAACTACATGCATAAGAGCGTTTATTTTATTTTATCCTTCAGCATCTCCTTACCTGAGGCAGTTGTTGAAAAGAAAAACAAACTCAAGATGAGATGTGACTGATGTCTGAATCATTGCCTCGACTCCACTGCAGGAGAGATTTCCTTTTTATTTCCTTTTCTCTCCATGAATGCTGCCAATGTGCACCTGGACATCCCATTGCAACTGGACAGAATCTGTGGTTATCAACAGTTCTCCAGGGCGTAGACACACACACACACACACACCTGCAGCCACTAACAATTTTTTTTTAACAATTTTTTTGGGGCAAAACATGTGGTCCAAATGAAATAACGTGTAGTCATTCGCCAAGAATCTTTTTTTATTTTGTCTCTGTGCTGTCAACAGCCGAGGCCGGAGGCATAACGTTGGCGGGCCTTCTGTCCATCAGGTCGATTCTTGTAATCTCAAGAACAACGTGAGCAAATTGTTTCAAATTTGGCACAAACACGATCAAATGCAAAATGGACACCCATTCATACACTGATAGCATGGGCTACCGTGCCATCAGTTAGGACTCAAACATTCACACACCACATTAAACCCAAGGTAATCGACACGGACTAGCGGAGCCGGGAATCGAACCGCCGTTCCGCTGATTGAAAGACGACCCCTGCTCTACCGCCTCAAGTTCGAACTGATCAGAATTTGGTGGTCAAAGGTCACCGTGGCCTAATTAGGACAATTTCACACAAATGTCTAAAAGGATAAAGAATTGAAGCGATGGCATTTAGACAGATATGGATGGCAACTGCCAAATGATTGTTTGGCATACAACCGCCAGGCGGTAATTCTAGTCCTCAATATTTGTTTGATTATTAAAAGAAAGAAGGAGAAAGGTTGAGTTGTCGTCTGGCGCTGTCTGGCTCAGTGTGACCGTCTGCTCTGCCTACGACAGAGCGCTGACGTTGGTGCTTTGTCAAAGGTTTGATTGGCTGCATCGGATACCATAACGGCATTCTGTCAAATTAATGCAAAACTAGGAAACGCCATCATGAAACAAAAAAAAAAAAAGAATAAATAACAGAAACGTTTCCTTTTTGGTTTCAGATGATTTTTCTCAAGGGAAAACACAGGACAAGTTATTTACAGAGCAGATATTTATGCTGTAGCAGACCCCAAAACAAGTATTTCATTTAATTTGGTACTGAAATGATTCTATTTTATATTTTGTAGGATACGGCCCTTAATTTAAAGTTTTTAATTTTTCTTCTTTGACGTTGTTATATTTATAAAATGTTGCCCACTCATTTCATTTTCTTTGAGCGTTAAGTACCGTACTTTTCGGGTTACAAGCCGCTCCTACGGCTGATCAGTGTCCCCGCTGTAGCAAGCTAGTAGCGCTGCTAGCTAGCGCTGCTAGCTAGCGCTGCTAGCTAGCGCTGCTAGTAGCGCTGCTAGCTAGCGCTTCTGCTGCTACCGGCCACTGCTGCTGCTACTGCCCGCTGCTGCTGCTACTGCCCGCGTCCCCTCTGCCCAAGTCGGGTGTCGAGCCTGGTCCCGCTACCTTCGGTGGTTTTCAGGGAGCTAGCGGAAGTTAGCGGGGAAGTGACGGAGCGCTAGCAGGAGCCCCAGCTGGCTACAGCGGGGAGCTGTCAGGGACACTGACCGAAGGTAGTAGCGGCTTATAACCCGAAAAGTACGGTAATGTGTTTTTGTTGTTTAAGTTAGAATAACCCTATACTGACCAGATACCAGTTTAGATTGCTTCCAGCACTTCATAGCAGTCTGTGTCCTTGTGTAACCCCTCGACTCGGCTCAGGTTAAGCAAGGAAACCACAACACTGAGATGCAGTCCAGCAAGCCGAAGCATCAGAGCCAAAGTAATGGTTTCCTGCGTAACCGAGTGGCTAAAATCAGGTGAAAAATATCAGCCGTCTCATGTGAGGCCGGAGAGCGTACTATGACCCTAAATAACCTACACAGCAGGGCTTGACAGTAACAGTTGCCCCGGGCAACCATATTTGGACCACTGTCAACAATTTTGCGCGGTCTGGTCGCCTCTGTTGGCAACAGTTTTGTTTTCCGTGCATAGAAAAACAAAGCTGAATCCCTCTGTGCGCAGTCTTCTCACTAAGTGAGAGTGCCCTTGTTGAACCACGTTCACTGTGTGAGAAATTCTAGAATGTGGAGTGGAAAAATCGACATTCCAGAACGCACAGAGAGAGAGGCGTTGATACAGAAATCTTTTTGTACGTAAAGAAATATAAAGAATATACAACAAACTGTTAAGTGTGCTCTTCGAGTCACGGGGCTGAGAAACGGGAGAGGGCAGCTACAACATTCCAGGAGGAGGAGGGCAGTGCAGCAGGTGCACCGACACACCACAACTGTGCTCAACCGGATGAGTTTAGAAAATCAGGATCTTGGCAAACCTTTGATATTGTTTTCTACATTCTGGACTGCCAAGAGCCTTTTTCTTTCGTCTCCAAATCATAAAGAGCTCTCTGATGCGAGAGAGTATGTCACACCGTAGATTTAACCAGGCTCGCACAAGTTAAACATGCAGCCAATTGTAATTTATCCTGCTAATTACATTATCTCGCATATGTGAAGTTGAAATGCAGTTGTTCACTCTCACTTTTATATTCCAGATTATTAATGAACCAAAAGCTACTTAATCAAATCTATTTTAAGTGCGTTACACGAAGGGAGAGAAAGAAAGGAAGAAAGGCTGGTGAACCCCAAATTGTGTCATTTAAAATAGTTTTTAAGGCGGTAAAGTTGTTTGTTGTTGTTGTTGTTGTCATTTTACAACTCAGGGTTGCGGAATGAAATGTTGTAGCCTCTTCACGCTACACGCACAGAGCATACCGCATACAGACATTTAACCCGTAGATAAAAAAAAAAAAAAAAATTCAGATAATTTACAGATGCTTTCACTGCCACCTACTTTACTGGGAACAGGATGATGCTTGTTGCTATGGATACCATCCAATTATATAAACACAGGAGAGCCAGTTAATTAGCCTCCAAAATAAAGATGCCTTAACAGGATGCGTATAATTACTCAGTTATTTGTTTTGGTTTTGTTGCAGCGATAGCATTTAGCTAACAGCGGTTGGTGACTTTCTCGCTGGATTTGGCGACCTGAGAGACGAATGTTAACACAGCGGCGAGTGACGGACCGAGCAACAGATCTTAACTCCTCTTCCTAATGAGAAAGTCGCCAATATTTCTCTCACGTGGCTTTGGCTCTGTGGTTCAGCGAGTGAAGGAGAGCAGCGTTGGATTCAGTCGACCAATCAGCCGCCGGACATAAATGTCGATGTGTTGAACTCCCGTCCAATCGCGGATCCCATTCATTTGTCAGACAGCTTCCAATGATTTAATTAGAACATTTAAGTTGTTTTATTTGTTCTAACAATGCCCCCGTCTTTACAGTGAAGTCTCTATTTATGGCGCTATACATTAGTACAACAGCTTTGATGAAGGGTTTGAATTTAGATGCATATTGATGAGATGATAGCACCATAAAAAAATTTGACTTATACATTTTTTTCTTTGTTTTTTCTTTATATCTAATTAATCATCTGATTTAATTGATAAATATTTAGGATAGGAATATATAAGCATTATGCTTCTACCTATAACTTTTCAGTCATTTTTTGTATATTAGATTGTGGCTTTACTTATTGTATTGTATGTAATGATTGACTGAATAAAAAACATACTCATTCTCATAATAGGTGATGATAAAGCGCCATTCATTAAAGTTTAGCTTGGCTTCATTGGCTTTAGCTACTTTCCATTAAAACTACTACTATTAAAATGTTCTACCCACACGACTCTACAGCGTGTCTTCTCAAGCGCTACGGGGAAGGAAAGAATCTGTCACAGACTTCCCTGATGGGTTAATTGATTATTTTGTGTTGTGACATTTAAAGAGTTTAGAGGAGGATGTTTTTTTTTTTTTTCCTTTACAAAAACCCAACAGCATGAGAGTAAGGAGTTGATTAAACACTGTGTTTTAATGCGCTGCAATCCTCCGTATGAGCACATCATAAACTAAATTATTTTGTAGCGTCACAGGTCACGTTAGATAAAGCCCATATATGAAGCTTGTGCACTATTTTTGTAAATGTGTGTAGGCTGGATCTGGATGCTATCAAAGTTTAGGGTCAGTTCTGTCCTGCTCTTTATTGTATTTTTTGCATCTCAAATTAACATCTCAAATTAACGAGGTATTGTTTCAGAAATGAGTATGGATTTCAAGTGGTAAATCTGCCGCAGTAATCATAGTAAACGGCAGATGTGATGTAGAGAACAGAAGGCCGGGCTTGACAGGCTTAGCAACAGTAACTTACAGCAGGCCGGCTTTGGCGAAAGGTCAATTACAGAGATCCTTGGTTCCCAGGTGGACGATTTCTTCTCAAAGTTACTGTCGGACACATCGTCATGGGGGAAATGGTAAGTGTCATTAAAAGCAAGTTAAGTCTGTCTTTAAGCCCATCAGACTGCTATCAACTGCTATTTTCTCCTAATTTCCAGTTGAAGTCAACTAAATGCAGAAAAAGGTTATGGAGAAAAAAGCCTTCTGAAGTTTCAATGCAGCAGACGTTCCAAGTCATTAAGTCATCACACATTAAGAGCTTTTGCTGTGAAAAATGACTATTGAATAGTGTTTTTCACCCTGGCATAGAGGAAGGATACAAAAGGGGTTTTAATTCTTAAACCGGCTCAATAGATCTGAAAGCATCCTCCAAAATGAAGGAGAAAATGTGCGATTAATCACTTTATTCCTCAATTGATATAAGAATAGAATATGGAAGCTTCTGTCTACTAGCTTCTGTAGACATTCCCTATTTTTCCCCTCACATGTCAAAATTTTGAAAATCCCGCAACCTTGACTCATTCTTGCCGTCAGTGAACAGAGAGCTAATGGGACCTGACGGGTCACTCACATCAGTGGAGCGCCTGTGCCCTCGGGATGGAGAGATGTAGCATGGGGCAGGAGCTCTCTGTGTCTGTGTCTGTGTCTGTGTGTGTGTGTGTGTGTCTGTGTGTGTCTGTGTGTGTGTGTGTGTGTGTGTGTGTGTGTGTGTGTGTGTGTGTGTGTGTGAGCCTCCAAATCAAAGGCAGGGTTCAAAGGGTTGTCTTTGCGGGCGTCCTTGATTACATAACAATCACACTACGAAGGTTGAGCATCCAGAGGAGCTTACGGATGTACACCTCAGCCTCTACGCTGCCGATGTTCTCAGGTTAAACTACATGAGGCACAATCTGTCTGTCTGTTTGCATCAGCGCTGAGGTGCCAGGGACCAAAAGCACTCAAGGCACGGTGAAACTAACCCCTTCAGATAGACAGTGTAGTAGACTCATAGCAATTCCTTTTTAACACCTATGGGTGTCTGAATCCTGCTGCAAATGGCTGACAGCCGGCTGTCGGATGGGATTAAGGAGAGCGTTACCTGTGTGCAGAAGCATAGAAGGCCAAAAAGAGCCGAGCTTGTGAGCCGAGAATAATTCATCTTTCGGTAATGGCGAAAATGATGTTAGACCTGATCACTCTTGCGCAGAATATTGGATCATTTACCAGAGAAAGATGTGTGGCCCTGGCGTCACCCAACTGCCCCGATTTGGAAGTGTGCTCAAGGAGCAGGATTTAAAACGGTTTTGACCATTTACATTGTTAGTTTATTCATCTTGTTTTTACCAGGTTGTTTACATTTGGATCAGAGATTGTGCCCGTGAAGAAAAATACATCTTATCACATATCAACACTGCAATAAAACAACTACCGTAAAAGTCGGGTTACGAGCCGCTACTACCTTCGGTCAGTGTGCCCGTTAGCTCCCCGCTGTAGCCAGCTGGGGCTCCTGTTAGCGCTCCGCCACTTCCCCGCTAACTTCCGCTAGCTCTCTGCTAACTTCCGCTAGCTCCCCGACAACCACCGAAGGTAGCGGGACCAGGCCCGGCTCGACACCCGACTTGGGCAGAGGGGACGCGGGCAGTAGCAGCAGCAGCAGCAGCGGCCAGTAACAGCAGCGGGGAGCTAGCAGCAGCGCTAGCTAGCGCTGCTCCTAGCTTGCTACAGCGGGGACACTAACCGGAGGTAGGAGCGGCTTGTAACCCAACTTTTATGGTATTTATCATATTCATGTTGAGGAAATCAGTCCCGGACTTAGTTCCTCTGACATGTTTTTTTTATAATATATATTAGAATATTGTCAATAAACTAGTGCTGTCATATTAGCGCGTTATTAACGGCGTTAACGCAAACCAATTTTAACGCCGTCAATTTTATTAACGGCGTTAAAATTAATATTTTTTTTTATTATAATAATAAAAAATAAAAAAATCCGCGAGCAACACGCCGGATGTAGCTCAACCGGAAGCAAAACAATAGGCACGCCGTTTGGGCTTGGAAGCTAGGCTAACGTTACGGTTTGAAATGAATGAATGGTGAGCGCGATACGGCAAAATGAATGATATTCAGTGAACTGCGAACAGGTGCGCGTGCCAGAAGGGAGCGCGAGTGAACACATTGAACACAGCAGGAGAGAACGCAACGTTAGCCAGCTAGCTAAAGCTCCGGTGGAAAATTATTAGCTTATGCTGTGTTCACACCGGACGCGGCGCGTCCGGTGTGAACACGGCATAACGCTACCGATTTTGAGGTGAGGGGACTGACAAGGCAGAAGGTAAAGTGGTCCACCGTTCTATCAATAAGCAGACCTGCCAACCTGTACGCAATTTGCGTAGCGGATACGCATTTTTACGTCAAAGTACGCTGGTAAAAATTAATCTAAAATTAATTTTAGACTAATTGACCAGCACACATTATATGCAATGCAATATAATGCATGACGAGTATTTAATGACTTATCAATATATAGGTTATATATCAAGGTTGGCAGGTCTGAATAAGGCTAAACTAGAAGTTAACACCAATACAAACATTATTTTTGCAGAATGAGTGTGTTAGGGGAGAAGGATGCAGCCATTGTTAAACAGCTGGATTGAAATGCAGCTGGAACTGGTCGTGGCTAAAACTGAAAGGCAAGGTCTCAATAAAAGGGCAAGAGGTGTCCTTTCATCTACGAGATGTATTCTCCAAAATCAACAGGCAGGGATTCACCAGATGCATTCTCTGCATCAAATATATAAATGATGCTAACAAAGGCAGCCATGCTCTCCCTTACCACATTGTGCCTCATATACTGTAAATGTTAGACCCAGTGACAGGCTGGCATGAAATGGCTTGCATAATACTTAGTAAGGAGGCCATAATCATTTTTGACTCATGGCTAAAGTTAAGTTTCTCCAGCTCTCCCCAGGTTGGCAAAAAAAGCATCTCAAAATGCATCAGATTGATGCTTTAAAATATGGAATATTAAATTTTTTCTTACGGGGGAGCATGCTCCCGGACCCTCCTAGAGGGGTAATATCCTTCTCACCTTTTTCACCCCTGACCTGTTTTCATGCCTGGTGCACTATTTTGTACTGCCCTGTTTGGCAGTTGTTTTTCAATAAAATAAAGCAAGCCAATCCACTTTTTCATGTTGATAAGAGCATTAAAATGCAAAAAAAAAAAAAATTGCGATTAATTGCGATTAATCGCGAGTTAACTATGACATAAATGCGATTAATCGCGATTAAATATTTTAATCGCTTGACAGCACTACAATAAACTAAACAAAAATAGACTAATTAGATTAACTAACTAGATTAATGGAACAGGCTAAATGTAGAGTAGTTGACGTTTCAATCTCACCTGCAGTGCATTGGAGGTTGAAAATAGATCTTTCTTATAATTTATCACTGATAAATGGAAAGTTGTACTAATAAACGTAAGAAAGCACGAAGACATAATCCAGGTAGCTCAAACAGGTGTTCAGCCTCGACGAATAGGAAGAGGTGAGAAATGTGATCCAAGAAGTCCAGTTGGAGTAATGCAGCCATGAGCCGCACAGTTGTTTGTAATACTGTAAGACAGGATGCCAGTGAGCGTGAATGAAGTAATGTGTAAGCTGTGCTGTAAACAAGTTCGGACTAAAGATGGACAAACAAATCTCCGCTACATCTTAAAACTCACCATCCAACAGCATGCGCCATCAGCCAAACTAAAACTCCCGTCAACCCTCAATCTTCGGGACTTTTGCAAAAGCAACGACATATAGACGTGACAGTCAATGGTGGATAGTGAACACGTCAAACAGGTTCTTGAATAAAAATAACCTCACCCGTTGTTTTTCCTTGTTTTTCTTGAGGCAGCATCGTGAGTATTTCCACATCGCCCCACCCTAACAGGAAAAAAGTAATTTGCATTACAAAGAATGTGTGCTTGCATGTAACTGATTGGCCAGAGCAATGCTTTGCTAGATGAGGTGTTGCCAGATGACACCGTTTTTTACCCGTATTCAGCTGCGTTGGGAACCCTGCTGTGCAATAATAAGGGTTTGATTTAAATTAATGAGACAGCTGCCTTTTATTCTGACTCCACACAGGCTATAAAACTACAGCTCATCACAAAAGAACTCCTGGTATATGTAAAACATTACAAACGGATGACAGTGTTGGGGTATCTACTGTTTGGCTAGAGTTCTAATTAAAACCTTATTAAATCCTGTCATAAAACATCTACAGTAGGGTCATGTAAAATCATGTTCTAAACTCACATGCACACATTGTAGAGAGAGACACACACACACACACACACACACACACACAGACAATCAATATAATTGGTAAGGTTTCCTTGACCAGTCTATTCATCACACCGGAGGTGTGATTTATTTAGTTTGACAGCGACAGTGCAGTGATTTTCTGTTTCCTCTCTGCCTCAGAGTTGAGTTGTGCTGGAGGAGACGGAGTAAAAAAATCTTTGCACCTGCCACTCTTCTGTCACAACAACCACATTCATCCAGGCAAATTTCTTTTAGGATTATTTGCCGGTTGCAATATATCATATTTGTTGACGTTGAAAAGATTTTACAAGAGTAATTATCTGATAACGAGTCAAATTCTCCCGGCTTATGCATTTCTTTTCCTTACGATGCCCTCACTCTTCAGCTGAGGAAATTATTTCAGAGGAGAAGTGTGTGTGATAAGATAAGACAGAAACCTTGCGGGCATGACTAATGCAACTGAGTCCAATTAAGCTGATGTCTTGTACCCACTGAATTGAATCACCCTGATATGATCTTGTCTGCCTGTGCATATATTTTCCTTTAACTCTGATCACCTGAAAATATGACCAGAGCCTTCCGTGTGCATGAATCATCTGTGTGTGTATATGGAGAACTTTTTGTTATTATTCGTGCGTCAGAAAAAGTGCTGGATTCAGGACTTGATGAATATAATAGGAGAGGTAGAAAGTGTCCGAATCATGTGCCCGCCGAAAAATTAATGACGGGTTGTCATGACAGTGGCAGGAAACTGTTCATGGGCAGGAAATTGACTGAATGATTTGTTTTCGATTATGAAATTTGCTAGCCCTCCAAATGTGCTGAGATAGCGGGTTACACATAGACCTGCCACCAAAGTATTGTGATTCCCTGTAACCACTGCAACACACCCACTGAGAGTGAATTTATGACTTAGTTAAGCTCTCTGAAGGCTGCAACAGCTTGCCAGTACAATGATTGTTAGTCTAGAGGAAGTCATAAATCAAAACAGGCCTGGGTTTGTCATTATCTATTAATACTCTGCCGCTCTCTTTCTGGAGTTCTAGAAACAGCCAGAACTCGCACTTTCTCGCCTTCTCCCAAAGACTGAAAGATTTCTTCAGGAAGATGGAGGGAAAAGACAGCTCTTCAAAGTTTGCTCAGCTTGTGATTGATTCACTCATCCCTCCATGGTCTGCCGCGTGCGCCGACAGCTCTGGAGGTGGAACAGTGTTGAGCGCCTTAATTGAGCCGAATTCGCGGAGCCTAAATGCTGCAGGCAGAAAACCCACACAATTAGGAGGGACTAATGACATGGGGTATCACCCATTTTTTTTCTCCAAATAACCCACAGGGCGTTCCATATTTAGTATCACTAAGTCTTAATTAGTGATTAGGAAGATGAAATGGACCATTTAGCCACAACTGAGAATCTTCACACAAGCCGTTTTTTACACTTTCTGCATCTTTTTGTTAAAACATAATTGTGGATTTTTATAGGTCATTATTTGGATTTGTGTTTGAAGATCTTTTTTTGATGGTGTAATTATTAATAAAAAAAAACATCTGTCTTTTCAGAGCCACGATGATATGCACGTCATCCACAACAATCAACTGGGTAAGTCTTTTTATCTACAAAACTACAATAAAATGAATCTGTGGTTAAATGTCTTGACTGCTATCAGCTTTGATCGTCAGATAGATCATAACCCAAAACTAAAATACTGAACATTTGATCATCATTCTGAAGACGTACTGCTTTGTCGCTGCCGCTATAGATGTGCATCTTTCTTCCTCGGCTTTGTCTAACATGTTGTTCCCCAGCAACAATAATGTAGCCGACACCATTTCAATAACAACAACAAAAAGCTTTTTACCAAATGTAAATGTAAATGCTCTCTCTCATAAACACAAAGTTGTTATCGCCTTGTTTGATAAACTGTACCCAGTAAGTATTTCACTGATATCCCATATATACAAATTGCATTGTGATTTGCCGGCTGTAATCCATCAAAAAACCATAACATATAATGCATCTGTGAATATCTGTTTTTATTGTTTTTATTTTATATAAATCGCTGCTGTCTTTGATAGTACCAGTCTAGCTCCTATCATACTATGGATCATATTTTGGACTCTGTTATTGGGTTTGATATTTGAATAAGTCTGCATCAGAGGAATGATCTATTGCTATTCCTGAATATTTTTCATTTGTAACTGTGTGCTCAAAGGATTGAAATACATTATCACTTGATACAATCTTGAATAGTAAATTTTGAAAGGAAAAAATGTTGGACGGGGTGGCATTTGTATAGTATAGCACATGCTAATGAATTAAATTGGTGAAAGGGCTTTTTTGTGATGCCTGCCTTTGAAAATGTAATCTTCCGAGTTCCTCAGACTTTTCCACAAACGTGGGTGGCCCCATCTCTTTATCGATTTGACAGCAACCAGAAATTTCATAAGTAAAGCAAATAAAAAGATCTCATGCGTGCCTTTCATGCTACAGGGGGCTCTCACAATCACCGTCTGAGGGTGATTTCCGTGAGCATGCAGTGGGGTTTGGAGCCAGTCTGCTGGACCTCTGCCTGTTGTTCATTCAACTGGGTCACAGCAAATGCAAAAGCACACAAAAGCAACTTCATAATGCTCTCATTTGGCACCTCAGCACAGAGAGGAAATACAGACAGCCATCTGAAAAATGAAGCCTCACTATCTGGCACGGCCGAGTGTGGCACGGCCACACTCGGCTGCAGAGAATATTGTTTGTGAGCAGGAATAAAGGAAATACTTTCTATTGTTACACGAAAAGGAATAACTGGCTTGTTTATCTTAAAGGAACTGGTGATCTTTTAGAAGGTGTTGGAAGTAATGATTCGAACAATGTTTCTTGAGAGGGAATGCAGGGGGCCAAACCTAAATTGAAAATGTCTCAATTATGTCTGAATTAAATCAAGCATTATATTAAAGTCTGTACACACTACAAATCTACTTGATCACGTTACAAGAAGCAGTGTGAGTCCTCTGGGGCGTATTGTGCTGTAGTGGTTTTAAAAATGCAACATTGCACTTCTCAAAAACACGGATCACGTACAGAAATGCCTCAGGAAACCGCCACGATATAAAGATGCATAACTGCATTGTTAAAATTTGAGCGCTATAAAATTGTTCTCCATCTGTGCCGTGGGCCCCGGGTCCCTACAGAATGTAACATCATTTCACAATCAACAAATGTCTGCTTTACATATTGCATTGTGGCTTCATAGTTTGCAGCATAAATGTTAGCTGGCAGGAGCAAATTTCTTCAATTGGCCACTACAATTTAGTTCATAAATGTGGAAATATTGTGCTAAAAAGTTTTCTTCTTCTTGAAATCAATAATCATAATAACATAAATGTGGTTGGGCCTTTGGCTGTCTTGCCCGATCAATTCAGTCAATTCACTTCATTTTCAGACGAAGAGAAATTACAACGGATAAAGTGACGTTTCATCTGCAGTGGCCCGGCGGAGCAGTCGCAGTAACGAATGATAATGCATGTAAAGAACTTCTTCGATTCAACTTTTTATACAAGTAGAGAAGTTAGTTTCGGATCATGTCCCGTGTTCCAATTTACTGCTCCAGCGCACACAGAGAAGTAATGCATTTGGACAGAGGTAGCTGTAAAAAAAGTCTGGTTTGAACCTGATTCTGACATTGTGATGCCTCGTCTGCCAAGCTCAGCTGTTTCAGTAAGTAGATGTGAGGCACTGATGATCTTATCTCTTATGTAATGTCTAAAGGAGGCTCTTTTGACTAAAATCCAGTTGGCTTTTTACCCAGACCCCAGTAATTACTTACTTTACTTTTAAGTTGATGTCTTATTCTGTACCTTTCTTAAAATGTAGGCAATCAATGTATTTCACAGACTTGTATCCCCTGCAGTTGAGTTAAAAAGTCAGTCAAGTGCAGATTATGCAAGTTTTGATCTGATATATTACAGTTGGCTGCCCCGTCATCCATTTTTTTTCTCTCTCAAGATTTCATATCGCAAAAAGAAAAGAATCCTGAATACAGAGACCATGAAGCAGGATTGTATCTCTGGTCAATTGTGATTTGATCTCCTTACTTCCTGTAAAGCCACTTGCCCCATTTAGAGTCTCTTCTGGTCCTGGCCAGCATCTGTGTTTCCTATGATTGTTGAACTTTGTTGCAGATGTAAAAATAAAACCTACGTCTTTGACTTTAAGGGAATACTATAGCAACAGCATCAAATGTTCACCGTTTGAAGTTGTAGGAACATAAAGGGTTTGGTTATTTTTAATATGTGACAGATGTGTGAAAATCTTTCAAGGTACATCGACAAAAGCTGAGTTTTCTTGTTGTTATTTCAAAGGTGTTTTTCTCTTTTTAAAGTATAGTGTTTGATCCTTAAGGAAACGTACAACTCTGTACCACAGACAATAAATGGTATTGCTTGAGAGCAGAGGTGTGCCAGAATTTAAATCGGATTATCACTATAACAATTACTGCACCCAGGAAAGCAGTGATACTGTCCCCTCAGCAGTTTAATTATATTCAGGAAGTGGCTCGGGACCAGCTTCCTCGAACCCACGAGATTCAAGAAGGTACAATGTTCACCAGAGGTAGACTGAACTCTTCCTGCGTACCAGCTAACGTTCCCTGTGTATTTACGTTTCCTTATTTTCTGTCTCCTACCCGCTCATGTTTCCTAGTGACCTGCCACCACTATTGTTTCTGCTTTTCTTTCTTTCTTTCTTTCTTTCTTTATTTCTTTATTAGAACACTGCTGATGACTTTATTTTCCAAATAATAAAAAAGAACACCGCACATCCATCTTCCAAAATTGTCACAAACAACGCTGGCGTATATTGATGTACGGGGTGTGAAATCACGTATTGTAAAAAATTATTAAAAAAAGAATACGTTACTTACTGAGGATAAAACATGCTATAACAGTGGCGTCTCATCCATTTTCCACTTTTATGGCTAATGGGTTTCGTAAGCAAACCTGGAATCTGTTAAGCGTTAATTGCCCGAGCTTCCTAAATTATTGATGCTAAGTGAGATTTAAGGGTTGAGTTCAGCTCTCATTAGCCTTCAGCTGAGTTGTCCATCGAGTCATGAACTCTGGAGAACCTCTAATGAGTGTGATTATCACAGGTGGGAGACCCTTTTCTCCATCCTTTACGTATTGCATCTGCTGCGAGGTGTGTGTGTGTGTGTGTGTGTGTGTGTGTGTGTGTGTGTGCTTCCCTCTCATGTATAACGAGCGCACACACAGGCGCGCACACTTCCTCTCTTTCTTTTGCCATCTTAGTGCATCTACCTATATCTCTCTATCTCTATTGGTTCACATGCTCATCCCTTTCTGTCTGCGCCCTCTCTGCTATTTTCCTCTCTGTTTTACTAAGAGATATTTATGACACTGACCTTTTCAGCAGTAAGCTGAAAGTTAAACACACCATGTTCTCTATTGATCGGGTACAAAGCAATTAAAAGTCTGTATTAATATGAGAAGAAGGCTGATAGCAAATCGTTTCACTTGCTGCAAGACACATAGGCCTCTGACAAACTAGATTATTGCTTATAGGGAAGGTAAATTCATTTTATATGGCTGAATCAATCATCACAGCCTAACACGTTGTCTGTATTGGATTTGGCAGCCTGGTCACCTAAAAAATGATGTTCCCATACAAAAAAACTGCACTGTCAACTATTTATTTATCTTTGTTTTTGTCGCATCACAAATAAATATTTACATCATAGTCTGCGGAAGTCTGTACAGGGGGAAGGTCCGGGTCGATGGGTCAAACAAACACAGGATTTTTACCCAAGATGCCACTGTCCGTGTCCCAGGTGAAACCAAAAGTCATTGTTGATTTATTTTAATTTCCGTCCATAATTTAAATGGCGAATGTAACCATTTTAAAGCCTAACCATGTTATTTAACTTTACCTAACCAATGTAACGTATTTGTTTCAAAGTCAATGTTAACCACGTGTTTAAAACCGAGGCCCCAATCTGGGAGATGATAAACGTAAATCGAGAAAGTAGTTTCATTGTATGGAAACATCATTTTGTAGGAGACATGGTTGAATTTGGCCTTCCAGATTGAATATCACCGGATGTCTGTGGATCCCCTATTAAACCCTGGTGCTGTCTGGTGTGACGGTCATGGTTAGTTTGGTCAGGAAACTGCAATCCAATTCTCTTCGATGCAGTATGTCTCCTGGATGGGCCGGATTGGACTTGAGCGAGATGGAGGGGAATTTTAGGAGAAGGATGATTCTTGGCCATCTTGTCACTGGGAGTGTAATAATGTGAGTCGCTGGAGGGTGGCAGGTCTTACACCAGCAGCACAATCAGCTGCTGGATGAGGAAGCCGGGCCCGTCGACTATGGAAATGAGCTATTGACATCCTCTGTCATCTCTGAATGTGTGCTGGCAATGAAGAGCTCTGGATCCGTCATGACAGTTTCATTGTTCCCACAACAGCCTAATGGCCCCACTTGCCGAATCCTATCCCTCTCTACTTTTGCAGACGTTTGTCATTGAAATTGCACTATTGATCTGCTTTCCCTTCTCGCACTGCTCCTTTTCTCTTGTAGAATGCTCAACTAGATTCAAACGCTGCTCTCCCAAAAATTACCCACGCATTCGATTGTGCACGCTCACCTCCGGTCGCCATGCCAGGGAGGTGTGTTTGTTGTCTCTACCTGTGGGCATGGAGATACTCCAGGCTGAAACATTGCTGTGACAGCTCTGGTGGCCAAACACACCTGCTCTGTGACGCTGATGGAGATGACAGAGCTCCAGGAGTGCCTAGAGGTCAGTGTGCTCTCAGCTCCTCTGCCACTTGGCAACGTCTGCCATCCCGCTCTAAGGAAGTGTCACTATTGATTTGTGTCAATGAGGTGACAACCCTGCGGGGCCAAGCCACTACGAGAGCTACATTCAAGTGCAGCTGTTTACTTCAACCTTCCCGTGTGCGTGCACACGCCAAGAAGTACAAGTGCATCTTATTTTATCATTCTATCAGTCTGATCCTCTGCCCTCTCGTATGCAGAGAAGACTTCACACAAAGGTTGTATAGACCAGATGGTGATTGCCTTTAAAGGGTGGCTCCCTGCACTGAGAAAAGCATCAGATCAGCGAGAGAATGAGGCAGCATTCTCCTGTGTCTCATTTCATCCAATATATTTCAAGGCTGATACAGTCTTTCTTTTCTACGGAGGCGCCCCTGTGGAATTCTGAATGAGTTTGGGGAGACAAGCGAACACTAGTCTCATGCTTTCTAGTTCCATCAGCCTGGCAAAATACAATCATCTGTTCCAAGGTGAAAGGGGCTTTAGCTTCATCTCCCCAGTAACCTTCAATCTGTTTCATTCGAGGCATATCATTTTCAGCCAAGAGGCATGCTTAAAAAAAATTCACTTAACCACCAAAATAAAGGAGCATTTGACACAAGGCTGCTGCTCCACATCTTTGCCATACTTTTAAACAGATTAATTGATTGCATACTTTCCCCTCTGGGAATACGGCTATTGATACAACTAGAGTTAATACTGCTGTATTAATATCATTACCTTCATCTTATGAGTCTGCTTTCTGTTTTCATGGCCCTAAACTGTGGATTGTAGAAAAGCAAACACCCTTAGAAGTAAAACAAGTAATTTACGTATTTTTATTAATGGCTTTTAATTTGGTTTGACTTTAATGGTGTTATTGTTTGTGTGGTTGAATTGAGATATTATTGTGATATTGCTGTTCTGTAAAACACTTTGGGCTTTACATTAAATGTGCTATAGAAGTAAAGTTAAGCATGCAAAAAGCATAAAGTTAAGCATGCAAAAAATTTTAAAACACCACTTATATATAAGTGCTGGGCAAAGTTGATAAAATGTAACTGATTAATCGCATGATTTTTCTGTGATTAACAGCGATTAACTGCATTATGCGCAAATTCAATAATGAATGGAAAAACTAGCGTATTGCACGCTTTTATTTTAAAGTAATGTTATCAGAACAATATAACAGGCACTCTCGGAGCAACAGCAAGTTAACATACAGTATATAAATCTGTTTACTTTTTTTTTCTGAACAGGTACCAAAAGAAACATTGGTCTTTTATCAGGGAACTTATAAACAGTCTATAGATCAGTGTTTTCACCCTTTTTTGAGCTGCGGCACATTTTCTACAATAAAAAAAATCCTGCGGCACACCAACAACCAAAAAAAGTTACAAAATATCACATTGTAGCATAATACAGCATATATATATATATATATATATATATATATATATAATAAAAACGCCGTCAATTTTATTAACGGCGTTAACGCATTTTTATTTTTCTATTTATTTTTTTCCGCGAGCACCACGCCGGATGTAGCTCAACCGGAAGCAAAACAATAGGCACGCCGTTTGGGCTTGGAAGCTAGGCTAACGTTACGGTTTGAAATGAATGAATGGTGAGCGCGATACGGCAAAATGAATGATATTCAGTGAACTGCGAACAGGTGCGCGTGCCAGAAGGGAGCGCGAGTGAACACATTGAACACAGCAGGAGAGAACGCAATGTTAGCCAGCTAGCTGAAGCTCCTGTGCTGACCAGCTGGCCCCCATCTTCACGGAGATCTTCAACCGATCACTGGAGCTATGTGAAGTCCCTTCCTGCTTCAAGCGCTCCTTGATCATCCCGGTCCACAAGAAATCCTCCATCACAGGATTAAATGACTACAGACCCGTCGCCCTGACGTCTGTGGTCATGAAGTCCTTTGAGAGGCTGGTGTTGACCCATCTGAAGGACATCACAGGGCCCCTGCTGGACCCCCTGCAGTTTGCCTACCGTGCAAACAGGTCGGTGGATGATGCAGTAAATATGGGACTGCACCATATTCTGCAACACCTCGACTCCCCAGGGAGATATGCAAGGGTTCTGTTTGTGGACTTCAGCTCTGCATTTAACACGATCATCCCGGAGGTTCTTCAACCCAAACTCTCCCAGCTCACCGTGCCAGCCCCCACCTGCCGGTGGATCACAAACTTCCTGACAGACAGGACGCAGCAGGTGAGGCTGGGAAAAATCATATCCAGCACCCGGACTATAAGCACTGGCGCCCCCCAGGGATGTGTGCTCTCTCCACTGCTCTTCTCCCTCTACACCAACGACTGCACCTCAGGGGACCCATCTGTTAAACTCCTGAAGTTCGCAGACGACACAACGGTCATCGGCCTCATCGGCGACGGGGACGAGTCTGCGTACAGACGGGAGGTTGAACAGCTGGTTCTCTGGTGTGGTCAGAACCACCTGGAGCTGAACAAGGCCAAAACTGTAGAGATGACAGTGGACTTCAGGAGGAGCCCCCCAACACTACCCCCCCCTCACAATACACAACAGCACTGTTTCTGCGGTGGAGACCTTCAAGTTTCTGGGATCCACAATCTCCCAGGACCTGAAGTGGACTGCCAACATCAACACCATCCGGAAAAAGGCCCAGCAGAGGCTGTACTTCCTGCGCCAGCTCAGGAAATTCAACCTGCCTCAGGAGCTGCTGATCCTGTTCTACACCGTCATCATCCAGTCTGTCCTCTGCTCCTCCATCACTGTGTGGTTTGGATCGGCCACCAAACAGGACAGAGTCAGACTACAGCGGATCGTCAGGTCTGCAGAGAGAACCATTGGTTCCAGCCTGCCCTCCATCCTGGACTTGCACACCGCCAGAGTCAGGAAGCGGGCTGTAAAGATCACCACAGACCCCTCACACCCTGGACACAAGCTGTTCCACCTCCTCCCCTCTGGAAGGCGCTACAGAGCACTGTACGCCAAAACCACCAGACACAGAAACAGCTTCTTCCCACTGGCCGTCACTTTGATGAACAGTTAAACAGACTCTTCATCTGCACTATCTGCACTTTTTTGTTGTTTTACTACTGTCTTTAATGTCCTTTTTATATTTTTATATTTATCTTGTATATTGTGTGTGGAAAAAAGTACGAGAGCCAGTGAAACCGGAGTCAAATTCCATGTATGTGAAAATTTACATGGCCATTAAAGCTGATTCTGATTCTGATTCTGATTCTGAAATTATTAGCTAACGTTAGCTACAGCTTGATGAATTGAGTCATTGAACACAGCAGGAGAGAACGCAACGTTAGCCAGCTAGCTAAAGCTCCGGTGGGAAATTATTAGCTTAAGCCGTGTTCACGCGGGACGCGCCGCGTCCCGCGTGAACACGGCATAACGCTACCGTTTTTGAGGAGGTAGATTTTGAGGTGAGGGGACTGACAAGGCAGAAGGTAAAGTGGTCCACCGTTCTATCAATAAGCAGACCTGCCAACCTGTACGCAATTTGCGTAGCGGATACGCATTTTGAGGTCAAAGTACGCTGGTAAAAATTAGTCTAAAATTAATTTTAGACTAATTGACCAGCACACATTATATGCAATGCAATATAATGCATGACGAGTATTTAATGACTTATCAATATATAGGTTATATATCAATGTTGGCAGGTCTGAATAAGGCTAAACTAGAAGTTAACACCAATACAAACATTATTTTTGCAGAATGAGTGTGTTAGGGGAGAAGGATGCAGCCATTGTTAAACAGCTGGATTGAAATGCAGCTGGAACTGGTCGTGGCTAAAACTGGAAGGCAAGGTCTCAATAAAAGGGCAAGAGGTGTCCTTTCATCTAGGAGATGTATTCTCCAAAATCAACAGGCAGGGATTCGCCAGATGCATTCTCTGCATCAAAGATATAAATGATGCTAACAAAGGCAGCCATGCTCTCCCTTACCACATTGTGCCTCATATACTGTAAATGTTAGACCCAGTGACAGGCTGGCATGAAATGGCTTGCATAATACTTAGTAAGGAGGCCATAATAATGTTTGACTCATGGCTGAAGTTAAGTTTCTCCAGCTCTCCCCAGGTTGGCAAAAAATGCATCTCAAAATGCATCAGATTGATGCTTTAAAATATGGAATATTTAAATGTTTCTTACGGGGGAGCATGCCCCCGGACCCTCCTAGAGGGGTAATATCCTTCTCACCTTTTTCACCCCTGACCCGTTTTCATGCCTGGTGCACTCTATAATTTTATTTTGTAAACCCTTGTTTACCTGAAATGTGCAGTAATTTTATTTTGTACCGCCCTGTTTGGCAGTTGTTTTTCAATAAAATAAAGCAAGCCAATCCACTTTTTCATGTTGATAAGAGCATTAAAATGCAAAAAAAAAAAATTGAGATTAATCGCGAGTTAACTATGACATTAATGCGATTAATCGCGATTAAATATTTTAATCGTTTGACAGCACTAATATATATGTGTATGTATGTGTGTATATATATATACACACACACACACACACACACATATATATATATATATATATATATATATATATATATATATATATATATATATATATATATATATATATATATATATATATATATATGTGTGTGTGTGTGTGTGTGTATGTATGTATGTATGTATATATATATATATATATATATATATATATATATGTTCTTATTACATCGTTTAGTCCCCCTGGCGTGTTGTAAACTTCTAATTAAATAAAGTCAAATAAAAAAGACCATAGTGTAGGAGTAACAGCTACTCTAGGGGAAGCGATGGTTGAAAATCCTAAGAAGCATCCAAGAAAAGTTTCTGGAGTGGGTTCTCCAGATAAACAAAAACTTGGCATTCAGAGGAAGGAGTAAAGTTAAAAAAAAGAAAGAAAATGATCGACGGCGAGGACGAACACTAATCACCGGGGGAAATGCATCGAGCTCACCTGCAGGCACACGTCATAAATCGGCGTTGGCAGTGTTTGTGTAATTACTCTCACTGCCAGATGGGGAAGACAAAAGTTCTGCACCCCAGCTTTAAACAACTACTAGACAAAGTGCACAAACCACAAAATAACATTTTAAGTATGCAAAAAAAAAAGAAGAGAGCCATGCTTTTTAAAGATGTACGCCAATGTAGCTTATCTCACACTTTGCAGGAAACTGTCCCACATAGTCGAGGAACAAACACAGCAAAGTAATCTCTGGCGTGCCGCCTCGCCCATGGAACAGTCGCAAGTCCCGAGCAGTGCTCAGAATTTTCCACGCAACGATGTAGCAATCACCTAGCAACCATCTACCAGCGCCCTAGCAACTACATCAAACGCCCAAGCCTGGCCACCTCCCAGCACCGTAACATCCCCATATAGCGCCCCTGCAACGGGACACACAAAGTGTTGAGCATGTTTCATCGCACCAATGTGGCAATGTGGCATCTTGGCACCAAAGGCGTTGTTTTAAATCTTTGCCCTATAATTAAATACAGGTAGTCGTATTGATTGCACAATAGTAATCTTGCACTTGCTGCCCTGAGTGTCGAGAGGGTGCATGAAGGTGATTTTCACCTGAGGAGAAGGACACAGGAATGATGGAGGTGAAGGAAGGCGTTGTAACAGGATTTTTTCCTTTTCTGCCTGTTGTTTGATGACTAATCGAAACCCATTAGTGTGGAGACGAGACCAGTGAATTCAGTCTTAATTAGTTTCTTTTCTTCCTTTTTTTTTTTTACCCCCGGATTCTCCTTCCCTTTGACATAGGGGATACGCATTATCTGCACAATGAGGGATTGGCAACCTGCTTATCTGATTTTGCTGTTAGTCTCATGCAGCTGCTGGCGTTATTGCTGAACTGTGCAGTATCAGGAGGCTGGTAGCACACCTGGGGCTTTAAAATGCACCGCTTTATGTGAAACCAGATGCACACACACGTACGCACACACACACACACACACACGCATAGTCAGTCATTTAGCAAACTCAGCAGAAGGACATTTAGAGGTGGTGTAGTGGTATTCACTCCCTAAGCTCCGCTCTCGATGGGGGTTAGATCTGTTGGGAGATGGACATGCTGAGATTTAGCAAGTAAATCCCCCCCCCCACCCCCGCCTCTCACACCAGGGCTCCAGGATCAATGGGATCTTTGTTATGAGCAGAGCAAAGCGGCGACACACCCACCACCACTTAATTAAAAAGATCGGATACAGATACTGTACTCTTGACACAGCGTCTATCCCCGACCCCGCTGCTAATATCTGAACCCGTGGAATAGGTTCAAGTAGTGTAATCGAGGAGGAGGCGATCCATCTAATCCTGCCATTAGCAGCCCCCTGTTCCCATGCATTGCTTTTGCACTGTTCCACTGGGAAGATTAAAGACCTGTCAGCAGTAGCTGTTACTTATTTATGTTTTGGAACACTAAAATACACTTCGTCAGCAAATTTTGCACAGCTTCATGGTAAAAAAAGTCCATCTGGTAATCATAATTCATGACATGGTACAAGGGGGTGCTTTATTGACTATATTCTGTACAAATACTTAAGCTGCTAATTAAAATGTCGAAAGCAGGGCAGAATTATTTGGAACGAAGCTTGTTATGTTTGTCACGAAAAAAAAATCCCAGCACAAGTTTCTGAGCTGCCTGTCATAGCGGGAAAAGAAGACTGACATCTGCTCTGCTTTTCTTCATACCTCGTATAAGCTCCCACCTCTTGGCTTTTAAATTCTTGAAAAGCCTTTTTTGTTTTGTTGTCACAGTCATTCCAGCCAGGTGCTGCAGACTTTATGTGAGGGACAGCTTACAGGATTTCGGAGTTGTCAAATGAAATTGTACTGAGCCAAAGACAAAATGACATGATTTTTTTTCTTTTTTCCTCCCCACCGCCGGTGCTTTGGTCTAGTTTAGATTGTTCTGGTCGCGAGAGCCCCTGGGTTCATGTGGACGTGTTTGTGCAGCCAATGTCATTCTTCACTGAGCTGTGTCACTGGTGCGTCTGTCTCTTTGAATGGATTTCACGTGAAGAGGAACTGCAGCGAGCTGGTGTCTTAACATGTTGTCAGCGTTGAAGTAGCTTGTATTAGCGGCTTTTTTTTAAACCGACACTGTCGAGCTCGTGGCTCCCCGTTAACCTTGACCTTAACATGCGGCAACAATGCCGGGCGTTGCTGTCGGCGCAGCTGTGCCGCTCAGCCAGAAGTGGACGGCTGGGATCTGTCAACCTTTTGGGGCGTCACTGCACCTCCGAGGAAGACTCTTCTGACTGCTAATCTTTTTTTTAAGTAACACGGACTGGGCTGTGACATTTATAAACTCTCTCCCCAAGCCAATTAAGCGCTTGATGCGCTGGTTATTATCACCAGGCCAATAATGGAGATTAGCAAAAACCACCTCAGTTATTCAGACCGCAGCTTTGAACTTAATCATAGAAGTTCATCGATTGCCATGATCCTTTTTTTTTTTTTCACAGTGTGTGAACAGTCTCACATCTCCGTCCTTTGTGCTCCTCCAGACCTGCGGGAGATAGTGTTCGTCATCCAGAGTCAAAGCAACTCCTTCCATGTGAGGCAGGCAGAGAGGCGGAGAGCAGACTTACTGAAGCAGGCACACAGTCTCACAGAGGTAAGATTCAAGACGCCTTCCACTCATGCACACATGCTCTGATTTTGGAAGAGGAAGAGCACATGAAAGCTCACACACATTTCTGAGGATATACTGTATGTAGCTAACGATCCTCACCAGCAGCAAAAGTGGCGTCTGAATATGAGTTGTCGTTGCAAGCTTTAGCATTCCGTTGATTGGAGATTCATTTGGGAGAAAGTACACATGTGATTTTAATTCATATACATACATATACTACTACCCAATACTGATTATTTTATAAAATGTAATGATAGTTTGAAGAATTATTCATGATAGCCTTTGTGTTAAACCTCTTACGTCCACAATATGAAAGTGTAGTTTGTCGAAATAGGCATGTATTTAGGAAATGCAGACCTTTGTGCTGCTTTGATATTCAAATATATCACTTTTCTCAGCAAGTCAACCTTCCATTCAGTACGGTGTTGAGGTTTCAGAAAGTAACTTCTGCAGCATAAGCCTTTTGCTTTGTACTGTTTGTTTGTACCTTGTAGGTACATTTTTAATGAGAAGTGATGATCATCCAAAGGCTTGTTTTCATTTTAATGAATATTGTAATTCCTGGTTATAATTCAGATATTCCCAAAAAGCTGCAGGAAAGCAAACCTATATTTTCTCCTGGGACGTCAGCTCAGTATTTCGTGCAATTTGTAAAATGTCAAGTGAACACATCAGCATCGTGTCAGAGGAAGACAGGGAGCACATTTACAGGACGAAATGCCAATTTGCTTCTGTTCATTAAATGTCTTCAGAGCCAAATGAAACGGGGTGAAATACACGAGTTGTATTCCGTTTGGTTAAGTAGTGAATGCAGCATCACTAATGACAATGTTACAGTAAATTAGAGGAAGGAACAGCTCGCCGTGTTTGCTGTAGCAGAGACTAATTTAAATCTCCTATTTGGGTTTATACTTCTGTGCGCTTGGATTTGATGTTGTTGTTGTCTCAGTCTCCACTACTGCTGGATGTCACACACCTTTCATCTTCACTACTGACTGACTGTACCAAAATATATAAATAATCACATTGAGTCATTATTTCTCTGTTTTAATGTTGTTTTTGTGGTTTGAAAACTACTTATTATTCCACACCAAATATCTATCGTGCTCTTTTTGTCTACAACAGCACTGGAATCCTTTACTTCACCGTAAGCAATACAAAGTGCAAAATACATTTATTATTTTAATTTTCTAAGTGAAATTTGTTCACAATTTGGAAATATTGTTTCATTTTTCCAGTAATGAATAGTGGCATCAGTCTGTGCCAGTGGATGGTATTTATCATGAACAGATTCAGTTACACTAATGGACATCAAACTTTACAAGAAGAGACAGATTGTTTGAATACCACATCATGTTGTGTTTGCATTTAGGATCTCAGAGATGTCTGGCGTTTTTAGTATCTGTTGCATGCAATTACACAAACTAAGTCCAGGGAGAATTTTAATCAGCGACTTCTCAAAGAGGCCGTAAAGGCTTGACAGCTTTTCAAGGAGATACACACAAAGACTTGTGATCGGAATGAGTCAGAATGAAATACCTTTCGCCTCAGGTGGGCACACTGTAAAAGCACGATGTACCTTCAGAACTATTTATTCTTTTATCATAGAAAATGTAAAAAAAAAATAGAAGATATTTCAATATAATTGAAATTGTAAAAAATGTGTATACAGCTTGAAAAGCCAAATAGAATACCAAGTGGAAAAGAGCAAAAGAGAGGGACGGAAGGATGGATTCATACTTTATAGTCCCTTTCCAATTGACTTTTTTATTTCACATTACAATTTAAACATTTGCATTTAAGCTTTTATTTTTATTTATTCAAAATTCAATTAATATCCTGTTGTCATTCATTATCCAATTGCATATTGTTTACTCCTTGTTTGTTGATTATCCTGAGTAGTGTAGTATTGTATTGTTAGTTTTTCATTTACATTTTTTTGTATTATACTTTTGTTTTCAAATAGATAGAGTAGTTTACGGAAATTATGTAAAAAATGTCCTTTTAAACAATCATGGCTCCACACCAAAAGCGGGCTTGCTTCTTTGACCATGACCCAACTCAACACAACACTTTATTCAAATCTGTTTTTGAGAACCATAACTGTCTTTTATATATTTATATATTTAAAACGGACAGCAAAGTAGCTTTGAAACTAAGATTAGTAAATATCAACCCCCATGAAAACAGAATTATGGCATATACTGTAATGCAAAATGCAGCAAAGATGTAAAACAAAAGCAAAAAGCTTTAGTCACATTCGAGTATATAGCGTAGATAAAATGTAAACTCTCCAATTCGCCATTTACCACTTCACTCCCACGTTGGAGGCACAACACACACAACAACACACACACACACATGCACACGCACGCATGCGCGCACACACGCGCGCTTTTAATTCTGCTATTTCACAGTCTTAGTTGGTGGGATACTGAAGGAAAAAGATCAAAGCCCAATAATACAAGAGATTAGCTTAGTTTGTAGCCGTTAAACATGTTTGATGTACAGTATTGTGTGGTGCATTGCCATAAAGCAAAACCCTTGCCTTGAAAATATCTTGAAATCAGAAAGAGAACTGAAATAACCTTTTGATTTTTACTCCTATACTCCAGACACAAGGTTCAGGTTTTGGTTAAACTCCTGTCATCCAGTCGTATTTGGACTTTCTTTTCTGAAGGTCAGGGAAAAAACTGAATAAAAAGGACCTGCTTTGTTTTTATAATAATAAAAATAAAAAAAAGAATTCTTCAAAGCATCATAAATGATTTGAGGCTGACTTACAATTTCAATGATAAGTTGAAGATTTATGACCGGATAACTGCACCGCCGAGACAGGAAACACATGTGCAATCTGTTTTTCTATCTCCGAGCCGTTTTCATCCTCCTCTGACTGTGGGAGGTTTTGTGATATCCACAGATTTACACAGACAGGAACTTGTGTATTCTATGTGGATGCACTTCTCCCATTTCCCTCCATTTTGACACTGTGTCTTCTGGGAGGAATTCACATTACATTTATACAGTGTTTGTGTCGTTTAGTCGATGTTCATGTCCACACGTACGACAGAATGAGATTAAACTCAGAGACCTTGTACACTGTAGTAAAAACACACCCATGTGTCCAAAAGATGTATCATGCATTACCTATTATCTTAACAAGTTCTGCATCTACGGTGTCACTGGGATGAAAATATGTCCATCTCCAGGCCTTTCCTATGGATGGAAGCGTAGCTCCCTGTCCCTCCATTACAACCAGGTCTCAGTGACACGTATCTTCTCCCAAGTCACCAAGCAATCAGTGTTCTATTCTTTGTGAGCATGTCCACATGAGGCCCGGCTCTTATCTGTTTAGAAGTCTGCAGCTTGCACACAGTTGCCACCAAAGTGTCCGTCTCTTCTTATCGAACGCTTCCTTTCTAACAGGAATGTCAATCGCTCTCTGAAGCAAAAGCTTTTGTTTTTGTGATCGCCTTATTTAGCTGCATGCTGATGCTTTTGTTTTAGTTGTTCAACTTTTTGCTCTTGCTGTATAACTGCGATGGCGTGAGCGTCAAGGAGAGAGCAGTTTAATAAAAGAAGGTAGGCGTCATTATGCCATAAGCTTTCGTAAAAAAAGCTCATATTAGATGAGCGGTAACTGGCTAACACGTGTCAGACCCACCTATAAATCAGACAGACTGCCGTTAGACAGAATGGTTCAGAGGAGAATTTCCCCCCTGACTTCATCCACGATGAGTGGACCACGCAGGAATGAACCACGGGGTCTTACGCTCTGCTGCTTTGTTTCCCTCACAGTGTGAAACATCGGCTCTCTCACACACTACTCACACACTACTCACACACCTTCCACTCGCCGTTCTCACCACGGAAAATTCGTCTGAAACGGATCACTCTTATGTGGACGTGATTGTGTGCACTGTCCACATCCTGACATATCCTCTGCTTAGTTCCATTAATATCTTCTTTCTTATGTTTTACAGCATATTGCTTGATGTCAGGGCAAGCAAGAGCAGCTACCCAGAAGGCAAAGTGGGTTTTACGGGATACTACCAGTTTGTTATAGCTTTATTTCCTTAAAAGAAAAGATTGTAATTATTCTACATTTTCCTATTGTCAAACATTCACATGAAAGGATCCAAACAAACAAAATTTAAGAAAAGCCAAGGTCAGACTACACAATATGAGCCTAATAAAGCCCGACTGGTCACACGCTGGGAATGAAAATGAGATAAATGTGTGATTTGTGATATTAGGAATGATTATGCCTGCTATTGATGGTACTCTGAGCTAACTTCATACCATGGGCTAACTTATTTTAATCTCCCCATGAGAACTCACCTTGTCCTGTCCCACGTTAAGAGGTTTGGGGGGTTGAAAGTTCAGGAAAGAGTCTCTCCGATAAGGCACATTGGATTGAGCATTGCGATGTCCCTAACACCTAAAAAGATGTCATACATGTGAGGGATGTCCGCAGCTATTCCACAAATGGCAGTTCTGTATCTAGTCTGTGCTGCGCCGTCTGGAAAGAAGAAGAAAAAAGATAGAGCCGACCATCACTGGCAATGGAGAATGAATAATTGCAGGTTCACTGTCGTTCATGAAAGGCTGTTTATGTATGTAAACATGTATCGTTGTTGCTGCCAAGTGGAATAGTTAAGTAGTTTCCTGGCACGTTCCCATTGATCTAATGTAGGATTGCAAGATGGCCATATTCATGATAATGAAGGAAAATGTCAGTGCATTAGCGGCAACAATGAAGAGCTGTGGCACGTCAGACTTTGGCAACGCAATCAATGCTTGGAGTAGAAATGTCTTGTTGGTTTTGGTCTTTTCATGGGATTTGTGGATGACTTGCAACTCTGCAGTTTTACACAATAGATTACACAATAATGCTGTGAGGTCAAGCAGTGCAGATTGTTCAAATTGCATTACCATGCCGTGATAATGTCACGTTAACAAAAATAACAGCATGACATGATGTTCACTGAGATTAAATAAGTACATGTTAGCGGTCGAGATTCTGCAAATAGACTTTCATATCTTGCAGACAGGATTATAAGACTGGTTGGCCGCGTAGAGTGGGAGGAAAAATATATAAAAATGTGTAACAAACCAGCCTGGAATGCAAAATGGTTGGCTTTAATGTGGAGTTTAATTATGTGATTTGCATTAAATGGGATAAAACTAAGACTCCTTTTTAAGTAAGAGACGGAAGCCACTGCTGAAATCTTGACCATGCCTGTCCCAGTTAAAGGACAGCCTAAACACCAGCGCACCCTCGGGTCCTTTGTTGAGGAAAAGCTGTTGCCCAATTAACGAACACAACTATCTCTGTTTTTGTGGTTTTTCTTTTCAGAAACCACCGGTGGTTTTGCTCTCTCACAGTTTATCAGATAACGAAGGACATTGGAGTATCCTTCCTCTGCTGCCTTAGTAAGTATCCCTGAACTCCCGGGAGTCAATAAGCATGCCGTTAACCAACGATTGCAGGGTTCCAAATGAGGACAAAATGTCAGATACATTGTGTGTCTTACTTCAGTTGAGATTTTGGAGGTTATATTGTGGTTTTGAGGACAGTTTTCTAGCCACATTGGAAGGCTGCGACTTGCCGAGAAGCTATTACCGACACAATAACTGTGATAGATTGCCTCACATTATAATAAATGCCTTCGTAATGTGTCTACAACTGCAACAATAAGCCTCTTGCCGATGTAATGCAGTGCTCCGAACAGCATGATAATGACATTAGTTACAGTCGTCTACATGCTTGTGCCTGCTCAAAAACCCTGAAAACCCCGATATGTCCTCAATAATTGTTTTGTGAGAGATGTGGAATAACATCCAAATCTGTTTTCTTCCTCCATCATGAAGATTTAGGACATATATCACCAGAAGCACCCCAAATAATTACAGAGCAGCCCTCGCTGAAAGAAGTCTGTGTGCTTTTGAAGTTTTTTTGTGTTTCTGCCCTCGAGGGAGAGCTGTGTGGCTGCCTTGATCTGACTGGGTCAGGAGCCTCAGTTAGATAGTTCCTTAGACTGGACTGAAATAACAAAAACTGCTTTGTGTAGATTTCGCCTGTCTATAGCAATGTTCCATTTATTCTTGTTTTATTATTTAACTCCTCTTTTGATGATATTATTATTTTTTGTTTTCAGCTTATCGCACTCCTTCGGGAAAAACTCATCATGGATTGTATTTCTCGAGGAGGAAACACGTGTGAAGATGACTAAGATGGTTCAAGTCCTTGCCAAATTTAACAAGGAAGAAGTAAGTATACAATATTCTCTCTAAAACTCCAGCTCTCTCTGTCTGTCTTTGCAGCTCTGTCTCTCTGCTGTGCCAAATTCATCAGCGAGACCAAAGCCTCCTACTCCGAGCTCCGGCTTAGTTGATCATCGGTACAATTAAGAGATACAGTATCAGTTTGGCTCCAGCTTCGGTGCCGCCGCTGAGCTGCACTGAGTTCTGCCATCTCACATCGTAACCTGTCAGACACGCCGCTCTGTTCTCTGCTGCAGTCCTAATCTAAACTCTGTCTCTCCATTTATGAAATCATTCTTCTTGTATATGGGTCGGTGGTTCAGGTGGAATATATATGTTGTATAAACGCTGGAGTCGGAGAATCCTGCATTGGGGTTGTAACTAAACCAAACTCAGCAAAATAGTGTTCTGCGTCAATAATTTGTTGGGTTTATGAATTTTTTAAATAACTGTCAGATTTGAATGTTGTGTTTTTTTGTGCTATTTGTTCTTGTTGACGAGACTTTCAAGTGAAACAGGGCCAAAAGTGATGTAGATCACGCCCAGCAGAGGATGTTCTTCCTGAGGCAGCTGAAGAAATTCAACCTGCCAAAGACCATGATGGTGCACTTCTACACTGCCATCATTGAGTCCATCCTCTGCTCCTCCATCACCGTCTGGCATCATCCGCTCTGCTGAGAGGGTGATTGGCTGTAATCTGCCGTCCCTCCAGGACTTGTTCGCTTCCAGGACACTGAAGAAGCGGGCACGAAAGATTGTAGCTGACCCCTCTCACCCTGGACATAACTTGTTTGAGTCCCTTCCTTCTGGCAGGAGGCTGAGGTCCAAACATTTTCACCCCGTCAGCAGTCGGGCTCATCAACAGAGCCCGGGTCCCCCACTGACTGACCCTGCCAACCCCAGACAATTTCCTACCGTTCACATCCCTCCACACCTCATATTTAAATACACTTGCCACTTTACTTTACACTTGTCACTTTCACATAACACTTTACTTTCATTTTAACTTTAATTGTTATATTCTGTAGATCCAATTGTAAATATTCAGTAGACCCAATTGTAAATATTCATGCTCCCTTTTTATTGCACTCTGTTTTATGTTCATCGTTAAATGTTGTGCACCTCTCGCCAGGACAAATTGCTTGTATGTGTAAACCTACTTGGCAATAAATGGTTCTGATTCTGATTCTGAAACACAGGCGCTAAGCACACAAGAGGCTGATCAACTATTGACAAACAGGTGTGGAGAAGACAAAGACAGGAAGTGAAATCAAACACAAGAGGCAGGGAACTTCAAAATAAAACAGGAAATAAACAAAATAAGACCCGAGAAGGTGACGAGAACAGTAGAGGACGATGGGTTCTGTGACGCTCTCGTACACAAGGAGCAGAAGGAGGCGGAGAGCCTCTGTTGGTAGTGTTTGTGGATGTAGGTAGGGTGATGATCAAAGCTGAGTTTATTGTCAAAGGACAAGAGTATTTATTAGTGTGTGTGACTATCTACAACCTTATCCTGAGGACGATGAATACGTTTTATGATTTGATTAATTTTAACGCGCCCTAAAGCAAAGACTTCTCTCTCCGGTGTGACAGGTCAGTGTGGTCAGCCTGTGTTGAGATAAGCAACACAAAAACACTTCCCAGCCTCCCAGCACCTTTAAAGCACACTGAGACTAGTATTCATATTTTCATCTCAACCTTGAATAAGAATGTTCCCAAAATAAATGTATTCATGTACGCGGCTGCGTCATGAATTATGATTAGAGCGTTTGTGGCTACAATACCTGGGATCTCTTGATCTTTTTTCGATCACAAAAGCTCGTTATTTTCACAGCGAGTGACAAACTGAGTCACAGGAAAGAATTCCAAAGAGCAGTGTGAAAACTCCCAAATTAGGCCAGATGTGTGATATGTCGATGGTAAAAAAAATGTTTTAAAGTGTAACATCTTAAAGTAAAGAGAAGTAACCTGCTCTCGTGCTAACATGCTGCCACGTACTTCTCCTTTTACCAGGAGTGGTTTCTCGGTAAGGCCCTCCACGACGAGGAGTCGACCATCATTCATCATTACGCTTTTGCAGAGAACCCCACAATCTTTAAATATCCAGACTTTGCTGCTGCTTGGGCCGTAAGCACCCCCCTTGTTGTGCGGTGAGTATGTGCAGTAAATGTCTTTGTGTCTGTAAAATGGATTCATTCCGTTTCTATCACAGCAGCAATATTTGAGAGGTTGTATTGTATCTATTTGCTGCATGTTCCAACAAAAATTCTGTGATTTTTTTGTTATTTCAGGCTTGCAAACAAAGTGAGAGACGAGCCGCTTAAATCTGACTTCACCATTGACCTGAAACATGAGGTGAGGGAACATGATGTACAAGTCACAGTGTTACCTTCAGACCTGTTGTTGGAAAGTGATGATGAAGCGGCCTGTTTCTCACAGTCAAGCCAGCGCAGACCGACTATAATCTATTTGCACAAAAAGAGCGAGGCATGAAATCCATCTAACCTTGAAGTGAAATCGTATTACTTCGGAGAATTGTCATGGTGCAGCATTGAGGTTCTTATTTTTATCACTGAAATGCAGTCAGGGATGCATCTATGGGGATTTCGTTGAGTAAACACGGCATCAGACTTATCGGGTTCAGTCTGGGGAAAAAGGTGGTTTGGTTAGAGATGGCAGGATTTCAGTCCGAGAGATTCAATTATATTTTACGGCACTGTATATTCTTTACATGTTAAAAAAAAATCCGGATGCAATGGGATATTTTTTTCAAATGGAATCAATGAATGTCATTAAGTTATATTTTTTTTGCAGATTATTGGGCCTTCAAGCGCCACAATGCACATCAACAACACACGCACATGCGACCTCATGCAAGTGGAAATAAAGAACACTTGTATGCTTATGTACAGACAAATATTGCATGAATCCTGAATGTCAATCCAGTTCACTGTCATAGCTTAGCTCCAGGCTGTAAACAGGCAAAACCTCAGTTTCCAGTTTCTGTAGCTTATTCTCCCAGACAGTTGCCAATATTCAGACAGCACTGCTAGTACTGTCCTCATTACGTATTCTTTTACTGTAACGTCTGGATCTTCCCCTGCAGAATAGTTTAACTAAATCCTAGATTTTACTTTGGTCTCCAGTAATGCTCTCTATCTCAACGTCTCCCTCTCCGGCATCCCCTAATGTCGTTCGTAAGGCATCTTAAATATTACATCTGCTGTGAGAAGACATTTTTGTTGTGTTAACATGAAAAGAAGACCGAAAAAACATAAAGCTTATAAGGCTTAGAATAAAGCATTAATGTCCCAAAGATTGCGTCTCGTCTTCGGATCAAATATCAATCTGTGCCGTTCCAGGTCGCCTTGTATATCTGGGACAACGGGAACGGTCCTCCTCTCACTGCCGTCCCTGAGCTGTGCACGGAGCCGGAGGACTCCCCGCAGACCCGCCGCTGTGCCACCGCTCTGAGCACCGAGCCCCCTCTGTGTGTGAGTACCGCGTCTGCTCTGTGTGCAGATCAATTAGATTGTCCTCGATTCCCAGGAGATGGTCAGGGAACCGAATTAAGCAACATAAAAGCAGAGGGCGCTTCGCTGCGAGACGCTGGTTGATGTACGATATTCGGGCATGCTCACGGCCGCATCGGAGCAGCACCAATATTTCAACCGTGCAGTACGGCCTTGGACGAGATTGCCTTTGTCCACCAATTCAGCAGAAGATTGGACATTAACCCAAGAATAGAGTGTCTTGTCTGCTTGCATGCTACATTTGATTTAGTCATCCAAGAAAGAAAACACTCCTTCAGCATCCTCCCATAATCTAGACTATATCTGACTTTTTTTAAACGTATTTTTGATATTCATCTCAATGTGTTCAAGTTAATCCATACTGACTGGGTATCAATCAACTAATACTAACGTCAGAAGTAGTTCTAGATTTATTCTTTTATCACATTCACATGCAAATTCATGTTGTCCACAGCTGGTGAAGAGCGGCTCTCCTTTATCCTCTTTATCTCTTTTGTTAGTCGCCTCACACGTACGCTCATCACAATGGTTTTACATGAGCACATATTTTGTGATGAATTTAAAAACAAAGCGTATAATATAACGATTTGGTGATTTAAACATTACACATAATGATCGGGTCACAAAGTAAGTACGGGCAGTGCTCTCAGTGTCATGTGCAAAAGAACTAATTTACTCTACTTGAATCAAATTGTCGGTGCATTTGCATTTATTGTAAAAAAAGAAAGAAACCGCCGTGATAGTTTATTATTGTGGCCATGCTTTGCCACATTACACTCGATATAATGTCAGAGTTATGTGTTCTCTAGCTGTGAGCCGATTAGAAGGGTCAGCCATCCGTTAGCCCCCACAAGCGCCCACGAACGATCAATAATGTTGAGAAGAACAGATGCGTGCAAGGATCTTTATCTTGACTGCAGCTTTGTGGAGGAGTACACTTTGGGATGCCAGAACTACAGCAGAAAGTATCCCAATTCAGAGTTTTCCTCCCTCCCCTCTTTCCAGAAAAGAAATCCAATCTGATCTGTTCAGTTGTGATTCAAATCACATCCTGCGCGTGCATATGTGGTTGTCTGATACTTATTTGTCGCTGTCTGAATTGTCAGATTTATACGAATGCATTTTTACCTCCCGGTGGAAATCACTATCCTCCTAAAACTGCATTAATTTGGCCAGCAAGAGGACAAAGACTTGAGCAGCCAGTGGGGAATCGCAAAGGTTACAGGTTCAATAAGTATGCAGGGAGAAGTTTTCATTCAGACAAAACAAGGGGGAACGTGTCCTAATCGGCCAGTGTTCAAAACACTTGCAAGACAAATTGCCAAGAGGGGAGCACAGCGGCACTTGGCTGCAGTGTCAACAAAGAGTCAAGAGCCTCGAGAGGCAGATTCAAGGAGGCTAAGGAGGACAATCAACAAAGCTGCCGCGGCAGCAAAACGTGTGCTTTTTATTTCAGGCAATAAAGTTCTAGTGCTGTTGCTGCTCTCTGCCTTTCAGCACAGAGGCACACATTTCTATCAGACTTGAGTCGTTTTGTAAAATGAGTACAAACAGACAAAAATAACCTGTTTTTACTGGACACACGCTCCTGTAATGTTTGGATGAGAGTCTGTCTGGCGGTCCTGTCGGTGAGGCTGGAGGTTCTGTATGATCAACACGTGTAGATTCTGTTGTGTCGCTGGTCTTTTTATTCCCAAGGCTTTTACATTTTGCAAACGTACACCTAATTCAGCATAAAGTCCAGCGTTTTTTTACCCACGCTGCCGTGTTATCAGCTGCTCTATGTCTGTAGTTTCAGAGGGAGAACAAAGCCAGATGACCTCAGACCATTTACAGAAATATCCAATTTTAATTTTACTTTGAAGATAACAACGCCCACAGATCACTATGACACTTAAGATTGCCTGAAAAAGTCAATTGCAACCATTTGGCTCAGCTGCATACACAGTAAAACCGAATCTGTTTTAGTCATATATATATATATATATATATATATATATATATATATATATATATATATATATATATATATATATATATATATATATACAGTACAATGTATGTTCATGTGAGCATTTCTTTGATTCGTGTCTCCTGTTTTCATCAAAGGGGGAGCCTGTAAATACAGAAGATATATTTGTTGCTGTGAAAACGTGTAGGAAGTTTCACAGTGAAAGAGGTAAGTCACACTACCACTCTCACAGAATCCGCCAAAGATGCACGATTTCCCTTTCAAAAGACCCAGGCTTTTGTCCTGTTGTTGACTCGTAATGGATTTGTTTTACTTTTGACATGTGTGACTATATGAGAGCTTTGGCTTATCATCACAATAACGACTTTCATTACATTTTTCTACCGTTATGTCTGAATGGATTTGATAATATTGAGGCTTTAACACATCATTTGATGTGATGCTTATTTGCATGCCCCCCTTCCGACAATCTTGCAGATATTAAGAAATCACTTACTGATGTTAATCCGGTTATTTGCACGCTCCGCTTGATTTTACGCAATCTGCGAATCTGCTTCTCTTTTTAACCTGGTAAAAATGTAGTCGGTTCAGTACATTTTTCAAATGGCAGATTAATTTAAGAAGGATCAGACAAATTGTACACTTCATTCAAAGAGTGTCACTCAAAAGTAATTGCACTAATTACTGTAATTACCATTCCCTATGGCAAGCTGCCATTATCTGTTTCAAATGTAGTCAAACTGAAATGGATATTAGATTTATGTATCAACGGTTAGCTTAGATCAAGAAGCATAAGACATGAAAGAGCCTCGTATTTCATTTGCAATGTCACCAAGTGTTTCATCTTCTTTATCTGTAGGGATTATACACAGTAGTACAAAAACAATGATATGGACATAAAAATGTGCTGTCATCCATTTAGAAATTAGAAATATAAAAAGCTCTAAACAATATGATCTTTTTTTGGTAGCTCAGTCGTAGGTCTTTTGGGTTGTATTGTATCAAAAACAACCCGCACATAACACACTTTTCCAAATATTCGCTCGAACACCAAAACAAAAGACAGAAATGTAATTCCCCAAAAATACTAAATTAAATACAAGAAACTATAAATTGCATATGATATAACACAAATGTCTTCTGTATTAAAATGAAGAGTGCTGTGCCTATGCTACAGTACAGTCTTAATTACAGGTTGTGACATGCATTTTGAATAGTATAGTTTTGTGTAGTAATATAGTACTCATATGGCACATTTGTACTGAAATACTAAGTTCAGTCACGTGTCGGTTGTTTAGTGTGGGTTGGCAGCCTGTTTTAAAACGGATCCCTAACATCTATTGATTGTCTACGACAGTACGGCAGGCAGTCAACATCTGACCTGCATTATGCACTTTAGTATATATGTGGTGATGTAAAATAGCATTGAGATATTTAGAGGATAATTGTCTTTTCTTCATGAGTTCAGCTCAGAGCCATAAGAGGAAGCGAAGGCCAGCCCAACTTCTTCTTCTTCTTCTTTGGTTCATTCTTTCAGTGTTCGATATGCCACTCTGATTCACTTTTGTTGATTTATGAGAGTTGAACACAGCCTCGAGCTGCTGCTGTGAATCTCTGGGTATTCTGTGTTTCTCAGCCCGCATACACTCTCGCCTCAACAACCCAGAAACTCATCACAGGTCCCAATCAAATCTACTGGAAAACTGTAGGGGGAATAAAACTGCTGCAACTGCAGAGAGCCTTCTTTACAAGATGTAAAGGTTTTGTGATTTTTACCTACTAATAACACTAATGGAACATTGAGTGGCAAGGATTTAAATGTATTTAAACGAATGACAAAAGGTGTGTTAAAAAAAGAAAAGGAAAAAAAAAAGGTATCTGTGTCATAGGCATAATACCAAGGTCTGTTATTGTCTCTTAGTTATCTAGAACATTCAACAAGGTGGATGGATTAAATACACACAATATTCTTTTCATATTTTCCTCTTTTATTTTGTATTTCCCCCTACTTTTCTATTGATTTTATTCCATCCGTCGTCTTTAATAGAATATTTTACCAAAAACGGAACAGGACAGAAACATCAGAGAAAGCAATGTAGAGCCATAAATATGATCAGAATTTGCACAGAGTTCTGCTTATTGTGAAAACTTGGTGAACACTATTGATTTGTCTCCCCTTTGTTTTAGTTCCAGTGATAAAGAAGACTTGGGAAAAAGATGCCTTCTTTTTAGAGTACTACAGTGACTACGCTGATCCTTCAATACCAACCGTTAATTTAGGAGTCCCAAATACTGAAAGAGGTAAGTGCTCCTTTGACAGGCTATTTATCACACGGCTTTGATGAATACTCTATTCTGATTGGTCAATAACGGCATGCTACGATTTGTTATGTCTTTATAGATGTTTTACCGCTGCTATGAATAACCGATCGTTGCTATGGATGAGTTTTGTAATCTCCGTACACAGCGAGCGGAATACTTTTCCAAAGGGTGGCGGCAATAAAATAATCTTTAAATCAAAAAGCTACACGACATGTCAAACCAAGGTTGAACCTTTTATTTGCGTATTTTTGTCAATTGTGTTTAGTTTATGATAAGATCTGTTCAAACTATGGCACACCTTCTTTTATGTTTCTCAGAATAATTCTGAGTTGATAAATGGGTCCGTGCCTTCAGTTTGTTCTTGAGTGTGAGGAGCTTCGCCCTGACTGAGAGCTATAAACTGCACATTAACTCACCAGCAGCACGTGCATGGCTAACATCCCCCGCTGAACTGTAGGATGGTCGGTATGTAATGAAATGTTTGCTCCAGATATTTGTTTGTTTAAGAGCTGGTGATAATCTGTCACTTACGGGGCATTTGTGGCTCAGGAATGGGTCGCCCTAGAAATCGGAAGATTGACGGGTCGATCCGCGGCTCCTCCAGCCCGCATGTCAAAGTGTCCTTGGGCAAGATACTGAACCTGAAATTGCACCCGAAGGCTGTGCCATCGGTGTGTGTGAGTGAGCGTGAATGGCAGCCTCTGCCGTGTGTGTGTGTGTGTGTGTGTGTGTGTGTGTGTGTGTGTGTGTGTGTGTGTGAGAGAGAGTATGTTGTCATGTAGTGTAAGGCGCTTCGTGGTCTTCGTGTTCAGAAGAATAGAAAGTCGCTCTATAAATGCTCATCACTTCAATTCTCGATTTGATTTTTAACCGTACATTTTTTTTTTAAACGCACCTTTTTAAAGTGTTCAAAAAAATAGCTTTTTTTATTTTTGAAACGTTTCTCGGCGTTATCTCTGCGAGACTTAGATGGGCGAGCTCTTTCCGGTCGCTATGCCTCGTTAGATTAGTCAGCTATCTTTGTATTAAAGGACACATTTGAGAGTGGTGCACTTGTTCTCGTTTAGTTTTATTTAACTAAGCCAATGAGAGCATTTCCCACAATGTAAAACTATTCCTTCAAATCCACACAACCTCATTATAATATCATATAACAGAATCATAGTTTAAGGAAATATGTTTAAAAGTTGCAAACGCCATCTTCAATATTTACATTTCATGGAATGGTGCAGACTAAAAAAAAAGTTATAGGAACAAGCAAATACAGAACATGTATCATACAGTATGGATATTTATTTTACGTAACTCGGAAGTAAGAAGCAACTAGAAGCAAAGAGAACAAAGCCCAAAGGCGGTTCTTGATGTACGTGCATGAGGTACGGCTGACTGGGAGAACCTGGAACAGGGAAAGGAAAACGCATTCCCCAGCTGGGAGAGCCTGGTGAATCCTTCAGCTTCTCCTGAGGGAAATCATCATCTAAGAGAACATCAACCGCTCAAAGCAATCCAGGGTAGCTTGTAAAGGCGGCGGTAGATCTCTGCGTCTCCTCTGGCGGCCCTGTGCCTGAGGCCTTTTCGGCCATTTTACAGCACCTTAGACTAATGTTGCCCCTTAATGAGACGATGCATTGGCTGTAGCCGCTTTGAGCCCACTGTTGGGGGTTGTTGTTGTTCAAAAGAGTCTGGTTTAGTCTCCGGCCTCCCTTCAGGTTCTGTCTGCGGGCAGCTCAGATATTTAACAAGGACCTCTTTGCTGATGCAAACTACTCCCTCGAACATGCAGACTAGTCAGTTGGAGATCTGAGCCTCGTCAAGAATAAAAGTCAACCTTTTCTTGTAAAGCTACTCATCCGTCCAGTTTGTTGGAGGGCCGCCTCATCTCCACCTCCTCGTTGTGGACAGTGACAGGTCTCAGCTGCTTCTTGCTCTGTAACAAATCCACCACCAGCGCCTTCGCCTTCCCGACTCTGAACGACAGATAGTTATCGCACCAATTGCCAGTGCTCTTAGATTTCGGGCACGCTACTGGATCACCGCAAAAGTGATCACATTGGATTTCTAAATCAAATGTTAATGGGAATATATCCACACGGACAAATCGGATTTAAGAGCACTTGATCAGATTTCTGAAGATGATCCTCACCCCAGCTGCTCAAATCCGATGTCAAACAAATTTCAACTCTTTACAACGCACCTTGATGTCATATTTAGAACGATGTCATCTAGCCACAAGACGGCAGCGGGGATCATCAATGATGGAGGAGTTTCACTCCGCCGCTCGATATTGTTGTTCTGCGAAGAGCAAGACAATCTGTCTTTTTTGTCCCCTCCGTGTCCGGTGGTAAAGTGCCGCCAGGAAATGCTAATGTGTCGGTTGTTTACACCATCGCAGCAGCCGCTGACCTTGCGGATGCATCTCATAAAGGTAGAGTCATAACTGCAGAACATCTCGAGATGGCACACCTGGGGTAAAGTTGGAGATGACGGGGCAATCCCAGAGGCCACCACAGTGGCTCTCTTCTGCTACTAATGCATCCCGAAGTCATCACTACATGTGTCATTGTTTGTAGTCACGCCAAGTTTTGACTGATTTGGGCAATAAAACCCTGAGTACTTTATTTAAAGAGCCTCATGGTTTAAATACGTAACTAAACCCTGGCTGCTTTTTTGTTTTCCTTTTCCTATTTCTCTCATTAATTGGTGTACTATATTGACACAGTGATTGGTTTTCGTCCCATTGGTGGTCGTATACTAGTTTGCATCATTCAGAAAGTTGTTTTTAAAGCTGCATTTACACACAGAGAGGGGAAGAATATAATAAAGTCCTGCACAACATTGCTATCTGAAGCTTAGAAAGTGGTCATACATGCAACTCTGAGTAAAAAAAAAGAACACATAAGACTGTCGCCCTCAGATGACTGTATACTGGGAGTATGGCAGAGCTGTTCAAGTAGATTGCATTCGATTAGGGCTGCAAGTAACAATCATTTTCATTATTAATAAATCTGCTGATTATTCGCTCAATCTAATCAATTAATCATTAAGGAAATGAACACGTCTACATGCTTTAATGTTCCGAAAACATATGTTGTATATTATTCTCATCATGTCTGTCTAAATATTTCTGTCTGAAACGCTTCATTTTAATGCCTGTCTGTTGAAGCCCCCCCCCCCCCCCCCTCCTGAAAACGCCCAGTCTGCTCTGATTGGCTTGTGATGAAAATCGGGTGCACCTTTTTACAAAGGTAGTGCTCAAGCCGAGGGGGTGATGCGTTCTCATGAGCCTGCATGTGACTTAGGAAGTGGAGCCGCATCACATTGGCTTGGTGAATCACAGGTTTTTGGATCCCTTGCAGCCCACAAAGAAGCTGACTTGGTTGTCTTGTTTCACAGTTTGTGGGTTGGTAGGCACTCCGGATACCCATATGTGTGTGCACAAGCACTGAAAAGGGTATTTTTAGAAGAAAAAAACTCTGATTTGATGTAAAGATAGGAAAAGAATCAAATCTTCATATTTGACAAAGTGGAATGAGCTAATGTTTGGTATTTTTGCTTGAACTATAAATTGATTATCTGACTCATAGGTGCAGTTCTAGTGGGTCGATAAACTGAGAACCTATTCTGACCTAAATATCTGTTCAATGGCCGTCTACTCTTTCCCACTAAGCAGAGCAACATTAATATTCCAGATGTTTAATTTATGTTGGTCTAGATTTTGTGCCCCCATGTTACAGATACTGGGGTCAGGGCAGGTGATGTGAGCTCCCATTCACGGTTTGCTTACTCCCAAGCTGGCAGGCTGACAGCTGGTTATGCCATGACAGATACAAAAAATATAAAATCAAGTGTAAATTGTCTGGCTTCTCAAACCTGCTCATTTGCATAACTCGACACGTTACCGAGCCCACAGCACCAAGAGCTGCTGGCGAGTTTGATGTCCCACACCAAAAAAAAAAGGCCACAGCTCTGCTCCTCTCAACCAATAAATTATGTAGTTACCTTTCCTATAATTTTGCCTTCCACTGCACACCAGGAGTTTTACTTTTCGAGAGGCAACAATTGAGTGTTGGAAGTTTGGCAGCGATCCACAGTCCATCATCAAGGCAGAGGGATTTTCTCTAGTTTGGTACGCAGCCAGACAATGAAGCTACTTTGCTTAGTAACGACATACTGTCAGTCAAACAAAGCACTCATGATGCCGTTTCCATCCTGGAGTACAGACAGGATGACAGACAGGAGTTTGACTTCGGTGTTTAGAAAAAGGAGGTTTTAAAGATGAATGACCTTTTGATTAAACACCATGTCAACAGAAAATGAAGTTTGTATTATACCGCATCTTTGAAAACATATATGCAATGAAGCTGTCACATAGGGGTGAGGTAAAGCATGCTCTAAAATGATGCATGGCTGAGGTCAAGTGAAAAATAAGCAGTTTATCTCTCCCACAGTGCCAAATAGTACCCATATCATACCCATCGATTATCAGACGAGAGTCAGGACATACATAATTAGTTCCTCTTTTTTTTCTCACCTTTCTGTTCCTCCATGACCTCAAGCTTTATGGTAAGTTATATAGTTATATAGTTATCCTATATTTTTCACCTTCAGCGTTTTGACTATATCCCTAATGTAGGCTTGTAAAATACAGTATGTCTGTACATTTTTGAAGAGAATGGTCAGACCTTAGCTAATAGCTAATATTTAGCCAATCCATTTGAGACGGGTATATAGATATAACACATGAAACAGAAAGAAAAACTGACCTAAAGTCTATTTTATCCCCAAAATACATTCACTTGGTTGCTTCCAGTAAATAGCTTGGCCTCATTTAAAACGGTCTGGGTAATGGCATCTGTAGTCACAAAGAAATATGAAGTCTGGTTAAAAAAAAGTGGAAAAGTGGAAAAATAAACAGTCTGAAGTTGCAAGTTGTTTGATATAGTCAAGACAGTGCAAGTGAGGGTGATGCAAGACCTTGAAATGGGAAAATGGCACGGGAACTTAATCAAGTAAATACTCAGATATTCATGGTCAATTGTGTTATTCTTACCTACAATGGGAGGAGACCCGGTGATGAGTCACCTCTCAGGAGCTTGATGCTCAAGTAAAAGTAGCAGCATCTTTCCGTGCCCCTGAACGTCGCTCACTAACCTCCTCCAACTAGGAATAAGATTACCAGGCTTGTCTGGAGCTCTGCCTCTAAAAGTGCATTTTTTTATTTTATTCCTGTCAGCAGTTCAAGGTGTCCTTACTTATTCTATATTCAGATACTCTGGGAAAAAAACCCTGTGGGTGCCTTATAAATAAAACAGTACGGTCTCAGTATTCTTTGTGATGCTTTCCACCAGGGATTTCCATGTCTCAGCCCTGATGGTGTGCAGATATTGGGATTCTGATGGGGAAATCTCTTTTGGGTTCCTTGTATGTGTTGTGTACAACCTATCTCTGTTTTTGGGAGTTGGCAGAACATTTTGTTGCATCTGGCAGTCATGTCAAACATGCCAGAGGAAAAGTTTGATCTGCCTGGCCCATCATGCCAGACATACCTTTTTATTATGTCTTTAAATGCCAGAATGTAGACAACAGCTTTCTCTCTGCTCCCAAAAGCTCCAGAGGACACATCCTCGCATTGGAGAGATCGTCTTTCATGCTCTACGATACAAATCCAAACAAGGTGGCAGTCATTTTTGCCCATTTTTTTTAATGTTCGACACTTGTTTTATCACTGCCGTATGGCTAGAGGTGCCCGCCTACAGCCACGAATGCTTTTGAGGTGCCCTTGAGCCGAATGCAGAACCGCCACTTGTTCTCACTTTGTAACTCGTGATGCATGCAACTGTCACGTTGATGCTGAAATGGAAGCAAAGGTTGCAAATGTGCTGCATCCTTATTAAGTGTGGGCTCATTTGTCACGCCTCCTCAAAGGCTCCTTTCAAGAGAATGAAAGTCTAATTAACAAATTGTTGCGACAGTTTTCATATTGTTTAAAACCCTATCGGCCACATCTAATGGTTATTTTTCGCATCAGCCATCAAAGCTGTTGTCTTATGTAATGTCTTCTCCTAAGTATAATGTTGCTGTGACTGTTGCTCAGATATCAAATCCTTTAGCATTAGCGTAATTTACAACTTTTATTTCTGTGGCAGAGCTGTTGTCCTGTATGCAGGCGTGTGTGTGAATGTAAATACCTGCTTATGCCAAGTGTGTTTTTTTTCTCTTCCCGTGACAGGGTCATTTATCTTTGTAAAGCAGTATACAGCAAATGTTGTGTGATGAAGTCGTGCAGGCCAGTGTATTGACAGCGTGCCTCTTTTTGCAGGCCACTGCGGGAAAACGTTTGCAATCCTACAAAGATTTCTTAGCGACGCTGTCCCGGACACCAAGTGGCTCCTCGTCTGTGACGATGACACACTTATCAGGTATATTTTCTTTTTTTTTTTATACTTGATAATTTATTTAGGCGTTTTTACAATTTAACAAACAACAACCTTCAAAAGCAAGAAGGAATATAAGGAATTAACCATGCATCTGGCCAAGTGGGCCTTTATCAGGTATATTTTCATGATCTGGAAATGGGTTTTCAACATTTTTTTTTATTGGGACACAGGGTCTCATTCTGTAAATGCCATGCTTTCATTTTTCTCCGAGTTGGAGTGACAGTTACTCATACATTTTGTAACAGATTCTGTCTCGGCAATACAAAGGTTTGCACAGTGAAAGAGTGCAAACGAATAAAGTCGTTTTGGGAAAATGAGTTCCAGAGATATCACCATCCTGTCAAACATCTAAAAAGCTCAGTGTATGAATTCGAGTCCGGCTGGCTTCACTCTTTATCCGTCATGTGGAAGCCTCTGGATGTGTAATAGCGCCTGAGGGACAGCAGTTCTTTCACCTTCTAAATCAGGGGTGGGCAAACTTTTTGGCTCAGGGGCCACATTGAATTAAAAAATTTGACAGACGGGCCGGGCCAGTATCAGATGGATGGAGAGTGTTTGACAAAGGGGGCGTGGCTTATCGCCGTCGGGTCTCTCCGTGAAAAAGAGCTGTCTTTTCCGGTATCGATTATGGAATAAATAACCACTAGTTTTGCTTTATACTTGTTGTGGAAGTCCCAAACATGTCGGAACATGAAACACCCTTGTGTTTGGGTTCATAATATTATCCGTAGCCGCACACAGCTCGGTGAATTTCACCGACTCCTCCAGGAACTGTGCCGGTCTTATCTCCGTAAAACGGATACCGATTCTGCCATCCACCTTGGAAATAACCACCAGTTCTGCTTTATACTTGTTGTGTAAACTCCACATACGTCGGAACATCAAACTCCGTGGTGTCTGGGTTCATAATATTATCCGTAGTCCCACAACAGCGTCTGAATGACAGCCGCTGCACACACGAAAAGCCTAAAAGAGCTCTGTGCAATAAATAAGCATGAAGAAACATCAACGCTGGTCTGTTGTGGTCATCGTGCTTCGGGAAACTGAACTTGGGAACGGAGAAGCGCTACAGCGGTCTTTACTATAACTTATAATTATTTAAAATAAAAAACTTTTTTTTAATATTTTTTTTTAATAACTTTTTTTTAATAACTTTTTTTAATGTTATAATAATTATAATACTCGGCGGGCCGTATATTAATACTCGGCGGGCCGTATATTAATACTCGGCGGGCCGTATCCGGCCCGCGGGCCGTAGTTTGCCCACCTCTGTTCTAAATGGACGGTTTCATATGTGTGCACGGCGCAGGCATGTGTGTGTGTGTGTGTGTGTGTGTGTAATGTTTATGAGTTTGATCTGTGCTTCCTTCAGCCTCTCCCGGCTGCAAGTCTTGCTGAGCTGTTACAACCCCTCTGAACCGGTGTGTCTAGGGGAGCGATACGGCTACGGCCTGAGCCAAGGCGGCTACAGCTACATCACGGGAGGTGGAGGGTGAGTTTCTCAGCTCAGATGCTCGGGGAATAATGATGGAAGATAGACGCAGCACAGGGACTGTAAAATATGTAATGGGAAAACCTGTAATCTGTAGTTTACTGATAAACTGTTTCAGTTAAGTTTAAAAGTGTGTTGCTCCCTTCAGGGAAATTGTGGTGTGCAGGCTGCAATAAAGAAAAGATGCTCAATAAAAAAAAACATGGAATAAATCGCCAGCAAATGGTTGATAAGAAAAGAGAGGGAGTCGATGCTTAATACTCACACTACATTATAGAAACGGTTGGTTACTAGAAGGCAACATATAGGACAATAAAATAATAATTCCAAAAGACGATATTTTCTTATTGCATGCAAGGAAAAAGTGGGCAATAAGCACAAGGTGCATGTCAGCTGTCAGTGCTGGAGGGGAGCTGTGCAACAGACACATCTTGAGCTGTGTGAGAAACTCTATTTACACTCCCTTCAGTCGCTGTGACACTCTACAACACTGCAGCTGCCAGTTTTCCCAAAAGTGATATCTTCTAATAACTGTTTTGAGTGGCGGTGAGTGATTATTTATTTTTTTTCACGTGTAATTGCGACTCGTTCCAAAGAGGATGTCGCATCATTGTTGTGCAGAGCCGATTCACAGGAAAAAAAACGTATCTCCCTCTCAGCTTGATTTTCAGTTTCAGTCACTTATTCTGTCGCCCTCTCACTGACCGAATAAAATAAGCATGCCGAGCAAGATGACAGCTGAAAGATATACTTATTATTTTCCGGTCATTTCCAACATTTGCTGCCAAACTGATCGTTTCCAGTGCAGCTAAATCAGCAGTTCATATGTGTATGTTTGAACGTTGGCGACGTCCGTCTCTGTGCTGCTGCAGCATGGTGTTCAGCAGGGAGGCTGTGGTCCGACTCCTCGACAGCGGCTGCAAGTGCTACAGCAATGACGCACCGGATGACATGGTGCTGGGAATGTGCCTCAATGCCCTCGGACTTCCTGTCACACACAGCCCACTCTTCCACCAGGTTGTCTTCACACTCTTACAATGCATTATTTGTGTGTCTCTATCTGTGTGCATTTGTACCTCTGGTGGTGGGCCTGATATGTCCGAAATACAATCCAAATATTTATTTATTTTTAGCTCGGCGACACATCATCTTCCCCTTCAGCGCCTGTTCAGTTGAAGCGGACATTTTGCACTGAGATTTGTGGCGCCTTCAAACGAATAGACTGCTGAGAGTCAGACTTCATCACAGACTCATCATCCTGAGACAGATAGACACCGATATCTTATTGGTAGTCAACATCAAAACTGGCCGATATCTGACATTCAGAAGCCCTCACAGGTGTTTTCAGCTTTTCCAGCTCATGCAGCGTTTAAGTCGTATCTTAGACCGCTTTACAATACATGTAATTTTAACTCCCGAGATATCATCAATTTCTGACAGCCACCGTATCTCCCATCTGGCAAACGGAATAAAAAATGACTGCAAAGCTTGCAGTTACGTGAGGATTTTCCAGTTCCTCCCGTTCTGCTGACACAATGTAATTGCAGCACCTTGTCACATTCACGTCACACGGGATGGATGGTAAAGATGGGAAAAGATTCCCCTGGGTGTAACTCGCTACTATGCACATCATTGGACGACTCGAGATGGTTGCAGGATCGGTTTTGTGAAGGTTAAAAACACTGCAATGAAATCATAGCACTATATCAATTAATATGGGTTTAATTACATTGAATGATGGATCTGAATGGGCATCCATTTGTTAACCTTTTCGGATGCATCTGAACTTTGTGAATAATCACAGCAGACATTATGACTTAGTCATAGCAGAAAAACTTTTTTTTTCAAATCATTAACAATGGCTGTGTTCTGTTCAAGTGTCCCAGTTTGCAGTGGCAGTGTGAAAATGAGTCAGCGTGCACAATACCAAGACCCTGAAACTAAAGCAGCTCAAAGGAAATCATCCACCATTCATTTTTTTATTATGAACCACACTTGTGCTTTTCCTTCTATAGCAGGTCAAAATGAGTTATGTGAGACAGTTGTAATTTGTTCCCTGCCTAACTAGTCAATCAAGCAAAATCCATACACACTCACACAATCTGGCTTGTGGTGCTAATAAGCAAGCGATGAGAGAAATCACCTGTGTGAGTGTGCAGGTCCTTTAGGATACCAGATTTATAATGTGTTACATGCAGCTACTGTGCCAGAGAATCAGACAATAGAAATCAACAAACAGACCCTTTCCAATGCAGCCATGTTGACATGTCATAGCTGAACCCAGGTGTAATTGATCTAATTAATTATGCTCCCCTTCTAATGTGTGTGTGTCACAGCCATCCCAGTGAGCCAACATGCCCAGAGCCAGGGCCTAAATGGAAGAGGGCCATAATTAATGTTATTGATTACACCTGTGTTTAACCCTGCAACGACATGTCAAAATGGCCGCCGTGAAAAGGGCCTGTTGTTCCAACTTATTAATACGGTTACTCATGTTTTGGCTGAATTTCATCTCTAAACACACAATAGTTTCAGCTGCTCAGTTTTCGATATAAACGTATACCCTCACGTCTTCACTGTTGCTTTCTGCAGCGCTTGCACGCAGGCTTTTGTGGCTGCTTCCAAATAAATTACTGTACTTAATCTTACCTTTCAGGCACGCCCAGAGGACTATGCCAGAGACTTCTTAGCACACCAGGTGCCCATCTCCTTCCATAAACACTGGAACATCGACCCCATTGCTGTTTACAACAAATGGCTTAAGGATGACTTGCGACCAACAGATGGACTTAATGAGAACGCTAAGACGGAGTTATAATCATTTTAAGCACACAACGTGTGTGTGTGTGTGTGTGTGCGTGTGTGTGTGTGTGTGTGTGTGATGGAGTCGTGGAACTGAAACCGTGTCCTTCACAGATATAAATGTTTTTGTATTGTTGGTGTGAGCGTGTGTCCATGACTTAATTTGTGAGTGTCTTCATGGCTGAGATGCATGTTGAGGTTAATGTTATTTTGGAAGTATGGATATAATATGTGTATATTTATATCATATGAATAATCTGAACCTTACAACGGAGAATCTGCTTCTCTGGGAGATACTGTATCTTTAAAAAAAAAAACTAAAAAAAAACGTCACTAATGCTGTACAATGTGCTCTATTTTGGCATAAAAGTATAGAATTGAGATGGTTTTGTTTTGCTTTTCTATTTCATTGGAGGCTTATTACAGGATTTAGTTTAAACCAGTAATGTATAAATTAAAGGGTTTATTGAGGCTACGCCTAAGATGGAGGAACACAGACTGTTTAGTGTGGCTGAAAGGCATTAAAGCTCTCTCAAGTATGCTGAAGGTTTGTAATTACTCCCAACATGTAGCCTTTAAATGGGTCCAACTGCTGCTCGGGCAGATAAACGTCTTACCTTTACTTTCGACTCACCCTCACACCCTCATTACATTTTTGGCCTTAGACCATCTGTTTCACAAGTCTCTCTTTGACAGTTGCAGGAACTAAAAAGGAACATAATTTCAAAGACATAATTGCTTGTAAAACATTATCTGATATTCCAAGGTATGAGGTTGGAATTAGTTTTATCAACATCAATAACCCCTTTTTTTTTTTCACGTTGTTTTTCTCACAAAACAAATTGTCTCAGATAATTATTTGCCAGACCCAATGAGTTGCTAAGCATTATTAAAGGTCGTTCAAAGACCTTGAGCCTAGATTGAATAATTAAACCTATCTCCAGGCTGTTTGCATCTTTAAAAAAGGAATTTGCAGCTATAATGCTCTCAAAAAAAAAAAAAAAAAGGAATTTGCAGCTATAATGCTCTCAAAAAAAATAAAAAAAAATGGAGGTGGCTGCTTCCTCATGGTGGAAAAAGGTTTAGTGAACCCCAAGGATCAGAATCACAAACACTATATTGATCCCCGGGGGGATATTGGGTCATCTAACAGTTGGTCCAGTTGATTATGAAAGGCTTGATTTTAATTACACTAAACTAATGACATTTTTTATGTGGAATATATTAATGTGGAAAAGACGCACTGTGATACAGAAGATGTTTCTCTACTCGTAGACTGTATTGTGGTGCTACATTTACACAGTTCTAATAGCACAGTAGGCCGGCTCGAGTGCACCAAGAGTCTCTCGGCCTCGGGCGTCTGAAGCAAGCAGACGTCTTCTCACACACCTATGAATTGTAACCTATTTGCAGGAAACAAGTTAAAGTCCTGGTGGGACTCACCCACACACGGAGTGATGAGCGGTGGTAAGACAGTGCACTGAGGGGAATCCTCTGCGTAATTCTAAGTAGGTCCACACAACATGCTTGCTCCGCCAATATTTCTAGCGTGTCAGCAACAACATCCCAGTCAGGTTAGAAAACCTTCTCTGGTGTTGAATTGTATGCTTTAATCCTGGTCCAAAACAGTAAGATGAATGTAGCACTGTATTTCCTTCAAAATACATTTGTATTTCCTGTCAAGCTAAGAGCCGGAGTTTGTAGAAATACTGAGGTTGTGTTCTCCACCCACTCAGAAGAAACAAATGTGTTTTTGTTTAGTTTTTTAACCTGCTTGATTATGTTTCTGTTGGTTTTGTTTTCCTACTTAAAGGTAACATTGCCTTCTGCTCACTGCCAGGTATAAAACTCTGAAGGGAAAAACTATATTTGTTTTCTTTTGTTGGCCTAAAGAAATGCTTCAAATGATGTGTCACTCTTAACTATAAACTCTCCTGCAGAGAAAATTAAATTCACAGAAAGAAAAACATGACTGGTGTCCTCAGTAGTAAATAGCACACTTTTTCTTTTCATTTTGTCCTCTTTGGTATCATCATACTTCACACATCTCCACCAGTTAGGGTTGTGTGATTTATGTATAATTTGCTCTTTATTCCACCCTTTGAAGCAGTTAACAGTGGCGGTGCGTCAATAGAGGGCGCTAGGGCGCCGCCCCTCTTAAGATTTTGCGATGAAAAAAATAAATAATATATATTGTCAAAAAACATTATATACCAAATCATTTAAATAAGAAATATACCGTGTTGACGAGCTAAATGTGTGTGGGAGACCGTAAGCCCCTGTCAACAACCACTTAAGATATACCAAATTTAATATATCGCCATTCATCATCACTGATGGACAGCTTCTCATTGGCGGATGAAACGTGAATCTTCGGGCGCACAAATCTGCGCCCTAGCCAATGACATCGTTTCTTATTGCAACGTGGTTGGACTATTCGTCGAATCAGAGACCTTTATCATTCCCTCACATCCCATATAGCTCCCACGTAGCTACGCGAGCAACACAGCTAGCAGAGACTTTGATTATGTTAGTATGGCGACTGAAAACTCTGTGGTATCTCTACGAGAAACACCTTTCAATCCACGATCAGATGTTGACAAGAAGAGGCTGAAAGAGTTGGGACCCGAACGTCCGGATTTAAAAAGTCAGCAGCAAAGCACTGACCACGGGAGGACGTACACCCGGAGCTTCTCCTCAAGCTACATGCTAACCGGAGCTGCTAGCTGGATGCTCAGTGTGGAGCAAAGCAGTGGCTCTGAGCAGCCGAGGAAGCGCCGGGCTGTGAAGGAAGATGAGCTTGAAGGATTGCTGCAGAAGTGAGTGTCAAAATCAGCAGATGCCTGTTAGAGTTTAATGTTTTATCTTTCCCACAGCAGAACACATGTTGGACATTGTTAGATTTGGGTGGATATCATATCAGTACTATAACTTTATTTAAAATACCAATTCAACCCTTAACAAGTGTGTGTGTGTGTGTGTGTGTGTGTGTGTGTGTGTGTGTGTGTGTGTGTGTGTGTGTGTGTGTGTGTGTCATAGCTACAGCCATCAAGGTGGCTCCTGGCCTTTTGTCTATGTTGATGAGCCATCAAGACACACAAAACATAGTTTTTTGTCTGTAGTATGAAGCCTGCTTGTAGTAGATATTTCCCCACAACTTATCTTACTGTCTCTGTCTCTCTATATTTATCTGTAGGTTATTGACACCATACTTGGACACACCAGGGAACGCTTTGCCTTCAAAGACCACCTCACCAGTGCCACCTTACTGCAGGGCCCCCAGTTTGAATGCGACGTCAATGTATTCCCTGAAGTTGCTCTGGCCACCACATTGAATGTTTCTTAAACCATTCTGCTCTGAACCTCTCATGGCCGCATTAATATTCCCTAAGCTTTGTTTGAATAAAAGCATGTGCATGCGAGCCGTGGAGAGACCCGGCTGGAAAGCAGTTGGGAGGATATAGCATTTTCAGTTTGAAGATGAGGGCTTTTTCCTCAGATGCTTCACTGTGACCAGCGGGCCCTCCAAAATGGAGCAGATGAGAAGAGCTGCCGCAGTCGGTGCCATCTCGCATCTCTGTTACAGTCGGCTCAGCTGGGGCTTTTATCATCACTCAGTGATCTCACTTGTTGTCAATCTGTTTTGTTTCCCCTCCCTTCAGGGGAACATCAGTGACTGCAAAGATCTCTTTAGCAAAACAATTACAAGAGACAAACGAATAAACTTAATTCTCCCCAGTTACAGTAAGTGAAATAAATTGGTAAAAGTGAACCCTGGTGAACTATATACTATGCAATATCATTTGTGTTGTAGCATTTTAGTGTCGCTTGGCTCTGTGGGGATAAAATGAGCTAACACACCAAATGAAGACGAGCTCCGGATAAACAGGCCTGCTAAATCACCAATTAGCATACTGAAGTTAGCCTTTAGCTCAAAGCGCTGCAGCCTGTAATTGGTAGAATCCAAGAGATGGAATATTTCTGTATGAGTCTTTTTTTTTTGTTGTTTGTTTGATATCGATGGGCAATTTTAAAAACAACAAATTAAGCACTGATTTTTTTTTTTACATTATTAATTTGAAAGGTGTTCCTCAGCAGGAGTCATCAATTTGCTTGTTTATTTGGAATAAGAAAATTATGATAATGAATGCTGGCAGGGCTGTTGAATTAATTATTTTCATGTATAATTCAGCAGTGTGCTGTAAAGGTAATGTGATTGCCTGCACAATTTAGCCTCACAGAATAAACTTGTTGTCAAATTGTAATACTGATCTTGAGAGGGGTGAGTGGATAAAACACAGGGTGTTAAACTGCAGATGGGCCGGTAAATGGGCGGGTTGCACTTATTTCCATGAAGCCAAGGACGAGTATTGGAAGTCGAAACGCCACCAGCTCTTAGCCACCGGTTACACACGAGTGGTTTTATAGCAAGTTCATTGTAAAATAAAGAGTGCGCTGTCATAGTGTCAGGCTACTGATCGCGATTAAGATATTTCTGAATGCTCCCCCTCCACCAGCCCGCTTGTTCCAAGAAAAGATTACGTAGATTAGATCAAATAAACTCTGTTGTCCTTGCAGGGAAATCTGTCTTGAACTTTGAAGTAAAAACAGCGAGGACGCAAAAAAAACGTAGTACAGGATAAAAACAAATATATCATACAATTAATGACACCATGGGATATATCAATCTTTTTAAACCAATTCATGTACACTGTTTGCATTTACTGTACATTTGTGTACAGTGTAATACCACAAAATGCTTGATAAACCTCTTTACAGTTGGGCACTGTAATTTGCATTGCATTATGGTTATAGTGCAGATGTTATATGTCACGTACAGTAACTTTTGCAAATGGAAAACAGGCTACGCAGATCAGATGCAGGTTTATTGCCAAGTAGGATTTCACATACAAGAAATTTGCTTTGGTGATTTGGTACATAGCAGAAACATTTAGTAGTACAGTTGCAAATGAGCACTTGCAGGTGGCATATAGGTGATGACCAGATTGTAACAATGATGTTGAAATATTAACTGAATGCAAATCAGTACCATGGACCCCATACATCTACAGGACCGTGGGCGGCTAGTCACATTCACCGCTCAGCTCTGGGTTAAGGCAAATAATTGGGAAATGTGAGCTGGGCACCTTCACTGATGTTTGATGGCAAGGTATTGATACTGGTCCAACTGACACCTTACAGGAAACATGTATTTCAATTTCTTGAAATACATGTTTCCCCTCTGCACAACTTCTACACCATGCGCCACTATCACCTCAAGCTATATTAAGATTGTTTTGCATATTCCGATAGCAGCATACAAGTTATGGATTATATATGCACATGCTATCACCCAACTCAACTCAACAGACTGCATCCACTCAGGCTTTACTTGTAGTTCAACTGAATGCCTCGCCTAAACTGTCCATCCATCATCATCATCATCATCATCATTAAGTAAAACAATTACATTTATGCTGCAAGAATGAAACTAACTTTGACCAATAATACATTCTTCTCCAGAGCTGTAATCACAGAAATCATGGTTTCACGATGACACAAAGAATGATACGTTTTCATTTCATCATCACATTCAGCTCAGTATACTTTTTCAACTTCACAATGAAAAGAGCTTTGTCGGATGTATTTGAATGTATACCGCATAACAAAAAGAAAGGATGACAAGTAGGGCTCACAAAAAACATAATGTATCACCTTCTTTAAACAACTGCAGCACTGCAATGCTCAGCAGATATTTAACAACACAACACCACATGTTTGTATATCTCTTGAAAAAAGTGCATCCCAACCGTGCATATTGAAACATTACCATTACATCTAATTTGCCTTACTTGTAATTCATTCCCTGAAGGACGATATGTGTGTGTGTGTGTAGACATCAGGGTCCCTGTGATCTCCACATCGCCGCCAGAGAAGAAGACAACGGACCTCCTGAAAGCCCCTGAAACGCATATCAGTTGCTTGCTGCACACCTAAATTAAGGTAGCATCATTTTGCTCCAGGAAAAAACAGCTGATTCAATTAACAAGACAATCTGAGAACAGGAGAAGATGTGTCATGTCTCTTCAACATTACACGCTGAAGGCAACTCCTTCAAAGGTTAGTTTTGAGTGCTTTAGGACTGGTGGCCAGCGTGGTGGTCCAGGCGATGGCGTTTTACCTTTTGCTTTGCGGTGTGTGTGAAGGGCACGGGAGCATGGTGAGCACTGTCCCAGAATGCATTTCTTCACCTCATGGTTCTACAATTATGACAATGGCTAACCATCCTTTTCTGATGTCCTGTTGTTGTTGTCAAATCAAGGTCTGACCTCACTTGTAATCATGTCAATAGAGAACAGGGGGAACTTGTCACAGAATATGGTGTTGGCTTCTAGTCTAGCAACCCGTATTGCAAAGGGAAAGGTATTGCAAAAGTACCCGGTTGGTTAGTGTTCCCTCCCTGTAATATAAAGAACAACACATTTGTTATGTTATGTTCCTCTGCCCTTTGAGGAGGAGGGATGTTAGCACTTGTGTTTTTGGACCCAAAATATATAAAGGAAATGTTGACCCCTGATGAGCCAGCTCTCAGCCTTAGATCCTCAGGTGACCGTGCCATCAGGGCCCCGCGGCTTTGGAACGACCTGCCTGAGGAGATAAGGCTCACAGGATCAGTAATATCTTTTATTACTATTATTATTATTATTATTATTATTAATAATAATAATAGTATTATCAGCGGTGCTGTATCCCACGGCCAGGTGGACAGAGCTTGAGGAGTGTCCCTCCACCACACCGACTGGACATAGCTGGAAAGAGAATTTTAAAAACAGTTTGAACTGAAAGAACACTTTTCATGTTTATTCAAATAAGCTCCAACACGCCAACAGTAGACTTGAGTTTCTGGGTATTTAAGATTCTGGTTTTGTTTTTATTATCACAAGGTGACGTGCCTTGTTTTTAATAAACATGTCAGTGTGTTAATGCATTTACATGTTGGTGCTTTGCCTTTCCTCGTGTGCATTGGGATATGCACGGTAACTAGGTGATAACCAATAGATGTCATAGAAATGACATTTGAGTGCGTGGGCTACATCTTTATAGCCGTTGGGTACATCTGGGGAGTTGCAGTCAAGTATTTTCAGTTTTTTTGCAAATTAGTGCACAATTGCTGTGTTGAACAAAATGTTTTTATTGTTTCTTTAAGCCGTTTTCTTAAATAATTTTTGTGACATTGTTAATACTTAATGGGTTTAATGTGTGCAGATGTGTCGCCTATGAATACCTGTCTTATATATTTTTAAACATACTAATACCTCTTCCATGAAATGGAATTTGTTATCGTAAAATATTCTTATATTAAATACAGTAACCAGTGTTTAAATCGGCTATATTTAGTGATTTACAGTTGTGACCCCTGACCTTCCCTTTAAATCTGTCATGTTTTCCAGATATCTGGTGGAAGCGGATAGTTCAGGCCAACTGGGAACACTGGGTGTCAATAAACCTGATTGAAGTGCTGATCTGCTGCTGCAGCTCTCCTCGTCCTTTCAGACGTCCGTCGTTCGGTTTGGTTTTTCATTCTTTTGTTGCCTAACTTCATATCTTGCACCACTCATACACACACACACACACACACACACACACACACACACACACACACACACACACACACACACACACACGACCACCACTCCCTGATCCAGCAGTCCACACCGTAAACATTCAGTTCACTTTTAATTTGGTTTAATTTAGTTCAATAAAATATATTTTGGGAAAACTTCATCATGGTGTGTCTCACAACAAAACAACAATTACAGTATCAAAGTCCCGAACATATTTACAGCATCGCACTATAAAACAGTTACAGTACCATTCTGCCACAGAGCATCAGTTACCGCAAAAAAAAATACGACAGCGATAATAACAATTCACCATAAATAAATAATAGGAACTAAGGAAAGGATAGAATAGGAATGTGAGGCAGTGTGTGTTTGCGCAGTGGAGACCCAGACATTAATTCTGAGTTAATCAGTTGTATTGGCAGGGGAACAACAGACTCCCTGTATCTGTTCAGGCAGCAGCGTGGGACAGTGTATCATCCGCCTGATGGTTTTAGCTGTCCAGGATGTGAGTGGAGTCGGCTGATGTACACACTCATACATGTATTTTCTTGTGCGATCAAATTTTGATACGTATGACAATAAATTGATACAGTAGAGATTAGTCAGGGATTTGTTTTTTAAAAACACAGCATTTACAGTTAAAAAATAAAATGTTCCTATTAAACTTTTTTTTTGGTTCCTTTCAACAGCTGTACATTGATGGTAGTGCAAACTGACCTTGAATGGGTTACCTGTTGATGGGGGGGGGGGGGGGGGGGGGGGGGGTCTCTTCATGACAAGTAAAAGGATGTGTCTTTAATGTTCAATTGAAATTTATTTGACTTTTTTTTTGGGGGAAGAAATGTTCATACGTGTATATAACCTGAGGCTTTATGTTGGGAATGTGTTGTTTTTTTACAGCCGTTGGTGTAAAAAGTAACACGGTTTCGGTCAAGGCTGACAGCAGCTCTGTTGATAGTCGTGGGCTCAGAGAAAGTATTAACTTTAACAAGCTTATATTTGTGGGAAAGAAGTGGGAGCACTTGATTATGTGAGCTTCCACCTGCGGCTTCTGACACTGTATGAGCTGCACGTATGGAGGTGTGATATAGCTGCAGGGTTAGGGCAGAGTTCAGTACTATCACAGAGGAAGATGTACACTGTAGGATTGTACTGCATCAGTATAAGGTGTTCTTTTCCTGCAGTCTAAGGACTATAATGTGTGTTTTTCTGGGACATTAATGTCCACAGCACAGCCATTGTTCTCCGAATTCGGCCCGACACAACTTTTTAAGAGCAGTAGGTCGCCGCACTGCTGCACCCGGGGAGCATCTCCACTTCTGAGGCCACCGTCCTTGACCGAGGCACATATTATATTCAGGAGGTGTCTTTTAGGATACTGCTCACCGCTGGTCTGCATTCAAATGGTGCAAGCAAGGATACCACCACAATGATGATGGTGAGCCTCGGTATTCAATAAGCAGAAAATATAGAGTGCAAAGCAGCCCGGTGTGCAGGTGTCTCGATACTGTAACTGTGCAATACAAACAACATGGTGTGATGGAACTAGTCGCAAAGCCTCCCACACGTGTTAACCCCTATTTATCTTTGGGACACAGAAAGCAGGGGAAGGAAAAAAAAAGCCACCTGTTCACTTTCATCTTGGCATGGAATGTAATTATTTTGAGAGGTGTGGGTAAGTCGGAGAAGCGTAAGCGCCATAAGTCGCAGCTATGGTCTCTGAAATACTGCACCAGTTCATTTTGTTTCTTCGGATTCCAAAACGCGAGGCCTCTGTTTGAAGGTCTCGCTTGAAGTGTATCATTGCCGAGAATAAAACGCGGAGTACACTGAACCAAGCTTCCTTTTTAATCTTAGTGAAGTGACAAAAAATATGTAGTTCTTTTGCAGTGCGCTGTGAGCACAGCTTTCACAGTTTTGATAACTCAGTCAGTGCTGTTCAATGGGTGTTTTGTGTTTCTCTCACAAGGTTGGATGACACACTTGCTGTGTACTTAGGTGACCTCACCTAATGCCAGCATTGTATTTGACTGAATAGGTCTGGCTACACAGCTCCATTTGTAAACTACAGTACTTCCTTAAATATGGTGTATTTTTGGCACCAGAAGAAGCATTCATGGAAACAAAATGATATCCATTGGCTGGTGGAAAAATCTTTTTAGGCCCTCATTACATTTGTGCCTTAATATTTTCAAAGTTACGTTTCATTTTTACCATAAAAGTTTCTCGCTTTGATGTTGGATGTGAGAAATAAAATTGGAACAAATTCAAAAAAGCTCATAATCCTCTTATGACATGTTGTTGGTGCAGTTTTATGATATGCAGACTTAAATCAGGAAGCCCAATATTACAGGTTAACATGGAACAAAGAACTTCTGCCTTGACATGTTTTGCAGTTGGATACCTGAGAAACAACATCAATGGAAAATCATCTTCATCATGAAAATATATTAATTAGTCCGTTTGACTACGTCATTGAACATCATTGATGACCTATTGACCCAAAGTGCACAATGAAAATATATGACACTATGTAATGTAACAGTACATGAGTTACTTATTAACATTGGTGAGAGAGGCACTCTGAGATTCTTTTGAAGGAAGAGTGCGATAAAAATTAAATGCATTATTATTATTATTATGTTTGGAGTGAAAATGGTGGATTAGATTAATAACAATACCTTGAGCATTTGACCTGTAAGCCCTTTAGCAAGAATATGGTGGCACCATACAGAGGATGCAAAACCTCATGAATACTCCCTCCTGCTCTGTATGTGGACAACTGTTGGCAAATACCAAGCAGCATGTGGCGACAAGTGATTAGCAATTTCTTTCATGCACACTTGATCTAGATGTCCTGGCTGGTCCGGTCTTTAGTATCATCTTATAATGATGTACTTGTTGGAAGATTGTTTTCCGTTCATTCTGCATCTCTTCGTTAAATCTAATGAAAGGTGCAATAAGATGTGGTGAAGCAAAGTTTTGTATTCAAGCCTAGATAAATATATGTTTTTAATACATGCATTTTAAGCATGGTACTATATCATGCTCTGTCAAAAGAGCCTGTATAAGACCTGATCCAAACTGTTTTTTTCTCCACAAATGCTGTACTATAAAATAACAGCAGCAAACAAATATGTGAATATTTAGGCATGATAAAGAAAAAAACCTTCACTGCTGGATCCATTAGTGCCCACTCAGCCGAACTAAAATAGCAGAGTATTCATAGCAAATTGCTCATGCAGGGGGTCAGGGGTCTATTAAGTTGTTCCTTCTGATGACTACTAAAATATGCAACTGCCATTATGACTCTCATTTCCTCACCATGTAGTAAGACCATGTATTTGTGCTTCTACAGTATGCAGGCAACCCGATGGAGCTCCTCGTGAGTTTCTTTTGGAAAGAGCTTGTCCTTCAGCAGCTGTGGCATGACACCATAAAGACAGAGATGCTGGTCCTGTTCTAGTTTTTTAAGACCAGGTTTTAGCCACTTATATAACTTATAACTAATAACTCTGAGTGCTCAGGGATACTGGTGTAAATCCACATATATCAGTAGAGCATTTACTGTAATGTGTCGCAGTGGTCATTCATATCACTTAAATTGCTGTCTGCATTGCATTATCTTTATTGTCTCCATTATTATTGCTCTGGCCTCATGAAATATACTCCTCATGCAAATTCATACAGCGCCGATGATGCCAGAGTCCAGACATTTTCAACTGATCAGGAGGAGAGAGGAAAAAAAAAGGAAAAGATGTACTAATCAAGTGTGACATTTAAAGCAGAAGGAAGCTTCATCTTTCTCCTCCGCACAGGGACTTTGAAAAGAGCCAGGTACAGACTCTCCCTTTTTTTGTTTTATGTAGGAATCACGCTGCTCTCTGTTCAGCTAGCTGTACGGTTCCTGTTTCAAGTCAAAGTTGTATAAGCAGTGTTTGACTGCAGGTACTTTGAAATGTCTAAAAACAAGACAGTCTGGCCCGCGCTAGTGGCTCTGTTAGTCTGTACATGTCTGGCAGATCAATTGTTCAACCTATTCATCGTCATAGTTTAGTGTGCTAGCATGCTAACATTTGCTAATTATTAGCCATGAACACAAAGTACAGCTGAGGCTGATGGCAATGTCCTTGTTGTTGCCGGTCTCGTCATAAACTTTGACAAATCAAAGTTTTGACCTAATGATGGCCCTCTGCGAAGAGTCAGGGGACCACCGGAGTTATTAAGATCCGTCTTGAGAGGGAAATTAACGTGTGTTCCAGATTTCACGACCATCTACTGAAAAGTTGTTGAGATGTTGCTTAAGCCGCGCCTCACGGCTTCTGAATATATTTTTCCATTATCGAGTGAACGCTTTACTTTCGTTTTACTTAACTTCAACGTTCTCACAGAACAGTGGAAGGCAAACAAAGTTCAGATGCAAGTAAGCATGTCCTTATTGCCTGCGTTAACCTTCTCACCCAGACATGATTGCTTTGCCAAAAATGTGATGGATTTTTATTGTATTGCAGTCAGCTCTAAAAGGCTTCGTGGTCTGCTGGGCGTTTACTTATCAAAAGCATTATTACAAAACATCACAGATGTAATAAGTAATGCATTTAATTGTGTTAATAGGAGAGGATATTGCACTGTTAGAAATATGAGACAGCTAATTACGCAAGATATGTGGAGATTAAAAGTGTTGTTCAGCTCCCTTTGGTTTACTGAAATAGAGTTACACATCATGTTCATGAGTAATAGCTGCATTATAAGCACTGTAGGAACATTGAGAGTATATTGTCTGTAATAGGGTGTGATTTGTTTGCATTTGCTTCCAAGCAAGTGTACTCTGTGTGGGGGAACGTCTCTCTTAGTATTATTAGTTTCAACTTGCCATCTGTTTAAGATGTATATCCACTGATAGAGGCTCGGATTGAAGCTGTCCAATTCGTTTATGTGAGGCAAATTGGTGTAAAACACAAAAGGGTGATACATATTCCTGCAGATAATGATGATCACTACACTTCATCCTTTAGATCCGTAAACAGTAATCGAATCAGGAGACGACCGGAGGACAAATTCTACGCTTTAGACACACACAGACATTTTTTAAATAAGGTCGAGAGCAGCTTACTCACGGCAAAATGCACAGATTCTGAGACAGATGTTTGTCTCCATGTCATTAAATGGAGTGACACGTAGGATTATAGGTTAATTCTATTATTATCAGTCCATGACTATTAACAAATACATAATTGTGACTGTTTAATTTTTTGTTCTTATTTTTCCAATCATCTTGAGAGGAACTCCAGGCAGATTTGACGACACATTTCCATCTCAGATATTGTGAGTTATATCCATACCCAATAATAGTCTCCTTCCAAAATGATTTGATAAATCCATCTGAGCATGCTCTTTTTGTCTTTTTTTATCTTTTAATTTTGAGTGGAATTTCTTACAGCAGCCTAATAACTCCAAGCTGGGTCGTGTTATATTTCCAGAGAAGCAGATTGTTGATCAAATCAAAGATAAACAAGCGGGCTTCCTGCACGCTTTTGTGCCAGGCGCAGGCCTACCAGCCCTCCTGGGCAGATTAGCAGGTAGAGGACAGATTGAAACCAGATGGGGATGATGAATTGAAGCATCAGTTCCAAAAAAAATCATACACAGTACCTCACCTCTGCTTTCCCAAAGAGGCCTAACAGTGAGACTGATACTGCTCCTATACACACACACACACACACACACACACACACACACACACACACACACACACACACACACACACACACACACACACACAGATGTTCCAGTTGATTTTCAGTTTACGCATCCATTAAACTCTATTAACTCATATCCATTGAATAAAGTTACATTATTTTCGCTGCCTTAATCAAATGTGGCGCAATCAATAAGAATTACAGGGCCAACCGTAACGACAGCAAGAAACATCAAGGTCAAAACGACATCCGATGCAACAATCCCAGATTATGCAAATTGGACACAGATCCGATGCAGGCCATCATATTTATTACCAGCTGTGATAAGATCTCAACAGCAGTGAGGCGGCAACACTCAATCATCTTTCAAGTGATTTCTTTTTACAGTGTTTGTAATCACTCACTTCAATTACATTACATTAACAGTTTGACAACCCAGCCTAATACATTCCGAATAAAAAATGACAATGTGCAACGTAGCCACCACTGGAAAACATGCACAGATCCATCAGGTGTTTACAGAAATGAGAGGGATGTATTCTTCTCTGGAAGACTATATGCACTTATAGCTATGCACCTCTGTGTTGGTGTCCTTTTACGCCTTGACCACAACTGCCTGTGACAAGTAGATAAATCGCTGCCCCTTTGGAAAGCGAACGATCAGGTCGTAAAGTTCCTTACAAGTCGCCTCGAGGCCTCATTGTTGTGTGTAAAAGGCTGACCACGCAAAATGCACTCAAACGAGACACCGATGTCCTGACCAGCAAGTGGCCGTAGGTTTTGTTGCTAAATCTGAAGTGAAAAAAAAAACAAAAAACATTAAAGTCCTCTTAGTAGCGCAGAGCATGGGGGGGCTGCATGTGCCGTGCACGGTGTGCCAAGTTGCTAGCTGTGCTTAAAAGGAAATCATCCCCTTTGCTGAAAATGCCAGCTTCCTGATTTACACTGGAGTCAATTGTAACTGGTTTATTTGAATAATATGATATACTGTCTTTTAATTTCATACTGTCTCTTACCCTTCCGTGACCTCTCTATGTAAATTCCAGGCCCTTCAGTTGCAGAGAAGGTGAATTTATCTCTGACCTCTGGTGTGAAGGAGAATGCATTGATGTGGAGGATAATTCACTGGGTTTCAGGTTTGGTGGCGCACAAAGAGATGTAGATACTTACTTCCACTTTGAGGATGTATTATCCGCTTTCTATTTTTGCATTGATCATCTCTGCTCGTGCAAATAGTCTTGATATGCACATTAAACATGCCTTTGCTGTGGTGGCATTAGAGCCCGTAACGAGGGTGGCAAGAAAGCTTTAACGCCACACTAGGCAAGATATTTATGGAATAGTACACCTGTTTTAGCAGCCCTGTGTATATCACAGGGCTGCAGTGGAGAAGAGCGCCACGCCCCTGCTACAGTGGGTGAAACCCCGAACACTTGTCAGCTCACAAAAAATGACTACATTCAAAAGCAAAATAGAAACCGCAAACTTTCAATTTTTTCTGAGGTGCATTATTTGCATCGACCTGTTTGCTTTACAGTTAAAACCACATTCATCTCTGGCTTTCCCATTTGCTTATTTTCCTCCTCTCCAGAAGCTTTTCTCCAAGAAACCACGGCCAATCGTGCCAAGTTTCTCTTTGGTACAAATTACAAAAAGCCCAGTCGACTCCAATTATCTGAACAATGTTAATCATATTTTTGGATGCTCACTTGGGTATTTTTGAAGGGAATTTAATTACAATGCCAAGTTCTATGCCACTGGTCTAAACTAATTAATGCAGCAAACCTATTGCAGAATGTCACAGTGTGTCCTCGTTCAAATAGTTAGCAGAGTGGGCTGAAGAGGCACGGCACATCTGTTGCCTCATCAATACTGTCTGTGGGACGGTGCAGCGCGGCCCAATCCATGCAGTCAAAGCCACTCTGCGAGACATGAGAGCTTTGATCCTCACTGCTGACCTGCCGCTTCAGTGCCTTCTCCCTCTGTAGCCGCCTCTCAGCGGGGGACTGATCTCTTGTGCCGTAACTCAAAGGTTTCAAAGGAACTCGTATTCTCCATTTAAAAGAGCCAAAGCATGAATCAAGGGGTCATCATGCCTCCGAGTTTCAGCTGCGAGGTGGGTTGCAAGCGGAAAAACTGTCATATTATAGCAAGAAATCCCATTTGGCGGCGCTGCAGGAGTATCAGCAGCCCACAGAATGCCCCTAAAAAATGTCAAGTATGCATTGACCGTCTGTACGCGCCCTCCAAGTGGGAAGTATAACATGGCTTACTTTGAAGAAGATGTGGCTAATGTGATTTTATGCATGTCTGTGTGGGCCATGGCTTTCACAGCTGGTTTATGGAATCTCTTTTTAATTGGAATTTCATCTGAGCTGAAAAGTACCTGCATCAAGGCGCAGTGTTTCCACTGTGACAACCATCCACATCCTCCTTTATCCTGCATTTTCTCTCCTCCCCACAGAAACCAGAAAGGGGCACTTGACTCGGGTCAAAGCTGCGGCGCGACTGCTTTGAGTCCTTCTTTTGTGTTATGTCATTGCTGGGTAGCCTATATCACCACAGCCAAATATGTTGCAGCCAAAAGGACACCTGGCTCCGTTTTAGAGGACAAAACATTTTCCGAGGCTTCATTTCAAATTGCATCAGTGCTACTTTTCATTCAAGCTGAATGCATGCCGGAGCACCACAGTTATGTCCATGCACACGGCTGTCTACTTCTAAGCGATTTGAAAATAAATGTATGATGTTCTTTTTTTATTTTATTTAATTTTTTTGCGTTTCGTGGTGCACCCGGTGCTTTTAAACTCACCAGCACTGTAGAGCTCGGCTGTCATCATGACAGCTGACAGGCGCTGGTGTGTGCACACAGTCAGGCAAAGCAATTGTGTTGTCCTGGACGGAGCTCCTGGGCATGCCATCATCTTGAATCAGTTGCATGCTCTCCCTGAGTGCTAGAACAAGCGATGTCTGAGAGGTTGATGGCCAGCCATTGAACTGCGTAGCAGCCTTGTCAGGGTTTCTGCTCTCATCTCATCTCATCTCAACAGCTGTGTCTCTCTGAGGCTTTGAGTTCACACATTACAAAGATTGTTTTTAAAGCAGCACAGACCTTCATTTTCAGTTTTGACACATCTTTTTTGAAAGACATTTGTGGATGGAATTTTCTCAAGAAGTGTGGGTGGGTGAAGTGCGATTGTAGACTAAAGAAACCTCCAAGCTGTCGAATTATGTGCACTTATATTTCATCTTTTTGAAAACCACTCTCTCCCACACTTCTCAGGCATATTATTTTCCAAACATGCATGTCAGTGGTGTTCTTTTTTCTTTTGTCATGTTCTTTGACGCCATCTGCTGGATCCTCATTAGATGCATTTTACTGACAGTTCAAAGCGGCGCCCCCACTCTCTGTACATGTCAGTACAATTCTCGTCCTACTGTGTTTGTGTTTATCACATTTGCAGCTAATAGGTAACTCTTCCACATAATACTGTTTGAGGGAAAGGTTTGGTGGCACAAATGTCCTGAATGTTGTCACTGAGATTATTTTCCTATTTCATAACCCTTTCTTATTGATTTGTTGTGCAACCTATAAACAAATTTGTTCAAGGAAAACAACGTGTGGAGTAGAAATGGCAGACAAGCCAGGAAACTCAAAAAGTCCAATAGCGAAACTCTCAACGTGCACCAGTTCTGTGTTTATACAGTAATGTTGCAGTATATACCATTTATACAAATGTACCACACAGTTAAACAGTAAGAGGTAACTAACTACGTATATTGTCAAATGCATTTAAGAAAAGTATATTATCTGTTTGCATAAATCACTTTTTAATTTTGATTTGATTAATTTGTGATTTTAGAGTACATGTATTATAAACGCATTATCGATGGGCGAAGAGCAAAACCTCATATCTGAAAAATTCACTTTTTTGAGAATAAAAAAACAAAAACACTTGTTGTTTTCTTGCAGAATACTATTTGTTAAGGATACCCAATGCATAATACAAAATATGAAGAGAAAAAAAAACACAAAGTGCAGATAAGAGGTCCCCCCACACACACACTTTCCCTGCATCACAATCCCAGCTATTTCTATTTTATTATTTTTATTTTTATTATTGTATATATCTTTTATCTTTCATCCTGCTGTTTTTATATATTTATTTATTTTTGTTGTAAATTGCTGCTACCCCGACACCAAATTTCCCCTCGGGGATTAATAAAGTATATATTCATTCATTCATTTTGCAGATAGGAGGTTTTGCACTTTGGCCATCGAATTTTGAAAATGCCGTGAACATATGTGACCACACATGAATATCTCCATCTGCACTACTTGCACTACTAACTACCCTGTTGTCTTTAATGTCTTTTTGAATATTTATCTTGTTTATTGTATATAATATGTATATATGTAGGACGAGAGCAACGTGTAAGTCAAATTCCATCTATGTGTACACACACATGGCCAATAAAGCTGATTCTGATTATTAGGTTTCTCGTGACTGTGGAACACCATAGTGGAATTTAACATGATTCATGATTTTTGTTTGTTTTGTTCTTCTATCACAGTGAGTATAGCCCCCCCCTGTGAAACCAAGCACAGGGCCCTTGGTGGCCCTGAGCCAGGCCGTCATGCAGATTGCAGAAGGCCAACGCTTTGCATGCGCTTCATTATTCAGGAGGACTTGAGCTGCTGGGGGCGGAGCCTGTCTCTGCGGCGCTGATGGAGGGAGACCGAGTCGGGGAAGTGCGTCTGAACAAGTGAATCGCCTGGAGGGACGCTGCGTGTGCAACTTGGAACCACTTCTCAAGTGGAGATGGAGTAAACAAAACAAACGCACCTGCTGCAGTCGAAGGTATTTGTCATCTTTTTTTCAAATGTTGACAAGTCTGTCGAAGTTTATGCACCCCTTCCGGCGCACGAGCTGTAGTGTTGCTTTCAAGCGAGCGTTAGAAGAAGAAGTTTAGTTTCAGTAACATGAGGCCCTTCGTGCCCTTGGGATTATAGTCTGGCTGCTTTAATTGACCTGAGTCGGAGTCTTATTAAAACACATTTGGAAGATGAGATAAGAAGTCTTTGATGGAGATTAGTTGTCACACAAAATGTCGCCAAATTGAGTTTTAGAAAAAAAAAAAAAAATCGAAAAGAAACTCGATCTTAAAGGGGAACACCGGTCAAAATAAATAAATCCAATATGTTATCTCCATGGCCTAAACAAGTTCAATCAATAACTGAACACAGCCACACATCAGAAGAAGTCTGAGTCTCTAAATTGAGCTGCCATCAAGCATCAAGTCTGGAGCTGCTACGTAGACAATAATGAATATGTGCTTTCTTTAAGACCACGTGAGCTTCATGCTGTCAGTTGTGTTTCCACACTTGATGACGTCTCCTATTTGACTTGTTCACTTTTCCTTCATATTTTTGGATTGTTTTAGACCCATGTGAATAACAGTTTGCTGCACAATCATCAAGTGGGTCTCTTTATTGCCTGCAAATGCAGCCTATGGCCTTATAGCATGCACTGTCCCCTCTCAGCAACCTCCTAAATGATCAAAACATGTTTCCTGGGGGGAAAAATGAAAACTGTACAATTATTAAGATGCGTTACTGTAGCTGTGTGATGGACTACCTTTCCCAAATGTCCCCTCTCTAGCCTCGTGCATGCTGGGCTAGACTCCAGACCCCTGGTGACCCTTGATGGATGTTTGGCTGGTGCTTGGTTTCCTTATAGTGTAACAATTCGCCCTCAGCTTTAGATAGAAGGGGAAAAGCACAACGCTAAATTAAAAGGACATGGGCGGATCTGTTGCTAATACCTGTCAAAAGCTGCCACCGGATTGCGCAACAAAAACACACGAAAACCAACAGTCAGTTGTCAGTCCGGGTATTATTCACCAAATTAAATTCAATGCCACAAAGCAAGACACATAACACAAACAATTACCCCCTCCCCCAAAACACAACTTAATCCCCAGCTCCCAACAGTCCCGCAGCGATTCAGCGTCCTGGAAGATGCGTCCAGAGACGAAAGAAATCCCCCCCCCCCAAAGTCGGCGCGCACAGCTCCGCGTCGGGCGGAGACGTGGCGAGAGAAAGTCGCCGCGTCCGCCTGCCCCGCGCTACCTTACGGCAGTCCTTCCAGCAGCTGGGCCCAGTGCTTCGGCTTTCGGCGCAGTCCTCTGTAACAATTCCACCCCCGCTGGGTTCGTACAATCCCACAGGGCAGTCGCCGTAGTGCCGTCCTGCATCCACTGAGCGCTGTCTGCCGGCGCGTCTGAACTCCGACCAGAAAACAAAAAGCTCTCGCGACACTTCCCCTCGCGCACCTTAAATACCCACGCCAAAATAAAAGTAATAACAATAACAAATAATAAACGGTCCCATTTAAACCCGTGTCCCTGTTCAGGCCACCGATAACATTCCAGGCACAGCACTTATGTATAAAAGAAAATAAACCACCAGGTTTCCTCTTTTAGTAGGGCTGTACCAAAGGCAGGCCTATGCGGTCTTTACATTCCCCCCCCCCCAGCCAGCGGCTTATCGGGGCCATAATAAGGTTTCATGTCAACCACATTTACACTGTCCACCTTCATCTTACCAGTCAACCATTGAACACGGTAGTTTACAGGACCTAACTTCTTCTCTACCCTGACAGGCCCTAACCATTTGGGTGCAAATTTGGCAGAGAATTTGTCTGAGGCTTTAGACAGTGGGTGTGACCTAACCCAGACCAGATCGCCCACCCCAAAGTGTACATCTCTGCGGCGCGCATTGTAGTACCTGGCTTGTCTGGCCTTGGCCACACCAACATGTCTTTCGACCTCCTTTAACATTTGTGTGTGCGTGTGTAGCATGTTGTATGTGGACGTGTTGGGTGCAGGGGTCTGGTGCAAGAGACGCTCCAGCGGGCCCCTGACGTTGCGGCCCAGAGCCAACACTGCAGGGGTCACGCCCGTAGTCTCATGTACCGCCGTGTTGATAGCCAGTCGGAACTCCGGCAACCACCGGTCCCAGTCTTGGTGGTGGTCCCCTACAAAGGAGGCGATCATGGTCTTCAGCGTCCTGTTGACCCTCTCCGTCAGATTCGTCTGGGGATGGTAAGCCGTAGTGAGCTTTTGCGTCACGCCCCAGGTCTCACACAGGCTGGACATTAGATGGCTCGTGAATTGGGGTCCCCGATCCGAGACCAGGTACGCCGGTACCCCCCAGCGGGTGAAGATGTCATTTTTCAAAACCTGGCAGACCTTTGGCGTTTTTGCATCTTTCAGAGCAAAAAGCTCTACCCACTTAGTGTAGTAGTCCACCACCACCATCAGGACTGAATTCCGGGACTTGCTGAGCGGGAAGGGCCCCATGAAGTCCACGCCTAACATCTCCCCGGGTTGGTTGACCTCAGTCGTCTGAAGCTGTCCAGCCGGCTTGGTGTTAGAGGCCTTATACTGCTGACACGTGAGACAGGCCCGAACATGCCCCCACACATCCTTACGGACCGTTGGCCACCATGCCACCTCTAGGATTCTTAAGAGTGTCTTCATCCTTCCTAAATGCCCTCCAAAGGGGCTATCATGGAAGTAGGCCAGAAACTCCGGAGCTAGCACGGCCGGAACAACTAGTTGATAGTTGAATCCTCCGTATTTGGACGGTACACCCCGATACAACACTCCTTGTTGTAGGTCATAGTGAATACGGCCGGGTGTGGGCTGGCAAACTGTCGGATTAAGCTCTTGGCATAACGCGTCAGTTTGCTGGGCCTCTTCAATGACCTGCAGGGAACTGGGTAGATCGGACCAGCGAGTTTTGGCAACAGCCACACACACACTACCTTCTTGTGGTGGAGGTGGTGCACGGGACAGCGCATCCGGAACAACGTTGCAGCAACCCTTCTTGTACTGAACTCGGAAAGAGAATGCCTGCAGGCGCAGAGTCCATCTGGTGAGCCGTGATGTCGCTTTGGGACAGTTGAAGGCCCAGGCCAGAGCACTGTGGTCTGTGAACACATCAAAGGTCTCTCCTTCAAGGAAATGACGCCACTTTTCCACCGCCCACACAACCGCCAGGCATTCCTGCTCCGAGGTGGAATACCTCAATTCAGCACCCTGAAGAGCCCGTGACGCGAAGGCGATGACTCTTTCGTCGCCCTCAATGGTCTGCATCAGTACGGCTCCAAGACCCACCCCACTAGCGTCACAGTGAACTTGGAAAGGAAGGTGGGGCCTTGGCTGAGCCAGCACCGGTGATGTCTGTAGCCGATCCTTCAGCTGTTCAAAGGCGGCCTGACAGGTTGCGGTCCACTCCCACAATACCCCTTTTTTCTTCAGGTTGTTGAGTGGGGCCACAATGTCAGCCAGCCTTGGGATGAACTTGTGGTACCAGCCCACTAGACCCAGGAACCTCTGGAGACTTTTCAAGTCCGTGGGAGCTGGGTAGGCTGCGATGGCATCCACTTTTGAGCGGTCAACTTCCACCCCTTTCCCGGAGACTACGTGCCCAAGAAAGGTGAGTTGCGTCTGGAGAAGATGGCATTTTTTTACATTGAGGGTCAGGTGAGCCTGATGGAGTTTCTGGAACACTGCCTCGAGGTCTCGCAGGTGCTGATCTTGCGTCGGAGAAAAGACAATAATATCGTCTATATAGACAAAGCAGATCTTGCCTTTCAACTCCCCCAGGACTCTTTCCATCAGCCTCTGAAAGGTGGCGCCTGCATTCCGCAAACCGAATGGCATGACCTTGAACTGGAATAGGCCGAGATGGGTGATCATGGCGGTCTTCTGCTTGCTCTCCGCATCCATCGCCACCTGCCAGTATCCACTCCGGAGGTCTAGGGAGCTGAAGTACTGAGCCCCCTGCAAGGACTCCAAAATTTCATACACCAGCGGCACTGGGTAGGCATCATGGTGGGTTTTGGCGTTAACTCCCCTGTAGTCCACACAGAAACGTGGTGTCCCATCTTTCCTCGGGGTCAAAACCACCGGGGAGGCCCATGCAGAAGAGGATGGTTCAATGACGCCACCACTTAGCATTTTGTTAAGTAGTCCCTCTATAATGGCTTGCTTCTGTGGCGACACTCGGTAGGCTCTCCTTCGTATTGGCACCTCGTCCGCCGTCCAGATTGTATGCCTTGCAACGTCGGTGGCACCAGTAGCCTCTGTCCACACCGTAGACCACTTCTGCAACAGCGGCCTGACCACCTCCGGTTGAGCCTCCCACAGCGGAACTGCCGGCGGTTTCACGTTGGCGTCTTCCATCACTGCCATGTAGAAGTTGACTGCAGGCTCTGCATGACTCCATTTCAGTGCCTCACGGGTCTTGGGTAAGAATGTATACTCCCTTCCCCCAGGCATGCTATATTTTCTCCGGTGGGGCTTTAAGATAATCTGGCTTGCACACACAAAGTCCAGGCCGAGCAGCAATGGCATGCATAACTGGTCGTCGCCGAGCACATGTACGCTAACAGTTATGGGGGTATCATGGATGTTAAGGAGCAAGACGGTTCTACCTAATGCCTGGCTCTCTTGCCCATTGGCCATAATAAACTTAGGGATCTCACTTGCACCTAATGTCTCCCCCGCCGTCCTAATGCTGCCCCACAGCGTTCTACTCATTAAGGAGTAAGTGCAACCTGAGTCGAGTACCGCGTCACCTCGTAAGCCTCGGATCTCTATTGGCACCACTAGGAGAGTGGGAACCCCTAGCACCGAGGCTACCTCTGCGCCGTGCCCCCGGCCTTGCCCATGTTCAGATTTCTTGCTGGGTTTCTTGGCAGGGTGCTCTGAAGGGGTTGCCTGCTGTGTTCTGCTCCAGTAATCTTTAGAGTTACTCCAGTCCTTTTCAATCAGGGAGCCCACCTTGACCACTTGGTCCACCGTAGTGACGATGCCGCGTAGGCCACTTGCCAACCTCGGATTACAAGCCCTGAGGATACGCCGCACCATCTCCTCCTCAGACATCTCGGGTCTCCATTTCAGGCAGAGCGCCCGATGATCATAAGCAAAGTCCCTCAGGCACTGGGTGTGTGCTTGCACATTTGCACGTAGTTGCTCCTCAATTTCCGACTGATAGTCGGTGGGCAGGAAAGCTTCAAGGAAAGCCCCTTTGAACTTTGCCCAATTGGATATCTTGCTGCGGGCTGCCAGCCACCAGCTCCGTGCTGGGCCCTTTAGCACTGCATTGAGCGTGCCTACGAGTTCAACATCACTTAAGGGTCTAAGGGTGAGAAAATTCTCGCACTGCTCAATAAAGTCTGTGACATCTGTAGAACTTCTTGACACACCGAACTGGGGAAAATCCATTCTGACGGGTAACCTGCCCATCGCCGCAGGCAGGGATGTGAGACCTGTACTGTCCCCAGCCCTCTGCCGGCTGTCGAGCGGCGCCCCTGCAGGAGTGGAAAAGCGGGCTGGCCTCCAAGAGAGACTATTCTTCTTGAGGGCTTTCTTCAGCTCTTGTTCCCATCGGGTATCCCTCCGTTCCAGACATGCCACTATGGTTCGGTCCAAGCACTGCAGCCGTGCGTCGACATAGCCTTTAGCCGCCTCTGCCATGGTCCCAATGGCCGACCTGAGCCCCTCTTCCCGATTGAGTGTGCTGTCACCTGCTTCTTTGAGTCGATTCTCTAGGGTGTCAACCCTTAAGTGGAGGTCTTGAAGCTGCTCTCTGAGTGCCACAACCCCATCATCCTCCTCCTCCTCCTCAGGCCGTTGAAGCTCCTGCTCCGACGGCTCAAGATACATAGACTCCAACCGGCTGGTCAACTCTAAGACGCCACTTTGATTGTGTCTAGAGGTGACGTGACGGTAAGGGTGAGCCTCCAGATCAGCCTCAGCACCAGCAAGCGGGCTAGCATCTTGGTCTGACTCTGAGAAGGGGGATGCATCTTCTTCAGGTGTCCCACCATCCATGGCTGCCGCCCGGTGGCTCATGCCGTACATGTATGTGGAGATGTGGCTATGCTATCAGGGACAATATGGATGTAGGGTGTTTGTTATGCTACGTGTATTGTGATGGCTGTGTGACGGGTACTACAGTCTACGCACTAAACATCTAACCACATTCATCAAAAAAAAAAAATTGTTGTGGAACAATTAAATACAATTTTGTTAGAATGCACACCTCACCAGGGCCATACTTAAATTATTCGCACAGCCACAAGTACTACAACTGTAACTGGCTTGGTGTAAAACAAAAACACTCAAACTAAAAATAGGTTAAGCAGCAAACAATTAACACAAATATCACAACTAACTAATCCTCCAGGTCCCCATACTGGCCACCACTCTGTAACAATTCGCCCTCAGCTTTAGATAGAAGGGGAAAAGCACAACGCTAAATTAAAAGGACATGGGCGGATCTGTTGCTAATACCTGTCAAAAGCTGCCACCGGATTGCGCAACAAAAACACACGAAAACCAACAGTCAGTTGTCAGTCCGGGTATTATTCACCAAATTAAATTCAATGCCACAAAGCAAGACACATAACACAAACAATTACCCCCTCCCCCAAAACACAACTTAATCCCCAGCTCCCAACAGTCCCGCAGCGATTCAGCGTCCTGGAAGATGCGTCCAGAGACGAAAGAAATCCCCCCCCCCCAAAGTCGGCGCGCACAGCTCCGCGTCGGGCGGAGACGTGGCGAGAGAAAGTCGCCGCGTCCGCCTGCCCCGCGCTACCTTACGGCAGTCCTTCCAGCAGCTGGGCCCAGTGCTTCGGCTTTCGGCGCAGTCCTCTGTAACAATTCCACCCCCGCTGGGTTCGTACAATCCCACAGGGCAGTCGCCGTAGTGCCGTCCTGCATCCACTGAGCGCTGTCTGCCGGCGCGTCTGAACTCCGACCAGAAAACAAAAAGCTCTCGCGACACTTCCCCTCGCGCACCTTAAATACCCACGCCAAAATAAAAGTAATAACAATAACAAATAATAAACGGTCCCATTTAAACCCGTGTCCCTGTTCAGGCCACCGATAACATTCCAGGCACAGCACTTATGTATAAAAGAAAATAAACCACCAGGTTTCCTCTTTTAGTAGGGCTGTACCAAAGGCAGGCCTATGCGGTCTTTACAATAGTATCTCTGTTGTTTGAGCAATGGTGAACTTTTTGAAAAGAGATCCTCTGTGCTCTTTCTCTGAGTCAACATTTCAAATTCACTATTCCCCCAACATACTGTACATATGTTTGAGGATTGTCCGACGCCTGCACACAGGTTGAGTTGACTCTGGTATTTAGTTTGGTGCTATTTCCGCAACACAAAGGGCAAACTTGCTTCTGCCGAGGCGCGCCATAAATCATTTTAATTTGAACTTGAATTATTGCCACCAGTGATATACTTTTGCCTGTTAACTAAAAGTGTAATAACAACTTTCGAAACTGTCAAACTTTGCTTCAAAGTAATTTCCCTACTGTCAGTACTGATAACATTGTAACACGAGGCTGGACATTTTAATTTAGAATTCATGGCAGCAGCTCTTCTTCAGTTCAATATGATTGAAGATGTTTTTTTTTCTTTTAGCTCTTAAGTCGTGTAATCAATAAAAACACAGGCGAGGAATACATTTTTGAAAACGGTTTCAAATTGATCCTCTTCCGAGAGGGACAAGCATCAGGTTGATTGAGGTGTCTTAAGCACAGAAGAAGAGCACGTTTAAAGATTTCCAATACCTCTCTCTCTCTCTCTTCGTCAGAGATTGTGCATGCCTGTAGGCACTGGTAAAATGAAGGCTTTAACAACTCAACTTAACATGTCTTTCCTTTTTTGATATGTATGATACCTTCTGAGTCACACGGATAAACCCCCCAGCTATCCACCTGCCAAAAAAAAAAAGACTGAATCGATAATGAACATTTAAAGTTAGAAAGCGTACCATGCTGGCAAAAATGCTGAAGTATCCATCAGGGGCATTTTTTTAAAGCAAGTTTAATCCTGTTGATCCACAGATGCATGAGAACATAATCACCTCGCTGTAACTGATACTCACCTCACCTGGTCTCTTGTTTTCAGAGGCCACAGTGTGTTCAGTGTGAAGCCCCTCCCTCTCCAGGTTGATGATAGGCAGACAGAGCAGGGAACAGGTGCAGATTGTGGACTTGTTTGCAGCCCTTGAATAGTCCTTTTGTGCGTTGACCCAACCCAGACCCAGAACTGTGCAGAGAACTGACCCTCGATAGAATAATTCACTGTGTATTCTGGCTTCTTGTTTTTCTTCTTCTCCCTACCTGTTATGGGAAGTTATGTATGTCAACTGTGAAGATGGTTGGATTACATGTCCTAGACGAGGAGGCATGTCTGATAATAAAAGGTTGATCCCACGTGGTATTAGGTTGTCATTATGCTAATTCCTTCCACTTTTCAAGAGATTTAAACATTTAAACCCCCCCCCCCCATAATGCTATTTTCCGAGTGTTGAGTGTGGAGAAGAACATGGAGGTGAAACGGCACACTCGTAGACCCCAATATTTCATCACTTGAAGTGTTACGCAACAGCCGTGTGGAGGCTGCAGCAGTTCTCGCTCGGTGCTGCGTGTTCCTCTACTTGTTGCACGAGCGTGCGACTCGAGAGTCCACGAGCCGAGCCGTGAATGAACCTCCAGCTGGCTTGTGCTAACATTAGCGGCCTGATATCTTATCAATTATTCATCATGTTCGGCTCTGCCTGTGCAAAGAGCTAAATGTGTCTCACCATGGAAACGGCCTTCTGTCTCAGCCGGAGGGTGTTACAGCGGCCGCGATGACTCCAACCTCGTTTCTCAGCGCCAGGCTCTGTCCCGGTCTGCTCCACGTTCTGATGCATGCGATGGAGCGAGCATAGGCCAGATCCACAGTTTGTACTGGGCTTTACGGGTCAACGTCTCGGTTCAGTTTCTTTTCAGACTTGACACATGTGGATATAGAAGTAAGTGATACTAACTTCTGAAGGCTTATTTACGAGTGGATTTTCCCACATTGTTGTTCATGGATTTGCTCGTGTTGATTTTGGTCTTGGATGCATGAAGTACGGTCGTAGTTTTGTATTCGCTCTCATTTAGAAACTGCATGTTCGGTCTAAAGGGTGATTTGTTGCTGACATACTTTTCATGTTTTCATTTATAGATCGTAATAAAGTTGTAAGCTGCTATAATATATTACACATTGTCATTATAACATCCTGCTGATTTTAGCAGAAACATTTCACAATTAGTTCGAACATTTTACACAAAAGTTGAACATGTCCAAATATTGCGTTTATTTAGATTGAGAAAGCTGCATCAGTTCCAGACAGGCTAATCATTATTGGTAAAGATAAATAATAGTAGAAAACAGTACTGCATTTGTGTGTGCCTGTAGCCATGGGACTGCTGGTATCATGGTGATGGATTGCAACCTTTATTTAGACTCATCCTAGTTAATAATTAAAGTGTGTGTGTGTGTGTGTGTGTGTGTGTGTGTGTGTGTGTGTGTGTGTGTGTGTGTGTGTGCGCAATAATTCTTCCATTCATTATGTTATTACTTAAGTCAGTGTATTTTTGTTGAACACTAGAGGGAGCACTGTTACTGCAGCATCCTCTGCTAGCTCTTGTTATTTACAGTAATAATACAATACCACACAGTGGCATGTGCCTCAGGTACTTGGACTCTTACAGTTTCTCATTAAATAATATTTTTGTGAGGGGGAGAATCACTTCGAATTAAATAAACAAGAAAATATAAATACAAATGTATATCAAACAAAGTAAAACACTTCAAATGTGCATATTTGGATGCTTGAAACGCTGAGCAGGCTCATTGGTAGATGGAGTAGAGTGAGCGTAGGCAGGTTTTAGTGAGATACGTGTGTGTATGATGATGATAATAAGGATTCCTACTGTTAGTCTACTGGCCTTCAAGCCAAGCACAACACGTGTCTTTACGAGTTCAGACTAGTCTTTTCTCTACTTGTTATTTACTATCACAACATGATGAGCCTTGTCCTGAAGGACCTTTTTATGTAGGTCAGGACCAGGGATCATAGCCAATTGTTTTTCAGGTGTGGTAGCATGATCAACGCACGTTGTTGTTGTTTTTGACAAGTGTCATTCCTACCTTTCTCTTTGATTGCTGGGCAAAAAGTGAAATTACTGCTGGACTCATTAGGGGCTGCCTGTTGTGCAGCTATTTGACATAGTTCCGCTCTGTATGTTTTAGTTGGTGATATTTAGGTGCAATGCTTGACATTTTAATTGTGGCCACATGGCTCTGTTTTGCTCGGCAGCACAGATTCTTAAAAACACACACACATCAGTGTTGTGTGTGTGTGTGTATATAGGCTGGTTGTTCCATGTTCTAACTGCGGTTTCCTCCTAAAACAGAAAACGCCTTCTCTTCACGCACATACACAGGGTGTTTGTATTGCTGATGTCAGTCAGACTTGGAAAAACGGGTTCATGTTGTAGGTGTGTCCAGTTTGACTTAGTCTTTGCTTCTTCAGTGGTTGAAAAAGACTGAACAGAGCACACAGGCAGCAAGCTGTGTGAATGTTTCCCTGGATTTACGTCTTCCCCATTACTTGACGGTTTCACACCTTCCACTAATTTCCTCAATGACGCCAGCCATAAACCGCAGGAAATACTGCAGTCGGAGGACAACGTGGTTCTCGGCACAGAAGACTGGACGTAGCGGAACGAGCCGGGAACGAGCAGACGCCGAGTGCTGAAACTGAGGGATCCAGCGGGGACTTTTCCGTCAAACACCTCTCTGTGTTTTAGTTATTGTGCGGGTTTTAGATCTTCCCATTTCTGCTGGTAAAGAGCACACCATAATTTGAGAAATTAGTTTGCGCCTCATTAACGCCGCCAGAGGCAAGACATGTGTGACTTTGATGTGTGGACGCCAAGACAAATACAGGATATTTATTCAGGAATGCCTCGTGGGCATGCAGTGGGCGGGGATGTTGTCGCTGTCACAGCGGCCTCTCTTCCCCTCTCCCACCCTATTTAGTTATGACTTTACCCCTCTCTTCTGTGCCTCCTGCCTCTTTGCTGAAAAGTGGGAGGGGCCGTCTAAGTAATCCAATAGCTGCCCAATTCATGAATGTTACTGTAACTCGCTGAACTGCCCTGACAAGTGCAGGGGTTAAAACACATCAGCAGACCGAAGCTGACAGCTCTGGCTGCATCTCTGAACAGCAGAGAAGGAAAAAGGAAGAGAAAAAATAGACACTACACTCCCAAAAAGAAAAGAAAAAGAAAAAGAGGGGGGAAACCTGGCACAGCTTCAAATGACTTGTTTGGGAGAATGATAGAAGGAGATGTGGGCTTCCTGCCATCCAACATGTCTTTAGAGGAGAGTGCTGTAAGAGACATGGCTGAGAGTGAACCGGATTGCTCTGAGGGACTGGATGAGGTTGTCCTGGGGCGCATTGCCAGCTTACCTCTGGATCCTTTCCCACCCAGGGACTTCAGAGGGAAGTTTAAAAAGATGCGCCATAAGAAGAGGCCCACCATTCTTGAAAGTAGGTACTGCTAATGACTCTGTGAAGCTGCGCTAATCACCGCAGGAATTCTGTTTTTTTATTCTGAGAGCAATGTGTCTTTTTTTTGGGGGGGGAAATGTGGCGTAAAAGGCAATTCCAGCAGGTCAGCTACCACTACCATCGCCACTTTGTGAAATACCTCACCTCCCCATTGTATTTGTCACACTCCCCTAGGAATCTGATTGCTTGTTAATAATGTCAGACGGTGCGAGACACCATTTGGGGATATTATTGAGCTCATCGTCGCATATTAGCTTACTGTCTGACCTCGCGTTCCAAAACATCTGTACTGGCAGATCTGTACATCTGCCAGGTGAACAAACGAGAAGAAGATGAAGAAACCACGGGCACCAGGGCCAGAGAGTGAGAGTGAGAAGGAGAAGGAGTCAAGAGTTAGAGCGCGATAACCACAGAGATGGCTGAACTGGACAGACATGCCTCACATTCCTGACCTTCACCAGAGCCTGATAATGCTTTTAATAAGTGCTTAATGTGTCAGAGCCATCGCCCCCACCTAAAGCCTAATTAAGGACAACATGTTAACGATCTTTATTGTGGTCAGCGACGTGTTTCTGATTTATTAATCATTATTCGAGACCGAACGCGGCGGCTGCGGCTGCTGCTGCTGCTGCTGCTGCTGAAGCTGCCTATAAACAAACTGGGTGATTATGGAAGTATTACTGAAGTAGTTTTGCTTAAGAAGTGCCACTGATCCTATCCAGTGTGCCAGCAAACTGTCAGCGCTTTATGTCTGAATGGGTGGCAGCAGTTGTGCTGACACGTTTTAGAGATTTACAGATAAGTCGTTCTGCCATAAACATGCTATAAGAATGGCGCTACGTCTGACGCGTTCGTGACATCCACTCCCGGCTGTTACGAGGTCTAAAAACGTCTCAAATTATTCTACGAGGGAATTGCATAACCATCTGCCCTACAGAAGTCATGCTGACCAGATTATTACTGATGGAAAAATAAAAATAAAAGTATTTATTCAGTGTTTAAATAATCTATTTGGGTCGATCAGTCATGAAGTGTTTTGCTGAGACCATAAAAGGACAAGCAGTTGCCGAGAATAAGTCAAATTTGTCAAGTTTGATTACACTATACTATTTCTTATCAGTGTTTGTGTTGATTTCTGTACAGACATAAACATACAGCACATGTCATAAGTGAAAGATGTCTTTCTGAATACGCCCTGATCATATCTATAACTGAGTAGCTATGCAGAACTCTCCACTTTGTCATTATCAGATTGCTTGTAATTTACAGAGAGAGCTGAATAATGCAGAGTTTGTCCTCTAACTCTCAGAATGATACCGTATAATCTTGTTAAAAGGCTAATATTGGCTCACTGCATTCGGGTGGGGAGATGTTTGCTGATCGGCCAAAGATTTTGGCAACGTCTGAAGATTGATTTATTTAAGAAGAAGCCATGATGTTCACCAGGATACATGTGGAGCTTTAGGCTTTAGGCACCGGCATGTTAAAATACACCACTAAGCAAAAAAATAAACGAGACGTATGGATTCGTGTGAGTAGTATGAATATGACTGTGGAATTTCCCCCCAAAAAATATCATCTGCATGTGAATTGTGTTAGTGTCAGCACCACTGGAGGTAAGATGTGAGTTACAACCTCAAAGCTTCGCCACATAGTGCTTTTTCAGGTCCACCTAAGGTGTCTATTCTTTAATGTATTATTCAATACCCTGTTCAACTTAAAAGTGATGACAACTTGCAGTATTTACCTTTTTTAGTAGAGATTTCACACGGTCTTTATTAGCATAACCAGCAGAACTGCTTTGCAAAGTGTACACATTGTCACCAGTCAAGTTCTTTCCCTATTCAAAAAAACACTGACTCCGTATCCCTTGACGTGTTCATCATTTATGGTGTGACAAAAAGAATGAGTGTAACAGGTGGCCCTCCATGAATGATGGAGTCATGAAGTCACGGCAGCACTTTTTTGCACAAGGGGCTTTATTATGTGGTGGCAGAATGAAAACATGGGCTCTGCTGTGGGGAAGGAGGGACATCCTGTCGGAGCAGCCTGGCGGCGCTGTCTCGGGTATAGTCGGGGGGACACCTGAGGCCCGGAAAACGTGTGTTTTACCAAACACTGCTGCAACCAGCGATGGCTTCTCCATCACAGAGTGTGTTATGTAAGGAAGGGCAAGTGGCTGTCGCTTGATGGACGGACAGAGTTCTGATAGGATTATGCTAAGAGCGCTGAGGGGCAGTAGAGTACGGGGGGGGGGGATTGGAGGATGTGTCTTTTGGGCCTTATGGTTGATGACATGCATCTGCTTTTTACATCGAAAAATGTTGCAAAGATTGGATTTAAATGTTGCACGCAAAAGCAACGAGAACGTTTATTTATTTTTTGAACGTCTGAGGCTCAAAGGCTGAAAGTACAGACAGATGTGAAGTGTTTTATTTCACATATTAAACATGCCTGTGATGCATATCTCCTAATTGATGCAAACAACATATAGTTGATCAACACATAAACTGATTAAACAAGTAATATATATGATACAATAATTTCTGGATTAAAGGGGGTGGGATAATTACCCCCCAAATGATGATAAGAAGAAAAGTGCATAATATTTGACAAACGTTTTTTTGTGTCTATAGTTGGTGCTGTTAAGGCAAATAGATGGTTAAAAGCCAACAGTCAGCCCATAGCAGATCCCTTGCATGCGGTTAATCCCGTCTTGCCCGCTGATCACTTCGGTGTCCTCTTCTTTCCACCGCTCTCGCAGACGTTGCCTGCTATGTGTCATGCTTTTCCGCGTTCTCCATCTCCTCCGTCAGTGGCGGCGGCCCCGTCAGATGTTCCCAGGCACGGCGAAAGAAACGCAGGCCCGGCGCTGTCATCGTTATCAGGCCCCGCACGCAGACAAACAGTGGTTATTATTAACTGCACTCCGCTAAGAGGATTGCTTCCAGCACTCTCAGCCTCCGCGCAGTTATTTAAAGGGAGCTTGCATTGCCGCCCACTGCCTGCCACGGCTTTAGAGTGAGAGAGAGAGAGTGAAAGGAAAGAGAGCAAGAGAGAGAGAGAGAGGGCTGATAGCCGAGGACAGGACACAAGAGGAGGAGGAGGAGGAGAGCAGTGCTCGTGTGTTTTTCTCAGGGTCTCGTCAGCGCAGCATTGTGTGCGTCACAGAGAGGTGACAGCAGGCGCTACCTGCTGGTCCCAGCTCAGCTGCTGTTGCTGCTACTGAGGGGAAACCACAGCTAGAGGGGGGGGGACACTCAACAGCAAACTGCAGCCATGGCCAGCCAGCAGGACTCTGGCTTCTTTGAAATCAGCATCAAATCCCTGCTGAAATCGTGGAGCGGCAGTGAGTAGCAGTTTGTCTCTTGTTGTTGTGGTTTTTGTCCTCAGCTGACGGAGCTGACTGACTCCACTGCGGAACCTGACTTTTTTTTTTAATAGCCTCTTGTTCCTGTTGTGGTCCGACCGGGATGTGCTGTTGCTTGTTGCAGAATGAGCTTAGTGTGATTGGATTGTTCAGCACGGCAGTTGCTGCAAACTTGGATGCATCATACTTTTAGCAACAGGGTTTCAATTGTCTCATAGCAACAGCCAGGGAGATAAGTGTCCAGCAAGAGTTATTGGCTCAGGAGAAGTTGCACACAGTACTGTGGTACAGTTACTATTACTCGGATTATTACCCTGTGTACGACGCAGTCAATTCTGCTGATTTTACTCTGTCTCTGACAGAGTTTAAATAGAGTTTAAATAGCTCTTATTAAGTGCGAGGGCACAGTAATAGGATTAGTGGAGGTTCAGCTTGATTGCATATTCTGTCCAGAGCTCACAGCTCCACTGCCTCCCATCATGGCCCATGAGGATGGGATAGGATGCCTCTCTGCGTCCGATGCACGGCGTAATTCTGTTTCATGTAAGATCCGAGAGAGGTGGATTATGAAGATGGACTCTTTTTGGAATCAAAACAAACAGAAAATGTAGGCCGTAGCTAAACCAGGAACTGTCACCTCAGCCAATGAAACAGTTGCAGTATTGATCCCCCCCAACTACAATTTAGTAACATATCTTGACATCCAAACGGAGTTCTGCCAGCAAGTCCTCTGCAGCGCTCGTGCTGTTGCATCTGAATGACAAAGAGATATCACAGAACATGCCGTCCTTGTCCAAACACTCACTCAACATTGAGCCATCTCCCGATGATGTTGCATAATCCTCAGAGTGGGTCACTTTGCTGATAAAGGCACAGGCACTCATTGTGCCGTAGCAACCCACAGCCACGCATTTAACATTCTCATTAAATATGTGATCTCCTCATCTCATCTCTCTGATGCCGTTTACATGCGCTGTTTCGTAACGGATCACAAGATGACAAGAGAGACTGTGTGTGTGTGTGTATTTGATAAGAAGTCATCTAAAATCACAGGATCCCAGACATACTGGCTTCTGATCTGGGTAATGGTTAATACATATATATCATCTTTTAATTGTTGTGTGTGTATATATAAGAATGTATCTTTTTTTTTTTTATAAGACTGCAAAAAACTGTGTGTGTGTTTTGCCTTCTGTTTATCAGACACAGTTTGCACTGTGACCACGGGGTGAACAAAGTCGAGGTCCTTTAGTCGGTGGCCTCTCGTGAGTCAGTGTGTCCAGCTCTAATGAAACAGAGACAACCAGCAGCACAGAACTGGCATTGTGCGGCAGCGGCGTCAGGTCTGGTGTTCAAATTGCCTGAAGGCCGGTCCACCATCAGCCAATCAGAGCAGGAGATGAGCCGCAGCGTGCCGAGCACAGCGGCGCTCCTCTCATGAGCGGTCGAACATGTCCGGTTCACTTGTTTCTGAGATGAAACGCTATTGTGCACAATTTCTGTTTCCTCACATTTGGTGCATGAAGTTGTGCTCATTTTTTTTATTTTTTTTAAGGAGCTAAAAATAGTGTTTCAACAGTTATTCATAGACGAATCCCTTCCGTTTGGCTGCAGGAGACAGACGCAGGCGTTTTTACCTTCGGGGACTCGTATAAATGAAACGCTCTCTCACAGCAAGCAGCAGTTTCCAGCATGATGTCAGCTTGCTAAAACAGGGCGGATGGTCAATAGTTTGAGTCTGACATTTTAATCTGCTTTTCACAGAGGTCTGTAATCACGCTCTCACTCTCCCCATTTTTTGGGGCTTGTGTTTTGGAAGCTCAAACTGTGAACTTCTGATCATGTATTATTAGTATTAGGATGTTGTTTGCTCTCCTGGCTCCAGCTGTTGCCTGCCTCCTCCTTTTGATAAATATTTCAGCAAAAATATTTCCGCTTCAACTCCAAACAGCATTCCGGGGATACAAATTAAGTCATAGATTAAGTGAAAGCTCCAGTGACTTATTCTGTTTAATTTTAATATGGAAATATCGTTAGTGTGGCAAATCTGGTGGTTAACATGTTTTTTTTTTTTTTTCCTCCCTTGACCTTAAACTTTATGATCTAAACCAGACGACTACATTTTTCCCGCTCATTACGTCACATGACGCAAACGTTTTTATTAACGCCCTTCTTTGGTGGGGCACCTAAGAACAGTGTCCCTTTTATACCCGGCCTAGAAGGATAATACTATACAGTGGTGGAGGAGGGAATTAAATAGTTACGTTTTGTAATTTCAAAACCTATAGATTGCTCACTAGTGCCCTCACAGAAATGCAGAGTCAATGCTTCTCACAGCAGCTGGACAAAGTGCTCCCAATAGTCTGTGTTGACATTGGAATTTCTGGTTCAGTAAAGGAGGTCAGTGGTGTCTAAATATCCACCCACTCTGTTCACAAACGACTGCTAAGTCGGTTGTTTACTCTGGGACAGTCTCCTCAGATGCACGTAGTGAACCTCACTCTTTGCACATGTGTGTGTGTGTGTGTGTGTGTGTGTGTGTGTGTGTGTGCAAGAGGGACACTTGTCAGCCTGTTTGCATTGTCCTCTGGGGAGCACCACCATGCTCAGGGTGTTCCCAGCATGGCGATGATGTAATGCTCACTGTGCCCGCGCTCCTTGTTTGCGGAGTCACATGTCGCGTCTGAGTGGTCGAGACGGGGCAACAGAAAGGGCTTGATACACACTGGTTGCTCTCATCGCCTCCTATTAACTGTTTAAGTAATTATGGGATCATTTTGATATCGATTTTAATTTGATCCAATAAGTTGTGCCCTTTTTGTTGGGAAGTTACCGAAAAGTCTTTGGCCTCACGACTGTAGTGCTTGAAAAAAAAGTGTCACAAAAAAAACTTGCCTGAAGTGAAGTGTGCCAAAGCAGTGCCTGATCAACAATGGTGTTTACACTCTGCTGGTCTGTCCCTCGTGCTTCAGGATGGTGGAGGAAAGGGGAGGGTTGCTCTGTGAGTATAGTGTGTACCCCGGGATAAATATAGTCGCACAACTATGCCACCATAGCATGTTGGACCTCATCGCTGTGCTGTGCCTCAGCTAAAAATTCCTGCCTGACCTTCACTCTTGGAAGGCACCGGGTGGTCACAAGGCTCGAGGAAGCCGTATTAGAAGGAGCTCAGAGAGAGAGAGAGAGAGGGAGAGAGGGAGGGAAAGCGAGAGATCTAGAGGTTGCGTGGTCTCCCGTACCAAACACTACTCCCACTTTTTAAAGCACGCCCGCCGCTCGGCTCTGCGCGCCATGGAAACTATGCCCAGCAGGACAGTGCCATCTGACGCGCAGGAAGACATGGACGCCGGTGGATTTTACTAGCAAGCGCTTGCCTTGATTCAGGACAACCCTGGCTGCCATATCCCCCTTCCCCACTATGGACGGGACGGCCGTGTGCTGGAGTAAGGCCAGCGTCATCAGCTTCATCAAGGGCCTGGGTAGGTGCTGAGTTGCCAGTCGTGAGGGGGAGCGTGTTTGGAAAGATCGCCACACGTGGCGGGCATTCCTTTTGAAAGATATCCAAACGCTTTCTGTCCTGGAAGGACCTGGAGAGGAAGACCTGTTTACTGGTGCCACAGCGTTCCTCCAGCTTCATGTGTGCAGCTTTGTCACTGAGCTGCACACAACCTTTTGAAATATGATGTTTGGAACGTCCTGTCTTTTTGTGCATCTCAGTTCCCCGATCTTTTGTGTGCATTTGCCTGTAAAGAGGAAATAGTTCTTCGTAAAGCCGTTTAGGTGATTCATTAGAGACGCTTGTATCCTCCTCACCTTTTGATCTTTTGCGAGGAAATTGATGCTCCTGTTTGTCTGATTCCTCTTCTGGCAGACGATAGAAGTCATTAGATTAAATGACCAGCGATGGGATTCATCTATTTAAAACATACTGTACGTTTTTGTCTTGTCTCAACATGAACACATGGACGTAAATTACTTCAATTTCACGGTTCACGGTCTGCATGGGTTGTGCTTAAACATGATGTTCAGGCCTACAATAATATATAATAATACAGTACTGATTATAATATTCCTATCTCACAGGTCTCAGAGAAATCTCTTAATATGACAGTTGCACTTTGCATAAGTATGCAGCAAGGCCAAGCTGTTTTCATAGACTGTGTTTTGTCTTAGTAAGCTCTAACCAAACCAGTTTTAACAAGGGTTTGAAACAGTTGTGATCCATAATTCAACACGCACAGGAAACAAAACTCACGCTGACCACAAAGTCTGGTCTTTGATGTGATACTTTGACAGATGAATTGTGTTCCTGACGCAGTGCAGGCTGTCCCGTCACATTTATTCATGAGACTCGCACACTTTAAACACACTCGGATTGCAGCGGCTGAAGGGAATGTGGTTCTCATTGTGACGCAGTCGGTCTCCTCTGTCCGTTCTGAATACTTAACGCGTTATATTTATTTCAGTGTGTGTGGGGTGGACGTGCAGTTGGCAGAGTTTCAGGCCAAATAGAAACTCGCGGTTCTAATTAGATGTTTGTATGCAGTTCGACACTATATTTAGCACTTTTGTGTCTGGAAGCAGCAGAGTGTAACACCTAGGTACATTTTAACTTGTGTGTTAGTTTGCGGGGTTTTATGGCCTCAGCCAGGCCTTAATTAAACGTGGGCCACATCATAACACTGGCTGAAAGATGGTCACATGCACAAGACTTTTGCTTCCCTCAAAGGGCAATGACATCCTTGGTAAGAAATGAAAACACCAGCTGCCGGCCATGGTGTTTTTAATTTCCATATGCACTCTGTTCACTGTAGCAGGAGGAAATAAAGAGCAGACTCGGGGCAAGCCTGTGCCCTTTGGACCGTCTCCCTCAGGAATGTTCAACATGTTGGGAACTTTATGTCCATGTTTGGAAGCTCCTCTGTAATACTTTACTCGGTGATCTCTCCTCGTAAACAGATCTGGTCCTGTCCCACTCATTTGTGCTTGATTTGGCAATGTTCGCCTTCACATTGTTAATCATCTCACGCCTTCTCTCTCTCTCCGCAGCCTCGCCTGTGGGGAACGGATACAGTAAAGCCCCCATCCTTCCAGTCTGCTGTCCTCAGGGAGAGAAGGGCCCACCGGCCATGTTGCCCATCAGCATCGACCCGGAGAGCAAGCCGGGCGAGTACGTCCTCAAGAGCCTGTTCGCCAACTTCACCACCATGTCAGAGCGCAAGATCCGCTTCATCATGGCCGAGCCGCTGGTGAGTCGCCTGGAGAGCGACGGACTGGAGGGCCGCTGCTCTTTTGAGTCCTGTGGGGATTGGCTGCTGTTGATATCTTTAAAGATGTGTGGAGATTGTCACGTGCTTCAGAAGTTGAGACAAAATCCAGAAAAAAATAGGCTGTTGGTATTCAGATCAGATGTGATCCCGTCACTGCTCATCAGAGGTTGCATGAATATAAGTAGTGTGCGGTCTGAACGCGGCTTGAGTAAAGGTGTTTCAGATTGTTCCATTTGATTCATTTTAGAAGCTGGTATGAAATTATTCAGAAAGTAAGAAGCCAAGATTGGAGAAAAGTCCCCAACTTTTAGGTTAAAAATACATTTTGTGTTTTTTTCTTATTTGCTGCCTTGTTGTTGTTGTTGAACCGAAATAACAAGATCAGACAGGAAGCCCCATAGAGAGGCTAACAGTAGCTCGTTTAAAATTAATAAATTACAACTGTGGTGAAAGAAGTATTTAGATTATTTACATAAGTAAAAGTACCAATACAACTATAAAAAAAGTACTACAGCAGTACAAGTTAAAATAATTACAATCTACTGAAGTTAAGGTACAGTACATATTATTAGAAAAATGTAAAGTACAAAGTTCTCATTCTGCAGAAAAATGTCCTCTGTGACTGATAAATTATTACATATAACAGTATTCGATTGTTAATACAATACATTAATGCTAATTAAGCATTGTATTCCTGGAGCTTTTTTTAACTACCTAGTAAAGTACAGTTTGGTAGTTTAGTCTAGTGGAACCCAAACAGCTTCACAAGATAATTATTCGGAGGGGTCGGGAAAATTGGTTTTTGTACCATTTTTTTTTGCAATATATGTAACTTCAACAAACACATGCCAGACACACTATTTTTTTCTTCTTTTTTTTTCAAATTATTTTTAAAAGCTATTTGTCCTCCTAAAAGTAATTTAAATGAAATTGTTTCTCTCTTTGGAACTGCTATAATCTGAGATGTGACAAAGGGCCCCAACGTTACGCTTTGTAAGAGATCACAAGCCAATTTGAGAGCCCCTGCTTTCAATAACTCATTTTTAAAGCTTATCATCTTGCATGTTTTTGTATCTGATTTATGATAAATTCAAAGTACGCTGATATATATTTTTGTAACAACCGAAGCCAGTAACCGTTTAAACTTCAAAGTGATATCTCGCTGTCGAGGCCTTGGGCATAAACGTGTTAACTACGTTGTCGTATGTAATTGCCGTCAGCTCAAGGTGGTTTTGTGTGAAGCTCCATCCGCACAAAGGAGGAAGCAGCCTCGGGACAAAATGGGGAATATTTTTGCCGGCTTCATCGTTCAGCGTGCTTCAGTGTTTACAGGCGTCAGCGTTTGTCAACGTAGCCGTTCCAGGTTGTTTCGTCAGTGATTGTACGTGGTTTCTTCTAAATTTGCTGCAGGATTTCCAGAGACATTTTGTATGACTGGAATAATATCTTCCTCACTTCATTGTTCAGTTCAGTAAACTTGCACTGCATTGTTACTTTACAAGAGGGTAATGTGGCAACTTTTTTCATTAGCAGTTATTATGCGGATTCTTTTTTTTGGATGATTTTAAATCAATCGTTTAGGATATGAGACCCTTAAAATATTCATCTTATTATGATATATGACAAAAAAGAAAGCTGCAAATCCTCTCATGCAAGGCGCTAGAATGTTTGGCATTTTTTTCACAATCATAATCGCACCATTCTGAGGCTTTCAGCTAACGGTCAAATGCCTGATATTTTAAAATAGGAAAGTACTTCCGGCTTGACTATTCATCAGCGCGTCGCTGAATAATTTGCATTTGTCTTGTCTATGTACTGTGTTGAGCCAACTAATGACGATTTCTGTAAAGTTAGATGAAGGTAAACTCTTCCAATAAAACCTTTTGAGAGACTTTTTGTCCAGTGGAGGTTGAAGCCGACCAGCGGGGCCAACAGCTGTCATAAATAATTCTGTGTACAGACAGTCAGGCAGACGGAAGAGCTACTGCACTGCTCACCACCTGCTCCCAGAGACACATTAGTATCACACAAGCGCTGCTGAATCAACTGAAAATGACCAACGGATTCTTATTGCTGAGAAAAGCCTCAGGGAGCAGTACCTGTAATTATGTCACTGAAGAAGTGGTTACCCTTTATTGTTGGGTAAATTAAACCAAAATGTGGGGAGCAAAAATATGGCGGAGCTAGTATTCACAATGTTTTTTTATGCAGGTTGTACAGGTCTGATTTACTGTACGCTTACTTGTGGCTGCTATGGCAGGGTCCAGTTTTAGGGAGTGTGATTTATAGGAAGCTGTTAGTCACCGGGCCCGGTCTGCAGGGAAGTGTTAATTACCACAGGGAAAGTGTGCACCTCGTCGTTTCAGTGTAACTCCCTGCAGGGAGGATGTGTGTCCCTCCTTGTTTTTCCCCTCAGTGGAGACTCGACTGACTCATTTGTTTTAGCCCTGCCGTGTAGTTATTGGCATGCAGTTGTCCCTCCTGCTCATCCTCATCATTCTGAGCAATTTGTTTCACTCAATCTGTCATGTTCGACAAATTGTAGTCAGTATTAATGAATCAAATGCCGAAGAAATGTAACGGAGGACACAAAAATGCTGTAAATCTGTGAGATAATTGAATACAAACTGTTTCCGTATCAGCCTGCCACAAAGGGCAGTGAAGTCTTTGAAAACTTGACTGTGCAAGAGACATTGACTTTTCTGTCGTTCTAGCGCTGATGGGCTCCTCAGATGCAAGCGTTTGTGCAAAAAAAAGTTAATCAGAGCCAGGGGGCTTAGCTGGCGTTGCAGCTGCAAAAGAGGGAGCGACATTAGCGTCAACCCACGCAATGTCAAAGTCAGACACATCAGACAGTTAGCTGTTTTGGATTAATCATCAAGTAAGCGATGTGCTGTGATTTGCTCCAACGAGGCGGCAGAGGGACCAATCTGCAAAGCACAGTAGCAAAAAGGTAAAGGGAAGCAGATGCTTTGATTTGTGCAAAGATAGATCAGGTGGCAGCGTAAACATACTCATATTAGTGGTGTGTGTATGTGTGTGTGTGTGCAATAATTTTCATTCTGGTTAATTGTGTGTGTGTGTGTGTCCTGCTAAAGCTGCGTTAGATATCTTTAAAAACTCAAAGTAAACCTTTGTAATTGTATGTATTCATCTTAATTTTGACTGGTTCCCAGAATATTACCAAGCCAGTGTTCATGCAAGGTGTTTTATTTCTACAAAGATTTAACCAGATAGAAGCATAATACAGTTTGAATGTGTTTCATTGTAGCCATTTCATACAATCGGTTTAATTGTTTTTCTTTTCTTTTGTTCATGTATTGTGTGACTGTGACACAAACTTCATTAGTTTAGAATGAGAGTACAATAGATAGATACATATTTTTAATAGGCTGTGGTAATTGTCATTTCTATGATGAACTTGGTAGTTTATGGAAAACAGAATGTTTTCCATAAACTACAGAATGTTCACAAAACTAGCAGAATGTTCACAATATATTTACCGTCCTAGTCAACAGCTCTTGATATCTAAATGCATTCAGCCTTCATTTTCTAGTAGGAAGGATGTGCTACTCATGATATACAGAAGTCAGGACTGTCTTCAAAGCCGGAGAAGACCGTGCATAACCCAAATCCCCCATGAAGGCCTTTACCTCAGATGATAGAAGACTGGAATAATGGGAGCTGTCATGCCTGTCCCATCTCTAATATCTGACCCTGCCGGCTCATTGCTGACATCAGACTGATTGATGGCTCTCTCATTAGCTGGGCTCTAATGAGTCCCCGTTCAAAAATACTCCACACAGTCTTCGGACCTGACGGATGGAGTTACGAGCTTCAGACCGAACTTTGCCAGTTTGACTTTGTACAAATAAGAAAAATGACTTCTTTTTTTTTCTTTAGGAAAAGCCATTAACAAAGTCACTGCAGAGGGGAGAAGATCCTCAGTTTGACCAAGTAAGTGATGAACACAGTTACTTTATTCATTTCACAACTAGATTAAAGGATGGGATTTTGTGGTTTTACAGTATAACCTACAAGCGATTATATAAAAGACTAACATTGAACTGTTTCGCCTCTCCCTGTGAGCACCTATAGGCCGTTTTAAAATACTTCTCTCGTATGATGCACTGTAGCATTTAAGGAGCTGATGGGTGAAAGCTCTGCTCACATCCCAAAAGGTCTTTCACATCCAGTCAAAGGCAGGAGTGTTTACCTTGAGAGCTGGCGCTAGCGCTGCGCTAGGTGTGTCCAGCAGGTCCGTGGCTCTGGAGAGAAGGCCCTTTCACAGCCACAGAGGTGTGTTTGTGCTGCTGCGTGAGGCCATTCAGCAGCCACACAGAGCCCGGATTCTTCTCCAGCCTCGCGCTGAATGAAGGGCTCGCTGTGTTCCCGAGCCCGACCAGACTCTCCTCCCTTCCTGTGTGCCCGGCCCATCCCGCCCGTTCCTTCCTCTTCCCCCTCTCTCCCTCTCTCTCTCCCCCAAGACATGAGGGAGTCGACCCCATGGGCACCTTGTCTCTCTGCAGAGTCCAAATGAGGACCGGCTCGCCCTTCACTTTCATCCTCTGTCCCTTTAATGTAGCTTTGGACTTCACTCAAAAAGCTCCCTCATTTACTCCATCTGTTGTTCAAATGTAGGAAACATAGTGAAACAGATGAATTCTCTTTGTTTAAATTGCTGTACGAATAAACAAAGGAAACGCCGATTTCCATCTCGTACTCGTGGTATGTGAACGGCCAAACACAAACATGCATTTGCGAAGACGTATGTGTCTTCTTCTTCTTCTTCTTCCAGCTGATAAGCACCATGAGCTCTTTGGCTGAGTACTGCCTCCCCTCCATCCTGCGCACGTTGTTCGACTGGTACAAAAGACAAAATGGACTAGAGGAGGAGTTGCACGAGTACCGGCCGAGAGCCAACACCAAGTCCAAAAAGTGAGGACCGTTACATTGATTGCTGCATGGAACAATGGGTCGCTTGTGGAAGATATGCAGATGTAATGGGGAAGCTCACATGCGCTGTATAACTGTAGCAAACCTGTGCTCTTGTTTTCTCTCTCTCTCTAACAGCGATGAGCAGCAGAGAGATTATCTACTTGAAAGAAGGGATTTGGCCATCGACTTCATCTTCTCTCTTGTTCTTATAGAAGTTTTGAAACAGGTGACTTGACATAAGTTGCTGCACAAAAAGCTTTATATTTGTTTTATGGTATAAAACTCACTTAAGTAGAGCTGTTGGGATTTCCCGCTGCTGAAAAAGAGATACTTATCATAACCGATAGTTTGTGAATATGTTGTTTTTGAACATTCCTTCTCACGCATGTGTGTCTCCTGCTCATTTCCCAGATGCCGCTCCACCCGGTCCTCGACAGTTTGGTCAATGAGGTCATTAACTTGGCCTTTAAGCACTTTAGATACAAAGAGGGGTAAGCTTCTGTCTTTATCGAGCACCACTCTTCTTTCTTGTCGCTGAAAGTTTCTCTGAGGTGTGTTTTATTTCTGTTCCGGTGTTGTGTTTCCCCACAGGTATCATGGTCCGAACACTGGCAACATGCACACTGTGGCAGACCTCTATGCAGAAATCATCGGCGTATTAGCCCAGTCCAAGTAAGTACAGAGACAGAACTATGGTTATATAATTAAGTATTATTGTTTGTTATTCTTTCTTCATTCTCTGCTCTATTGGGCTTCGGTGTCATAATGGTGTGTTACCATTCCTCTTTTCTGCAAAACATCTCCCTGTTCAAGAGACTGGAACAGACTGTAGGGACATCACACTTTTGGAAAGGTCCCCTTCACACCAAACTAGGACTGGAAATTGATGTCTGTTTATTTGAAGTTTTCAGATCATTGCAGCAAGGAACAAACTCTTAAAATAGAGATATGGTTGGTGAGCCCACTATTCCTCCTTTCAAAAGGGCACTCTGCTTAATTTCCTGCAGAAGATACTTCGCTGAGAAGCTTTTATAGAGATCTTAACTTTTCTACTTTTCTTTACTGTGAACCGAAAGTATTCAGGTGTAACTCACAGTTGTATTTGGTGGTTGCTCAATAATAAATATCTCTAAACACTTTCTCCTCACTTAAGATGCAGAAACAGCTGTATTCGGTTTCGTACGAGTACACTACCAGGCACCAGGGAAGAGATTAAGCTCACCGTGAGCTCCCAAAATGAATTATCTTCTAAATTTAGAACAGCTGAAGAATCCCATCTCTGGTTCAATTTGGGCAAGGGATCCGATGCTAGGCCAGGAGTTCATCTCGGGGCACAGACTCAGAGTCTGCATACTGAGAGTAAGACGAGGGGATGGTATTTTTGGGAGGCGTGCTCCCTGAATATTGTCTATATTCTCTCCCCGTCACGACTCTGAAGTGGAGGAACTTTTTTGTGGAAGTGCTGATTTGGGATTTGTCTGACTGCGCTACACAGGCATGTCTTTATATAGAATCTCATTTTTTCTCTCTCTCAGGTTCCCTGCTGTGAAGAAGAAGTTTATGACTGAGTTAAAGGAGCTGCGGCAGAAAGAGCAGAGTCCTTATGTAGTCCAGAGTACTATTAGCCTCATCATGGGGGTCAAGTTCTTCCGAATTAAGATGTATCCTGTCGAGGATTTTGAAGCCTCTTTTCAGTTCATGCAGGTACAGCAGACTTCTATAATCTATAATGATCATAAACCTGCCTTACTACAGTATGACTATAATAATCATAACTGATTATGTGTTATAAGCTGTAGCTTCACACTCTGTTTCCTTCAATTTTTGTCGTGTTATAAGTTTTCATTGTGCGTTAAACCATTTACTACTGTGTTTTTTTTTTTTTTTTTTTACAGGAGTGCGCCCAATATTTCCTGGAAGTCAAGGACAAGGACATTAAGCACGCCTTGGCTGGTCTCTTTGTTGAAATTTTGGTTCCCGTTGCAGCGGTAAGTTGTTGTTTTTTCCCTTCAGTATGTGTTGCATGCATTACACAATATTTAATTAACATCGTAAAAGAGCACTACTCTGGATAGGACTGTGTCTCGTCACGTGACCATGTGTAATGGTGTCCTAGGCCGTGAAGAATGAGGTGAACGTACCCTGCCTGAGGAACTTTGTGGACAGCTTGTACGACACAACCCTGGACTTGTCCTCCAGGAAGAAGCACTCGCTGGTGAGTTAACCGGCAGCAAAAGCAAAGTGACACTTGATGGTCGGCCTTGTTAGATTTGTAGACCTCCGTTTGGTTTTCACTCTTGACACACCTCTGCATGCATGCTTAGATTTCCTGGATGCCTGTGGTCTCTGTGAATCCTCAAGCATCTCAAGGTCACTCTTGTGTAACGTTCTCTTCCAACGTCATCGCCCACACGAGGAGTAATTAATGAGGGAAGACGGGCTGCCATTTCAAAGCATTAAAACGAGCATGAACGCAGTGGAGTGTGTATATATAAGCATAATGTTAAGTCTTCAATAAAGCATTTCAACACATTAGTACACAGTGACATGGAAAGACAACAACCCTCACAGTAGTAGCAAGAAGAAGAAGAAGTAGAAAAGCTCAGTATGTCTTCTAAAGAAAAACGGTCTCACATTGCTGTAATGCAGATATGGTTCAGAGATAATGCATCATTTGTCAAATTATCTACGTCAAGGACAAACTCAAATATTACACGTGGAAACTATAATTGGTTCAACCCCTCATTAAGTCAGAGTGAAGCCATTTAACATGATAAAAGAGATCTAAACACTGACTGTTGTCTCCGCAGGCGTTTTACCCGTTGGTGACGTGCCTGCTGTGTGTCAGCCAGAAGCAGTTCTTCCTCAACAGATGGCATGTCTTCCTCAACAACTGCCTCTCAAATCTGAAGGTACGGCAGTCTGGAAAACGGCAGCTCTGAATTCCAACTACAGTGGCCTTTGTTACTCATAGAGGGCTGTTCAGATACACAAAGGTTGTGTGTATCAAATGTGCACAAATGTTTGCCTCCGCTTCAGTTGTCAAACAGAATTGTGCTAAATTACATTTTTTGTATGTTATTGTATTCATGGGTAATAGTGCTTCAGGCAGAAATGATTCTAACAATTCTCATCAGCAGTAAATATAGTATATAAGCCCATTGTGATTACAGTAACAATCTCTTGTCATTTTGTAAGCATATCATAACCTACAATACACTTTAGGCTGCCACTTATTGAAAAGCTGTTCTGTCACTGACTTTCTTTCATAATTGTAATTGTATTACAGAGCAGAGACCCTAAAATGGCTCGCGTTGCATTGGAGTCCCTGTATCGACTGTTATGGGTCTACATGATCAGAATCAAGTGTGAGAGCAACACTGCAACACAGGGGTAAATATCTTGAACCTCCTTAGCCTCAGCCAAAGAGGAAGAGTTGTGGACTGCTTTTACAAAAAAAATTTTTTCCCCCTCTGATGATAATTTCCAGAAAAGAAAAAAAAAAACATTAAAGTATCCTTTTTACTGCAGAGCCTCCGTCTTTGTTACTGATTTTATTGGTGTTTGCAGAAAAAGTAATGCTTTAAAAAATATATATATATATTACATTTATGAACTCGGGTCAGGCCTGTACCAGATTGTCAGTGCCGATGGCCCACAGGTTTTTTAGCAGCTTTACAGACATTAATATGAGCCTGAGCCCAAATAAGGAATCCCAAATGGGTCAAGTCGGACATTTTAAACCTGTTAATTAGTCCCCAAATAATCTTGTCCTACAAATATACCTCCTCTCCAGCAATGGAGTAAACCAATTTAATCCAGTTTTCTATGTAATATTACCAAACCTTTTTTAAATGCTTGTTTGAGGTATCCTCCTAACGTGTTTATTTCTCTGTGTCCACAGTCGCCTCAACACCATTATAACAACACTTTTCCCCAAAGGCTCCCGCAGTGTGGTACCAAGAGACATGCCTCTCAATATCTTTGTCAAAATCATCCAGTTTATTGCGCAGGTAATGCAATGATATGCTATACTGCACCATAGAGAAGTCACACTAATTATGTTATGTAACTCTATGTGAAATATACCAATAGAAGGTTTCTCATTGAAACTTGTATCTCTTGACGTTCATGACATCATATTTAACACATTTTCTCTCTGTATTTGATTCCAGGAAAGACTTGATTTTGCCATGAGAGAGATTATCTTCGACCTTCTTTGTGTTGGGAAACCCGCAAAAGCCTTTAGTCTTAATCCAGAGGTATGCATTCAATGTATTCACTTATACGGTTTCATGTGTTTGTAGAAAAATTTAAAGAATAAGAAAATGCCCCAAATTAGCCCTTGTCAACATATCATTCTCTGAAAATAATAATACTTCCTAACAGCTTCTTTCTCATAGTGTCCTGGGCTCCCTACATTGATCTATAGTTCAAAAGTTAAATTAAGAATGTGTGGTGCTTCTTACAGAGTTTGTCTCAAAAAGTAAATGTAAAAAACCTAAAATTAGGTTCAAAAATATTCTTTGAGTCTTTGAATATGTGAGGGACTACTATACAGTATGCAGTATCTACTGGACTCTACTGGACTTACACATTTATGTAACAGCATTTCCCTCAATTTTAAGGCAACAAAACAATTTAAAATATGCTCATAATAATCGACTGCTGATACAATAGATTTTTTTTTCTCCAGCTAAAGTGGTGTTTCATTGTCAGTTTACACGCAGGACAAATAATGCAATATTGAAAATTGATTTAAAAAAACCTTTTTTGTGCAGAGAATGAATATTGGTCTGAGAGCATTCCTGGTCATAGCCGATAAACTGCAGCAGAAGGACGGCGAGCCTCCCATGCCGAACACTGGTTGCACTTTACCCTCCGGGAATACACTCCGAGTCAAGAAGACATACTTGAGCAAAACGCTGACAGATGAGGAGGCCAAAGTCATTGGTGAGTGAGGAATGCTGAAAATGCCACGCAGTTGCAGACTCAAATAGCAGTGACAGCTTAAGCGTCAAATGTGGAATTTACATGTCCGTTTGCCGATGAGTAACAGCATTTTTTCCTTCTCCTCCAGGGATGTCACAGTATTATTTTCATGTGCGGAAGGCTGTTGACAATATCCTCAGACACCTGGACAAAGAGGTGGGACGCTGCATGATGTTGACTAATGCTCAGATGTTGAACAAGGAGCCCGAGGACATGATCACGTAAGTGCACACGGCTCTCTGGCATCTCGGCGGCCAAAACATTTCAAGTTGGTAAAACTCCTTGAGTGTGAAAAGTGCTTCCAGTCCCATCATAAACTCTTACCCTTGGCTTAATTATCCCTGGATGATAATCTGGTTATTTATCCCAATCCTAGTTCAGTTTACACGACTACCGTTGAACACATTGAAATCAACTTTCGCAGTTAAACCTCCCGTAAAATCTGACCTTTTACAGAGGTGAAAGAAAGCCCAAGATTGACTTGTTCAGGACGTGTGTCGCTGCCATCCCTCGCATCCTGCCTGACGGGATGTCCAAGCCAGAGCTCATAGACCTGCTCTCTCGGTGAGTCACCGCTCTTAGGGAAAGCCCCTTTTATGAGGAAGACAAAACACTCCCAGTCAGACAAGATAAGTAACCGGAAGAGATCAAATCAAGGGCTATTAATGTTTGTGGTTTGGAGCCCAGTTTATGTCTCCAATCTAAGATAATAATTATAATATCATTGTAAAGTGTGTGTGTGTGTGTGTGTGTGTGTGTGTGTGTGTGTGTGTGTGTGTGTGTGTGTGTGTGTGTGTGTGTGTGTGTGTGTGGTATCGACACATAAAGGTCATGACTTTGGCTTTAATTTTGATTACTGTTTGCTCTGTTTATTAGACCCAGAATATGGGGTTTTATTAAACTTGCTGTCTAAATGGCATTTGACAAACCCTCGTCTGATTTAAAATGACTAAATAGTTGCACTTTTGTTATTATACACAGTTTATGTTATTATACGCAGCAGGCTGGCTAAATTAAAGCAGTACCTCAGATGAGACAGATACAATTATTGCGCTGTTAAAATCCGGCCCGCCGGGTAATCTTCAGATTTAAATCTAGCTAAAATGAAACCTTCTCATTGGTAATAGATACAGGACTTAATTTAATTCCTCTCAAGAAACCTGTTTGATTCTAGTTTTTCTTTGTCTTCTTTGTCAGATTGACAATCCACATGGACGACGAGCTGCGTCTCATAGCCCAGAATTCCTTGCAAAGCCTGCTGGTTGATTTCTCTGACTGGCGTGACGACGTTCTGTTTGGATTCACTAACTTCCTGTTGCGAGAGGTCCAAGACACTCACCAGGGACTGCTGGATGCATCCCTCAAATTACTGCTGCAACTGCTCACACAGTGGAAACTAACTCTGGCCGCCCCAGGGAAGAGCTACGACGCCGCTAAAGTACACACGGCCGAGGTACAGGACGCGCCTTCGTGTCAATTACGACATGTTTTTGTTCCTTTTTTACAAGTGGGGAAAGAGTAATCACAATTTGACTCATTCGTTCAGTTGAAGAAATAACAATGCATTGTGCTAAAGTGCCATTTAAATCATGCAACTGTGAAATCGGCTTTTGTTTCATTTCCATGTTTATGTCACAGCTGCTGCAGTCCAGCTCGGGTGTGAAGATGCCTGCGGAGCGCGGCCCTCACTCCACTGTGCTGCATGCAGTGGAGGGACTGGCGCTGGTGTTGCTCTGCTCCTGTCAGCTGAGCACCCGCAGGCTGGCCATCGCCATACTGAAAGAGATACGAAGTCTATTTGTGACCATCGGACAGTCTGAGGTAAACGGGACAAAGTTAAACTGACAGGATACATTCAAGTTTGATGAGTTTACAATCTGAGATATATTTTTCTCAACCTCAGGATGATGACAAACCAATGATAGAGATCATGGACCAGCTAAGCCCTGTCATCCTGGAGAGTTTCGTCAATGTTGCAGCGTCCGACTCGGTAAGTTGTTTGCAGCTCCAAACTAAACCTGGACTCTCGATCGAGACGTATTCACAGTGCAGTGAGGCGCTCATGAGTTGCGTCTACTCCAGAGACTCCAGCTCCTTTCATGTAAAAGATCAGGTGTCATTTAAATATCGAGCCACGTGGAATCTGGTCCACAGAACAGCAAATGCTTGTTACGTATACTGTAAGTCAGAAGCTTGCTTTAGTAATCTAGCATGTAAAAGAGGAACAAACAGCTGGAACTGAGCAGCTGTTGACCTTATGACTCGGACTTATGTAATCATCATGCTGTCAACGTGACGCTAAGATTTATTGAGGAGGGGATAATACAGTAAATGATGCGTTATCGAATTGTTTTTCTAAATATATATCGTGTGATTATCTGATGTGGATGTTGTATTTACATTTATTTAATTATTCTAAACATCCGGTTGAAGAGGGAGACGGAAGGAATGTTGCTACTGTATTTTGATGAGTTGTTCAGTAATGACCTCTGACCCTGCTTGTTTGCAGGTCGCCCTGCCAGCCGGCCACCACGTGGACCTCCAGTGGCTCGTGGAGTGGAACGCCCTGCTCGTGAATAGCCATTATGACATTCGGAGCCCCTCGCACGTGTGGATCTTTGCCCAGTCGGTGAAGGACCCCTGGGTGCTGTGTGTGTACAGCCTCCTCCGACAGGACAACCTACCCAAGCACTGCTCCACGGCTCTCAGCTACGCCTGGCCCTACGCCTTCACTCGAATGCAGACGCTCATGCCCCTGGTGGACCCAAAGTAAGTGCTTTTTGAAGAATAGCCACTTGGTTCCACTTCCTCGTTGCATATGATAAACTCCTCCTCAAGAGCCCTTGTTATACACAGCTCAGATGAAACCAATCATTTTCCTTTTTGTATGACTCACCAGTAACCCAGTGTATGCGAAGAAGACCAACACGTCTGGGAGCGGGGACAATTACGTAACCCTGTGGAGAAACTACCTGATCCTTTGCTTCGGGGTAGCCAAGCCCAGTATCATGAGCCCCGGCCATCTGAGAGCATCGACACCTGAGATCACGACCGCCACGCCCGACAGCGGCGTCGGCTACGATAACAAGGTAGCTGCTTTACCTGTCCCCCAGTGCGTCGTCTCATCAGGATCAGGTGTTCATGCGGCGGTTGTTGACATTCAATCTCTTGAGCATCGGATTACACAGACAGCTATCTCACATGAATGGAACAGGATGCGGGTGTATTCTTAACTTCGCAGGAACGCCTCAATGCAGCCCTGTGTAATTAGTGGCGTTCAAGCAGCGTGAGGCGTTTATGAGTGCGACTGAAGCGCCGATGTTTTGGTGTTTTCAGGTTATCGGGAGCCCATCTGTGGCCTGGCTCCTGAAGCAGTTGGTTCCACTGATGAGAGCAGAGAGCATCGAGTTGACCGAGTCGCTAGTTCTGGGCTTTGGTCGCACCAACTCCCTTGTATTCAGGTATATCAGAAAGTCAAAATCATTTTTCATTATAATTGATTGGCATCAACATATTATAGAGGCTTATTGACGTGTTGTTGTTGTCTGTTTTTAATGGGACAGGAGCAGTCAAAATAAAGTCTAATCCATTATTTTCTCAGTAGTAAAAGTGCACGTTGACCTGTATTTGTGTGGATTTAAAGTGGAAATAAGCAGGAGATTATAGTTGAGTGATGCCTTGTTTTGCTTTTTAGCTCAAATACAAGGTCTTCCTTAGAAAATAACAATAATTTCACTGAAGTGTAAATTGTCCATTTAACGAAATGTATTTACAGTAGTTGTTTGTTAAATGACTTGTGTATGTTTTGACTGCCTGCACACAGGGAACTTGTGGAAGAGCTCCATCCCTTGATGAAAGAAGCGTTAGAAAGAAGACCTGAGGTTGGTTTATCGTATTTACAGTACACAACATAGCCAAAACATACACTGCTGGATTTACTTTGTGAATGAACTGGATCGTGCCCTGCAACATTATCAGAGAGATGACGGGTCTCCGAACAAATATGCCACTAAATACAGATGAATAATAATATCACCGGGACTTAAGTGATGACGTATTCTTCTTAATAATTGTTTGCAGAACAAGAAGCGGCGTGAACGGCGAGACCTGCTGAGACTGCAGCTGCTGCGGATCTTTGAGCTGCTGGCTGACGCCGGTGTCATCAGTGACAGGTTAGTGCGGCATTCGTTGCCACATTACAGCCCCACACTGCACACAGCATACTCGCTGTACACGAAGGGGGAGCATACGTAAGATAACAAAACAAGATAATCAAGATATAACCAATGTGCTACTGAACTCCTGAGCATAAATACATGTTGAAATATTTCTGTTTTGGTTTGTAATTTATTTTGACTGGGCGTCTCCCCGTTTTTTCCGACAGTACAAACGGAGCTCTGGAACGTGACACCCTCGCCCTGGGCGCTCTCTTCCTGGAGTATGTGGATCTAACCCGGATGCTCCTGGAAGCTGAGAATGACAAAGATGCAGACATCCTCAAGGACATCCGAGCTCACTTTAGCGCAATGGTGGCCAACCTCATCCAATGTGTACCAGGTACTCAGAAAAGATTGAGCCTGAACGGCCTTTCTTGCCAATGCTCTGTAGATCGGTTTGATAAATTGCTGAATACATTTATTATATTTGGATGCCTGATGCAATCCATCTTTCCTTTTCATCAATTTGTAGATTGTGAATTCTATAATAGCGTTTGGCTGGGGTTAGCACATCACATGGAGCACAGGACTTGTGATATTGATCTTGATTTGGAGGTAGCCCAAGGGGAGTAGATCCAAAAATAGTGCAGCTTAATGACCGAGCAGCCAAGGCAAGGTGATGACTCATGGTTTGCCAAGCCTTCACAGGTCCCCACTGAATGGCTAATGATCTGTCAAGGGACATCAGCACCTTGTTATCATATCAGAGAATGCACTTTTAGTAGTTAGTTAAGAGTCTTTTGCTGACTCTTCATTCTCTCAATGAGAGGACCTATAACAGGCTTCTTGTCTCCCTCCCCAGTGCACCACAGGCGCTTCCTGTTTCCACAGCAGAGCCTACGGCATCACCTCTTCATCCTCTTCAGCCAGTGGGCCGGTCCATTCAGCATCATGTTCACCCCTCTGGACCGCTACAGTGACAGGAATCACCAGATCACAAGATATCAATATTGTGCCCTCAAGGTAAATGTATATCACGCAATCTATTGCCTTCCACAAACTCTTACATATATTAATATAACCCCCGAATGCATAGAAGGAATATCCACATGTATCTTGGTTTGTCTTTATCCAAGTGCAGAATAAGTCCACACATTTCCTCTGTACATTGTAATATGTTTTGTGTATATAATGATCTAACTTATTTAATCTTTGAACCGAGATGCTGCCACCTTTTTGCAATCTGCGTGCTCGCAAATCACGTTTGTGAAACGAGCCCCTGCATCACCAGGTGGTGCAGGATCAGAGAAGAATCCTCCCATTCGTGCTCTGATAGCCAAGATATTTCTTTTAAATGTAATTCTGTTGTTTGGTATGCTCTCCTCTCCTCTCCACCCACAAGACAAATACAAACTCAAGTACAGCACACTCTCTCTCCTGACCTGAATGGTAATGTGAGCGAAAATCCGCCTTGATTTTCACAACTCTCAGCCCACTTCTATCTTCAAGCCTAAAGGAACGACAGACTTTATTGATCGGTAAACAGGAGCGCTGCAGTGTAATATCACACAAAAAGGCTTCAGGGAGTTCAACACGTAGCTCTTGCAACCAATTCGGAGCCGTGTGCAGTGCTGCAACTGTTGACTGTTTGTCCTCCCAGGCCATGTCTGCTGTGCTGTGCTGCGGGCCCGTGTTTGATAACGTTGGCCTCTCTCCAGACGGATACCTCTACAAGTGGCTGGATAATATACTCGCCTGTCAGGATCAGCGGGTATGTGTCCAATGCTTTACCACCGCGGTGCATTTAAACAAAGCGCTGACCCAGAGCGCCCCCCCCCCCCTCCACCCCCCCCCTTCTGATAGCTCGCTGAGGCCTGCTTTGACTAAAAGCCCAACTCTAGACATTGCCAAGTGCTCACCATTATCTTGCAGGATTGCTGGCAAATAGTGAAGAGAGTTTTTGTATCAAAAGGAATTTGTCTTATGTTCTCTTCCTTTTTTTTTTTCTGTTTTACTGTGATGCAAGATAAATCACCTGCATGTTTATTGAACACATTCTTCCTTGTCAAAATTGACTTTGAGCCCTCATCCGATCATTAAATGATTTGATGTGTAGCAGGCACTGGGGGCAGGTAGCCAAGAAAATGTAATTTATCATATTTTTTTGTATGACAGAAGTAAAGCGTTTGGAATGATTGTACACTGACTGCCCTGGATCTTTTTGAAAAATACAAAAGCCTCAGATATGTGTGTAATGTAACATCAGGAGTAGATGTATGTGAAAAGACAGTCTGTGTTGGGATCTGCTCCTGGCTCAGGTCCACCAGCTTGGCTGTGAAGTCGTCATCCTGCTCCTGGAGCTCAATGCCGACCAGGTCAACCTATTCAACTGGGCTGTGGATCGCTGCTACACTGGCTCCTACCAGCTGGCCTCAGGCTGCTTCAAAGCCATCGCTACAGTCTGTGGCAGCAGGTACGACATCTCACAATCTCTCTGCCATCTGCTCAACTAGTTAAGGTCAGCTGCATGTGCACAAACACCGTTTTCATCAGGGGCAATTATGCTTCTTCGGGTATGATCATCCAGATATTCTAGTCCAAGTGGGGAAACCACCAGCAAGCTCTTCAAAGCTTAAATCGCTCATTAGTCATCTGAAGTTGGACTTCCTTTTGTGCTTTATCTCAAAAACATGATCCCAAAGATTATGTGGGACACTTAAGATCTTAATACTGAACCATTAAGTTGTTTCTTTCTCTCTCTGTCCTAACTAGCAGAAACTATCCAAGTGATATAGTAACACTGCTGAATCTGGTCCTCTTCAAGGCATCAGACACCAACAGAGAAATCTATGAGATTTCAATGCAGCTAATGCAGGTGAGATATACAAACACAGTTGCTTCTTGTGCTTCTGTCGAGGGTTAAATGGATAAAATGACGCACTTCTCCTCTTTCTTTGAACAGATTCTCGAAGCAAAGTTGTTTGTGTACTCTAAGAAGATTGCGGAGCAGAAGCCAAACGGCATCCTCTACGGCACCCACGGCCCACTGCCACCTCTGTACAGTGTCTCCCTGCCTCAGCTCTCCAGCCAGCTGGCCAGCATGTACCCTGAACTCACACTCCCCCTTTTCTCAGGTAGCTGTTTGTGTCACATGTGTGCTGCGTATGTGGCCACAACGGGGGTTAGCCGTGGTATTTCCGCCTGCTGTAATACTCTCACAGGCTTGTCATCTTCTTATGGTCTCCCACTAAATGCTGCGCACTCATTTTCCACCACCCACACATACTGTACATATGGACACTCCCACTCACCACAGAAACACTGAGAGCTTAAATCGACTAAAGGGAATCCCAGGCTTAAGTAGATTTGGTATGTGGTTCTGGATTAAACCGATGATTATGGTGAAGCTGAGCTGTATGCATGTTTGATTTCCATGTAGAATATAAACACAGAAGTCCCCCCTGATGTTATTCTCATGTTAACATTGCCTTTCCCCTGCTTGTTCCAGAGGTTAGCCAGAGGTTCCCCACCACTCATCCTAATGGGAGGCAGATCATGTTGACCTACCTCCTGCCCTGGCTCGGGAACATTGAGCTGGTGGACAGCGGCCTGCTGCTCCCGGTCTTCACACCATGCACCTCGGATTATAACGCTTCTATCCGGACGGCCAGCACAGGTTCATCCCAACAACTGAAGGGCACTGGCTGGGGCTCCTTACAGGCCACGTCTATGGTTCTCAACAACCTCATGTTCATGACCGCCAAGGTAAAGTCTTGTTGGGGAATTGTGATGAAATGAGGCATGGGTAATCAGTCAGTGCAGCTAACATGTAGTCTTTTTTTCTAACCCTTGTGGTCAGTATGGAGATGACCTACCTGGACCAGAGATGGAAAACTCCTGGAATGCTTTAGTCTGCAATGAGAAGTGGAGCAACAATCTGAGGACCGCCCTGCAGTTTCTCATCAGCTTATGTGGTGTCAGCAGTGACACCACCCTCCTGCCATATGTAAGATATCTGTATCTTTAAGGCTAACTGGAAAACATCACAGAGATATTCTCTCAAGTTTCTAACGGATGTTCTGTGATTTATTTGTCCAGATCAAGAAGGTGGTGATATATCTGTGCCGGAACCACACCATGCAAACCATGGAGGAGTTGATATTTGAGCTGCAACAAACGGATCCAGTCAACCCTGTGGTGCAGCACTGCGATAGCCCTCCTTTCTACCGCTTCACTGCTACAAGCAAGGCCTCCACAGCAGCTTCAGGTACTTCTTTGAAAAACACTGAACAGAGTGAACCCCAGTTGAAATCTGTATTTTTCTTTTAATGAGGAAACATCAACCACTGACTGAAATGCTCCAGTGGAACCTCTTTGCGGCCAACCATAGGAACCTGTTAGTTCTGGACCGATCCCAGTGGTGAATGTGAAGCGGTGTTGGTGTTAAAGATCACGCTCAGTTGACTTTCCTAACGTACTGTAAAATATACATTTTCCTTTTTCTTTTTTTACTAGGCACCACATCAAGTAGCAATACTGTTGTTGCAGGCCAAGAGAGCTTTCCTGACACAGATGACACCAAGACTGTGAAGGAGTACGAAGAGAGGTAGGGAGCAAAAGCTGAAAGCTTATCATTAGATGAATTGTAGTCCTACCAATGCCCATCAAGATACATTTTTTTTCTGACCTCAGGCTAAGCCACATAATGAGAGCCCACAACCGCCTGGAATCACGCTACAGCAACAGCTCAGGAGGATCCTACGACGAAGATAAGAGTAAGTCTATTTCTGTACCAGACACCCTTTGAAAAATGTTCGTTGTCATGGTCTGTTGAGTGTGGAATACACAGGCTGGTTTGGAGGGTAAGATGGTGGCCGGCATGGTTTCATTGATAATGCATGAGCAGTGCAGGGCCTGGGGTTCTTAAAAGGCTTCTGTGAGAACTGGCACTGAAATAAAAGTAGTCAAGCCCAGGGCCTCTGCACTGCTGCCAGTGACCCAGAAACGTCTTTATTATACTCTCTTGATCTGACATGGCCCTGCACACTAATGTGAGTAAGAATGAAAAAGCACCCTTTGATAACCAAGCTTCAAAAGTATATAGTTATACATTATTTAAATGAATAACTATTCATTTAAATTTGCCCTCATGTCATATCCATCTATGGAGTTCTATAAACTCTGATTGCAATGTAATTTAAATGTGTCATATGTGTGTGAGTGTGTGTTGGATAAATGCCAGCATTATAATTTTCTGTAATAATTTAGGTGAACCTCTGCCCCCCTATGCTGACTGGCTGGTGGTTGTCATTGAGACCAATCAGCCCCATCCTCTGCCCATGCCTCTGAATGGAGGATGTTGGGCTCCACTGGTGGACTTCTTGCCAGAGACCATCACCCCCAGAGGACCACTGCACAGGTTAGACTGCTGCCTTTTGAGCTCCAACCATAAATATCATGAATAGTCACGGTTTACCTTTAAATGCCTGCAGATGAAGGCAGCACCACTCAGCTTTTTCAATCTGATGCTGTGCACTTCAAGGCCATGTTTTTGGGGATTAGATGTTTAGTGTGTCGTCGTTGATTTAGAAGGCTAACAGTGGATGTTTTTGTTTGTTTTAGGTGCAATATAGCAGTCATCTTCATGACAGAGATGGTGGTGGACCACAGTGTGAGAGAGGACTGGGCCATGCACTTGCCTTTGCTGCTACATGCCTTGTTTTTGGGTGAGTTCACAATATTATCAGCCATTCAAGAAACGACAAACGACCAGAAAAGCTTAATGTGTTAGGTGGATATGGTAAAACATAGAACATGTGGATTTCAGCTCATTAGATATATTTGCTGATAGAAAACAAAGGAACATCCTATCGCATAAAATTACCCTGTGCAATGCACTATTTTCATCAAGAAATTCCTCACGGTACACTTACACATAAAGACACATAGCAGTGTGAAATGAATGTCATTAAAAGAGGTGAAGATGAAGATGTGTTTTCTGTGGGTGTTTTTTATGGGAATGAGGAGTGCCTAAGGCTTGCATGTTCCACATTTTATCATAAGTGTGTCATGCCGTGGGAGACTCGCACTGCTCTGATCTTTACTGGTGCCTTGGTCTCGGTCTTGACTAGGTGTCTACCCCTCCAGGTCTTGTTTCTATGACTATGGTATTGGTCATGATTTTGTCTCGTTTTTAGGTGGTCATCTTGACCACAACGCTGCCTCGTCTTAAAGATCACTGAAGCAGGCTGACTGGTCTGTTCCTTTTCCTCAGGTATGGATCACCACCGTACAGAGGTGTTTGAGCACAGCAAACGTCTGCTCCTCCACCTGCTCATCACTTTGTCCTGCAACAACAACTTCCAGGCCATCGCCTCAGTTTTATTGCAGACGCGTGAGATCAACGGCACTAAGACCCTCACCTGCAAACCAAGCCTCCCGCCAGAATATTTACCTTCAGGTAAAAATATGGGCTTTTAGTAATACTCAGCAGAGTTTTTTTTTTCAACTAAAACACATTCATACTGAAAGCTTGGAGGAGACCTGGGTCCAGTTGCCGGAGCTGCTTGTCTTGACTCATTACTCTTCTCTTTGGCTAAAAACAACGTCAACAACAGGAGGGGAATGCTACCATTCCTTTTCAGAGGATAGATAGGTTTCTTATCGGGGGAGAAATTATTTGGACACTTTGCCAAAAGCAATATTGAGCACAGAGGACATCAAAGGTCTTGATTAAAGCATTCCATCATGCTATTTTTGTCCTCTTGCCCAAATTGGGGCCATCTGCACGGGGCTTGGATAGCCCCTCCTCCCACTGCCGACCGTTTGTTTTGCAAATGTCTAGACATGTGTCAAGTATTATTTGAATACAACTTGCATGGTCAAAAATAGTACTCTTTCACACCGCCAATATCCAAAGAAAACATCCCTTTTTCTTCTTTGTCTTTATAACATCTTCACCCCCGTGTTTATTATATTGGTATAAATTGTGCAATATTTTGCAGACAACAAGGAGATTAAGTGTGCAACAATTTAGTCGTTAAACTTGACTGTTTAAAACATGAAATACATCTTATCAGCAGACGAGGCTAATTCGATTTAAATTCCAGACGTGTCAAAACAAAGACCACTCTGTTCCCGACCTGTTCTCTCCTGCAAGTTGCAGTTCGGAAAATATAATCAAACATCCAAATAAACCGCTGTAACGTGTTTCTGATCATAAACCTGTTTGTGTGTTGTGTTCAGGAGGATGTTTTGACTTCCTGCGGGAGTGCCAAGCATCTCCTGTGCCAGACTCCGGTCTGAGTTCTTCTTCCACATCGTCCAGTTTGAGTCTGGGAGGCAGCAGCAACAACCTGCCGGAGATCTCGCATGAGGTGGAGGAGCTGGTGGCTTCCAGTAAAATGGACGAGAAGACTAATAAACTCATTGAGTTTTTAACCACAAGGTGCAGATTTAATATGCTGTTCCCCCATTGAAATCATTTCCTGAACAATACATGCATGTTACACCGCAAGTATGCTTTGTCATATTTCTTGACGTAGATTACCACCTAGTGGTGCTGCATGCATAGTGCAATAGATTATTGGATGAGCAGATTAGATTAGATATTTGAATTTAGCGACTGCAGCTGGCATTTACCATGATTAATTGTACACTTTGTAAATTCCAAAAGTGAAATTCCTCTTGAAATGTTTAGAATTTTGATTTGTTGAGAATAGTTTTTTGCCAGTTTAAGAACGGACAATACTGATCTAAACCAAACCAGAGTAACATCTGAATTTGGGCTTATTCAGAACAGTCCGCTAATTCTCCCACTTTATACAATAGTCGATCTCAACGTAGACAATGTACTGTGTATTGTTAGTAACTATGAAACTGTTGTTTTTACAGAGCGTATGGAGCACTGTGGTGCCATGAGGACATTTCAGCAAAGAACTACATTTCAAAAAGCACCGGGCAGCTGACAAACTTCCTGCGCCATGTGGTTTGTGTGTTCAAAGAGTCCAAGTCAGGTAACCCTTCAGTAAATCCATCGCTGTAATTACTCGCGAAGTAAACGGCAGAACCCTGTCTTTACCTCTCAAGAATTCCCATTTTCATTTTCACTCTCATCTGTGTCCGCGCTAGATTTCCATCTGGAGCAGCAGCTCAGCGACGTGGCGCTGCAGACGGCCTTGTGCAGTTCATCGCGTCACTACGCCGGCCGTTCCTTCCAGGTGTTTCGTGCCCTCCGGCAGCCCGTTTCTGCCCACGCTGTCTCCGACCTGCTCTCCCGGCTGGTGGAAGTCGTGGGAGAGCATGGAGAAGAGGTGCAGGTTAGTGTGTACATGATGCGCGTGATATGTGATTGTGGAATGGAGCACGAGACGTACAAGAGGTTCAATTGTTCAGGGATCGTCCATTTAGGAATTTCTTTGCAGAAACTGAGGAATTGCCTCAATAACATGACGTACTCATTTACTGTATCATTTGTATTCAGATTTTTTTTTTTTAGGGAAGTAGCACATGGATTCAATGCTGTTTAGCAAATTAGTTGGATGCCCCAGATGTTTGACCCTCTTATGAGCACATGAACAAGTAATCATCTAATGGCAGAAATCCTAGATCATCATTAAAGTCTAATCAGCATATCCTTGAACTACCTGTCCATCAAATATTATTTAAATCTAGCTGTTGCTTTGGTTTATCTATTTTTGCCAGCAATTAAGTGCTCTATCATAATTAAATGATACAATAAAATACTCTTTCTCTCTTGCAGGGCTATGTGATGGAGGTATTACTGACACTGGAATCTGTGGTGGATAACTTGGCTGAATGTCTCAAGAACAATGATCTCATGGCCATCTTGACAAGGTTTGTGTCTCCTGTACATATTATTCATGTTGAAATAGTTTTTTTTTTATTGTTCAAACATATATAACCTTTTATTTGTGGTTTGTTTCATTGCAGAGCCTCGTCTCCAGATTTCCTCACCAGTCTCAAGCTGCTGTCCAACAGGAAGAGCACAGGGCAGCTCAACCTTAGAAGAGAAGAGAGGAGCCGACATCAGAGGAGCTCCTCTGTCCCCAAGAAGTTTGGAGAGGCGGACAGGTGGTCTGATCCACCTCGCAGCGCTACGCTGGACCGCATCCAAGCCTGTGAACAGCAGGTTTTGTCAGCCAAGACCCGCAGCTCGTCCTTGTCGAAAGACAACGTCAACGACCCAACCAACGTCAACCACCCCAGCAACCTGCTGGCCACCATCTTCTGGGTGGCGGTGTCGCTGATGGAGTCGGACTTTGAGTTTGAGTACCAGATGTCTTTGAGACTGCTGAATAAGCTGCTGGGCCACATGACGCTAGACAAACAGGAGAACAGGGAGAAGCTGGAGAAACTGCAGAGCCAGCTTCAGTGGAGCAGCTTCACTGGGCTCCAGCAGCTGCTGCTGAAGGGCTTCACCTCCGCCTCCACCACTGACCTCACGCTCCAGCTCTTCTGCCAACTCACACCGGTGTCACGAGTGCCTGTGGTGGACACGTCACAAGCCATAGGTACACAGTAGGAAACAACATAAAACCGATTATATGAATGTTGATATTTTTAGATTTTAGGTGTCTATAAGCTGCTGTTTAAGATTGTGCAGCACATTAAACAACCATACGTGAAATATTGAATGAATTTGTCTGTTTCATCCATTAGGTTTTCCCTTGAATGTTCTCTGCCTGCTCCCACATCTCGTGCAGAACTTTGACGGACCCACGCAGTTCTGTCAAGACGTTGCCGAGAAGATAGCCCAGGTTTGGGCCCCGTTAACATTTCTTTCTTCATTTTCCCTTCAAGATGATGTGTTTTTAAGCGAATGCACTTTTTGTGCGCAGGTATGCCTCGAGGAGAAGAACGCGAAGCTCTCCAACCTGGCTCACGTCATGACTCTGTATAAAACACACTCCTACACACGAGACTGCTTCTCTTGGGTGAACGTGGTGTGTCGGTATCTTCACGAGGCCTTCTCGGACATCACCCTCAACCTGGTCACTTACATGGCAGAGGTTTGTGCAGCTGCATCAGCTGATCATATATTTGCCAAAGTGGCAGTAAAAGGGTTGTACATGCAGTAAATGATGTATTACAGCTTTTCAAAGGGTGCTACATTAATTAAATGTGTTTCGTTTTGTCGCACAGCTGTTGGAGAAGGGTCTCCCCAGTATGCAGCAGACTCTTTTACAAATCATCTACAGCCTCCTGAGTCACATGGATCTGGGTGGGATTCAAGCCAAACCGTTCAACATGGAGGTGCTCAAGACAATTGAGAAATTTGTCCAGGTGAGTTTGACTATGTGTCCTACTGCAGATAAGTAGTTTACATATGTGGGGACATTATGCCTTGCACTGATTTTTAATCGAAGGCTGTATGTGTATATATATATATATATATATATATATATATATATATATACGAGTAAAAGTGTTACCACGTGACTATAAAAAAAACAAATATATATACCGTACTTTTCGGGTTACAAGCCGCTACTGCCTTCGGTCAGTGTCCCCGACAGCTCCCCGCTGTAGCCAGCTGGGGCTCCTGCTAGCGCTCCGTCACTTCCCCGCTAACTTCCGCTAGCTCCCTGAAAACCACCGAAGGTAGCGGGACCAGGCTCGACACCCGACTTGGGCAGAGGGGACGCGGGCAGTAGCAGCAGCAGCGGGCAGTAGCAGCAGAAGCGCTAGCTAGCAGCGCTACTAGCTTGCTACAGCGGGGACACTGATCAGCCGTAGGAGCGGCTTGTAACCCGAAAAGTACGGTATATATATATTTGTTTTTTATATATATATATGTATGTATGTATATATGTATGTATATATGTGTTTTTTAATAGTCACGTGGTAACACTTTTACTCGTTGAGATATATGTGCTCGTAAAGGGAAAACATTCAGATCACCTACGTCAGATGTGATCACTGGAAACCTTTAGGCATCGTGCTCTGAGTAAGACTCTTGTGTTCCCTTTGTGAGTGTTCATTGGAAAAAAAGGAGGAAAAAAAAAAAAGCTGCCATGTGTCAGTGCAGTAAACTTGTAGACACACCCAAACTATAAACAGTCTGCCCTTCAGCCGCAGGCTCGGCCTCTGCTTATTCTCACACCGAGTCCACTTTCCTTCAACTGCTAGAACACTTGTCTCCAAAAATAGAACCACATTAAAACGCACAGAAAAGACATGTGTGGTTGTTTCTTTCTAAACATGTGGTTGTGTGGGTTATTGTCTGCGTGTGCGGCTGACTTGACGTGTGTATGTCTGTGTCATCTATAGACTGTCCATTGGAGGGAAGCGTTGAATATCCTGAAGCTGGTGGTTTCTCGATCGGCCAGTTTGGTGCAGCCGTCATCCCCTCAGAGTGTCCTCGCCTATGAGGACATCAGCCGCGTATGGGACCGCTCCTCCAAGGCTTTGCCTGGGAAAACGCTGGATTTCCACTTTGACATATCTGAGGTTAGAGACGCTTTCTCTTTCACCGTGTTCTTGGTTTGAAAGTCCCTGCAGCTTGGGGAGAGCTTAATGCTTGTCTGATTTCCCCGGTATTTGTTCCTGTATTTTCCAGGGTGCGGTGCTTGTTGAGGTTGTGTGTCAAGCTTTTTTTGGAAAGGAAACATTTCTTCCCCTTCCTTAATGCTGATATTTCTTTTTGACCAAACCCCTCAAGATTAGCTTGAAAGCTCCAAAGGTAAACACAATTAACCGAGCTAGAGCTGGAAAGTGATGTCAAAGATACAGACAGAGTGGTGTATGTGTGGGAACTGTACAGGGAGCTATTTGGGCAGTCCATGAATGGCAGGAAATGATGTCAGCTCTTTGCTGCCGTCCTTTGTATGTGAATCAGTGACTTTTAGTGGATAGCCAACAGTGTGTGAAACCACTGATATTTCAGAAAATACCCAGATATTTTTAGACTGAGGCATACAGCAGAGGAAAGGTTTGTTTTTCCGCAGATGCTTCACACATTCGGAATTCTGAGGGTATAAATTGTGAACATTGATAAAAGATATTATATGAAACAGGACATATCGATCACTGATGGTCATCTTGGATACAAACACAGGAGCTGCTTATGGAGCCTGAGTCATTGATTGACTAAGCAGAGAGGGAATGTCTCTTCTTCAAACTCATCATCAAGGTTTCCGTCTGCACATGTCTGACTTTGTTTTGCGTCCACGCCATTAGACGCCGGTGATTGGTCGGCGTTTTGACGACCTGCAGCGTTCTCCAGGCCTCGACGTGAAGAGCAGGACCACAGCAGTGACCCGCAGCACCTCCTCCACCTCCTCTGGATCCACTTCCAACAATGTCCTGGTGCCAGTCAGCTGGAAGAGGCCTCAGTCGTCACAGGTGAAGCGCTTCTTCCCTTTTCCTTCTGTTCATAATATGAAAGGTGATGATTTGATAATACCTCTATTTGGTGCCTATTTAACTCATTGTATTTGTATCTTTTGTGAAAATTATTTTCTCTTGCGCGCTGCAGAAAAGAACGCGGGAAAAACTGGTGAATGTATTGTCTCTGTGTGGACAAGAAGTGGGGCTCACAAAAAATCCTTCGGTAAGATACACTTCATTTTAGCAATGCTCTAAATGTTAACACTCTCTGGCTATTTTCTCATGATCATGCATTAAAGATTTAGCAAGACAAGACCTTTTTTAATTTGTGCCTCTTTGTTGCTCTTGTAGGTGATCTTCTCCAGTTGTGGGGAGCTGGACCTCATGGAGCACCAGCCCAGCCTGGTGTCATCCGATGATGGGACACGGGAGCCAGACAACATGGACGACACGACCTCAGAGCAACAGTTCAGAGTCTTTAGAGACTTTGACTTCCTTGACGTGGAGCTTGAAGACGGAGAGGTGAGTCTCAGGACCTCAAAAGATTTGAAACAGTTCATTTATTCCTCTTCTCACCACTTCGCACATTTGATTGAAAACAACATTGTCAGACTTGTGAAGCAAAAGCAACAAAAAAAGCAACATGACTGACATTAGCACAAAGGTATTTTTACTCCAAAGAGCACTCGTATACTGTTCTGGGTCAGCTCTGAGTAATGGGGTTTCTTTCTTCTGTTTTCTCTGTCCGTGCTATCTAGGAGCTACAGGTAAGTTTAGTCATGTTACATTTTCTTCCAAAGAGCGTTTGCTTGTGCAGATCATTTAGTGAACTGCCACACTGATGGCAAAGAGTAGCAAATGTGTGTGTGCATGCCGTGTACTTTACAAAACAGATTCTGCAATGTTCATGTAGTTTAAGCGAGATGTATCCACTAAATTATTAAGTATTAGAAACACAGTAAGTTTAGTATATAGACGTAGACATCGCATAGGACAGCTGACCTATATTAGTGTAACATTTTTCCCCCTTCATTTATGTTGCAGACCTCACTTGATTTGACAAAATAAAGTGTGTGCACTCAGTTGTATCTCAACTACATAGAACTTTAAATGTAATTGCAGACGGGACGTTATTTCCATCCACACAGTAGAAGAAACCGTGTTCAGTTTCGGCTATTCTCATGTGTAAAGTTATTTATTTGATAACATTTCTATTAGTTTACCTTGAGGAGAAGAACATCAGACTCTCGAGTCAGTTTTGTCAATTTACACATAAACCCAAATGCTGATGATATACACATTGTTGTTCACCTTGTTTGCAGCAATAACGTCGCTCTAACTGGTTCAATTTAACGTCACTCATGTTGCATTGTTCAATTATGAATATCTCTTTGTTTCATTTTGGTACTTTTTAAGTCCAGCTTAAAAACCACAGTAACATCTTGGCACTTTCAGCAAAGTGATGCTGTGGGAATATAACACATCTCTGTGTATCGAAAGCTGCAGACTTCGCACACTGGAAAACAGTGTCAGCTGTTCTCCCTGTGCCCGCTTAAAATTCAGACGGACTGAAAACTAAAACTAAAAGTGCGATAGTTGCCAAAGGTGCAAGACTGACAGTTTTTAAGTTAATGGGTGACACGTTTTTTTTTTTTTACCAGATACAAACTTTGTTTTGGATCACAAATGGTTTATTTTAAAAGAAAAGAAAGCTAATAGAGCAAAGTCAAAGCCTCTGTTTCTATCAGTGGTAGGCATCCGGCTGATCGCCACAGGAACTCTCCCTTGTCGAATCTGTTGATGTGGAGCTTTGGTGGAATGTGGAAGTTGGCTGAGTGCAGCTGAAAAGTCGCTCCGCATTTTAAACAAGAAACAGGCAAACTCGGGGGGGCCAAAGATCTGTAAATATTTAACTCCGACAATATCGGAGTGTTTTAAAGCCCACATATTTCTGCCAGTATCACCATCATCGTGGCTATTTTGGTTGTAGTTTGAGGAAACTCTCTTTGTGAGGAGGCATTGCTCCCGTATTTCCTCCATTGTTTGCTATGAGGGGGGAAACCTCCCTCAGAGACGACCCCCTCTCCCTGAACCTGCACTGCATGGTTGCGTGAATGTGTGTGTGTGTGTGTATACGGTGTGTTTTTGTGTGTGTGCATGTGTTTGTGTTGGATTGTGCTTCACTTCTTGGAACTTACTTGGTAACTCAACATTGCTCTCTATCGCAGGGAGAGACGATGGACAACTTCAACTGGGGTGTGCGGAGGCGCTCCATGGACAGTCTGGACCGGAGTGACCTGCAGCCCCTGGAGGAGAGTCAGCTGTCCAGCAGCATGCCCAGCCTCAGCAAGATCACCCACGAAGACTCAGACGAGTCGTCTGAGGAAGATTCCCTCATTGCCAGCCAGACACTCTCCCAATCACAACTCGTGAGTTCACTTCCATTTGTTTGCCAATAGATTCACACAGTATCCGCGGGTCTTGAAAAGTCCTAAACACATGTAATTAGCTCCAAAGATTATTTTTTTTTAAAGGCTTTGAAGGTATTAAAACATATTGAATTTCCTTTCCCCCCGAAAGGAAATTCAATATGTAATATGTAATTAACCAACAGCTGTTCAGTTCTTTTTTTTTGTGGTGTAAATCATTACATTTAAATTTAAAACATCTTAAAAGGTCTGACATGTTACTTGTTGAACCCTGCAGAAACCCTTTTATCAGTATCATGATATTGATTTAACCATAATCCCTAATAAAACATATTGGCAGATGAAAGTAATTTAGGGCATTCAGAGGATAAATTATTTTTATCTTGGAAAATCCATGAGCGCTCCTCTTGTGCCACCCTCAGGTTATTGTCAACTTTGCACACAAGACATCTCATAATAAAATTTGCTGAGCACACATTCATGCTCCCGAGTAGATGAGGCCTTTCGACGTTAATGATCATTCATCTTTTCCAACCACAGGACCACATTTTGTTATCTCTGGAAAAAAGCAAAATTGTCCACATGCAGTTTGTTTGCCCAACATAACATGTAGGCCTTAATGAATACTGCAGTGTCCATGGGCACAGCTTTATAATTTGCATCATCTTTGCATCATCTTTCTGTGCCCCCACGACCACGTGTCCTCTTGCAATATCAGTGTGTGGAAAAGCCCATGTGTCCAAACAGCTGTCATCCCACTCCTCTCTTGTTCCTCTCTACCACTTTCGGTGCTAACAGCTAATTCAGGAATGTTGACTTTGCAGTGTGACAGTTTGAGCTCTGTTTTTTTTTTTTCTGTTTCTAATAAAACTTTTCTGTTTATTGAAAAATTATTTCGAGAAGATTTTGACAGATTTGACTTTGTCTCTCTTGCAGATGGTCAGCCTCTCTCCAACCACAGAGATCAGTAACAGGGACTCTCCCTCTGCCTTTTTTGATACATCCTCAGCTGATTCAACGCCCCTGAACACCAAAAATCCTAGTTTCGATGTCCAACTGCCAGAGGACTCGAAGCAGCGGGTGAATAAGGGCTTCAGAGTGTCTGAGATACTGGGAACTACTAATTCCTATCGCACCTCCATACTAGAGTTCTTCACTAACTTTGCCAAATAGGGAGCTATTCTGTTGCATCTTTTCTTGTGAAGTGTCTTGGATGTTTTTATGTGCTTTGGGTACAGTCTATGTAAAGTATTATTTTGTGGCGCTGTGACTTTTCTACATTTCCCCTCTTCAGAGTAGTGCATGAGCCGGCATTTTCTTGATATTTCATTGGTTGCATGCTAAAAGAGAATGAACTAAAACCTGCTAGCAGGCAATCTATAACGCTTTGGGCTATGGGCTAGTTTGTGCCTTATTTTAATCTTGGCAGTGTTAGGGGGTCGTAGCCAGCAATAGAAGAAAAACAAATCTCTTTCTTTCTGTGTCTGTCTGTTTAAGGCAATGTGTATACCTATTGCTCCTGTGTGGGTGGCTCTAAGCAACAACTAAAAACTCTTGGCATGTGGGAGGTCAAGAAAGGTTTACACATTGCCTGCCCCAAAACAAGAGTGTGCTGGGCCACAAATGCTGGCTTAATGAAATTATTTTATAATCTATTTGTTTGGCGCAATTTATGCGCACTAAATTTACCAAATAAAAGAGAACAGCACAAGGAGTGTCCATAGGGTCCCACGCCAAGGTTAGTGTGTCCATTTTACCCACGCAATTATCTGTATAATAATTAAGTCTAACATAGGGAACACATTTCAGTTCATTATAACCTTCACTGCATGCTGTCTCAGTGTGTGTTCACGGCTAGTTAACGTTGCCATTTGCTGAGAAAGTGTGTGTCCTCCCTGTGTTCTGTTTAGCATGAGGTGTCACAAGAGGATGAAGACGCCAATGTCCACGAGGACGACCTCTCTCTCTCCATCAGTGAACTACCCCTGGACTTTCACTGTGGAGACAGTTTGATATTGGACATGGTTCACATTGATTACAAAGGAGAACTTGACCTTGACAGCTGCGAGCCCAGGTGCCTACTCTAAATGTTTTTACAATGGTGGATAACGTTTAAAAAAAAAATGACATCGGTAACACGGCTTTCTGTCCACTCAGTCTCGCCGAGGAGGAGAGAGACGACATGCTGGAGTCCCGATCTTCACCGCCGCCGTCTCCCTTCTTCTCCGCCATCCTCGCGGCTTTCCAGCCAGCGGTTTGCGACGATGCAGAGGAGGCTTGGAGAAGTCACATCAACCAGCTCGTGTCTGACTCGGATGGATCCTGTGCAGTCTACACTTTTCATGTGTTTTCTTCACTGTTTCAGGTATTACACCATAGCCTTGTAACCAGCATTGCCCCGCATACCATTAAGAGTGGGCCTGGTCCAACTGAATAATTAAACTGAAAGGGTGACAGGATTAGTTACGGCTGATTAACCTTTAGATTCCTTTCAGACAACATCTGCATAATTACAAATAGAGGGCACTCAGTAGATGCTTTCAGCTTGAATATCTTCAGAGGTTCATTAACCAGGTGTTGTTCACTTCACTGACCAAAGATGACAGGGGAACAAAATGACAGAGTGTATGTCCCCGATGTGGTCTAGGAGTGGCTTTGACAGCGTTACAGCCAGCCTGTTTTTTGTGCTTTGCAGAATATCCAAATCAAATTTTGTTCGTTGACCTGCGATGCTGTGAGTTACCTCGGCGATGGCCTGAGAGGATTAGGATCAAAGTTTTTAAGGTCTTCTCAGATGCTGACATCATGCTCGGAGTGCCCAACACTATTTATTGATGCAGACACAGTGAGTAACCTGATCTTTTTTTTTTTTTTTTTAACAGAATGACATGTTAGACGTAGTTGAACAAATTCAACAACAAAAACTCTATTTTCACAGATTATGTCTTATGGTTTCCTGGAAAAAATGAAATTCAGCGTATTGGAGCTTCAAGAGTATCTGGATACTTACAACAACAGAAAAGAGGCGGCTCTCACTGTAAGGACATTCAATAGTGTGACCTCCAGTCTGAATGTCACCTGTATGTTGTCCCTGAGTTGTTAACGCTGTGATTCTGTGGTCTCTGTTACCCACAGTGGTTGAGCAACTGCAAGGCCACCTTTCCCAGGAGTGCTGAGGGCAGCGTGATAACAAGTCAACCAGCGGAGCACAAGGACAAGGTAAATAAAACCTTACCTTTTTAGGAATTTGAGCTATAACTCTGACATGCTGTCATATCAAATGAGTGATAATACAATACTGGTTTGGTTCTGTTGTTTAATGCATCTAGCCAGTGTGCAAACGCACAAAAAGGCTGAATGATTTTAATGAAAAACGTTGTTGATCCTGGAAGAACGGATGTACAAAAAATGACTGAAAAATAGATTTCACTTCAACTGACTTCTCATGCTGTACTCTCTGCATTGCGATTACTGTGTGGTACTTTAGCTCTGTGAGTGTTACCTCTAATTTTCTCACACTTCGTAAATTGTAGGTTTTTGACAACCTTGAGTTGCCGCACGTCACATTGATTACCTCATTCCAATGTGCATTGTGATCATTTTCAGTTCTGCTGGGCATGTGAGCGAGGTCTCTTCAGTTGCATTTGTTATAGCAGTAAACAATAACGCTCACTTAGAAACTGAGGGAAGGAAACGGCTAAATGGAAAGTTTTGCTGCTAAAACCTTGTACTTAATAGCTCAGAGATTCCCCCCCAAAGTGAGTGCGATTGTGCTAATTAACAGGCCAAACTGTTACTTTGCTTGACTGTTTTTATTGGCTTTTTTTTAATTAAAGGTGCCCTTTGGAGTTTCTTGTAAACAAAAGTTATGACTACGTTCAGTAAAAACACATTGTGTACATCTCCTTCATCATAAAACATTTGCATCTTGGTAAATTACCTGTAGATCAGTAGAATAACGTGACCCCCATCAGAAGGACTATTGCGTCACCTGCGGTAGCGCATGTATGTCCTTATGGGCGTGCACAAGATCAATAAAACAGGGACCCACCCAAAAAAGTACTTTGCTAGCGCTGCTAGAGGTAAAAAACTCCACAGGGATCCTTTAATTCATGGCGACTGCAAGCCCTTCCTTTCAGTTCTAATTTACACATACACCGACCCTCACTTTTCTCCCTCTTTGCATGCTAATAAAACCTGTGCTAATACTTTCCCCCACTTTCAATTGGTAAAAGTGAGGAGTTGCATGCCCTTCTTTTGATTCTCTGTTTTCCCTACCTCTTTTCTGTCCTGTAACATGCTTGCTTTGTAGCAAATGGAATCTCTGGCTGTAAGTTGGAATGACTTGTTCCTCTTTGTTATTTTAAATGGTCTTTTTCGGGTTAAAAAATGAAAAAAATCAGCTCACTTTAATCCTATTTTCAGCACTTTAAAAGTATTCTATATAACTGCAGCAGGTCTGACTTCTATTTACAAGTAGTTCACCAGTAGCTTTATGTGAGTGTATTATCCACCAAATGCAGAACCATACCCGATAGAAGTATCGATTAATACATAAGAAAGAGAAACCTACCTCAGTGAAAAGGCCTTTTGCCAACAACCCCTTTTCTCTTACTTTCAGCAACTGGAGCTCTGTCAAAGACTCTACAAACTCCACTTTCAGCTGTTGCTGCTTTTTCAGTCCTACTGTAAGCTGATCGAACAGGTCCATGCAATAAGCTCTATTCCCGAGGTAGGTACACAATACATTTGCTTGTCCTCTCTTTTTTGGAACCATGACTCCCACCTTCTAATCCATTAATGATATGACTCCGTCTTAACTTTTAGCTGACAAATATGTCCCGAGAGCTAAACAAGTTGAAGAGCAACCTGAGAGTCGCAGCGGCCTCCGTGACGAATGATGAGGTCGCTGCGTGTGAGAGCTCCTGCTCCGAGCCCACCTTCAGCTCATCCGAGGCTGCCGTGCAGGCCATCCTCGAGTGTCTGAAGAACAACGAGTTTCCAACGGCCATCCGCTACATTCGTGAGTGCAGGTAAGAAAAGGCTTGTTTTTCTGTAAGTGAGGGAATGTGTGCCAGCAAAATAAGTCCCCAGTGAAACGAATAACATTTATTGTTTTACTGCAGAACAATGTGGCCGAAAGACATCTTTGGCAGCCACTCTGAGGATGAGGTCCAGACTTTACTCAACATCTACTTTAGACATCAAACCTTGGGTCAGACGGGAACTTTTGCTCTGGTGGGCTCAAAACAGGACCTGACAGAAATATCTGTCAAGCTGATGGAACTTAACGGGGAGATCCGGGACATGATCCGACGGGCCCAAGGCTACCGAGGCATCACGGCGTTCCTCCCAGACTCCAGAGTTTCAGGCTCGACTCTTTGATGACGGCCTGACAGCGGCAGACACCCGTTCCTGCACGGCAACCTGTCCCATGCCTAGCCACTGGTCCCGTTTGGGGCTGCTGCTATCGTCTCAGTGGATAACAAGCACTCTGCTCTCACCTGGGAATAACCAAACCCCCTTTTCCTCTTCCTGCTCAGAGCACATCAGAATGTCATGAAGTCAGATCATCAGATGTGCAGCAATACTGTTTGTTATTAGAAAGATGAGAAACTTTGCTGTTGCAGAGAAACGTAGGCTTTTATTGCACTAATAATTGAAATTTTCACACGGCGACCATTTGCTACTGAGGTCAACAACTTTCACATTTAACAAATGACATACCAAAGCTAAGTGATTTTCTTTCAGTTATGTTGTTTTAATTGTCAAGGGAAAATGTGCAATCCGACACGAAAGTGGAAGAATTTTACTGTATCCTGAAAGAATGTATTTGAATATCATAGCATTGGAAAACTTAAACATTGAAAGTACAGAAAAAGGGAGGCTTCATTACTTGGTTAAATTAGTGAGTGGGTCTTTTGTGTGCGTGTGTGTTATCTGTGTGCGTGTGGTGTGTGTGGGTGCTCGAGTGTGTGACAAACCTGAAGACCATCACAGATGGAATTATGGATACTGATTTACAGAAATTGTTTGCATTTAACTACTTCGACATGCTGCAAAACTACTGTAACGTCTCCCAAACCTACACTACATGCTGCTGTGTGGGCTATCTGTTACATGAAACATCTTACTGTACCTTTTTAACTGTGCAGCTTTTAGAGAATAGGTAAATTATCTAATATTATTTGCAATAGAAAAACATGCATTTATCGGACTAGATTTATAGAAACCAAACATTTTGTTTTATCTTTAAACCTGCCAAGCTTGCAAATGTAATGTACTATAGTGTAATAGTAATGTTTATGAACAAATACAAAAACTATTTTAACTGAATGATTGTACATAGTGCAATGGGGGCTTTGCTCAGACTCAGAAGATTGTATTTTTATGAATTTACAATTTGAGCTGCATGTTGAGGGAAAGAGATAGCTATTTATAAAGATTCCACAAGAACTGTTTGTGTAGCTTCTCGCCTTGTAAATACTACTGCCTTTGCAATGTACTGTACTTTGGTGTTCTGTACACTTATGTAACAGTAAAAAATAAAACGTACATTTGTTAACTATGGTTTCATTTTGTGATTTGTGTGATATTTGTATTGTTAAATTGTTGTTGTATTGTTAAATTTGTTGTTAGTTTTCATAAATTGGGATTTGATATAATCTGGATGTTCCCTCCAGACAAGAGTTCACATTTGTGCACCACTCGGAAAGCACTGCCTGTCAAATTTAAAACGCACGTGGCAGCAGCATTTATACCCAAGGCAAGAGGCAAAGATGTAGAAAGAACACATCCTCAGTCCAAAAGTCTGCCTGAAAGGGTAAATTTAGGAATTAATGGAATATGAAGTTTTAAATATATTGTTCATCTGTTAGATTAGATTAGATATTCCTTTATTAGTCCCGCAGTGGGGACATTTGCAGGATTACAGCAGCAAACGGGTAAAGTGCACACAAGAGACAGTCAAATTAATATAAAATAAAACAATAATATAAATGAACAGTAAAACAGTAATGCAAACGGTAAAGAATGCACAATAACAATATTATATATATGGACAGAATTATTTTATTTATATTGCACAGTTGAAGTGATTAAAGTAACCAAAGTATTATTAAAATAATGTGACCGATTCGAATATAATCGCCACCAACTATTACAAAACATCCTAATATCCATTTAATAACCCCCCTATTGTTTTAAAATCATGTCAAATCTGACTTTAATTTTAACAGGACTCTTATTTTGAAGTTAGACTTGAGTTCCGGTGTGCGGCGCGCGAGGTTTGTTTTCTAAGCAGGGCAAAACTAGCTAGCAGATTTACTGTTATTAAAACTTCTTTATCATTTTATATCGTGGTTTTGTGGATTGTCGTCAACATTATGCCAAGAGTTCACGGCATTGAGACATGAAAGTCAACACTACGCCGCCATGGTAAGTTAGAATCACGTTCGCTTCAAAAGAAGTTAATTTACATCCATGTTTGCTGTCTGGTTTGTTTTTGTGAATGTGTGACTTTAGCAGTCGATGATGGGATGAGTTAGGTTAAGCTTGGTGTTTTCTAGGCGTTGGCAACCAGCTGTAACATTTGCTATGGCTGTGAATCAACGTTAGCAAACGTTACTTTGTCCGCATCTTGTCGAAAGTATGTTTAATATCAAGTCCACGTAAGCTAATGACGTTGATTAACGATAGCAGCTAGCTAGCTACCCCGAGGAACGCTGAAAGCTATCTAACGTGGACTGAGATAAGTTTCACATGTTTATTAACCCGTCTCCTCAGGTGTGCCACATAGCAAACTTGAGGGGTTACTTACACCACCTGGAATGGATTTAACCTCTATAAACATGTACGAGACATATAAAGATGAAATCTGGAAAGGTAAGACGTCTCTGTTTTCGACACAATAAAACATAAACATTATAAGCTACACAAGGATCGTCCATGTTGCAGGACTGTTGTGATGCATTACATTGTACAGATGTTCCTGATGTTGTGTATAATCCTTTACATCCAGCAGCATAATCAGATAATGGTGTTTTTTGTGCAATCACAACAGACCCAACATAATGTTCTGAATGTAGGAGGTTGTGTTCTCATTACTCTTCTTCATATCATTATTCATTTTCTAATATAGCGCTGGGACCCTTGGATCCCGACTGGTTTGAGGCACTGACATCTCAAATGTTCGCAGAGGGAAATGTCTCTGATCAAGATGACCTGTGTGGGAACCAAGAGGCCAACTTTAAAGCTCCCTTTGACAAAACTACAGTGGACAGTCAGCTGTTCTCAACCCCCAAAGTCTTCAGGCACAATCGAGTTGTGTCACCTGAAACTGAGGAGGAGCAGTCGTTCACTGGTGAACAAGTTTATGTTTGATTAAAGTGTGACTGTGCTGCATGTATTTAAGTTATTTTCTTTCTAATACATGCCCTCATGTTAAGCACAACAAGAATATGGATGTCTGCCTGGGACATTATGAATTATGAATTGTAGTAATCTACTTGTGTCTGCATTGAGAAGCTTTCTTGATGTTGCATCTAAAAATAATGTTTCTCTGTAATACCACTTAGAAAAAGAAACATTGCCATGGACGACAACTCGAAGTCCATATTTGTTCCAGATGTCAAAAGAGGGGTGAGTGCAACAACTCAGAGACGTGACTGTCTCTATGTAAATATATATATATATATATATATATATATATATATATGAATTCAGAATGCCTAATGACATTGAAATAATAACTGCTATATATATATATATATATATATATATATATATATATATATATATATATATATATATATATATAAATAAAGGGCTTTTCATGTAAAGCTTTTTTATATATCTCTTAATGGAAAATTATTGTTCTTTGAGAAAATACTCAGCTATACTCAAAATCACAGCTAAAATATATTCCCATTCATTGTATATTCCTTATTTAAAGAGATAATTTGAAAGTAATTTTGCCAAAGGTATTTGTATTTGTTATTTGTAAGTTTGTGATGTCTACTATGGTCTTTATAGGATCCCAGGTGCAAATAATAGAGGTTTCCATCATGACCGTTTTGGTGAGCTGAAAATGTATCTGTATTTCATCAGTTTAAATTACATCTGGAAAATAATTTTTTTTTAATCATCTCTGGTTAATTTGTTTGCTTTTGTCACATGCACAGATCTGCTTCAGACCCCACTCAAATCCCCAGTAAGTGTATTGAATCTAACAGTGGTGTTAGCTTCTTCTTTTTTTAGCAAATGTCAGCATGTGAATGTGGAGAAATGGATAACATTAAGGTTCCCCTTTTGAATGATCTAGGTCAGCTATGACAAGCAAATATCTGAAAGTCTCGGAGCACAGCTTCATCCTGATATGTCATGGACCAGTTCTCTGAATACCCCACCAGCCGTACCATCCACCCTCATTTTGTGTAAGCAAATGACACAACTGGTGTTTGTTTGTTTGCTTTTGAAATCTAGATATGTGAATTGTTAAATAATTGTGTCTCATCATCATTTCTCAATGTTATAGCTAAAAGTGATGAGAGTCCCTGTCCAGTGAGTGTTTCTGCAGACAAAAATATTGTGGTGAGTACTCCGTCCAGCCTGAACATGCAAGAGATATATCTCTCCAATTTTTAGGATGGAGAAATAATCGAGTTAGAATTCTGCTTATTCTATATTTCATGATTTGTAAAAGATGGAATATAGTGACACTAATTCTTCACCTCATATCATATGAAATGTCAATAGATAAGGGATCAAGATGAAGAAAAAAGGCTGAAGATGTTTACATTAATTTATGTATTTTATATTTTTATGACTCAACTGACTTTTCCAAGTTGTGTACTAAAACAAAACGTGCACACGCACAGAATAACTTCATCATAGCACACACGGACGCATATCTGTCCTCCGAAACGTAACCCGACCCACCTAAACTACAGGGAGAGGAGTCATGTGCTTGTTCTAGAATCCCACTCTTACTCTAAATTGGAGGGTGCAGATCTTGTTCCCAGCATACAGTAAACATGAGGAATAAGCCGGTGTGACAATTAACATTGCTTCTGTTTTTCTCTCTCTCTCAGTTTGTACGGAAGCTTTTCCCCTCTCTGTCAAATGCATCCAGAGTTAGAGTGCTGTCTCCCAAAAACAAAGACGTACCTGCCGTCCTCCAAGGTACGGTGTTTTTTTCATTACAGTGTGCTTATATCTAAGATGGTGCAGTAGCTCTGAATATGAATTACAAAATATTTTCCGTTGCAGAGGCTTTTAGATGCATAATGCAACATTATACTTATTGCTTGTCTGTCATCAACAGGCGTCGTTTCCCCCGAGGCGGTTCATCATCCGGAGTCCCACGACTCCCCCCAGAGTTCACTGAATCAGAGTGACCTTGTTTGGAAACAGACGCTACCAGATGCTATTGAGGACGGAGAAATTCGCAGAACAGTAGCAGGTGTTCTTGATGGAGCTGAAAATGTTCTCTCTATATTTTTTACCAACAGTAGCTCAGCGCTGAGGAAAGTGAAAACTGACAGAATCAAAAGAAAGCCTATCATTCCAACAAAGGAACATGGCTGCAGCTCTACGGACGTCTCATCAACAAACAATGCTGCATCCAGTGACCAGAGAGCAGTTGATCAGGAACCTGGCAGGCTTCCCTCACCCCCACCGGTGAAAACTGTAGATAGTGGAATCACCCAGTGGTCTCCGTTGAATTTATCTGAACTCCCACCTTGTACTGCGAGTACTTCTTGCCATACTAATAGTCCTGCTGTACAAGTGGAAAACAATATGTCAACAGAACAACCGCACCATGACTCTGACTCTGGGCAGCTCATAGCCAGGCCACCTATGAAACACACAGACTTTGGATTTACCAAGAAAAAGAGAAGTTTTGTTTACCCTGTTGAGACCTCAAAACTGCAAGTTCAAGGAAAAGAAACGCAGCGTCGGAGGACGGACTCCTCACCGTCAGTTCCGGATTCTGGTAACGCATTTCTAATGCATGTTAAGTGTAATAATGCGATGATAGAATATGTATTAACTTGATGAAAGCCCCTTCTCTACAATAACTGAATTTATCTTTTTTTTTTTTCATGATGCTTTTCAGGACAAGAAGTTAATGTGAAGCAGTCGAAAGCCCCAGATGAAGCAGACCGTTGCAGTGTCGGAATGAATGAGGTGCAAAAAACGGGAAATCTCGTTGACGTAAATCTACGTCCTTCTGTACAACCAAAAGTCCAGGATCTTGACATGTCGCAGCTTTGCAAAGATTTTGCGCAAGATTTCAGTCAAATGTCCGACCCCTGTAAACTGAGTAAAGTAGCAAAGGATACTCCTGGAAACGGCTTCTCTCCATCAACTTGTCTGTCAGCCATGAAACGAGCTAAGCGGAAAGCAATGCAAGCAAACCCTCACCACGACTGTGATGGTGGCGGTGACAGAAGACCGGTTTCTGCCGCTCATCAAAATAACCCAATCAATGAGAGAACAATAAGTGACAGTGGATTCCAGTCTGCTATTGCAGATAGCGCTCACGGGACTGCACCATCGTTTGTTCTTCCCAGCTCAGAGATCAATGGTCTACAGCGGACCGATAAACATGTCACATCTGCAAATAATGGAAACGGAAAAGCCCATTTGGATGATATTTTACGAGCAGCCGAAACGGATGCCAAGAGGTCCAGTGCAATCGGGGAAAGCCAGACACTGGGCCCCGGCAGGGAGAGCGAGCTGCACATAGAGAGCACATCAGCACGACGGCCCAGCAGTGCAAAAGAAGCTGTCAATGACATTAATTGCATTTCACTTAATGGTCAAGCTCGCGGCAATCTGCCAGAGAAAACAGTTTCACGTCCTTCCGTCCACCCATCAGGATTCACAACCGCTTCAAATAAGGGTATACGCATTTCTTCATCCAACCTGCAAAGAGCCAAGTGTCTCTTTGCTGAGACTGAAGGGGAAAGAACTTCAAGTGAGCAGCCCACCAAATGTGCCCACGGCACTGAAGATGAAAGGAGCGCCGCGAGTCACGGATCAGTGAAAAATCCAACCACTAGCTCAAACCAGCCATTTTCTTCACGTGAAACAAATGAGTATATCCGTTGCCAGTTAACAGCTTCACAAAAAGCTGATGTGACTGAGCTGTGCACTCTCTTGGAAGAAGCAGATAGCCAGTTTGAATTCACACAGTTTAAAACTGAAAAGGCAAGACAAAACTGTGACGATAATGCCGCCTCTCCCCTAAAAGTTGACAAAGAACTAGACCCAGATTTTCTTTCGGGTATCGATTTCGATGACAGTTTTAGTTCAGAAGCTGAGAAGCACCCGGTAATAACTGTGATGCCGGACAAAATGACCACTTCGGATGGTAAAACAAACTGTGACACATCTGACGTCACAAGTAATTCCACAGGTTTTTCATTGTCAAGCGCAGTCCAAAAAGAAAATTCCTCCCCTGAAGAGGCGCCCACCTCTTCAAAGCACACCTCCGAAGGCAGTAGTGGCGTTATGTCAGCTGAACCCCAAAATCTTGACGGAGCTGGTCACGGCCTTCAGAACAAAAATCCTTTAATGCTTGGAGCGGGATTTAAGACCGCAGGAGGAAATGTTTTGAGAGTTTCGAAAAAGTGTCTGAGCAAAGCTAAAGCTTTGTTTGCAGATCTGGAGGAGAATCTCGTGACGAGTCAAACGCCACCGGACAAGCAAAGCAGCAAAACTGATGCTAAAAGGCAGTTTAGGCGCAGTGTGGATAATCCCACTAATAACGTTCTGCATCATAAAGAGGATGATTCTACGTTCACAGGTTGTGGTGACGATACTGAGGGAGGGGTTCAAGCCTGTTTTTCCAACACGAACAGACGGGTCACAGCCATTAGAGATGGAGAGGCTGCGAAAAGTTTGATAAACAGCAAAAGGGACACAACCGCGTGTCAAAGTGGGTTCCAGATGGCCAGTGGAAAAGGGATTTCTGTTTCAGCAAAAGCTATGCAAGAGGCAGAGGCTCTCTTCAGGGACTGCGACGCAATTGACATTAACGCCGGCAAAAAGAGCATCGAAGCCTTGCCTGGAAGTGTCGGTCGTGAGGAAACCCTTCCAAAATGTGAAGTTCAAGGCATGAATGTAAACTGGTCTAAAGAACCAGTCAGTGAGTTTGAAAATGTGAATGCAGGACCAGCTGCGCGCCAAACAGGGGTTGTACAGGATCACGAGGAGACACCAAATTTGGGTTTTACAAAAACACTGGCTTTAACAAATGCCGCCTCTTTCCGTGGAAACCCCTATTCAACTGCAAAGGCACTTTCATCTCTCTCATGCACAACATCAAAGAATATTGGCTCCTCTACAAACCAGGAATTGAGCAGTGGTGGATTTTGTACAGCCAGTGGGAACAAAGCGTCCATGTCAGCTGATGCACTGAAAAAAGCAGAGCGTCTTTTGAATGACATTCCTACACTTGAGGACGGGGACAAGCAAATGAAAAGAAACGAGGATGCTTTAAGAACCGGCCATCTCTGTGATCCAATTCAAGTTTTACCACTTAAAAGTGGTGGATTTCAGACTGCCAGTGGCAAAGGAGTGGCCATTTCATCTGCAGCTCTCAAGAAAGGAAAGTTGTTGTTGAGTGAATGTGATGAAGTTGAGGATAAAATCTTTGTAAAACCAACCCATTCCAAAATGCCAGTTCCTGGTCCAACACTCAGGAATAGTGGATTTCTTGCAGCCAGTGGGAAGCGAGTTGCATTTTCCTCTGAGGCCCTCCAGAAGGCCAAAGCTCTCTTCAGTGACATCAGTTTCAATGCAGAGACACCAGCTGTTACAGACACAAGCAACAACGACAAGACACAAGACAATGCTGAAGTTACAGAGGAAATACATTGTGGTTTCTCAACTGCAGGGGGAGCAAAAGTCCATGTGTCACAGAAAAGGTTGTTGGAAGCAAAACAACTTTTGACAGAATTCGATGATGGTTCTATTTCAGCAGAAGCAATGCAAGAAGCTGATGCTTTCTTCAAGGACTGTGACATGGACGGTAACGATGGCATGTCAGTAAAACAGGAAAAAAGTATAGCACCTGCGTGCGGAAGTGGCAGCGAGAAGAAAAAGCTTTCAAGATGTAAAGAAGATCAAAGGTCGAAAATAAACATCTCTGAAGAGCTTGGAAGGGGACACGCTGAGTTTGAAAATGTGAGCATGGGATTAGTTGGAAACCATGAAAAAATGCTGCAACCTGATGTGGAGATTCACGAAGGTGCTTCTAAGAAGTCGTTGGCTGTTACCAACACCGCTGCTTTACATGGAAACCCATCTTTAATAACAAAGACCAGTCCCCCCCTGTTGTGCTCAACATCAAACAACATTAGTTCCACCGCCATGAACGAAATGAGCAAAGGTGGTGGATTCTGTACAGCCAGTGGGAAAACAGTATCTGTGTCTGATGACGCAATGAGAAAAGCAAAGTCTCTATTGAATGAAAGTGCTACATTTGAGGACCCAAACAAAATGCTGAAACAAAAAGAAAACACTTTTCCACCACAGAACGGTGGATTTCAGACCGCCAGTGGCAAAGGAGTGGCCATTTCATCTGCAGCTCTCAAGAAAGGAAAGTTGTTGTTGAGTGAACGTGATGAAGTTGAGGATAAAATCTTTGTAAAACCAACCCATTCCAAAATGCCAGTTCCTGGTCCAACACTCAGGAATAGTGGATTTCTTGCAGCCAGTGGGAAGCGAGTTGCATTTTCCTCTGAGGCCCTCCAGAAGGCAAAAGCTCTCTTCAGTGACATCAGTTTCAATGCAGAGACACCAGCTGTTACAGACACAAGGGACAAGACACAAGACAATGCTGAAGTTACAGAGGAAATACATTGTGGTTTCTCAACTGCAGGGGGAGCAAAAGAACATGTGTCACAGAAAAAATTGTTGGAAGCAAAACACCTTTTGACAGAATTTGACGATGGTTCTATTTCAGCAGAAGCAATGCAAGAAGCTGATGCTTTCTTCAAGGACTGTGACATGGACGGTAACGATGGCATGTCAGTAAAACAGGAAAAAAGTATAGCACCTGCGTGCGGAAGTGGCAGCGAGAAGAAAAGGCTTTCAAGATGTAAAGAAGATCAAAGGTCGAAAATAAACATCTCTGAAGAGCTTGGAAGGGGACACGCTGAGTTTGAAAATGTGAGCATGGGATTAGTTGGAAACCATGAAAAAATGCTGCATCCTGATGATGTGGAGATTCACGAAGGTGCTTCTAAGAAGTCGTTGGCTGTTACCAACACCGCTGCTTTACATGGAAACCCATCTTTAATAACAAAGACCAGTCCCCCCCTGTTGTGCTCAACATCAAACAACATTAGTTCCTCCGCCATGAACGAAATGAGCAAAGGTGGTGGATTCTGTACAGCCAGTGGGAAAACGGTATCTGTGTCTGATGACGCAATGACAAAAGCAAAGTCTCTATTGAATGAAAGTGCTACATTTGAGGACCCAAACAAAATGCTGAAACAAAAAGAAAACACTTTTCCACCACAGAACGGTGGATTTCAGACCGCCAGTGGCAAAGGAGTGGCCATTTCATCTGCAGCTCTCAAGAAAGGAAAGTTGTTGTTGAGTGAACGTGATGAAGTTGAGGATAAAATCTTTGTAAAACCAACCCATTCCAAAATGCCAGTTCCTGGTCCAACACTCAGGAATAGTGGATTTCTTGCAGCCAGTGGGAAGCGAGTTGCATTTTCCTCTGAGGCTCTCCAGAAGGCAAAAGCTCTCTTCAGTGACATCAGTTTCAATGCAGAGACACCAGCTGTTACAGACACAAGGGACAAGACACAAGACAATGCTGAAGTTACAGAGGAAATACATTGTGGTTTCTCAACTGCAGGGGCAGCAAAAGTCCATGTGTCACAGAAAAATCTGTTGGAAGCAAAAAACCTTTTGACAGAATTCGATGATGTTGAATGTCATGATTCAAACTCAACAAGCCCACATGACATCCGTAAATCAGATCTATCAAAAGTGAAAGGTGTGAAAATACCTTGTAATCCCACCACAGTCGCTGACATGGACCCAATTACCCCAGCAGTACCGGGCAACCTCCATGGCGGCCCTGTCGAGGAAGTGTCAGGTGTGTTGGACTATAAAATACAGCAGACGAGCAGCAGACCGGGATCTAATGTCAAAAGGCCACAGATGTCTTCAGCTCTAAACTTCCAGTCTCTTAACCTAAGCGGCTGCACTGAAACCCAGCAGAGGTTGTTCGCCCAGGAAGCTCTGGACTGCACCAAGGCTTTGTTAGAGGACGAAGGTCTAGCGAGCCAAAGTCCCTCAATGACTTTAGAAAATGCCAGCCACAGATCTGTAGAGGAGCCACAGGGGACAGGGAAAAGATCCATAGAGGACCCAGATATTACTGGTAAGTGTTTATTACTCAGACCTTTATGTAGTAAAACGTGTTTTTGTTAATGCTGTACAGATTTTATTGAATCTGAATTATTTGCGAACAAAGTTATTTCACTGCCGTCTTCAATGGATATTCAAATTTAAATATATTGTTCCCACTTTTCAAATAAACCATAATTTTTAAAATGAACAACAAGGCTTGTATATTACTAACCGTAAGATGTGATGCTCTGTTACAAGCAGGATTGTTAATCATTAATGGTTTCATTACTGTTTTGAAATATTCTAGGTCAGCCTCCCCTGAAAAGACGATTACTGGAAGAATTCGACAGAACTGTTGATGGTCCAAGAAGTTCAACACTCCATCCGGAAAAAAGTTGTCCAAATGGTAAATCACTAGCACTGTAACTGTTAGCTCAAGAATACTTATTTGACTTCTAAATTAATTGAACTGTATTTGTTTCTTAATGAAGGTGTAATGAAAGACAGAAGGATTTTCAAGTACAGCGTCTCTCTCCATCCAAACATCACGGGGCCACACACGTAAGTGGCTTGTGATTTCTTGGCCATGTTTTCAAGCAGCTGACACCAGTTTTCAGCTCTTTGTGACGAATTGTTTGTGTTGCAGCAATGGAAACAACTATGTGGGAACCAGATTACAAAATACAACACCAACACCACACTCAACCCCAGAAGAAAGCAGATCAGCACACTCGGGGAAGCCAGCGTTTGTTCCTCCTTTCCTCACCAATACAAAGACGGAGAGTCGCAGGAATACAATGCTCAAGGACAACATAAGAACACCTTCTGCTTTTGTTCCTCCTTTCAAAAAACAAAGACATTTTGTCCAGGAGAGCTCTGCTAAACCACAGGTGGAGGAGAAGGAGGAGGATAAACGCCACCATCTCTTTGTAACGCCCTTCAACAGAAACACTCATGTACCGCCCACACACAAAAAACAAAGCGCTTCAGAATTAACTGCTGATGAAAGCAAAAAAGACATTGAGACGGTGGCCTTGGCTCACAATGCAAATGATAATCTGATGAATAATAATAATAAAAACCTCCCGGTTGGCTGTGGATCAGAGGACTCTGCTGCAGAGACATCACATGTGGAGGATACGTTGTCCAGAAGCCAAGGTGCAGAAAGCTTTTTGGACAAAGTCGGCACTGTAAATAACCCTGCATACCATAGTTAAACTGATGATGTGTTTATGGTCCACAGATGTATTTCAGAATCTTCATAATGTAGAGCTGGCACGAGATATGCAAGACATGAGGATCAGGAAAAAGAAGCGCCAGACCATTCGACCTTTGCCGGGAAGTTTGTTTCTCACCAAAACCTCCAAAGGGGTGACGAGGATACCATTAAAGGCTGCAGTAAATGGAAGGCCTCCTGCAAGATACACCCCAAAACAGGCAAGGCCAGAACTGTGTTGTCTGTAGATTCTGTTGCATTTGGGGTCAAAATGAGATCACTGTCACGTATGAAGCTTTTTGGCGTGTTCTTGTTCTCCAGCTGTACGGACTCGGAGTCCATCAGCACGTGTGTGAGATCTCCAGTGAGACTGCAGAAGCGTTTCGCTTCCATTTGAAGCAGTTCATCAAACGGGAAGCTTTTCTAGACGGAGGTGGCGTTCAGCTTGCTGATGGAGGCTGGCTGATCCCCTGCAAGGATGGGACTGCAGGGAAAGAAGAGTTTTATAGGTATTATTGATTTTTTTTTTTTTTTTTTGTTGAGTATAAATCCTGCTTTGTAAATCTAATCTTTGTGAAACGAGGTGTGTCTTTAGTGTCTTCAAATGCAGGCTGATTGTACTGAATATCATCTTTTTCTGAACTGTCCGAAGAGCATTATGTGACACCCCAGGTGTGGATCCTAAACTGATCAGTGAGGGTTGGGTGGACAATCACTACCGATGGGTTGTGTGGAAGCAGGCGTCCATGGAAAGATCATTTCCAGAAACAATGGGCGGCCTCTGTCTCACCCCGGAGCAGGTTCTCCTGCAGCTGAAGTACAGGTAGGTAGGATTATAGCGTATTTTAGTTTAGTAAGTAAATGTGCTCATGTGCAATTATATCCCTGAACTAACAATAGTATAAAACATAGCCAAATGCCATTTTGTGAAAGATTCAAAAGCTTAATAATTTTACATTTTATAAGCATTTAATTGAAAAGAATCTACAAACTATTATTTAATTATTTAGTATTCATACAATCAAGATAATCCAATTATATTAAATGTTAACATTTTTAAATGTCATTTTGAATAAATTCCTCTCGTGTCAGATACGACGTTGAGGTGGACCACAGCCGCAGGCCGGCTCTGAGAAAGATCACGGAAAAGGACGACACAGCGGCCAAAACCCTGGTCCTCTGTGTCTGCGGGGTCGTCTCCAGGGGTCACTCCCCGAGCAGACGGAGCTTCAATGACACCAAGACGCCGCAAGGTGCCGAAGCCAAGGTCGAAAATCCATCTGCAGTTGTCTGGCTGACAGACGGATGGTATGCCATTAAAGCCCAGCTGGATGAACCTTTGACCGCCATGCTTCACAACGGTCGACTGGCTGTTGGTGGCAAATTGATCATCCATGGGGCTCAGCTGGTGGGATCACAAGACGCTTGCCCCCCTCTGGAGGCACCCGAGTCTCTCATGTTAAAGGTGATTTAAGAGGGAGCCGAGCACAAGTTACTCTATTTTTCTACGATGCAATCGTAGAAGTTGGCTTATTTATGGTTTATGTTTAGATTTGCGCTAATAGCAGCAGACCCACACGGTGGGATACAAAACTGGGATTTCACAAGGATCCAAGGCCATTCCTGCTTCCCGTCTCCTGTTTGTACAGCAGTGGAGGACCAGTAGGATGCGTGGACCTTATCGTACTGAGAAGCTACCCCATACAGGTGGGTTTAGGCTTGCATTGATATATTGTTACTGCGACACCTGGAAGTTCAACATGGCCCCCTTTGACTGTATGCTTGTCACATTGTGCAGTGGATGGAGAGGAAACCAGATGGAGGGGTTGTCTTCCGATCTGTTCGCGCCGAAGAGAAGGAGGCGAGACGATACAACGGCCACAAACAAAAAGCTATGGAGATCCTGTTCGCCAAGATTCAAGACGGATTTGAAAAGGAGGACAAAGGTCGGTATTGTGATTTCATCGTGTTGGTTACAGGTTTAACTGGAATTAGTTTCAACAGAATGATCATCTTCAGGTAATAACAAACCTCAACGTAGAAGACGGACGATCAGTCGCCAGGGTATCGCAAGTCTTCAAGCTGGAGAGGAGCTCTACGAAGCAGTGGGGGATGACCCAGCTTACCTCGAGGTGAGAAGAAATGTACTAAACGTATTGTCCATTTAATATCTCTTATGAACAGAGCTTTGATCGCACGCTTATTTTACTTGCATGTCCAAGGCTCATCTGAGTGAGCAGCAGATGGAGACTCTCGGCACCTACAGGTGTTCTCTGATGGAGAAGAGGCAGGCTGAACTGCAGGATCGCTACCGACGAGCTTTAGAGAGCGCAGAGGACAGCGAAGGTAGCTGTCCCAAGCGAGACGTTACACCTGTTTGGAGACTCTGTGTTGCGGACTCCATGGACCAACATGGCAGTGGTGTGTTGTTTGTATTCATTTCAGATGTACTAGGGTTGTATATACTATTGTGTTTTCAGAATACTGGTTTAAGATGATGTGTTTTTCTTTTTTAGTTTACCAGTTGAACCTTTGGCGACCCGCCTCGGATCTTCAGTCTTTACTGAAGGAAGGCTGTCGATACAAGGTCTATAATCTCAGTACTTCGGATGGAAAGAAACATGGCGGTAGCACAGCTGTTCAGCTGACTGGGTCAAAGAAAACCCAGTTTCAGGACCTACAGGTACTGTGGAAACAAACTCAGTGTCCATGTTGAATTGTAGATACATTATTTATAAAGTCAGATGATGGAAATAATTTCTAATATGTAATATTTGTATATCATTCAGGCTCCTCAGGAATGGTTATCAACACGTTTTCAACCGAGGGTCTCGACCCGTTTTGTGGATCTTCAAAACCCAGAATTCCAGTCGCTGTGTGCAGAAGTTGATCTCACAGGATATGTAATCAGTATCATAGATGGACAGGGTAGGTTTTTTTTTCCTTCTAAGAGTTTCTGCCATAACTACAGTATATTGTTTACTAAATGATTGTTTATGCTTTTGAACACAGGTTTCTCTCCTGCATTGTATGTGGCCGATGGGAGACTCAACTTTGTTAAAGTGCGCTGTTTCAGCAGCTTTGCTCAGTCTGGCTTGGAGGATTTGGTAAAACCACGTGTCCAGTTGGCTCTGAGCAACCTGCAGCTGAGGGGTCAGTCCATATCTCCCACGCCTGTTGTGTACGCGGGAGATCTGACCATCTTCTCAACAAACCCCAAGGAAGGTCATCTCCAGGAATCACTCAGCCAAAACAAAAGCCTGGTCCAGGTACAGTAGTAAAATCCCAAATCTGTAAAGCAGCTGACATGCTTCAAAACCAGTGTTTACCATTCACTCAATTAAGGGTTGTTCTTCAAAGGCTCTCACAGCCAAAGGGCTTCATGTTCTGAAGAAATAAGTCAGAATGGCATCAGTTATACGAACATGTAGATTCTAGTAGGAATAGCAATGTTTCTCAAATATCACGTACTTTTGTCATACTAACGAACTTGGCGGCTAAAACAAGTTGTGCTGAACCGCGTTGGAAATATACTGACTTGGAAAGGTTTTAGCCAGTGTGGCCTTTCATTCTGACCTCTAACATGTATGTTATACCCTCATTTCAGACTTGGAAAGAGATGAACTTACTTTGATCAGCATTCTATAAAGCACAGATGCAAAACTGTTTACAGACAAATTAATATTACAGTATAATGGTACAATGTTGTAAAATATGGAAATGACATAACTATTACATTTTGTGTTTTCAGAGTCAAGAAAACTTCTTTCTAATTGCTGAAGAGAAGCTTTCACATTTAGTCAGATCTGATGGCCTGAGGTCCGTCTCCTCTCCAGCTCTGCAAACACGAACCCCAGCGTTTACAACGGTCAGAAGACAAGACACAAAAACCACGGTGAGTTCATGTACTTGCGCTTCGATGCATTTGCGCTCATGACCACTTCATATTAATAAAAAAATTAAAAATGTGTCTTTTTTTTTTATGAAGGGGACTCCTCAGCAGCTGGTCCGAAGCCTTGGATCCTTCACACCTGTCAGCAGGAAACCTCCTGCAGCAAACTGTTCGACAGAGAAAGACCCTATCAGCACGAAGAGGAGGAAAGCTGTGGACTATCTGTCTCGTATCCCGTCTCCACCACCTCTGCTCCATCTGGGCTCAGAGGCTTCCCCATGTGTAAATAAGACATTCAACCCCCCTCGGAGGTCTTGGACACCAAGCACTTTAAACACTGCACAGACTCCAGCTCGCAAACCTGTCAATTCACCGGTGGAGGATGAATGGGTGAATGACGAGGAACTGGCTATGATTGATACTCAGGCATTACATGATGGGGATTTACTGCAGGGACATAAGACTGTATGATGCCAAGCACACTACAACTTTTAAAACACTGTAAAAATGAATGATTGTAAAGGCTGCTGAACATGTTTTGTGGTTGTTTTTGTTGTCACACTGGACAAATTAAAGAGGTGAAATCCCTTCTGGTTGGTAAGATCATGTAATTGCTTTATACTGATCTTCATTCTTCTCTACTTTTTTTTCTGAATGAAAATGTAGAATTGCCTTCCTGCAGTTTAACTCCATGATCCCCTGTTTGTGCTGTATTTGAGGACAAATAACAGAGGCCTGGTCAGTGAGTTGCACCTGCGTAATTTGTTTTCAAGTAACTGAATTCAATAAAAAAAAAATATATATATATATATATATATATATATATATATATATATATATATATATATATATATATATATATATATATATATACTGTATAGGAAGGATAGTGCAATTTTGAAAAAACTGTAATTTAAATAGTTACAACTTTGCTACTTCCAAGACAAAAATGGAATTCTCCATCTTTACAATAGTTAAGTTGATAAATAGTAGGAAAAGTTAGTAATTTATGACACTCCAAAATTACCAAATTCAGAACAATTGAATACTATGTTTTAAATAAGTCCAAAAACGTTGATTATAAGTGCAATTATAGAAAACTGTCACAAATTCTCATTTGGAGTAAGATTCTTTATAACGTTAGAAGGTTGATAGCACCAACATACTTTTATTATATCTTAAACTAACCCAGTGTGCCTTAAGTTAATAATTAAGATATTTGACTTATATTAATCAAGCCCACATATTTTTGTTTTTCCAAAGGAGAACTAGGGGAGATGAAGCAACAGCATTATCGAATGTGTTGTATAAGATTAAACTCATTTTCTCAACGATTTGATCATGGATTTATTTGGCTGATGACCGTCCTGTGTCACACTCCAGGCCAGCTGGGGGTGCTCGAGCCCTACTCTGCCTGTGATTGGCTAGTTCTGGTGATAGGGTAAGCCAATCAGAGGCCGAGTAAGCCGGGTCATGCCTCCGCTTCCAGGTCCCCGGCCGCTGAAAAAGTAGTAGAAGAAGAAGAAGGCCGTCACTTCCGTAAACACAGGCACCTGCTATGTGCAACTTGTGTGCCGGTTGTTTTTCGTTAATGTCGTTTTTCCCATCATTTATGCGTCCTGAATATACACGGTGAGTGTGATGAACAGGGACGTTTACTGTATGTTGAATATTGAGGTCGTAAATATTTAACGGAGTTGCGTTTTGCGCCGTCTTCTGTGTAGCTCGTGAGGTGACGTTAGCTAACCTAACGCTAATGTTTTAGTTAACGTTAGTTCATTTACCTGTTAGCTACTCACGTGAATTGTAACCATGTTTCTTCAGCACTAAAGACTGTTATATTTATATTATATAACCTACATGTATTACATATATATTTATAATTTGTGTTTTTGTCCATTGCAGATGTCTCATACTAGATCCTCTTGCACAACCTCTCGCATAAAAAACAACTTTGTGGGTGTTGGTAGAAGAACTGATAATGGAAAAGATGGCTCTGCCAACAAAAAAAAAGTGAGCAATCACTCCAGCAGTCCAGACAGAAGTGTGAGGGAGCGTGCGTTAAAGCAGGTCGGACTCACCAGCGCCACCTTCATCGGTCCAGCGTTTCCCCCGTCAAAATCCACCAAATCCACCAAAAAAAAGAAATCCACCAAGGTCAAATCTGACATTGAAGATACGCTGAGTGAGTTTTACAAAGAGCTTGAGAAGATTGATGCACCCGATGGTGCATATGGTATTCAACCACCCATACCCATCAAAACCTCTACGGGCAAGCAGAGAGAGGAAAAGGTTTGTGCCGGATCAGAGGGCTACCAGAAAAGCAGTGGGCAGAAACAACCGTCCTGGTCACACCGGTATCAAAATGAGCCATACTACCCCAGAAGACCGGGGCCGGCTGCTCCTGCTCAAAACCAATGGCATCATCCTCAAACGTTGAACAGACCACCAAACCCAAGATTTCACAGACCCCCATTCCATCGCCCACCACCCCCAATTGCATTCTCAAATCCGCAAAACCCACCATCAGCCGCGAATCCAAACTGGAGCGGCTCAGGCCCGACAAACCAGCATCAAGAGGAGCCGCATTTTCCACCATTTTCTAGCTTTCCCCCTCAGAATGTAAGCAGTCACCCCTCTCAGGGCTTTTATGGAGATTCTGCACACCACTTGGACAGGGACGAACGCGTTTGTAGCTATGACGTGCACTCAGATAATGTAAATGTTGGATGGTCCAAAAGGAGAGAAGAAGAATCGTGTCACTTTGTTGAAGATTATGGCAGATCTCAGAGATACGATTTTGAAAATGAACCGTGGGACCATGACTACCGGCCTCCTGCCAACACTAATGCATTCCAAACTTCCTTGGTGTTGATCTTGATGAGGGGATTACCAGGATCTGGGAAATCAACACGGGCCAGGTACGTCTTTGTGTGATCTTGAGTCTCATAAACAAGTGCATTGTCAGTTTTAAAGGAGTCTAAAACTCCAACTCTAAACTTCCAAGCCGTAATGTATTATTTTCAATGCACACTCGCAGGGAGCAGCTCTCCGCTCGTCCCGGCGGGCTGATACTGAGCACAGATGACTACTTTGCTTGCAGAGATGGGTACCGCTATGACCCAGGCCTTCTCGGTGCAGCCCATGAATGGAACCTGAACAGAGGTAATATAATGTCTAAAAGGATAACATTATGAAGCGATGACATTTTGGACAGACACTACGTAAACTGCAACTTGTCCGAGGTACACAACCACAAGGTGGTAATTCAAGTTCCTCGATGCAAAGTATTACTATGTACTCACCATTAGGTAAAAGGTTGGTTTAGATTAGGGCTGCCGTGTCACTTGATTATTATGCCACTCAATAAGTCGCGGAGGAAAGCTCACAGGTACCGGCGATCATAACGGGCGCGCTGGTAAAGACTGAGAGGGTCTTCCGTGAGTGCAGCCTCATGTGTTTCACGGAGACATGGCTGTACGCGGATTTTCAGGACCACAGCGTGGCGGTGCCCGGCTTCAGGACTGTTCGGGCGGACAGAGACGCTGTACTGAACGAGGTGCGTTTCTGTAGCCCAAACATTGAACAATTAGGGATGCGTCCGTATTATTTGCCGAGGGAGTTCACTTCACGTCCGGCATTGTTGTCGACGTTTACGTGCCACCACCAGCTGACGCTTGTAGTGTTATGTGTAGAATAAGTTTAGGAGACCGTTGTATCTTTGGCTAACTTTATTAGCTCAACATTAGCATAACACCGAGACTGACAGGTTCGTACAACTCCAAGTGCGGACTGTGGACCGAACACGCCCCCCTCTGATATCACATACACCTGATCACTCCGCTCTGTATGTCAATAAAATAGCACCATTACATTACAACGCTGAGGAAGCAGTGGACACCATCCACTCCACTGTGTCTGGACTGTGAGTCAACAGCCTGCTGCTTTTCTGACTATCACTGGTGACTTTAACCACACCACCCTGGATAAAGCTCTGCCAACTTTTCAACAATATGTCAACTGCCCCACAAGGAACAATAAAACTCTGAACCTACTGTATGCAAATACTAAGGATGCATACAGGTCTGATCACGACCTGGTCCTGCTGACACCCAGGTATGTTCCTCTGGTGAGAGGCTGCCTGTGACCAGCAGGACTGTGAGGAGGAGGTCTCAGGACCAGGACTGTTAGCAGGTCTCAGGAGGTTAATGACGAACTGCAGGACTGCTTTGAGTCAACGGACTGGGATGTGCTGTGTGGACCACATGGGGAGGACATCAACAGCATGACGGACTGCATCACAGAATACATCAATGCTTTTTAGTTGTTTTTTTTATCCGATTCCTCGGAAAAATATAATCAACTGATTAATCGATTCTTAAAATAATCGTTACCTGCAGCCCTAGTTTAGATGACTGATTTGATGGGATATTTATTTTCCTGCCGGAAGTTAATATTTTTTTGTGTTTTAATTCTCTTTCAGCTAAAGATGCTATGCATGATGGACGATCTCCCATTATTATCGATAATACAAATGTCCAAGCTTGGGAAATGAAGCCATATGTCGAAATGGTGGGTATGGGATTTTAAATACATCTGTGTGTTTGGTTATGGAGTACTGCACCGCCTTTATAGAGCCTCATCAGATTTCCAACCATTTTAACAGGCCTTGGAGAGAGGATACAAAGTGGACTTTTGTGAACCTGACACCAGCTGGAAGTTTGATCCTTATGAGCTGGAAAGGTACGATTCCTTAATTATCATATTAAATGTACATGCCAGTGCCGACTTTTAAAACGTACAGATACTAACATCACCACACTGCACTGTTTCCCCTCCAGGAGGAACAAGCACAGCGTTCCACAGGAGAAGATCGCACAGATGATGGATCGTTTTGCATTTCCAATATCTGTAGACATTGTCATGAGATCACAGGAGCCCGCTCACGTGAACCAGAGACCCCGACCAGAGCAGCCGCAGATGATGAGGAACCAAGATTTCTGTTAGTTTTTCACAGGATTTTTACCAGCTAAATAATTTGCCTTGAAGAACAAAACCTTTTTTTAATGGAGTAACTATGGTTAGCTACTATTTCTACGGGATTTTTTTAATCATTTTTTTGAATATTCTAATTTTATGTAAAGGATGAAGAAATCTATTTTTTCTGAAACTGTTTTCATAATTAAATGTTCTTACGTAACGCCTTTTGCTTTGAAGGGAAATCTGCTTTATTTTTGTATTTAATGATTGCTATTTCACGCTTGTCCTTTTGCTGATTGTGTGGGAATGTGGAAAACCCAAACACTAAGTTGTCCTCATCAGCCTCCAAATCAGCAGAGGAACTGCGATAATGTTGTTTTCTGGTAAACCACAAGTTTCGTAGTTAATTTAATTCTTTGGTTACGCCAACATGTTTCTTTTTTAAGCCCTTTACCGAAAGGCCATTTTCCATTCCTCTCCCAGCAAGTGCCAAATATAGCTTTTATTTGATGTGATCATTCCTCCGGAGGAATCATCCATTCTTAATGTTTTTCCAATGTAAACAATGAGGGACAAAATACACAATTGTCACAAAAAAATGTATTGAAAGATTATCTGAAGCTGAAGATGTTCCAAAGTTATGGTAATTTGGTGTAAAACTCCCTCCTGAAAGTCAGTGAATCACAATTGGCCTTTGTATTCCCTCTTGTGTCATCAGTGAAGTCCTGTGGAGAGACGGGAATCATTTATCTGCATTTAATCAAACCCGTCTCCATTTGGGCATGAAAATATGATCGGTTTGGTATTCTACCTAGTCGCGTGAACATGTCATGAGCCGTGTTGGACACCGGGGTTTCATCGCTCCCTGGGGATTTTGGGACAAGTTAATATTTTTCCGGGGAGCTTCATGTGATGGATCTGGGTTACCTTTCCTGTTCTCTGCTCCAATATTTCATGTCTAAAAAAAAAAAAAAGTAAGAAGGATAAGAACACTGACAGGTGTGTGGAGGCTTAAAACACTAACAGACTGGGGTGGACAAAATATCAGAAACATCTTTAAGTTAGTAGTACATTTGATGAAGCTCATTTTTTTTTTGGTCTGTAGATTGTATTGTTGTCAAGCAAATATGCTTGTTAAAGTCCCATTTAGTCTGTGATGGTATAAGGATCTGCTTGTGATCACCTTTCCTCCTCCTCTCTGTGTTATTGTTTTGGCTTATGTCATGATTTTTTTTAGACTTGCAGTGTTTTAGACCAGTGTTCCTCCAACTGGTCAACGTGATACTCCATGTTTTTTTGTGTAGTCTGATGTTTCTATAAATCCATCCACCTCCTGTTGACCAGACTACACAGATTTCAGCAGCACTTTCATCTTGACAGCTGTGCAGTTGGTTTTGAAAGTGTTTCACAAACCCAGAAGCTGTGATTCTCCGAGGAGCTCGCGGCGGGTTTCCCGTTCTAATCACAATGAAAGTAAAGTTTGGTAACCTTCAGCAACGTGCCTCTTGGTGTTTGAAGGTCGATGACACATTGATGACTCAGATTGCGGTATCCAATGTGTGCCTCCTGTCTTTTCTCCGGCGGTTTATTTACACACCGCTGACCTTGATTTACAGAACCCAGTGCTGATGTGCAAGAAGACTTTTAGTGGTGAAGGAAATAACGTGAATCACATCTTTTTTCTGCAGTTTATATGTATCAATTTTGGGCCGAAACAAAAGGGCATACATGATTTGGGATTAGAGAAAACTCATCTAAAGCAGGTACCAGAAAGGAAGTACAAAACTACTGAATTGAAGATATTTGAAACAAAGATAGGGACGTTTTATTTTAACGGGGTGAAGTCACGAGTGCATTTTGTTGGACTGGTTACAATCTCGAAACGAAAAATCAAATTAGTGTGTCGAGGGTTTTACTGCACAATATTGCAAAAGAGTATACTTACGCATGGCAAAATTACAGACCCAAGCGTGGTATTTCCAAATTCTTTTAAAATCTGGTAAATAAAAGCTGATGAGATCTTGGTCAATAAGATGTGGTACCAAATCTCTGACTTTTAGTAGATATAAAGGCTAAGCAGCTGTTTAGATCTCCCTGAGATAGCGATGACCTTGTGTAAGAGAATCAGTGTGGAGGCCGATTTAAAGGAGCTTTCCACTGGGTTTACTGTCCCTGTGGATGGCAATGCCTCCCTTCTCCAATGTTAGTTAGCAGTCACAGCCATTCTGTGGCGCTGATGGGTCTCTTTTCCAGTGTGGGGCAAGAAAAGAGACCCATCAGTGAGTGAGAAGGATTGTAAAGATGATGTGGCGAATATTTGTTTGTGTATGGAACCGTGTCCCTCGTAGCCATTTCAGAGGATTTGATGTTTCCATCTTTCTTGTTTTTTTTTTATATTTAATGTATAATGAAATGATCTATTTGCAATCAAATCAACAACACCATTATTCCATTACCATTATTATATATAGGGTGTTAGTTGACTTTTATATATTTAACCCTTGTGTGTGTGTGTGTTCATATTTTTGTTATTCAGCCAGTGTTGGTGGGTCTGGTGGACCCGCCGCATTTTGGGTGTTTTAATTTAACACAAAGACCCTTGAGGTCAGAGCATAGAACCTTGAGGTCAGAGTATAGAACCCTGAGGGTCAGAGCATAGAACCCTGAGGGTCAGAGCAAAGAACCCTGAGGGTCAGAGCAAAGAACCCTGAGGGTCAGAGTATAGAACCCTGAGGGTCAGAGCAAAGAACCCTGAGGTCAGAGTATAGAACACTGAGGTCATAGCATAGAACCCTGAGGGTCAGAGCAAAGAACCCTGAGGGTCAGAGTAAGCAGGGTCGGGCCTGGTCAGTACTTGGATGGGAGACCGCCTGGGAATACCAGGTGCTGTAAGCATTTTTTTCACTCTTTGAAAAAAAGCACAGGCTCATTTTCTCACTTTCAAGGGTGTCACAAAGTGGATATTGAGTATTATGTTACGCCCGGCCTAGGGGAGCCTGAGCGCAACGTAACATATGAGTCTCCCCTTCTCCCCACCTCCCAATTCAGGACCAATGCTGCAGTTCCTAGTTCACAATTGCTTATTTATTTTGAACTACGTATCTTACATCATCTTCAGGGTGAGCCTGGCCCAAAATAACAAACAAAACAATCTGTGCAAGTGACCTAACTTCCCTAGACCACACAAAGAAACAAAACACAGTGCAGGTAACTTACCTACCTCCATAACCGAAAACATGGTTAGACAAAAAGGCTTCTCACCCCTACCACTACCGACACCCTTGCTAACCCCACCACGCAAGAATCTGTGTTGTGCAGCATGGCCAGGTTGGAAACTGGAGAGAGAGGAGAGAGCCTCCACAGGTTCCCTCTTAAATATTGCCACCTGCAATGACATGAAGCACAAGCACAGCTAAACAACAGCACAGCACCCCCTCCAGGCAGGGAGGCGAACAGCATCAGGGCCCACTGCCACCCCATGCACTCTGGGCCATAACAATGCCGACTGGCATATCTAACTGTCCTTTGTAGTCAGCAGTTGGGGTGGGAGCTCAGACTTGTTTTTTTTCCGTATTGTTCGAGCTCCTGTCCCAGCTTTGGTGAGTTAAAAATAATTGTTGCATGTGATGTTCTGTCCACTGAGTCCCTGAGTCATGTCTAGCACAACTCTCATTCCTGGATTTTTCTGAGTGGCTCCTCCATCAGGCTTCCCTGTGTAGACGTGTAAGTTCCAAGCATATGAAGAAGTGGCAACACAGGCAGCCCAGATCTGTATTGATATCCATATTTCCTCACTTGCTGGCTGCTGACGGGCTGGTTCTGGGGCTCGACTTCATTTTGGAACTAGCTGAGGTCATAGCATAGAACCCTGAGGTCAGAGTATAGAACCCTGAGGTCAGAGCATAGAACCCTGAGGTCAGAACATAGAACCCTGAGGTCATAGCATAGCACCCTGAGATCAGAGAGCAGAGAACCCTCAGATCAGAGAACATATAACCCTCAGATCAGAGAACATAGAACCCTCAGATCAGAGAACATAGAACCCTCAGATTACAGCTGTGGATCAGTGCTAATAATCCAATAAGAGCTGTATAACATAGCCTTTAGTCAGTACTTGGATGGGAGACCGCCTGGGAATACCAGGTGCTGTAAGCATTTCTTTCACTCTTCGAAAAAAGCACAGGCTCATTTTCTCACTTTCAAGGGTGTCACAAAGTGGATATTGAGTATTATGTTACGCCCGGCCTAGGGGAGCCTGAGCGCAACGTAACATATGAGTCTCCCCTTCTCCCCACCTCCCAATTCAGGACCAATGCTGCAGTTCCTAGTTCACAATTGCTTATTTATTTTGAACTACGTATCTTACATCATCTTCAGGGTGAGCCTGGCCCAACATAACAAACAAAACAATCTGTGCAAGTGACCTAACTTCCCTAGACCACACAAAGAAACAAAACACAGTGCAGGTAACTTACCTATCTCCATAACCGAAAACATGGTTAGACAAAAAGTGTTTTTTTCCACTCTTTGAAAAGCACAGGCTCATTTTCTCACTTTCAAGGGTGTCACAAAGTGGATATTGAGTATTATGTTACGCCCGGCCTAGGGGAGCCTGAGCGCAACGTAACATACCAGAGAATCCGGAGGTCAGAGCATAGAACCTTGAGGTTAGAGCATAGAACCCTGGGATTAGAGAACCCTGAGGTCATAGCATAGAACCCTGAGATTAGCGAACCCTGAGGTCATAGCATAGAACCCTGAGATTAGAGAACCCTGAGGCCATAGCATAGAACCCTGAGATTAGAGAACCCTGAGGCCATAGCATAGAACCCTGAGATTAGAGAACCCTGAGGCCATAGCATAGAACCCTGAGATTAGAGAACCCTGAGGTCATAGCATAGAACCCTGAGATTAGAGAACCTTGAGGCCATAGCATAGAACCCTGAGATTAGAGAACCCTGAGGCCATAGCATAGAACCTTGAGGTCAGAGCACAGACCTGAACACCACACAAGGGTTAAAGTAAAAGCTTTGAATAAAATCCGGGTACTGACAAGCGTGATATGAACTGCCCATTTCCATAGAAAGAAAAAAAAAGATTGTTCTTATTTTTAAACCTGAGCCAATACACACAAAATAGACAGACAAGCTTGTTGTTAACACATCTCCTAAAGCAACATGGTCAGTTTGTGAATTCACATAGGAAACCACCGTGCTTTATTTTGTGATACACATTGGTCGTTTTATTTTTTCTTTGATAAACCGATCAAATAAAAGAGAGGCTATGCAGACCGTGAGCTGTAATTTGTGCAACAATGACATACTATCCTGCTGTGTTTTAACAACAGAATGTCAGACACAGGAAAAGTCATCCATTTGAATCTCCGGAGGAGCTTTCTGCTGTCCCTGTTCTCTGAGCACTTTTATCCAGAGACAAAAAATGGCATCTGAGGAAAAAGTGATCAAGGTGCAAAATACTTAGGATTTTTTTTCCTTATATTTTGGTATGTTTGTGTTTTGGAGGTTTTGCTTGGATTGGATATACCAACATAAACATAGAGACATATACATATATATATAGCAATGGCTAAAATCAACAAAATGACAATATGGCTCTGTTTTTGGCTATTCCTCCCCTCTTATGTCTTGCTTTATCACTGCGTTAGTTTCCTCAGCCAGAGAGACTCTTGGTTTTCCTCAACCTGTGAGATTATTTATGCCTCTATCTAACATTCACAGCTGTATATAAACACCAATATTCATGCTGGGGGATGGTAGAGTCCTTGAAACATAAACAATGTGAAGCATGGTGCCTGCCTGCTATATATATATATATATATATATATATATATATATATATATATATATATATATATATATATATGTAAATTCCTGATTGAATAGATTAAACAGAGCGATGGAACACAAGCCTCTACATGAGCCTCTAAACCTCACCTGCAGAGACACGTGTGTTTTCAACATCCCTCCCTGTTCATTGGCCCACTGTGTGGGAGTGCGTTTTCAGGCTCCTTCCCAGGTGCCAGTGTGTGTGATTGTAATGTGAGGCAGCCAGCAGCCGTAAAAGAGCATGTGTGCTTTGAATGGTGATGATGTGACGGAGATGTGATGAGCGCTTTGTGCTTGCTGAATGGCCGTGATGAGCCACAATTAAGTCACTGCCATGAACCATCTTAGAGACAGAAAAGGGCAGATGGAATCAGAGCTGACACATATATGGGACGCAGAGGACAACAAAAACTGGATGCTAATGTGTGCTGATTACCACCCCACCAATGCAAAATGGTTAACTCAATGCTAACCATATAGTTTATATCTTATTATTACGGCAGTTGTTACTTTATTATGACCTCCATTTTGTTTATGTCTTTGCAAAATCCAGTACACTGATGGACACATAGCTCACTATATTTATATATGCTTGGTGCCAAAGAAAGGGAAGTGGTCTCTGCACGGCTTCAAACAAAACATTGTTTTGATTATCAAGGCCATAGCCCTCATGCGTATGGTATATTTGCCACAATGTGAGCTGTATTGTCAGGTTGCACACTATGGAGTGTTGTCCGCCTTCAAATTAAACCGATTAGGGAAAGTTACTCATGGTTTCCTCCTGCGGCAGCCCTTATAGTTGCAAACAGGGATTTAATAGAAATGAAGACATTGAGTCTGAGAGGGAATGAAGCACCAAGTGAAGTTTCTCATGAGAAGAACAAAATACATTGTAAAATGTGTAAATAATTATGCTTTTTTTGTTTACAACTAAATGCATAAAGCCATTTTCTAGATACTCAGGCTACAGAGCACGTTATTTAGTGTGGTTGTCACGTGACCCTGACAGCCAATGGCAACCGTGTCCTGCAACCGCACAGCGTCTCGTGTTTTTTTTTATAAACCACCGACCAATCATCTGGCTCAAGTCAGCCACAATAAGACAGGACACCAGGCCTTAAATTCTTCAAAATAAAAGCCCGAACTTGTGTCAGTTTGACCAGAAAAATAACGTGAGCAGCTGTGTAGAAAGTGTACGGTACACAAATACATACATTTGAGTAAATACTGGACAGGACTGACGTTAAATACAATTGCAAATAATGAAAGCGCGCCTCGCTGAAATAATCACACTTTTTTTTGTTCACTTTTACATTTTTGTTTTGTATTTAACAGAGAAAATCTCTTTTGGTTTATATTTGTAGTTACTGTGGTCTCCATGTACTTTGGTTATAATCTTAGTAAAAAATAAAATAAAAAGGAAGGGTGATGAGCCTATGTCCGTCCTATCAATATACTGGATCCTAATCATCATCACAACATTAGCTTTGCAGTTTGCCTTTCTCTCATAACATATTCACTAACATGATTCCATGATTTGGTGCTTTGAGTGAAAATCACACATTTTAAAAGACTATGTAAACATTGTGTTACGTATAAAATGTCAGCACAGCACTCAGTGTGTAGACTACTTGTTCATCAATTGTTTCAGGCGACTCTCTCACCGATGCGGCTTTAATTTTGAAATACTGCGCCGGAAGTCCTGCTGTCATCCCCTACCACCTTGACAGGTGTGTGGGGCTCGACATGCTATGGATTTCATGCCGTCCGGCGGACGGGGCGCTGCTGGCGGCTCCACACGGGCAGGTACTTCCCTCCGCTCACGTTCTCCGTGCTCGCGATGTCGTTGATAACGTGCACGGTGCCGCCGGGTCGAGCGCGTGCCTCTGATCATTATGGCAGATCGATCATTTAGATCAGAGAGGGGACTTCACCTCCAGAGTATCGAGGCGGATCATTGCACGGCGGTTCGGGCTACACGTTGTACGGTAAGAGGCTTTGCATGTTTGATGGGTCATAAGGACGCAGAGGACGTGCACACATTACATTGCGTGTACACACGATTGTTGCATTAATTGCAGGGTGGGAGTTGCATTTTGGTTGGTTCATGTCTTAAATACGACCTTGATCATATATGTATCCATATTTTAATTAATTAATTAAAACAACTTTGATGGGACATGAAGTAGTACGCTATCCCGTATAAAGGAATAATTGATATTCATTCTTACATTTACATATTTGGCTGTACTTTGGAATACCTTTCAAAGCAAATACAATTAACATAAAACAATTATTTTGATTGAATTAAGTTGCACTTTGTCCGTCCAATGACTGTGCTATCTAGAGCCTATGCATACCATAACTCAATATTGCCTTCATATATATTACTGTATAATCTACACATTGCAGTGGGAGAACACAATGTGCTTCCTGCAGTGGAGGGAGTCTAAGTTTAGCAGACTACCTCTCTCCACATTGATGTTGAGTCATTAGCTTCTGGCACGCTTGATGGGTAAACCTGTTCTCTGTGGTTCCTCTTCATGCAGCGGTTGGTGTCAGCTGGCAGCATGACTGTGCAGCCCTGTCTGTTCATAATCACACCACTAATCCCATCAAAGTATTGCGGAGGTCTGACCTGAGGACTCAGTTATCCAGGAACATTTAGTCTAAAGTTAGATGTGTGCAGAACAGTTGGGACTGTAGGGAAAGCTTATATTGTGACCTATACCATGTGTTTTTTTTTTGTTTTTTTTTACGGAACTTCTATTGATTTGTGGAGATTCATAAGGGGTGGCAAATAAAAAAAAAAAAGCAAAGTCTATAAGTATTGACAGATTTGATCTCCATCCAGTGAATGTCCTCTACCTCGGACAAATCTGTGCGCCAGACAATACCTCTTGATTTAATTTGAGTTCCCATTTTCAGTCAGAGGCTTCTGAGCCTCCCCAGCTGCCTGTTACATAATGTCAGCGAGGACTGTCACAGTTTACTGAGCAGACGGGGTGGTGGGTGTGGGGTGTGTGTGTGTGTGGGGGGGGGGGGGGGGGGGGGGGGGGCTCAGGACTGGGGCTAAACTGAGAGCTGACAATACTGAAGGAGGCCAGGTTTACAACGTTACATAAGAGATGTTTTCCTTCCACTTGGCTGGGAGGATGCAGATGATGGTGGTCCAGAAATAGGTCTGAGTGAAGGAAAGGGGGGATGCTGCACACGCAGTTTTTACCGGCGGAGGAGAACACAATCAAGCCTGGTATTGCACTGTGAGGGTACGGATCCAGCTGTTTCTAGAGAGACATTTTATTTGCATATAGCACAGGCTGGCTTGTGTTACTTGTATCCTGCCGTTAATGTTGCCAGTAATTTTCATTGGGGTGCACACAAGGGGTCACCAGACAATATTACATCCAAGGACGTATCAGTCTAATGTCTTTTAAGCGAAGGGGGGCAGCAGCAATGTCTAATAGCTTTCCTTCTCGATAACCTCATCAGCAAAGTGCACTGTGGCAGTACATGCATGGTTCATTAAGGTTGCATCTGTGTTAGATTTGTTGCTGTGAATTTCATAAATCATAGATGTCGACTGGAAGTTTGGTGCCATCTAATAGAACACTAAAGCCATTAAAAGCAGATGTTCACACTGTGGATGAAGCTGAATGTGGATGGAGGGTGAAGTGGATCGCAATTAAATATGAAATAATTACATATTTTCAGTGCTTATTGAATTTGCAACATGTGCCTGCTGTATGATGGCAGTGATATACGATGCGATGGTGTGGGTTGACAATAATAACTTCCATTCATCACATGTGATTCAAAATGACAAATGAGCTGTACAGAACCTGCCTAAGGAAGCAGGAAATGCACCCACGTTGTTTGTGTACAGATTTTGCACTGTGATGTATTGATGATGTGTTGCGTAATATCAGTGTTTGTCCCAATCAGATGTTGCATGTAGACAAAGACTTATTACATTGTTATAAAGAAAACTTTTGAGCTATTACCACATGTATAAAATGGTATTTTCCTCATCAATTACAGAAAGAATGAAGTTCTCCAGGAGCTAAATTGGAGATATGCAGATTAAAGCAAGATATTATTCATATGCTGCAATGGTTTGTGGGAAAAGGCCGCTCTGAAAATTGAGATTACTACAGTTGAATTTAATTATTTACCTTTGGAAACTGTTATATGGAAATGAGAATCTCTTTTTCCTGAAACAACAATGTTAGTCTTTGTTCTCACAAATTCCAAGAATTTAATATCTCAGTAATCCTCAATAATAATAAAAAAACAAAAAACAATAACTGTGAAATGACCATGAAAGGAACAATTATGTATGAAATGAAAAGAAATGTCTTTTTTATTTGACAAACAGTAACAACCTCAACAAACGCTGTAACACCTTTTAGTTATATTCAGTTATGCAGTGCTGCCAGATGATGGAAAATAATGTAATCAGATGCACATCAAATATTAGTTTTGAAAGTCCTTCTCACAATCAATGAGGATCAGCGATGGTGAGAAATCGTCCATTGCTTGTGACACCGAATGAAATATTATAATATATAAAACCATCTTGCAAACAGTGTAAAACATTGCTGGTGAAAATCTTGTGGCGGGAACTTCCCCCAAAACATCATTTGATGCTGATTTATGAGTTGACCTTTTGCTTCTGCATTACGGCAAAAAACAATTTGACACGGCTGCTGTGGAAATGGAGCAGCTGATTGCTCCGTGACGGGGGACTGCTTACTTTTTATTCATAGTGCTAAAGATCAGTCTGTCCTTCCGGAGGACTGGAGGGCTGTATGTGCAAAGAGTATAGCGGCTACTTCAAGTACAAAGTGGAGGGTTTGGTGTTGAATTACCGCCACTGTTGTGTCTCTCCTGTTTACAGTTTCCTCTGTGCTGTTCTCTTCGGGTGGGGGGGTCACATGTTTTATTCTCCTAATGGAATACAGTGAACGTTTGATGGATTTATCATTTTGAAAACGATCAGTCAGACGTGTTTTGTCCCTGCAGGCATGATTCTGTGAGGTCGTCGCATGAGGCAGCCTGGACGGGGGCATGATGGAGGAGGCTGCCAGTCAGCTCGAGAGAGACCACGTGCACAGTGTCTATGACAAGATTGCTCCATATTTCAACGACAGCCGCTATAAAGCCTGGCCGAAGGTCCGACAGTTCCTGCTGGACCTGCGGCCGGGGAGCATCGTGGCTGACATTGGTGGGTGGTCCCCTCCGGCAGTGACGTAATCCTGGACGTCCCACAACACTTGATCATTATTACATTATTTGTGCTTACACAATAAGTCATTTTCAAATACAATCAGACCACTTCATTCCTAATTAGTCACAAGTGTTGCAGCTGACTGTCCTGTCTTTGGCAGGTTGTGGCAATGGCAAGTATCTCCACATCAACAAGGAGGTGTTCAAGCTGGGCTGCGACGTTTGTCACCCCTTGGTGGACTTTGCCTGGAGCCAAGGACACGAGGTCCAGATGTGCGACGGGCTGCATTTGCCTTACAGAGACGGCTGCTTCGACGCTGTGCTCTCCATTGCAGGTAATGTGCAAACACACACACGCGGTTGAAAGGAGGTTTTGGATGTCGTCGACTCCTCCCATTTTTGTGACTAATCGCTCCCTTGATATGCACGAGGCCGCACCACTGTGGCTGCCGTTTGCCTCAAATTAAATCAACTCATAACAACGGTAAACATCAGCTTACCACAGGCTTGAGTTGCCTAGCCAACGGTGTGAAATAATTAATGTGTCACCCCCCAACAAAAGCGTGCAATTAGAAGCAAAGGCGACGGCAGACGCCCACATTATTAATTTGTGTTGTGCGCCACACAGTGTACAGAATGTGTCGGCTTGACCGCAAGTGCTGAGTGTGACTTGGCGTCATAATTAAATAGAGGCCTACGTATCATCCGACTTAATTCTGACAAATGAATGCTTTTTTTCCCCCCGTCACAGTCATCCATCATTTGTCCACCAAAGAGCGTCGTATTCGAGCAATAAAGGAGATGGCTCGCGCCCTGCGAGTGGGCGGACGCATCATGATCTACGTGTGGGCCATGGAGCAGAAGCGCCGCAAGTTTGAGAAGCAGGACATCTTCGTTCCCTGGAACCCCAACCTCCCCTCGCCCTCCGGCTCCACCGGGGAGCACGCCGAACCCAGAAGGAGGGCCGCGGCTCAGAGCGTGAGCGACGCCGTGGACGACGACGACGCCGACAAGCACAGGAAGGTTCGAAGCACATCCTCCGTGGCGGACGAGGAGGAGGATCTGACGTGCGCCACGCCGCGGCAGAGCACCCAGAGACTGTGGTTCTTCTCCCGCTCCCTGGATTCTGTGTTTGACTTTGGAAGCTTAGCCATCTCCCGCTCGTCCTCCAGAGACCTGAGCGCTTTACCTTCGCCCTCGGCCGAGAACGAGGGGAACAAGGCCGGCCAGCGCGGGAGAGGGCGGGGCCTCATCAAACAGGTGTCGAGCTTCTTTTCCCCGTCGCCTGTGATCGGATCGGAGGAGGACGTCTTCGACCCCGTCGCCGACCCGCACAAGGGACACGATGATCCCGGAGGCAACGGCGGCACGCAGAACCAGAGCGTCTCCGTGTCTTTGGCCCGGGAGTGTGGCTCTCTGGCCCTGCCGGATCTGGTCCCGTTCCAGAAGGAGCACCTGAAGCAGTCTGGAGATGAAAGGGAAGGAGGGCTGCAGGGGAAAGAGCAGCCAGAAAGCACAAGGAGTCCTCAGGGGAGCGAGGGGCAGGTGGAGGGCTCCTGCCTGAGGTACTATCACGTCTTCAGGGAGGGAGAACTCGCCGAGCTGATAGAGAATCATGTCGAAGAGCTTCATGTCAAACACACCTACTTTGATCATGCCAACTGGTGTGTGGTGGCAGAGAAAGTTCGCTTATGGAAAATATGATTTTTAACTTGTTTGATTTTGATTGTTTTGCATCAACTCTGCCTCAAGTTTTAGCACTGAATCACACATTTGGATGATTATGCCATTCTTGTGACTGAAAAGTGAATTTACAGATGGAGCCATTGTTGGAACACTACACTACTCCTTTGCTGCAATTCTCTACTTCATAGTTTCTGGTAGTCCGAGAGCCAGCCGTGTGAGAGACCTTTCCATATCTTGCATTAAATATCATTTTAGATGGTATCATTGTCATGGCTTTGCAGTAGAGGAGTTCAACAATGGCCATCGTTGTGTGTGTGTGTATATAGCACATTTTTTAAGTATTTATTCTATGTCAATACATGAAACCAAGAAGCTGTATCCACATGTCCAGTGTGTGTTACCTTTTTAGTATCAAGCGTTAGTTTTGTTATGACCAAAACACAGCGAGCTCCAGCGCCAATAATGATTTTAACTCTTTTTTTTTTAAAAGAGCATTTCTGCACCAGAGATTTTAAGAAATGCACCGTTTATCTCTTTGGACTTTTAATATTTGCCAAAGAGGAATTTGTGGGAATACAGTACCCTCTTCCACCTGCTCTTAAGTGTTTTAATGCGTTGATTACAGTGTAACATTCGTACTTAATTCATTGTTTTACATGTTCCTTGACTCTTGAATATGAGCTAAAGTATCTGTTATGGACTTCTTGGTGGGACTCTGTAAACTGCTCTTATGTAATCTCTCATAACACGATCATAAGAAGAGCTCAAAGCCGCGCAGAATATCTTCCAACGCATTTGTGCATCTGCATTGTTTTCACCAAGCGTTTCAAAGAGCGTGCTGCCAGTGTGTGTGTGTGTGTGTGTGTGTGTGTGTGTGCGTGTGTGTGCTTGGTGTTTGTAATAGTTGTATACAGTCTTGTGTTGAAGTAACAAATACACTGCCTCATCTACTGTGAATAAACATTGCACTGTACCACAAATATGTCGCTGCTTGAAGTTGGTGAGTGACATAAAAACATGGTCAAATGCCAAGGGGCGGAGCATATCCTCATCAGTACAGTATGTGTGGACCAACTGTGTTTGTTCTGAAGTGACACTGGTACCTTAATGTCTTATGTGACCTGATGTAAATACTTCTGAGTTTGAATTTGTTTTTTCCTTTTTAATAAATATTTTTGTTCATGAGTTTTTTTGTCGTGCTGCGTTTACTGTCACGAACGATGCCTGTAAATCATTTGGAAGATGTTCAATTAGTCACAACCACCACCTGTGCGGTTAACAGAATGTTTATTAGTTACACAGACAGTAGCTACTATAGAAGTACTGATATCTTGAGGTAAACAGCAAGTTGAATCACTCTTCAGCCAAAACATGCCACACACTTTATTAGAGAGTCACTTATGTGACCATGACAGGTGACTTCCCAAATTAAAATACCCTGAGTTCAGATACTCAGGGTATTTTAATACTGAATACTGAATAGTCTGAATAGTCCCCAATTCTTTACTAAAATGTAAAGCTGCTGCATGTACACAATATATAAAACAAGTATTGATTCATATAATGTAGCATTACCACATTTGTTTTATTCCTAAATATAAATATCGGCCCCTGAAGATCAAGCACCGGTTTGGCTCTGAGGCTCCCCTTGATTTCGGGCACGCAGGTTTCATAACCCACACTCCCTCCACACCTGAAATATGAAGAACATGAATGTAATATCTTGTTCACTGAAACAGTCGACCGTTAAAGTAAACACTTTTTGGAGGAAAAAGCCTCGGCCGTACTGCACCTGAGTCGCTGCTCTGTGAACGATGGAGTGTCTGACGGCCAGTTCGTCGACGTCTCTCGAGTATCCTCCTCCGATGACGGCAGCGAGAGGAACGCCTCTGCTCAGCGCGGTCTTCATCACGTACAGATCTCTCTGGTACAGCCCTAGGAGATACGCACGTCATTCAAAATAGTCCTAGAAAGGGCTTAACGGTGGAGATACTCGGGGGGGGGGGGGGGGGTCAGTCACCTTGGTCAGTCAGACGGAGACGCCCGAGTTCATCCTCCCAATGAGGGTCGACACCCGCGTCGTACAGGACCAGGTCTGGGCGGAAGGTTTCCAGCAGCCGGGGGAGGTGGGCCTCCACTGTGGAGAACATCAGACACATGCACTCTTCATTCAGTATTTCGTTTAGCTCGTTCATTTTAAGCCTCTTTTTAAAGCAGCTAAGAGAGAAAAAAGAAATAACTTTGAACACAGCAACACAATCTGGATCTTAACTTTGAACACATTTGACAATGATTATTAGTATTATGTTGGCCTGTGTGAACTAGCCTGTGGAGAGGTACTCCTTGTCTTCCATCCCATCCTCCACACTGATGTCTAGGTCACTCTGTTGTTTACGGAGGGGGAAGTTTCTCCCACAATGCACGGAAAATGTAAACACACACGGCTCCTCTTTAAAAATGAAAGCAGTGCCGTCGCCCTGGTGGATGCAGAGAGAGACGAAAGGTTCAGCTCCTGGCACGAAGCTGAGCGGCTCGGCTCGGAGGAACGTTAAAAGTTAGCAGAGACGAGTGTTCACGCTACCTGATGCACATCGAGATCCACGATCAGAACCTTCCTTTTGGGCGAGGAGGAGCCGCCCATCAGGTATTTGGCGGCAACTGCCAAGTCATTGAGGAGACAGAACCCTGAACCGAAGCTGGGGAACGCATGGTGGGTTCCTCCTGCCGTGCTGCAGGCCAGACCCCTCTGCAGAGCGGCTTCAGCGGCCAGGACAGTCCCACCTGTCAACGGCAGAGGATGGCGACACGGTCACGTGTGATCTCTCCGGGATCATTCGGCTGCGAGATCCTGCCGACAGATGTTCGGATCCTCACCTGTTTCATATCGACAGCGTCTCACGATGCCTTCGCTCCAAGGGAAACCTGTCCTCCTTTGCTCTTGCTCATTTATGGTCCCACTTATGAAGTTATTAAGGTATTCCTCAGTGTGCACACAGCTGAGTAAATCTTTAGAGGCAATTTCTGGGACCCACACCTACTGTGAGGAAAGAAATTATCATTATAGCGGGGAAATAAGTGCCGTCAATGGAAACAATGATTTTTTTACTAATTAATCTGGCACTTAAACTTTTTTTTTTTATCGTTTTAAAAAACAAAAACATTGTACAAGCACCCGGGGTAACATCTTTAAATGTATATCAGTTGACTAATCGATTATATTTAGAATCACAATCTGAATGAGTCACCTGCTTCTCTGTGATGACTTGGTCTTGGATTAAATGGTGCAGGACCCGGGGGAACTTGCCCATGGGGAACCTGTGGTTGGGTGGGAGGTCGCACACGTACTTGCTGTGGTGAACTATCGGAAGTGCTCTGGATTCATGTCCCACCTGCAAGGTGAAGAGGCTCAGTCAGTCTGAATGCAAGTAAGTAACTGAGTCATATACTCTCGGAATATGAAGTGCTTACTGAATCCGTGCGGAAACATCTGCAGACCAGCCGTCCGACTTTTATGCGAGGTCTGGTCGAAAAGATGAGTGTGATGCTGGCCATCTCTCTCACTGACGTCAATCCAAGTTGATGTTATGAAACGGGACAGTGGACGTGCTGAAGGCGGAAGTGTCGCCGTTGTTCCTCCTCTCTTCCGCCATCTGCTGCGATGGAGTGAAGACCGCACCACACGTGCGGCGGATCCACGGCTCATCGGCACCATCTGCTGGTGTTGAGGGAGTACTGCAGCAGTACAACATGGTGGCGGGAAGAAGTGAAAGGGGAGAAGATAAAGATGAAAAAGGTGAACTAAAAATCAGCCGGACTCATACTGTCATGCTACACCAGGGCAATTCAATGTGCTTTACAGGGTAATCAAATACAATTTTCAAAGTGTAACGGTACAGGCAAGTATGGAAGCCCATCATGGCCAGTAAAAGAAAAAGAAAAATGATGTCACAAAAGTCACAATTATGACATAGAAAGTCGTAATTGTGAGATTGTATTTTTTTTTAACCAGATAAGTAAGCACATGTGCACTTACTATCTCATAATTTTGACTTTCTATCTCTATGACCTTTTATCTCATAATTTTGACTTTCTTATCTCATAGTTTTGACTTTCTATCTCATAATTATGACTTTCTATCTCTCTGACTTTTTATCACATAATTTCGACTTTCTTATCTCATAATTATGACTTTCTATCTTATAATTTTTAATTATTTTCGAATTCGTAATTTATTTTACCTGTGAAAATGGGCTTCCATAGTCAAGTATAGTTTAAATCAAGTAAAAACAAACAAACACAGCATTAACAATTACAGGCTATTTTAAAAGCAAAGCGGATACTTTTTAAAATCATTACTAGGTAGTAAGAAGTAGATATGTTTTTAGATTTAATTAGGTTAATGCTTTTCGGTTCTAGGGGGTTCATATGGCACCAGCATATCACAGAAGTATGTTTGGCCCCTGAGCCACAGAGTGATAGACGAGCAGCAAGCTTTTGAATGCAGGAATGCATTACACTTCTCCTCATACTATATTAAGTGAGGCACGTCAGATTCTTACTCAAATTGATGACAGTTTGTTTGTGACAGTGTGTGATCCTATAAAGTTAATTATCACCAACGTTTGACATGTAAAATGAAAAGTACTGACATAGGCTTTTTGTTTTTGTCCCAGTAGTATACACAAACAACATTTTCAATCAATACTGCAGTAATAGTAATGCTGCTTACAACAATTGTGAATTGTTTTGTGTTCATCCTGGAGTGTGAAAAGCATCACCTGAACTTGAACTGTGAACTGTTTTTATTCACAGCCCACCAAGGCATTTATTTAGCCTTATCAAGCTGTGTTTTCTGTTCCGAGTATTCCTCATTGGAACAAATGAGACATGAGTTTGAATTTCTAGATTCGAGAACATCAGTAGTCAACTTGACTTGATCTTGTCCGTTCCTATCTGATGATAATATTGTTCTGCGTTTATACTTATTTCTTTCCGAGATCAAAGTCAGGGGGCGTGGAGACACCATGATGAATTTATGATTTTCATTCTGCACTTTTTTACTTTTCGCTCTTTTAGCTGTTAACATAAAGCTACGAGAGTAGTTTTTCTCTGCGTCCATCAGATTTCCTCCTCGTCGTTTGTCAGAACCCTGACCATCTTCATCCCCTCCTCCTCTGTAGCATTCATCTTCCCTCCTGTCAAGCCAGAGCGAGGGGGCTCATCACAGTGCATTTATGATGTCACACTGAAATCCTGTCCCACTCAGAGCCTTCACTGTCTCCACTCTCACATCGTGGTCCAGTTTCAAGTAAACTCTACCAAAGGGTCAGTGATGCGATGCAAATAATTCACTTGCATTTTACAAGTTCACAAAATGATCAACAGTTGCATTTTGACCTATTGGTGCTTTTTATGGTAGAAAATGTAATGATCTGTGATGAGCTACTTTTGGTGCTGGTTTTGCCTCTCCCATCTGTCGCTGTTTTACATTGCTAGCAGGCAGCTCAAGGCACTGGTCTGGCGTACTTTCCGGCTGTGTGTGTGTGTGTAGCTGTATGAAGAGTGTGGTGAATGGGGATTAGTGCAGCCCCCACTGGGTAGGGCTAGTGTGCTCACGGGCAGATGAGAATCTGCCAGATAAGAAAAAAAAGATGAGAGCGTTGGCCCCAGGTGCGCAGGAGAAATCCCCTCATAATAGAGGGAGGAGATTAGAGAGCTGAAATCGATGACCGACTTCAACCTTTTTAAAAAGGCAATTGAAATAAGGAGAGAGGAAGGAAGGGACTCTCTTTCTCAATGAAAGACTCCAGTATATCCTGACAGAAACATTGGTTGCTTCATGCAATAGATAAAGGGTATCTTCATTTATTAACATACAGATTTCTAATATTTCATTGTATCTTTATAAAGGCCCACACCGGTAATCGGTTTGCAAGCCGTGCTTCTGTTTTTGTAAAACTTTAGCGGAATTTTAAAATGATTGCTTTGTAGAATCCATCACAGTGAACATCAAGTCTGCATTCATTTTTGTTCAATTTCCATTCTTGTTGTGAGATGCAGAATAAGAGCAGAGCCTTCTAATCAGTCTCCATGTGAACTGTAACTGTAATGCAGACTTAACGCATCAAGAATATGTGAATACATTGTTATAACATTCAGAAACCAATGCAAACCAATAGATGCCCGAAACAATAGTAACGGTACATCCAAAAATCTATAACTTGAATGCATTTGAAAATGGTCAACATAATGTAAAGTATTTACATCTATTTGAACTATTTGGAGTCAAAACTGGAAAGCGGTAAACATGCTGGCTTCTTTAATGTTGAGCACCAGTGAAAGAGAAAGCACAGCTGCAGTGAGCAGCAGTCTGCCTCAGAGCAGCTGCTTTCAAAGCCCGTGCCGCTCTGCGGCTCATTCCTGGCAAAGATAAAGAAGAAGCTGACAACTGCTCAGTTTTGATCAAATTTTCTCTTCTCTCATCGGGCAAAATAATAGCATGCCGACTTAAGTCGGCCCTCTGAAAACAGTTTATCTAAATCCCGGCATTGTGTGCTCATAAATTACAAGTCAGACTGTCTCAGGTGTTTTCTTGCTTTGGAGGTAGAGTCCAAGCTTATTCAACCACAAACACCACATGTTGGACCTGGCTTAAATAACGTGTTGGACACATATCGTAGGTCTTTAAATCACACGAGGATGTGATCAATGATTTGACGCACGCAATGTGGTTTCAACCGAATGAATAGCCCTGTCATCTTGGCATGTATCTTTACGTTCTTGGAAGCAAACATGCTTGTTGTCCGACCCCCGTGTGTGTGTGTGTGTGTGTGTGTGTGTGTGTGTTGGGGGGAGTTGGCGGTGTGATGCGTGACACCGGATTCAAACATACCTGTCAATTACACAACAGCACAATCACAACGTCGGGCCCTGCAAAAGCCCCCGGCCCTCACCCTCCGCCTCACATCTCAGAGCGGAAGGAATTCGCTGGTTTGATTGCGAGTGCTGGCAGAGCGTGTTGCAGCAGGTGAGGACAGGGGTTGTTGTTGGAGGGAATTAATTTGTAGCTGCTCTCTGGGCGCGATGGTGACGGCCTCCGAGGCGATCCCCCCCGAAAAGGCTGAGCTGATCCACCTCTCATCATCCCTGGCCTCCTCCTATAATCACATACGTGCTGTGAAATCATTGCACGGTAGTGTCATTTACCCTCAACGTATACATCTGTCCTCGTTATCACCGGATCTGACATATTCTCCAGCGCCACTCCATTGTTTGGGAATGTCCTCACAGCTGTTCAACGTTTTGCCATCTTGTCGTGAGGCTGTTGCGTGGCAAGCTGTGGGTGCCGCTCGCATGTGTTGTCAAACAGCAGTAACGTGTGAGAGCCAATGAAATACCAAGAGTCCACGATTCGGAGCGAGGCCAAGAATATGCACATACCCCGATATTTGCCAAGCCCCAAAGCGTTTTTTTTTTGCATCGGATAAAAAAAATCATTGTTGCGAGTAGTTCATCCATTGGGTTTTTGTCAACTTCTGAATGGGAACATTGTGGTGTTTGACTGGTTGGATCGTCTGGGGTCATAAAGTTTGGTATTTCATCAGCTTTTCAACTTATCAAAGAATTCAGGCACACTATTGGTAGCCATTTTTCTCAAAAATTCTGAATGGTTTCCATACCCATACTAAATACAGAATATCTCCTCAACCACAAGGGCTATTTGAATCATTTCAAAAGGTATAATATAGAGAAAACACGTGTGAGACTAGTTAATAGGTTCATATAGCAGTACGGTATATGTGTTGCTGGTTTATTGGTTGATGATAGAACACAGGAAAGAAAAAAGAAAAAGAATAAAAAATTCCAGGATAACTTTCCTCATTCAAATGATGCATATCATCACTTTTTCACTATAAAATAGCACTATATGTTAACATTATCTCTGCAAGGTTTGACTTTTATTAAGTGAAGTTAAATAGTTGTACTAATTAATTTAGTGCACATTTTGTGAACCGTAGTTTTAGCTAATCGTGTGTGGCATCGAGCTAGGGATTTGAAACATATTTCCATAACTTGGGGAGCTTTCTCAAGTCACCTTCGAGTCCTCTCGAGTCATATTTATGGTTTATGTTCATATTTATGGTTTATGTTCATATTTATGGTTGAATTGTGTTATACACATGTGGACTTATATGCTCTTGTAAGGCCAGGCTGTGCATTTTTGTTGTTGTTGCTATGTCACATCAGTGGCTCTGCTATCGATTCATGGGAGTGCGAGGACGTGGAGAGTGAGGAAAAGCTCCTGATGAAGAATTCAGCCCCCGTTTCCGTCTCACACGTTAAATAATGGACGTTGGGGATTTTTAAATACTTAAATGGAAACTGTTTGAATTTGACATCAGATTCAACACGAATACGAGGTGACTTTAGTCTCTTAGTAAAACAAAATATTGAATTTACACCTCAACAACCTCTGACACCATCTGAATAGTGGGAACATAAAAGCAATCGTCTCAGTACCCACAACAGCTCTGTGATGATTTGATCAGCTCTTGGGATAGAGACCAAGTGATAACACAGAACATCTGCTCTGTGGTATGCTGGGAATCCGATGGGGAGTCTGAAAGCAGCGGAGATATTGAGTCAGACTGTGGTATTGCTGGAATGTTTTTCGAATGATGTATACGTTATGTATTGTACTCGTCTGTTTTCCACAGTTGAGAGGTTCATGTTACGTAAGAGTGCTGCAAGCAGCGGCAGGAAGAAAAAAAAAACACCAAATTAGACGTTCATGCTTTTACACGCACTATCCCTCGATAGAAGTGAATGTTATCAGTGTTGCGGGCGCAGATGAAATGCGATGATTTTGCATACTGTAGATGCAGCTTAACCCTGTCAGTGTTTGCTGCCTTGACAGACTCGCTCTTGTTCTGTGCAGCAGTAACATGTTGCGTTGCTGGCAGGCAGAGCCGCGACCACACAGCCACATGTTTCAGCAGCACAGCTGGCTGCATTCTCTTCCCCCTCACTTTTAATCTCACTGTGTGCCATGTGAAGACCACAGGCAATTCAAAACGTCTGCCCCGTCTTGACAGCCGCGTCGATACCGCTGATAAGGGGACGAGGGCGAGCAAGAGACAGCAAGTGAAACGACAGCGAGGGGAGGAACATTGCAAAACACGCTGCAAAACATTCTCATAAGCCGTAAACCATTCAATGATCGGATGGATAGTAACATAATACAGATCTCCATTACTTTAGTGGGACGTGTAACACGTTTCTTTTGCTATTAACTGTTTTCTTTTTTTTCTTTTGGTCATTAAACAATTGCTCCAAAGGTTAATATTGCATTTTCATAACGGTGTGTTGTTGCTCATAAGAGACAAATATGAAAATGAATGGCTAAAATTGTTGCCCCAGAGGCAGAATCATCTTAACGTTTATGCCATCATCATAGGGGCCAAACTCCCAAAAAAGGTTTCTACATTTCCCACAATGCACATGACTTTTTGTGTGACCATCATGTCTTTTAAACTAATCTCAAACTGATATTTTCACTGCAGATTATAATAAAGTATTTTATAGAAACTCCCTAAAGTAAATATTACTGAAGCGTACTGTCTTCAACAGATCCACAATACACTTAACGGTTAGGTCAGAGAGTAAAACATAAACCTTTCAAATGTCTATGCATACTAAAAAAGATCTTTGTGAGAAGTTCATATGTTAGTCAAATCTAACTAGTTGATTTATAGCACTGCGGTGTTTTGATGAATAGTTTTACAGTGTATCAGATGGCTGCGTGTACTTTGGGGCTAAATATCTCGCTCAAGCTTCGGGATGTTACTTGTCATACTGTCATATTTTATAAAGTCAAAAACGCAATCAGACCAGAAGAATTCCAAAATAGAAACAAATGTGTTTGATAGGTTAACATGTCGTAATAAAAAAGTGTCTATGTCTAGTCTGGCTTGTGATTGATAATTGTATTTTGTACCCTGAGGTGTTGCAGTTGAACTCTGTCAACTTCAATCTGTTCCAAACTCTTCCAGTTGAAGTGAGCGATGAGCAGACTGGGAAATTATCATTCTTATCGCTCTGTAAATCAGCCAAAGACAAACAGTAATATCCTCTTACACTCACATTTGCTTCTTTCTGGTGGGGTTGGCATTGAGCTTCTCCGCCTGCTGAGGAGCTGCGTCCAGGCCTCGGTATGCCTGCCATCTCTAACGGTTTGCTTTGGCAGCTCCTTCACAACCCCCCGCCTGTCTTGACATAGTTGTCATAGCGGTAATCTGCAGCAGGAGCCCTCGTCTTGTGTTCATTCAGGCCAGCACAGCTTCTACTGCAATCGGAAAAAGTTACATTGAGGAGATGAACATTTTCATTCAACCAGTAGAAAGAGGAACACGGAAGCTCAATGTCACATTCAGGACTTCATGTCATTTACATCTAAACATGCTTTTGTATTTGAGTCAAACTCAAATGTATTCATAAAGCCCAATATCACAAATCACAAATTTCCATCAAAGGCCTTTTAATCTGCACAACATACATCAGCCTCTTTCCTTAGACCTAATATCCATATCAGGGGAATTATACGTTGTCCAATACTTTGGATTTATGACTTAATAACTGCAAAACCTATGACATTCCCATCAACATCAGCTGCACTTTGAGAGTAGAGTCTTCACTCTGTAAGATGGTGAGCATGCTGAACACCAGCATGTTAGGTGTTGTCATTGTGAGCATGTTAGCATTCAGCCCAAATTCAGATTTACAGTGTCACACTGGCATGGCCAAAGACTCTAAGTGTGCTTAATAGCCACATTGCCCCAAACAGCTAATTATTTTGTATATAAAAGTAAGATTGTGAACCCGGTATAAGACTCTTGACTTAACACAAGTGTAAAGAGTGTGAAACTGGCAAAAATAATCATGGTGGTGACAGTTGAACGCACTGGACTGAAGCGACAGAGCTTGGAGCTTGGCCGGTATAAAGCGACTAAATCTACAAAGACCTTGTTCTCTTTTATTTCCTCCCTCGTGCTCCAGGTGTTGATTCTGCCCGCCATCCCCCATGGATGTAAAGTCAGTGTTTTTCTTGCAGTGACACAAACAAGGCTGTTTTTATTTCCACCAGAGGTGTGGGCAGGAAGGGGGTGAGAACATCCAGCTGCGTTTGAGCCGAACTGTTCTCACTCCCACTGGCCTTGGACTGTTCACCTGCACAGCGCAGATATACCAGGCAGGGAAAAGGCTCATTATGTGCAGCCAGTTGTTCCAGTTGGTGTTTTCTCAAATGTTCTTTTCTTTTTTTTACTCTTAAGAGCCGCCACAAGGCACATGTTTTCTCTCTGTTCCCTTGTTTCACCCTTTCTGCTCCTCTCCTCTCGTCCACATGCACCTGCATGCTATTGTTACCTCTCTCAGACAGAGTAACAAGACAAGAGCACATTTTCTGAGCCTAGCCAAGAAAAGTATGTGTTTTTTTTACTGTGTTTTAGTAATTAAAATGACTGTAAATATATGTAAAGGAGTTTGGTTTTCAGGGACCTTTCTTTTAAGAGATTAGTTGGCATAGGCCACACCTCCCGCTTGCGTCCTGTAACCTTTCCATGCAACCTTTCAGACAGTAGGGGAAATGTAAACACAGATATCAAACAAGGACATCAGGAATGTCACTCACTCTGAACAAAAGATCAGGAAACAAACAAAGGTTTGCACACATACCTTATCTTACCCGTCAAACAGTGGATTTATTGCTGTTGCATAGCTGCTATGTGGAGTCTCCTTGAGCAGCCCCAAATACACCACAGGACATTTCTACCTTTGTCTTTTAGCACTTCCATCTGAAATTTAGTTGGAAAAAATACTTGTTAATATATAAGTACACATGTAAGTACAGTCAGTCTAAAGAAAGATGAGGCCTCATTGCTGGGTAAAGTGAGTATATGTTTTCAGAAAACAAAAAAAAGGGGGAAACCGGAAGACTCTTGGAAGCATTGCCGAGAGAGAACGACAGCCACAGGCAGATTGCAAAGTATTTTATGAATGAGAGAAGTTAGTCAGCGCTCATTTTCTCCCCCCTGGCCAGAGGTCAAACTGAGGCCAAGTGATGATTTGTGGCCGTGGTTTCATCGCCTCTCTCCCGGTGAGGGGACTGAATGAATAATTGAATAAACAAATGAATGAATGAAGCCCCCCCCCCCCCCAATGCTAGAAAGTCAAGGACTTACAGAATGTGAACCCAGAAAGTCTTTCTTCAGCACAGGGGGCTGCAAACACAACAACTCCTCAGCCAATGAACATGCAAATGCTCAGACCTGCCCCTTTCATGTTGACTCTCTGTGCTCATCGCTCACTTTCACTCACTTTCACCCACACATCCCTGTGTGTGTGGTGTGCTTGGCTCTCCCTACATGCATTCACACCTCACTGTCAATCACAAGAGGACCGTTGTTTACTGAGGAATGCCTCGGTTCACGTTTGTCATTTGCTCGCAGCTTCTGTTCGACTGATCGTGAACGACAAGCAGTCGTAATTACAGGATTGTCCCAAAATATTTGTGTTTTTGATTATTTGGATATTCCCTTATTGATAAAAAAAAATGTTGTAGACACTAACAGAATGTCTATAGGGAGTGCTTTGCCCTGGCATACTGTTAAGCATACCTGTCAGTGCGTGATTTATAATGTGACGCCGCAAGTTGGCTCCTCAGTGGCAGATTTTCTATATATTGTGCAGAACACAAACTTGAGGAAACATGCTTTTGGTTTCATTTAAGCATCAAATCCTCTTATGGAGATATTGCCTTAATCTTTGTGTAATGTGCCCCAGTAAATCATGGTGCTTCGCAGCTTTCCCCTTTGACTTGAAAGCATTCCTCAGCCCGGTGTTTTGAAGCGATAGGTCAGGACTGCGGAGCATCTCGCTCCCGCAGAGCTCGGCCCGGTGAAGTCGGCCCATTCCTCACAGCCTGTTTTGTGAGGGCTGGAAACCCGGTTCACCTTGTTACAGTGCCAACCACTGCTGCTCCCTCCTCCACCCACCCGCTCTGTCTCCTTTCTCCTCCTCTTTCCATCTCCCAACGAGTACACACACTCTCTGCTCTTACGCATATTCTGAATGGTTTAGTCACTGCTTGGCCCCCAGGGGAAACACACGAGGAGGGGGTGGCGGTTGTGATGACAAGCTTGCCTTTTTAGAAGAAAAGGCCTATGGGGACACAAGTGTGGCTCTGCGAGGGGCAGTCCAACCCTCTCTGCTCGAACAGGAGCGAGCCTCACTGCCACTGTTTGTTTGTTTTGCCATATGCTCTCGGTGACACTGTTTGGGCAACACAGACAAGCTTTTTTTCCACCCCGCAGGTGAGTCTTTTGTTTTCTTCTTACCTGTGAATCTGAATGGCATCCGCTTATGATGGAGAAGCAAATTAAAACCTTCTATTCCTCTCTTTGCTAATCCTTCTTTCCTGAGTTGAGAAAGTTCTGCTATAGATTGTTTCTGCGTGAGAGGACTTGTTCGGGACGTTTCTGTTGAAAATGATCCTAGATGATTTTTTTCTTCTTCTTCCACTCCTCTAAATAAGTTGTGGTCTTGGCTTGCCAGTCAACACTCCCAGTTCATTTTCACTCAGTGACTCCTTCCCTCCATTTCAATCGGCTCTGTATTCATTTGAGAATAATGAGACCCTCTTTGCATGGTGTGTTTTAAAAGAGGGGTTTCTTGGAAGGAACCCTAATCTCTTGTAGGCTCTCTTCACATTCACCACGAGGACACGAGTTTTTTTTTTTTTTTTTAACAGGAGGCACTATACTGATCTGTAAACTTTAATTTACTTATTATTTATACTGTATTCATACTGTATTTCCTTCATCCATTCAGATTTATAAAACATATCTTCAGTCAGATTTTGTACTTGTTCAAGGTTGCTTTATTATCTGAGGTGTCCTAAAAGCAAAAGTGTGTGCGTGTGTGTGCGTGTGTGTGTGTGTGTGTGTGTGTGTGTGTGTGTGTGTGTGTGTGTGTGTGTGTGTGTGTGGATTGTTTAAAGTGTCGCAAGGCCATGGTAGAGGCGCTGCCAACTGCAGCTTTCTCACAGTAACCGCAGAGACACGTGTGTAAATTCATGGAAATCAATAAACTCTATAGCTGGTGCGCAGCAGTTCAAGCAAACACACTGAAATAGCTGCTTGTTTTCTATAGAAATATCTGGGCTTTGTGTGTTTGCTGTTGAAACATGAGGGGATGAACAAATTGGACTCAGCAGATCTTGTGCAGGTTGTTTATTTTTCAAAGATTCTTGGTTCAGTTGCACTGTTATCCCGCCTGAAAATGTTCTCGGAGGAAAGTATTTGTGGTTGAACCGGATGATAAGCAGAATATTGAAATTGTTTCTTTTTCTTTTCATCTCTTCGGATGTCTCAAACCTGTCGAAGGTGTGTTTTTAACAAAGGGCTTAAACGAAGGGGTGAGTGGGATGTTAACCAAAGTCAACGAGGGACATCTTCTGCTCTGATGAATGCTGTAGTAGCTCGTAGTAAATCACCGACTGGGGAAGAGCAGTCAGATTCCACTGTGCAGTGATGTCACCACGATCGCGTGTGAAACGGATCCAGACTTGAACAGCCCAGCCTGAGCCAGATGTTGAATTTCACAGCACACTGCTCACTGAATAGTCAGAGCTGTTCGGGGCTGGATGTAGAAGCTTTACATAAAACTCTGGGAGTATAGCGAGACTTCGATAATTACGGCACACAGAGACATCTAAAGACGTATGTATAATGAATCTAGTTGTGCCTGTGTTGTCTTTGGGAAATCATCTTCCTCTCACTCGCTTGTCAGATGTGTTTACATGCACATTCACGTGTTTTCATTTCTGTTTATTCCAGGTCAACTGCGCATCAACTGAGCAATGGGGATTAAAATGGCCATCCGATACATCAAACACAAGTACTTGTGGATTTATGTTTTGAATTATGAGAAACTGTAGAAAGCAACAATAATGGAGATTCCACCTGTGGTGAAGTTGGAGGGACATCAGTCTTGGACAGGTTCAGGATTACAGAACATTGCCGTCTCAACACTGAAGTTGTCGGCTAACGGCTCAGCAGACCACAGAGGGGGTGGTTGTCTCCCTGAAGCCCGAAACTCGCTCTTGGAGTCGGACGAAGACGTACACAGGCTAAAGGAGAGTTTTATTTGTGTCAGTCATGACAACATTAAATGTGATGAAGCGTGGTGCTTACAGGAGTCTGAACAGTCAGTCATTCTCAGTGAAGCACCCTCAGCCCAGCTCCATGGAGCAGGTATTGTGTCCACATTACCTCGGACAAATGAAAACTGCCGTTCACTTCCTGTTCCGGTTCCAGAAGACCGGGTGCTTCAGGATCATACAGGTCAGAACTCCAGATGTGTAAAAACACACTTCAAGAGGTTAGAGCCATACTCAAATGGCCATGTCTTTGTGCCTCCAGGGGACCCGTGTCCCATCCTCAATCTGGACTCCACTCCTACCCTCACTGTCCCTTCAGCTGTCCCTGATTCCAGCCTGAGAGTCCTGGATCTCCCACGGATTGTGAAGCACAAACCGAGCTCCATCACTTTCTCACACTACACCTGTCCTTCAGGGGCGAACGGCCATGTTTTTGTGAATGAAAGTTCTGACGATGGAGAGTCATCACTGGAGGAGGAGGAGGAGGAGGAGGAGGATGATGATCACAATGATGGTGATGGAGATGATGGTGACGACGATGATGTGTTCCCAGAGTTGCCTCAGAGTAGAGAGTGCGCTGTCAATCGCAGACAGAGGAGCACAGGCAAAGACAAACAGAAGAGGAGAGCGGATGTGAGCGCCCGAGCAGAAATCAACCATACGGCCAGAAACGTTGGTTATGAAGCAGAGGTGGAGACCGGCAGCCAGGAGGTATGCTGCTATTCATTTAAAAGCATCCACTAGGAACCTGTTACAAATATGCATGTGAAATGTCCAAATACCACGTGTGGTTTCACATGTCATAAATCATTTTATGACATTTTTGCACCTTTACAAAAAAGCACATAACCTTTTTTTTCAAATACCTCGAAACCATGGAAAATTTCTGAAAACCCAGCGCGCATAATTGGGAATTTTTCTCTGCTTCGTATACAAATTGTGTTTCATGTAATAAATCCACATGAGCTATGAAAGGAAAAACAAATCAAACATTTTAGACAGTAAAATAGTAAGGTTCGGTAAGGAATTATCCCAAATGCAAGTCAAATCGTGGAAACCTTGTTTCTAAAATGAAATGGACTTCTTGTGGCGTTATTCAGCTTTAAATCAAGCTGATATCATCACACTGTGAGACGGCGCATAGTTGATATACTGTGAGCGTATAGGAGTACACTGATTTAACATTTGTGCCGGTGAAAGGCAGATCCAGGAGGAATGCAAACGGCCTCTGCTTTCTCTCCACTCCCTCAGCAGGCAGCAGTGTTTTGACAGATCCCATTGCATTGAACTTCCTTTACTGAACGGCTCTCTTAATCTTTAACAAATCAAGGCACATTTCAGTCTCTTTTTAACACAACTGCTTGCCTTACCTTGGTTGGATACATCCTCTAAACAATCATCCCTGATTTTTATTGCCCTTTTAAAGCCTCATGTGGACAGTCATAAATATTTTCAAAGTTACAACTGGGTGGGAACATATCCAATACCGCATAACTGTCATCCTTTTCTAAATAGTCTGCAGATAATAGTGCACATGTAAACAGGGCGGAGTAAACGGTGGAGATTAGCTTCTCTGTTGTTAGTCTGGTGAGATGTTGAGGTAATGCCAGCTTTATGTGCCAAATGACACTCTGCTCTGAATGAGCTGTTTTGGAGAAGAGTGCAGGAATGCATGGAATCCAGGGAGCCTGTTGTCAATGGTATCAAAGGACAGCAGGTCAATGCTCCTCATGTCCTCCCACCACAAGCTCTGTTATCATAATGGTGGACTGCAATGTGGGCATCGCTACAGGAAAGTCTACAATGTCATAGAACAGGGTGGAAAGAAAAAAAATGAAAATATAAGAGTGAAAACAAGCTATTTTTCTCAACTGCATATCACTTTATACACACACACACACACACACACACACACACACACACACACACACACACACACACACACACACACACACACACACAAGTAGATACTAGTAGATAGATTATCCAACCACAGAACCACACAAATTAGGCCAATCATTTTATGAAAGACCTTAAAGGAACAGTGTGTAGCATTTAGGTGGAAATGGAATGTAATAGTGTAACTATCATAATCACTTATGTAATAAGGATCTTGTTTTTGTTACCTGAGAATAAGTCGTTCATATCTGCATTCAAAGCTGGTCCCCTTCCGAGAGCAGAATGAACTGACATGAATTAAGGAAAAAAGATAATGAAAAAAAATGCTTAGAAAGAAAAAGAGTGCCAATACTCATCTTGAATGGGACTCTCATTTGCATACAAATAACACTTGAACTGCATCCTTATTACAACTTCACACTGTAAAACTTTACAAAAAGACACAACGATGACAGCAATTATAATCAATGTTCATCATTTCAAGTCCAAAGTATGAGTATCTGAATGCAGAATGCCACAATCATTTAACTAAATGTTTTAGTTTTGTCGTTTAAGTGTGTTTGTTTAAATTGTGTGACTATATTGAAGTGGGGTAAAGTTATGGAAAAGGCACATCGATGCAGTTGTTACCATTGACCATGTGAGGGCGCTGTCTGCATAGTGTTTTCACCGTGTCGTCTCATGACTCCCTCCTGCTTGCATCAATAAGCTCAACTCTGACTAAATGCCCCTAGAAATACACTTTCCTTCACCTCTCCTTCCCTCTCCACAGACACGGTAGTGGCTGTGTTCAGTTGGTGTGTCGCACGGGAGGATATTAAGACTGTAATGTATTCCTCCGAGGAGCCAGGTAGCCAATGCCCTTTCGCATGACCGCCTGCTACATTTGGATACCTCCATGGTGATCTCTGGCACTCTGTGGGTGGCGCAGACTAGGCACCGAGCCCAGAGCTCACACACTTAACTCCTCATTTCCATGTCAAAGCCGCTGTGTTGGGGTCCACAATGTGGCCAATTTGCGCTGATAAAGTTATAGTGGGCTCACATTTAGTTGTCCCCAGAAGATAACGTTAATGCATTTATCTAAAGGATTGACTCATACCAGCTCAGTTGCCATGGTGTGAGGACTTCACACAATTGCCGGGGCCGGATCGAGGGGAAAGGCACCAAGCGATGAAGGGTAGTGTCTCACTTGAGCGTCAAGCCCTCTCTGGAATTTGTCTCATTCTAAGTAGAAGTGCCGACATTCCTAACCAGCACCTTGTGGGGATGTCACTGAACAGAGACAGTGTGAATGTGTTCCAGATTTGGCTTGAGCATGTGCCAGAATGGGGCATCTGCTTCTTGCATTTCTGTGTGTCTGACTCCAGGGGTTAGTTAGAAGTCCAGCGCCCCAAGATCTGCTCTGTATTTTCTCCATACAAAATACATTTTCAGTTATTTTCAAGCATTTTTCACACACATATCTTCAAAGACTACTGAGGTCCAGCTTTTTGCTCTTGATCTGAAGAGTTCCAGCCATCTTTTCACACAGAAACATACATCGAAGGCAGAGGCTAATTTCTTGTTCATGGGCATTTCAGCAGGATTGGTGCCAACAGCTTGATTCCAGATGAATTCAAGTCAATACATAATATCCATATACTCACAGTTGAATCAGTCTCTGTCTTGTTTTTAGTTAAAGGAATGTATACCCACTGAGACGTCAGGATTTGTTATGAACTCACATGTGATAATAATTGAATATATGCATATGCTTTTTGTTCCCTTTTGATTTGGTGCTTAAAGGGTCACTTCAGTATTTCTCAACCTGGACCATATTTGTCCATGTTTTTATGTCTAAGTGACTAACAATTCTTAAAATTGGTTCAGTATTGAGTATTGAGACTCTAAACAGGCTGCAATGTAAGCACTTGGGCCAATTCCTCACCGTCAATGTTCGCCCACTAAAAATGCTTGTTTCTGCCACTCAGATTATTAATTTATTATTATGAAAAGGACCATATAGAGAAATAAAACCTTTTTCTTTAACTTTCGCCTGATCCGGCCTGTTGTTTATTGTGTGTCTTGGTCTCAATATTCAGCCAATACTAAAAAGATGAATCAAACAGCATCATTCTTAGTCTTTTTGTAATTCACAGGGATGTATCGTATTACAAAATATATAAATAATTATTCATGTCTCTTATTTTAAAAATAGAACTAGAGTCTTGTCCTTAATCTGCAACGACACTTTGATGATCCCTGGAAAATATCTTGGAAAGATGGAAACAGAAACTTAGAGTGTAGAAGGACTTTCCGGGAATCAGTGTTTATATCTTTGAACTAGAATAATATTATAAGGCTTTCTGCAGTATTCTTGTCTTATGTATTAAAGGGGTAGCTGTAGAGTGAGAGTGAAGTGGATTTGTTATTGATCAGTCTGTATAAAAAGTGTGTGAAGGCCTTATATGTGTTGAGCAGACGCAGAGGATTGAGCTGTCTAAACACACTGATCCCCATGTCAAACCTGTTATATTCCCTGGTCAGCTCGGAAGGCAGACATAGCAGAGAAGGGTAGCATTTCTTTTTCCTCTCAGTGACCCCAGGTGACCTCTCAGGCCTCAGGGGTCAGCAGGGGATTGGCCAGATTTAGGTCATTCCTGAGAGATTGAGTGGTAAAAGGCACTCTCTCCCAGTGCAGGGTCAGTCAGCTGACACTGGGTGGGCCGTCTGATGTCTGGTCACTTAATTCCTCACAATTGAAGGAGAATACAACATAATATAAGTGTGTCAGTGCCTTAATTTGTAATATAATTTAGTGGTGCTGCTTAATGATTTTCATATTCACAACTATAGAAAGGCATAATACTGATATGTGCCAAATTAAGATGTATTTACAGAGATGCATGTAACCAAGCATGCATTTTTTTTTAAACTGAATGATATTTACAGTTATGGGAAGTCATCGGTCTATGGATTGCAAACACTCTCAAAATAGGTCACACGGTTGGCCTGTTGTCATTTTCAATTTTTTCAGTGTCATACTGCAAGATATTTTGGGGGTTTCCCATCAGAATATTTATTGACGAGTCCCTTTAAATTGAATGATTGTGCATTGAGAGGGTTGATGCTATACATAAAGTAATGACTTGATTTAGAAGTGACCAGCAGTAATCAGGGTTTAGTCACAGTAATATGTTTTAATTCCCCCCCCCAAAAAAAAATCCACTCCTCAATAGTTCTGGGATTTCACTCTGGGATTCTTGAAAATGGTCCACATCGATGCTGTAGAAGAGTACGCATCACGCAGCAGCATGTAACCCTCACCAGGATTAACACTGTTAATTTAGGCTTTGGTGACTCAGGTGCATCTTGCTGATTTATGAGGCTGGACCTCCAGTTCCTCAGACACAGCTCCTGTCTGTGTGAGGACGGTCTATTTATATACACAGTGCGTCTGGGGAGTAGTGAAAGCCAGTGCAGGGAATTCCATCATGCTCTGTATGGCACACATGTCTGGAGCCTTCCTCCTTTGCTCTTTCACCCTGAGACACAGCAGAGGAGATCACATTTCCACGTGTGGCAGCAGTGAAGTCCACTGATGTAGCATCTGCAATTTACAAGATACCTTTGGGGGGTTTGCCTGTAACTCTTTTTAAGTTTCAAGGCAGAGTGGTAAATCGACAGATGCGTTGACCTCGCCGAAAGCTCTCATGTGTTAAATAAGTCTGGCAAGGATGACAGGCAATTACTGGACCACCTAATGAACCTGGTTTTACCCCATATTTCAATTATTGCTACTGTGGGTTTGAAAGTCAGATTCAGAAATGAGTTTCTGATTTTGAGGAAGTTTAGCTGAAGCGTAAAATTAAGATACGAATCGATTTTAGATGATGTGTCGCCAGCTCTACTTGACGTTCACCTCAAATGACTGAAAACTAGTATTGTGATCATGTGTAAGCTTCTGTGAAAACGTGTGTGCGCATCATGTAGTTTATATCATTACATAAGGGAGTGTTTTTTCCTTTAATTATTGCTGCGCATTGAACTTTCCATAATGCAGAAATGCTGCCATTTTGGGGAGGAATCTGAAAATGCAGATAAAATCCCTAACATACAAACATTATTGATTTTAAAATGCAAAAAGTTGTTTTAAAATGCTTGAATATTATGATAAAAAAAAGAAAAAGTAATTGTGCTTATTATATGTGTAACACCCGGTTAAATGTGGCTCCTGGTTGTTTCATTCCCTTCACCTGCTCTCAGCCACTCCCCTGCCTCCCGTGTATATGTGTGTGTGTGTGTGTGTGTGTGTCCTGATTGTTCATTCCCTACACCTGTGTTTCCCCTCTCTTATATATACTGCCCTGTTTCCCCTTGTCCCCTGCCAGATTGTCTTTGTATCCCTGTGTGCGCGCGCGCATCGCCGTCAAGCCTTTGTTGAATCTGTTTCCTGTGTGTTTTGGGATCTTGACCAGTAAAGACCTTTTGCTTTTTCCCTCTAACGTGCCTCCTGTTGTGTCTCCTCTGTCTCACCACACCCGCCGTGACAATGTATGCAAATTCTCCAAGCAAAACCTTGTTAATTGTATCAACCTGCTGCAATTGACTCAATCTTTGACTCAATACTTTTTTTTGCAGTAGCTTGTCTTCACTTAAAATCAGTGCTTCTCTGATTACCAACAGGAGTCTCCCTGGTCCGAGTCAATGAGCCATCTGATGAGGAAACTAGACCAGCTTAATCTAGACATAGAGGAGGCGCTGAGTGCAAACTCCTCCCCCTCCGACACACCCTGCACCGCCCGCAAGAAACAGGTGAGAGTGTGTTCACGCAGCCCTGGATCATGACCGCTGTCACTCAAGTTAACACCATACCTCCTAAGGGTTTGACTAAGAGTTTTTGTACTTTATGATTTGATATAAACGCAGAAATGAACTGCGTTATAAAGCAGCATGCGGCACACCTAATGGTATGCGCGCACTGTCACGCTTGGTACTGTACACATTCCTGTGAATCAGATGCTGCATACTTGGTCATGCTTGTAAACTCCGGCGAATCAATTTACTTCGCTCTGTGGGGAGAAAATCCTGATGGATTATTCGGACCTGTGAGAAACAGGTGTTCATCGGAACTTTATGTCCTGCTGAGTTTGAAAAGTGTTCGGTTTAGATTCAAACAAGCTCTCTCAAATCCATAAACCCAGTATGTGAGAGAGGGGATTCAGTAGGCCGATCTCTTGCGGGTCGTAACTGTGTCTGGGACTTGTGACATATGGGGATATAGTCTGTCTGCAACACTACGCGCTTTGTCGGGCCATTTTATAGTGTCCTTCTGACTTGAGTCAGTTTTATGATGTAGGTCTGCAGCTCTTAGATGTGATACTGAGTGTACAGGCTTCAGAATGGTGCGGCGGGAACAGACGGCCATTGTGCTTTTTGAGGTTTGCGACTGGGACCAAGCAGCTCTGTCCCTAAAAAAGGGCTCTTCTCATGGTGGCATGTTTCATGAAATATCCCACCAGAGTTAGCATTTGGGAACAAAAGTGCTCTTTCGGCGTCCATATGTATGTACTGCACAGAGGAGCTATTGTACTGAAGGGAGTTTGTATGATTTGGTCCATTAGGAATGGCTTGAGAGAGGCTCACATGCCTCCCAGGCATCTGCATAACCATCCCAGGCATTCACTATTACTTGCTTTAACTAATGACAGGCGACTGGGCAGGACAAGACTTCTTCACTGGGATATTTGACGAGGTCATAATCTCTGTCCTCTCAAAAGAAGATCCGCACATACAGGCTCTTTTTGTGTGCTTCTGTCAGGCTGAATCGAGAGTGGAGATTTCACTTCCCCAGCAGTTGACCTCAGCCTCTTGTTTTCTTTTCCCCTGGCCACCGTTGGGACCATCCTGTCCCAGTCTGCTCGGCCACAGACAGAGACGGACCCAGTCTTTTCATTTTTGTTGTTGTTGTTGTTGTTGTTGCAGTGTGGTGCTGTTTCAAAGTCCACGTTGAACCAAGCCCCGAACCACCAAGTTCTCCAACGACCACACCGAGGGGAATGTCCGAGCCACGACAGGTCCTCTGCTCCTCGCGGCGCCTCAATGGGAACAAGAGCAGCAACCAAGAAGACGGTAAGTTTCTCTGAGAATAACAGCTTCCTGCGGGGGTCCCACGGTCTCTGTGAGTCAGTGAGACATCATAGAGTACAGGCAGCGTGTCCAGGACCTGCAAACTTGCTATATACAGTTCTGTTGTCAACTTTTCATCTTTAAGGCTGTTAGCTGCTACATTCCTTCGAGTCTAACTCCACAACTGGTTTCACATGTTTTTTTTTTTTTTTTTTAGCTCAAATCTGGCTTTAATGTTTTTGGGGGACTGCAGTGACCTAGTTACTTCCTGCACTGCACTCAGTATTTCTCCCAGCCAATTCAAAGGTCTGTCCGTAGATGAAACTGAAAAGAATCTAATGAAATTCAGTGGAACCGTTTGGTCTTTTGGTTTTTGAACCGTTTGGATTTAGACGTTTATGTTTTTGAAAAGATGCTGACGGTAAAAAAACTAAATGTCTGCATCATTGAGAGAAGGTTTTTAACTTTTACAACATATTTCATAAACTTTCTTATCAGTTTCCTTAATGGAAAAAAAAATCTGACTCTGTGAAACCTACATTGCATGATCACATATCTGACCGCTATGTCATGATCACTGTCTTGACAGAAGAAGAGGAAAAATCCCAGATTTCTAAAGATAAATCCAGCTTCGGTCAGCTGAAATTCAGACATTCCCTTCTGTTTCCGCTGCTCTTCCCTCTACATCAGTAAATATTTGATGTTTTCGCTGAGAATAAGGTCAGCTTAGGCATTCATAAACAAGCAGGACTCACTTCTGCTGGACAAAGTATATACTTGTCACTATTCAGCGACCCTAAAAGAAACAGACAACTGAGAGATTTGCAGAATGCAGGGCGGGTTTAAACCCAAAGCCTTTCAGCTTGTGCTTTGTGCTGTCTTGATGGCTCTGCTGCGACGGGATAGCAAACAACCTGCTGCTTATAGGAGAAAACGTTGTGAGACAGCGTTGAGCTTTCAAAGTTAAAAGAGATTTTTTTGTCTGTGAGCACTGGGTACTTGAAATTAAATGATGCTTACTTCTCAGATGTGTTGCCATCTGTCTTTTTTTTTTTATGGAACCCATAAGTGAAAATGATAGCAGCATGGGTTAAAATGTGTCTTGAGGACAGCTGGGAATGTTACACATATGTTAGAGACAAGAGTGTTTTGACTAGTGTAACCGTGAGTATAATGAGATCACATGTTATTCAGTGGCGAGATGTTTTCGGGTGTTTGATGATTTATATGATACATTTTCATGAGAAGTTATAAAATAATACATTTCACAAATCAAAATTCCTTAAAGAATATTGATATTCTTGGAGGTGTTGAATTAAAATTTAGATTTTGTAATGCTCCAGGTTAGTAGGCCAACGTGATGTATGAGAGTGACCATTTACTGCATGGGAGACTGGGCGCTCTGAAGGCTGACAATTAGGATAGGATCAGAGGATCTTATCAGTTTAAGAATAGTTTAAATTTAAAAGTTTTCCGTTTTGGGAAATATGCTTTTTCACTTTCCCGGCAGAGGTTATATTACTTGCTTAGAATAAAGACTGGAAACGGGGAGAAAAAGCAAGCCTGGCTCTGTCCAGATGTAACCAGATCCCCATACCAGCAACTCCACACCAGCACGCAAATGAACGTATTCCCAAAAAATGTCAAACTATTCCTTTATGTTTGTGCACTGGTTTCAGCGTGACCCTGTCAAGTTTCCAAAAACAGATGAGATGAAATGTCAGCAGCTTTGCACATGTAGAGAGTTCCTCCTCTGAGTCTTACATAAGAGCTCTGGAGTCCGTATAAAACCTCTGACAGCGGGGAGCGAGAATGTGATACAGATTGAATCACAGTCTCGGAGTCTAAGAATAAACAGGCCGAATGTGTGAGCCAGTACACCCTGCCTGAACAGCAGGTATGGATTTACTGAGAGATGCTTTATGGATGTATCTGGTAAAGGTTGTTGGCACCTGCACGACAACCTCTGACTCCTCCGCCTCTGAATGATCTCTAAAAAGTGGAATGCACCTCATATCTCCCTCAATCTGCTGCACATCGTGCAGGCAGAGCTAATCTGAGCTGGAATGTGTTGGATGTTGACAAAGGTTTTGTCTGATGGCGGGAGAGATATGTATATTTATATATGGTTGTTCATTCTTCACATCATTACTAACACAATGTCTAGGGACAAGGATGGTATGCACCTTTAGTCAACAGACTTCATAACAGCCATTGTCCTACAAATTACGTTTCAATAGCAAGGGGCAACATATATATATATATATATATATATATATATATATATATATATATATATATATATATATATATAATCCGACATATGGTCTTTAAAGACCGTAGCTTTAGCCGTTAAACAGCGCACGATGCGACTTCCGTTTCAACTATGTTTTTTTGCCTTCAAAATAAAAGCACCTTATCTCAAAACAGGAAACCAGATACATTTTGCGTACGACAGACAAAAAACGTCCAACAAAAACAACAAAATTGATTGACAAACCATTTCTAACTTTAGAACACGTATTGAGTTACTTACACAGTTTTTGAGGGCGGCTGTAGCTCAGGGGGATGAGTGGTCGTCCCGCAACCACAAGGTAGCCGGCTCGATCCCCAGTCCCCCCATAGCTCACATGTCGAAGTGTCCCTGAGCAAGACACCGAACCCTCAACCGCTCCCCGGGCGCCCCACAGGGCCGCCCACCGCCCCCCATCCAGGGATGGGTCAAATGCAGAGAAGAATTTCCCCAAGGGGATTAATAAAGTGCATGTTTCTGTTTATTTTTTATGTTCTTTATATTGATGAACTGTGGGTGCTGCTTCACATGCTTAGTCTGTTTCTGATTATTTATTTTTTAACGTTACTGTTTGAACATGGACAAAAGAAGGAGTCGCTTGTCCCTCTAACAGGGACCCTTACTACTGAACAGACTGTTTATGTTGTTCCCTGATAAAATAAAATGTTTCTTCTGGTACCTGTTCAGAAAAAAAAAGAAAACTGATTTATATACTGTTGTTAATTTGCTGTCGCTCCGAGAATGCCCGTTATATTGTTCTGATAACATTACTTTAAAATAAAGCGTGCAATACAGTAGTTTTTCATTCATTATTTAATTTGGCTCATAATGCGATTAATCAGTTTAATTTTTTCAACTTTGCCCAGCACTAGTGTGTGTGTGTGTGTGTGTGTGTGTGTGTGTGTGTGTGTGTGTGTGTGTGTGTGTGTGTGTACACAATATAATTATGCAGGTATATTGTAAAAAAAAGTCTACTGACTGAACATATTAGCGGGATTATCATTCTCAAAACCAGTCTTGTATGATTTATTTAAAAGGTCTTTTTATACACTGTAATTCGACTGGAAATGATTTGTTGATTAACTGAATTGTCAATTAATACAATATTTTAATTTGTCAAGATAATGTACCCAAACATTCACGACATACAGCTTCTCAAATGAGAGGATTTGCGTTTTTTCTTGTGTTGATTTTGGCAGTCCCTGTGGATGAAATCGGTCCAGAATCCCTTTTAGAAAACCTCTCATTTTACGGCAGCAGGGTTTGACCGGCGGAGCTGCAAGGCGAAGAAGCTCTGCGATGTGAAAGCAATGTGAAAACATGATCTTGGTCTCTGGAGAAATGTAATGGTCATTTTCTTTTCTGTATTTTCTAATATGTCATGGACTAAACAATTAACTGGGGAAATAATCAAGACATTTATCAAAAGTGAAAACAGTTTAGCTCTTATTGTATAAATGTTGGTAGTTATCTTGACCTTTCTGCTCAACATAATGCTGAGGCCAGCTCTTTAATGTGTTCTAGTAGTGGTCGTGAGAGATGTATTTGGGCTGAGGCTTCTTACTTGAATTGGTGTTGACAGAAATGGGCAGAACAGGCCACACGCTGTCATTGGGACTGACAGGTCCTGTAACTGCCCTGTTGACTCTCAGTCAAGGTGTCATTTGTGCTGGGACAGCAGCCATCATTCACCCATGCAGACCTGCCACTCCATGTCAACATGGTTGTTGGCGAGAGCAAAGACAACAGCTCTGAAAGGGACTCCTGCTGCTCCTGCGTGGAGGATGTCACTTTTCCTGACCTGCAGCATTTGACATGTGTCCACCATCTGACTGCCACTGGACTGAGCTACGCCGATGTGTTTTAAAGTGGGTCAGAGCTCTAGATATGCCAGGATGAAATACTTTCGCTGGGCTGTTGAAAAAAAAAAAAAGAAGAGTTACGTGTCGGAGTCTTTGAAGCCCTGTCAAATCGGCACATCTCCACTGGGGCCCAGCATCCGTTTTTTGGAGTGTTCATTTTAGTTTATTTCTGAAACTGGGTCTAAAGCTGGTCCGAGGAGACTAACTTATCAGGTCCGTTGCATTTCCCTCCCTTCAAAGACACATAGCCATTTATGTTTCTGTACATTAAACCCTGCCTTTGAACTCTGTTACAGAAGTGTTTAGATATGTGATGAAATTCTGCCAGACTGTGCCAAATCTCACAGTCAATAATGAGGGATATATCAGTGGCTGCCCCTCATAGGTTTCAGAGACCCTCCTCACCTCTTCCATAGTTAAACAGAGGTAAATATACATATTTAAGGGTCTGAGTCATACGTTTATGTCTTGTTTCTCTGTTAAGTAAGAGTCAGAGACATAACAGCACCTACTGGAGTGGTTGACATGCTAACCCTGGAACCACATGGACACCCTTGGGGGTTTAATATAACCTGCCAGAAATGTCTTGGCTGTGACTCTCTTTGCTTTAAATCTTCCGCTCCATCTGACTAAATCATGGACTCCCGGGTGTCCGCTGTCCTCCGACCTCATACCATGTAACAAAGACCGAAAACCACCTGTCCTTTTTAATCCAGCCAATCAGGTCTTTTTTGTTGTTGTCACAGCCATATAGGTCGCTCATCCAGCCAAGTGCTTCTTAACACTGCGAGCGTTTCTGCTGCCATGACAACAGTGGGGGGCCGCGGTCCTCATGAAACATACAGTACACGACTAACTTATTATGTTGAGTCCAACTGACCTATGAAACCTTTGCAGATACGTTTGAATCGGCACCACGTGGGCCGATTGCCAAGTGACCGTCATGATGGAGAGTCAATAGTATTGCAGCGTTTTGTCTCTGCCAGGGAAGAAATGTGGAAACAGTGAAAGCAAACAAGAGCGTAAATCAGACCAGTGGGGCACTGAGGGGAGAGCTTAGCAAGGGAGGGCAAGCCCTCCTGACCGGTCCAGATCAGCAAGACACGTTCAGTGCTCTGGCCGTCATTTCATCTCCTGCAAAATGAACCATTAAAATCAAGGACCTCTATCACTCAGTGTTTTAAGCATAGATCGTATATAAGAAGTGGACGTAGTCGACAGGACTGTGGTTTTTATAGTCTTATGTTTAGCATTTTGGCCACCGCCAGCTAGGTTTTTGCCATCGCCATCTTGTTTTTTTTGCAACCAGTGAGCGAAAGTGACGCCGTGTTAGAGACACCGTATCCTGTTTTGTTTCATTTTGCAGGAACAGGTATGTATCATCCATTTCCTTACACCACTTTCCCAAACACAAATAATGTAACAATGGGCCTCAATAAAATCTCATGGTGTTTCCTGTTAATTTCTTGATTTAAGCTGGTGCCTCTAAATTATCGAGAACTACCATCCACCATCCCTGCTGCGGATTCTCTTTATTGACTTTGCCATTACAGTAGTGATTGCACTTCAGAAGAATGCAGGGTGACATCCTCTATTTCTGATTTCGGGGAACTGGGTGTGTGCCACTAATGGTTTCCACAGCCAAATAATGTGACATGCTTTTTCAGGGTTGAGCTACATTCAAATAGCCAAAGCCAAAATCTTAATTTCATTGTCGTTGCTCTAATCCCTCTTCCATGGTTTCAGCTATCCAGCTCCTCGTGATGAGTACTCTCCGCTCAAAAGGATCTTACTGTGCTACAGTTACTAATGGCTTTTTATTTCCTTTGTTTTGTAGATGTTTAATAAGATGACCAACGCAGCAGGGGCAGGTAAGACTATATTCATATTTTTCCAGCAGTTTTTTGATGCAAAGTGCTTACATTGCTCCCTCAGAAGTTATCACTAAACAAGTCAGTTAAGATCTCTGAGTTTTAAATATGTTGTCCCTCTGTTTGTCATGAGCCTGAGATGCACTGACAACCATGTCCGGGTCTGTTTCTCTTCCTCGGTGCTCAGTGCATGCTGGGATAGCACCCAGTGACCCAGGTTTAGCAGGTAGAAACAATACATCTGTAAATGTGATAACAGTAGTGACCAAATGGATATTGGAAATCTAAATAAATATTCAACCGTATGAGAGACTACCTTTTAGAACTCATCCCATGCATGTTTACACTGTATTACCTTTTAATCTAATTGTAAATACATTTACTGGAATTGAAAAGGAATGTCCGTTCTTGGCCCCTATGCCCGGGTATGTGTCTGTTCCCATTCCAGCGAGGAAAAGGAACCTTGATGCCGAAATGTAGAATTTAGACTCTGTCGCCATGTGAAATTGCCTTTTACACATGCTGAGGAAAGAATTGGTTCTGTTCTTAACTGAGCTTCATGTCGGAATCAGTTTTTAAGCTTGATCTTTTATGGGATCTGTTCAGTATCGGTCTGCGGTCAACACTGTACTGCAATGGACACACTGCATGCTACGCTGCGGTCGGGCACATCGTGAAAGTCCCCCCTGCAAGTGGATCCTGCACTGTCCTGTCTATGGGCATGGTGGCATTGCTCAGGCCTCAGACAATGTTAATAAGACTGACAGCCACAGGTGTCAGCTCCCTTCCTCCCAGCCGGTGTCTCGAGAATGTCTCTTATTTGAAAGGCCTTCTATGTATTGGTCACTTGGCGGGATGCAGTTAAAATTAGGCTGCGTGCCAGATCATTGTTTTATGTTTTGCTGAGGGGAAATATTTGGCCTGTGTGATGTGGCCCTTGGGGGGCAGCTGCGGGATTTGGATAGATGCCATTTTGGGCTCAGGTTGCACTCTCACATGACCTCTGTTGTGCATGATGGTAACGCGCAAGTGGACATTATGGTCTGGAAAAATTCCATGTCACTTTTATGCAGCAGTTAACTAATGTGTGGTCTGCTGGTGTGTATGAGATATGCGCTGTGACCGATCACTGGTCATTCCTAACTGTAATTCTTGGAAACCATTGTGAGACCACCGTGAATAACATCAACAAGTTTGTCAACACGGCTCTGAGATTCTCCTCAAATACATTCATCATTCTATTTTCCCAACCTATGATTTTTATAGCAAGCTGCGTATCAAACCACATGCTTTCTCTTTCAGCCGCCTGTCTTGGCTGAAATAAACCAGACTAGAGACGGTGTCACTGTCAACTTTATATTTAATCATGAAGTTAATGAAATCAACATATGGCTTCAAGTGGAATCTAATAATAAAATAGCTGAATGAGTGATGAATGTTGTAAAAAGGACAAAGCTGGCAGAGAGTCAGACACATTAGGTGCGATATTCCCTGTTTGTATTTTACAGCTGGGCTAAGGAGAACTCTTTTATGACACGGATACGAGGTGGCCAGATGGTTCTCAGTATCGTCCATAACAATGCTGTCCACCTCATTAAAATGACATTGTCCAGGAGAGGAAAGCACATTCTTCGGGTCCAGATCCAAAATAGCAAAGCAGCAGTGAGAAAAGCATTGGTATTCTGTGCTATGAATGTGCAGCGTCTTTTTATTGCTCTCATATGCACATGGTCTGCACATTCAGTGTGTTTGCAAGTACACACCATTTCCATCGACAGCTGCCCGTAAATAAAGCAATCTGTATTTCTGGTTAATAGCGAGCTATTAAAGAACAACCTATGAGATGAGTATCCATTTAAAATCTTGAATATAAAAAAAAAAAGGAACATGTATCTCACAAGCTCCCAATTGGCCCTTAAACGCAGTCTGGCCAATTATAGCGCAGTATCAGAAAAACATTAAATTTTACCTAAAAATCTGTGGAGCTAACATTAGAAGAGTATGTTAGTCTATCATTAACTAGCATTAGCCCTTCTATGCTCCTCTACATGTATACACATCATGTATACACATCATTTTGTTATGATTGGAACAGTGAATAAAGACCTATCTGGCTTTACAGGACCAGTGTGGTTCCTTCATTTCATTGTCTTTTTTCTCGATTGCCAGGTGATGTGGTGGTTTTACACTGATCTGTAGGCTTCAGGTATCTCTTCAACCTGTGATCACCGCTGAATCAGTTTGACCGCTTGGATATATCCTTCAAATTCATACAGTTGATGCAAGACGTGCAGTTAGTGACAGTGTGGGCTCCATGGTAACTGACAACTTGACGGAGTAGCATTGGGGGGCGGGCTTAGTGAAAGGTAAATTTACCTTTGTGAACTTTTTAGCATCTTAAAACATACATGTATATTTTGCAAACGTGTAACTCTTATGAAACATTTCCTACATTGTATAACACTTAAATTTGGTTGATCAAACGCAAAAGTGGTCGGTCATTTTTTTTAATGAACTTTGCATTTCACTCAGCCTTGAATTCTGCTGCACAATGGCCAGTTTGTCTCATAGTAAGCACGCCACCATTTAGGAATGATACAAGGAAAAGAGTTTTCAAAAATAGTTTTGGGGATTTCAAAACTCTTCCTACTTGTTTTCATTTATTTAAGATTATGTAAGGAATTTATGGAAAAAACACAAGACCTTTTAGCCCACTTGACGTGTTGTTTTGTTTATCCTGAGGCAAAAAAAACAGAGCTCCATCTTAAAACCGCATATGGATATACTCAGAGAAGATTTGGCCTATGGAGGGAGGAAGAAAAGCTTAATCCTCCTTCTCAAATGTTTATTTTCTGAAGGCATTACTCAGCGTGTATCGAGCATTTTTCAAGTCTCGAGTAGATGATGGGCCAAAAGTGCCTTATTCCCTCTGGCACAGCGTAATTTGTATGGAAATATATTCCCTCCAGTCTCTTTAATTGCAGTGTGGAAATGAATGTCTTCCTCTGGTGAGAGGAGGCAGCTATATGGTCATCCTGCTGTCTTTAATCAAAGAATGAATGACACTGCAACGCCGAGAGCTCCACATTCTGTTACTGTACATGTAAGGAGGACGCTGCTGCATTTATCTGTCTGGCGTAAGACACATTTTTAATTGGAAGACATGATATTTTGTAATGGATATGGTTATGATTTCGTTCACAGCTCATTTATATTTTGTAAATATATTTGTGTTTAACAGAAAAATAAAGATTGCAGCGGAGAGGTTAGACAAACAGAACAGACAGGGTCCAAGGAGAAGCAGTTACGCAGAACTCTGTGACTTTTTAACTTGCATAAATAAATGGTCATGTGCTTTGTTATGATAAACATCACCTTCCCAAACACCAGTCTAGGGGGGAAATGAGGCTTAAACAGCACTCTGTGGCCCAGAACTGTCAGGACCAAGTTTCCCACTCTGAGCTTTCAAACAGACACAGATCCTCTCTCTGAATAAATATGCTAATCTACTTTCAATGTGGAAATCTCCTGCTACTGATTAGAAGTAAAAACAAAGAGGAAACTGTGAATCCCTTGGAGACGTCTTTCTATTTGTAAGGAAAGTAATGTTAAGCCCTGTCTCTCTCACACATTTGGTGTGAATGATTCCCAGTGAAAAGCTGGACAACAGAGGGAAAAGGGAGGTGTTCAGTGTTTTAATCTCGACCATGTTTCCTTTAGTGGCTGTGTCAAATGATGGATTCCCAAAGGCAGCCTTGCTGCTTTTATTGATTGTCTATTCAAGCTGCAAAGTGTTTTCCCACTGAGAGAAGTGTCTTTGGCAGGTTCTCCAGACTGTGAAAGTGGGATGAAATAAACCTGAACATGTGCGATGTAAAACCAGAGAAATGTGTAAATTTAATACCCCATGGTCAGCAAATATTTCTAGTGAAATCCAAATTTTATTGGTGAGATTGATATATTTATTTTTGTTTTGGCAGCATTTCTATTGATAACAGGAATAGCGGTGGGGTTTTGAGGTCAATTGAATTGTAAGATGTACTTTTCTTTGAATTGTCTTTCAATGTCTAAGTACGTGTGTCTGTAGTTCTTTATAGTGTATGTTTATCCATAGTGGGGTTCCATGTTTAGTTTTGCTCCATCCAGCAACTCAAAACATGTCAAATCCTTTGCTGTAAATTAGGAGATTCGATGAGAATGTGAACATTTTATTTATTTATGTGAAACATCATCACATATTTTGTTTCTCAATCTACCAGCCTTGTAGTTGTGAAATGACTCCTCCGTGGGCCCTCAGTGAGTATACACTGCCATATAAATCACCAGTCCGGCAGTAGATGAAACAAAAGTGTGTATTGTATAATGTTAATAGCTACTAATGCATTACAGCAGGGGTGTCTTGTGTTTCTGACTCCTGCATGTTCCCCAGCTGTTCCCAGAGCCCAGGCCTGCAGTCTCACCCCGGGTCACTGCCTGCTGGTGGAGGCTGACTGTGACCTCAGGCAGCTGCAGTGTCTCTCTTTTT